>CM056804.1:3623305-4910015 GCA_029852875.1 Mythimna loreyi
TTTTAAACTTTTTTCCTAGTAGTTTGTTATTCGGGTCTTGTTTTAATTGGCTCCACAATGTATTTCTTTCATTTATTTCCGTAATTATTTGTTTGTTAACCCATTCATTTTGTGGAGGGTTTACTATTTTGTACTTTCTTATTTTAGCTTCAACTACTCTTTTTTTAATGCACTCATCCAAGCTATCGAAATCGTGAGCGTTGATATTAGAATTGGACGACTCAATCAAATTGTTCAATTTCTGGTAGTCTACAGCTTCAAATTGCACTCTTTGTTTCTGTGGAGGTTTGACCCTTTTGAGTTCTACGTAGATGTTTTTGTGATCTGATAGAGATGATTCTATAATAGCCATGTGAAAGTGATTATTTTTTATGTTCGTCGAGACGTGATCTATTATAGTTTTTGTGGTTGATGTTTCCCGTGTGCAATATTCAGGATCTACTTTGTTTATGGTTTTGTAACCAGATTCATGTAACGTAGCATTATACCGTTTTGTTGAATTTTCCAAGCTGAGAAGGTCTATGTTTGTGTCTCCAAAAATGATAGTTCTCTTTTTCTGTAGAAGATGGGTCTCATATGAAACCAGGAACTCATTGAAATTTGAATGGCCAGGCTTGTATACAACTCCAATGTTAAGTGCATATTTTGGTAAGTGTATGCATAAATAGTTGTTTCCTCCGATATACGATGCTAATGATAGTTCATGCTTCAGATTATTATGCACATATATTGATACACCCCCACCGATGACATCGGGTCTGATGTTATAGTAGTGTGTATAATTTTCTATTCGTAATTGTTGAGCCTGAGCGTCTGATCTTATCCATGTTTCAGCCAGTAGGACAATATGTATACATTTTTTAAAGGACTGAAGTATACAAATCAGTTCATCCAGTTTACCCGGGCTACATATGCTTCGGACGTTGGCGTAGAAAAAATTAAGGCTTGATTTGCTTGTTAGTATATCATCATAGTTATTCAGTACTTGGTAGGTATTAGTATTCTGAAAATTTGTGTTGTTGTTTGTGTTTTCTGTAAGTGAAGTATTTAGTTTTTTGAATTGGTAGTCACAATTTTTGGCATTCCTTTTAGATATTTAATTGTAATATTATTTTCACCGTTTTTAATTCTCTCTGCTAGCTCACTCTTAAGTTCTTTCAGATAGTTCTGTTGTGCTGGTGTTTGGTCCGAATAGATTTTTATGCCATTTTGAGTTTTGTCTTTATTACGAAGCAGTAGTTTGGCTGTACGTGAAGATTCAAAACAAACTTTGATATTGCGGTCCTTGCCAGGAATATATTTCCCGAGCCGGAAGATTTTACAAGGGTTTGGGCAGTTTGGGATTAAACTTTGTATAATAGCAGTCACCTCATCTGCATCATAGGAGCGGCTATGATCATCGCTCGCTTGGCGCTCTGGCAAGCCCACTACGATTATATTTTTTTCCCTCGATGTCCGATCTTGTAGCTCATGTATAAGGTTTTCGTCATACCGCGATTGCTCGCTTTCTATTGTACTACTATTTTTGATCGCAGAAATTTCAGACTCGATATGCTGAATTTTGTTTTCATTGACATTAGTCTTGTGAGTGAGATCTAATATTTGATTCTTCATAGATATTTGTTCATTGGTTAAACTGTCCGTTGACATTTTTATTTCATTTAATTGAGATTTCATTTCGGCAATATTGTCCCGCATAGCGATCATTGTTTGTTCTTGAGTATCAGTGAACCTTTGTAAAATAGATGTAATATCTTTTCGGAAATCCTGGAGTTCCTTCGCACAGTTACAGCTATGTTCTACTGGTTTACGCCTCCTGTACGTGGTTTGCTTAGTTGAAAATTCATTTGCTGTTGATGGATCCGTTGGTTCGCTACTCGCACCAGGTGGTGAACGCTGTACGCTCATGGCTTATACCGCGGTTGGAAACTTGACGTCACCACAGCGTAAAATCAATATGTGCGTGTGCGCAACGTCAGTGTTGACGAGCGAGATGAAAAATAGCAGGTTGTCTTTCTTACCCGCGGGGGTGAGGGGTGCCTCAGCTGTTGCGTCTTGTAGCCTCTTGCCTATCAATCAGTAGTAAAAAGGCACAGATACTCTTAAAACACTTTTTGGAACTTCAACTTTGTTATTTGCTGCTTAGTGTACATTATTGAATGTACAGTGATTATATTTTAAAGCGACAACTAAATACACGACTGCTTGCTTTTGGTTCCAACACTGGACTTTTCCGCAAACTTGACTATAATATGGTCTTTTCAACTCGATACCTCCACGCGTTCCCGAGATAAAGGGTCTTGACAGAGAGACAGACAGACAGACGGATAAAAAAGTGATCCTATAAAGGTTCCGTTCTTTCTTTTGAGCTACGGAATCCTAAGATGAACCCTGTACCCGTGCCCAGCCCGCTGCCGCCGCCACTCAACCAGTGGCTCAGTCTAATGTTATCACGAGAGCATCAAACTTGTTTTTACTTACATTCTCTTCTATATCGTGTTCTATACGCTTCTACTATGGTTTTTGTGTCACATAGTTTTGCATTAACATGTAATTCAAGATAAATGGTTATATCGGTCTTGTTCAGAAGATGACGAATCTTGTAATATTTTATCTTTTCAGTCATCAGCGTTGGTGGTATCACATATATACCTGGAACATTAATGTCAAATGATGAAATTGCCAAACATAACAGTTAGACAGACTGGTGTTACGTTTTCGCATCAACCCTTGGCCCAGGAGGCTTCGACCCTGCAGGACCCCTACAGTTTGCTGACAACTCCTTGAGAGACAGACTGTGTGGCTGCCGTGCTGACGATGCATGTCCTCGCTTTCATTGTCCTCGGTCAACTGACGCACAGACTCGTCAGTTGATCTACAGAGACAACTCAATACAATTCAATTCAAAGCATTTGTTTCAAATAAACCTTTACAGGCACTTTTGAAATGTCTTAAAGTCGGTCTGTCAGGAAAAAAATGACGCTAATTGCACATTCCAAAAAGTAGGTCTCAATGGCGAAGGAAAAATCATCCGGACCTTTCTTCCTCCTGAAGACGGACTCCTGGACTCACGCGATGGTGAACCATAGCGTGAGTCCTGCGGTAGTCACGGATGTCACCGAGTATCTCCCGTGCGACGTCCTTACTAAGTGTAAAACCACAATCTTACCTCCTGGATATATTAACTGGACTGCAGCAGTCACACTCTCGGGTTTGTTCTCCAGAACTATATACATATTTAACGCATCGTTCAAGCGGTAGGCAAATTCAAATGGATATGTCGACTTATAAGATTCCAAACCATTATTTTTATCTGAAAAAAAAATAATATTTGAAACAGACGTTCGTTGAGAATTGGAGCGACAAAGCCGATAACTAGAAATATGACCGAGATAACTAGAAAGACTGGAGGGAGGCCTTTGCCCAGCAGTGGGACAGCACAGGCTAGCTATAATAATAGTAATATAATAAACAGACGTTATCATGTAGATCGTGAAGAAAACATAATAGGGAAATGTATAGTAGACAGTGGAAAAGTGAAAAATGATAACTCAATGAGCTGTGGTGGCCTTGTCGCAACAGCCCCGACTTACGAGTGCAGGTCGCGGGTTCAAACCCAGCCAGACTACTATGTGTAATTTATTTCATCACCATTGCTCTCAAATCGGTGAAGAAAAACATCGTGAGAAAACCTGAAAAATGTCCTAGAATCAAAACTTTGAAGATACCTACGTGAGGTTCACTAAGCCACACTGGGCCCACTTCGAGGATTATAGCCCATTCCCTCTCATAGAGGAGGCTTGAGTCCCAGTGCGAATATTATAAGGCTTATTATACGACTATGTAATGTTGCAAGATGTTCTTAATCCTACAACGACAGACTCTTACTGAATCAACACCCCACCCTGTTCCTTCATTGACTTTCGCACTGGGGCCAAGCCTTCTTTTCAGAAAGAGACCCAGTGGGCCCCAGTAGGATTCGACCCTTTTGCTGACAAGTCCTGGAGCTCGCAATACATGACAATTTTACTCAAAAACTTTTAAAGGTTTAAAAATAAACAACGTATTTCCTGGAACAAGTTTCGTAAAATATTTGAGTAAATCACGCATTACCAACAAAGTTTACAGGCGTTTTCTTTTTTCACGTTATTTTTCCTCAAATATCGCGTTAGATAGTTTTATATGAAGCAACAAGCTTTTAAAAGTGGAGAAGGGACACCTTAAGTGTTTTATCAACAGAATTAATAATGATACTCACAACTCTCTAAGTCCTTATAAAAAGAAATATAACCATCTTCTGCCACACTAACAGCAAATAATAAAAATAAACAAACGATCGTTTGCATATTAACTAATTTAAACACACGATGTGATGAGAAATACATTATAGAATAAGTTTATTAAAATAAATTGATATTATGAACTGTTTTTAAACATTGAACAACACTTCATACAAATTATTATTTAAATATACGTATGAGTGACAACGTAAAACTAGATCGTAATCGGTTTATTATTATGTACAATAATTTCCTCCTAACTTTAGACTTCAGTGAAACTGCGGTCTAATGTATTGCCTCGTCGATTATACCGCGTACATACAAAGTACTGGCGTAGTTGCAGACGTGCTAGGCAGTGCCACGGGGCCCCCAAGTGCGGAAGGCCCCCAAAATGTGATTAGCAAACCTCTTATTGAACTACATATTCTACTCTACACTTCTAAACTATTCTAGAGTAGAGTAGAGTAGAGACTCTTCTCTACTTTACTATATTCTATTCTATCTGCTCAAGCATGACAATGCTGGAAGCACAGATATATGTATGTAGGTCTATAATTAGTGGTTTAAAAGTTGGTATTACTTTTAATTAAATATGCCTGTTAGGACAAGAGCATTTGCATAAATAATACGAGTATCACCAATAAATTTAACGAATGTACTCCATAAGTCCTCCGTTGTTTTTATGTTAAAACTCTTTGATGTAGGGTTCCGTAGTTTCCCGTCCGTCACAATTTCTCACAATGTAACAGAACCCAGTAGCTCATGTAAAAATAAGTAACCCAATTTCCCGAGAGATGGCGCTGTACCCGGTGGTAATTTTAATTTGCGTGAACTGATTTTTTTTTTGTATTTTTATTTGAAACTAGCTGTTACCCGCGACTTCGTCCGCGTGGAATAGTATCTTTGGGTGTATTTTTGAATCATTAGTAGGTATATTTAAAAAATAAAAATTTATTGTTCTCTTATAAATGTCCAAGAGACACTTACTGGGGCCAGCGTCACGTTGTGTACAAAAATATTTTTAAAAAACCTAATTTAAAACATTTTTATACACAACGTTTGCTGTTTTATTGTTGTTAGATAAAATGTGGAGATTTTTGGGATTTGATACACGTGAGCAGGCCACGTAGAGTTGCCCATGCGAAAAACAGTTCTTTTCTAAATTTACACCCGCCACTTTCAGTGTTTGGCCTTGCGCTTTGTTAATGGTCATTGCGAAGGCTGGTTTGAGGGGAAACTGGATTCTTTTGAACTGAAAAGGTAAATCTGTAGGGATCATGGGTATGCGAGGAATCAAAACTTCTTCATCTTTAGCTATTCCTGTCATTATAATTGCTCTAATAATATTGCGTCCTAGCTGCGTAATTTGCAATCGAGTTCCGTTGCATAGTCTCGGTGCTTCGAGGTTTCTCATTAACAAAACTGGAACCCCAACTTTCAGTCTCAGCTTATGAGACGGCACCCCTGATAGCTCTAAAGAGTTAAGAAACTCTGTAGGATAAAAAATACTAAGGTACTTAAAAAAAATAAACTTAATCGTATTATTTTAACGTAACGAAAACAATCTTACCTACTATGAATTAAAATGAACTATGAACTAAAATATCCCGAAATATTAAGTATGTACAAAATGTACAAAATTAATTTTTAGGACCTTACTAATAAAAAATAGGAACTAAAAAAATTATGCGAAGCAATCAAATATTTTTACTCTATTGCAAAATGAATTTCTCTGTAGCGCAAACGACGTCTGCCCTCACGTGTCTGCCCGTTCGGGTAGGCATAGTTAGATTCGTGCCGTGCGCTACCCCACCACACGACCGCCCCCCGCGCTCGCCCCACTTCGGCGAATGTGCGCGACGATGACCGATGACCGACGGCAGGCGGCGGCGATGAATAAGTATTCGTAACTTCAAAAGTCGATTTTTTTATTGATACAAAACAAAAGTTACAATTTCTGGAATTCCTTTGGTACTTACTTATATAAAAACTTTGCACATCCTAAGAGACCTATGTACCAAGTTACATGGTTTTATCTCCAAAAATGACGAACACCCACATGCAACCCCTATTTCACCCCCACGCTGGTGTAAATTTTAAAATGCTAGAACAAACGATTTTTTGTTTATTATTTAGTGCATAAATGCCTAAATATAAAATGTAAGGTATCTTCAAGAATGACGAACTTCATACAAACTTTCAACCCCTATTTCATCCCCTCACAGGTCGAAATTTCAAAAACGGTAGAACAAATGTTTTATTATTTTTTATCAAGTGCTTAAATATAAAGTTTCATGGTTTTATCTTTAAAAATTATGAAATCCCATACAACTTCCCCCCCCCCCTTTTAACCCCTTACAACCCCTTTTTCGCGATAAAAAGTAGCCTATGTTTTATCTCGGGGTCTAGAATATCTGTATACCAAATTTCATTCAAATCCGTTCAGTAGTTTTGGCGTGAAAGAGTAGCAGACAGACAGACAGACAGACAGACAGACAGACAGACAGAGTTACTTTCGCATTTATAATATTAGTTAGGATTAGGATTAGGATTAGGATAAGATTCGCTCAGGATAATTAAATATGAAAAAAAGTTTAAAAAAAATGCTTGCATGTACGGTTAAATTTCAAAATTAGTTCAGAACGTCTTTTTTTAATTTTTCAAAAACTGTTCATCCTATCAAGTTCAAAATATTTTTTCTTTAAAGTTCATTTTAAGTTCTACTTATGAGAATTTTTCATATTTTTTAAACTTGTGGTTCAAAAGTTAGAGGGAGAGAGGACGCCTCATTTTTTACTTTTGGAACGATTATTTCCGAAAATATTTACATTATCAAAAAATTATTTTACGGGACCCCTAATCATTTTTAAATACCTATCCAACAATATATCACAGGTTATGGTAGAAATGAAAAAAATATATATCACTTCCCATTTTACGTGTAGGGCTCGGTACCCTAAGAAATCATTTTTTACTACTTTTTGTTTTTGCACTTTGTCGGCGTAGTTGATATACATATTGAAACCAAATTTCAGCTTTCTAGTGCTAACGGTCGCTGCTCAGATTATTCGCGGACGAACAGACAGACAGACAGACATGGCGAAACTATAAGGGGTCCTTGTTGACTACGGAACTCTAAAAAAGATTCAGCTAACAAAGATGAAAAGGTGAGAGATTTCGTAAATCCTATTGGAATGTTGGTGAAAAGTTTTCAAACGTCTTAACCACTTTTAACTTTAAATAAAATAGAAACTTTAATTATAGCACCTCGTTTTAGTCAGTACAAGTCTAGCGCTTCTTCCCGCTCCACCCAGGGCGGTAGATTTTGTTTCGTTTTTGACGACTTCTCATCTAAGGGCCCACATTTTTTTAGTCCTATATTTTGCTACGCCACTGATTTTGGTAACATCGATGGACAAGCAAAATGTATTATATCAATGTAATTGGTGACCAGCGCTTACCTCAATCGATAAAGAGGAAAATATTCATGTAACTTATACAGAAAAACCGCTTGTTACTAATTAATATGTCGAACAAATATATTGCTATACAAAGTTCAAGCCAAGTTCGGAAAAATAATAAAAGAATTGTTCAGATTTAATTTGATTTAATAACCAAAATCAAGTTCTTTTAGCTTGGAAAGAGGAGACTTATCGCCGTTATTATGACGGGCCTGGCGTTGGGTTACGACCATCGCTGACGCTATTTCACCATCACGACATGCCGGCGGAGTTCCATCAGCGACCGAAGTTTCGCCCCGGCGTTGCATCTTCACGCGAGCAACTAAGACTCATGTGATTTAAAAAAAAAGAGAAAAAAGACTCATGTGTCCTTTTTAAACCATTTCATAGTTTTTATTTGATAACAACGTATGTATATAAAACGCACTCATTTGCGTCTAGTGGCTTACGACATAAAATACATAGGTTAGAAAATTAGAGCATATGAATGAGTGGTATTCCCTAGGTTTCAAAGAATCATCGTGAAATGCAACTAAAACATTTTTAAGGATCTCATTGGTACTGTGTACCTACAGAACACAATGATTAGTATTATTGTGGGTTTTTTTTATGTTAGGTAAAAATCATCCAATGACGAATCCCGCCCTTGGGTGGAGCGAGATACAGTGTCAGACTCTTACTGACTAAACAACCTACCCCATTCCAACGTTGCCATATATACCAGGGCCAGAGCCTTCCTTTCAGACGCGAACCCTTGGCCCCAATTGGCTTCGACCCTTCTGCAGGGTCCCCACGGTGTGCTGACAACTCCTTGAGGCGCGCGGGAACAGTGCGCGCCGGCGATGACTGGGCTTGGTCCGGAAGGTTACCAGACGAATGGACGGCGAGCTACCCATCGCTCGCCATCGGAAGCCGGAAATCGCGATCGGAATCTCGGCAGCGTCTCGGGCGTGAGCGCCGTTGCCTTATGCGGTCGGCTTCCTCCTTTGCTAGCATTACTGCTTCGCAGAAAGAGGCGACCGCCTACCACTCCTCCTTGCTCCAGAATTGTAGGATTGATGGTATACCGACATTGTTCGTTGAATCGACACGATTTCACGAGACTCGTCCGAGGCGTCGTCGCCGGCCGAACTTGGCGGCACACTACCGAGTGTGTTACTCATGCATTACAGGATGTGTGTATTCACTTTCAAAAACAATTTCCCCATATTGCTGCACACAGTTTTAACAATTTGAATAACTAGAATTTAAATCATTCTCAAATATGTTTTCGTTATTTTGTTACTTTTCAATAATATCAGTTGTTGTTGCATATAATATATCTGTTTATAGTGATTTGCAACTTTATTTGTTTTAAAAACTTTATGCACTTTTGATTTTTTTAACTTTATGCTTTACTTTATTGTATACTAACTTATGCTAGTGGCTTCGCCCTAGTGTAAGTAGGTGACGTAGGTGTCACCTTATAAACTTTGACTCTCCTTTGTGTTTTGTCCACTTAGGAGGTGAAAAATTGCCATTTAGAATTTCTGTGCTAAATTTCAACGTTGTAGGGCGAAGAGTTTGGGCTAGACGATGATATTGAAAGTGATCTATTTATAAAAAGTCTTTCTACTAATCCGTTTTTTTTAGAAAACTCAAAAAGTATTGGTATTATGTACACGATATATAGATATTATTGGCGAGGTGCATGAGTATCAGCACTGCGCAGCTCTCTGTAGCCAACCTCTAGCGACACCTGTAACGGTGCGTGTCTTACGTGAGAGATATCTAACAATGACAGTAACTGGGACCACCATGACGCTGTAATGTTCACTAAATTTTCCAGCTGCGATCTTCCTGTTCGAATATAATTTAGGTGTTTAGGCTCTAAATAATTAAGTGCGCTTCACCATCAACGATTGCATCACTGCTCACCATCAGGGCCTCAAGTCTGCTAGTACAATAGTGTCAGAATGGTCAGAAGTTTGTATCTACCAATATAATGTCGTCATTATGAATTTCCAATGATCAACCACTTACAATTAATTGAAAGAAATGGCACAGAATGGTAATCTCGTACATAATAACAAATTAATGTCTGACGTATGCGGTAATCTACTGAAATTGTGACAGTTTCTTTTATTAGTGCTGTACTCAAAACCCAAGCGAGCGTCGGCGCTCACGGCATGATTTCGCGCCATCCGGTTTTCAAATTTTCAAAAATAGAATATATTTTTTTTAATAGGTTTTTTATATATATATCCAAGAACGTAAATAAAAAGTTTTATAGACTAATAAATTTAATTTTGGAAAATTAGCAACTTTTCGTTAATACCCGCGAACGCGGGCGTTCGCCAGGGTAGAATCATTACAAGACAGCTCGTACCACAATTCTATCGGCCATTATTATGATGAACAGATTACGAACTTTTAGCAAAATTACAATTTGGTGGATAGTCGATATCATGAAAATAACAGCCCTGGCCCCCAGGTAGGATCGCAGTCCAGCACTAGTTTTTTTTTTTAATGGTGGGCAAAAATCATCCAATGGCGAATGCCGTCTACTGACTAAACACACCACCCTATTCCTTCTTTGCCTTTAGCACTGGGGCCAAACCTTTCTTTCAGAAAGAGTCCCTGGGCCCCAGTAGGCTTCAACGCTTTTGCAGAGTCTAGGTGACATCAGTAGAAGAAAAGAAAAAGGAAGTCGTTTCACCGCTGACTCTGGTAGTAATTATTTTGTCTGGACATCGAATTGACAACAAAGATATATCTATGTATGCATGTATACATTAGACATTTTTATGTAGGTTTAGATAGGCCTCCGTCACTCCATGTACTTGCGCGCTATAATTACCTACCGCCCGGCCGAGCGGTCTCGAGCCGCCGGCGCCCTAAATCCAGTGCGGTTGTCGCAAGCGAAAAGCACGCACGTTGTTCAATTTTAATAGTTCCATTCGTTCGTACTCGTACCGCAAATCAAGTAAAAGAAGTGATAAAAACCTAACATTTTTAACTTTTATAGATTTTTTATTTTAGCTACCCACTGACGTCTATAATAATGTTTTATAGATAGATAAACCATTTATTTGTTACAATACAATGTACCTATACACGAAAGCACAATTCTGCCCTTCTAAGCCAAAAAGCGATATCTCACAAAAACAGTAAAGTTGATTTTTGTACAGTGGTATAAAAATCAACTTTATTATTTTGTTAAATTAATTATTAAATAAAAATAATTATTCATGATTTAATATCATGAATAATTATTTTTATAGCTATCACATTAGATAGCTTTTATTTTAAGTAATTAAGGCTTTTAGTGCAAACTTGTCCGAAACATCATTATCAGTCTTTTAATGTTCCCACTGCTGGGACACAGGCCTCCTCTCACTAGGAGAGGGAATGGGCCATAATCCACCACGCGGGCCCAGTGCGGATTGGTGGATGTCACATGTCTTCGAATTTTTGGTTCTAGGACATGCCGGTTTCCTCACGATGTTTTCCTTCACCGTTTTGAGAGCAGTGGTGATGAAATAAATTACACAAAGTAATGCGCCTGGCTGGGTTTGAACCCGCGACCTACGACTCGTAAGTCGGGGCCATTACCACTCGGCCACCACTGCTCTCCGAAACATAAAAAAATATAATTAAGAAAGTTTTCCCTGTCTCAGTTTTGATGGCACAAAAACAATATTTAAGATTTTTTTGAGATACCGCTTTTGCGCTTTGTAGGGCAGAATTAAACTTTAAAACTAAGCACCTACCTATATAAATAGAGTCAACATAAAAAGAAACACATGTAGGTACTTAGGAAACAAACAAAGAAATACAAGGTTGACAATGGTTTTATTTAGACGTATTACACATTCAGCATCGTCAGCACCAATTTATAAAAAAATATTTTATAAACGATACAATTTTAAATTTCCACATATAAGTCAGAACATATTTACATTTTTCAATAACATAGAAAAAGTTATGTTAATTTAATTTTATCGAAGAAACAGCCCTGCGATTTCTCGGTGAGCTGCGATTGATCACGCGGTGCGATGCAATCACAACTGTACGCTTAAGTATTAAGGCACATTTTGGCATGCAGTGGTTGCTGACGCGACGAAGTAGGCTATTATAGCAGTAGGTATTGAGAATTTTGTATGGAGTGAAGTATCTGTTACGTAGTAACTATTTAGTAATCTGTGGTTTAGATTGTACACTGGTTTCCACCCTCTTATGTAATCTCTCTCTGTTACTTAAAGGTTTTTTGGGAGAAAAACCATTGTTGAGTTCAGCTCGCCTTTATACATGAATTGTCAAATCATTTATTTATTTAATTAAGTACAGCTACATCACACACATTTCACATTCACAAATCGATCTTAAATTAAAATTACGAATGCACATGACAATTAAAAGCGTACATAGCGCTCATTACAAACATTACACAAACTCAATGTCCAATTAGTGTAAGACCAAAAAACACAAAGAAAATGCATAAACAAAATCGAACAAGTCAAATTACATTATAAAACTAACAAATTAAAATAAATTGAAGACATTAACGGCAAAGAATTAAATGAATACAAATAAAATACTGTCCAATGAAAACATTACAAATAAATTCAATTAAAACCACATCCATAATAATGTAATAAAATAAAATAAATGGAAAAAATTAATAATTAAAATTAAAAATTGAAAAATAATTAAAAAAATATCTCTGTTTTAATGTTACTTGAAATTGTAATTGTTTATTTTATGTTGGTTCATGGAGTGCCAAATAAACATGTTTTCTTTCTTTCTTTAGAAAAATATGTAGATATATGGTAGATATGCTCCATGCATGCGGTACACTGGCCCAGCGGTACGGCTCCAACCCCCACCAGCCAAGTTACAATCGTATCGTTTAGAGCTAGCGTTTGTAGTTGGCCACGCCCCCAATTCCCTTGTTCGGACGTCATCTCAACAAAGGAATTGAGGGCGTAGCTATAAACGAAACTATTGTAACTTGGCTAGGGGGGCAGATTAGTCCGGTTCCGTTCCGTCCGCACGGACGGTACGGGACGGGACGGATTTCACGGGGTACGTTGTTTATTCATCGCGTGAATTTACGTTACTAATAATGCGGACCCACCAAAAGAGATTGATGGAAATTTCTACTTCGTTTCACGTCCTCGCTTCATGCAGATTTGCAAAGGTAAGATATATGTTAATAGTTAAACATTACAAATATTAGTAATTCAATAATTTTAATTAAAATAATTTTACAAATACCGATTTTACAAGCTTTTACCAATTGACCTAAAATTTTGCACACATATATAAAATCGCATGACAATGCAATATTATGATTCCGCTGATCTGATGATGGAGCTGGAAGGTGGCCATAGGAACTCGGTAATTAAACGATACATTCGATCGACTGGCCTGTTGGTCTAGTGGTTAGTGGCCCTGACTGCTATGCCGTAGGTCGTGGGTTCGATTCCCACCCAGGACAAATGTTTGTGTGATGAGTTCGTGCTCATCACACAAACATTTGTCATTTGTTCTGTGTCTGGGTGTAATTTATCTATAATATGTATGTATTTAGAAATATATAAGTGTGTTTATCAGTTGTCTAGTACCCATAACACAAGCTCTGCTTAGCTTGGGACTAGACGGCGTTGTGTGATAGTTGTGGAATATATTATATACATATATGACATTCCCATCGAGATTGGGCTCGTGTGATTCGTCTTGACGAGTATTTTGGTGCTAGGTGATAACTAGGGTCTGATGATGGACCTGGCCATAGAAAATCGGTAATACAATAAGATAACCCTAACGTGTTTGTACTTTTCAGGAGATGTTGGTGAGTATTTATTATAAAGGCATATACTGAGCTATAAAAGCTTGTTATGAAAAAAAAAATTCATTGAAAACTTGTTTAAAACGCGGGTAGGAGGCACAACAGGTTTTCGGTGCGCGGTCGCCACTCAAATAAAATCAAATCAAATCAAAAATGTTTGTTTGTCAGAATATGGTACAATAGATGTTACAGTTTTGATTTCAGCATATCTTGCCATACTATAGCGTACAAATATTTCTGTATTTGTGAATGTCTATTTATTACTCACTAGCTTTTGTCAGCGGCTTCGCCCGCGTACATAAAATATAGACATGTCACTCAGGATTAAAGCAGCTTTCTATTGTTGCTAAAATTTTTCCAATCGGACCAGTACATGATTCAGTTTTTTATATATGATGAATGATATTTTTTTGATAAGGATTAATAGCATGACTAAAATAAATGCGTTTAAATGTAGTCCAAAAAAAAATTCAAAATTTTTAAATAAAAATTGGTTGTTGTGCCTCACTCGACATAGATAGGTATAGTGCGTCGCGGACTTTTTTGTAGATATTTATAAGATCTACAATAAATTAAAACATTTTATCGTTCTATCTTTTATAGTTTAGGTGGTGTACGCAAAATAAGTAACTTTTCTGGTTGATTTTTTTTTGAACAAAAACCCAAATATTTTACGGAACCCTATTTTTTCCAAAATAAAATTTAGCCTATGTTATTCGTGGATAATGTAGCTTTTGAATGGTGAAAGAATTTTTAGAAACGGTCCAGTAGTTTTTCCAGCTCCATCATCAGATCAGCGGAATCATAATATTGCATTGTCATGCGATTTACATTATGTATGCAAAATTTTATGTCAATTGGTAAAAGCTTGTAAAATCGGTATTTGTAAAATTACTTAAATTAAAAATATTGAATTACTAATATTTTTAATGTTTAACTATTAACATATATCTTACCTTTGCAAATCTGCATGAAGCGAGGACGTGTAACGAAGTAGAAAGTTTCCACCAATCTCTTTTGGCGGGTCCGCATTATTAGTAACGTAAATTCACGCGATGAATAAACAACGTACCCCGTGAAATCCGTCCCGTCCCGTCTTTGTTGAGATGACGTCCGAGCAAGGGAAGTGGGGGCGTGTTAGCGCTTGTAGTTGACAAGCGCTAGCTCTAAACGATACGATGGTAACTTGGCTAGTGGGCTGGTACCGCTGGGCCACTGTGCCGCATGCATGGAGCATATCTACTTATTTTTCTACACCATATCAGCTGTTATTTATCACTTTAAAGAATTAATCCATGAAAATGTTTCTTTTTCACGGTATTTTTATTTATTTAATCTTCATGCACAGTAGTGAGAATGCCTTGTTGCATTAAGTCCGCCAATGCACCTAGGCGGACTTAATGCTACAAGGCATTCTCTACCAGTCAACGTTTGGGTTAAAAAAGACAACACTGTGGTAGGTGTGCACAATAAATAAATATCTGATAGTAGATATATTTAAAACTAGCTTTTGTCAGCGGCTTCGCCCGCGTACATAAAATATAGCCTATGTCACTCAGGAGTAAAGCAGCTTTCTATTATTGCTAAAATTTCTCCAATCGCACCAGTAGTTCCAGAGATTACCTCCTACAAACAAAAAAACAAACTTTACCTCTTTATTATATTAGTGTAGATATATTGTAGTATCATTTAAACTAGTAACTTATTATGCACAATGATAATAAGTAACTTAATATGTGTATTCGGCAATCATTGTACCGATAGTCGTGACGGCCAATGGCTTAGTAGCCAAGAGCCTCGACCAACACCTTCGGAGGCTCTCGTTAGGCGGCTGGATCAAGGGCTTGATTCGGAAAGCGGTACTCCTGGACACGGCGGTATTGTTAGGCGGTTCCTTTCTCTGGACTCCTGACCGCCGCGCTGCCGGTAGCTTGAACCCTGTTCCCGATACCGATGGGACAATATCTACACTAATATAGTAAAGAGGTAAAGTTTGTTTTTTTGTTTGTAGGGGGTAATCTCTGGAACTACTGGTCCGATTGGAAAAATTTAAGCAACAATAGAAAGCTGCTTTACTCCTGAGTGACATAGGCTATATTTTATGTAAAGCTAGTTTTTTATATTTTTAAATGTTTATTTTTATTTTTTTAATGAAATGTTTAAAAATATAATTTATAATTATGTTAAATAATAAATAAACGGAATAAAAATAATAATTCTTTATTTCGGATTACTTGATCCATATAATGTGTTAGTATTACCTTAACTTATTGCTAGTAAAAATGAAATTGAATAAAAAGTGACATCACAATTGAATGTGATAGTCATACTCTTTCGTTGCTGTCTAACTTAAGTTTAAACCTTCGTCAATCTGTCAGACTGCCAGTTACTACTCACGATACGATTAGATACTGCCATCTTCTAGGCTATTTACTGAAATAAAAAATTACTTGTAAAATCAGATACCAAACACTTTTTCAATACACTTACTCGAAAACTGCCACTTATCGCACTATAATTAGATTCAATATGATACGTATATCACGAGAATGGATAAAGTGAGAAATGAGTATATTAGAGGAAGTTTGAAAGTGGCGCCAGTGACTGAAAAGTTGAAAGGGAACCGTTTGTCTTGGTATGGCCATGTAAAAAGGAGGGATGAAACGCATGTTACAAAAAAAGCCATGAGTATAAATGTGGATGGATGCAGAGGGAGAGGGAGACCAAAGAAGATATGGATGGATTGTGTGAGAAGTGATATGGAAGACAGAGGAGTTAGTGATAGCGTGACGGGTGACAGGACAGAATGGAAGAAAAAAACATATTGCGCCGACCCCAAATAAAACGGGACAAGGGCAGGAAGATGATGATGATGATGATACGTATATCGCCCGCGTGCTTTTGTTTCATTTATCATACCAAGGGCTATTTTTCCTCCTAATCGTAACGGTCAATGGTGATAATTTTTTTTTAAGCTAAAAGGCGCAGATTTTTAAGGCTTTAATCTACACTAATATAATAAAGAGGTAAAGTTTGTTTTTTTGTTTTTATGTTTTTTTGTTTGTAGGGGGTAATCTCTGGAACTACTGGTCCGATTGGAAAAAATTTAGCAACAATAGAAAGCTACTTTACTCCTGAGTGACATAGGCATATATTTTATGTACGCGGGCGAAGCCGCTGACAAAAGCTAGTACTTAATGAAAATTTAAATCGTGTTTTAACAGAATATAATAAATAATAATGATTATTATGCAATATTTGTAAAAAAAAAATATGCAATAATTTGTTATTACATGGTTATTACCAACAAATTAACATATATGTGTGTTCTAATTTCAAAAATATTTGAATGTCTATTTTTAATGTTAAGTAGGATGTTTAACCTTTTCACCCCCATGGTTTGATGCCTTTGCTTCATTTTCATCCTGCAAAGGTTAAGCGTGGGAAAAAGTCTAATATATAACATCTGAAATGTGTGAAATGTGTTGTGAAAAAAATGTTAAATGTAAGATATAAGAGAATTAATAATACATATTCACAACTCGAAAAATGTCGCAATGACAAACTTCCTGCACTTGTATCAAAATGTACTATTACGATTGTGTCAATTTTAAAAGTTATAATTTCACTTATTTACGTCCTTGGATAATTAAATATCCAATAAAAAATAATAGTCAATATATTTTATTTTATTAAATGGCGCGATATCATGAGAGGACTCAGTGCCCCTGTGTCCTCTCGGGAATTTAAAGGTTTTGATTTAAAGGGATTTTGAGTTAAGTAACTATTTCATGAAATGTAATAATTACACGAAATGCTCGATTACATCATGACGTGTTACAAAACTCCAAATTAAGTAAATACTTTTAAATATGGCGTTATTAAATTTATTTTTACTGCGTAGAGACAATTAATTTTAATTGTCATATTTGCCTTCTATTTACGTAATGACACATCAGTATAGAGGAAAATATACGAAAGTCCTACCGGAACACCAGCATTAGGTCCTTGTTACTGATATCCCAATCAAATAATATATAATACACAGAGTAATGGTCGACTTAATAACAAAAACAAAGTTAGAGATTGGCAATCATAAAATGATTTTTCTTGCTCTAGGGTGCATTTAACATTTTTGCCAACACAATTTATGTTCCATAGTTTGTTCTTTACATTCTAGTGTCACTGATTTTTTGCATTGCGCACAAAAATTATTTTAAAATATTATTTTACTTTTAAATACACCATTTTTTTGTTGCTTATTACAGCAATGCCTCCCTAATCTATACATATAATAAAACAGTAACGAAAGAAAAACTGTACATTGAGAATTTTCTGGAAAAAATGAGTGGGTTTTGTTAGAAAAACGTAACTGATGACAAAAAGTGACTTTTTAGAATTTTTGTCTGTTTGTCTGTTTTTCTGTGCCTATGGTACGGGTTGGCGCCAAAACTACTGGATAGATTGATTTGAAATTCAGCAAAAATGTTCCTTGTAAACCAAGGAAGGCTTTAGGCTACATATTATCACGCCGTAAGTTATGGGAGGTAAGCAATATTGAATTTAAATGGTGCAATGGATGCAAGGGTGTAACTTTTTTTTCCTTGGGCCGATCGACTCAAAACTTAGCATAAACATTACCCTAAATTAGTTATCCAGGATGACATATTTATTTTTTCAGTAGTACCCCCAGTGCAAGATTTAGGGGATGTTAAAGTTTGTATGGGAGAATCTTATTGCTTGGGTTAATTAACTTGAAACTTGGCACGTAAATTTATTTAGGTAAATAATAAAAAATCCCATTATTCATTTTTCAAAACTACGTAATTTCGGCAAAGAAACATAGTTTAATGAATATTAGTAGTATAAAGACATATTTTAAAAAGCGCCATCTATGAGATTACACAAAAATCAAATCAAGTTACATTTTGACACTTTTTGGAAATTAATAATTTTTTGACCATGTTGGCAAGGTTAGCAGTTAGTTATTCTTAAAATTCATAGATGGTAGTGCGCATTTTCTTCATAAAAGTCGTATAATTCGTTTTGACAAATTTAAGTTTCAAAAAACCCTCAAAATCTCACGACATAGGTCGTGTTCAAGATTTCATAGTCTCTTACTGCGTGGTCAAATTTACTCACAACTGGGAATAAAACATGAAAAAAAAAACAAGCCCAAACAGAGCAAATGTTACTTATTTATTTTTAGGGAAATATCTTAGGTAGTGGTTGGTTCGTTTTACGAAAAAATGTGGGTTAATATTTAATACATAATTTAAAAAAATAGTTTATCTCTTTAATGGTGAAACGGCGTTCTCCATGTTTATATGAAATGTCTTATTCTTATTCCAACGGTCTAACGGATTTATTTTGAAACGCAACCTAATCTTTCAATGTTATTTATATACGTACAACGACATCTACTGACTCATATTAGTACAAACGAAAATATTACATTAACAAAATAATATTATTTTTACCTTTCGACTACCGTAATTACAGACACAATTAAACGACAACAGTTGTACGGAAATTTGTGTTCTCTTGGGACTTAACTAAAGAGTTTTACGTATAATCTATACATATAGGTAATTATAATAAAATCGTAGGAAAGTCAAAACTGTACATTAAATAGATTTTTAAAAGAATACTTGGGAAGTGATCTACAATCGATATCGAAGCCAAAAATATAGTTTTTAGAATTTTTGTCTATTTGTCTGTATGTATGTCCAGGCTAAACTCAAAAATTACTTGGATATAATATATATTTAGGTATACATACTGCATGGATTATCTTCAACTTTGCTTGAATAAAGGATGGGCCAACATATAGGCTACATATTATCACGCTATCACTTACGGGGGAGGAGTTGTGAATATTATTTTTCTTACGCATTCTGTGACAGTGTTTAATCTAACGACGCATATTTCAATGTTGTTTTTGAGTAAGCCATGCTATTATCTGGCTTTACACTATAAATACTACGACATTTAAGTAACTTGGGCAGAGAAACATAGTTGAATGTAGTAGCATATAGAAAATTTTAAAACAGCGCCATCTATTTCATAAAAATCAAATTCTTCCTAAACGTGGTATCGTATATTATTTATTTTTTACTATAAAGTTTATTGTACACCTCATAATGTGGACAGGATATACAAATACAAAATCGCACAGGGCAATATATAGGGCAGGGTATAGTTCGTTTTGAAAAATTCAAGTTCCAAAAAACCTTCAAAATCTTGATCAGAGTTGAGCAAGACTATTAAAAAAAAATGCGGCGTTAAGTATTACAAAAAAGTTATGTTCATTTAAATATCGCCATCATCTGTCTGAAGATTTTCTGCGAGCTTTGAGGCGTGCTACTGGATACGAAGTCGATGTAACTGATGATCATGTGCTGAACACCTGTCTCAGTTCACTTCAGATGTGGACATTTCTATCGGCGGCAATCCACTGATCTAATATGGATTACTAGCTCCCCAATCGTCACCGCATCAAGACTATGGAAATCGAGAGTATAACGCTAAGACAGAGTTCTCTTCAGAGCAAAAACAGATTTATAACACCGTCCTTGAAAGCGTTGTGCAAAACCAGGGCAAAATGTTTTTCTTGGGTTGCTCCTGTTGGAACCAGAAAAACATGGCATACTTGCAGAGGTCAGGAGGCAAGGCAATATTGCTATTGCTGTCGCGTCGTTGGGAATCGCTGCCACACTGCTTCCGAGTGGCAAGACAGCACATGCCATCTTCAAATTCCCATCGATTTAGAGAGCGTTAAAACGCCTGTTTGTGGTGTGTCACGTAACAGCGATAAGGGACACGTGCTTAAGGATTGCTCTTTGATCATATGGGATGAGCGTATTATGGCCAATAGGAAGGCAGTTGAGGGCGAGGACAGAACCCTGCAGGACATCCGCGGGAACGAACATTTGATGGGTGGTGTCACAGTTTGTTTAGTGGCGATTTCGGGCAAACGCCCGAACGTTTGCTACGTTGAAACCTTGGCTTCGATCCTGTTGGGCTCCTACAATTGCTGCCGACTGCTGGAGGCGCAGGGAATAGTGCGCGCCGTCGACGACTATCGAATGCGTGGACAAAGAGCTACCCCTTGCTCGGCGGTCACAAGCCCGCGCAAACTGTGGCCGTAAATCAGGATTGGAGACACGGCGGCTGTAGCTGCGGCTTGAGCGCCTTTGCTTTTGTCTGATGATCGACCCCCTTTTTTAGCCGCTAGCATTACTACTTCGCAGAAGGAGGCGACCGCCTGCCACTCTTCTTTGCTCCGGATCATGGCCTCTGCCAAAGTCCGCTGCAAGTCAAAGCCCACTGCGAGAGAGGTGGACAGGAGGTGCTTCCAAAGTCTCTCGATAGAGCGTTAGTCAGCTTAGAAGAATTCATTTGCTGTGTGTACGGGGACAACAGTCATTTACCGCACCAGCAGAATTTCTTGAGTGTGTGAGCGGGTCATTTTGACGTCCAAATATGATTAAGCTTCAGCAATTAAAGAATACATTCTCTCGGAAATTGAGGGAAATGCAGTGATCTATACCTCAATAAACACTGTCGTCGAGCAAGATAACGCCACACATTATCCCGTGGAATTTTTGAACTCCCAGCCAGCAAGTGGACTTCAAGCGCATACCATAAAGCTGAAAGTCGGAGTCCCGATTATGCATTTTTGGAATTACCTATCTCCTCCAAAGTGGTGTAATGAGACCCGTCTTAAAGTCATCTCGCTGCACAGACACATCATTAAAGCAAAAATTCTTACGGTTTATAGCGAAGTCGAGGCAATATTTATACCTCATAACTTCCCGTTCCAGTTCAAGCGCGTACAGTTCCCCATGAGTGTTTGCATCGCGATGACCATCAATAATTCGCAGGGGCAGACACTGAGTGCAGCGGATGTCAACTTCAGGACGAGTTGTCTCTTACGCGGGCAACTGTATGTCGCTTGCTCCCGCGTCACCAGTCCTGACTCTCTTTACATTTTGGCTCTTGGCAGCATAACTACCATCGTAGTGTGGTGGCGGAGTGGTAAAGGCTCCGACTCAGTGGTGGCGAAGTTGTAAAGGCTCCGACTTATAAGTTGTAGGTCTGTCGTTCAAACCCAGCCAGGCGCATTACTTTGTGTATTTTATTTCATAACCACTGCTCAACGGTGAAGGAAAACATCATGAGGAAACTGTGACTGTGAATGTTTTAGAACCAAAAATTCATCAAGTGTTATCCACCAAACCGCATTGGACTCGCGCGGTGGATTATGGCCCATTCCCTCTCCTAGAAATGAGGACTGTGTCCCAGCAGCGGGAACTTTATAAGGCTGATGCAATGCTATTTTAAAAGTTGTTTACTTATAATGCTATGCCATCTGATATACACTGATCATACACTGCCATCTTAGGTTTTTTTGGTGCTGTAGAGCCTTCGCGCAGACAACGTCGCGGGCAGCAGCTAGTTGCTAAATAACACTAAATATTTTTTACCAGCTGACCCGGCCAACTTCGTACCGCCTAACAGTAAATTAATGTCGTGTTACCTTTTAGCTGAGCTAATTTGACTTCGATGAACGTAGTACAATGATACAAAATAAATATGAACAGATATAGATATATAAAAGTATTTTATTATGATGAACAATACATACAGAAATAGAACCTATGAAATAAATTTTCAAAATACATTTTAGATGAATATCATTTTTTCACACTGCTCAAATAATAAAATGCCCAGTCAAAAAAACCTGCACTATTAACCATTGGTATGCACTAAAACGTGACTATTCCCAGGATAACTTAGCTAAATTCGCTGACTGTCTTAGTAGTCTAAGTTTTAATGAATACCGTTAACCCTGAGGAAGCTTTTAATTGTTTCTATGACACATTCAAACTATTTTATGATCTCTGTTTCCCCTTAAGGAAAGTAAAAATCACGTTGCGTAAAAAGCCAAAGTGGATCTCTAAAAGAATACAGCTAAGTTGTAAGCGTAAAAGAGACATGCTGTGGCAGTATAGGCGTTCCCCTAATGCTAAAAATAATTTTTTACTAAAGCAATATTGTGCTCGTTTCAAAAAAAATAATAAATCTGACCCAAAAATCACAAAATAATTATCATATAAATTCGGCCAAAAACAAATCTAAAGCTTCTTGGAACATTATAAATAAGGATAAGCTTAATTATCTTAAAGAAAACATACCTGACCGCATTAAAACAAACAACAACATAATACATGACCCTCAATTAATCGCAGAATCTTTTAATAATTATTTTATTGATGAAATTAAGCCGACTAATTCTATTCCCTCTTATACAACCATTGACATGAGTTGTAAATCTATATTTATTCCTCCTACAGTACCTCCTGACATAGTAACAATAATTCAATCATTAAATAATACCATTACTCACGGATATGATGGCATCGTCACCAAAGTTGTTAAACATGTAGCACTATTAATAAGTCCCGTTATAAGTTATGTCATAAATCTTTGCATCGAACATGGTCATTTTCCTGAGAAATTAAAAACTACTATCGTAATACCAGTACATAAAAAAGATGACAAAAAAATATGGGTAATTATAGGCCTATAGCTCTTATATCGAATTTTTTTAAAAAATATAGAAAAGGTAATATATGAAAGCCTTTATTCGTTTTTTGAATAACATGATCTCATAGCCATAGCATTTGGTTTCAGATAGTATAGATCCATAAATATGGCGATTTACGAATTAATAAAGAAAATAATACCTAATGTGGATAGTAGAACTCCAGTGGCAGCTCTATTGATGGACATGTCTAAAGCGTTCGACCATGTGGATCATAATATATTACTGAAGAAATTGAAGCGTTACGGTATTAGAGGGAATGCTTTAAAACTAATAAAATCTTTTCAATACACTTACTCGAAAACTGCCTCTTATCGCACCCCTATTAGTTTCAATATAGCATGTATATCACCCAAGTGCTTTTTTGAGTTTATCACAACAAGGGCTTTTTTATTCCTTCCTTATCGTCACGGTCACGGGTGTTTATTTTGTTTTACTTAGTTTATTGAATCAGGCGCGAGGCGTCCCCCAGAGTCGCTGGACGACCCCACGAAATTAGAAACAGACCACAGCAGATTTGAATTCTATACTTATATATTTCTTATATTTCTACTGTATGTTTTAGATACGATTAAATTTTCTTTCTTTCTTTATTTCACAAGTCGTAAGTGTATTGAAAAACGTCGTTTGAGACACGTGCAGATTTGTCATTGCAGCCCTCGGCTCCATAACACACTCGCCTACGGCTCGTGCGAATTTCGCCTCGGTCGCAATGACAAACTTCCTGCACTTGTATCAAAATGTACTATATCTGTCTAATCGCATTCAAATTACGTCAATTGATAGATTGTGTCAGAGTTCACAAATTGAACATGCGTACTGGTCACTCCCTAGGCATACTACTTACGGAGTTCCCCAAGGTAGCATTCTTAGACCACTATTGTTTAATATCTATATAAATGACATGCCTAAAGTTACCAAAAATCAGATGGTCTTGTTTGCTGACGACAGCACTATTCTATTCTCTAATAATGACGTCAATATTCTCGAAAATGACATAAATAATGACCTTAAAAATATAATAAATTGGCTGACTAATAATAATGTTACCGATAATCTCAGCAAGACAAAAATAATGACATTCAATCAGAGAATCAAGAAACCCACTCTTAGCATAAGATATGAGAATGTAATAATCAATGAATGCGATACAACTAAGTTCCTGGGTCTTCACTTGGATAGACATCTATCATGGAAACATCATATCGATGCCTTGTCAAAGAAGCTTAGCCAGTTTGCATATGCTCTTCATAAGCTGTCGAAAACGGTTAACCGATTTACGGTGTTAATTGCTTACAATGCTTACGTAGCATCTAACATTAGGTATGGCATAATTTTCTGGGGTGTTGGAATGAGAACAAAGGCGATTAAAGACTTTAAACTATTTATTTAACGGGTAAATAATTATAACGGTATGACAGTACACAAATGTAGACGAGAGAGGGAGCCTGGTTAATTGTCAAGGACAAGCTCAGCTACACAACTTGCTATGTCATTTTGCATAGGCGTCCATACTCTTAACATGGGGTAACTCGAGTGAGAGGGAAACTGCTTTTAAAGCCCAGAAAAAGTGCCTGCGATCCTTTACTCGTTTGAGTTCTACTGATAGTTGTAAACCAATATTTTGCAACTTAACTTGTTTACTTTACCGTCTTTGTACATATATGAAATGGGGGTATTTGTACGTAGTAACCTCCATCTATATGATACTCTACGCTCCCGACGTCATCAGAACACTATAGGTACGAGCCGGTTCTCATAAAACAGCATTTTTCGCTAAAAGTGTACTTGGTATGGCTTCCAAAATATATAATAAGATACCAATAGCTATTAAAGATAAAGAGTGCCTAGGTTCCTTCAAGAGGTCCTTGTTTAAGTTTCTTTTGGCTAGATGCTACTATTCAATCACAGAGTTTATTGATGATAAACAGAGGTACGAAGATCCGACGTGCTAAATAGTAAATAATAATTTGGTATATAATTTTTTAAAATATATAATAATTGTAATTGTATTATTTTATCTAATTTTGGTGAATGATAATTGATTTACTAATAACTTTGTTAATTGTATTATTTTATTTTAATTGTGATTAATGACAACTGACTTAAGCACTGATAACTTTAATATTAGAATTGTATTATTTTATTTTTATTAACCAAAATTGACATATCTAATTTTATAATAATTATATTTCTAATTGTTTCTTTTTTAATTTTTTATTTTATTGAATGACTTGATAATTCAATTCCAATTTTGTACGCCATTCCGTTTGGCAAAACATAGTGCACTATCTCTTTTTGTGAACACTACCTGTTAACCCACCTATGTTTTACAAAATAAATGTTTGATTGATTGAGATCATAGATTACTAATAAATGTATGAACGCACGCGTAAATGTTAATCATTTGTCATTATTTCTGAACGCATGTCAACCAACTTCAACTTCAACTCTAAATGAATGGCCTTTATGGAAGAGACACCACAATTTTGCCAATAACACGTGCAGACTAGTCACGCTATCAAACGCTGGAGAGTATTCAGCGTGAAAAAAAAGTGAAATAAATATTTCTTTCTTTTTATATCAAAATCATAAAATAATAAAAATATTTCTTCGCAGATGTAGACTGACAGCGTAGTGACAATCCTATGACCACAGATTGTGACTATTACTTATTATAGTATTTGGCAGGATAGGCAACAAATGTTTGACAGGTACCTACGAAACAAAGTAACATTTAGGGAAAATGATTCATCTTTTTAAAACTCGACGAAAACATAATTATTTTTTCGTCGAGTTTTCATTATTTTCAAGATGTATTCTGCTATTCGGGGCGGGGACAAATCCAACGAACCAAAAACCATGAAAATTGGTCTAGCCGAACTCGAGTTATAAGTGTTGTAACAAACCCGTCTTTGTTTTATATACAACTAACTTTAGCTCGCGGCTTCGCTCACGTCAACTGATTGATGACACCCTACTATAGCCTTTTTTTTTTCATAGGAACCTTCTCCTGGCAATAACAAACACAACAAAAAAAGAATTAGCGAAATCTGTTCAGCTATTCTCGAGTTTTGCACTTAGGTACTAACACATTTTTCAATTCATTTTTATATCGGGTTTGAACTGTACAAACTTTAGGGGGTGATACTTTGCTCTATTTTATCACTAAAACTATTCTACATGTGAGGTCTAAAACCTCATTTTTTTTTCAATTATCACTATGACGTATCACGTTTATGAAAAAGGGTACATTTCGGGGGTGTTTTTTTATAATAATCTTGAAAAACTAAAAAAACAATGATAATTTTGACATAAAGTTGATGTTTTAGCATTTATTTCAATATGTTACAGTAATAATAATTAAAATAATTTGAGTTATTTTTCAGATTGTTAACACTTTGCTCCACATTCGCCATCGTTAACAATCAAATCAGCTCAGGGGCGCGGTGTCGGCGCGGTGACGGTGCGGCAGCGGCGCGGGAGCGGTGCGGTCACGCGTGTATACACAGCACAGGGGCGCGGTGACGGTGCGGCAGCGGCGCGGGAGCAGTGCGGTCACGCGTGCATACACAGCACAGAGGCGCGGTGTCGGCGCGGTGACGGTGCGGCAACGGCGCGGGAGCGGTGCGGCCACACGTGCATACACAGCACAGAGGCGCGGTGTCGGCGCGGTGACGATGCGGCAGCGGCGCGGGAGCGGTGCGGTCACGCGTGCATACACAGCACAGAGGCGCGGTGTCGGCGCGGCGCCGGGATCTTGTACACGAGCCCTTAAGGACTTGCCTGAGGGGGACAGACAAGTCCGGCTCATTAGTCGACATCTTCAGAGGTTTTTCTGCGAGAGGCTTCAAAAAAAAGCGTCGTTCCTTCTTGCGCCTGATGAATAATTGCATCTCTCTCCAGCATTTCATTTATTCTCCTCCAAGAACCAGTAGTTAATCCCCAACATTTCCTATCTACTGTAAGTCTTTTTCAAGGTGGTTTTCTAAACGGTTTCTTTAATGGTCTTGCCAGAAATAATCGGTAATGGTTGTACTGGAGGTGATATCCAGCCACAAAACAGTGGTATGTTTTTTGGTACAGTACTGGTCGCTGTGGGATTCCTACTATGTAAGCATATTTATTAAAATTTGAGGGCTCATTTGGTAGAATTTAATGCAGGCCCTGCGTAAATTGCGCTGCATTTTAAGCTCATTGACTGCATTGCTTTTGTGGACCGCTTTTGTGTCGCATATGACTTAACCCTCAACAGTTTGTGAGAGCTCACAAACTATTGAGGGTTAATCTCCTCATAGTGATGTTGTTCTACCAGCTCAATCTCTCGATCACATTCTTTTCGGAACAGCATGTTCAGGTAGAAGGGGCCACTTTGCTGGAAAAGGAAACGATTATTTTAGTACATACGACCAACCGTGGGTTGTTTCGTTAACAGCAGCTTCATGTGTTATGGTCATTCCATCGGTACGGGGTATTTAAGACCTCGTTTGAAAATTATCTTGATTAAAATTGTAAGGTAAAGGGTTTATTAGACCCCGTATTGTTTAAGAAACTGTAAGTTTTTCTTTTGTTAAACGTGGTATGAGGTTAAAGTGACCCCATATTAAAATAGATACACTCGGTTTTAATAAGGTCGTTAAGGTTAGGTGTAGGTTACATATTCATATTTTCTCTAAATTAAACTAAATTAAAGTCATGTCCTCCGCGCAGCAGAGAAGATTATGCTTTTAGCTACAACGCATTAACGCATGTAAGATGTGCATGAGGCGCATTAGACCTCGTACCTCACTGAATGTTAAGGTGGGCCTTCCTCACTCGCCTATCGTCAACGTCACGCATGGTTTAAAAGCTTGTTGCGTCATTTAACGCAATCGAAATTGATGTTTGATGCAAAACTAATGCGAAAAAAGAGAGATAACACTTGAAAACTCTGTTGGCATTTAGTAATTCTACGATTTACTCGAATGTTTCACAAAACTTATTCCAGGAAATACGTGTTTTTATTAAACCCTTAAAAATTACATCTTTCAGAATCTCGATTGAATGCGCAAGGCTTCTATAAAAGTATTTTTTTATATTTAATAGTAGTACATATGTTACGGGTAATGCTAGAAGATGGAGTAAACCCAGGTTTACTCGGGTAAACTTAGTATTACCCAAGCTTCTTGGGTAAAGTCCGAATAATAAGTAAAATAAATTTTAATTCGGCGTTTACCCATGCTCACCTAGGTCTACCCAACTCTGGCTGGGTAATGTTAGGTGTTGCGTAATTTTCGCATCCGTAGCGTAATCCTGAGGGGCCCGCGTTATCTGCCCCCGCGGCCAAGCACGTCGCTTACTTAGTGACATAATGGCGACCGAGCAAAGTGCAAATATAGCACCAGAAGAAAGCTTACGAGAGCTTGCAATGAAAATGAACAGTCGATTTCAGGCGGCCAGGGTTATAAAAGGTGTAATTGCAAAACAAAATGTGCTATAAAGAAGTGTTCATGCAACTTTGCAGGAAAATTTTGCAATTCAAAATGTCACAGCAGTCTGTCTTGCTTTCAATTTCAATATTAATAAAAACAACCACTATTAGTTTTTGCTATTAAAGCTATTAAGTTTATGCTCTTCAAGCGGTTACGTTCGCCTTTGTATGTTTTTAAATAATAAATGTTTGAAATGCACCTAGATTTTCATTTCACTAATTAATTAGACAATTTTTTAACATTACCCAGTGTAAATAAAATAGCAGATTTTCAGAAGTTTTTGCTGAATTACTCTTACACAAATTTGTGTTTTGATTTCTATAGAAGCCTAAATAATATACACAAGAAATCTGTGTATCCAAAATCTGAAGAAACATGTGTAACATCATAATCACGTAAGAGCGGTTGTATGAAAATGTACGTCGGGTTGGCCGCTCTTAACACTTGGTTATTGAAGGTTCTCTTCACATCAAGGAGATTATGAACATTTACAGACAGTAAACTACAGTAACGTGACGCTAGGCGTGGTGGTAGTGGCAAATTTTGATCCCACAAACAGAACGGGTGCTTTGATAGGCCACGCGAGCGAAGATGCGGCACTAAGGTAGTGTACGGTACAACTTACATCGTTAGCCACCAAGTGGGATAAGTCGCGCTTGATCCAGCAACATTTCCGTAACACGACAACTAGCACGATCAGCGCTATTACCGATACAGCTGAAGCTACAGTGATAGTTATATATTTGTCTACATCTGTAAAAGAAATTCTTTAATTTATAACTGTGAAAACAATATCAAAATCAACAGACAAGCAAACGAGATACAACAATTTTAAAACTGTCTGGAGTCAGAGTCAGCCCTTTCAACAGAAATCACTAGAGTTTAGAAAATGATTAGAGTCACAATAGTCCCTATAGAAAAAGAAAAGATCTTTTTCAGGTTCCCAAGCCCGGCGCCAGGTGCACTGGTGATCACCGGAGCTCTGCGTATGGTGTACATTGCCGCGCAGTACCCAGACACCGCAGGCGCCGCATCCACCGGCTGCGGAGGCCACAGAATTGGAGTATAGCTCCAATTCTCTGCGGATACAGAGTAGCGAAGCACAACTTCCGAACAGAGATACAGCGGGCCTAGTTGTAGGCCCGAGACATACGTGTCTCTCACTCGACTGAGGATTATGAACAGCGGTACGAAAGCTGAAGGCCAAAATACTGCTCCAGGAGAACAGGATTCGACAGATGTTCTGGCCATGGAGGCTAATGAGCCTCGATGGAGGCTCATGGCTCCTTACCGCATGTTCGCATTTTCCACTTTGTTGGAAGACAGGAAAACTGGTCCTCAACGGGAAGACAGGGAGCCCTGCGTACTACGTCCACATACCGGCCTATCGTGCCGCTCGAAGAGGTTAGCAAAGTCTTTGAAAGAGCCATTGAAGACCCCTTCGTTGTGCAGCAGAGACGGGTGGGGCCGGATCTTGCGGATCTCCAGTTCGGCGTTACATGGCGGATGCCATCATATCCGTGCGAATCGTCATAACGGGGGGATGCGGTTTCCTGGGACAACTCTGCCCTTAAGTACACTAGCACTTCGGTATCAATGGGTCCCGACTTACGTTCGTCATGTGATCGAGGTCTATTTGATGTACTAGCTCTTCATCTACTCCAGTCACCAGAGAGAGTGAAAACGGCGAGACATGATGTGCGGTGTCCCACAGGGATCTGTACTAGCGTCACCCTTGTGAAACATCGACTATGACTACAAGAAACGCAGCGACTTCCCCCGCGGGATGAGCGTGGTATTCATTTTGAGTTACAAAAGTAAAATAAATAATGAGAATACAAACCATTTCCGTAGAACTCCACTGTATTTGAAGTATCCGATTGGTTCTGTGATGCTTCGGGAGCATCCGACGTTACACTCGTGTTATACGCATTTGTGATGTTGTGCGTCCATTTTGCAGCATCCGAAATGTTTTGTGTTGGTTTCGGAGTATAAGGAGTTGTAGATTTTGGTGCAACAATTATTTTAGAGGTAGAGTTATCACTTGTATTAGGTCGATTACCCTGTATTGGTTTCACAGCGGTATACAATTTACGATTTGAAGTTGACGAAGTGTTTCGGTGTGTGTTTGAGATGTTCCGTGCTGTAGGCTGAGTATTAGAGATTGTAGGTTCTGTTGTAAACGAGGCATTTCTTGTAGTTCCTGAGGTACCCTTTGTTGGTCTTGGAGTATGTGAAATTTTTCGTTTTGGAGTAACATCACTTTTATTGCGGTTTGCATTTGGATCTGACTTGCGCTCTGAAAACAGGGCAGAAAATAATTTACTTGGTTGACTACGCTAATCTGCAGGTTGTGCTCAGTAAAAGAGTACACCAGCAATATTATGAGGCACACCAGTTCCATCAGTTGCATCATTCGTATCACATTAGGGAACCATACATTAATAGCAATGGCTAAACATTCTGTGCAATCGAACAGACTAAAACTACTGAAAAATTCTATTGTATTGCAACATTTGCAGCAGATGCCGCTACAATCCTTACATGATTTGATTCCGCCATCCCAATTTCACCTTCGGACATCCCGGCGTACGGCAAGTATAAAATTTACCCTTACGTTGTTGAGACACCTGCGGCCCGGACTAAGCGTTTTGCCTCGTCGTTTATACAGCGTACATCGAGGGATTGGAACAGTTTGCCGACTGTAGTCTTTCCGTCCGAATATAATTTGGGTGTCTTCAAGGCTAGAGTGAATAGGCTCTTAATAAACTAGTGCGCCTTACCATCAACGATTGCATCACTGCTTACCATCAGGTGGGATCGCAGTCAAGCACTAGTTTATTGCGAGTTAAAAAAAAAAAAAAAGTACTCCTTTTATGTCCAGTATATGTCTGTATCTACGTCCTCACATCTGGCCACACCCGCATCCTGGTAGTCAGCAGGTACACGCACCTCACGGAGCCCTTCTGCAGCATGGCAAGAAGGTTTGTATACCTATGCATGTTCCTCTAGGCCCTCTAGGGCGACCAGTTTGTGCTCAGTAATTATTTAATCCACTCTATCGAATTTCAATGGTGGTAGCCAATATGAACAAACGAAAGCCAGGTAAGCGGGAAACAACTATTATAGTACACAAGCGTGAGCAAACACAGGTGCACTCTGTTACTGCGCTGTCGTAATCCACCCGTGGCCCGATCCACTTCCCCTATACCGCGTATGCTAACGATGTTCAATGCGCTCGTGGAGACCAACCTTGGATTGGATTTGTTTGCTGATGAATGGAAGACGATATTATTAGAAAGCTTACGATTCTGTGAGAAGACAGAGTGAAAGGGTTAATTAATTTAATTTAGTATTAATGGCTACTTTATTGTAATAAATAAATAAATGCTCTCTGAGGCTAGGAGATGTCACACTACCGACTTCCAATCTGGAGATTAGAAATCGACTTTGTGTAGAAGTTCTTATTAGAACTGTTGGCTGACCCGGGAATCGAACCCAGGACCTCACGCTCAGCAGTCGTGCTCAGGTAGGTAGTTAGTATATTAGCGAAACTACAGACGTACGTCTAAAGCTGCAAAAATTCAAAATACTTACCTAGACAGTCATTCTTCAAATCCACTTCTATGACACAGGCACTATCCCGAACGTTTGCACAATCATGAGCTGAAAAAAGTAAGACTTGAAGGCCAGGCTCAAATCTAACATGAGTAACATGGAGATATCGGGAGTGAAACAAAACGGACAGGGATCGACACCGTATCAACTCGAGCCGTTCAGTATTATTTGTATTGAACTCCTTACAGCAACGCACACTAAACGGTGAACGGGTTGTAAGTCGTTAACTCCGTACACTGATTTGTCGTGAAGATGTTTAGGTTTGGTTAGTATAGAGAAATACTTTGCCACTAAAATACACAAGTTAAGTAGGTATATTTATGTAAAAGTAAATTACAGCAATGGAAGGCGATTCTTTCTCTTAGTTGTTGATCGCTACCGAGTAGTAAGTTCACTATATTGTAATTTGTCCGTCATGACATTTTATTATGCAACAGTATGAGGCGCATCGTTGGCCGAAAGTAGGTTGACGAGTCAGCAAGAATGTACGGCGATGAGACCGTACAAACGGAATCGTAACGTAATCGCATCGCCTCGGACAAGCTCATGAGCCGCGGTGCAGTGCGCGGTCGACTTGCGGTTAGGGTTACCAGATCCGAAAATAAGTTTTCCTGACAAAACCCCTGTTTCAGCAATAATTTTCCTGACAATTTGGCAGAAAATTATATTATTTTACAAACTCGAACATTCGAATTTAAAATCTTTGACTGGATGATATTTAAAGATATATATTGACTACGAGAAAATTGTTTCTTCTTTGCAGTTTTTGAATGGATACAGCGTATGTATAAATAACGTTAAATTTTTCGATGAAATTACTGCATTACATTATTTTTTAAGGCAGCAAAGCAGTGACTTTATTGAAATCGAGCTTGTTAATCAATGGGAAATTATTTTAAAATTCATCAGCTGTGAAAGATTGTATGAACTCAAAATTTGTTGCTTTGTGTTTGCTATTCAAGCACAAAATGCTAACGTCGGAAGAGTGTTTTTATTAATGGGCGCGCAGTGGACAAAGGAGAGAAATAGACTGTCCACAGCTTCTGTTAAGGCTCTACTTTTGACACAGTTCAATTTAAAGAACACATCATGTGAATACTTTCATAAAATTGTTATGAAAGATCAGCAGTTCCTAAAATCTATATCCAGCAATAACAAATATGAGGATCAGATTAATAATTAATAAACTGGCTGTTAATTATAAGATTTCATTCTTTGATTTAAATTTAATTTCTTATATTTTTCTCTTTATTTTTAAATTCCTGAAAATCTACAGCCTTGTTTCCCTGACAGACAGCTGAATTCCGGACATGTCAGGAAAATTCCTGTCATCTGGTAACCCTACTTGCGGTCGGCTTTCCGTCCCCTCGCTTACGTATCTTCGTCCACTCTCCGCGCGCGGTCTGTGTTGCCGCTCGTGCTGTACGATTCATGATAGAGGCGATCCTGAAGTTAGTCTTTGCGAACGTTCGCGCATGTAGACTCGTAAAAAATATTTTATTCACTTTATTTTAAACCAAAATACGAATAAAAACTAGCAACGTCTAGCCTTCAACCAGCGGTCGGCGAGCCGTAAGCGCGGCGTCGCCTAGCTGTAGCCGAGTCGACGGAGCGGAGCTTCTGATCCGTTTACGTTACGTGGTTACGTAAAGTGGACGACTGTTTGACGCCGAGGAGAAAGGCGAGGCGGTGACGATCCCTTTCCGTTTTGATATGTGTGCTACGACCCATAGCCAGGCGCATATAGCTACCGCCGTAACTGTCTCTATGATACGGGAGCCTCCGCGCTACAGGGGCTCTGAGCCGCGAGGAACACTACAGACTTTTTTTTATTTATTGCTCTCATACATATTTTTAAACCAATCTACACTAATATAATAAAGAGGTAAAGTTTGTTTTTATGTTTTTTGTTTGTAAGGGGTAATCTCTGGAACTACTGGTCCGATTGGAAAAATTTTGGCAACAATAGAAAGCTGCTTTACTCCTGAGTGACATAGGCTATATTTTATGTACGCGGGCGAAGCCGCGGGCATAAGCTAGTTTAACATATTTTAGGTCTCCAAACTCTAACAACAACTATAGTATGATGGCGACAAACACTCGTTATACAATCACTTCTGTAACATTATAAAACAGTATAAATATGAGAATGTGCACATCACATTCAGTAAAGTTAATATGTAATTTATCATTACATAGTATAAAACTTATATGGTAGGTGTAAATCATCCAATGACGAAACCCGCTCTTGGGCGGAGCGGGAGACCAGTGTCAGACTCTTACTGACTAAAAAACCTACCCCGTACCTTCCTTGCCTTATTCCTGGAGTCGAGGTAACAGTTTTCCATCACCCTCTAGGCTCCAGGAGGCTTCGACCCTGAAGGGCCCCTGCAGTTTGCTGACAACTCCTTGAGGCGCGCGGGAACGGTGCGCGCCGTTGACGACTTGGACTCGGTCTTACCAGACGACCGGATGGCGAGCTACCCATTGCTCACCGTCCGCGAGCCAGTGTCTACGGTGGCCGGATATCGGCAGGATCGCGGCGGCGACGGCTACGGCGAGTACGCTGTTGCCTTTGCCTTATGCGGTCGGCCTCCTCCTTTACGAGCATTACTGCTTCGCAGAAGGAGGCGACCGCCTGCCATTCCTCTTCGCTGCGGACCATGGCCTGAACCAGGGCCCGGCGCGAGAGGTCGCCGCCGCCGATCACCCCCACGAGGACACGGCGATGCTCTTGCCAAGCAGGGCACACCTCCACCGTGTGCTCCACCGTGTCCTCCGGGCTCGCCTCACAGTGGCGACACCCGGACGTCTCTTCCGCACGAATCCGGCGCAGGAATCTCCCGAACTTCCCATGTCCGGTGAGAACCTGCGTCATGCGGAAGGTGAGGACGCCGTGAGGTCTATCCAGCCACAGGCTCGATGTCGTGGAATATAATAACTGACTGACCTGTCAGCATAGTAGTTAGTGACGCTGACTGCTATGCGGGAGGTCGTGGGTTCGATTCCCACCCAGGACAAATGTTTGTGTGATGAGCACGATCATTTGTTCTGTGTCTGGGTGTAATTTATCTATAATATGTATGTATTTAGAAATATATAAGTATGTTTATCAGTTGTCTAGTACCCGTAACACAAGCTCTGCTTAGCTTGGGACTAGATGGCGTTGTGTGATAGTTGTGGACATATTATTATTATTATAACTGTTACCTTCATACGTTGTGTCAGCGAGCCCATGTTCTAAAGTGCTCACGTGCGCGCCGTCCGCAACTTGTTTCACAGCACACAGGCCGTCCGGTGAATATAATAGTAAGTCTATAATCACTCTGCTGTAGTCCTCTATACCACAGATCGTGTATTCGTCTCCTTCAATCTTATATTTGGATTCAAATGTTTCTGAAATGAAAAAGGTAGCCATATGCCATATGTTATCTTCTTATTCTTATAATACACCGTGAAATTTTAATGGTTGTTTTCCCTCAGCGAAATGGTTGTGTTTTAGTAATACAAACGTTTGATAAAAAAATAAAATATTAAAAACAAAAAATGGACCTGTAGAGTGCAAGCTAATTATGACGTATCACAACGTGCGAGAGCTTAATTTGGTTTAAATATTTTTTAATGAATCGGTTTCCTTTGACGGCGGGCTGCTCATGCGACTCTAGTAGTACCTACAAATTACGTCTAATGTTACTATTGTTTTCGCTTTTTTGAGTTGATGAATATTTTTAATAATTATTTATTTTAAAAAAAACTTTTTATTTTTTATTTTTACTGTATGCTTCAAAAGTTCTCCTTATGGCAAGTCATTCTGCCGCGGGAAAACAAATTTCACGGTGTATATATAAAAAACTAGCTTTTGCCCGCGGTTTCGTCCGCGTGGTATTGGGGTTGGGGTTGGGTTTTCCGGGATAAAATGTAGCCTATGTCCTATTCCGGAGTGTATCCTATGCCTGTGCCAAATTTCATTCAGATCCGTCCAGCCGTTTTGGCGTGATTGAGTAACAAACATCCAAACATCGTAACTTTCGCATTTATAATATTAGTAAGATACTTGCTAAAACTAGCCAAAGGCTGGACTGATTTTACCAATTTTGGTCTAGAAATATTCGTAATAGCGCACTAACATTTAAAAGGTAAAAAAAACTATGAAAAAAAAAACGGGGGTACAAATACAAAGTTTGCCGGGACAGCTAGTCTTCTTATATACACCGTGAAATTTTAATGGTTGTTTTCCCGCGGCAGAACGACTTGCCAGAAGGAGTACTTTTGAAGCATGCAGTAAAAATAAAAAAAATAAAGATTTTTTTTTATAAAATAAAAAAATATTCATCAACTCAAAAAAAGCGAAAACCAATAGTAACACTTGACGTAATTTGTAGATACTACTAAAGTCTCATTAAATGAAGATTAATTAAATGTTAAAACTAAAATAAGCTCTCTCTCTATTCAAAATAAGCTCTCGCATGTTGTAATACGTCATAAATAGCAATTCTATTTTTTGATTTTAATATTTTATTTTTGTATGAAACGTTTGTATTACCAAGACAAAACCATTTCGCTGAGGGAAAACAACCATTAAAATTTCACGGTGTATAAAAAAAAGATCTACTAAAATTCGCGAACAGATTTGGTCAATTTTGGTCTTGAAAAAGATTTGTAATACTCCAGCATTGATATATAATTATGTGTCGTATCGAGCGTTAATTTATTGTCAACAAGACAGGGCACGCCATCTAGTGGCAACTATCTTCTAGTTAGTTAACTAGTAGCTAAAGAAAGATGGCGCGCTTAACAGAGTCAGTGACGTTTGCGCTTTGCTACGAGCTTGTGGAGAGGAGACCGCGCCCAGTATTACTATAATCTTTGACCGCGCCCCAGCAAAGAACACACTCAGCCAGGCCGTCGCAGATTCCTCATCGCTCCGGACCTGCGCGAGAGGTCGCCGCCGACCGTCCCACAAAAACATGGCACTTTTCCCATATGCTTCATTGTGTAATCTATAATTCGTTTTTTATTTCTAGACTACGATTTGACAACTCAAAATGTCACACGGTAGAAATGTGTTCCCAATTTTCTGTTTTTTTTTTTTAAGGTATTTAAAATTCATCCAATGACGAATCCCGCCCTTGGGCAAAGCGGGAAACAGTGTCAGACTTTTACTTACTAAACAACCCGTTCCTACATCGCCATCTATACCAGGGCTAGAGCCTTCCTTTCAGACACGAACCCTTGGTTCCAGTTGCCCTTCTGCAGTTACGAATTTTCTGGAGTTTGACATTTTAAGTTATCAAATCGTAGTCTAGGATTAGAAAACGAACTATTAGGCAACCAATGTGTTGCGGGTGCGTTCACAAATATACGTAAGCTTACATAAAGAAGACACCCAGACCATACACTACAAGACAGGCTTACCTGTTTCAACAGTTAAGAAGGCGGACGTTATTTCCCGAGAGGCATTCTTCAACTTTATTACCATAGTTATATTTATTTTTTCAAACATATAAGAGTAGTAAAATGGAGACGTTAAGGTTTCATGTCTTGCAAAATCTGAAAAAAACAATGGATATGCAAAAAGAGTAAACTTGTTCCTCTATGTTTTCATTCTACCTTGGATGTTTTTTAAAAATCGCCAAAGCCAATCAATCTATAATACTGGCAATATGTATTTAAAGTTTTTATTTAAGTATATGATACACGCGTCATGCTTGTGAACGGGTGCCGTCAGTTAAGACCGGTCATCTCATAGCTGCTAGGGGCTTATTTTAAATTCTTTTTTTTTACTTTTCGTTAAGTACCGCTACATCGTGCTCGCATAATAGAAGCAACATGAAATTTGTAACCAAGTTATATGTAAATCAAAAGATTCAAAAGACTGTCCATGGAGTTTCTTACACGTTCTTCTCCAAAGAGATCTACGCCTTGGAACGTGCAAATTAGCTTCAATTTTGACATTTCAAAAATACCTGTAAATTGTCTATTTGAAATAAAATATGTTGAGTTTTTTTGAGTTTGAAAAACGGAAATAACAAAGCAGTGTGACAGCCGTGCATGAACATTATTTCTCGTGCAAGTATAGGAACAACATATGTATGAGATGTTGCCAGCTCTTGCGACAAGTGTATTGCGATTAGCATAAAGAGCGCATCGCGCTGCCCGTTCTCACACTACGTCGTACTGTCTAATATTAATATATTCCACAACTTTCACACAACGTCGTCTAGTCCCAAGCTAAGCAGAGCTTGTGTTATGGGTACTAGACAACTGATAAACATACTTATGTATTTCTAAATACATACATATTATAGATAAATTACATCCAGACACAGAATAAATGATCGTGCTCATCACACAAACATTTGTCCTGGGTGGAAATCGAACCCACGACCTCCGGCATAGCAGTCAGGGTCACTAACTACTAGACTGACAGGCTTATCATCTAATCGAAGAACTTTTGGCAATATTGAAGAACTCCGAAATTAGAAAAACTTAAAAACTGTATTAAACTTTTTCGTTCACAGTTCGTAAATAAAAAAATATATATTTTCTCGTTAATTGTACCTGTGCGCACAAATATAGATAAGTAAATTTGTCTTTGTAAAAGCTACTTACATTTGTTACAAAAGTTTGCAGTAACACCATTTGCGAGGATAGCCAAACATAATTCAATGATAGTAATTTTATAAGAATTCATGTTAATTTGAAGCAAACACAATTGATTCGAGTATTAACAGCTAAACAAGCACACACCAGCAGTGACTCGCACGGTTACGTAGGAATAACGAATAGAGCCAATTATATAATTATTTAACTTAATTATTTATCCTGTTGCGAGATGTTCCTGCGTAACGTAAAATCCTTGTGCATCACTTGGATTTTATAGAGTCTATACCGGGCACTGTAAAAACGTCCTCTTTTTCGTTGCGAAGTTAGCCTTATTGCTACACAGTACAAACACCAAAAAATACAGTGTATAGTCTAATATATAAGTAAAAGTCTTATGTAAAAACATTTTCTAAAAATAATTCAGCATGTTGAGAAAAAAAATCGCAAGAAAGTACACGAAAACATTTTTTCGTGTCGAAATACTCAGTATTTTGAGTGATTACAATTATTTTATTTGTAACTACCAAAATGGAAATTTAACCCAGTAAAGAGAAACGTAAAATAGTTTCACAAATCGTTGTACTTTTTTTTTAATTATAAGAGAAGAAACTGCGGAAAATCCTTCATATTAGTGGACACGAGATTCAACTTAAATCAAACGCATAGCCATTTTCAACCTTATTTGTTCGCAGCGATGCACCACCCGGAAATACCTAAAGATTTGCTGCTTACAGCGCCTTAAAGTGATGTATAACTCAGGACACAGGCTTGTTGGTTTGCTAGAAAGGCCTCACGGCGTCCTCACCTTCCGTATGACGCAGGTCCTGATCGGACGCGGTAAGTTCGGGAGATTCTTGCTCAGCATTCGTGCAGAAGAGACACCCAGGTGTCACCACTGTGTAGACCGCCCACAGGACACGGTGGAGCACGCTTTTAATTTTAAGTCCTCCTTCGGCATGGCCAGGGCCGAAGGGCTTTTTCGGTTGTAGCTCAGGGCTCCGAGGGCAAGACTTACTTGACTTAAACTCCTATGTCCACTAGCTGAGGCCGAGGGCGTCCACAGTTATCCTCCAACGCGAACTGTCTTGAGCTTCACGCTTCACGTCGCTCCACGTCATGCCGTTGGTCGCCGTTTCTGCCAATATGGTGCGATGCCGGGTATGGCGAGGACGGTCACGCTTTCTTTTTCCTTGTGGATGCCAGTTCAAGGCCAGCTTGGGTATGTGATTGGGATCCTTTCGAAGCTCGTGGCCATCCATTTCCACTTAGGACGTTTAATATACCGGTCGATCGGGCTCTCGTGGCATTTTTCCAACCGCTATATATAAATATTGGATATTGTTGGAGCATCATGATCGTCATCATCAGCCTGCGTCAACCCTCTGCCGGACCCACTCCTCAGCTTCGAAACGCCTGATCATCATCACATAGCAACAAGATGTCCAATTAGCTTTAATTAGTTTGTAATTAGTGAGTTGCGAGTTGCCCCGACCACGATTCAGAGTCTTTTGTCATCACAAAAGACTCTGAATCGTGGTCGGGGCAAAAATAAAGCCACCCAAAAGGGTATGCTCGGGTTTATGGAATGTTAAAAATTACAAATTGCGTAAAGGCGCTGTAAGCAGCAAATCTTTAGGTATTTCCGGGTGGTGCATCGCTGCGAACAAATAAGGTTGAAAATGGCTATGCGTTTGATTTTAGTTGAATCTCGTGTCCGCTAATAAGAAGGATTTTTCGCAGTTTTTTATTATTTAAAAAAAAAGTGCAACGATTTGTGAAAATATTTTAGTTGGTTAAATTACCATTTTGGTCATTACAAATAAAATAATAGTTGTCACTCAAAATACTGAGTATTTCGAGACGAAAAATTGTTTTCGTGTACTTTCTTGCGATTTTTTTCTCAAAGTTCTGAATTATTTTTAGAAAATGTTTTTGCATAAGTCTTTTACTTATATATTAGACTATACACTGTATTTTTTTTGTGTTTGTACTGTGGCTAACTTCGCAACGAAAAAGAGGACGTTTTTACGGTGCCCAGTATGGGTAGCGCCTTAAAATATAATACATAAACTGCGACTAGCGCCTCTGCATCTTCACCCGTCAATGATTAAAGAAACCATTCCACTAAAGTTATTCTTAGATCCATAAATGTATAATTTCTTCTCATAATGTTCCAAGATCGAATAAATAACGCGTCCTATTATCTAGTTGAGTCAGAAGCTGATTGAAAAACTATTGATGAAAACCTATTTTTGTTATACACGGTCAGTTGCTTAGTGCTTGGTCAGACATGAACTTGATCACCACTATAAATACTTGATGCCAAAGGCAAACTGATTTTTTTTTTTCAATTTATATCAGTATTTGCTAGTGCCGGAGAAAAGTAAGTACCTACCTTTTTATTTTGCTATAGTACTTTAGTATTTTGTTTACGTGTACTAGTCGGTTGATCACAAATGCTTGTGTAGATAGGTAATTTAGTAGGTACCTAACTTACAGATATTTTAATTGTACTCTTTCGATTTGAAGAATTGTACTTTTTTAATAAACTCAAATCATTTGTAAAACGGAAACTTTTGCTAAAGGCTTTTTACACTGTAAAAGACTATCTTGAGGACAAAAAGGCTTGGGATTGACCTGCTCCAGTATGTTCTACAATTGTTCTCTTCTGATTTTTTATATTTCAATTGTGCTTTTTTACTTATATTGTTTACAATTTGACCTTCATATTTGTTTTTATTTTACAATATGTATTTATTAATTATTTTTTTTTAATTTATATTTGACCAAAATATTTACTTTGTTAAATATTACAATTTTCTACACTTCTGTATTTTTATTGTGAATATGAGGACTATGTGTAATTTTTTTTTTTCCGTATGTTCAATTATTTTGACGCATGTCTGGCAGTTTGAGTATTTCTGCGGCCTACCCAAATGTCCCTTCTTTGGCATTGATCGTCAAATCGTTGAGCTCCTTAGTTTTCCTATACGAATACTGACAAATGCTTGCACTGACTGGACAGGTCCACTCAAATCTGTATGGTTCTTTCCTCAAAAGACCATCTCAGACGCTAATCTGCATTGTTCTCATAAGATTTGACTATTACTGTATGGACTTTAAAAGAGACTTTGACCCCTGAGTTTGTTTCGGTGTTTCTTCTCAGGGTAGTCAGCTAGGAAACACTGGACTCATCTAGTTTAAACGGACAAAAAAACAAAAATGACGTGTAAAAATGTTGTGAAAAACCTATTTACAAAAATAAATATCATTTATCATTTATGAAGACAAACACAGAACTTTTTATTCAATTGTTTTTTTCACGAGAGAAGCACTACCTCTCTAAAAAGGCCGAATAAGCAATATTGCAGAGCAATTAATTTTGTAATATTTCTTGCAAATATCTACTAGTCGACGCGAACTTTCTCAATTCCCAAACTTGTCGCAGGTAGAATGTATTGATGAGGATATTCATACCTACAGTCAACATTTAAGTGCCCTGCATGATGACTTCTAAACCAGGTTTAAAGATATGCTGACAATGGATACGGAATACGGAAGTGGCAAATGTTTTATTACAAGAGGAGCTGCTCGAGCTAGGCACCAATGAAGAGCTGAAGGTGAAATTTAGAAAAGGGTACCAAACATCTTCGCTGTAAGCAGAAATACCTGAAAAATATCCTGGACTGTGGGAAATCGCAAGGAAATTTTTAATAGCTTTTCCCTCGTCATAGCTTGTCGAAAGGAGTTTTAGTGCCGTTACAAACCTCTTAACAAAAAAAAAGAAGCAAATTAAACATCACAGAGCGGGGGGATTTGCGGTTATTGCTCACAAAAATAAAGCTAAACATTGATCGTTTGCTGACACTCCATCAAATACATCCTTCCCATTAATTAAAATTATGACCTGAACCTATATTACCTTCCTAGCTGTGCCCGCGACTTCGTCCGCGTGGAATAGTTATTTTGGGCATCATATTTATTTTTGCAAACAACCTCCTCAGCCTTATAAATTATAGCTGTTACCGACGACTTTGCCCGTGTCAATTTCTGTTATTATTTTAGACAATTTAGTTTTTAAAAGAACATAATTATCTAAAGCTACACCCCCCTTGGGCACGCCATAATCTCGGCGGTAAGTCCCCTCTTTGAGGCGTGGTTGGATAGACCTCACGGCGTCCTCACCTTCCGCATGACGCAGGTTCTCACCGGACATGGGAAGTTCAGGAGATTCCTGCACTGGATTCGTGCGGAAGAGACGCCCGAGTGTCGCCACTGTGTGGCCAGCCCGGAGGATACGGTGGAGCACACGGTTGAGGTGTGCCCCACTTGAGAAGAGCATCGCCTTGTCCTCGTGGGGGTGATCGGCGGCGGCGACCTCTCGCGCCGGGCCTTGGTTCAGGCCATGGTCCGCAGCGAAGAAGAATGGCAAGCGGTCGCCTCCTTCTGCGAAGCAGTAATGCTCATAAAGGAGGAGGCCGACTGCATAAGGCAAGGGCAACAGCGTCCTCGCCGTAGCCGTCGCCGCCGCGATCCCGCCGATATCCGGCCACCGTTGACGCTGGCTTGCGGATAGTGAGCAATGAGTAGCTCGCCGTCCGGTTGTCTGGTAACAGTCCAGACCAAGACCAAGTCGCCGACGGTGTGCACTGCTTCCGCGCGCCTCAAGATAATAAGGCAAGGGAGGAACGGGGTAGGTGGTTTAGTCAGTAAGAGTCTGACACTGTTTCCCGCTCCGCCCAAGAGCGGGAATCGCCATAGGATGATTTTTACCTACCATAAAAAAACTCCTCCGCGCCGCCCGCAAGCAACCCCTCTCCTCGCCCGCCGGCCAGGCGCAGCGTCATATTTTGCACATCATGCGGCGCGTGTGAATTTTATATCGGAGTTATTTTAAAATTGTAATATCCTCTAAGATGTTCATTGAAAATAAGTGATGTCAAAGATAATTTTGTTAACAGCTACATACTCAACAACACATTTATTTGGATAAAGATTAATATTATTAAGTTGATACAACTCTAACAAATAATTGTTAATAATGCATAAGTTCGGCCAAATTTGATTTCCATAAAAACGGTTCTAGTGAGTTAATCTTAAGAGATAGACATATACTGTCGCGGACTTTTTTTTAGATCATTTTAAGAGGAATAATTCTTTCATACATATTTTTTTGGTATCTTGAACCGTTTTCGTAGCGCACGCAACGGAAGTCCTAAAAGATGAATAATTTTCCCCGTTTTTTCCACATTTTCCATTGTTTCTTCGCTTCTATTAGTCGCAGCGTGATGTTATATAGCCTAAAGCCTTCCTCGATAAATGACCTATTCAACACAAAAAAAATTTTTCAATTCGAACCGGTAGATCCTGAGATTAGCGCGTTCAAACAAACAAACAAACAAACTCTTCAGCTTTATAATATTAGTATAGATTATTTTTTTCTTGTAATTCTATTCTTTTAATAAATATAGTGGTATAAAATGTACTACCATTTTTCATTTTTATTTTACCTATCGGAATACAGGGTCTATCAGTAAACATTTACATCCCATTAACCACGTGTTTTACCAACCATTCTGAAAAACATTTTTGTTCTACGAGTTTTCGAAATACGTCAAAAATTTTTTCGACTCCCCATACAAAATGACGAAGTTACTTGACCGACTTTGTATGAAAGTTGAAATTTTTTTATGCGAATTTCGAAAAGCCATACAACAATTAATGTTGTTCAAAATGGTTGGTAGAACACGTGGTTGAAGGGAAGTTAATGTTCACAGATACACCCTGTATAGGGACTGGCTCGATAGACCTCACGGCGTCCTCACTTTCCGCATGACGCAGGTTCTCACCGGACATGGGAAGTTCGGGAGATTCCTGCACCGGATTCGTGCGGAGGAGACGTCCGGGTGTCGCCACTGTGAGGCGAGCCCGGAGGACACGGTGGAGCACACGGTGGAGGTGTGCCCTGCTTGGGAAGAGCATCGCCGTGTCCTCGTGGGGGTGATCGGCGGCGGCGACCTCTCGCGCCGGGCCCTGGTTCAGGCCATGGTCTGCAGCGAAGAGGAATGGCAGGCGGTCGCCTCCTTCTGCGAAGCAGTAATGCTCGTAAAGGAGGAGGCCGACCGCATAAGGCAAAGGCAACGGCGTACTCGCCGTAGCCGTCGCCGCCGCGATCCTGCCGATATCCGGCCACCGTAGACACTGGCTCGCGGACGGTGAGCAATGGGTAGCTCGCCGTCCGGTCGTCTGGTAAGACCGAGTCCAAGTCGTCAACGGCGCGCACCGTTCCCGCGCGCCTCAAGGAGTTGTCAGCAAACTGCAGGGGCCCTTCAGGGTCGAAGCCTCCTGGAGCCTAGAGGGTGGTGGAAAACTGTTACCTCGACTCCAGGAATAAGGCAAGGAAGATACGGGGTAGGTTTTTTAGTCAGTAAGAGTCTGACACTGGTCTCCCGCTCCGCCCAAGAGCGGGTTTCGTCATTGGATGATTTTCACATACCATAAAAAAAAACCCTGTATAGGGACAGAACTCAGAAGCGACACAATTTTTTATTTTTTGGCGACTTTATGAATGTGGTAGAAATGTAACAGCAGGGGGTCCACCGAAACCAGTAAAATTTTGAAAGTGGTCCACGAGAAAAATAAGTTTGGGGACTACTGATCAGTGATCTAGACTTTTAAAAGTTTTTGAAATACGTGTTTAACATAGATATATCAAACAGTACTATATGTCTATGGTGTTTAAGTTAAATTTCGAGTTCGTACAAAGCATAATATGTTTTTTTGTTTCTTTTTAACTTCTTAGAGCATCTCACTTGACTTGTTATTATTTTGTTTATTTTCTGCGACTCGAGCCTGTAACTACTACTCAAATAAGTTGAACCTGTACAAAATAAATTATGCTATATACATTGCTATGGTTACGCATAGCTCCCATGTCGATTGAGAGCCGAACATCGGTTACTGCGCATTCAGTCTCGACCGCCATAACGGTTCAACTTGTGTGCCGAGAGTATATACAAAAGTTTGGACTAAAGCGCCGTACTCATCATTCTTCTAGCTGTACTAGACCAGTGCAAATAGCTTTTGAAAGGGACTTAAATAGTAGTTGAATGAAACCCATTGGAAAAGGAAAATAATATGGCAAAAATTTAAGGAAAAATAAATTACGGTCGATCTGAGGTCGGGAAGTGGATGGGTGTGCGCTTTTAAGGGGAAAAAATGGTTTATCTCTAATTCCGGAAAAACTACTGGTTCTAGGGGAAACATTCAAATGGCAAACTTGTAGATCATAAAAAGATCTACCACTTTTGTATTTACACTTTTTTGACATAACCTCAAAATCTATGTGAAAAGTCCAAAAAACCGAGTTTTTGAATTTAATTTTTATCTCCTTTAAAAACTACTTTTTTTTCACAAAATTTGGTGAAGTTTCCTTTTCATGTCCCAAACTTACCCTAATTTTTTTAATTTAAAATATTCACTGTAGCTCTTTATTTTGACTGAACATCGAAAAAATAGACTATTTTTCAATCGAAAAATCTCACGTAAAAATATGTGATTTTTTTAAAACGTTTGTTGGCTTCTTATTTGTCGAAATTTTTACTTTTTGATGGTGTAAAAAAATATATACATTACTCTAGTAAATTTTCTCAGAAAATGCGAAAAACTAAAAAAACTCGAATTAGAAATTTCTTTTGTTTAATCATTATTAGCGACCCGCTCCAGCTTCGCAGGGGTGCAAAGGTGATATATTATACCTATAAACCTTCCTCTGGAATCATTCTATCTATTAAAAAAAACCGCATCAAAATCCGTTGCGAACTTTTAAAGATCTAAGCATATAGGGTAAAACCTGGATACTTGCCCCACTTTTTGAAATCACTCCATATCTCTGAGTAAAAAAAGTGAAATGCGTTATTTGTAAGACCAGCAGGTACTTTGGTTTTTCAATGACCAATTTATGATAATTTAAAATATTTTCTTTTATATTTTTAGAGTATTAGGGATTTTAGCGGACCTCTATATTTTGTGACATCTATCCCACGTGTGGGATAGTGGCCTGATCCATATAAATGCCTTATAGGATAGATGCCCTTCCCACAAAACGGGCAACTATCCCCTAAAAACTTTGATCGCAAGTAATTTCCCGAACTTGCCATGTCCGGTGAGAACCTGCGTCATGCAGAAGGTGAGGACGCCGTGAGGTCTATCTAGCCACGCCTCAAAGGGGGATAAATCAAGTTTCACACGGGCGAAGCCGCTGGCAGAAGCTAGTAGCAAATAAAACAAAAAAATCTGATCGATTAGTTGAATAGGGATAATAAAGTTCTGACATTACATGTTAACGCAAACAAATACCATAGATCCAGTACGTGATTCCGGACACCCCAGTGGTGGAATTTTTCGTCGGTTTTGGAGGAGGAAATTGTTAACCTAATAATAAACCACGATAATATAGTTTTGTTGTGTCCACAGTCACAGATATGTGTATATTGAATTAATAATTAATCAATAATTACATTATAAATTATATAATATATAGTGTGTTGTTCAGAGTACAAAAATAGTTCATAATATCAATTCTTATACTACTTTAATTCTATAAAATCTTTTTCATCACACAGTGCACTTTAATTAGTTAATATGCAAACGATCGTTTGTTTATTTTTATTATTTGCTGTTAGTGCGGCAGAAGACGGTGATATTTATGTTTATAAGGACTTAGAGAGTTGTGAGTATCATTACGATTCTGTTGATAAAACACTTAAGGTGTCCCTTCTCCACCCACCTATAGTCAACGTGGAGCGTGGTTTAAAAGCTTGTTGCTTCATATAAAACTATCTAACGCGATATTTGAGGAAAAATAACGTGAAAAAAAGATAACGCCTGTAAACTCTGTTGACATTGCGCGATTGCGTGATTTGCTCAAATATTTCACGAAACTTGTTCCAGAAAATACGCTACGTATTTCCTTGTTCAAAACCCGTAAAAGTTTTTGAGTAAAATTGTCATTTGTTCTGCGACCAAAGTGCCCTGCCCTCTGCCACGTAAGTTTGGCAATTCTTCGGACTATGTCAGTAAGCTTGGTTCGCCTGCGGATGTCTTCATTTTTCTGATGCGATCACGTAAGGAAACTCCGAGCGCAGTCCTTCCTATTGCCCCTATTGTTTGTGTCCCCCGGAGTTGATCTAAAACGGTCACCGTTGCTGTTACGCGCAGCCTCCCGCTGTTTCCCACTTCAATTGAGATCTGAAAATCTGTTACTGCCCTTAAAAGTTTTTGAGTAAAATTGTCATGTTTTGCGAGCTCCAGGAGTTGTCAGCAAAACCGTAGGGACTCTGCATAAGGGTCGAAGCCTACTGGCGCCCAGGGTCTCTTTCTGAAAAGAAGGCTTGGCCCCAGTGCGAAAGTCAATAAAGGAATAGGGTGTTGATTCAGTAAGAGTCTGTCGTTGTAGGATTAAGAACATCTTGCAACATTACATAGTCGTATAATAAGCCTTATAATATTCTCACTGGGACTCAAGCCTCCTCTATGAGAGGGAATGGGCCATAATCCTCCAAGTGGGCCCAGTGTGGCTTAGTGAACCTCACGTAGGTATCTTCAAAGTTTTGATTCTAGGACATTTTTCAGGTTTTCTCACGATGTTTTTCTTCACCTAATGAGACTAATGTTACTTTGCACAACTTAACTATAAATAATAGCTTGTTTCATTTAATTGACACCAACAATTATGTTGGCACTCATTTTTATTTGACAAAAGATAGATATCTTGTCAATAGATACTATCTTTCAAAATTTTGTAGGAGACAGATAGCTATGTCGCTATCATATTATTTTTTAATTACAGCCAAAAACTTGGCTAAACAAATTGCTCCTATTGAGCAATGCTTGGACATTTCAAGTGATTTTGCCAATAACTTGGCATCAAATGTTGACATAAATATTAATTTAAATTAGAAATTAAGACAACAGAGACTATCTCTAGCATGAATGTACCAATGAAAGAAATTATTTCCAATAAAGTTTTAAAATCATTAAATAGTATCAACCTGGTGCACCAAAATATTCAAGGACTCATGAACAAAGATTTAGAAGTAGAATTATTCCTTAATTGCAATAATGTTGATATTTTTTGCATAACAGAACATTGGCTTACAAGCCATCAGTTGATGTTTAATTTTAGCAACCACCAGGTTGGTAGCTCATTCTGTAGAGTTGATGCCTTACGTGGTGGTTCATTGATTTTAGTTAGTAACCACCTTAAATTTAAGGAACGTAAGGATATTGTGAGTCTATCTGTTGAGCGGTCAATCGAAATAGCCTGTATTGAGTTGGAGCAGTTTATTATATTAAGTGTGTACAAACCCCCTTCTGGATTGTATGACTGCTTTGAAAATGTTATGGATGAAGTGTTTAATAAGATCTGCAATTCTAACAAGTATATAATCACTTGTGGTGATTTCAATATTAATATATTAGAAAACTCTGCTTTATGTAGCAAAGTTATAAGTTTATTTCAGTCATATAATCTTGTTAATTTGTTTTTGGAGCCCACAAGAGTTACTCCTACTAGTGCCACTTGCATAGACAATATTTATACTGATGTTCTACCTATCCACAAAGAAATTATAAATTTGCTAGATTCTGATCATTGTGGACAATTAATTACTTTTCAAAACCCTAACATCATAGTAACTAAAAAGAATATCACTGTTAACCCTAAAACTGCAAATCGCTTAGAATCTTTTAAAACTAAGCTCATTAATAATTTACCAGTTTTGTCAACAGTGGATGATGTGAATCCACAATATGAAGATTTTTTTAACATGTATTGTAAGCAGTTTAATTCCACTTTTATACCCAAAACTATATCGGTTAATAGTAATGTATCATTCAGTGAATGGGCTACCATTGGTATTCATAAAAGTAGAACGCGACTTTATGAATTGTATGATGAAAGAGTTCTTGTAAACACTGCGGAGTTTAGTTTATATGTTAGAAATTATTCAAAATTATTCAAAAAAGTATGTTCTGTTGCAAAGTCGCGATATTTGAGTTCCAAAATTAAGAATAGTAATAATAAAATTAAAACAACTTGGAACATTATAAATAGTGAGACTGGAAGGTCCACAAAACCATGTAGTGAATATAGCCTTATCATTGATGATAATGTAATCAAATCGGATTCACAGGTTGCCGCAGCTTTTGAAAAGTTCTTTTCAGAGATCCCCATATTAACTACAAAATCTCTGAACTCATCCCCTACTGCTGCAGAGTCTCTGCTTAAAGAAAATGTTAAAGCGTGCGATGTCGATTTTAAATTCGAACATGTGACATATGTAGATATAATTAAAACCTTTAATACTTTGAATGTAAAAAAAACTACAGATTTATGGGGAAATTCTGTAGATGTTGTGAAGTCCATTATAAACGTTGTAGCTCCTAGTTTAGCTTTTATTTTTAATAATAGTATTGATTGTGGTGAGTTTCCTGACTTGATGAAGTATAGTAAAATAACACCATTATTTAAAACTGGTAGCACATCTGACCCCACCAATTATAGACCCATTTCAGTGTTACCTACCTTTAGTAAAATCTTTGAGAAACTTATTTTACAGCAATTACAAAATTTTTTTAATAGACATAAGCTATTACACACTAAACAGTTTGGTTTTACAAGGGGTCGTTCAACAACCGATGTTGAACTTTTAGGACATATATATAATGCATGGGAAGACAAATGCGATGTACTGGGCATTTTTTGCGATTTGTCCAAGGCCTTCGATTGTGTTCTCCATGAAACATTAATCAGGAAACTACATCATTACGGAATCCGGAACTCCTCCCTGGATCTTCTTACTTCTTATTTGAGTGATAGGATTCAGAGAGTTGAAGTAAACGGAAAAAGATCACCCGGGTCTGTAGTGTCAATGGGTGTGCCACAGGGCTCGATTCTTGGCCCCTTTTTATTTCTTATTTATATAAATGACTTGCCATACCTAATAAAGGATAACCATGATATAGTGTTACGAACGTGAGTAATCAAATGCCGGTTTACTAATAGAGAGATTTATTTTCCACAAACAAAACACCAATTTAGTCCAATCGCCAATAAACCACTTCGTAATGCACTCTAGAGATCCCTAAAAAATATCGCTTAGGTCGTCGTATGGATGAAACAATCTTCACTTGACTTGGATATTCGCACTTGATCGCAGTCGAAATCAAACTGACTCCCGTCCGGCCAGCGAACACGTATTTATACTCAGAGCCAAGAAAATTCTAGATACCGAAGGTTCGAGGCCACACCAGAACAAAAGAAACCGTTTCCGCGAAGCAATAAATCATTTTTATTACGAGTAGGTAGGTAGGTACCTACCCCACGACTCATACGAACTTCGACTCTATAGCAAAACACTGAAGGTACAAATTCCTTTACCAGGTTACTTAAGTACCTACAAAAGTTCTCAGAATTACTGAGTACCTACGTATCGCGTGACAGATTTTTCTAGAATTTGCTAGGCCCTGGTACGTACTTCTATTCTGGAGGTTTCGATTAGCAATGCGTTTTAATTATTCGGTGATACTCTTAACTTTGTCGAAGAAACGGCGTGTTCTATTTTCACGGCGTAACAGTGCCCCCCTCTTAGTCATGCTCGTCCCGAGCATTATTAGATCCTTGATACGGCGCCAGTCTATCCACGTGGACCACCTTAGGCTTCCCTCTCAGCCCTTTCTTGATGCGGTAGGTTACGTCGTTAATCCTTTTCATCACGGTGTAAGGTCCCTCCCATCGAGCTTGAAGTTTCGGCGACTTCCCTTTTCGTCGGAGCGGGTTGTGGAGCCAGACTAGTGCACCTTCTTCAAATCCCTTGGTGTTGGCATTACGGTCGTACCTAGTTTTCATTTTGGAGCTGGTGTTCATGCTATTCTCACGTACTCGTTTATGCACTTCGTCCAATTGATCTTGAAGGTCACTGACATAGTCCGTAACTGGCTTGGTCTTGTCAGGTGGCACGCCAGTTATAGCATCGACTGGAAGTCTCATCTCTCTGCCGAAATTCACTCTTGCTGGAGTATATCCCGTGCTATCGTGCACTGCCGATCGATAAGACATTAGAAATAGTGGAATATACCGGTCCCAGTCCTTCTGATGGTCATCGACCACCTTAGCCAGGTGATTCTCCAGGGTCTGGTTAAATCTTTCCACCATTCCGTCCGACTGTGGATGCGCAGGTGTTGTGCGTGTTTTGTAAATACCCAGAAGGGTACACATCTCCTGGAACAGCGCAGATTCAAAGTTACGGCCTTGATCGGAATGGATCTCCAAAGGTGCGCCATATCGGCACACTACTTCTTCGACCACCTTCTTCGCCACTGTCGTCGCTTCCTGATTGGGAATGGCAAAGACTTCTGGCCATTTTGTGAAATAGTCCTGGATCACCACTATGTATTTGTTTCCATCATTTGTAATTGGAAATGGTCCAGCAACGTCGATGGCAATGCGTTCCCATGGGGCTCCCACATTGTACAACTGAAGCTTGCCCCTGCTTCTGGTCTGTGGTCCTTTCACAGATGCACACGCTGTACATTTCCGACACCATTGCTCTATGTCGTCTCTACAATTGAGCCAGTAATACCGCTGTCTCACTTTCAGTAGAGTCTTCTTGATCCCCAGATGCCCACCTGAAGCACCATCGTGTATTTCCTGTAGCAGGGGGACCACTTCACTTCGTGGTACTATCACTTGTGTGGTCACCTCCTTGCCATCGTTCGATTCCCATTTCCTGCAGAGCACATCATTTTCTAGGACTAAACTGTCCCACTGCGCCCAATAGCTCTGTGTGACGGGACTAAGTGACGATACTTCACTCCATTGGGGCCTAGCTCTACTACGCATCCAGTCCAGTATTGGTCGAATATCGTCATCTTCTTCCTGTGATTTCTTGAAGTTGCTTTCAGTCCTAATTAAGTTCACGTGTTCTCGGGCTTCGTTCTGCTGGCAGTGTCTGCAGTCCTCGTCACATGGACGTCGCGACAGAGCGTCAGCATTGTTATGCCCTTTTCCACTACGATGTTCAGTCACAAAATTGAACTCCTGCAGCTGCTCGAGCCATCTTGCAACTTGACCCTCCGGGTTTTTAAACTGTAGCAGCCATTTCAATGCAGCGTGGTCGGTCCTCAACGTAAACTGCCTTCCTATGAGGTACTTATGGAAGTGCTGCAAGGTTTTTACCACAGCCAGCAGTTCTCGTCGAGTAACGCAGTAGTTCCTCTCAGGCTTTGAAAGTGCCTTACTGAAGTAAGCGATCACGATCTGTCGGTCACCTTGCATCTGTGACAATACGCCACCAATTCCCGTATTGCTGGCATCAGTGTCAACGACAAATCTTCCATCTCTACTCGGATACCCCAGTATAGGTGCTTCACATAGCCGTTGCTTCAGCTCGTTGAACGCTGACCCACAGTTGTTGTCCCAGATAAATTCTCTTTTATCCTCAGTCAATTGATGCAGAGGTTTTGCAATGTCCGAAAAACTCATAACAAACCTTCTGTAGTACGTGCATAGCCCTAGAAATGCACGTACTTCTGTTTTGTTCTTCGGAACTGGCCACTGTTGTACAGCCTTTATCTTCTCAGGGTCGGTTCTCACTCCGTCGGCGGAAATCACATGTCCTAAGTAGCTGACCTCCTTCTTAAACAGGGCACACTTCTTTGGGCTTAGTTTTAGGTTAGCCCCTCGTATTCTGGTGAACACTTTTTCCATGTTCCTTAGGTTTTCCTTAAAAGTGCGGCCCATTATAATGACGTCATCCAAATATACTAGACAGACGTCACCAAGAAGACCAACCATGACTCGTTCCATGAGGCGTTCAAAGGTTGCTGGAGCATTGCACAACCCAAAAGGCATGACGTTAAATTGCCACAGGCCATTGCCAATGCCCGTACTGAACGCTGTCTTTTCTTTATCCTTCTCGCTGATTTCCACTTGCCAGTAGCCACTTTTCAAATCAATGGTTGAAAACCACCTCATACCACTGAGCATATCCAGCGTATCGTCGATCCTCGGCAAGGGATAACTGTCCTTCTTCGTGACGTTATTCAGCATTCTGTAGTCGACACAGAATCTTGTACTGCCGTCCTTTTTCTTCACGAGAACGACAGGAGAAGACCATGGGCTCGTAGAAGGTTCAATTATTCCACTATCAGCCATGTCCTTTACCATTTCTGCCACTTCAGTTTCTTTAGCCCAGGGTATGCGGCGCGGTCTTTGTTTAATCGGTCTAGCATCACCTGTGTCTATCTCATGCTTGACGAGGCCTGTTCTTCCGCAGTCCTTGCCCGTCGCAAAAATATCCCGAAACCGTAGCAGAAATTCCCTGGCCTGCTGTAGTTCTGAGGTCGACAAATTCTTCTTAGAACTTTCCAGAAGTTGCTGGATGTGATCAGGTTCATCCCTCGTTGAGTGTTGCTTCACTGAAGATGTGTTGATTTGGCGGAGATACTTCACTTCTTCACATCTTCCAACAACACTGTTTTTCTTCAAATGGACCTCCTTTTTCCCAATATTTACAATTCTCACTTTAGATTTTCCCTTCGTCATTACTAATGTCCTCGCAGTGATGAGTTCCGGGTGCCGGCCAGTATCCTCAACTATTACGCATCTTTGTTGCCTGATTTTCTTAGGGAATTTTACTTCAACTAAAGTTTCTGTTCTCGGAGCCAATGTAGTATCTTTTAAACAATAGAGGTTACACGTGTCTACTCCTCGCAGGAACACTTCTTGGTCTGGAAACTTCAATACGCCCCTATCAATGTCCAAAACACACCGGTACTTCCGCAAGAAGTCCAAACCCAGAATGCAATCATCAGTAATATTGGCAATTAATACGGAATGTGTGTACACTTGATCACCAATTTTTAACTCGATATCTGTATCACCGAGGACGGAGACTGGCTGGCCGGTTGCTGTCTGAAGTCGGCAGGATGGAGACTTTCTTTGCCACAAGATTGTGCGTTTCAGCAACTCAGGTCTTATAATAGTCCGTGACGCCCCGGTGTCAACGGTGACATTGCAAGCACGTTCATTCAGTGTTCCTTCAATGGTTAAATTATTTCCGTTGTGGACTTGACTGATGGTTATGGTTGGGGCCTTAAGTTGACCAGCCAGCACCCGCCCCGCGGCCCTGGCGACATTTAGTTTAACGACTCTTCGTTAACCTGGGTTCCGGAGTCCACACTTCCCCTCTTTCTTTTGGGGCAATCGGTACGTATGTGCCCTTTTTCTCCACACCCGTAGCACGTTGGAATATAGCGGGACTTTGCTGAAGAAGAAACCGCCCCTTCTCGGTGACGCGGCTGCACTGAAGGCGAATCCACCACTTCTCGAACTCTGTGCGTGCGTGAATCCTGGCGTACGGCTTCCACTTCCAAAGCATGAGCCATCGCACTCTTCAGAGTTTGGTGGTGTCCAAGTCGCACCGTAGCCCTCACTTCAGTATCCCGCAGACCGTCGATGAATGCCTGCACCAGATATACTTCCACAGTCTCCGGTGTCATCGACACATATGCGCGCCGCACCAGCCGTTCAACCTCGACACCCCACTGCTGGAGGCTTTCGTTAGGCCTCTGCGTTCTGTCGCGAAGCTGCGCGCGGAACACGTGCTCGAGGTGCTTGTCGCCATAGCGAGTGTCTAACCCTTCCATTAGACGCTCTAAGGTCCTGCCGTCTGAAGGAAGGTTCTCTAGAACCAGTAATGCATCTCCTCGTAGTGCCAAGGTTAACGCCGCGAAAGACTGCTCATCATTCCAGCGGTTCGTCTTGGCCAATGTTTCAAATTGGTATTTGAACGCAGTCCATGACGACGTGCCGTCAAAACGTGGCACGTCAAACTTTGCGGCCGACGTACAGTGGGTGTGCGCTGATGAGCCAATGGCAACGGGTTCGCGTGCTTCAAGCTTGACTATTTTTTTATTCATGTCCAGCAGGCGGTCTTCGTGGCCATCCATTCTGGTTTCCAAGCTGTCAGTTCGGGCGGAAACCTCCTTGACCTCTAAGGTGAGGTTCTTTACTTTCTCGCCTAACGTGACGAGTCCGTGATCAATTTTCTCAAGGATCAGGTTTTGCTTAGCCTCTTGATCGCGGCGAGCGGCTTCTTGTTCGCGGCGAGCGGCTTCCTGTTCGCGGCGAGCTTCTTCCTGAGTAGCCGTGATTAGGTCCTGGAGCTGGCGCTGGTTAGCTTCCTGTTCGCGGCGAGCGGCTTCCTGTTCGCGGCGAGCGGCTTCTTGTTCGCGGCGAGCTTCTTCCTGGTTCGCCGCAATTAGGTCCTGGAGCCTGCGCTGGTTAGCCTCTTGTTCGCGGCGGGCAGCTTCCATACTAGCTTGCATGGCAGCCAACACCGCAGCGAGGCTCATTTCCGAGGTTGGGCCTACTGGCATCTCAGCAGCAGCCGTTGCTCCCATACCAGCCGGATCTTCTTCCTCCAGTCGGTGACGCGCAGCATCCATCTCCGTTTGTCTCCTTGTTCGTGGTCGCTGTTCGTCGTCCCTCTGTAGTAATGGCATCTCACTTCTGACACCAGTTGTTACGAACGTGAGTAATCAAATGCCGGTTTACTAATAGAGAGATTTATTTTCCACAAACAAAACACCAATTTAGTCCAATCGCCAATAAACCACTTCGTAATGCACTCTAGAGATCCGTAAAAAATATCGCTTAGGTCGTCGTATGGATGAAACAATCTTCACTTGACTTGGATATTCGCACTTGATCGCAGTCGAAATCAAACTGACTCCCGTCCGGCCAGCGAACACGTATTTATACTCAGAGCCAAGAAAATTCTAGATACCGAAGGTTCGAGGCCACACCAGAACAAAAGAAACCGTTTCCGCGAAGCAATAAATCATTTTTATTACGAGTAGGTAGGTAGGTACCTACCCCACGACTCATACGAACTTCGACTCTATAGCAAAACACTGAAGGTACAAATTCCTTTACCAGGTTACTTAAGTACCTACAAAAGTTCTCAGAATTACTGAGTACCTATGTATCGCGTGACAGATTTTTCTAGAATTTGCTAGGCCCTGGTACGTACTTCTATTCTGGAGGTTTCGATTAGCAATGCGTTTTAATTATTCGGTGATACTCTTAACTTTGTCGAAGAAACGGCGTGTTCTATTTTCACGGCGTAACAATAGTTTTATTTGCAGATGACACTTCGCTTTTATTTAAGCTTAAACGTCAGCAGAATGTCACTGACGATATAAATTTGGCCCTTTCCAAAATAGTACACTGGTTTAATGTTAATAACCTGCATCTTAATGAAAAAAAAACTAAATTTGTTAAGTTTACAATGCCTAATGTTAGGCAAGCGGATACTAGTGTGCTAATAAAAGGTAAAGAATTGAGTCCTGAAGATACTACAGTGTTCTTGGGCATAACCCTGGATGCTAAACTTCAGTGGGGCCCACACATAGATAAGTTGTCAAAAAAACTTAGCTCTGCAGCATATGCCGTTAGACAAATTCGAAAGCTAACTGATTTAGAGACAGCCCGTTTAGTTTATTTTAGTTACTTTCATAGTGTAATGTCGTACGGTATTTTATTGTGGGGAAATGCTACCGATATACAGACGATTTTTGTTCTGCAGAAAAGGGCTATTCGTTCCATTTATAAACTAAGTCCCAGATTCTCCCTCAGAGAGAAGTTTAAAAATATTAATATTTTAACTGTGGCATCTCAGTACATCTATGAAAACATTTTGTATGTTCATAAAAATAAAAATTTGTTTAAAAAATACAGTGATATTCACAACGTAAATACTAGGAATAAACACAAATTAGTGGTTCCGGTAACAAGGCTCAAAAAAATAGGAGGCACATTTAGATGCCAATGTATACGCTTTTATAATAAGCTTCCCAGTCCTATTCAAGAACTTAGCCTTAATAAATTTAAATCATTTGTAAAACGTAAACTTTGTCAGAAGGCTTTTTATTCTGTAAAAGAGTATCTTGAGGACAAAACAGCTTGGGATTGACCTGCTCCAGTAATCACTGTAGGTAATTGATGTAATTTCATTTCTTATTTTCTGATTTTTTTTTTTGGTATCATTATTATATATATATTTTTTATTATTATTATTTTTAACTGACGATTATTGTTATTTTACAATTATGACATATTTCTCTTTTTTTATTGCAACTATTAAATTTAACATTTAAATTTGAAATTGACAATTGTATCGTTTTTTTTTTTTTTTAATTTGCAATATTAATGGGTAAAATTACATTTTTGTAAATTTTTATTATTGTGAATGTGGGGACTATGTGGATTACTTTTCGTTTTTCCTTAATTTTAACTTTTAATTAAGTTATAATGTCTGGCAGTTATGAGTACTTTTTGCGGCCTACCCAAATGTCCTTTCTTTGGTATTGTTCGTCAAATCGTTGAGCTCCTTGGTGGTCCTGAGTTGAGCTACACGAGAACTGACAAATGCTTGCACTGACTGGACAGGTCCACTCAGAACTGTGTGGTTCTTTCTTCAAAAGACCATCTCAGACTCCAATCTGCATGGTTCTCATATGATTTGACCATTACATGTTTGTGTATGGACTTTAAAACAGACTTTGACCCCTGAGTTTGTTTCGGTGTTTCTTCTCAGGGTAGTCAGCTAGGAAACACCGGCCTCATCTAGTATAAAAAAAAAACGAAAAAAAAAAAATTGACGTGTAAAAGAGTTTGTAAAAACCTATTTACAAAATAAAATCATTTATCATTTATCATTATCATTTATCACCGATTTGAGAGCAATGGTGATGAAATAAATTACACATAGTAGTCTGGCTGGGTTTGAACCCGCGACCTGCACTCGTAAGTCGGGGCTGTTGCGACAAGGCCACCACAGCTCATTGAGTTATCATTTTTCACTTTTCCACTGTCTACTATACATTTCCCTATTATGTTTTCTTCACGATCTACATGATAACGTCTGTTTATTATATTACTATTATTATAGCTAGCCTGTGCTGTCCCACTGCTGGGCAAAGGCCTCCCTCCAGTCTTTCTAGTTATCTCGGTCATATTTCTAGTTATCGGCTTTGTCGCTCCAATTCTCAACGAACGTCTGTTTCAAATATTTTTTTTTTTTTTCAGATAAAAATAATGGTTTGGAATCTTATAAGTCGACATATCCATTTGAATTTAGATACCACTTGAATCATGCGTTAAATATGTATGTAGTTCTGAAGAACAAACCCGAGAGTGTGACTGCTGTAGTCAGGTTATTAGATCCAGAAGGTAAGATTGTGGTTTTACACTTAGTAAGGACGTCGCACGGGAGATACTCGGTGACATCCGTGACTACCGCAGGACTCACGCTATGGTTCACCATCGCGTGATTTTTCCTTCTCCATTGAGACCTACTTTTTGGAATGTGCAATTAGCGTCATTTTTTTCCTGACAGACCAACTTTATGACATTTCAAAAGTGCCTGTAAAGGTTTATTTGAAATATATGCTTTGAATTGAGTTGTCTCTGTAGATCAACTGACGAGTCTGTGCGTCAGTTGACGGAGGACAATGAAAGCGAGGACATGCATCGTCACCACGGCAGCCACACACAGTCTGTCTCTCAAGGAGTTGTCAGCAAACTGTAGGGGCCCTACAGGGTCGAAGCCTCCTGGGCCAAGGGTTGATGCAAAAGCGTAACACCAGTCTGTCTAACTGTTATGTTTGGCAATTTCATCATTTGACATTAATGTTTCAGGTATAGAGACGGTGCTATCAACGCTGATGACTGAAAAGATAAAATATTACAAGATTCGTCATCTTCTGGACATCGATGTAACCATCTATCTTGAATTACATGTTAATGCAACACTATGTGACACAAAAACCATAGCAAAAGCGCATAGAGCACGATATAGCAGAGAATGTAAGTAAAAACAAGTTTGATGCTCTCTTGATAACATTAGACTGAGCCACTGGTTGAGTGGCGGCGGCAGCGGGCTGGGCACGGGTTCTGGGTTCATTCTAAGGTTCCATAGCTCAATAGAAAGAACGAAACCCTTATAGGATCACTTTTTCGTCTGTCTGTCTGTCTGTCTCTCTGTCAACACCCTTTATCTCAGGAACGCGGGGAGGTATCGGGTTGAAAAGACCACATTATATTCAAGTTTGCGGACTCGTAAAGCAGTGCAAAATATTAGGAAAATCTTCGAAACTAGTTCGTGAATTGAAGTTTTTTCAAGGAAACCATTGTACGGAACCCTCAGAGCAGGAGTCCGACTCGCACTTGTTTATTATATTATTAATAGGTTTGCGTTTGACCACAATCTCACCTGATGGAAAGTGACCATGTGGTCGACGATGGAGCACGCTCGCCTAGGAGCTGGACACGTCACTCATCCACTCTTGACTTCTCAGGATAGGTAAAGAATTTAATTCGGTACTCATTTCGACTTATTTGAACAGTTTCTTTGATTTGCTTTCAATTCTCCGGCAAATGAAACGATAACGACAATAAGAACTGGGGCCAAGGGTTGATGCGAAAGTGGAACACCGGGGCCCTGGAACTGAGGCACGAAGAAACGGTGGGTCGTTTAGTCAGTAGAAGTCTGACACTGTCTCCCGCTCCGCCCAAGGACGGAATTCGTCATTCGATGATTTTTCCCACAAAAACAAAAAATGGCGATAGGAGATCATGCATATAATTTTAAATTTAAACAGGAATTGAAATATCTGTTAAAGTTTGATGATATTTCAATCACCTAATTAATTTGTTATTACGTTTGGCCTTTTTTCTTTAGACCTTTTATTGCCATAGTAATCGTATATAAATGACATGGCCAAACGAGGATCATCATCATCAGCCTTTTTTAATGTTCCCACCCAACCAGCAAAACAGTCTCAGAACTCGCACTTTTAAAGAGTGATAGGCTTAAAGCGTTCTTATATTTGTTTTAGAACATACATCGATCCTATATTACCTTTAGACAAGCCGATATGGCCTCAAGATCACTCAATCTCATAACCAAATCTCACATATGTATATAAGAGCATGTATTAAGACTAGTTGCACTTGAAAAAAACGTGCTCCTATATGGGTATTTTCTAAGCTCGTTTGATTTTATATTAGACTTGCTAAATGCTATTGTAAGATGTCAGACTAATATCAGCGTTGCATAAGAGTACTATGATAAATGATAAATGATTTTTATTTTGCAAATAGGTTTTTACAAACTCTTTTACACGTCAATTTTTTTTTTTTTTCTTCGTTTTTTTTTTATACTAGATGAGGCCGGTGTTTCCTAGCTGACTACCCTGAGAAGAAACACCGAAACAAACTCAGGGGTCAAAGTCTGTTTTAAAGTCCATACACAAACATGTAATGGTCAAATAATATGAGAACCATGCAGATTGGAGTCTGAGATGGTCTTTTGAAGAAAGAACCACACAGTTCTGAGTGGACCTGTCCAGTCAGTGCAAGCATTTGTCAGTTCTCGTGTAGCTCAACTCAGGACCACCAAGGAGCTCAACGATTTGACGAACAATACCAAAGAAAGGACATTTGGGTAGGCCGCAAAAAGTACTCATAACTGCCAGACATGATAAGTTAATTAAAAGTTAAAATTAAGGAAAAACGAAAAGTAATCCACATAGTCCCCACATTCACAATAATAAAAATTTACAAAAATGTAATTTTACCCATTAATATTGCAAATTAAAAAAAAAAAAAAAGATACAATTGTCAATTTCAAATTTAAATGTTAAATTTAATAGTTGCAAAAAAAAAAGAGAAATATGTCATAATTGTAAAATAACAATAATCGTCAGTTAAAAATAATAATAATAAAATATATATATATATAATAATGATACCAAAAAAAAAAAATCAGAAAATAAGAAATGAAATTACATCAATTACAGTGATTACTGGAGCAGGTCAATCCCAAGCTGTTTTGTCCTCAAGATAATCTTTTACAGTATAAAAAGCCTTCTGACAAAGTTTATGTTTTACAAATGATTTAAATTTATTAAGGCTAAGTTCTTGAATAGGACTGGGAAGCTTATTATAAAAGCGTATATGTTACGGGTAAAGCTAGAAGGTGGAATAAACCTAGGTTTACCCGGGTTAACTTAGTATTACCCAAGCTTCTTGGGTAAAGTCCGAATAATAAGTAAAATAAATTTTAATTCGGGGTTTACCCATGCTCACCTAGGTCTACCCAACTCTGGCTGGGTAATGTTAGGTGTTGCGTAATTTTGGAGCCGTAATGCAGAGCTGCAATGGTGATTTCATGGAATTATGAATTACCACTTTCAGAACAAGGAGATAGGAAAGGAAATAGAAACAGAAGTTTTAAATACAAAAGAAGGTGAACGGCAAGTTTTACAAGAAATAAATTAAGAAGAAATGGAGTTTTTACTACTGAGGAAATATTCTCAAGGAATCAGTTTCTGTGTGTCATGATAAACTGATTGATATCTAAAATATATCACCGAAAAAAAGCTTACGAGAGCTTGCAAATGAACGGATTTTGCTCTTCTAGCGATTACGTTCGCCTAAAAATGTCCTTGGATTTTCATTTTACTAATTAATTATGTAAATTTTTAACATTACCCAGCCAGAGTTGGGTAGACGTTCGAGAGTATTATAATTCCATGGAATCACCATTGCAGCTCTGCATTACGGCTCCAAAATTATGCAACACCTAACATTACCCAGCCAGAGTTGGGTAGACCTAGGTGAGCATGGGTAAACCCCGAATTAAAATTGATTTTACTTATTATTCGGACTTTACCCAAGAAGCTTGGGTAATACTAAGTTAACCCGGGTAAACCTAGGTTTACTCCACCTTCTAGCTTTACCCGTAACATATACATTGGCATCTAAATGTGCCTCCTATTTTTTTGAGCCTTGTTACCGGAACCACTAATTTGTGTTTATTCCTAGTATTTACGTTGTGAATATCACTGTATTTTTTAAACAAATTTTTATTTTTATGAACATACAAAATGTTTTCATAGATGTACTGAGATGCCACAGTTAAAATATTAATATTTTTAAACTTCTCTCTGAGGGAGAATCTGGGACTTAGTTTATAAATGGAACGAATAGCCCTTTTCTGCAGAACAAAAATCGTCTGTATATCGGTAGCATTTCCCCACAATAAAATATCGTACGACATTACACTATGAAAGTAACTAAAATAAACTAAACGGGCTGTCTCTAAATCAGTTAGCTTTCGAATTTGTCTAACGGCATATGCTGCAGAGCTAAGTTTTTTTGACAACTTATCTATGTGTGGGCCCCACTGAAGTTTAGCATCCAGGGTTATGCCCAAGAACACTGTAGTATCAATAGGACTCAATTCTTTACCTTTTATTAGCACACTAGTATCCACTTGCCTAACATTAGGCATTGTAAACTTAACAAATTTAGTTTTTTTTTCATTAAGATGCAGGTTATTAACATTAAACCAGTGTACTATTTTGGAAAGGGCCAAATTTATATCGTCAGTGACATTCTGCTGACGTTTAAGCTTAAATAAAAGAGAAGTGTCATCTGCAAATAAAACTATATCATGGTTATCCTTTATTAGGTATGGCAAGTCATTTATATAAATAAGAAATAAAAAGGGGCCTAGAATCGAGCCCTGTGGCACACCCATTGACACTACAGACCCGGGTGATCTTTTTCCGTTTACTTCAACTCTCTGAATCCTATCACTCAAATAAGAAGTAAGAAGATCCAGGGAGGAGTCCCGGATTCCGTAATGATGTAGTTTCCTGATTAATGTTTCATGGAGAACACAATCGAAGGCCTTGGACAAATCGCAAAAAATGCCCAGTACATCGCATTTGTCTTCCCATGCATCATATATATGTCCTAAAAGTTCAACACCGGCATCGGTTGTTGAACGACCCCTTGTAAAACCAAACTGTTTAGTGTGTAATAGCTTATGTCTATTAAAAAAATTTTGTAATTGCTGTAAAATAAGTTTTTCAAAGATTTTACTAAAGGTAGGTAACACTGAAATGGGTCTATAATTGGTGGGGTCAGATGTGCTACCAGTTTTAAATAATGGTGTTATTTTACTATACTTCATCAAGTCAGGAAACTCACCACAATCAATACTATTATTAAAAATAAAAGCTAAACTAGGAGCTACAACGTTTATAATGGACTTCACAACATCTACAGAATTTCCCCATAAATCTGTAGTTTTTTTTACATTCAAAGTATTAAAGGTTTTAATTATATCTACATATGTCACATGTTCGAATTTAAAATCGACATCGCACGCTTTAACATTTTCTTTAAGCAGAGACTCTGCAGCAGTAGGGGATGAGTTCAAAGATTTTGTAGTTAATATGGGGATCTCTGAAAAGAACTTTTCAAAAGCTGCGGCAACCTGTGAATCCGATTTGATTACATTATCATCAATGATAAGGCTATAGTCACTACATGGTTTTGTGGACCTTCCAGTCTCACTATTTATAATGTTCCAAGTTGTTTTAATTTTATTATTACTATTCTTAATTTTGGAACTCAAATATCGCGACTTTGCAACAGAACATACTTTTTTGAATAATTTTGAATAGTTTCTAACATATAAACTAAACTCCGCAGTGTTTACAAGAACTCTTTCATCATACAATTCATAAAGTCGCGTTCTACTTTTATGAATACCAATGGTAGCCCATTCACTGAATGATACATTACTATTAACCGATATAGTTTTGGGTATAAAAGTGGAATTAAACTGCTTACAATACATGTTAAAAAAATCTTCATATTGTGGATTCACATCATCCAATGTTGACAAAACTGGTAAATTATTAATGAGCTTAGTTTTAAAAGATTCTAAGCGATTTGCAGTTTTAGGGTTAACAGTGATATTCTTTTTAGTTACTATGATGTTTGGGTTTTGAAAACTGTGAGTACGTTCATTTTTATCTTATTTGAAACTAATATAAGATCAATAGCACTGGATAAGTATGATATGAGAGTGATTGTGGATCATATTTACAATACAAAAAACAAGACCCATATAAAAACGTTTGATCTTAAATCGATTTTGGGAATAACTAATTTTAATAGTTTTAAAAGTAATTTTGCTAACCATATTTTATTTTAAATTCAATAATAATAATAGATTACAAAAACTAGAAAAAAATAAGAAAACTGGTGGCATCAGGAAGAAAGTTGTTAAGAAGTAGAGCCATCCGCGCCGCGCGCGCCGACTTCGTGATTTTTTTGACCCTGCCGATTTAAGGTTTTATGTAAAATTGCGAGAAACCCTAATTTATTCCAATATGGAGTTACGTTTAGTATACCAAGAATGCTAAAATTAGAGTAAACAATCTTAAATCAGTCTAATAGTGCACTTGTAAAATGCAGCTATACTAATGGCGACACTATCAATAAAAATTGACAAATAAAATAATTAAACGAGATCAGAAAATACCTTATTTAACAAGGCGCATGAATTTTGAAGTGTAAAACGAGGTATAATTAACAGTAAATAATAAATCCCAATACGATTACTTACTGTAAAACTACTTTTACACATACTTCTATTTTACATAACTACTTATACAACATTAACTTCACGTAACTATATTTTGTTTTTATTTAATTTCAAACCAAAACTCACATGAACTTTTAAGTTGGATCTGACGTAAAATTCTCAAAATATTCTAACCTTAGACCATTATAAGCCTAGGCAGGCTTACATGATATTGACGTAAGAGCAATATTAGCCTAAGTCGGCTTAAATTAATTTTGGCTAGATTTTAGTAAGTGCAAATAGCATTCAATTAGATGGATATTAGAACGATATTAAACTAAATATACTTATAATGGTGCCCAAACCCAGGCTTATATAATTATATAGGAGTGATGTAAGAGCAAAAAAAAGTAGTCTTGAGATTGTTTTAAGCATAATTTTTGCTGGTTGGGCTGCTGGGACACAGGCCTCCTCTCCAGGAGAGGGAACATTAAAAAAGGGTGAAACGAGGATTAGTAATATATAATTGACATTAAATTATAACGTTTGAATAACCTGACTAGCTTTATTTAATACGTCCTGAAGTAATCAATTTCCAGCCAGGCGCATTACTTTGAGTATTTTATTCCATCACCACTGCTCTCAAAACAGTAAAGGAAATCCACGTGAGGAACCCGCCATGTCCACGAATCTAAATTTCGAAGATATGTGACATCCACCAAGACGCACTGGGTCCGCGAGGTGGATTATGTCCCATTCCCTCTCCTACAGAGAAGTCAGCAGTGGGAATGTTAAGGGCAATTTGATGTATGTGAACTAATTGCAAGTTAACTCAATGTTTACCATTACTTACAGATAACGACGTTTGTTTGCGTTCAGAGCCCTGTGTAGTTGCAGTGGACTTGGCAAATAATTATTGTAATAATTTGGGTAAGTCTGTCAATATTACTTACTTAATTTATTAATGTAATTCAACAATTTTATCAATGTTTTTATATTCTACTAGCTTCTGCCCGCGACTTCGTCCGCGGAAAATTTGTGAAACAAAAGTTGTGATAGCTTGGTCAATATCCATGTTGTAATAAATAATTTATAGCCTATGTCACTCAGGAGTAAAGCAACTTTCTATTATAGCTTCAATTTTTCCAATCGAACCATTAGTTCCAGAGATTACCTCCTACAAACAAAAAAAACAAAAAAACAAACTTTACCTCTTTATTGTATTAGTGTAGATAATGTATTTAATTCAATCCATTTATTGTATGTAATTTAATGATGTTGCTATGGGTTTGCAATGCCTGATATAAACGAAAAATAAAATTATAAAATATCATCATCACAGTGTTCTAGATATTATAACTAAAACAACAAATAAATACAGACACTTGATTGTATGGCTGAGACTTTGGTCAACTGGACCCATGGGATCAATCAACTCAATCACATTTTGAATAGATCGACTGGACCCACGGTCTATGGTAAGTATTGTACAGTCACGGAGTAAAGCCGACAGCAATTTACATATTTTTTTAAGTTTGTTCCTCACTGTCCAGTTTATCTTTCTGTTGGAAAGATGCTGCAGTTTGATGCGAGAATCGAATTATTTACATTATATGAAACCTTCGGCAGTCGAGTCCCACTCAGTGGGTCCAGTCGACCTGTTCAAATGTGAAAGGGTTGAGTGATCCCGCGGGCCCACTTCGAAGGGGTCCAGTTAACCACATACTCCGTGTATGACCAAGATGTGTGGACGTAGATAGACAGGTATTATACTCCCTGACGTAAACGAAGCAACACTCACATATAGTACGCGGCTAATATGTTGAAACATTTCGATCCGAAAATCGGTTATAAAGTTCATCACGCAAGTTGAACCATCATGGCGGTCGACGGTAGCTTTAATTGAATGCGCAGTAACCACTATTTGGTTTTTTTATGGCTTATGGTGGGTATAAATGATTCAATGACAAATCCCGCCCTTGGGCGAATCGGGGAATAGTCTCAGACTCTTATTGAATAAATAACCCTCCCCGTTCCTTCGTTGCCTTTATACCAGGGCCACAGCCTTCCTTTCAAACACGAACCGTCAGCCCCAGTTGGCTTCAACCCTTCTGCAGCAGCAGGGTCCCAACCAATTTTTGGGTCTTAATCGAAGTGGGGGACTGCGCGTAACCATAACAAGTAGTTCAACTAATTTGCCGCGCACTATACTCCTTGTATGTAAGGAAGGTTCTGTATTTAGATCGACTCGATATGGAAAAAGCGAGAATTTTAATTGACCTAATGTTGCAGATACTCCAAGAACAACACAGCGTACCTCCACAATTGTCACTAATGTTCCAGATACTCCAAGAACAACACAGCGTACCTCCACAATTGTGGTCACCGGATATGGTTTGTATTCTTACTATTTACAACGCGTTCCAAATGAGAATAGGATCGATCGCCATGTTGTGACGTCACTTCGAACTGTCAAATCAAAGAAAATTGAGTCATTGAGGAGGATGAATTAAACAAGACATATTTATTTTAAAATTAATTATTTACGAATCGTGGACGAAAAAAATTTAATCAGATATGCCTATGTAGTGATATGCCTGAGTAGTGGTAAATGGAAGAAAAAGGCGAATTGTTGCTAATATATTTTAAAAAATGAATTAAATGAATTAAACAATATATTTACTTAACTAATTTATATTAAACAATAACGTTTTTACTTCACCTAAAACTCTTTATTGATACGCAAATAAGATTTTTCTGCAAACCGTACAATTTACTCAAAATTTGACAGACGAGGTTATTGACTTTCCTATTCTAATTTGAATTTTCGTAACTCAAGTTTACTCATTTATGAAACGGTGCAACAGAAAGTATACCGTCCGTCTTCGGGACTGTGCACCTGACGCATTCTCTAACCGCTGTCAAAGAGTTGTTCGACAAAGGGTTCAGCAAAGGGTGCAATTTAAATGTATCTAATTACCAAGTAAAATATCATCGTCTTCCTGCCCTTGTCCCGTTTTATTTGGGGTCGGCGCAATATTTTTTTATCTTCCATTCTACCCTGTCACCCGTCACGCTATCACTAACTCCTCTTTCTTTCATATCACTTCTCACACAATCCATCCATATTTTTTTTGGTCTCCCTCTCCTTTTTACGTGGCCATACCAAGACAAACAGTTTCCTTTCCTTTACCAAGTAAAATGTATTGACTTTAAATTAAATAAACTCACTTAATATCGAAGTGCCCGAAGAACAAAGTTATAATTTCCAAAATAAATATACCTACTAAGTATATTCTTTTTGTTTAGGTACCAAAATGGATGAAATGCTCATCAAATCTTGTTTTCCTGAAGTAGATATTAATACCGAAAAATTCAGTTTTATTAAAATAATTAGTGGTGGCCAAGTGATAAAGGAGAGTTACGAGTTGTAGGTCGCGAGTTCAAACCCAGCCAGCCGGGCGCAATACTTTGTGTAAAAAAGTGAAACGGTGAAGGAAAACATCGTGAGGAAACCGGCATGTCCTAGACCCAAAAATTTGAAGACGTGACATCCACTAATCCGTAGCCGTACTGGGCCCGCGTGATGGATTATGGCCTTATGGCCCATTCCCTCCCCCAAAGGGAATGCCTGTGTCCCAGCAGTAGGAACTTTAATAAAGCTGATGATTCAACCTAAATTCAAAATATGTTATCGTCAAACTAAAATAACAATCATTTTCCTGGACTTTGGTTGCTATTTTTAGGTATAATTATAATGATGTATCAGGAAACGATTTATTATTTTCCTACTAGTTAGTGATTAATTTAGTTTACTTGGAGAATTATAAATTTATTTGGCTTTGTCATAACATTTCATATTTATTATACCTACAATAAACAAATAACAAGTGTTAGGGATAAGCAATATTATATTTTATAGGTATTCAAAAAAACATACAATCGGCGCGCTCTGTTCCCGCGCACCTCAAGGAGTTATCAGCAAAACCGATGAAACTGCAAAAGGGTCGAAGCCAACTGGGACCCAGGGTCTCTTTCTGAAAGGAAGGCTTGGCCCAAGTGCGAAAGGCAAAAAAGGAACAGGGTGGGGTGTTTAGTCAGTAAGAGTCTGACACTGTTTCGGCTCCACCCAAGGATGGGATGCGTCATTGGATGATTGTTGCTGACCATAAAAAATACTCCATATTCCATATTGACGTCTTAAGTTTCAGTTGGTAAACTTATGTTGCTAGTCAAACAATTGATAAACCAAACTTCTGATCATTGAACAATTTTATTTTACAGATGCAGACATTAAGAAATATATTATTATGACTGTAGTTCCAGCTTTATCGGTAATAGCGCTGATCGTGCTAGTTGTCGTGTTACGGAAATATTGCTGGATCAAGCACGACCCCATAGACTTATCCCAGTTACCGCCGTTAGCGCCTTACGACGTAAGTTTATATTTTACACTAGCCTAGTGCCGCGTCTTCGCTTCCGGACAGAACAGTTTGTGTGTAGTCACAGAAACTGGTCTGTTTTCTAGGATCAAAAGTCAGCGGCGCTCAGCTTTACTGTAGTTCGCTATCAGTGAATGTTCGAAATCTGATCAGTCCCTGAAAAGATTACGTCTGTTCGCACACAAGGCTATGCCGATCATCGAGCCGACGACTTCGTCTGTAAGCGACTACCGCAACACAAATTCGTAGAGGTTCGTACACAGAGCCGCGTCGGCGACATTGTGACATTCGCTACCGGTACCAGTCGCGCGCTACTTGCCTGCAGATCGTCGCGACAAACATCGCTGCGGCTGTCAACATGATGGACGGAGCAGTCACTAGTGTGAGCCGTGTAACCGCTGCGCCTGCAGTGGCAGAACAGCAGCCTCGCGGCGTGCGATGTCAACGTCATATGTACGGACCGTGCGCTAACAGTTCCGCTAACCGTGCGCGACATAGGTTTCCAACATCACTACCGAACACTTGTGTACGAAGGAACACACGCTCCCCCATACGTACTAACATTATCGTTTCATTTTCAGCCCTTCTATGTGAACATGCTGTTCCGGAGAGAATGTGATCGAGAGATTGAACTCAATGAAGGGAATCACTATGAGGAGATTAACCCTCAATAGTTTGTGAGCTCGTGAGTCTCACAAACTGTTGAGGGTTAACTCCCGAAGGCTCCGGAAAAGAACTGAAGTCAATGAGGGCATCGTGTTTCATTTTATCGCTAAAATGTCACGGTGTAAAGTTTTAAAGTTTTAACCCCATTTTATTTACTTGTTTGTCATTGTTATGTATACATATTTGTTAATAACCAAACTAACACATACGCTGCGGCAGATTATACAGAAGACTTAGGAGTACAATCAGCCTCTAAGCTTAACGTTTGTGGACTACTAGAAAACCTTTGATTCGATCGAGAATTGGGCTGTACTGCAATATCTCTAACGGTACCAAATTGACTATCGAGTACATCGAGGTGTTACGATTTTTGTACAAAACGGCCATGGACGACCGAGCTTGGGCTCAAGCTACCCTTCCCATTTGTATGGCAGGCCTCGGTGTCCGCAAAATTACTAGTATCAAATATCAATTACATTAAATTAAAAAAAATATATTTTTTAATTTAATGTAATTGATATTTTTAAATTTAATATAATTTATAATTTATTTTATTTGATAATCTTGTAACAATTATTGTATGCTTAATATGGTGGAGCAGTGCAAGTACACAATTTTTTTTAAGAACAACTTTTTAAACCGCTGTCTCACAATAAAGATCTTTCTTTGACTTTGACTTTGATCAGTTTACCAGCTTTTATTTCCTCGGTTCACGGCACGGAGAAATTAATCAGGAATATTCAAATTTTCTCACTGATAGATTTTGATGTGCCGTGCTTAACTGAGGCCGTAAATGCCTGGAAAATCACTTGCTCGAATTCTAAACTACCTGACAACCCCTCCTCCTAAAGGCAGTGGGATGCTCTGCAAAGTAATTCAGGAAAACCTGTTTGCAACATCTTCCTCTACTGCGGAGCGTGCACGCCTGCTGGCTGTGGAGAGGTGGGAGTCAGGCCTCTGGCTTCACGCACATAGGCACCTTGTTCGTCGATACTACTTTCCGCCTCGCTGCTTCTCTACGTCTAGGCCATAGTATAAAGAGCAGGGAAGTAGGCTATCTTCGGCCCAATCCGCGTTATAATTGCCTACTGTCTTAGGGTTGGTAGGTTTTATTTTTAGCTAAATTTTAGTTCGGTGCCTATAAAAGGGCAAGGGTCGTGAAGTTGTATTTTTGACTTGTATTGTCTGGGTACAGGGTTTGTGGGGTGTGACTCTTTATGGCGCTAGATGGCACACGCGGTGACATAGACTTGTGTTTAAATTATTTTCTTAGTAGTTTATACATAATCTGGTCAGATTTTTGTATTTTTTTTAATATGCATAATGTAGTATTTTTACACATAAAGGACCATATTTATTTTTAATTAATACAAACATGAATAATAGAAACAAATCTCAATAGATTTGTAAAAAAAATATTATTAATATAATTTTGTACAAAACGTGTGATTCAATAATCACACGTTTATTACAAAATTACAAATTAGCTACAGAAAAATGCTTTCTTCGGTTTCGACTATTACGAAACGACAGAAAATCAGACATTTTGGTTTCATTTAGCGGTGTCGAAAAGCAGTGACGCGCGAACCTCGTGCAGTGTTAGCCTCGACTGGCGCACTGAGGAACGGGTCGAGATTTTGTTAAAGTGTGCGTGCGCCGATGCATAGATACTATGGCGCACACATACAACCCGCGCGCGGTGCGTTTGTATGAAGATAACCTACTTCCCTCCTCTTTATACTATGTCTAGGCGCTTCATGTAGTTCTCCTCATCGTTGCCACTGTGGCGAAGTTGTCAACAGCCTCGGGCACCACGGTCTGTCATGCAGCCTAAGCGCGGGTCGCATACGCGGCACGCGAATATCAACGACATCATCTGACGTACTCTTGTCTCCGTCGGCGTTCCAGCTATATTGGAACCCCATGGCCCCGGCACGCGACGATGGCAAGAGACCGGACGGTATGTCTTTATTTCCATGGAAGATGGGTAGGCCTTTAGTGTGAGACGCAACTTGTTTCGATACTCTTGCGCCATCTCATCTTTCTAGCTCGTCATGCTGTGCCGGTGCTGCCGCCGCGGCTGCGAAAAACCTCAAGCGGCAAAAATACCTTGTTGGTAAGTATATTTTCGAGCCGTTTGGGGTTGAAACTCTCGGATAGTGGGGTCCGAGTGGCCACAAGTTGGTTATAGAGCTTTCTAAACGACTTGTTGACACTTCGCGTGACCCAAGGGCTGGCTTTTGCCTTAGGCAGAGAATAAGCATTGCCATGCAACGTGGCAATGCTGCCAGCTTTTTGGGCACTGTACCAGTCGAAAGCGATGCGGAAGAGTTTTTTGATTAGGTACTTTTAGTTAAGTTGTAAGGGTTTATTTTTTTTATTTATGTGTATATATGTAGTTAGCTTGTAGGTTACTTTATTATTTCATTCTAATTTATTTTTATTTGATTACACAAATAGTATATTTTTTAAAAAGATTAAAATAAGACCACTATGTTAGTCCGACTTCAGGACCAGACCTCGAAACCTATCCTCTTGCAGCGAGGTGTGAGGCATGGAGACGGCATTTCTCTGATACTGTTCACGGCCGCAATGGAGGATGTCTTCAAGGTTCTGGAGTGGAAAGGGATAGGCATTAATATCAATGGCGAGTACATAACTCACCTTCGGTTTGACTATAAATATATATAATAATAAATCGTGGCTGAGACAACGAAGTAGCTCAGTAAAATGCTCGGCGGGGCTGGATAGGTCTCTTTGTGAATGAGGTCAATCGTTGAGGCAGCGATCGGGAAGCTGCGCGGTGTCTTCTCGTCTAATATACCACAGCGACTCAAGACAAAACAGTCTATGGTCAGTGTGTGTTGCCAGTGATGACATATGAAGACTTGAAATCACTCAAAGGGCAATGGAAATATGCTCGGAGTATGCTAGCGTGATCGAATCAGAAATGAAGATATCCGCAAGAGAACCAAGGTTGTCGACATAGTGAAAAGAATCGCCAAACTTAAGTGTCAATAGGCAGGCAGGACACATTGCGTGCAGAACTGAAAGCCTTTTGGTCAAGGCTTTATTTTTTATTTAATTGTTTTTTACCTCCTTTGATAAGATTTATAAATAATCCAATGAATATTAGTCGAATTTACAAAAAAAAACCAAGGCGCTGGTCCCGAAGAATTAAATAAAATTATAAACACAAGATTACAGGAGAAGCAATCACATAAAAAATGAGGTTATCCTGAGTACAAGGGACTTGGAAGTTAAGCTTGGATGATAGCTGATTGTTTGTGTTATCATTGTAAGCTAATATATATTAAAATATATATATGTATATATATATATATATATATATTTTAAGTAATAATAAGTTATAAGTAAATTGTAGTTTTTTTTAAACTTAAAACAATTAAAAAAGAACTTATGATAAACTAGTAATAAGATTTTAAATAAAATAAAAAAATTACTTTAACAAATTTTGCTAATATATAGCGATCATGAGTATATTATAAAGTAACTTTGAAATTATTGTAAAATAAAATACGTCAAACATTTTAATCAAATAAAAACCGTGATTTATTTTTAATTGTATAAACAAATAGTTTAAGTTTCAACATGTGTTCTTTTTGTATTTTTTTTACTTTTTAGTTTAGAGCATTATTTTAAATGTACTGTGGCGGGCGCTTACTAAAATAAAAGGCTTTTTTGATGTTATGCGTTATTATTGTCATTGTCAAAGTAAACCTGTCGAGCCAGCTTGAATGATATACATATGTGACCTAAATGCTGTCACCACAGTACCATGGTGCTGGTCATGGCCTCGGCCTCGGTGCTAAAGCCTTTTCTGAATCCGGGTTGGTCGGGAGGCTGGAAGTAGTCGAACTTGGCTCAGAAGTGACATGGGTCTGTAATTTTCTTAAGCAGGGAATTGTCGCCCTTCTTAAAGAACAGTACCGCCACACCTCTGCTACATGCCACGTGGCGTTTTTCCATCAAGTGTGACGGAATCGAATACCTTCTAAGGCTTAAGTTTCCTGAAGAAGGAATTCATCATATAGAGGCCCTCCTTCTCCATAGAACTAGCAAGTAGTTGTCCCCGGTGGTTCCGACGTCCAAATCCAAATTGCCCCACTCGCAGCTCGTCACCGTCTCATTTGCCCAGTTTCGCGTTGAAGTCCCCCATGACCACAGTGAAGTGAGTCTTATGACCATGCATGACTCTGGATATATCCTCACGCATGGATTCTACTTTGTCGTCGGGGTGTGTCGAGGTCGGGGCGTAAACCTGTATGACCTTCACCGACTATCTTAATGATATTCTGAGTATAAGTTACGCCATCCTGGTCGACACTCCTCGATCTTCACCACTTTGTTCACAAGGGACCTGTGGACGATAAACCCGACACCACCCGGGGAGTGCAGGTCACCCTACCGAAAAATAGAGCAGGTTATCGGATTCAAGAGTTATCGTGTCCTCTCCCTGTCTTCGGACTTCAGTCCTATTTTACTTTTACCTAAAGGAAGGCGTCACGCAATTCCTCTAAGTGCACCTGTTAATGATGATTTCTTTATTTCACCATGTCGGTATAAGTTTTCATAGTAAAATTGATGTTAAAAGTAAGACATAAATATTTTGCATTGCTTTGTCTTTGTCCTTAATACAATTTAACTATTAATAGTTATTTAATCATCATAACATGTAATTTTTATTTTATTTTTAGCTTTAAGTATAACGATTTTGGTTTTACTTGCTTTGGTGGTAAGCAGGTGTCATTAGAACCAGATAGCGAGTCTATTACAATCACTTTGTGCTTCTTCATTGTTATTACCAAAATAAAATAAACTAGTAGTTTCAGCAGATATCGGTCCATTTGAACTGCCATGATTTATATTGTTAATATTACATAAGAAATAATATAGTACCCAATATACAGCCTTGAGGTACTCTATAAGTAATAGGTTGACATTTTCTACAATAATTGCTAATCTCGACCACTTGGAATCGGCTTGTGATGAATGAAGCTGATACTGATAGACAAGCAGTAGTGATCATTGTAAATTGATGCCTGGTATGTAACGTAAATAAAATATATATAAGCTAATAAAACTAAATCGTATTTGTTTCATTTATTTATGAATCCGTAGAGTATTTCAACTGTTCCCCAACTATGCTCTGGTCAGCTTCCAGTCAGCCTGGGTGCGCCGGACCGTCAGTGTTGTAGAAGGTACAGCGACTGCGCAGTCCTGTCGGACTCAGCAACCGACTCCTGGCGAATATCGATGTCCTGGCCAGTCCGACCGTAGCATGTCGACACGCATTCACCATTTATTTATTTCTTAGCTTGCCGCTAGGAACTGGTTTCATCACGCCAATAATTTGAGCATATGGTGGCTCGTCGCGTCTTGGTGGTGCATTGTTTCTTTGCTCCAAACTGAGATCTGCATATAAAACTTCGTTTGCGGTAGCCTGAAAAATATTATTATTTTAACTATCATAAACTTTATTGAAAACATTTGTAATAGATCCGATGTACGTGACAGTAAGGGCGTACATAGCATTTATAATTTTACAGCTCTTAAGAATTTAAAATTTTTTAAAAATACAAAATACTTGAAAAAAGAAATGAAACTTTGGATGAAAGATGGTCACAAATTATTTCAAATTGGTACCCAATATATGTATAAAAAAAAGAAGAAAGGGTAGACCTATTAAAAGATGGAGTGCCGACCTCGTACAGATAGCCGAAATCTTATAGCCCAGACGGGCAAAGAGGGCAATTAGGGTTATGTAGTTTTAATGTTTTTAAAATTGATTAAAAATTAATACTGATATTAAAATTTTAATATATCTATGTATAGTAAAAGAAGGGGTTTTTAGGCAATTTAAAAAGTGTTTTTATTTCACATAGGCCTACAAGCACAATTATAAGAAGTCAGAAGCTAGTGCACGGTTCTAGTTGATCTGCTGTCACCTCCACCATCCTAAGCGATTCTTTGAAACCCAGAGGACATCTCATACATTGAGCCTAGCTTTCGTATCTATTTTGTGTTGTAAGTCACTGGGCGTGAATGAGCGCCTGTGATACATTTAGTGATCGCAGAAAACTAACATCGTAGTTTGACTTTTTGATGCTATTTGTTAGAGAATCGGATTCTTGACGGATTCTCTAGCGAGTGGCATCAAAATGTCGAAATAGCCGAAAACTTACTTATGAGTTGTTAGATATGCAAATAAAAATATCAAGTCGTAAAAAAACAACTAGGCCAGACGAATGACACACCTTCTCGGTTTCAAAGAATTACCCCTTTAGTAATTGTAGTAAATACTCACATAAGTATTCAACTCGATTGCTCCTTCTGGCTGCGGATTCCGATGATAATGTTTTTTGACCCTCATGTAGACCACAAACATCACAGCACACACCACTACCACGGGTGGTATCACGTATACTAACACATTGCTTTGAGAAGACTCGCTCGGTTTGCTAGCTTCTGAAAACACAATACATATACCTACGTTAATTTTTATTAATACAAACTAGTGCTTAACCATGATCCCATTTGATGGTAAGCAGTGATGCAATCGTTGATAGTGACGCGCACTGGTTTATTCGGAACCTATCCACTCTAGCCTTGGAGACATCTAAAGTATAAATTACAGGTAGTTGACCCGACAATGTTGTCATATCTAGCTATGAACTATCAGATCGGATTCCTGCGAACCTTATCAGATCATCCGTCCACCTTGGAGGAGGCCTTCCAACGCTGAGTCTTCCAATACTCAATCTCCACTTTAGAACCTTTCAGCCCCAACGGCCATCTGTTCTGCGAGTAATGTGCCCTGCCCATTACCACTTCAGTTTGGCGATTCTTCATGCTATGGCGGCAAGCTTGCTCCTCCTGCTGTCAAGGAAACTCCAAGCATTGCCCGTTCCATTGACCTTTGGACGACTTTAAACCCTCTGATAATTATTCTTCCATTTAAAGTCAGCAAACTTTGGACTATTTTACGATATCCCATGTTCAACCAAACAAAACAAAAAAATGCATGATTTTTTTTATATTTAGCCCAAAGAGCACCATTCACGAAATGACCGATCACGTCATATTTAGCTCAATGAAATGGCCGAACACATCATGAAATTACGAATTCTAAGATCTGAAAACGACCTTTACATGGTTAGTAACTTGTAGGTACTCACTGTTGTTCGTATCTGTACTCGTGTTGAGAGACGTTGTTTCTACATTTCTTCTTTCTTTGTTTCTATCTCCTTTAGACGATGTCTCAACATCAGTAGATGCTCTAGGAGTAGTTGTAAGCTTATCAGGAACTATAAAAGTTTTTTATAGATTTATTTTAATATCCCATACTATTAAAAAGTATATTGAAGTATAGAAACAATATTTACAACTATTTCAAAGAAGGCGTTAGTTGGGCCTGTGACAGGCAGACAAAAAGTTTTGGTATGGGATCCTAAAGGACAGGTTATCAAATACTTTGGTTAACTGGACCCTTTCGAAATGGACCCGCGGGATCACTCAACCCATTCACATTTGAACAGGTCGACTGGACCCACTGAGTCAGACTCGACTGCTGATGGATTCATGCAATGTAAATAGTTTGATTCTCGAATCAAACTATTCTATCACAACAAACTATCACAACAAGAAGATAAAATGTACTGTGAGGAACAAACTTAATTCTAGCATTGAAAAATTGCTGTCGGCTTTACTCCGTGACTGTATAATAATGACAGTAGACCGTGTCTGCAGGTATATATTAATTTCTAGTTTTAGTTATCGTCAGGATATATATACAAACAAACAACAGGACAAATGTTTGTGTGATGAGCACGATCATTAATTGTTCTGTGTCTGGGTGTAATTTGTCTATAATATGTATGTATTTAGAAATATATAAGTATGTTTATCAGTTGTTTAGTACCCATAACACAAGCTCTGCTTAGCTTGGGACTAGATGGCGTTGTGTGATAGTTGTGGACATATTATTATAATATAAGAACACTGTGCCAAAGATATTGACAGACTTACCCGAACACACATTATTTGACAAGTCCACTGCAACTACACAGGGCTCTGTATGCAAGCAAATGTCGTAATCTGTAAGTAATGGTAAACATTGAGTTAATTTGCTATTAGTTCACATACATACGTAGTGCCCTTAATGTTCCCACTTTTGGGGCACTCGATAGGAGAGGGAATGGGTCATAATCCACCACGCAGACCCAGTGCGTGTTGGTGGATGTCAAATATTTTTGAACTCAATACCTCCACGCGTTCCCGAGATGAAAGCTCTTGACCTAGACAGATAAACAGGCGGACAACAAAGTGATCCTATAGGGGTTCCGTTTTTTCTTTTAAGCTACTGAATCCTATTTTTTTTATTCGCTATAAGCTACTGCTTGACTGCAATTCCCCTGATGAACCCGTGCTCATCCCCGCTGCCACCACTCAACCAGTGTGTCAGACTAATGTTATCACGAGAGCATCACATTTTTCTACTTACGTTCGCTTCTATTTCGTGTTGTATGCGCTTTTACAATGGTTTTTCTGGTACAAAAATTTTTATTAACATATAATTCAAGTGAAATGGCTACTTTGGACTGCTTCAGACGACAATGAATATAATTTTCCTTTTCATTCAATGTTGTTAACATTGACTTCTTAGTTACACCTGAAACATTAATTTCAAAATATTAAATTGCCAAATAAATAACAATTTGTGGGTTTTTTTTTATGGTAGTTAAAAATCATTTAAAAATCATCCGATAACGAATCCCGCTCTTGGGCGGAGCGGGTAACAGTGTCAGTCTCTTACTGACTAAACAACCTACCAAGTTTCTTCCTTGTTTTAGTCCCAGAGCCCTGACGTAACGCTTTCGCATCAACCCTCAGCCCCAGGAGGCTTCGACCCTGTAGGGCCCCTACAGTTTGCTGACAACTTCCTTGAGGCGCGCGGGAACAGGGCGCGCCGTCGACGACTAGGGCTCGGTCTGACCACCGGACGGCGAGCTACCCATTGCTCGCCGTCCGCAAGCCCGCGCCTACTATTATAGTTTATATAAGGTGCTTTTAAAATATATGCCACGCTTTTGATAGGGTGTACTATTATATTTATAGATTACAATAGAGAAGAGCTTTCGTACCCCGGAACAGTTAATCCAGTTTGAGAAAATAAAGTAGTTAAATAAATATTGACTCTCTTCTGCACAACGTGGTTTACAAATTACGCGCGATGTTTCTCTTTCGTCAATGAAACAGCTGCTATCTCTTTCCATCCGTTCTACGAATGAAAACTAAAATCAGCTGACTAGCTTGTCCCTACCTAATCCACTAGGTAAGCAATAAAACGCAGGCAAACAAGTGTTTTAAAATACAATTACTTACCAGTAGTTACCAGTTACGATGATAAACTTCACATCACACTTAAAACAGTTCAGTTCAAGTTAGTTACAATAGGTACTTAGATTAACCTTTCGACTTTTGTAATTACAGACACAATTAAAGAATAAAACGCTGGCGTTCGCTTAGGGCTCAAAAGTGTAATATCAAATAACGATAAATTACAGGAACTTGGCGTATTTAAAAGTTATTTACCTACACCAATTGCACCGTATTTATACACTCCCTACCGACTTATCTACAAAACTGTTGCACAAGTCCACCTCTGCGTTACACACAAATGTAGGCACGCTTTCGTACATGGCTTTTCACTTTGTTCAATGTGTCCGTTTTACTGTTCACTTGCCTAAATGTTTTTAATAAAAACGCGCGCGATAATAATAAAACTAAATCCCGTGGCGGTCGGGGGGCGACTGGCAAGCGGGTGGTCGGCCAGCGCGTGCGGCGAACGGGGTAGTGCGCGCGAGGGCGGGGGGGGCGGGGCGGGGCTGCGCAGTGACGACCGAGTGGCCGGCGCGCAGGCGGCATTCGTTTGATATGAATGACAATAGTAGTATGAATGGCGCCGGTGTTTTACGGCGTGGAGCGGCAACAGCTTATCGTAGTGTAAAGGATGGTTTTATGCAAAAAAAGAATTAAAATTTTACGTGAATAATTTTTTGTATAAAAAAAAAACACAAATTATCAACATTTTATCTTTACTATTGTAATCTATAAACATAATAGTACACCCCATAAATAGCGTGGCATATATTTTAAAAGCACCTTATATGTGTAAGTTTATGACTATCTAAGATGTATGTATTTTATCTATGGACCTTCGTTGCCTGAAAATAAAATGGGTATCATTATTGTTTAACAGAACTATCTAGAATGCTCTCTCACTACGTGCCATGGCCTGGACCAGGGCCAGACGCGAGAAGTCGCTTCCACGAGGACACGGCCGCGGCAGTGCTCACCGAGTATCTCCCGTACGATGTCCTTACTAAGTCTAAAGCTACAACAATCTTACCTTCTGGATATATTAACCTGACTGCAGCAGTCACACTCTCGGGTATGTTCTCCAGAACCACATACATATTTAATGCATCATTCAAGTGGTAGCCAAATTCAAATGGATGTGGCGTCTTAAAAGATTCAGTAGGCGAACCGTTATTTTTATCTGAAAAAAAATATGTTAAACAGACGTTAAAATTTACTATCGTCAAGAAAACCTACATACTTGGGAAATGTATAGTAGATAGTGGAAAAGTGAAAAGTCATAACTCAATGAGCAGTAGTGGCCCTGTCGTAACGACCTCTACTTACGAGTTGCTGGTTCAAACACAACCAGGGACATTACTTAGTGCAATTTATCTCATCACCACTGCTCTCAAAACGGTAAAGGAAAACATCTTGAGGAAACCAGTTTGACCTAGAATAAAAAATTCGAAGATATCTGACGATCACCAAATCGCAATGGGCCCATTTGGAGGATTATGGCCCATTCCTTCTTATAGAGGAGCCTTGAGTCCCAGCAGTGGGCACATTATAAGGTTGACTATACTATTGTGTAATTTTTCAGGACGTCCTTAATCCTACTATGATCGTGCCATCTAGAGAGAAAAATTGTGGCATATTTTCCACTCTTTAGATTTTTGTATCTTTTCTGACGCCTAAACCACATTTTATTGTGCGCCGCCCGTATTAAACGCAATATATTGTACGAGGTGAGGCATATAACTTGAAACAAATCTTCAACGTGCAGTAACAGATTTTAGGATCTCAATTGAAGTAGGAAACAGCGGGGGGCTGCGCGTAACAGCAACGGTGACCGTTTTAGGTCAACTCCGGGGGACACAAACAATAAGGGCAATAGAAAAGACTGCGCTCGGAGTTTCCTTGTGTGATTGCATCAGAAATGAAGACATCCGCAGGCGAACCAAGCTTATTGACATAGTCCGAAGAATTGCCAAACTTAAGTGGCACAGGGCAGGGCATATTGCCCGCAGAACAAATGACAATTTTACTCAAAAATATTTAAGGGTTTCGAACAAGGAAATACGTTGCAAATCACAAAATCGCGCTATGTCAACAGAGTTTTCAGGCGTTATCTTTTTTTCACGTTGTTTTTCTTCAAATGTCGCTTTAGATAGTTTTATATGAAGCAACAAGCTTTTAAACCACGCTCCACGTTGACTATAGGTGAGTGGAGAAGGGACACCTTAAGTGTTTTATCTACAGAATTAATAATGATACTCACAACTTTCTAAGTCGTAATAAATTGAAATATCGCCGTCTTCTGCCACACTAACAGCAAATAATAAAAATAAACAAACGATCGTTTGCATATTAACTAATTAAAACACACTAAGTGTCGAAAAAAGGCATTATTTATAAACTATAACTAAACTATTTTTAGACATTGAACAACACTTCATGCAAATTATGTGAGTGACAATGTAAAACTAGATCAAAGTCGGTTTATTATTATGTACAATAATTTCCTCCTAACTTTAGACTTCAGTGAAACTGCGGTCTAAATGTATTGCCTTGTCGATTATACCGCGTACATACAAAGTACTGGCGTAGTTGCAGACGTGCTAGGCAGTGCCACGGTGCCCCCAAGTGCGGGAGGCCCCCAAAGTCTGATTAGCAAACCTCTTATTGAACTACCGAAAAATTCTCCCATCTTCGGAATGTGAATACTCATAGTTCATACTCCATACCGAAACATTTATTTCACATGGGCGGATATGGGCTCTCATAAAACATCAGAAGCACGGGTCCAAATTGGTCGTTTTCTATAGAGAAGAACCTGCAAGAAACTACTTGGTTATTCTTTTTAAAAAATGGTTTATGTTACATAATTTATCTATCACAGTGGTGATAGATAAATTATGTAATGCGGGTGTATATGGGGCCCCACCACGATCTTCGAGGCCCAAGTCAACCTCCCCTGCAAGTTGGGGCACCTGCCGAACAGCAGACGAGGCTCTGGCGTTGGCTTTGCCTTTTAGGGTTGGGAGGTCAGACGGCAGTCGCTCCCGTAAAGGCCACAAATAGCCACTAAACAATGGACAAGACAAGAAAGAATGTTGCCACGGATAGGGCGCCGCCGCAAAACGGCGCGCAGGAGATTCGCCCGACTCCTTTGGCAAGTGGGCGAGGGCTACCGTGTCTGGGGCGAACACGGCTAAAGACGCGAGCCCCAACCCGTAAAATCCGCTTCGCCAGCCTCAACATTGGCACGCTGACCGGACGCGCGAGAGAGTTAGCCGATGTACTTCTTAGGCGAAAGGTGGCCGTGGCATTCCTGCAGGAGACTCGGTGGAAAGGCCGCAGGTCCCGGCTCATCGGGAATGGCTACAAGCTGATCTACACGGGTGCAGCCGGTGGGGAGAACGGGGTGGCCGTTGTAGAAGTGAAACGCTACAGTGATCGGCTTATGGTCGTAGGGGTGTGCTTATTGACGGGGTTATAACCCACTTGATAAGTGCCTACGCACCTCAGGTCGGTTGCAGCGACACTGAAAAGGCTGCGTTCTGGGATCAACTCGGTGGGGTGCTTCGTGGCATCCCGTTGTCACAGGGAATCGTCTTGGGTGGTGATCTGAACGGTCATGTGGGTGACAAGTGCAAGGAGTTTGAACATGTTCACGGTGGCTTTGGATACGGTAGCCGTAACACGGAAGGGGCGAAACGTGTGCGGCTGCCGACCTTGCCATCGTGAACACGTACTTCAAAAAGAAACCCGAACACCTGATTACCTACAAGAGCGGGAGCTACGCTACCCAAATCGATTTCTTACTCACACGGAGGCACCATATCAGTAAGGTAGCCAACTGCAAGGTCATACCCGGCGAGAGTCTCACTGCACAACACCGTCTCCTTGTCATGGACTTGCGCGTCAAGCCTAAGGTCAAGTTTGTTGAGCGCCAACAACGCCGAATACGGTGGTGGCGACTGGATGAAGCCACGTCCCAGTCGTTCGCGTCGGCCATCGGCGATAAGTGCGATGGTACCGATGGCGAACCGGTGCAAAGCCACTGGGACAGGATTCAGGTTGCCATCACTAAAGTGGCAAAGTCGGTGCTCGGCTTGTCCAGGGGCGGCCGCAAGTGTGACAAGGAAACTTGGTGGTGGGATGACACAGTCCAGAGGGAGATCAGAGAGAAGAAAGCTCTCTTCAAAACGTGGCAAGCTTCCAAATCTCCCGAAGACCGCGACGCATACAGAGCTGCAAAACGTGCCGCCAAGAGGGCCGTAGCCAGAGCCAGATGAGACCACTTACAGCCACTTTATGATAAGTTGGAATCGTCTGAGGGGCAAAAGCTCATTTATAAGTTGGCACGTTCCTGGGTCAAAGCGGCACTGGATATCACTAAGTGCCGCTGTGTAAGAGACCCTGACGGCAATGTGTTATGCGAGGACCTCGTGGTGAAGGAGAGATGGCGCTCGTACTTCCACGAGCTGCTGAACAAGCAGCACAAAGAGGTGCTGTCTCCGGTTCTCCCTCCAAATCAGGGACTTGTGCCCCCGGTTACGCCTGAAGAAGTACATGTGGCTCTTCACCGCATGAAGAACCGGAAAGCTGTCGGTGCCGATGGAGTCCCTATTGAAGCCTGGAAGGCGATGGGACCTCGTGGTGTGGGCATCTTAACCCACCTATTTAACCGCATGCTCCTCACCGGAAAGATCCCGAGTCAATGGAGACTGAGTATTATCACTCCAGTCTTCAAAGGCAAGGGATCGGTGCAGGAGTGTGGCGACTACCGTGGGATTAAGGTCCCACACCATGAAGCTCTTCGAGCGGGTGATTGACTCTCGGATCCGACAGGAGTGCACCGTCTCGGGATGTCAATATGGGTTTCGACCAGGCCATGGCGCCATGGACCCCACCTTTGCCCTAAGGGTTACCATGGAGGGATACAGATCGAAGAATACGCCTTTGCACCTCTTGTTCCTAGACATGCAGAAGGCCTTCGACTGTGTCCCCCGTGATGTGATCTGGTGGGCGCTGAGATCCAAAGGAGTGCCCGAGACCTATGTTGACATCATCCGAGACATGTACCGAGACTCCGGTTCTGTGGTTCGGACCGCTGTTGGCGATACGAATCCCTTCCCCATCACCGTTGGAGTTCATCAGGGCTCTGTCCTTAGTCCGTTTCTGTTCAGCGTAGTGCTGGACGTGCTGTCCTTTAATATCAGGGACTTACATGAGCAGCCGCCATGGCTGCTCATGTATGCAGACGACATCGCGCTGGCGCACTCGGACAGTGGGCGCTTGGTTTGACGTGTGACAGCGTGGAAGGAATCGCTGGAAAACGGCGGTCTGAAGACTAATGCGGCGAAGACCGAGTACTTGGCCTGTAACACAACAAACGCTGCTCCTGTTCGCATTGGCGAAGACACAGTCGAGCGCACGGAACAGGTCAGGTACTTGGGATCGGTGCTCCACGAGTCCGGGGACGTCGATTGCGACGTCGAGTCTCGTATCTCGGCGGCCTGGGCGAAATGGCGTGAGGTGGCGGGGGTTATCTGTGACCCCAAAATGCCGGTTAGGCTCAAAGAACAGGTCTATAAGACCATCATTAGGCCTGTCCTTTTGTATGGCAGTGAAGCGTGGCCTGTACTTGAGCGGCATAAGCAAAGCCTGCGTGTCACGGAAATGAATATGCTGCGCTGGATGTCTGGAGTCTCGCGGAAAGACCGCATTAAAAACTCCCGCTTCCGGGGCAGCCTTCAGGTCCGTGACATAGCGGATAAACTGCAGGAGGGTCGCTTACGTAGGTATGGCCACGTTTTATGAAAACCGGCAGACTACGTGGGTAACAGATGCCTCGCCATGCCGCCTCCGCCGGCTCCGCCGGGACCCGGGAAACGAGGAAGGCCTAAGAGGCGTTGGATCGACGTCGTAAGGGACAATATGCGTACCAATGGGCTTACGGCAAAGGACGCGAAAGACCGAGCGAAGTGGAGGCATCTTAGCAAGAAAGCGGACCCCGGGCACCGAGGTGAAAGCCAAGGTTGACAACCGGGACTAATACCGCTAGGATGATGATGAGTGGTGATAGATAAATTATGTAAAGACAGTGTAAACCAGTCAATATTTTACCCAAGAGCACAACACAATTAATCATAAAAAAGTGAATGAGTGAGTTAGTGAGCAAGAATTTACGGGTTCTCACATTCACATTATAAAAAGAGGCTATATAAAATAATGAAAAAATAATAACCACTAACACAATTCTAACACACTAACTAAACCACTAACACATTAAATGATTACATCAGATGATGTAAATAAGAAAAAGAGTCTTGGAAAAGCAATGTGTCAAAAAAAAGTATTTCTGAGGGACTCACGAGAACTCATTTTATAGATAGGCCGGAATGCTCTCTTTTGCAATATGAAAATTGAGTCTACATCAGCTGCAGATCCTGACAGAGTCCTGACAAAATGACATAAGATATAATACTGGGGAATTAAACATAATTAACTAACCTAGCAGTAGAGCTACACCTGTCATTTGCCTTAGTTTTCTTACAGCATATGCAGCTGAGCTTTGGGAAGGGAGGTTCCCTTAGGGGGTTCTAATTTGAACGCCCCACGGCAGTTTAGAATGGATATTATGCCTAAAAACACATTTCCCTTAATAAGTTTTTTTTGGCGTCAAGAATTAGACTGATACCTCCTTCAGGGTCATCAGGTAATGAAAACTTTATGTATTATTCGCTTTTAGTAAGAGATTATTAGCTGGGAACCATTTTAAAAGAACATTCAATAAATGACGTGCAAGACACCCCCATCTTTTTACCTGGTATAAAAATAAGAGAAATATCATCAGCAAATAGTATTTTATTGGGGAAATTAGCCATCACGTAAGAATTAATGACCTTCTTTACATGATGGCTAATAAACCAGAAAAAGGAATGGGCCAAGAATTGAACCTTGAGGCATGCTCATCTTCAGTAAAGACCCCGAGGACGTCGTCTCGTTAATGATTTTTTTTTGCCTGTAAGATAAATAGGGAAAAACAGGATCAGCAGCTCGTTCACGAATTCCGTAATGTAAATAAATTTACAGATCAGAGTATTATGGTCAACACAGTCAAATGCTTTTATGAGGTCACAGAATATGCCAATAGCATCCTGGGAATTCTCCCAGGATCCAAGATGTGACTAATGAGTTTCACTACTGCATCCGTCGTTGACCTTCCTTTCGTGAAAGGAAACTGATGACTATGCAAAATCCAATTTTAATTAAAATTACACCACATTTAGTAGAGCATGTTTTTTTAATAGATTTTACTCAATGCTGGAAGCACACTCATCCACTGATGATGGATCGATCACTCTTACTGATTTGAAAATTGGTACTACTTAACTATGTTTCATTAAATTTGGGAACGTAAAGCTGTCTAAACATTGATTAAACATGCCTGTTAGGACAGGAGCAATTATATCAATAATATCATCAACAATTTTAACGGATATACCCCATAAGTTGTCAGTGTTATTCTATGTTAAGACTTTTGAATGTTCTTTTTCAAATTTGGTAAATCCTTAGCAAAATGTTCTTTAAAAATTGATTCAGCTAACAAAGATGATGAAGTGATAGATATATTGAAATGTTGGTGAAAAAGTTTTCTAACATCTCAGCCAGTCTCAGCCACTATTAACTACAAATTAGGTTGCAACATTACTTTTTTTTTATTGATTATAGGTTCGCGCTTGACCGGTATCTCACCCGATGGAAAGCGATGGTGCGGTCGACGATGGAGCGCGCTCACCTAGAAGTAACCTATTCACTCTTGACTTAAAGATACCCGGATTGTAGCTATCAGGAAACACCGACTCCGGCAAGGAATTCCACTCCTTGGCTGTACGCATAATACTTTAAATTATGGCAACTCGTTTTAGTCAGTAAAAGTCTGACACTTCTTCCCGTTCCTCCTAGGGTGGGAAAGGAAGTTTGACGATGACTTTACTTCTTATCTAAACAGGGCCCACTTTTTTTACCCCATGGACACTTTATTTTGCTACGCCACTGATTTTGGTAATACCAGCGGCCAGACAAAATATATTATATCAATTCAAATGGCGGCCAGCGCTTACCTAACATAATGACACATCAATAAAGAGGAAAATATTTATATAACTTGTACAGGAAAACGACTTGTTACTGATATGTCAGAGTTCAAGCCAAGTTCGGACAAATAAGAAAAATAATGTTCGGATTTCATTTTATTTAATGACAAAAATAAAGTTTTTTTAGGTCGGAAATAATTAAATGACTTTACACTCTCGCATGCCAGAATTTTACTGACTAAAACCCACACACGTTGCATATTTTGTATTACCCTTTGCATTCTAGTGTCACAATAAATCTTTCAACCGTTCGCCTTCAGTTTAGCAGAAGTCAACAACATGCCGATGTCGTTGATTTCTGCTAAACTGTAGTTGCCGAACTATGACTCATGTAACCTTTTTAAACAATTTTAAAGTTTTTATTGATAATGTAACATGTATATCAAAGGCACAAATTTGGGCCCAATGGCTTACGACACAAAACAGATAGAGCGGTACGAAAATATATTAACCCTCGGTTTCAAGGAATCCACATGGAATAGGTCGACATTTTTTTAAGGATCTCATTCGTGTTGTAACGTAATGATTCTCGACATTATTCGTTGATTCAACACGAGACTCATCCGGGGCGTCGCCGTCCGTTCTCGCCGAACTTGGCGGCACACTACCGAGTGTGTGTTACTCATGCATTACAAAACGTGTTGATTCATTTTCAAAAACAATTTGCTGATATTAGTGCACATAGTTTTAACAATTTAAATCATTCTCTAATATGTTTTCGTTATTTTGTTACTTTTCAATAATATCAGTTGTTGTTGCATATAATATATCTGTTTATAGTGGTATTCAACATTATAGTAAAAATGGCAGTAAGTACCTCTAGTTACTTTATTTATTTTAAAAACTTTATGCACTTTTGCTTTTTTTAACTTTATGCTTTACTTTTTTGTATACTAACTTATGCCAGTGGCTTCGCCCTAGTGTAAGTAGGTGTCACCTTATAAACTTTGACTCTCCTTTGTGTTTTGTCCACTTAGGAGGTGAAAAATTGCCATTTAGAATTTCTGTGCTAAATTTCAACGTTGTATAGCGAAGAGTTTGGGCTAGACGATGACGAGTGTGTGAGTCAGTCAACATTTTGCCTTTCATATATATATAAATACTTACAAAAGATTACACACCGATGGTTTCTCTACAAAAGAAGTGCATTACCAGAATTTAAATATTGAAAGTGATCTATTTATAAAGAGTCTCTCTACTAATCCGTTTTTTTAAGAAAACTCAAAAGTATTGGTATTATAAAATGTGTTTAGCCAGTAGCGCGGGGGATGAGGACTAGCGAGGCGCATGAGTATCAGCACTGCGCAGCTCTCTGTAGCCAACCTCTAGCGACACCTGTAACGGTGCGTGTCTTACGTGAGAGATATCTAACAATGAATGACTGTCGTGACAGACTCATCAGTAACTGGGACCACCATGACGCTGTAATGACGCGTTAAATGTACCGTCGAAAGAATGAAGCTATACTCGTTCACTATATTTTCCTGCTGCGATCTTCCTGTTCGAATATAATTTAGGTGTTTAGGCTCTAAATAATTAAGTGCGCTTCACCATCAACGATTGCATCACTGCTCACCATCAGGGCCTCAAGTCTGCTAGTACAATAGTGTCAGAATAGTAAGAAGTTTGTATCTACCAATATAATGTCGTCATTTATGAATTTCCAATGATCAACCACTAACAATTAATTGAAAGAAATGGCACAGAATGGTAATCTCGTACATAATAACAAATTAATGTCTGACGTAAGCGGTAATCTACTAAAATTGTGACAGTTTCTTTGATTAGTGCTGTACTCAAAACCCAAGCGAGCGCCGACGCTCGCGGCATGATTTCGCGCCATCCGGTTGTCAAATTTTCAAAAATAGAATATACAATATTTGAGCATTTTTTTTATAGGGTTTTTGATATTTATCCATGAACGTAAATAAAAAGTTTTATAGACAAATAAATTTAAATTTGGTAAATAAACAACTTTCCGTTAATACTCGCGAACGCGGGCGTTCGCCAAGGTAGATTCTTTTTTTTTTAGATTACATTTAGAGATTACAAGACAGCTCGTACCACAATTCTATCGGCCATTATGATGTTGAACAGATTATGAACTTTTAGCCAATTTGGTGGATAGTCGATATCATGAAAATAACAGCCTTGGCCCCCAGGTAGGATTCGTGATTCAATGATTTTGTCCACAAAAAAAAATACAACAAGGCACATAATTATACAACAAGTTTAGGATTAGCATTTGTACCTATTACAAAAATGTATTTAAAATACTTTTTGTTTAATTTCAGATAAATCGCAAATATTGAAGAATAAATATGAGTTTTATTATAGTTTAGGTGAGCGATTAATGATGGATGTTCATTTAATAAATGCAGCGCCGAGCGTTACCGCCACCGTCCACATAACACAACGACCAGGATCAACGACCAACACTGGTAAGTATAGCCACTAACGGCTTCTAACATATAACGAATTAACAAGCGACATCAGACACTGCGACCACTGAGCGTCCGGCCGTCCGGCAGCCGTCCGGACGGAGCCCAAGTAGTCGACGGCGCGTAATGTTCCCTGCACGCCTCAAGGCGATGTCAACAAACCATAGGGGCCCAGCAGGGTCGAATACTGGGCCCGTGAGGCATATGATAGTGAACACCGGGACCCTGGAACGAAGCCAAAGAACAGGGGCCCTACTCTCTTTCTCCGAAAAACGAAATTTCAATCCAAATTTCAATTGTTTCCTACTACGTGTCAGTTTAATTAGACTCAGCGCAAAGGTGGCAACCAACCACAGCAACTAGAGGCTTTTGGTCGCTACGAGCCACACAAAACGCCAACACCCGCCACTGTCACGCTGCCACACCCAACGTATTATTAACGATTAGACGTCCTACGTATCGCTTGCGTCATGCCAAACCACCATGCGCTACCGTTAGTTGGGAACCCGTTGGTGGCGCGTTCCGAGGGCCGTGAAAGCACATGGCCTCGGACTTGTGCAATGCCACCTTGAGTCCCAACTGCTGGATCCTCTCAACGACTGTCGCAACCCCACGTGTCGCTAATTCGACCGCCGCCTGGTACGACCTTCCCTGCGCTAGGACCAGCGTGTCGTCTGCGTAGCAGACCACGCTGACCCCTACGGGGAGGTCGGCGCGCAGCACGTAGTCGTACCCGATGTTCCACAAGGGCGGTCCTAGTACCGATCCCTGTGGGACACCGCACGACATCTCTCGCCGTTTCCAATCTCCTTGGTGACCGGGGTAGACTATGTACCTGTCGGACAGGTAGGCCTCGATCGTACGACAGAGGTAGTCGGGCACCCGGTGATACCGGAGTGCCGTCCTAATGCAACTCCAGGGCAGGGAATTAAAGGCGTTGGCAATGTCCAACGACACCGCCAAGACACACCTGCCCCGGGACACCGAATTCTTTTTGGCTGACCTAAAATCAAACAATTTTTTGGGAATGTCCGAGTGAAGCCCTTAGCAGTGATACCAAACACGGGGTATATTTATTTCATCTCTATTTTGTTGCATTTTACTTTTTGTACGCTATAGAGGGCGCTCGATCGAGTTATGTAGTTAAATATGTTTATCACTAGTAGTACCCTTAGTCAAGTTATCTGCTATCATTTCTTCACCCTTAACATACAAAAACTTAATTTTTAAATTATTAACATGACTCTTTAGAAAATGGTAACGAATATCTATATGTTTAGATCGAGGCAAATAACAATCATTGGTAGTTAGCTTAATTGCACTCTGGTGATCACTGAAGATGATAAGAGAGTTCTTTAGCTGCTGCCCGAGCTCGCCGTGAAGCTGCTGCAGCCACAGCGCCTCCTGCGCAACGGAGCTCATCGCCATGTACTCCGCTTCAGCGGTCGACAGGGCGACGGTTTGCTGCTTGTGTGACCGCCACAATATGGCTCCACCCTGTAACAGAAATACATAGCCGGTGCACGACTTTCTATCGCGCACATCACTGGCCCAGTCAGCGTCACAGTATCCCAGTAACTCATCATTACCATCTTTGGTGTATATCAACTTCATATCTTTTGTTCCCAGCAGGTATCTTAAAATTCTTTTTACTGCAGACCAGTGTTCAGTGCTTGGGTTTTTGTTAAATCTGCTCAGTATGTTGAAAGCAAAACATATATCTGGACGTGTGACTTGAGCCAGATAGAGTAGACATCCAATTGCTTGTTGATAGGGACCTTCAAACTTTTCTTCTTTCTCATCTTTATGAAACTTCATACCAACTTCAAATGGTGTTTTCACTGGTTTACTGTTAGACATTCTGAACCGTGCTAAGATTTCTTTGATGTATTTTTCCTGATCTATAATTATTTTATATTTATTCTATAATTATTAGTTGGTGCGAAAGTGTTACCGGGGCTCTGGGAATAAGGCAAGGGAGGAACGGGGTAGGTTTTTTAGTCAGTAAGAGTCTGACACTGGTCTCCCGCTCCGCCCAAGAGCGGGTTTCGTCATTGGATGATTTTCACCTACCATAAAAAAAAAAAAAACCATGCGCTAGCAAACTTTCCGTAACAGAGTCTATATCATAAGACTTCGTAGCAGAGAATGGGTTTTACAATGTGGTTGCTTCCAAACGCCAGTGGCTGTCGCTCGTTCCTTATACCTACTGTCACAAATGTGTCAGTAGCGCGCGACAGCCATCGGCTGCTGTAGTCGGTGGTCCGTTTGCGCCGAGCCTTAATTTCCAAAATTTCATGACAACGAAATTTCGGAGAAAGAGAGTAGACGTCCAGGTATAGGTTTTTAGTCTGAAAAAGTCGGACACGATTAGTGCGTATACATGGAAAAAAAAATCGTTTAAAAAATAAAGTACTTTTTTTAACTTGGTATAAAATTTACGCTTGTATAAAATGAATACGGCCAGACCAGGAGTGTGAGCCAGAGGCGTAGCGTGGATTAGTTTACGTCTAAATTCGCGCGATTAAATATTTACATTTGATGATGTGTCAATCCTCGTTTGGCCACATTATTGATGTACGATATTTTAAAAAAAAAAAAGGTGTAAAGAAAGAATACCAAACGGGAATTGAAATATCGTCAAACTTTAACGTTTAAAACGTTCGGGCAAGTATTTACTCGGTCATATCATGAAGCTATCACTTTCTATGATCTGGCCACGACATCTATACTGACTCCTTCATTTTCTTCTGATAGGTATCTGTAATACTAAGCAACTATGCACTTTGCCCGAAATATATATATTATATATATTAGGGTCAGGATCAAATTTTTGACGCGACGGAATGTGTCACACTGGAAAATAAATGTAGGTAGCAGAACAGAATTTTTGCGCTATATTTATTTTCCAGTGTGACACATTACGTCAAAAATTTGGTCCTGACCCATTAATTTTATTAAGAACAACTGTAACATTGGTTAGGTTCCCAGATAAAGCTTGTTTAAAGCTTTTTTAAAAAAGAAAGATCTGGGAACCTAGATAAATATTGTCTAAATCCAAATATCACCATAATATGGTTGAAATATGCTCGACTTGCAAATGATTTTGGTATTACGTTTGTATGATAGATAGATCGTCCCGAACCGGCCTCTTAAGGATGGGCGTTTTTTTATTTCCCGGTGAACCGTTTAGCGCAGTAGTTTTAAGACACAACTGACGCAAGGGTCGCTGGTTCGATTTTCGCACCAACATAAATCTAATTATATTTTTATCAAACTTAATCAAGTAAGCAGTATATAAGTAGGACGTTTATTTATTTGTCGGTTGATCATTACGGATTTCTCTTCTCACTCTTCGCCACGTTTTCGAGTCATCAATCGTCCCCTGCCAGAGTCTGTTTTTCCCCTATCAGGAAAAAATCCCAGGTCTTTAATTTAAGAGTGAATAGGTTACTTCTAGGCAAGCGTGCTCCATCGTCGGCCACATCATCACTTTACATCAGGTGAGATAGTGAACAAACGCGAGTTTATCTTACTAATACTATAAATGCGAAAATTACGATGTTTGGATGTTTAGATGTTTGGATGTTTGTTACTCAATCACGCCAAAACGATCTGCTGGCTGGACGGATCTGGATGAAATTTAGCACAGGCATAGGATACAGTCCGGAATAACGATTTACCGGAAGACATAAAGAAATGTGAAAGTATTAATATGTTTAAGTTAAAATTGAAGAAGCATGTACGTGACATATGACGTCACCAACACACCAGATGCGAATGTTACAATATTTATAAGCACTTTGTATCTCATTTTAAGTGAACTGTAATATTGTTCTTATGAGAATAAAATTCTTTAAACCTAATAGGACATAGGATACTTTTTATCCCGGAAACCCCAACCCAACCCCAATACCACGCGGGCAAAGCCGCGGGCAAAAACTAGTTCACAATAAAAAAAAAATGAGCACCCAAAGGTTTTATACAGGGTGTCCCGTAAATAATGGATCAAACGTAACGGGTAGGTAGCTTATCTGATTTTCAACAACTAATTTGAATAGTTTAAAAAAAAACCGTTATGATAACCAAGATATTTTTTTTTTTCGAATTTTTCGATTTTCTCTACCAGAATTTAGATTTTTTAATGCTGTCGCTGCAAATTATAACATTTTTTGTTTTAATTTTTATGTAACATTTCTGAATAGCTTAGTAATGTTATAAGATACCATATTTTTTAGTAACATTTTATGTGCCTTAGAAAAAAAATATTGAATTGAAAAGATTTTTCTTTACGATGATAAGACCAAACTTGAAAAAAATCTCCTGCGAAAAAATTGTATGACATCAACGACCACCATTATTTTAAAAACTTGTACATTTAATAAGGTTTGCAAATTGGTACAAAACTTACGTCTAGTCCTAGCCGTTACAAAGATATTACTATGATTGTGATGGTGATAGAAAAGAAATTAAAATGATACAATCTAATTTTTCCTTCACGTAATGGCTTATGCTTGAATGATTTTAATCTAGGCAGGTAGGTATGCGGCCAGCATGATTCTGAGCCGATGACGTATTCTGATCGAAATTAAGGATCGCTACCTGCGGCGGAGTCGCAAGGCACCTCACTTAGTGTGAAAGGGATAGAGATAGCGCCGCTTTTACATTTTTGGTTGCTGCGGCGGAGTCGCAAGGCACCTCACTTAGTGTGAAAGGGATAGAGATAGCGCCGCTTTTGCATTTTTGGTTGCTGCGGCGGAGTCGCAAGGCACCTCACTTAGTGTGAAAGGGATAGAGATAGCGCCGCTTTTGTATTTTTGGTTGCTTGATTTTATTAGTTGAAAGTAGTCTCTCTTCGAGTGAATACTGTACGTCAGATTCCTTTCGCTACCGATTAGTACTTTAGTGTTTTCTTCTGTGAAATTTGGATTGTTGTATTTGGACTTTGATTTGCCTATCGATTTGGAACTCTTGGTGTATTGGAAAAACGACTTGGCGATCCTACGGATTTCGAAAATATCGATTGTGTGGTTGTACGTGTGTGCAGTAGCGCTGAAACCTTATTCACCGTAATGCCCCGTTACGACTACACGCCACGGCAGTACGCCGAAATGCATTTCATCTACGGAGAAACAAGGGGTAATGCCAGGGCGGCTGCAAGATTATACCGTGAAAGATACCCGAACCTAGTTCGTTACCCCGACTATCGCGTATTCATTAGAGTTCATAACGCGCTTCTTGAGGGAAGAATTCTTGGCACCGGAATCGGTGGTGCCAGTGAAGGACGACCGCAACAAGTCAATGATGAAATAATTCTTCGAGAAATCGAGGAAAATCCGTCGATCTCAATTCGCGTTTTAGCGCGACGCGTCGGTATTCCAAGAGCGACGGTGCATCGAGTGCTACAGAGATACCGGTTGCACCCATATCACGTACAACGTGTTCAAACGCTGACGTCACGTGATTACCAGCAAAGAGTAGTATTTTGCCAAAGGATGCTTAGGATGATTCGGGCAGACCCACAATTTTTTAACAAAATTTTATGGAGTGACAAGTCTTCATGCCGCCGAGATGGATATTTAAATTTAAATAATTTGCACAGTTGGCAGCTGGTAAACCCACATTTGATGGGAGAGGACAGGAGCCAACATCAATTTAAAATAAATTTATGGGCGGGAATAATCAAAAGCAACTCTAAACAGCGAATATTATCTGTATTTTTTAAGGAATGAGTTGCCAACACTGCTAGAAAACATTCCAGAAGACGTGCGCCAAGCAATGTGGTTGCAAAATGATGGGTGCCCCGCTCACTATGCGACGGCAGTAAGGTCGCACCTTGACGAAAGTTATCCAAACAGATGGATCAGCCGATTAGGACCAATTTTGTGGCCTCCACGATCTCCGGATTTAAATCCCCTAGATTTTTTTTTACTGGGGATGTTTAAAAGACAGGGTCTACAATCAACCAATAGCGTCAGAAGGAGAGTTACGTCAGCGCATCCAATCTGCTGTATCAGAAATCAACCAAAGCCATTTCGTCCGTCAGATAAGAGCGTCCTTTATTAGGAGATGCAGACTTTGCATTCTCGTAGGGGGAAGACAGTTCGAACATTTGCTGTAAAAACAAAATAAACGATTTATTTAAACAAATTGATTTTTTTTCTTCTAATTCTTATCATACGCTGATATTTTTAATTAAATCATTGCCTCTGAAATACTACGGTAAAACATTAAAAAAAAAAGTTTCATTGTGCACACCTTTTTATTTATTTTTTATTTTGTTGATTCAGCACCTCTCTCAGATTCATAGCAATATCTTTGTAACGGTAAAGACTAGACGTAAATTTTATACCAATTTGAAAACCTTGTTAAATGTATAAGTTTTTAAAATAATGGTGGTTGTTGGTGTCATACAATTTTTTTACAGGAGATTTTTTTCAAGTTCGGTCTTTTCATCGTAAAGAAAAATCTTTTCAATTTAATATTTTTTTTCTAAGGCACATAAAATGTTACTAAAAAATATGGTATCTTATAACATTACTAAGCTATTCAGAAATGTTACATAAAAATTATACCAAAAAATGTTATAATTTGCAGCGACAGCATTAAAAAAACTAAATTCTGGTAGAGAAAATGGTAAAATTCGAAAAAAAAATATATCTTGGTTATCATAACGGTTTTTTTTTAAACTATTCAAATTAGTTGTTGGAAATCAGATAAGCTACCTACCCGTTACGTTTGATCCATTATTTACGGGACACCCTGTAGAAGCCGACGCCCCTGCTGCATGGTTCGTATGTGATTTGACCAATAAATATTAGTAGTCAGGAAACACCGGACTCATCTAGCATCAAAAAAAAAAAATTGCGTGTAAAAGTGTTTTTTTTAAACCTACTTGCAAAATAAAGATAATTTATCCCCCTGAACAATTTACCACATTTCCCAACTTTGACTGCGACTTTGGTGCATATTTTAAAAATAAATTAAGCTTTCTATCAAAAAACACGAGTTAGGCTTATACAAGGCATGAGGAAATTGATTTGATTATTAAAACAAGAAAAATATAAAAACTCCACTAATTAAAACTATACACCGTGAAATTTTAATTGTTGTTTTCCCTCAGCGAAATGGTTGTGTCTTGGGAATACAAACGTTTGATAAAAAAATAAAATATTAAAAACAAAAAATGGACCTGTAGAGTGCAAGTTAATTATGAGGTATCACGACGTGCGAGAGCTTATTTTGGTTCAAATATTTAATGAATCGGTTTCCTTTGACGGCGTGCTGCTCATGCGACTCTAGTAGTACCTACAAATTACGTCTAATGTTACCATTGTTTTCGCTTTTTTGAGTTGATGAATATTTTTAATAATTATTTATAAAAAATAAACTTCTTATTTTTTTATTTTTACTGTATGCTTCAAAAGTACTGCTTATGGCAAGTCATTCTGCTGCGGGAAAGCAACCATTTAAATTTCACGGTGTATAATCACTAGCTGGTACCCGCGACTTTCGCCTGCGTCCTTTTTTTCGCAATAAAAGGTAGGTAGTCTATGTCCTTTCTCAGGGTCTAAAGATTGTATGTGCCAAATTTCATCAAAATCGTTTGAGAGGTTTAAGCGGGAAAGCGTAACAGACAGACAGTCAGACAGAGTTACTTTCGCATTTATAATATTAATACGGATTACATAGTATAAAACAAAGATACCGTTTCCTATGTATGCTTAAATCTTTAAAAGTACGCAACGGATTTTGATGCGGTTTTTTTTAATAGATAAGGTGATTCAAGAGGAAGGTTTATGTGTACAATACTTGCATAATATATTCAATATCAGTACCCGTGCGAAGCTGGGGCGGGTCGCTAGTTATGTATACATAAAGGCCGAGTTTTATGGCGCCGTATTCCTAGCTGAATATGGCGTCATAAAACTCTTCCGCATCGCTGTCGACTGGTAGTGTGCCCAAAAGGCTGGCCGCATTGCCACGTTGTATGGCAATGCCCGCGGTAGAAGCCAGCCCTGTAATCACTCGAAGAGTCAACTAAGCGTTTCGATAACTCTTTAAAAACATGTTTTGTTTTGTAATTTACTTTAATATACTTTTCAGGAAACATTAAGGATATAAAAATGTCAAAATGTACAAAAGGCCCGTGTTTCGATTTGCGTGGTATACCATTGGATAATTCTTCGATATTCATTGGGCTTGAAATATATAAAGCGACAAACGTGTGTCATCCGATAATATTCGTGGAAGGAAATGAATCATTATCTAATGCTACAAGTAAAGGTAAGATATATATTTTTCTTAAATAAATACGCAACTACCACAAAAAAACACACAATATGTCTTCTAGTCACAAGCTAAACAGAGCTTGTGTTATGGGTACTAGACAACTGATAAACATACTAACACAAACAAACAATAATAATAATAAAATACAAAAAAAAAAAATACTAATAATAATAATAATATAATACATACATTACACCCAGACAAAGAACAAATGTTCGTGCTCATCAGAAAAACATTTGTCCTGGGTGGGAATCGAACCCACGACCTCCGGCATAGCAGTCAGGGCCGGGCCGCTAACCACTAGACCAACAGACCAGTCAAGTAATCAAATAATATATTTTGGTCCGGGTCGAAGCCTCCTGGGACCAAAGGTCGATATGAAAGCGTATTACCGGAGCCCTGGGATCAAGGCAAGGAAGGAACGGGGTAGGTTATTAAGGGCGGCTTGCACGACTTGCTCTTAAAACTAGATTTTGTTAAAGTCGCATTAGTCATTAAGCTCGACTTAACTTAAACTGTATTAGTAGCGTCTTGCTAGTGTCGAAATCTACTCGACTTAACTAAGCCTAGCTTAACACGTTTCATTCTTTTCGTTCATTCATTTGCGTTCCAGTTTTCATAATTGTGCTGGATATTTTACAACTTTTTTGGAGGTATGGAACGTTTCAAATATAAAAAACCAAGGATTTTATAAAGGAGTGACTGGAAAGCTTACGACTACCTTAAAAAAGTTCTGAAGAGTAAAGTTAAAAAATGGGTTTTTTATCTCGTTCATCTAGTGTGACCAAACACTAACTACGTATTACGGGTCAATTTTGCTCTAAACAAGTTCGAGATGTTTTTGATGTAGGTATTATAAATAGATATATAACAATATAGATAGATATCCACTTAATAACGCAATGGTATTCGCGCCGTGGTGCATGCTGTAAAATTCTGAGCTCTGTCCTAAAGAAGTTCAATATGTTATTAGTACAATAATTACATAGACGACGTTCAGTCTTTTTAATGTTCCCACTGCCGGGATACAGGGCACCTCTTTAAGAGAAGGAATGGGCCATAATCCACCACTCGGGTCCAGTGCGGAATTGTGATTGTTTTTCCTTCACCATTTTGAGAGCAGTAGTGATGAAAAAATTAAAAGTAGTGAGAAAACCATAATTTAAAGGAAGCTGGGTTAAGAAATGGCGTAGCGAGGTAAGACGGGGACCAGGTGGCATTTAGCAGAAGTTTTTAGTGTCGCAAAAAGTTTGGTCAGTAGTGCGCACGTTGTAACTTTGCAAGTATTGGCAAAAATTGGCCTAAAAATGAAAAGGAGAGTTTTTGAGTGTGACAGACTTACAAACTTTTAAACCTTTCCGACTTTGTTAACTGATTTTGATTACACTCCATGTTAGCATGCTGTTTGCTGATAAAGAATTTGTAAAATTGCTTCGTCATCAATCCAGACTATCCGTAGAATAAAGATATAAGATCCTTGACACAAACTGACGTTTGCTATTGTTTGTCATCAGACACTCACTAAATCTAGATTTAGCAATTTAAACCGCCTACCATGCCGGTTTAAATTTGACATTTCTTTAAGTCTAGCTTTACGCTAAACTGATGTCGTGCAATGCGTTAAGTTCGATTTAAGCTTAAGTCGAGTTTAAATCACACTAAATCTAGATTTAACTGAGATGTGCAAGCCGCCCTTAGGCAGTAAGAGTCTGAAACTGTTTTCCGCTCCGCCCAAGGGCGGGATTCGGATTTTGATAATTTTTAGCTACCAAAAAAAATGATTTTGATCAAAAATACTATTTACGGTAAGATGTAATGCCAGTTGTTGAGGTAGGTGTTTATGGGCACGTAAGTTGAACCATGATATCTAATGCGCAGTAAGAGATTGTCCAGTCTTGCGGCACAGCGGAGGGCTGCGCGTAACTACAGCAACGACGACATCTTTAGGTCAATTTGTTTGCCGCGTATAATAATTTTATGTGTCTCTCTTCTCTCTGGGACAGGCGTAAAAATACCATAAAGTTTTATTACTTTTCATAAAAAAAATACAAGTTTAGTGGTTTATATTAATAATTTGTAATGAGCACGATCATTTTTTTTTTTTCATTATGTTTTTTTTTAATAAGACAATTTATAGTAAGGCCGTCGGATTTTGTCTCGAGTCTGAAGTTTTAAAAATTTTAGCGTTTGAAAAAATAGGGGTTTTAACTTTAAGCTTTTTTTAACTGCAAATTGCATTTAGGTATAAACCATTTATTTTTTTACGAGTTTTAATTTTTTTTTTTTAGAGACTTGCCAAGATCCAACGGCCTTACTGTAAACAATACAATTAAAAAATAAAGGCTAATATTGTATACTTTTGCTAATGCTATCCTTTTTTTGTTTTTTTTTCTAACGATAGAAACTATTACCAATTCCTTGGCTCTGACCACGTGTCTGAGCATTGAAATGACATCAGAACAAAGGAATTTGAGTCGTGGCCAACTCAAAGCGTTCGACGTTAACGAAACGATCGCAACTTGGCTAGGGAGCAGACTAGATTAGTTAGAATAATACTATGTACAGCCTTGAGCGCTGTTTTCTTAGAGCCCGTCAGATAAGTTAAAACAATACTACCTTTGTGATTTGTTTCTATCTTCTTCCAGATAATAATACGTTGTGTGTTGAAAGAAATAACTGCGTCATTGAAATAGATGTACAAAATGAATGTGATGGTAAGTTTTAATAATATTCATACGTCAGCGGAAGATACTCTGTCCAGAAACCTAAAGCTGCAAACAAACTTCGGACACATGGACACGTCCGTCCGCCGCGGCAGAGAGCCGCGACTGATAAGTCCGGTTGTCTGGTAACAGTCCAGACCGAGCCCAAATCGTCGACGGCGCGCACTGTTCCCGCGCGCCTCAAGGAGCTGTCAGCAAACTGTAGGGACCCTACAGGGTCGAAGCCTTATAGACCCGAGGGTTGGTGCGATTACACCGGGGCTCTGGGACTAAGGCAAGGGAGGAACGGGGTAGGTTGTTTAGTCAGTAAGAGTCTGACACTGTTTGCCGCTCCGCCCAAGAGCGGGATTCGCCATTGGATGGTTTTTACCTACCATAAAAAAAAAAAACAGTACAGCTGTCGGATCTTGGCGAGTCTGAAGTTAGGCTCTGCGAATTTTAGCGCTTGAAAATTCGTACAAAAATAAAGATTTAAAAAAAAATATCCCAATAATATAATACATTTTAATAGCAATAAAAACTGCAAATTGCCGTTATTTTTCGCCTAGATCCGACGGCCGTACTATATGTTGGGATGCAGCGCGCCAGATTTCTTTTGCTGGGGCCACACTAGCGTCTAGCGTCAATGCCCACTAACTGTGATAATTATCGATATTGCTAAATTATTTATCGCTAAATTGGGTGGGCGCTACACTTGAACGCCAAACGTCCATGTTAATGTCGTTGTCAAATTATCGCGTTAACTCGTGTCCACACTTAACGTTAACATCGATTATAATGATCGCGATAATTCTCGGCATTTCTCGTTAGTGTGGCCCGAACATTTCGGATGTCAGAACGGTCAAGGTGAGCCCAAAGACACGTACACGTTTTACGTCCGAACTTTTTGCACAGCTCAATAGACATTCATTGTCTAGATACTTATCAGTCGCGGCTCTCTGCCGCGGCAGACGAACGCGTCCGATTTGTCGTATTATTATTATTATTATACCTAGCCTGTGCTGTCCCACTGCTGGGCAAAGTCTCCATGTCGTATTATTACCGGGTATTTTTTTAACCACTGCGTAATATCTTTTTTGGTGTCTCAGTGTAAGCATTAGAACACATTTCCTTCCTTTAGTTTATAACTTATTTTTTTTTCATTTTTCCACTTTGTCCCTTTGTCCCAAGCGACGTCCTTAGAATAAGTTTCTGAGTAAACAAGTCTCGTAAGCGTTAACTTAATTTTTTATTATTCACATATATCTAAATAAAAAATACCTGTTTAAAATGTATTCAAGTTTATTATGTCTAAATTTGCGCAATGGTTAAAAAAAATGTTCTGTATTGTTGATTAGTTTGTTTGCAGCTTACGTCTACTATTTTCATAATATCATCATTTTAACACGATCCCATTGTCATTTTGCTGAAAGTTCATAATCTGCTTATTCATAATGGCTGATCATTGGTCGCCCAGTGGTCACGTAATAAAATTGTGGTACGAGCGGTCTCGTAATAAATTAAAAATAGTAACTGGACCATGGGCGTAACGAAGGGGTTGATTTCCTTTCCTTGATTATTGTTTCTCTCTGTTACTCAAAGGTATGCTGGGAGAAAACTCATTGTTGAGTTAAGCTCGCCTTTGTACATGAATTGTCTAACTACTGTGTACTATTCAATGTTTTGTGTACAATAAAGAATAAAAGAGGGGCAGGGAGGGGCAGCTGACCCCCCTGGATTTTGTTACCTGCGCTGAAACCCCCCCCGCCGTCGCAGGCCGGTTCTGATATGCGCTGTTAGATCGGTGCAGGCTCCGTTAGCTCTTTTTCTGTATACCTACGACCTAAAACACTGCTCATCTTCATCATCCTACCCTTATCCCATATTACTTGAGGTCGGCGCAACATGTTTTTTCTTCCACTCTGTCCTGTCACCCGTCACACTATCACTAACTCCCTGTTCTTTCATATCACTCCTCACACAATCCATCCATCTCTTCTTCGGCCTCCCTTTTCCTCTCCATCCATCTACGTGTAAACTCAAAACTCTTTTCGTAACGTGCAAACGATTTCCTTTCAACTTTGCAGTCACTGGCGCCACTTTCAGACTTCCTCTAATATACTCATTTCTTACTTTATCCATTCGCGTCACACCACACATCCATCTCAACATTCTCATCTCCGCTACATGCAGTCTTTTTCCATCCATCTTCTTAACAGCCCATCTATTACTTCGTCGTAAATTGCGCCATTAATCCGAATTACGATTTTATTGCTAGGTGAAAACAAAGTGATATTAAAATCAAATCAGTCAACATTATCACTAAGCGTTCCAGATCAAAAAGGTAAAGGACTTACCAGACTAATCTATATTCCATCTGTTGAGGCACTTCTGCAGGGGCCCTTCAGGGTCGAAGCCTCCTGGAGCCTAGAGGGTGGTGGAAAACTGTTACCTCGACTCCAGGAATAAGGCAAGGAAGGTACGGGGTAGGTTTTTTAGTCAGTAAGAGTCTGACACTGGTCTCCCGCTCCGCCCAAGAGCGGGTTTCGTCATTGGATGATTTTCACCTACCATAAAAAAAAAAAATCTGTTGAGGCACTTAGCTTAATGTAAACAATCTAGGTACATATGTCTTTTATCTAAAAAAATGTTAAGTATCTAATAAATTTAATATATATTTTTTTATATTTAATTAAATGCGCTAAAAAGAAGATACTTAATATTTTTTTCCTTTAGGACTTTTGCTATAAATTTATAACGCTGGGGCCACATTAACGTCTATAGGCATTGCCAATAACAACGCGTCAATGCGATAATTTTAACCCGTTAAATTGGTTGGTACAATTGAAATTTGCTTGAGTTATCGCCTAACGCCAAACGGCAATGTTAATGCCGTTGCCAAATTATCGCGTTAATTCGTGGCCACACCTAACGTTAACGTCTATTTTCGCGATAATTCTCTGAATGGCCTTTGTGGAAATGACACCAAAATTTCCATTTCAATTTTTGGTGTGCAATAAAGAATGGAGTTTCTTGTACGTTCTTCAACATAGAGGTCTACGCCTTGAAACGTGCAAATTAGCTTCAATTTTGACATTTCAAAAGTGCCTGTAAATGGTCTATTTGAAAAAAATGATTTTGAGTTTGAGTTTGAATATATCTATCTATATATTTTGCCAATAACACGTGCGATCTAGACTATCAAACGCTTGAGAGTATTTAGCGTGAATTAACAGTAAAATAAATATATCTTTCTTTTTAAAAAAAAATTCTCCGCACACGGAGACTGATAATTTAGTGACAATCCTATGACCACAGGCTATGACTGATTATGACCAGATATGAGAGATAAGAGAGCAGTGGTGGCCGAGTGGTAACGGCCCTGACTTACGTGTTGTAGGTCGCGGGTTCAAACCCAGCCAGGCGCATTACTTTGTGTAATTCAATTTATTTCATCACCACTGCTCTCAAAACGGTGAAGGAAAACATCGTGAGGAAACCGGCATGTTCTAGGACCAAAAATTCGAAGACATGTGACATCCACCAACACGCATTAGGCCCGCGTGGTGGATTAAGGCCCATTCCCCTCTCTTAGAGAGGAGGCTTGTGTCCCTGCAGTGGAAAAATTAAAAAAGCTGATGATGATGACCAGATATGACAGAGACCGGAAGAATTAAATGGAAGGTAAAAAAAAAGTAAAAAAATTACTGCAGCTTAATTTTATTAATTTCAATGAATTTGCATGGCATTTCTCGTGAGTGTGGCCCGGGCATTACTGACGTTTGGGACTCATTGTCCGGACGGTCACTTAATTTTTTTAGAAACGATTCGGACACTATTAAATTTAATTAAGCTATTTGGTACAGTCAAATACAAAAATTTTAGTTAGAATATAGTATGAATTAAAAAAGCAAAAATCAATTAATGCGTCTATTTAGTACAAAAATCATCTTCTTACAAACATAGACCACGACAGCGCGTTTGTGTTATTGAACCGACTTCAAAAAGGAGGAGGTTTCTCAATTCGACCGTTTAAATGTTTTATTGCAATATACTCACTCATGAGATAGCAATTAGGTGTGTTACTATTTAATTAGATCAGTAACTATCAAGACTTTAGTATAAAACTGTTAAAATCAATCAATTGACTTATTTGATTGATTTAATTAGAATTACTATTTATCAAACAAAAAATTTTTATCTGACTCTACCAAATAGTTCATTAGACATTGGCAGAATAGTCGACATCGGCTCTGTTTGCCATAAAAAAAAATAGAATAGAAAATAGTTATTTTTTTAATCGGTATCCGAATCGTTAGGTACCGGTATTGAAAAAAAATTTTGAAATTGAAAACTGTCAGTTGGGACATTTTGTCCGAACAAGACGTGTCCCAAACGTCAAAAAGACGTTTTTTAACGGTTTTTTTTTATAGGAACTATAAAAACGGAGAATGAGGGATCGTCATCGCCAACAAGTTCATCATCATCATCAAAAACTAATACGCAGTCGTTCCCCGTCACGTATGTCGCTATATCAGTGATAGGCATCACCTTTGTGTTAATGTTGGCGATTTATATATGTGTGAAAAAATATCGAAATTTGAACACAGCGGAACGAATGGAAATGAAGTCACATGTAAGTATATATATATATATTCCACAACTATCACACAACACCGTCTAGTCCCAAGCTAAGCAGAGCTTGTGTTACTGGGGGGCACTAGACAACTGATAAACATACTTATACAGGGTGTTTGGTGTATCGTTTGCCAAATTGATTTGGCCGACAGAATAGACCATTGGCTATATCTTCAGCCCCAATAAATCATTCCTTGCCTCACCGTTTTTTTTTTAAACATGTTTTTAACTTTTATTCTGAAAAACACCGGATTTCAGCATTTAAGCTTACATAAATAAAAAAGTTATTAGTCTATCCAACAAATTTTATTTTTATATTTAAGTGTACTGTTGTATGGTTCTAAGAAATCCAAAATTACTTGCTAGTAACCTGTAGTTTTTCTATAAAAAACCTACAAAGTGTATGGGATATGACAAAATAATTTTAAAACTCAACTTTAAATATCTATTAAAAAAAAACTAAAAGCGTTGGAGATCTTCGAATTTTATAAAAAGTTCTCTAGTTAATGCCCTTTCCAACGGTGTGCAATATGCTAAAAAAAATCTTTTATTAACTTCACTAACTGGCTAAATGTGCACTCAAATCACAAAAGGCTGATATTTGATATTACGGTAAATGCACTAAGAAGTTAAAGTAAAAAAATGAATAACTTGCTCTAAGTAGGTAGATATTGATATCTCATTTTTACGCACATTATTTATTTTTTTACAAAGGGTATTAACTTTCCTCAAACTTGAAATAAAAAATTAAACATTTATTTCACAAGCAGGTACTAAAATCATAAATCTTGCTCAAATTGGGTGCCATTGATTCGTATACACGCGCGACATCTTTCTCTTATGTCGAGTTGTAGTTCGAAGACGAATTTCTGCTTTAACGGTCACATCGCCATCAGCCTTTTAATATTCCCACTGCTGGGACACAGGCCTCCTCTCTAGGAGAGGGAATGAGCCAAGATCCACCACGCGGGCCCAGTGCGGGTTGGTGGATGTCACATGTCTTTGAATTTTTAGTTTTAGAACATGCCGGTTTCCTCACGATGTTTTCCTTCACCATTTTGAGAGCAGTGGTGATAAAATAAATTACACAAAGTAATGCGCTTGGCTGAGTTTGAACCCGCGACCTACAAACTCGTAAGTCAGGGCCGTTACCACTCGGCCACCACTGCTCCGTTTAACGGTCACAAATGCCGCCTCAATACGTTACACTTAACCATCTCTCGTCTCAACTTCCGTCGCATAAACCAGTTCTTTGGCCTAACTCACGACGTGAAAATCCAGCGGAGTTAGGTCTGGTAAACGTGGAGGTTACGGATTAGGGCCTGCCTTACAGTTCATCGCCAGTGAGCGGGACAACCGTCATGTTGAAAGACAAAAGACCTGTCTTCATTGAAAATTGGCAGCTCAGATAACAATAAGGGCAGCTCTGTTTGAAGAAATTCAAGATAATTATCCCCGTTGAGGTTATCAGGTAAATAGTGCGGCCCAACCACATGATTTGCAATTACTCCTGCCCAAACGTTCACACTGAATCGTCTCTGAAATGACTTCTGTCTTTTTACATTTAGCCAATTAGTGAAGTCAATAAAAGGTTTTTTTTAGCATATTGCACACCGTTGGAAAGGGCATTAACTAGAGAACTTTTTATAAAATTCGAAGATCTCCAACGCTTTTAGTTTTTTTTTAATAGATATTTAAAGTTAAGTTTTAAAATTATTTTGTCATATCCCATACACTTTGTAGGTTTTTTATAAAAAAACTACACGTTACTAGCAAGTAATTTTGGATTTCATAGAACCATACAACAGTACACTTAAATATAAAAATAAATTTTGTTGGATAGACTAATAACTTTTTTATTTATGTAAGCTTAAATGCTGAAATCCGGTGTTTTTCAGAATAAAAGTTAAAAACTTGTTTAAAAAAAACCGGTGTGGCAAGGAATGATTTATTGGGGCTGAAGATATAGCCAAAGGTCTATTCTGTCGGCCAAATCAATTTGGCAAACGATGCACCAAACACCCTGTATATTTCTAAATACATACGTATTCATCATCATCCTACCCTTATCCCATTTTTTTTTTATTTTTTTTTATGGTAGGTAAAAATCATCGAATGACGAATCCCACTCTTGGGCGGAGCGGGAAACAGTGTCAGACTCTTACTGACTAAAGAACCTACCCCGTACCTTCCTTGCCTTATTCCCAGAGCCCCGGTGTAATGCTTTCGCATCAACCCTCAGCTCCGGGAGGCTTCGACCCTGCAGGGTCCCTACGGTTTGCTGACAACTCCTTGAGGCGCGCGAGAACGGAGCGCGCCGTCGACGACTTGGGCTCGGTCTGGACTGCTACCAGACGACCGGACGGCGAGCTACCCATTGCTCACCGTCCGCAAGCCAGTGTCTACGGTGGCCGGATATCGGCAGGATCGCGGCGGCGACGGCTACGGCGAGTGCGCCGTTGCCTTTGCCTTATGCGGTCAGCCTCCTCCTTTACGAGCATTACTGCCTCGCAGAAGGAGGCGACCGCCTGCCACTCCTCCTCGCTGCGGACCATGGCCTGAACCAAGGCCCGGCGCGAGAGGTCGCCGCCGCCGATCACCCCCACGAGGGCACGGCGTTGCTCTTCCCAAGCGGGGCACACTTCTACCGTGTGCTCCACCGTGTCCTCCGGGCTGGCCACACAGTGGCGACACCCGGGCGTCTCTTCCGCACGGATCCGGTGCAGGAACCTCCCGAACTTGCCGTGTCCGGTGAGGACCTGCGTCATGCGGAAGGTGAGGACGCCGTGAGGTCTATCCAGCCACGCCTCAAAGAGGGGCACTACTGCCGAAATTATGGCGTGCCCAGCGCTGGGTTGCAAAAGTCGCTGTTTCCATTCCACCATGAGATCCCGCCGGAGCTCTTTCCGCCATGCCTTGACATGTTCAGGCAGCGGAGTTTCGCCCCGGCGTTGCATCTCCACGCGCAGATCGTGCATGTGTGCAAGGACTGTTGCCTCCAAATCCCATGGTGGTAGGCCAGCAAGGAGGCTCGCCGCTTCGCGGGACACCGTGCGGTACCCCACACCATCCGGATGGCCATGACCCTCTGGCAGGCGTTCAGCTGGGCCGCCGGGCGTTTACGCAGCGACGGCGCCCATAAAGGGCCATGGACCGAACGATGCCGGCGTAGAGCCTCCGGCAGGAGGCGTCTGGACCCCCCAGGTTCGGCAGGAGCCGCTTGAGGGCAGCTCCTGTCCGGTTGAGTTTACGAGCCAGACGTCGGAAATGCTCCTCGAAATTCCACCGGCTGTCGAGCACAAAAAAAAAAAAACCCTTATCCCATTTTACTTGGGGTCGGTGCAACATGTTTTTTTCTTCCACTCTGTCCTGTCCCTGTCCCTATATTTCTAAATACATACATATTATAGATAAATAACACCCAGACACAGAACAAATGATCGTACACTCAGTTCTTTAAGTTAAGTATATAACCCATTCCCTTTCGTAGGGACTCTGCAGAAGGGTCAAGTCAAAATATTTTTATTACACATGGGCAGATAAGAAGCTAAAGCCAACTGGGACCTAGAGTCTCTTTCTGAAAGGAAGGCTTGGATCCAGTACGAAAGGCTAATAAGAGTCTCACACTGTTTCCCGCTCCACCCGAGAGCAGGATTCGTCATTGGATGATTTTTACTCACCATAAAAAAGCTGCATCTCTTTAATAGTTTTTCAAACTCACTATAGTGTTTTCGTCCTATGATGAGTTCCCTGACAGTTCTTGTCTGACAATTAAAGTGATGAGACCTAACGAAATTTAATCGATTTTTTTATAATATCGAATCAGTTGGCAAAGAAAGTGGAATCGGATTGCTAATTTTCACATAGGCTACATAACATCATGGGAGCAGAGCAAAAACCTGATATACCGCCGGCGAAACCGCGGGGGACCGCTAGTGATAAATAAAACGCAGTGTGTTTAAAATATTAATAATTTATTTACTCTTCACTGTCAGAACTTGATTCTTGATTAGAACTTATATCCATATCGGAAGGATACAAGGCAGACGCACTCGTACTGACGCGACGCGGTCGCGATTGCAAGATGACCATTTCGATTCATCTATTTTTTGACGATTAGGTAGTGTCAATCTCTATAGTCAGAAGTTCCGTTCAACGCATTACACATTTTCTAAATTCATACTTTTTTATTTTTTATACTTAATTTTATGTACTTAAATTATAATCACGATAATTTACTGTTTAATTTACAAAAGGCAGTATTTTTATCATCATTCAATTCGTAATTATATTGCCAGTTTATTTATTTTTTTAATCTAAGGTAGTATGCGTGCCACGGAAAAAAAATGAACTGTCAGGGAACTCATCATAGGGCGAAAAAACTATAGCTAGCGGTAACGTTTTCGAACTTTTGTCGAAGTTTAGGGGTACGTGTAGCTGTGGCGTATGGTTCAATTTATTTGCTACGCACTATACAAGACGTCATTGATATGTTAACGCAAACGAATACCATTGATCCAGTAAATGATTCTGGACACCCTGGTGGTGGAATTTTTCGTCGGTTTTTTCTTATTTTTTTTAATGAATTTTTTACGTTTTTTAAACAAAACTGTATAAAAACGTTATTTAACATTTTTGCGAAAAAAAAATGAGTGAATTACATGTCAAATTAAAAATGTCATCGGGTTTGATTAGTATAACGACTTTATTGGCCTCGATGATATATTTATAAATTAAAAAAAAAAAACTTTTTTTCTAAAAATGCAATTGGGATTGCTTAGAATAACGATTTTATACAGGTAAAAAATAAAACTTTTTTTTTAATTTGAAAAAAAACAATGAAAAATTCCACCACTGGGGTGTCCAGAATCATGTACTGGATCTATGGAATGCCATAGATCCAGTACATGATTCTGGACGTTTGCGTTAACATGTCAATGACACCCTGTCAACGGCGGATCCAGGGGGGGGGTCATGGGGGTCATGACCCCCCCCTGAGCTGGTTCCAGGACCAGGACTTAGATGGACCACTAATTGAATATAATGATTCTATTTATATATTTGGCACAATACAGATTTTACGTAACTACATCCTACCTTAAGCTAAGCAACTTCTGAGCCACGTCAATGATTTGCGTTTTAGCTTAAACACGGGCACGCGAGCCGTCCAAGAAAAGACTCGAAAGAATCTCTAAGGTCTCCACGCATGGGAAACTGATGAAGCCCAGACCGCTGCGGTGCTACCGCTGCTACGGGGGCCCTATTACGCCGCAGTGTGCAAAATGGATCGCAGTGACCACTGCTATCAGTGTTGTAAGCCTGGGCACAAGGCTGCGGAATGCTGTGCTACGATGCACTGCTACGCATGTGCGGCAGCAGGCAAACAGGCTCACCACCACACTGGGAGCAGGTCCTGCGATCCCTCCGCCAAGGCCAAGGGTAAAGTCCAAAGACCCACCCCGGCCAAATCAACCGCTCAGGATTTGTTGATCGCTGACAAGGTGCAGGTCTTGAGTGGCTCGGTGACAGTAATTTCGTCGGCCGCCACCGGTACCTCGTCCCTCGAGGCCGTCACAAGGGAACGGGGTTGCCTGGCAGCACGGTTCGGAGACTTAGCAGTGGTAGGCGTCTACCTGTCCCCGAATAGATCCCTCGCTGATCTCCACGACTCCCTTAGAGAGTGGAATGCCTTCGTCGTGGGATTTGATTCACTCCCCGTAGTCGTTTGCGGGGAACTCAATGCCACGGACTTGGCCTGGGGTTTCCAGCTCAGGAACTAGCGGGGCCGATGTTGAAGGACTGGGTTCTGGAGACAGGCCTGGTCGTCTGAAACCGGGGTTCTATTGCCATGTGTGTTTGGATGCAGGGCGAGTCCGTGGTGGTATAACGTTCGCCAGCCCCACTTTGAAACCGCGTGTTGTCGACTGACGCGTCATGGAAGGGAGTGTGACGTTCTCGAACTACCGGTACATTTGGTTTGACGTCTCCACCCAGACCTCGACCGCGCTGGCCCAACAGACCGTATGGAACAGATGGTAAAGGGTGGCGAAAGTTATCTTTGCCCGGAGCAGGTAAAGGTTGGGCCCTGGACATACCTCTAGCTGTTATGACAAATCATTCACCACAGTTATGGAATATATATAGGCTGCCTCATTCCGTGCGTGATAGTGTTTCTCTGGATGTCTTCAAGAGAAGATGGCAATATGTACGTGTATATGTACAAGTTATTATGTGTTAAGTTTTTCAAGTGTACAATAAAAAACAAATAGTAGTAGGATGAAACCCATTGGAAAAAGAAGAAAACATAACAAAATTTTAAGGAAAAATAAATAACGGTCGATCTGAGGTCGGGAAGTGGATGGGTGTGCGGTTTTAAGGGTAAAAAATGGTTTTTCTCGATTTCCGGCAAAACTGCTGGTTCTATGGACAACACATATACTTTCACCAGCACACACCCTCGCTCATCACACACACTCACAAATTTACTCACACACATTCATCACATGTAACTCGTAGTTTTTTTGTTTTGTTTTTTACTTTTTATTTTAATCTTTGTTAATCCAGTTACTGTACAAAGTATGTAATGACGGAAGAGACTACCCTCCACGACACAGGGAATCCTAGTGTGGAGAGTAGTGTATATTATTGTGTTATGTTCTTAATCTGGACAATAAAGAATGTATTATTTATATTTATTATTATTTATTAAGTCTAATGGCAAACTTGTAGGACAATTTTGAATTTACACTTTTTTCACATAACCTCAAAATCTATGTGAAAAGTCCAAAAAACCGAGATTTTTGTTTTAATTTTAAATAACTTTTTATTCAGAAAGTTTGGTGAAAAGTTACCTTTCATGTCCCAAACTTACTGTATTTTTTTAATTTAAAATATTCACATTTGCTCTTTATTTTGACTTAATATCGAAAAATCAGCCTGCTTTTCAATCGAAAAATCTCACGTCAAAATATGTATATAATTTTTTTAGAAAGTTTGTTGGCATCTTATTCACCGAAATCTTTACTTTTTGATGGTGTAAAATAAAAACACATGACTACAGTAAATTTTCTCAGAAAATGCAAAAAAGTAAAAAAACTCGAATTAGCTTTTGTTTAAACATAGAACGAGGTATTTATTTAAATTTACACCTTAATTTCTAGAAAAACGTTAGAATCCATATTACAGTGAAAAAAAAAAATCGCAAATCCACGTAACTTAAATATTGCAAAAAAAAACATGCAAAAATGTTCTAATGTTCTAAAAAATAATTTGAGATTTAAAGGGGAGGGGAGGGGAGGGGGGGATGTAGGAAATGTGGCTGTATATTATTTTCATTCTAATTCTCACTAAAATTATATTATTTTCTGTGCAAGAACTTTGGCAACAAACACTGTGACATGAAAATATCATATTTTAGATTCGGTTGTAAATTATGGTAGTATATTTTGATTTAATTTTTTTTTTTTTGTTTATCAATAATAATATTTCAAGAAATTAAAGTGTAAATTTTAATAATAGCTCACAATTGTAAATTTTGATCGGATTCGAGTTTTTTAACTTTTTTGCATTTTCTGAGAAAATGTGAATAAAAAAGTAATTAATAAAAGAAGATAAAAATTAAAATAAAAAACTCGTTTTATTTTTCCCATAGATTTTGAGGTTTGCCATTAGACGTTTTTTCATAGAACCAGTAGTTTTGCCAGAAATCGAGATAAACCATTTTTTTACCCTTAAAACCGCACACCCATCCACTTCCCGACTTCAGATCGATCGTAATTTATTTTTCCTTAAATTTTTGTTATATTCGCTTCCTTTTCCAATGGGTTTCATTCTACTACTATTTTGTTCCACTTTTTATCATTTTAAATGCTATTTGCATTGGACTATTACGTATGTATGTACATTAAAAAAATACCTACTTTTTACTTGCATCTATTGTTATCAAAATTAAATTATAAGTGACCACGACTATGTGACCCCCTCCTGGCGCCAAAGCTGGATCCGCCCTTGCACCCTGTATAGTGATTTTACTCATCTAGATATATCTTTCTTCTGTTTCTTTTCCAGGAACCTCCGAAAGAAATAATTTATGCAGATCTTGGTTTTGTACAACAAAACTCAAGCTCACCCAACAGTGGCTCGCCGAAAATAAAAGAGGAAGAGAGCCCGTATGCCGAAATAATAGGGGTGTTGAAACCTGCAAGATAAAGAAAACAATTTCTTCTATTGAAACATGTATGCCCTCTGTCCCCATTATATGTCACCCCGTTAAAGGGGACACGAACAAAAAGGGCATACCTAATTTTATATATTAATTTAAATAAACCAATTATTCTAATATATTTATTCTAAAATGTAGTTATAGTAATAATAATTTATTTTAATTATTTTTATTTCTTTTTAATCAAAATAATCAATTATTTGTAATAAAAAAACGTGGTAATGCTGCCAGAGCACGTTTCCAGATGACAGTGATGTAGAGGCGTACTTCCGATGCCTGAGTGTATTTTGTATTGATGTAAAGATATATTGATGTATAGTTAAGATTAGTGTAAATATTTCATTTAGTTCATATTTGCGTTGCTTTGTCACAGATTTATTTTGCTTAAAATTAAATAATTCAATAAACTAATAAATAAGTACTAAAAATACAAACAAGAAATAAGATCTCGTAAAAAATAAATAAATAAAATTAGTTAAAATATAATTACTTTTTCAATATCCTTTATTTTAACTGGTCCATGGCTAATGGGGACAACGGGAAATAATATTGTTGAGTATTCTCAATGCTCTTTGTCCCCTTTACTTCAATGTGACTGCGGTGCCCCTGTTCAAAACATGAGCCACTTGCAGAAGTGCCCCAAGTGCCCATACACCTGCACTATGGAGGATTTATTGAGTGCCACCGATGCTGCAGTTAAAGTAGCCACCTACTGGGCCCCATCAGTTTAACGAGTTTATCATCGATTCAAAAAGAAGTTCCCTTTATTGGAGAATCTTGTAACAGGAACAGAGGCCATAATACAATGATTAGAATGATAAGTAGGATATGAATGTAGCTCCGAACGTCATCAACATGACGATCGCTTTCATCATCAGCCTTTTATTTTTATTCCCACTGCGGGAACACAGGCCTCCTCTCTATGAGAAGAAAAGGGCCATGATCCACCACACGGGCCCAGTGCGGATTGGTGGATGTCACATGTCTTCACATTTTTGTTTCTAGGACATGCCGGTTTTCTCACGATGATTTTGTCGTCAAAAACATCGTGAGGAAACCGGCATGTCGAGTTACTGTGAAACAACTCACTCTCACTGGTCCATCGCGACCCTGCCGGCCTTGGCTATTCCGGTGTGACTCGGCCCACTATTCAGCCCGCGGGTTTTAAAGGAAAAGTTTGCTTATCTTACTAATATTATAAATGTGAAAGTTACGATGTTTGGATGTTTGTTACTCAATCGCGCCAAAACGGCTGGACGGATATGGATGAAATTTGGCACAGGCATAGAATACACTCCGGAATAGGACATAGGCTACTTTTTATCCCGGAAACCCCAACCCTAACCCCAAAACCACGCGGGCGAAGCCGCGGGCAAAAGCTAGTTTTCCATATTTGCACATATTGGATCGTTGCGGTGTCTTATGTCGACATCGCCACCGACCCACGCTGGAAACCAGCGCTGTGGCCCATCGCATGTGCGTGAAGCCACAGCCTTATGCTGAGCGTTCGGTCGATTGGCGCAGAAGTGGAGCATATCTTCTTATGTAATTGGTTATGTTGGTAACTAGCGTTAAGTTTGCGTCATTACGTGTAAACAAACTGTTTTTCTTTCTTTCTTATTTAAAGTTATTTGTCTATGAAAAAACTTTTTATTTACGTTCTTGGATAAAAACCCTATTAAAAAAGCTTAATCGATTCTGAAACATTTCTCCGACATTCGTTTCGCCGTTGATCGGTTCACCGACAGAACGATTCACTTTTCATTTTTTTACATGCCGACTAAGGATGCCATGAGAATGATGGTTCATCGGGTAAGGAATAAGAATTTACCAAGTATTCCCAAAGATATACATGCTGTTGTGATTCCCGATGAATTAACCAAAATTAACAATGATGTCAACTTCCTTATCGGTCACTACACTCATAATAAAGAATCCGTAATCGTATTTGGCACAAATGAGAGTTGCAGACTTTTAAGTGAAGCAAATTATTGGCTGATGGATGGAACATTTATGTATAACCATAACATGTATGATACATGTATTGACGTTGAAGCAAATACGTTTTTGTTACTTTTTTGGTTAGTTTAGTTCAAGTTTTGCAAGTTTCGTCTTCACAACTTGATTCAGGTGTGAACAACAAACGGAAACAGGTCTATATGTCGAATACCTATGTTTTATAACCCAGGAGCAGATGAACAGTTGTGTCGGCGAATCGCTCGCTGGTGAAAGGTTCTGTCGATGTAATTTTCAAAAGTGAACCGTTCTGTCGGCGAATCATTCGTCATTGAAAAGTTCTGTCGGAGAAAAAATGAAAAGTGAATCGTTATGTCGGCGAATCGTTCGTCATTGAAAAGTTCTGTCGGAGAAAAAATGAAAAGTGAATCGTTCTGTCGGTGAACCGATCAACGGCGAAACGAATGTCGGAGAAATGTTTCAGAATCGCTTAATCTTACTAATATTATAAATGCAAAAGTAACGATGTTTGGATGTTTGTTACTCAATCACACTAAAACGGCTGGACGGATCTGGATGAAATTTGGCACAGGCATAGGATACACTCTGGAATAGGACAAAGGCTACTTTTTATCCCGGAAACCCCTACCCCTACCCTAATACCACGCGGGCGAAGCCGCGGGCAAAGGCTAGTATTATATAATCTATAACGTTCGCTTGATATTCAACAGAACGGCGCAAAATCACGCGAAAGCTGGCGTTCCCTTGGGGATCAAGAGGATCCGTCAGTGATCGCCCTGTACGAGTATAATACCAAATATATGTATTTACACAATTAAATAATAACCCGCTTTCAAGAATAAATGATATTTATTTTGCAAATAGGTTTTAAATGAAATAAAAAATGAAAAGAAAACGAAAAAGGTTTTATAGGAATTTACAAGTTCTTTTTACATCAGTGGTGATTGAAGCCTCCTTGTAAGCGTATGAAGCCTGTATTAGGAGACTCCGCTCTTCCATACATTATTAGTATTTATAAAATACTTGTTTATTTCTACTAAATTCCTTTTTGTTTTTTAATACAAGAAAACTAAAATAACTTATAACTATAATGAGTTACATAAAAGGTTAAGCATAGTGTAGATGAATGATTGGAGTTGTGCGTAATTATGAGAAAATTGCGATGACGTAGGTATTTACATACTCAGTCCAAAACTGAACTTTCTTTTTTGAAATTGATTAAAATTTTTGGGCTTGCCTTATATTGAAACCCTAGGCACGCCACTGTGTGCGTGCATGTGTATGTTACAACATACAAGTATGTTGTATGTATTGTGTATGTGGATGTATGAAGGATATGTGAGGGATGTGTTAGGGATGTGTGAGGAGTGTGTAAGAATGCAATGAGTAGATGGGATTAAGCACAGTACTAATAATATATTCGACAACCATCACACAACGCCGTCTAGTCCCAAGCTAAGCAGAGCTTGTGTTATGAGTACTAGACAACTGATAAACATACTTATATATTTCTAAATACATACATATTATAGATAAATTACACCCAGACACAGAACAAATGATAGTGCTCATCACACAAACATTTGTCCTGGGTGGGAATCGAACCCACGACCTCCGGCATAGCAGTCAGGATCACTAACTACTAGGCTAACAGGCCAGTCAAACTAATGATATGTTTATAGCAATAAAGCCTCTGTTTCTTCATAACTGTAGCGACATCTATGACGCCACATTGGAACTACAAGAAATCCTGCATCGCGCAATGAAAGTTCTCCGCGCGATTAGAACATATACGACAGCCCGAAGTCAACTATCGGGCAGTAGCCCACCAGACGATAACACCTGTCTGGTCGGAGGAACCTCCCTTTTCAATGGAGGTATGTGGGACTTTACTCCCTGTCCACTTACCTCCAAACTGGTGACCCTCAAAGAAGAGTGCGGCACTAATCTAGAGCCGGACGATAAATCAAACATGTTTAGATACAAATACAGTAGGAGATTAATTTTTTTTTTCCTTTATTATTAAGAACAAATTTCTTAATCATTGATTACAATCTAGCCTAGATTAAATTAAATTAATATGGTGTTACAATGAGCGGTCTATCGCTAAATAAAAGCAATTATTTACAGTCAACCTTTAACATACTTAATTAATATTTATAATATTAAACTTAATGTTTAACTTTCAATTAATATATATTTATTTTACAATAGGAATAATAGGATCAAATAATAAAGTAACCTTAAAAATACATAATAATATATACAAACAAATTAAAAACATAAAACCTTTTAAAAAATTATATTCGTTTTAAATAACATTCTCTAGAATGCACATAAAAAAAACATCAGATTATCAAAAAACATCCAAAAATTAAATACTAATAGTGAAAACAATATCAAAACCTATAAGTAATTGTAGAAATAAATCTGAAGACGCTGATATACTATTAACATATTGTGTAATAAGCGGTTATTTTTTCATCATCTGTAACAAAAATATTATATTAGGTAAATTAGCAGCTCTTGAGAAGCCCCCTCATAAATAAAAAAAAAAAATTAATTTCTATGGAAACAACAACATAACTTAGTTTACGAAAACATTAGGTATACAAGAAATCAAACATTCCTACAATAATGTAATGCGTAATAATAAATACAATAATGCGGCTTAAAATTGAAACCAAAATGGCGATCAACCGGCGATCAAACATGCGCAGTAAAAGAAAGCAACCATATAGTTATAGTATAGTAACAGACTGCAACCACTATAAAAAAAGGAAAAGATTGGTATACTATATTAAACTTTTGGCGTTTTTTCATGAATTTCAGAGGTCGCTTTACAGAGTGTCAGAGCTGCGAAGGACATTTGAATAATTATGTTAGTTTTGAAGAAGTAATTTTCCCTATTTTAGTTTCTGGGTTTTGTAATTTAACGCACATATATTTTTATACATGGTGTCATTGACATGTTCACGAGTACATGATTCTGGACACCGCAGTGGTGGAATTTTTCGTCCTGTTTTTTCAAATTTTTGAAAAAAGTTTTTATTTTTTACCTGTATTAAACCGTTATTCTAACCAATCCCAATGACATATTTAGAAAAAAAAAAGAAAAAATCATCGAAGCAGATAAAGTCGTTATTCTAAAAACCCGATGACATTTTTAATTTGGAATGTAATTCATTTTTTCTTTTTTTACAAAAAATATTAAAATAACGTTTTGATACAGTTTAATTTAAAAACGTAAAAAAATCATTTAAAAAATTATGAAAATGCCGACAAAAAAATCCACCACTGGAGGGTCTAGAATCATGTACTGGATCTATGATATTCGTTTGTGTTACGATGTCAGTGACACCCTGTATAATAATATATGCGCGTTAAGTTACCCAGAAACTAAAATAGGAAAAATTACTTCTTCAAAACTAACATAATTATTCCTAAATAAATAAATAAATAAATAAATAAACGTCCTTCGCAGTTCTGACATTCTCCAAAGCGACCTCTGAAATTCATGAAAAAACGCCAAAAGTTTATTTGTTTGTGTTACGATGTCAGTGACACCCTGTATGTTATATGCTGAAACCTTGCATCATAGTATATGTTAGTGTTAGGTAATGCAAGTGTTTATAGAGTTAAAAATCAAAGTGTGTCAAACATCTTACCTTTGCATTCGTTTTTAAAATCCATCACAACAATTCTTGAGAAAGCCCTCTCAAACTCGTTATCTGAAAAAATGGAAGCTGTTAGGCTGTAAGTCGCTACATAAGTAGGGCAGTTGCCTAGACCGGAAACAACACCTGTCTCCTCGAAGGAGATTTGCAATAATTTATGCTCTGCTACGCTTACGTTTAAGGTTTACACTTCGTTGTCCGTCTGTCTGTCCATAGACCCTTTGTGTCTAAACACACTATGCCGAACGTACGCGACCGAAGTTCCGCGGCTGATTTTACGTTCCAACGTATTCGGCTGATATGACACACCATAAGTGCCGAACTTACGCGGCAGAAATTCAGTTGCACAATTTTGTGTGTATATTCAGTGTTTCGTGGCGTCGTGTCGTGTTATCTAAACAGCCGGACAGACAAATGCAAAATAAAACTCCGAACTTCGATCGCGTATAATGTGTGTTCTACAGAATACGTTGCCGCCGAATTTCCGCTGAACTTACGCCCGACTGAAGTTCGGCTGTACGCTATAACGCAACGTAATTTCGGCATAATGTGTCGTCAGTAATTCAAATAGTATTGCAGGCGTAATCATGCCGAACTTCCGTCGCGTATCTTCGGCATAGTGTGTTTAGACACTTTATGTTGAAAACGCGTGGAGTATCATCAAAACGAAATCCATATAAGTATCCGTATAACTTTGCGTTCCCTTGAAGCTGTGAAAAAATCAGAACTTCTGAGTTTACAGAAAAAAGAAATACGGCCGTATATGTTGAAAAAAAAACGTATTCGTCGCTTCAGAAATACTATATTTTATGGCACTGCTCGGGCGCTAGGGCCTTAAGGGGCAGATATATGCTAACGAACTTTAGCAAACACAAGAGGAGCTAGCGTCAATTCTCGCACATTTAGACTAAATATTCAAATAATAGATGTCCTTAATTTATAGAATATGAATAAAAGCCGTATATCAAAAGAATTGTAATCAAATTATCTTTTAGTTTGTGAAAATTCCATAAATACAGCCAATAGGTTTATGCGTCATCTTCGCTTTTTTGTCCGTGTTAGACATGACTTTGAAAATAAATTACACCAAGTTCAATGAAAAAAAATAAAAATATATATGGAATTATTAGCATTTTTTTTTACAAATTAACATTTTTTTTTTTAACATACCGATTAGTCGTTTAGACGTAATGTTGGATTTAAAACCATCTAAAGTCGTATTTCTCCCCCTTAAAAAATATGTTCTTTTAAGGGGGAGAAATTTACAATTAGGTAGGTGATGTTTAAAATTTAAAACTTACCTAATATATTAGATGTCATGCAGATACTGATGCCACACCAAACCGGTGGCAAATTCTTGAAAATCATATTCATATTATTTAAGATTTCTTCCAGATTTTTATACCTCGTCTGCTGCGTTTTTCCTACAAACGAAAGAAAATACTCTATTATGTTACGTTTTGAGAAATAGCCACCAACAATATATGTTTAAAGAAAAGGCAAAGCGCTAGTCGACCCCCACGAGGCGCGCGCCCAACCCCATGTGTTGTGATTGTATTAAAAAGAATCACAAACTCCCTACAATTCGTGCGAATACTGCCTCAGTGGCAACGATAGTCTGTTCTTTTTTTATGGTGTGTAAAAATCATCCAATGACGAATACCACCCTTGGGAAACGGAAAACAGTGTCAGACTCTTACTGACTTAAAAACCTACCCTGTTCCCTCCTTGCCCGCCTTAGTTCTAAGGCCCTGGTGTTTCACTCTCGCATCAACCCATGGCCCCAGGAGGCTTCGACCCAGCTGGGCCCTCATAGTTTGCTGACAAACTTTCTGCACTTGTATCAAAATGTACGTAGGTACTCACCAGTATGTAGAAATACTCTTTAAATACCAAAAACGCTAATTACCATAATGGCAAAAAAATATTCGATGACGCAACTTGTTGAATCTGTTTTAAAACTGATCGCAGAAGAGAGCATTGTCTTGAATTGTATTCAATTTTAAATTGGTACAGTTTAAATTGGTACAATTTTAAATTGGTACAGTACACATAACACGTCTGTCTAAGGTTGAATTTTGAGGACAAATGGAAGAACAAACTATTTAGACGGCCGATAAGAATAATTTTAATGATGTTTTCGTGGTTAAAGTTTCCTGTTTGTTTATCGGAGCTTCAGTTCCATTCCTGTTATATAATATTAGTTTCCTGCTAATAGCAATTTAAAAATAATTACAGCACAGTTCAAAAAAGAAAAATAATAAATTAAGATACAAGTGATTACCGCTAAAGCTCTCAATAGAGCCAAAAAAGATAAGCCTAATCATATTCATGTTTTTTGGCATTGGTATCAATATTCATGTTTTTGACACACTTGTGAAGAAATTGACAAACTTTCTGCACATTTTGATACAAGTGCAGAAAGTTTGTCATTGCGACCGAGGCGGAATTCGCACGAGCCGTTGGCGAGTGTGTTATGGAGCCGAGGGCTGACCCTAAATAATCATCACGTATGATCAGTTAAGTTTAAGTGAGTAGTTTCCAGAAACTTTCCTTCCACTGAAAGTGGGAAGTTATTTGATGATTTCCTACACTAAAACACGTGTTAGCTTTACCTACCTCATTATTTAAAATAACGGATTTTCCTTATAAATATACAGAAAACCACATGTTTGTGTTATTAAGAAGTAAATGATATTTATTTTTGCAAAATGGTTTTACATAACACATCAAACTTTTTTTTCGTCAAACTTACGAAAAATAACAAATAAAGAAATCTTAAACTAAACCAGATGTGTCCGGTGTTGCCTAGCTGACTACCCTGAGAAGAAACACCGAAACAAACTCAGGGGTCAAAGCAAAGATACACTTAATACTGGTAGGTCAAAGTCTCAGTCCATACGGCAAATATGTAATGAGAATGTTTTTATTTCTTTATTTCACGAGTCGTGTATTGAAAAACGTCGTTTGTCATACGTGCAAATTTGTCATTGCAACCCTCGGCTCCATAACACACTCGCCTACGGCTCGTGCGAATTCCGCCGCAATGATAAACTTTCTGCACTTGTATCAAAATGTACTATTAATAACGCCGATTACATTAGAATTATCGGACTGCGTTCAAATTTGAGGTTGCTACACGCAAACGTCAAGTTCTACTTTCAATGACTTTTTTTTATCGTCGTGGAAATCCTCTTGGATGTCCTCCACCTTGGGGTAGGTGGAGAGGTCTGTCAGACTCTTACTGACTAAAACCACCCGGTGTTCCCTCGTAGGTACACTTGTGCTACGGGTGCAGTTTGACTTCCGCTGCCTCAGACTAGTGGTGACGATTCTGAAACATTTCTCCGACATTCGTTTCGCCGTTGATCGGTTCACCGACAGAACGATTCACTTTTCATTTTTTCTCCGACAGAACTTTTCAATGACGAACGATTCGCCGACAGAACGATTCACTTTTCATTTTTTCTCCGACAGAACTTTTCAATGACGAACGATTCGCCGACAGAACGATTCACTTTTCATTTTTTCTCCGACAGAACTTTTCAATGACGAACGATTCGCCGACAGAACGATTCACTTTTCATTTTTTCTCCAACAGAACTTTTCAATGACGAACGATTCGACGACAGAAAGATTCACTTTTGAAAATTACATCGACAGAACCTTTCACCGGCGAGCGATTCGCCATTAATAAAATTTTTTAATTGCAATAAACTAGTGCTTGACTGCGATCCCACCTGATGGTAAGCAGTGATGCAATCGTTGATGGTGAGGCGCACTAGTTTATTAAGAGCCTATTCACTCTAGCCTTGAAGACACCTAAATTATATTCGACCGGATAGACGGCAGCCGGCAAACTGTTCCAGTCCCTCGATGTACGCGGTAGGTATAAATGACGAGGCAAAACGCTTAGTCCGGGCCGCAGGTGTCTCAACAACGTAAGGGTGGATATTTGCCGTACGCCGGGATATCGATATTTAGAATTGTTTTTGTTTATTATTATTTAAGTACATTGTTCTCACATATTAGTATCGACAAGAAACATGTAACCCAGATATTTGTAATACTTACCATAATTGAAAAGAGTGTCCATGGAGTTTCTTCCCAATTCCTCTCCATAGAGATCTACGCTTTGGAATGTGCAATTAGCATATTTTTTTTCTTAGGACAGACAGACTTGACGTTTCAAAAGTGCCTGTAAATGGTTTATCATTACATAGTATAAAACAAAGTTACTTATGCCCTATGTATGCTTAGATCTTGAAAAGTACGCAACGGATTTTGATGCGGCTTTTTTAAATAGATAGAGTGATTCAAGAGGAAGGTTTGTGTATAATACATGCATAATGTATTCAATATCAGTACCCGTGCGAAGCTGGGGCGGATCGCTAGTTTGGAATAAATAATTTTAGAATTTTTACTTTTTGACTTTGTATATAATTTATTTCATCACCACTGCTCTCAGAAACGGTGAAGGAAAACATCGTGAGGAAGCCGACATGTCCTAGAAACAAAAATTCGAAGACATGTGACATCATCAACCCACACTGGGCCCGCGTGGTGGATTATGTCCCATTCCCTCTCCTAGAGAGGACGCTTAAGTCCCAGAAGTGGGAACATTAAAAAGGCTGATGATGAAATACTTCTGCGGCAATAACGTTGCGAGTGAGCGTTCACACTCAGCCTTCAAACTTCTTTACCGAACCACTCGACTAGACATCTATGCTTTAGCTTTTATATGCTTAACTATCGCTGTATCAATGACATGGCGCCCCTAGGCAGCGAGGGCCCCAAAGTAATTGCATTATGAAAAACTAGCTTTTGCCCGCGGCTTCGCCCGCGAGGTATTGGGGTTGAGGTTTCCGGGATAAAAAGTAGCCTATGTCCTATTCTAGAGTGTATCCTATGCCTGTGCCAAATTTCATCCGGATCCGTCCAGCCGTTTTGGCGTGATTGAGTAACAAACATCCAAACATCGTAACTTTCGCATTTATAATATTATGTGAACCAACTGTTACGTCAGGATGGTCACAGTAAAACAACGATACTTCTCATTCAACAAGTTTATAATTATAATTCAAATATTACAGCAGCGAGTAATTTTTCTCATAATGTTATTTGTTTAGCAACCGTAACTAAGAAATCTTATATCAGGAAAACTGTCAACACAGCAGCTTTTATAACACACACGAATACATGACTATTAATTTACAATTGAATAATCTAATGAAATGGCTCGTTAAATATTAATTATTAACAATAATATATATCAAAGAATAATGCACAATATAATAACTTTTACTAATTATTTGATGTACCGGAAGCTGACAAGCGGAAGGCGCTATGATTGTTTATTTATAATTGTTCGGGTCAATAGACCAAGAAGTTACAATGTCAAGGATGTACTAAAGAGTTTTCATGTCGAGCTGGTACATGACGAACCCGAAGTCTGTAACATTCGGCCATCCTGCGAATGCCGTGTCCCACGGCGATCAGCACCATCATGTCTATCGCTGCTAATTGGTACCTGGAATACAAAACAATAAGGGCAGTACATTTGTTCATGTAATTGATTGATTTGGTGAAAGTGCAAAGCTGCTGCAAATTGCTGTTTTACATAACTTTTACTTGTGTGTTATAAGTTCAATTGTGTTAATTTAATTATTTTCCACGCAATTTTTTAACAGAATCAATTATTACGTAATACAGCAATAAGGCCTATGTCCATCTGTAGACGTCTTTCAGCTCAAATGATAATGATGATGATGATGATGACAACAATAATTACTAAGTCATGCAGCATTAATTACTTTAAAGCCCTGCGACCTTAATTACTTCTAAGTCACAGAGACGACTGTGAATTCACACAGTTTTGATTATTGATGATTCAGACGATTTTAATTATAAACGAGCTTTGACATAGACGAGTCACACAGCTTTGACATAGACGAGTCACACAGCTTTGATATAGGGGAGTCACACAGCTTTGATAAAGGGGAGTCACACAGCTTTGATATAAGGGAGTCACACAGCTTTGATATAAGGGAGTCACACAGCTTTGATATAGGGGGGTCACACAGCTTTGATATAGGGGAGTCACACAGCTTTGATATTGACGAATCACACAGCTTTGATATTGACGAGTCACACAGCTTTGATATTGACGAGTCACACAGCTTTGATATTGACGAGTCACACAGCTTTGATATTGACGAGTCACACAGCTTTGATATTGACGAGTCACACAGCTTTGATATTGACGAGTCACACAGCTTTGATATTGATGAGTCACACAGTTTTGATATAGACGAGTCACACAGCTTTGATATAGATGAGTCAATTATTATAATATTATCAATTTTAACAATAAAATCGGACATTCTCAATGTATTTGAGTATACTCCATCAAACCCGTCATAATACCTAACCGAAGAAAGCATGACTTATATTTTTATGCAATAGCATTGTATTTTGTTTATTCACAGTGTCTTGTTTGTGTAGGGGCTATGAAAATATTGTAGATTGTAAATAAAACTGTACTTCTAGCAGAATAGTTATTCACACAGATTTATCCGTTGCATCACACAGTGTTTACAGCAGATTAATTATTTACACAGATTTATCTGTAGCATCACACAGTGTTTACAGCAGATTAATTATTCACACAGATTTATCCGTTGCATCACACAGTGTTTACAGCAGATTAATTATTCACACAGATTTATCCGTTGCATCACACAGTGTTTACAGCAGATTAATTATTCACACAGATTTATCCGTTGCATCACACAGTGTTTACAGCAGATTAATTATTCACACAGATTTATCCGTTGCATCACACAGTGTTTACAGCAGATTAATTATTCACACAGATTTATCCGTTGCATCACACAGTGTTTACAGCAGATTAATTATTCACACAGATTTATCCGTTGCATCACACAGTGTTTACAGCAGATTAATTATTCACACAGATTTATCCGTTGCATCACACAGTGTTTACAGCAGATTAATTATTCACACAGATTTATCCGTTGCATCACACAGTGTTTACAGCAGATTAATTATTCACACAGATTTATCCGTTGCATCACACAGTGTTTACAGCAGATTAATTATTCACACAGATTTAACCGTTGCATCACACAGTGTTTACAGCAGATTAATTATTCACTCAGATTTATCCATTTTAAAGAGAATATAATTATTATTATTCTTATAACCATCTATATTTTCCTTTATTTATATCTATTGTTTGTGTTACATTTTATTACTTACTTTATTTATGAATCCGTCTTAGTGTAGGAAGTGGAATTAGCCCTTTGAGTGCCCATTTCCTTATTAGTAGATATAAACTATACTTTAAACATATGTCACAGATGTCAAGGCACAAACTTCTTGTGATACCATGGTGTTTGTTTTAAATTTTAAGAATATTCTCCAAGCTTATGTGAGATGATCATTAAGACCTTTATTTATATAAAGTAGGTCTTTGATTACATAAAAATCACCCCTATCAATCTCATAATCAGAACCTGTAAAACTGTTTGTCAATAGTTATAGTAGTATTTTCTTGCACTATATTTCCTATATATTATTTAAATATATTTATTCTTAATTATGTCTTTTCTTACAGCCACTTTTATAACTGCCATAAATCAATGTATGATTTCACGTTGCAGCTACACACATTAAGTAATTACTCTTGTGGTCTTGATTTTCATAGAATGATCAATTACCATTGGAGAGCATGATTCTTATTTATATCCCAGAACAAATCTAAAACAAATCTGGAAACTGGAACTTTCTCAACTCTGGTATGTTTACATTCAATAGTATTAATGACACAGTTTACAATAATCCTATTTTATTTTATGAACTGGACAGGAAACTGTTTATTTATAGAAAAGGGACAATCTTTTGAAATGCGGCGTGTCTGTAATTATTTGGAGGTTGAAAGAATATTCTTGTTCTGAGCTCCATAAATATCCAGGATACAACTCTTATTTATTTTTATTCTTTTTAACTGGTGACTGCTCAAGCAATTTCAGTAAACTAAATAAATGTTGTTAAAATGTCTCTTAATTTATGCTGATTTTGAAACAAGATAATTTTGATTAAGTTTTAAATTAGTGTGGTGGAAGGTTCAATATATTTTTATGTAAATTTATACCCACAACTATAATAATATACCTTGTGGTAAGTCGATAATGTGATATTGTCAATTCACAAAGCTATTTCATAATTTATTTTATACTAATGTTAAATTGCTAATAAGTTTCAAACCAACTTTTCTTTGCTTAGGTAGAGTTCAATTCTCGAACCTCATAGGTGTATCACTGCTTACAAAATGTCATTCACCTTTACCTGTGCAACTTCTTTTTCTTAGTTGCATAATCAATAGGTCCTGTACGACTTATAATATGGCATTCCTGATGTGGCTGCAATTTCCACTTCTATTAAATCCGTAGAACCAAAACCATTCTTATGCTACTATCAACAATATGTATACCAGGATAGGTATTTATTTAGTCTAATAATATTTTTTATTTAAGGTAGCCTTCTTCTATATCACTAACATAGGTATCTAAATGATAAATTCTAATTTTGATGCATGTGAACTGCTTGTTGTTGTTATCCCTTGGAGTCATATCTATCTACTATCTCAGACTATTTTGGCACCTGTATAGTATGTTTTATTAGCCATATATAATACAGTACAATCATGTGTTGATATCAAATAAGTAGATATCTGTGTCGGTTAGTGGTATCCCAATTATGTGTAGACACATGTGTGCTTGCACACAACTGAAATTCAATGATCAAACAAGGATGATGGTACTTTTGGTCCTGCCTGCTTGACATACTATTTATATGGGTGATGAAGAACACATTTATTTAGGTAAATTGGTCAAGGAGCATTACATTTTACTTTGATTTTTCTTCTCCTGTCTCAATTACATATTTGATATTTAATAGTATATTATTTTGTATTGTACCTATGTACATATTCATGTTATTATATCTTATTAGTATTATTTCTAATAATTGTTCACTGATAACCCTAAATCTCCTCTCATTCAGTCCATCCAAAAGTTGTCAGTAAGAGATTGCCCTGTGCGATAAGACTGCATATTGTACTCTTATTTTAAATAATGTTTGTCCAATGAATTGTATTTGTTGTTAATGTGGTGTACAATAAAGTATAATAATTTTCTTATTAAAATTATACTTTACAATAAAGTATAATTTTTTTGTCATTTATAATTTCACAGTTTGAGCGGTTCTATCAGGTTAACACCCAAATAATAACAGGCTGGCTGCAACTAATTAATATTCTGTGAAGGATCATGTTCATTATCTCAGTATTGAATTGTATTTGTAGCTTTAGATCATCGGAATGTTTTTTCTAATAAGTTTATTATCTGACCATCAAAACCTCTCATAATAGTTTAATGGTAAAATAGACAAGTACTTAGTCGCGATTATTCGATTGCTATTGTTGTAGTTATAGTAACACGCATCAACCTAAATGTTCAATCACCTCAATACTACTAATGAACAGTCGTTCTCGGTGCAAGTCTGATGTCGTTATTGTAGTAATGAAATAAACATGCTGTACCTGTTGACATCTTAGTGGTGGCGCCGGCGCATCCCGCTAGCTACCTGCAGGTGTAGGCGGCGTGTACCCGGCACTGGTAGACCTAGGACCCAAGTCTGCTATTTTTTAAATATTGACATTCCAACAAGATTCCATTGTCATTTTGCTAAAAGTTCGTAATCTGTTAATTCATAATGGCTGATCATTGGGCGGCCAACGGTGTCGTAATACAACTGTGGTACGAGCTGTCTTGTAACGAATTATAAACAATAACTGCACAATAAGATTCTAATCGGAAATCACTGATTAAAGGAACTGTCAAAGTTTTTATAATTTACCGCATTCTGTCAAATATTCATTTGTCATTATGTATGAGATTACCATTCTAAAAAAAAATCTTTCAATGAAGTGCCACAGGTCACTGTTTGATCATTGGAAAGTCATAATGACGATGACGCCATCATGTTAGTAGATTACCAAACTTGTCAAAATCATCAATTTTGAAATCAACGATCAAGTAGTTGACACCATTGTAATAGCAGATTTGAGACCCTGGCCGCGCGCAGCCAATCAGCCACTGTAGCTCTGCGATTCCCCATCGATCTGCGATGGCCCGCTCGCCGACAGTTGTAGCACACTTTCGGGGCCAGGTTCGTTGCAGAGCCTCGTTGAGAAGTCGAACTGTTCGACTTCTGGTCGGAACGGAGTCTTAATTTTTCCGTCTTTAGTTCCACTTCTAGCTGGCACGTGAAAATGCCATCATCAGCCTTTGCTTCTTCGTAAGTGTCCCATCCAGCGACGTTGTAATTCTTCCAGTTCATCATATTATAGGTAGTACTCGTCGAGCGTCAAATCGAGCGTCGCGCGGCGCCGCGTGGAAGAGTCTGTGCGTAAGGATAATCCGTTCCCTTTGTTCTCAATTATTGGAGATTTCATCAGAGAGTCGATTTTGTGGAGTTATCCAGTCAATATTTTCCTTCGAGAGATCTGTTTTTTTTTGTATTTACGTAAGTTATTTTTGGACTTTGTTGGTAGGTGGCTGGATTAAGGATTGAAGAAAAAAAAAAATCTAGGTCTTTTCCCTCGTGGCGTCCACCATTTTCTTCCGTCTTTCTAATCCGCGATTATATGGGCAGTGGAATTCTTCTATCCCACTTCTGACTGTGAACCAACTGTTACGTCAGGATGGTCACAGTAAAACAACGATACTTCTCATTCAACAAGTTTATAATTATAATTCAAATATTACAGCAGCGAGTAATTTTTCTCATAATGTTATTTGTTTAGCAACCGTAACTAAGAAATCTTATATCAGGAAAACTGTCAACACAGCAGCTTTTATAACACACACGAATACATGACTATTAATTTACAATTGAATAATCTAATGAAATGGCTCGTTAAATATTAATTATTAACAATAATATATATCAAAGAATAATGCACAATATAATAACTTTTACTAATTATTTGATGTACCGGAAGCTGACAAGCGGAAGGCGCTATGATTGTTTATTTATAATTGTTCGGGTCAATAGACCAAGAAGTTACAATGTCAAGGATGTACTAAAGAGTTTTCATGTCGAGCTGGTACATGACGAACCCGAAGTCTGTAACAATTAGTAAGATAATATGAGAATATGGAAGTTCTATGAAATCAAAAACGCTAAATTATAATTTGATTCTTTATGAGTTTATTATTTTCCCGTGGGATAGTTGGAAAGAACCAACGTGATTATTTACACGAATAAGCATCAAAATTATATAACAATAATTTATTGCTTAAAATTAAAAAATGTACACAGGAATCTACACTTTGACATTTTATACTATGAATGTTTCACTTAACTAAAAACCGGTATTTACCGAAAAACCGTAAATTACCGAAAACCGTAAATCCATGTAGTTGACATAAAAATACCAGGCTTTACCATTTTCGGGGTCAGTTTTTTTCGTTATTACCGGTATTCTGCGTTTAGATTCGGTTTTTTTTATCGGTCAATCTCTCCGAATACGACGTCGAGTGTTCCTATGATGGCGACGATGTCGGCTAACATGGAGTTCTTGCCGATCTTCTCTAACGCTGCCAGGTGGGCAAAGCCGGGCGCCTTGATCTTGCATCTGTAGGAAACAATTGTTATTTAGTACTTTGAAACAGTGGTTATAAAATTATAGTCACTTCACTTTAAAATTGTGACATCATCAGAAATTTTATTATCGTTCTAGTATATATTTTAAATTGCAGATGAAATTAAAATACTAGGATAAATATTAAATCATTAATATTTAATTATCTACACTAATATAATAAAGAGGTAAAGTTTGTTTTTGTGTTTTTTTTATTTTTTTGTTTTTTTTTGTTTGTAGGAGGTACTGGTCCGATTGGAGAAATTTTATGCAATAATAGAAAGCTGCTTTACTCCTGAGTGACATAGACTATATTTTATGTACGCGGGCGAAGCTGCGGGCAAAAGCTAGTTATTAATAAACGAAGAGACCATCAACCCGCACTGGGCCGCGTGGTGGATTACGGCCCACTCCTAAAATTCTCTCCAGGCTTGAGTTCCAGTAGCGGGAATATTAAACAGATGCTATGCTAACAAAGAGACAAGTTATAAAAACACCTACTTCCAAAGGTAAAATTATTTGACACTTTAGTGTTTTTTTCTTGTTTTTTTTTTTAATTGCAATAAACTAGTGCTTGACTGCGATCCCAACTGATGGTAAGCAGTGATGCAATCGTTGATGGTGAGGCGCACTAGTTTATTAAGAGCCTATTCACTCTAGCCTTGAAGACACCTAAAAAGCTATAAATCCAAAAAAAAATAAAGTACTATAAAGTCGGTGTTATTTTTTAAATTATTGTTTTCCAATACATTATCATGTTGGATCTTTTTTTCGATACGTTTTTCGAGCGCAGAGCAATTTAGAAATGCAAGTAAAAAAATAGTATTAGGGCTACTACCGATATAAATATATGATATACCTATACAATAATATAAATTGACTGCACTAGATAAAGCGTGCCATACAGTGACTGTACTCCATTTAAGTGTACTGCATGCCATACACCTTTACATTGATGACATTAGCGCAGTTTTGACGTATCAGTCCTGTAAGTTTTAAAAGTTTTGATAGACGACAATGCCAATGAAGCGCTGCAGCGGACTTTTGTATTAACTTTTCAGTATTTTGACAAATAGTTTCTAAGAACGTGCTTGTCTATCGTTAGGATATAAGTCCACATACCTGTAAGGCTTGGAACCTCCATCGGAGACGAGGTAAACGCCGAACTCGCCCTTAGGAGCCTCCACCGCGGTGTAGGTGGCACCAGGAGGCACCTGGTAGCCTTGCGTGAACAGCTTGAAGTGGTGGATCAAGGCCTCCATCGACGTCTGCAAGAAGTAGAAAACAGTTTAATCTTTCAACTACCTACCGATATAGCCGACAAACACTCAAAATCAAAATCACTTTTATTTGTTAACATAGGCACACGCCATGTTATGCCTAGAGGAGTACAAATATGTTGTACTAGCTTTTCGCCCACGTGGAAATCGGTTATATCGCGCTTTTTTAGATTTTCCCGTGGGAATGAGAAGTTCTACCACGGTAAAACATTGCTTATCCAGGACTCAAACTACTTCCATACCAAATTTTATCGAAATCCGTTCAGGCGTTTAGGCCGTTAAGTTAAACCAAAACTGAGTGGTAAACTATATTATATGTTTTACTTTGGGGAGCAAAAACAAGCAGATTTTGGGCACTGAAAACCCGAGAACACGCTATTTGTATGTCGGGCATTTAGCTCACGGTTATATGTCCCTAAAAAAATATCATGCATAATTTTAGCCAGCGTCACATATCCACGACCAAATACTCAAACCTCATGGCTTTTTTATTATTTTTATGGTGAGAGAAATCATCCAATGACAAATCCCGCCCTTGGGGAAGGCAGAGTGTGTCAGGCTTTTGCTGTCTAAACGACCCATCCTGTTCCTTCCTTGCCTTAGTATCATGGCCCTGGTGTTACGCTTTCGCATTAACCCCAGGAGGCTTTGACCCTGCTGGACCCCAAACACCTAAAAAAACTCTATTACTGACAACTCCTTGAGGCGCGCGGGAACAGAGCGCGCCGTCAGTGACTAAGCTTGGTCCGGACGGTTACCAGACGACCGGACGGCGAGCTACCCATTGATTGTAGTGCGCAAGCCCGCCCCTACGGTGACCGGTAATCGGGATCAGAAACCCCGGCTGAGGCCCGGTATCCACCAAAGCGGAGGGGAGAGGAGACGAGAGGAGATGTACCGCGAAGCTGGCAGGTTATTTCCACCAAAGCGGAGAAGAGATGCGTTGCGGAGAGATGTGAGCTTTGTAGCAGAGATGTGAGCTGTGAGAGATCGAAAACAGTCAAGTTCTGTCTACGAAAGGAAGACGTCATGCGAGGCGCGCGGAGAAGGCAGCGGGGAGAACGGTGCGCGAGCACGTGCGCAGCCCGGCCGCCCGACGACGACACTTCTCCGCTCTGCCGCGCCGCTTGCTCGCTCGCTGCACAAAATTCTATAGAAAAATGAGACATCTCTCCTCTCCGCTTGAGCTATTTCCACCAGAGCTAAGCGGAGAAGAGATGTGGAAATAACGAAATCGGATTGGTTTATTCAAACACATCTCCTCTCGTCTCCTCTCCTCTCCGCTTTGGTGGATACCGGGCCTAAGTCTAGGACGTGAGTACCGATGCCTTATGCGGTCGGCCTCCTCCTTTGCTAGCATTACTGCTTCGCAGAAGAAGGCGACTGCCTGCCACTCATCCTCGTTCCAGACCATGGCCTCTACCCAGGCCCGGCGCGAGAGATCGCCGCCTCCGATCGCCCCCATGAGAACACGGAGATGCACTACCCAAGTTTAGCTCAAGGCCTTATACTCCATCCTAAGGTCGTCTGGTAGATATCGCTGTCAGCGATAAGACCGCCTTTGTACCCATTCATATAAGTGTCTGTGAAATTGTTACTTTTTTGGTGTACAGTAAAGTATTATTCTATTCTAATGTCTCCTCGACCGTGCGCTCCACCGTGACTGTAACATATGCTGGCGTATTTCAGCATCAGTTTAGTTTAGCTACTCAGTTGCTATCAAGTATAATATAATATAAAATGTAATAATATAATATGTCCACAACTATCACACAACGCCATCTAGTCCCAAGCTAAGCAGAGCTTGTGTTATGGGTACTAGACAACTGATAAACATATTATAGATAAATTACACCCAGACAGAACAAATGATCGTGCTCATCACACAAACATTTGTCTTGGGTGGAAATCGAACCCACGACCTCCCGTATAGCAGTCAGGGTCACTAACTACTAGACTGACAGGCCAGCAATGTTATGCTAGGGAGGGTGAGACATACCTTCATCTCCTCTCGCGAGGGCGGCGTGAGCTTGGCGTCGTCGGTCTTGATCTCCCCGGGAGGCATCTGGTTGAGGCACTGGTCGATAATGCGCAGTGACTGCCTCATCTCCTCAACGCGGCACAGGTACCTAGCACACGGTAACAACTTAGTTAAACGGGTTTAAGGTTCATTAACTGCTATTTTTGTTTTAATTTAATACATCATTACATAGCATAAAACAAAGTCCGCTGTTTGTCCCTATGTATGTTTAGATCTTTAAAACTACGCAACGGATTTTGATGCGGTTTTTGTTAATAGATAGAGTGATTCAAGAGAAAAGTTTATATGTATAATACAATATATTTAACGTCACCATTGCACCCGAGCGAAGCTGGGACGGGTCGCTAGTATAATATAAAACAAAGTCCGCTGTCTGTCCCTATGTATGTTTAGATCTTTAAAACTACGCGGTTTTTGTCAGTAGATAGAGTGCTTTAAGAGGAAGGTTTATATGTATAATACAATATATTTAATGTCACCATTGCGCCCGTGCGAAGCTGGGGCGGGTCACTAGTATAAAATAAAAATAAATAAGAAACAATTCCATTGAAGGACTGGGACAATTTGCCTGCTGCGGTCTTCCCGTTCGATTATAATTTGGGTGGCTAGAGTGAATAGGCTCTTAATAAACTAGTACGCCTCACCATCCACGATTGCATATTGATGCAATCGCTTACCATCAGGTGGGATCGCAGTCAAACATTAGTTTATATAAAAAAAATATCATCATTAGCCTTTTTAATGTTCCCACTGCTGGGACACAGGCCTCCTCTCTAGGAGAGGGAATGGGCCGTAATCCACCACGCGGGCCCAGTGCGGATTGGTGGATGTCACATGTCTTCAAATTTCTGATTCTAGGACATGCCGGTTTCCTCACGATGTTTTCCTTCACTGTTTTGAGAGCAGTGATGATGAAATAAATTACACAAAGTAATGCGCTTGGCTGGGTTTGAACCCGCGACCTACAACTCGTAAGTCGGAGCCTTTACCACTCGGCCACCACTGCTCTCAAAAAAATATATATACCTATATTTAATTTTTTTTGTATTCATTTTTTAACGTTACTTTTAGATGAAAAATACCGCAAATTGCGAATATGAATACATTGAGGAAGAGTATTATTTTTTTTTATGGTGGGAAAAATCATCGAGTATTGTTTCTTGATGAAAATAGTGATTTATGAATACTTTATCTTGCTATAATAATAATTTGCGAATATATGGCAACGGTGACGAAACAGTGATGATCAATAGGAAGTGAACAGTTGTGTCGTGTGTTTTGAATAAATCATTTATTTGCGTAAATAAGGTACAATTAGTTGATAACACAGATAAAATCGATCTCTTATTCTGCCTTTAATTTAGGCGTTCAAATGTAAAATGTATTGCTTTAAATTTAATTAATTATTGATTTACTGACATGTCAAAATTACACAAATTTATATTTCATTAAAATTATATTGTTACGCCGTGGAAATAGAACACGTCGTTTCTTCGACAAAGTCAAGAGTATCACCGAATAATTAAAACGCATTGCTAGTCGAAACCTCCAGAATAGAAGTACGTACCAGGGCCTAGCAAATTCTAGAAAAACCCGCCACGTATAAGTAGGTACTCAATAATTCTGAGAACTTTTGTAGGTACTTAAGTAACCTGGTAAAGGAATTTGTACCTTCCGTCTTGTACCATAGAGTCGAAATTCGTATGAGTCGTAGGGTAAATTGGTACCTACCTACGAGTAATAAAAATAATGTTTATTGTTCGGTATTGTTCCGGTGTGGCCTCGAACCTTCGGTATCTAGAATTTTCTTGGCTCTGAGTATAAATACGTGTTCACTGGCCGGACGTGAGTCAGTTTTGATTTCGACAGCGATCAAGAGCGAAATACCCAAGTCAAGTGAAGAACGTTTTCATCCATACGACGACCTAAGCGATATTCTTACGGATCTCTAGAGTGCATTACGAAGTGGTTTATTGGCGATTGGACTAAATTTGTGTTTTGTTTGTGGAAAAATAAATCTCTCTATTAGTAAACCGGCATTTGATTACTCACGTTCGTAACAACTGGTGTCAGAAGTGGGATGCCATTACTACAGAGAGACGACGAACAACGACCACGAACAAGGAGACAAACGGAGATGGATGCTGCGCGCCACCGTCTGGAGGAGGAAGATCAGGTCAGTGTGGGAGCAACAGCAGCTGCTGAGGCGCCAACAGGACCTTCCTCGGAAATTAACCTAGCTGCAATGTTGGCCGCCATGCAAGCTAGTATGGAAGCCGCTCGCCGCGAACAGGAAGCTAACCAGCGCCAGCTCCAAGACTTAATCGCGGCTAACCAAGAAGAAGCCCGCCGCGAACAGGAAGCCGCTCGCCGCGATCAAGAGGCTAAGCAAAACCTTATCCTCGACAAAATCGATCACGGCCTCGTCACGCTGGGCGAGAAAGTAAAGAATCTCACTTTAGAGGTTAAGGAGGTTTCCGCCCGAACTGATAGTTTGGAAACTAGAATAGATGGCCATGAAGATCGCCTGCTGGACATCAATAGAAAAATTGTCAAGCTGGAAGCACGCGAACCCATTGCCATTGGCTCATCAGCGCACACCCACTGTACGTCGGCCGCAAAGTTTGATGTGCCACGTTTTGACGGCACGTCGTCATGGACTGCCTTCAAATACCAATTCGAAACGTTGGTGAAGACAAACCGCTGGGATGATGAGCAGTCTTTCGCGGCGTTAACCTTAGCTCTACGTGGGGACGCCCTACTGGTCCTAGAGAACCTTCCTTCGGACGGTAGGACCTTGGAGCGTCTAATGGAAGGGTTAGACACCCGCTACGGTGACAAGCACCTCGAGCACGTATTCCGCGCGCAGCTTCGCGAGAGAACACAAAAGCCCAACGAGAGCCTCCAACAGTGGGGTGTCGAGGTTGAACGGCTGGTGCGGCGCGCATACGTGTCGATGACACCGGAGACCGTGGAAGTATATCTGGTGCAGGCATTCATCGACGGTCTACGGGATACTGAAGTAAGAGCTACGGTGCGACTTGGACACCACCAAACTCTGAAGAGTGCGATGGCTCACGCTTTGGAAGTGGAAGCTGTACGGCAAGATTCACGCACGCACAGAGTTCGAGAAGTAGTGGATTCGCCGTCAGTGCAGCCGCGTCACCGAGAAGGGCTGGTTTCTTCTTCGGCAACGTCCCGCTATATTCCGACGTGTTACGGGTGCAGAGAAAAAGGGCACATTCGTACCGATTGTCCCAAGAGGAAGAGGGCAAGTGTGGACTCCGCAACCCAAGTTAACGAGAAGACGATAAAACTTAATGTCGCTAGGGCTGCGGGGTGCGTGCCGGCTGGTCAATTAAAGGCCTCAGTCATCACCATCAATCAAGTCCATAACGGAAATAGTCTAACCATCGAAGGAACACTGAATGAACGTGCTTGCAATTTCACCGTTGACACCGGGGCGTCACGGACTATTATAAGACCTGAGTTGCTGAAACGCACGATCTTGTGGCAAAGAAAGTCTCCATCCTGCCGACTTCAGACAGCAACCGGCCAGCCAGTCTCCGTCCTCGGTGATACAGATGTAGAGTTAAAAATTGGTGATCAAGTGTACACCCATTCTGTATTAATTGCGAATATTACCGATGATTGCATTCTGGGTCTGAACTTCTTGCAGAAGTACCGGTGTACTCTGGACATTGATAGGGGAGTATTGAAGTTTCTAGACCAAGAAGTGTTCCTGCGAGGAGTAAACACATGTAACCTCTATTGTTTAAAAGATACTACATTGGCTCCGAGAACAGAAACTTTAGTTGAAGTAAAATTCCCTAAGAAAATCAGGCAACAAAGATGCGTAATAGTTGAGGATACTGGCCGGCACCCGGAACTCATCACTGCGAGGACATTAGTAATGACGAAGGGAAAATCTAAAGTGAGAATTGTAAATCTAGGGAAAAAGGAGGTCCATTTGAAGAAAAACAGTGTTGTTGGAAGATGTGAAGAAGTGAAGTATCTCCGCCAAATCAACACATCTCCAGTGAAGCAGGACTCGACAAAAGGTGAACCTGATCACATCCAGCAACTTCTGGAAAGTTCTAAGAAGAATTTGTCGACCTCAGAACTACAGCAAGCCAGGGAATTTCTGCTACGGTTTCAGGATATTTTTGCAACGGGAAAGGACTGCGGAAGAACAGGCCTCGTCAAGCATGAGATAGACACAGGTGATGCTAGACCGATCAAACAGAGACCGCGCCGCATACCCTGGGCTAAAGAAACTGAAGTGGCAGAAATGGTAAAGGACATGGCTGATAGTATAATTGAACCTTCTACGAGCCCATGGTCTTCTCCTGTCGTTCTTGTGAAGAAAAAGGACGGCAGTACAAGATTCTGTGTCGACTACAGAATGCTGAATAACGTCACGAAGAAGGACAGTTATCCTTTGCCGAGGATCGACGATACGCTGGATATGCTCAGTGGTATGAGGTGGTTTTCAACCATTGATTTGAAAAGTGGCTACTGGCAAGTGGAAATCAGCGAGAAGGATAAAGAAAAGACAGCGTTCAGTACGGGCATTGGCAATGGCCTGTGGCAATTTAACGTCATGCCTTTTGGGTTGTGCAATGCTCCAGCAACCTTTGAACGCCTCATGGAACGAGTCATGGTTGGTCTTCTTGGTGACGTCTGTCTAGTATATTTGGATGACGTCATTATAATGGGCCGCACTTTTAAGGAAAACCTAAGGAACATGGAAAAAGTGTTCACCAGGATACGAGGGGCTAACCTAAAACTAAGCCCAAAGAAGTGTGCCCTGTTCAAGAAGGAGGTCAGCTACCTAGGACATGTGATTTCCGCCGACGGAGTGAGAACCGACCCTGAGAAGATAAAGGCTGTGCAACAGTGGCCAGTTCCGAAGAACAAAACAGAAGTTCGTGCATTTCTAGGGCTATGCACATACTACAGACGGTTTGTTATGAGTTTTTCGGACATTGCAAAACCTCTGCATCAACTGACTGAGGATAAACGAGATTTTATCTGGGACAAGAATTGTGAGGCAGCATTCAACGAGCTGAAGCAGCGGTTATGTGAAGCACCTATACTGGGGTATCCGAGCAGAGATGGAAGATTTGTCGTTGACACTGATGCCAGCAATACGGGAATTGGTGGCGTATTGTCACAGGTGCAAGGTGACAGACAGATCGTGATCGCTTACTTCAGTAAGGCGCTTTCAAAGCCCGAGAGGAACTACTGCGTTACTCGACGAGAACTGCTGGCTGTAGTAAAAACCTTGCAGCACTTCCATAAGTACCTCATAGGAAGGCAGTTCACGTTGAGGACGGACCACGCTGCATTGAAATGGCTGCTACAATTTAAAAACCCGGAGGGTCAAGTTGCAAGATGGCTCGAGCAGCTGCAGGAGTTCAATTTTGTGACGGAACATCGGAGTGGAAAAGGGCATAACAATGCTGATGCCCTGTCGCGGCGTCCGTGTGATGAAGGCTGCAGACACTGCCAGCAGAACGAAGCCCGAGAACACGTGAACTTGATTAGAACAGAAGGCAACTTCAAGAAATCCCAGGAAGAAGATGACGATATTCGACCGATACTGGACTGGATGCGTAGTGGAGCTAGGCCCCAGTGGAGTGAAGTATCGTCACTTAGTCCCGTCACAAAGAGCTACTGGGCGCAGTGGGACAGTTTAGTCCTGGAGAATGATGTGCTCTGTAGGAAATGGGAATCGAATGATGGCAAGGAGGTGACTACACAAGTGATAGTACCACGAAGTGAAGTGGTCCCCCTGCTACAGGAAATACACGATGGTGCTTCTGGTGGACACCTGGGGATCAAGAAAACTCTACTGAAAGTGAGACAGCGGTATTACTGGCTCAATTGTAGAGATGACATAGAGCAGTGGTGTCGGAAATGTACAGCGTGTGCATCTGTGAAAGGACCACAGACTAGAAGCAGGGGCAAGCTTCAGCTGTATAACGTGGGAGCCCCTTGGGAACGAATTGCCATCGACGTCGCTGGACCATTTCCAATTACAAATGACGGAAACAAATACATATTGGTGATCCAGGACTATTTCACAAAGTGGCCCGAAGTTTTCGCCATACCCAACCAGGAAGCGACGACAGTGGCAAAGAAGGTGGTTGAAGAAGTAGTGTGTCGGTATGGCGTTCCTTTGGAGATCCATTCCGATCAAGGCCGAAACTTCGAATCTGCACTGTTCCAGGAAATGTGTACCCTTCTGGGGATTTACAAAACACGCACAACACCTGCGCATCCACAGTCGGACGGAATGGTGGAAAGATTTAACCAAACCCTGGAGAATCACCTGGCTAAGGTTGTCGATGACCATCAGAAGGACTGGGACCGGTATATTCCACTATTTCTGATGTCTTATCGATCGGCAGTGCACGATAGCACGGGACATACTCCAGCAAGAGTGAATTTCGGCAGAGAGATGAGACTTCCAGTAGATGCCATAACTGGCGTGCCACCTGACAAGAACAAGCCAGTTACGGACTACGTCAGTGACCTTCAGGACCAATTGGATGAAGTGCATAAACGAGTTCGTGAGAATAGCATGAACACCAGCTCCAAAATGAAAACTAGGTACGACCGTAATGCCAACACCAAGGGGTTTGAAGAAGGTTCACTAGTCTGGCTCCACAACCCGCTCCGACGAAAAGGGAAGTCGCCGAAACTTCAAGCTCGATGGGAGGGACCATACACCGTGATGAAACGGATCAACGACGTAACCTACCGAATCAAGAAAGGGCTAAGAGGGAAGCCTAAAGTAGTCCACGTGGATAGATTGGCGCCGTATCATGGATCTAATGATGCTCGGGACGAGCATGACTAAGAGGGGGGCACTGTTACGCCGTGGAAATAGAACACGTCGTTTCTTCGACAAAGTCAAGAGTATCACCGAATAATTAAAACGCATTGCTAGTCGAAACCTCCAGAATAGAAGTACGTACCAGGGCCTAGCAAATTCTAGAAAAACCCGCCACGTATAAGTAGGTACTCAATAATTCTGAGAACTTTTGTAGGTACTTAAGTAACCTGGTAAAGGAATTTGTACCTTCCGTCTTGTACCATAGAGTCGAAATTCGTATGAGTCGTAGGGTAAATTGGTACCTACCTACGAGTAATAAAAATAATGTTTATTGTTCGGTATTGTTCCGGTGTGGCCTCGAACCTTCGGTATCTAGAATTTTCTTGGCTCTGAGTATAAATACGTGTTCACTGGCCGGACGTGAGTCAGTTTTGATTTCGACAGCGATCAAGAGCGAAATACCCAAGTCAAGTGAAGAACGTTTTCATCCATACGACGACCTAAGCGATATTCTTACGGATCTCTAGAGTGCATTACGAAGTGGTTTATTGGCGATTGGACTAAATTTGTGTTTTGTTTGTGGAAAAATAAATCTCTCTATTAGTAAACCGGCATTTGATTAACGTTCGTAACAATATTGACGAATTTAAAAAAAAAGTCAGTAAAATAGTGAAAACTAATCAAAATAATCACCTTTTTATGTCAACACTAATCACAGATGTCAATAATAATCATGTCAAAATAATCACAAATGTCAATAATAATCATGTCAAAATAATCACAAATGTCAATAATAATCATTTCAAAATAATCACAAATGTCAATAATAATCATGTCAAAACAATCACAAATGTCAATAATAATCATGTCAAAACAATCACAAATGTCAATAATAATCATGTTAATAGGATCATGTTTTGTTACCTGTCGTAGCAGTCGCCGTTAGTACCGATGGGCACGTCGAACTCGACGAGGTCATACGCGTCGTAGGGCTGCGACTTGCGCAGGTCCCACTTGATGCCTGACCCACGCAGCATCACACCGCTGGAACAACACACCTCCTCCAATATACATCATCATCATCATCAGGCCTCCTCTCTAAGAGAGGGGAATGGGCCGTAATCCACCAAGCGGGCCCAATGCGTGTTGGTGGATGTCACATGTCTTCGAATTTTTGGTTCTAGGACATGCCGGTTTCCTCACGATGTTTTCCTTCACCGTTTTGAGAGCAGTGGTGATGAAATAAATTACACAAAGTAATGCGCCTGGCTGGGTTTGAACCCGCGCCCTACAACACGTAAGTCAGAGCCGTTACCACTCGGCCACCACTGCTCTCAATCCTGCTCTCTCCAATATACAAGCTGGAATTTTGGCAAGAATTTTTCGAGTGAAGTTCAGTGGCTGTTTTAATTAACGGATTCTTAGTGGACATCGTTATGTAAAATTGGTGTAGTTTAGTATGTCAAGTGTAACAAAACTGGACCTCTTCGGCCGTTTTGAAAACCAGAGGTTGGAAACCAGTTGCGTATACCGAATTATTTTTCTTTTTTGGAAGAATAATATTTCTGTATTCGAAACTGGTTTCCAACACAGAGGGCTGATTCTTCTTTAAAAACTCTTCCAACATAGTTATTATTCAAACATTATATAAATATAATATATAGGTAGTAGTTTAAAGTATATGTTGTGTTCATTTACAAAATAAATCACTGAAATATTAATACATTCTCGATCTACACTAATATAATAAAGAGATAAAGTTTGTTTTTTTGTTTGTAGGGGTTAATCTCTGGAACTACTGGTCCGATTGGAAAAATTTAAGCAACAATAGAAAGCTGCTTTACTTCTGAGTGACATAGGCTATATTTTGTGTACGCGGGCGAAGCCGCTGACAAAAGCTAGTAGTTAATAATATCGTAATATTACAATATGTGAAATTTATTGTACGGTTGACTACGACAGCGAAGCTCGCCAAAAAGCTTGACTTGATACAAAAAAAAAATGGTAAATTAAATCTATTTATACAAACACATGATTTAACTTTTTGATTGGCTAATGGTTTTGCGAAGTCAAGAAAAAAAATACACACTATACACCACGCCAGTATTGCGCTGATATAATAATAATAATATGTCCACAACTATCACACAACGCCATCTAGTCCCGCACTAAGCAGAGCTTGTGTTATGGGTACTAGACAACTGATAAACATACTTATATATTTCTAAATACATACATATTATAGATAAATTACACCCAGATACAGAACAAATGATCGTGCTCATCACAGAAACACACACAGTCAGGGTCACAAACTACTAGACTGACAGGCCAGTCGAAATGTTATGTTGATATGTTTCCTGCTGTGGGGTCACTACATTGATGTCCTGGGTCTTTTCCCCCAAGTCCTGTAGTCAGCACATGTCCACAGTGTGTAGTGTTCCCAGCTCACCTGAACCCGTAGTTGAGCGCGTCCTGCGCGGTCACCACGCCGATGTCCTTAGTCCTCTGCACCCAAATCCTGTTGGTGGTCAGCACATCTTCCACCTCGTCCAGACGCTCAGCGAACTTCGCGCTGAACTCGTAGATGTCATCCATCAAACCGAGAGGCATGTCCTATAACAAAATGTGGCACGTTTTAAGATTCCATGACATAAACTGGAACACAGCTTTATTGCTCATTATTATTTATTATTAGTTTGTGTGCCTACATCAAACTGTATTAAAAGATTAAAGACCATGTTGCAGACTACGTTGAAGACACGCTTGTTTAGCAATTAATACTTTTGCACAAATCGCTTCCTTGGTAGCTCATTAAAAATTCTATTAATATAATAATAAGATGTACTAGTCTTAGTTTTAATTTTTTATTTTTATTTATTACATTGTTTTTAAATTATTTAGACCAATCACTAACTTCATTTGTGACTTATTATCTACACTAATATAATAAAGAGGTAAAGTTTGTTTTTTTTATTTTTTTGTTTGTAGGAGGTAATCTCTGGAACTACTGGTCCGATTGGAAAAATTTTGGCAACAATAGAAAGCTGCTTTACTCCTGAGTGACATAGGCTATATTTTATGTACGCGGGCGAAGCCGCTGACAAAAGCTAGTTGTTAGATAATTAATTACTGTTTTTTTTATTTACGATTCCACCTAATCGTATGCAGTGATGTAATCGTTGATGGTCAATCACACTAGTTCATTCACTCTAGCCTTAAATATGATATTCGATTTCTTCACACTTCTATATCAAACCACTTTTTAATTATATTTTTTAAACTAGCACGGCAAGTATCCACCCTTACGTTGTTGAGACACCTGCGGCCCGGACTAAGCGTTTTGTCTCGTCGTTTATACCGCGTAAATCGAGGGACTGGAACAGTTTGCGGGCTGCAGTCTTTCCGTCCGATTATAATTTAGGTATCTTCAAGGCTAGAGTGAATAGGCTCTTAATAAACTAGTGCGCCTTACCATCAACGACTGTATCACTGCTTACCATCAGGTGGGATCGCAATCAAGCACTAGTTTATTGAAATTAAAAAAAAACTCACCAGAGAAACTCCCCCGGGTCTGATGTAAGCAGCGTGCATGCGAGCCCCGCTGACTCTCTCGTAGAACTCCATCATCTTCTCTCGCTCCTCGAACAGCCAGAAGAAGGGAGTCAGGGCTCCGACGTCGAGGGCGTGGGTGCCGACCGCCATGATGTGGTTCAGGATACGCGTGATCTCCGCGAATAGGGCTGTGGGAGACACAGTAATACATTAAAAACAAGAAATAAAAAATGGTTTTATACGAGTCCAGTTAATAGAGGCTTAAATGGGATTTGACGGGACAAGGGGACCGTTGGGCAAGCATTGCCACGCAATGGGCACCTGCAGGAAGAAAGCGTCGTCGAGGCCGACCTAGAAAGAGGTGGCGGGATGATCTAGACGCGTACCGAGAGGACTGGGCAGAGATGGCACAGGAAAAGAAGACTTGGAAGGACTTGGGGGAGGCCTTTGCCCAGCAGTGCGACAGATAGGGCTAATAAAAAAAATAAAAAAAAAAGAAACAGTGTCTAGTGTCTGCGAAAAATTGGTTACACGTTCCGAAGGAACCCAGAACATTTTTTTTATTGATATAGACTAGAGCTTGACTGCGATCCTACCTGATGATAAGCAGTGATGCAATCACACTAGTTTATTAAGTGCCTATACACTCGAGCCCTGAAGACACCTCAATCTACACTAATATAATAAAGAGGTAAAGTTTGTTTTTTTGTTTGTATGAGGTAATCTCTGGAACTACTGGTCCGATTGGAAAAAATTTAGCAACAATAGAAAGCTGCTTTACTCCTGAATGACATAGGCTATATTTTATGTACGCGGGCGAAACCGCTGACAAAAGCTAGTTATTTATAATTAGATAGCAGATCGCAAAGTGATCCTACAAGGTACCTTTTTTCGTTTTTTACGGAACTCAAATTGATACAAATTAAAATACTAACTTCTAATATACTTGGCCCGGAGCGGAATGTCGATGTTGAGCAGTTTCTCGACGGCGAGACTGTAGCATTGTTCGTTGCACATCATGGACACGTAGTCGAGCCGGTCGAAGTAGGGCAGCGCCTGGGTGTACGTCTTGTATTCTATGAGCTTCTCTGTGCCGCGGTGTAGGAGCCCGATGTGGGGGTCGGCGGCGCGGACCGTCTGACAAACAGAAAGAGGTTTTATCACACATTTATTTATTTATTTATTTACTTTAACAAAAACGGCTATCCACCAATTACATTAGTTAAAGATATATTAGACTCATACACTCATCTCACAGAACTCCAGGCATACTGACATGATCGCCTTCCATTCGTCCGCGAACACATCACATTCAGGGTGCGTGTCCAAAAGAGTGTTGAGCGCAGAGAGAGTACGAGGGACAGGAGATTGTGCTCGCGCAACAGTGTGACTCGCAAGCACAGCGAATAGGCTATGTCTCCTGATACAGCTATATTTTATTGGAGCATGATCGAATGGAAAGCCCGCAGTAGACAAATTCTGCCCTACTAAGCGCAAAAGCGTTATCTCAAAAAAATCTTAAATATTGTTTTTGTGCCATCAAAACTGAGATAGGGATAACTTTCTTAATGATATTTTTTTTATTTTTCTAACTAGTTTGCACTAAAAGACTTAATTACTTAAAATAAATATATCTATCTAATGTGATAGCTATAAAAAGAATTATTCGATATTTAGTTTATTAATAATTAATGTAACAAAATATTAAAGTTGATTTTTATACTAAATAAATGATAATAAAAATCAGCTTTACTATTTTTGTGAGATACCGCTTTTTGGCTTAGAAGGGCAGAATGTATGGGGTATAAACGACTTTATCCCTAAAAAGCTCAATATCAGTTTAGTTTCATCGTTATCATCATCATTTCAGCCTAAAAACGTCCACAGTTGGACATAGGCTACCCCAAATGTCGCCACAACGAATGGTCCTGTGCGTCTCGCATCTACCGCATTTCGTAAGAGGTTTTATACAAGATATATATATATATATGTTGTCACACAACAAATTGAAAAATTTAATTAAAATCCGAGCACAAATCAGAAAACTTAATGCATTACTTTGTGTAATTTATTTCAACACCACTGCTCTCAAAACGGTGAAGCAAAACATGGTGAGGAAACCGACATGTTCTAAAACCAAAACAATTTACAATCCGATCCAAATGAGAATAGGATCGATTGCAATCTTGTGACGTCACGTCGAACTGTCAAATCGAAGAAATTATGTAGAGTGAACAAAAAAAGACATAGTAAAAAAATTATTTACTTACGAATCGTGAACAAAAAAAGTTTAATCAGAATATGTAAGGGATGTGCTGAACCCGGTGCCGACGAAATGATACGCAGGTTGAAGGTCACGACGTTTATTGTCAAAGACAAGATTTTACAGTTATTTGTTGTAAAATAAATAAGACTTCTGCTCCGATCCTTTTAAATATGACGAAGGCGGCAGAAAGTCTTCTAATCCAAAAAATATACTCTTGGCAAAACTAAGCTAGTGAAGTCCCGAAAAGCGATCCTCACGGGATGTAACCCACGGATGCGACACTAGGTTAGTCATGAAAAAACTTAAAACTACGGCGGAGGTCATTGACTCACGGAGAATCTTAACACCGCGATTCAGGATAGTGACGTATTTGTACAACGCCATCTAGTATCGAGTTGCGGAAGTAGTTGTGCGGGTGGTTGTAAAAAGTGTTTTGTTACAATCTCCCCCTCAGTCCTCGAAGACGTCTCGGCGAGAAGGACTGGATAGTGGGTTATTATTTACAATGGCTAAGACTTTTGCACTTGACCTTTTGAACAATTCGATTGAACTGTAGTGAAGTCCTGTGAGACTATTCCAAGAAGGACGTAGTCCACTGATGCAACACTATCTTTGATACAAATCGCACAATTGAATTGTAGTGAAGTTCTGTGAGACTATTCCAAGTAGGATGTAGTCCACTGATGCAACACTATCTTTGATACAAATCGCACAATTGAATTGTAGTGAAGTTCTGTGAGACTATTCCAAGTAGGATGTAGTCCACTGATGCAACACTATCTTTGATACAAATCGCACAATTCAATTGTAGTGAAGTTCTGTGAGACTATTCCAAGTAGGATGTAGTCCACTGATGCAACACTGATCAAAGATACAAATCGCACAATTCAATTGTAGTGAAGTTCTGTGAGACTATTCCAAGAAGGATGTAGTCCACTGATGCAACACTGTCTTAGACATTAAATCTTAAAACTACGGGAGAGGTCATCGCTGTTCTTTAGGACGTCCACATCCTCGTTCTAGGTTCTGGACTTTCTTCTTCGGTCGTCCGCTTTTCTGTAGAGGGTAGGCAGGTTCTGGAGCGGATGTTCACCTTCTTCTCCCCCTGGACGAGAACTGCTTCAAATGATTCGTTATAGGCATCGGTCTTGAGAGTATAGAGGTTTGTTTCCTTTTGCTTCTCGCCATAATGCTTCCAATGTCTCTAAATTTTTGGTAACATCATATTGGGCGGTACACGTGGTGAAGGATCCTTGCTTCGGCGCAGAAATCTTCTCCAGCAGGGTCTGGAACTGGGCGTCGGACAGGTTGACAGACATCTCCTTAGGTGTTCCTTTCGTTGTCTTGTCGTCGTAGCTCTTCTTGTACTTTACTTCGTACTACTGTTGCTATGTTTCGGCCCCACGTTGGGCGCCAGTGTAAGGGATGTGCTGAACCCGGTGCCGACGAAATGATACGCAGGTTGAAGGTCACGACGTTTATTGTCAAAGACAAGATTTTACAGTTATTTGTTGTAAAATAAATAAGACTTCTGCTCCGATCCTTTTAAATATGACGAAGGCGGCAGAAAGTCTTCTAATCCAAAAAATATACTCTTGGCAAAACTAAGCTAGTGAAGTCCCGAAAAGCGATCCTCACGGGATGTAACCCACGGATGCGACACTAGGTTAGTCATGAAAAAACTTAAAACTACGGCGGAGGTCATTGACTCACGGAGAATCTTAACACCGCGATTCAGGATAGTGACGTATTTGTACAACGCCATCTAGTATCGAGTTGCGGAAGTAGTTGTGCGGGTGGTTGTAAAAAGTGTTTTGTTACAAATACAGTTTTTCAATTTTGTGTGTCTCTGTTTCACTGTGTGATGTATCTGAGTTGTGGTAAATAGAAGAAAAAGGCGAAATGTTTCTAACAATGCAAATAAGAAAGAAAATAGTTTCTCTTGTAAACTATTTATGACTTAAAACAATATATTTGGCTAATTTATATTAAACCATAACGTTTTTACTTCACCTAGAATTAACTAAGATTTAAAAATAAAAAGCAAAAAAAAAACTTTTTATTGATACGCAAATAAGATTTTTTTGCAAACCGTACTTTTCACTCAAAATTTGACAGATCGAGGTTATGGACTTTCCTATTCATGTATATATTATGCGTTATTTGGAACGCATAATATATACATGTGACATCCACCAACCCATAGATACGGGCAAATCATTCTAACGAAACTAAAACTTATTTTCATTAGAATTATTTACTTCGATGAAAGTGTTTGTCTATTGCTAGGATACCAAAAATGATTACGAAGCAAAAGTATTTTTCTTAGAAATGTTATACATAAAACTAATAAAATACAACTTTACAGTGACAATTTTGAACTCCAATTTTAATTGAATATTTTAAATTCTACTTTACTAAATCTAGACTGGAACAAATGAATCAGTTCAAATTTATTCCAACACATACATAGTGGCATTGAGGGCTGATAATATTTTCAATCCCTTCTATATAAAAAAAAAATAATCAATTACGTAATTAGGATTTTTATCGTAACTCTTCTGTTACTTAAAAATGCTGCAGCCTTGAGGTTTTGTTACACAGTCCAAGTCTGATCAGGGTCTACGAGCCACCCTGACGCCCAGACTCGTCTGTCAGTCTAGTAGTTAGTGACCCTGACTGCTATGCGGGAGGTCGTGGGTTCGATTCCCACCCAGGACAAATGTTTGTGTGATGAGCACGATCATTTGTTCTGTGTCTGGGTGTAATTTATCTATAATATGTATGTATTTAGAAATATATAAGTATGTTTATCAGTTGTCTAGTGCCCATAACACAAGCTCTGCTTAGCTTGGGACTAGATGGCGTTGTGTGATAATTGTGGACATATTATATATTATTATTATATATTACCCACCTCTCCGTCCAGCTCGAGCACCAGCCGCAATACGCCGTGAGCCGCAGGGTGCTGCGGACCGAAGTTCAGCACCATGTTGCGTACCTGCTTCTCTCCAGGAGCGATCACACCTGCAGACAAGATGACCGTTTCAGTACAAGGTCTTAATTTTTTTTTATTATCTACTAGAAATTTAGAGGCTTTGGTCACAATACGACCACGCCAGCCCCATCATAACCTAATACAAAATTTTTAACGCTATTCCGACTTAAAAACCTTATATACTATTTTGTACAGTAAAATAGCTGCATTCGAAACAGGCTCTGATAAAATAGTTTGAACAAAACCAACATCTAAATTAATTTTAAAGGTATTCATCAGCACCTCTCTGGCAGCTCGGGTCCTGACGCATTCCACCAACAAGTGATGGACATCCTTCATCACATCACATTGTGCACAGTTGGGACTGTCACTTTTCCCCATTAGTACAAGGTCTTAATTGACGAAGGTTTTTCCATCAACAAAAATTAAGCTTCCACAGATACAGAAATCATTCAAAGCGAAAATTCGCGCGGTCTCATAAAAAGTTCTCTGTCCAGGCTAGCTATTCGGGAACTCGCGGGCAATGCCTGGAGCGCGTTCGGGCCCCGCCTCTGTGTGACGGACGCCCGCGCGGTCTAGTCAACTCAATAAACAGGCATACTAGTTGTTGTTTTTTGCTCGTCGTCCTAATATTTAATAAGTTTTCCATCGACACGACTGTACAGTAAGGCCATCGGATCTTGGCGATTCTGAAGTGAGGCTCTGCGAATTTTAGCGCTTAAAAACTAGTATGTACTGTACTTACTCGTATGACCGTACTGTACACAGTGTTGGCCCGCTTTACGCTTTACGCAGTGTTGGCCCGGTTGGCCCTAACAGTGTCAAGAAACAAATATTTGCAGTTATTATTGCTGTCAAAAACTGTTTGCACTTATTTTTTTAAAACCTTTATTTTTGTACGAGTATTCAGGTGCTAAATATCGCAGAGCCAACTTTGGACTCGCCAAAATCCGACGGCCGTACTGTACACACGGTGACGGCGGCGGCCACATCCTGCACCTAACGTATTGACGGTCAGCCCCACGGGCTAAATATGGTTTTTAGTATAGTGTTCAACTTATTAAATACTAGCGACCCGCCTCAGCTTCGCACGGGTACTGATATTGAATATATTATGCATTATTGTATTATATACATAAACCTTCCTCTTGAATCACTCTATCTATTAAAAAAAACCGCATCAAAATCCGTTGCTTACTTTTAACCTTTTAACCGCCAGACAATCCTAAAAACAAATGTGCCCCTAGCGCCAATCACGTATTTTCAAGGTCAACTATAGTGATGTGCACCAATCCCTACAGCAAACAAGATTTGTAAGGTAAAATTACACGTTTTTACGAAAATCTTATGTTTTTTTTAATTCATTACACTCAAACAACAATAAGATTAAAATTACCCACATCAAAAACCTATAACCATGTACATAGACACTAACAAAGCCAAGATAGAGTTTAGTTCATAATTCTAAAAAAATCGACTTTTGGAATCCCTATTGTTGCATTTATACAACTCCGGCGCTAACATTAGAGATAAACAAGAGCGTAGATAGTGCGGGGACAAGTGAAATTATTTCCGGTTATCGATTTTAATACTCAAACTATAAATGAATATGTTCAATTTGTGTATGACAAAGGGTAGTAGAAAGTTTTAAGTTTTCCTGTTTAAAAAAAAATCTTAATTTATGGTCAATGATAGGGCATTTAATTGTCACTGCTTTAACGGACATTGCTTTGCGAGTCTCCAAAATGGCAAATACAGGTACCTATGTGTTAATTTTCCTATTTAAATTTTAATTATTTAAAATTTGTTAAAGTTAATGAATTGTGTTAATTATTTGTGTTAATTTTCTTATTTAAATTTTAATTAAATATGAATTATATTTCCTTTATGACATCTAAACCTAAATACTTAAAATATTATATTGTGTAGTAAATTTTTACTTTCTACAAAAAAATTAGCAATATTTTTACAGACACTCGACATTTTGCGATACAAACACAGCCACAATACCCACTGAAATAAATTAGGTACCCACTAATTCATTAATTTTTTTAACAAAAAAAAACAGATGTACCCCCTCACTACTATCATTATGAGTTCGCTTATGACGTCACAAGCGGTTGCATATATACAACTCCGGCGCTGGACTCTTTTGATAATATTAAAGTGCTAGGGTTGTTACTAAAATATGATTTAGTAAAAACCGTCGCTACAATTGTAATATGAATCTACCTGAAATCATTTGAAGTTTTAGATGTTATAGTTAGAAATAGAATCAAACAGCAACAAGCATTGAATTACTTTCTAATTCTGAATGGCAAACTTATTTGTATGTTATTTGAATAAACAAAGTTGGCATTAATGAACAATAAATAAACGTATGTGTTACATCACTACTGTTGTATTTATATAACTCTGGCGGTACAAGTTAAAGGTTACACTTGCATTTTGCGATGAGTTTTATTCGTTTTTTTCACCATCATTTTGGCGCTCAGCATCAGTGATTTTAGGGAAAATGCGAGAAATTCCTTGAATGGCAAAGGTGGTCTTTATAATTATTATGAAATTGCTGCTACATAAATAAAAATATTCTTGAAAATCACTTAGTAGACTTTAGTTGCGAATTTACAACGGTGCCAGGGGCTCAAAAATGATAAGTTGCTTATATACAACTGCGGCGGTTAATAGGTTAAGATATAAGCATACATGCAACTTTGTTTTATACTATGTAATGATCTGTTATTTTTCGCGGAGTATAATTACTTTTGAACTATTGTTAGTTCGCTGTTATTCAACATAGATAATTTTAAAATCAACTCACTGTGGTAAGGAGGGTGTTTCAACAGAGAAGTGACCTCGTCAGGGTACATGACGGCTCCCTGGAACTGTTTCACGTAGTCTACGTCTGGCATCCATCGGTGTGCGTTACGCTGGCTGCTGTGGATTACAATAATAAACAAAATTGAAGAATTGTGATTCTCTGGAATTTAACTTTTTTATGGTAGCCTGTGCAGAGCGTGCTTGGGGGAGGAGGAGACAATTGCCCACGTGCTCCTGGACTGCACAAGTGTTACTGAGATACGCACACGAACCATAGGCACACCAAACTCCCTTATTGACGCCCTGAAAAACCTGAAAGACTTAATCAGCTTCTGGAGAGAAGTGGGCTGGTTGGAATAAGCCCACAAAGTTTATGGCCGCTATGGCTCACGTACAATGGTCTACACAAGACTAAGGGCAGAAACCATACTCAGACATAACATCATCATCCTACCCATATCCCATTTTATTTGGGGTCGGTGCAACATGTTTTTTTCTTCCACTCTGTCCTGTCACCCGTCACACTATCAGTAACTCCCTTTTCTTTCATATCACTCCTCACACAATCCATCCATCTCTTCTTTGGTCTCCCCCTTCCTCTCCATCCATCTACGTGTAAACTCAAAACCCTTTTTGTGACATGCGTTTCATCTCTCCTCTTCACATGACCATACCAAGACAAACGATTTCCTTTCAACTTTTCAGTCACTGGCGCCACTTTCAGACTTCCTCTAATATACTCATTTCTCACTTTATCCATTCTCGTCACACCACACATCCATCTCAACATTCTCATCTCCGCTACATGCAGTCTTTTTTCATCCGTCTTTTTCACAGCCCAACATTCTGATCCATACAGTAGGACAGGTCTTATCACGGACTTGTAAATTTTGCCCTTCAACTTGAGGGGCATCCGTGGGTCGCAAGTTGTTCCCGTGACCTGTCGCCATTTCATCCATCCTGCGTTGATCCGATGCGTTACGTCTCGGTCTATCTCACCATCTCCTTGGACGAGCGACCCGAGATACCGAAAGTCGGAACAGATTGGTATTGGCGTTCCGGCAAGAGCTAAGGCCACAGGACCGGAGAGACCGCCGAAATCACAAAACAAGTACTCCGTTTTGGTTCTACTTAATTTCAGGCCAACACTCTCCAGTCTGTGCCACCACACCTCCAATCTATTCTGGATCTCTTGACCACTCTCGGCAACCAGCACAATGTCATCGGCGAATAACATACACCAGGGAGCCTCTTCCTGAATGTCCGACGTAAGAGCGTCCATTATCATCAGGAAGAGGTAAGGGCTGAGAGCCGACCCTTGATGTAAGCCAACAGCCACATTGAAGCTGCTAGTGGTGCCTGCTGTAGACCGGACTTGGGTACTGCATCGACTGTACATCGCTCGGATCAACTGAACATACTTCCCAGGCACACCTTTCTCCTTAAGGGCCCACCACAGAACCTCACGAGGTACCCGGTCGTATGCCTTTTCGAGGTCAATGAATACCATGTGCAAGTTTTTATGTGCACCTCTGTATTTCTCACACAGCTGGCGTATAGCGAAAATGGCATCCGTTGTACCGCGACCTGGCATAAAACCGAATTGGTTCTGTGAAATTTCACTCTCTTCTCTCAACCGCCTCTCAATAACTTTCTCCCAAGCTTTCATAGTATGTGACATTAGCTTTATTCCTCTATAATTGTTGCACTCAAGCACTTCACCTTTGTTTTTAAAAATGGGCACTAAAGAACTGTTGCACCACTCATCAGGTATGGCTTCTTCCCGCAACAACTTATTGAAGAACAAAGCTAACCACATCCATCCATCCACTTGCAATAACTTCCACACTTCAACTGGTATTCCATCTGGACCAATGGCTTTACCATTCTTCATACCATTTACTGCTATTTTGACTTCATCCATACTAATCATTCTTACTAACCCTACATTCACTGGTTTACTCTCTAAATTCCTACTCCAATTATTTTCCTCATTCATCAGTCTTTCAAAGTAGTCCTTCCACCTGTCCTTGATTTCTTCCTCATTCGATAGGACCATTCCTGCTCATTCTTCACACATCTTACATGACAGACATCCCTCGCCTTTCTTTCTCTTGTTCTAGCAAGGCGATACAGCTCTTTTTGGCCTGCAGGACTGTCCAGTGTGTTGTACAATTTGTCCTGAGCCTTTGCTTTTACTAAAGCAAAGGCTCAGGCATAACATGGTAGGTAAAAATCATCCAATGAAGAATCCCACCCTTGGGCGGAGCGGGACACAGTTTCAGACTCTTACTGACTAAACAACTTACACCACTCCTATGTTACCATATATACCAGGGTCAGAGCCTTAAGAGAATTTACTAAACTGACAATGTCAATATCTCACTTCCTCAGACACTACAGTTCCACCTTTAGATTATGTAACTTTTTGGTGTACAATAAAGTTGTATTCTATTCTACAGGCTCAGCCCCTCATTGGATGTTTTCAGTGGCAGAATTAGAGAACATTTCCTGTCATATAGACAAGAAATGTTTTTTGACTCATTAATATGTATGAACAGGTTTTATTTATTGTAAAATATAAAATAAATAAAAAGTATGTAAGTTTATGTGTATCATATTATTATGCAAAATATGCGCTTTAAAACGTTACAATACAAATGTTTATGTATTTTGTGCTTGCACATATTTGTGTAGTTTATTTTTAGTATTGTTGTGAATCACTCAAGTTTAAAACTTCAAAATATACATATAAGGTTTGCTGTAAGGAAACTCAATTGTGGGTTAAGCTCGCCTCTGTACATCACCTGTGCTTCATTTTGTATTAACTTTTGATCTGTGTACAATAAAGAATATAAGAAATCAAAGATGGTGAAAGGAGTTGTTCTCCTACCTTAGGGGCATGATCTCAGATTGTAATATAATATTCCACAACTATAACACAACACCATCTAATCACAACCAGAGCTTGTGTTTTGAGTACTAGACAACTGAAAAATCTATATATTTCTAAGCACATACATATTATTGATAAATTACATGCAGATACAAAACAAATGGTCATGCTTATCACACAAGCATTTGTCCTGGGTGAGAATCAAACCCACAACCTTTGGCATAACAGTCAGGGTCACTAACTACTAGACCAACAAGCCAGTCAAATTGTGCAAGATAGACAGAAAGTGATGCAGGAAATATGGAAGCCTAGGGACATGATGGGTTTATTATTATTATTACTAGCCCATACTGTCCCACTACTGGGCAAAGGCCTTCCTCCATTCGTTCCAGTGTTTTCGGTTTAGAGCCACTAATGATGGGCTTATAGATAGTATAAGTCAATACCCAAACCCCACTTTATATTTTGTCACAAGTATTATTAACCTGTCGGCTATCAAGCGAACGCCGGCATTTGCTGTAGTACCCGCGAACGCCGGCGTTCGCTTTAACGGAAAGTTTGTCTATAAATACTTTTTTTTTACGTTCTTGGATAAATATCAAAATACCCTACAAAAAAAAATGCTCAAATATTGCATTCTATTTTTGAAAATTTGACAACGCTTGCGCTCATGATTTCGCGCTACGCGCCGTCGCTCGCTTGGGTGTCAAGGAGTTAACCTTTCCAATATTGTAATTAGAGACATAATAAAAAGTAGATGTGTGAACACCTGCGTTTGCTTGAGGCTCAAGAGTTTTAAATGATGAAACTTGGCATAATAGGGCTCATACCTTATTTCTCAATTTTGCATTATAGGGCTCATGCGATATAAAATGTGTAGTAAAATTCCAACTACCTTTTTGTGTGAAATGTTGCAAAATTGAGTCAATTACATATTTGAAATCAGCAGCACAAGGTGCTTAGATTTTTTAATACAACAAGTTATTGAGTATTTGTGTTTGGTAAGACAATAATAAGAAGGCATATTTATAGACGATCTTGCTTCATAATTTCCCTATTAATATATTAACCATACATTTTGTTTTCTTAATAATGTATTAGAACTTGGAAAAAATCTGAAAAAAACAAACCAAACTTTAGCCACTTTATAAACTAACACAAATACAACTTTTAGTTTTTAAGACTTTATTTAGCGAGTTAATTGCAACTTATACATATTTACATTGAAAAAAGTACGTTTGGAAAACAAAATATAGGGTTTTGTTAGGTTTTTAACCTCAAATGTTACATAATTTTTGTATCACTATAACACCACAAATTGTGCAATTAATTATATTTTAATGCAACGGACACTCACTTCACATTATAAATTGCGGGTAGGTTCTTAGCAAGGGCCGCTGTTTGGCCCAAATTTGGGGATTTTCGCAGCAAAACATTGATCAGAGAGGCCATTTTTGACGGGACTGCGTTTCGTTCGAAAATCAGAAAGACATGTCATCAGTTTGACAGTAAAAACTTTATTGATCAGTCTTTCAGTTTAAAAAACATTTTTTTATGAAATAAAATTATCGATCCGACAAAAAATCAAGCTAAGTCATGCAAGTTTTTCAAAGAAAGTAAATGACTCAATTACATTCTTTGATTGGACAAAGTAATAATAATGCTAGGTATTTGTCTTTCGATTAGTGCGTGAAATGAAACACATTTTACGTCAATTTAGTCTACGTTACATTACACGCATAAAAATTAGTAACACGTACATTGCAAAATTGAACTATTTTGCTGACAATAGAGAGATTTTGATTTTGTAGGGAGTGTCCAGATTTTTATATCATTAATATGTCTCGCGCGAGACAGCGGTGATTTTTCAGGGATAACTCGATCGTGCGTGAAGCATGCTGAGGAAACACGGCTGGCTAGCTCTAGCAAGTTTGAGTGGACTGGCCACCCGATAAGCTGGATTTTTAATATCATATAAAAAGTGAATCACTATTTCCTGGTCACCAAATTGGTCCAGCCGTTTTATAGGATGAAAAGTTTAAAAGCAAAAAATATGTACGTATATACTTAGTCATCGAAATTTCTTTCTTTCATAAAAAAAAAAAACAAAAAGAGAAGGGTACGTAGGGTATATGTATAACATATAGTATAGTATAAGTATAGCACGCGGCAAATACGTTGAACCTTGAAAATTTTCTAATGTTATGCTTACGCGCAGCCTCCCACTTCTTCCGAAAATCAGTTACTGCGCATTGTGTACCTTGTGTGTCGAAGATTGTAACCAATTTTCGGGTCTCAATCTACGTAGGGGCTTCCGCTCTAGGGTAGAGCGAGGGCGTGTCAGACTTTTACTCACTAAAATCCACCTGTGTCCTTCAGTTCCTCTTTGCGTTTTAGGACCAATGTAAGTATCCCTTTTCCGAAATTCTCCGTGGCTTTGCTTTGCTGAGTCAATTTCTTGCTGATACATCTTCGTTTGGCTAGTGGGCGCATGAATCCGCGCGCACAAATCAGTGTTGTTCAAGCGCAGACGCACGAATTCCGTAGAATGCGCGCGTCTTTTTAAAACCTCAGAAGTAACGCGTAGGTATTTACATTGCGTTACGCTATGGAGTTAAGGTTGAATTTGTTATGTTCAGTTTTGGATAGACGCTTCGACTCTGCGCTAGTATAAATTGGCGCTGTGTAGGAAATAATCTCTGTAGCTTTACGCAGCGTATCTGTGAATTATGTTACACTAGCTTTTGCCCGCGGCTTCGCCCGCGTGGTATTGGGGTTGGGGTTTCCGGGATAAAACGTAGCCTATGTCCTATTCCGGAGTGTATCCTATGCCTGTGCCAAATTTTATCCAGATCCGTCCAGCCGTTTTGGCGTGATTGAGTAACAAACATCCAAACATCGTAACTTTCGTATTTATAATTGTACGAGCCAATAATGCTCACACAGCAAATTACGTTTTATATAATAAACAATGTAGGTACTTTTAATTAGTCGTAACTACACTTCCGTCACGCGGTAATGTGTCTGTAATCAATAAGTGCGGCTCTATTACATAACTTTATTGTATTTACAAAATAAACGTTTTAACGTGTTACTAAGTGGTTTGGTGTTACTCCTTACAACCTACAACAACTACTGGAGGATCGTCAACGGCGAAATACTCCAACATCTTTTTGGTCCTTCGAGCCGGATTGGATCATTTGGTCCTGATTGGTCCTGTTGATCCTTCGAGCAACAAACAAAGGTGAGTCGAATCATTATTTGAATCATCAAGCTTACAAACCAGCGGAGATTACGTCTACTGCTACAAACCCGCGGAGATTACGTGTACCGCTACAAAACTACAAGAATAATCAGCGGGGATAACGTCCACTGCGATTTGAACTACACAACACCTATTATCGACTACTAACTAGTAAACATGTCGAAAGAAGGCTACTTCGAATTTGAAGAACTCATAATCAAGCAGCAAAGCAGTTATGAGAACATCAAGGCTCTGCAAACGAATTATAAAAAGGATTCTGCGAAGAGAAAGTCCGTAGATTACCTTAACAAACGCATCGAAGCTTTACAATCCCTCTGGGATGAATTTCGGACAAATCATGAGGTCTTGAAGAAGTATGAGTCAGCCAAGAGCGACCACGACTACTTCGAGAAAAACATTTTTGAAATAACGAAAAGCATGTTCAACGAAACAATGCAGTCAATGACTCAGCTACGAGACAACTTATTAAACGAACCTGGATTTTCGGGTGTCTCAAAACCGAAAACCCCACAACCACAAGAAACACCGCAATTTGATACAACTGGAGTACATCAACAATTTGGAGATGAAACGAACCAACACTTATCAATGCTGTTACGTAATCAAATATGTAACTTCAACGCCTTGAAGCGAGCTGTCTCCAAAACTAATCTGGATGATATGAAAGAAAAGTGGCAACTTCAAGATCAACTGAACATACTAAGTTCCAAGTGGGAGTACATCGACAAAATACACTGGGAACTAAGCTACTTACTGCAAGGAAACGACAAGGATTACGAAGCAAAATATGACCATTGGGAGCAAGTCTACGACAACCTAAAGGCAGATTTGAATAGAAAAATCTTTGAAACATCTCATTACGAAAAAACAACACCGCGTATGGAATTACCAGAGTTCAATGGAGCTTTCAGTAATTGGATCTCTTTCAGGGATTTATTCATTGAGATGATTCATAACAATCCAACGCTAAATAAAACGCAGAAAATGAAGTTCCTAAAATCTAAATTGAAAGGTGAAGCGGAGAAATTAATCAAACACCTACCTGTGAGTGCTGAGAACTATGACTCATGCCTGAATATAATTCAGCATCGCTACGACAATAAGCGACTGCTTTTCGTCTCATACGTGGACACACTTCTCAATCAACCGTCTATCGACAAACCGAACTCAAGCAACTTGAAAAAGCTTTACGATACAACCAAAGAGTGTTTAAACGGCCTGGAGAACATCGACATCAACGTCCCTGTTTGGGGTCCACTGATCGTGCACTTATTGTCTTCCAAACTAGATGACGTCACTTACGGTGACTACATAAAAAACATGAAACATTCAAGAGAGCTTCCAGACTTAGATGAGTTTATGGAGTTCCTGGAATTACAGTTTATGACGCTGGAAACATGTCGAAACAAGAAGAGTGGTGTGAAACAAAATAATTCAACAAATAACCAACATAAAAATTATAATAACAACAAGTCAACGAACTTTAAAGACTCAGAAAAGTGGACAAAAACCTACCGTGCATCGCTACGGAAATGCCCACTTTGCAAAAATGATCATGCGCTAAGGCAATGTACAACATTCCTGAACATGGATGTCGCAACGCGAAACCAAACAACAAGTAAATTAAACCTATGCAAAAATTGTTTATTCAGTCACGGCGACAACAAATGCAATTCAACGAAAAGATGCCGCACGTGTAACTTTAAGCACCACTCTCTCCTTCATGATGACAATCTGAAAGGGCAACAAGCGAAACCAGCCACCACAACAGTGGCTGAGCGAACATCAAATCACATCAACGGTGAACAAGAGATCCTCTTAACGACTCTTCAACTCAAGGTCAAGAACAGGGAAGGTGATTATGTCATCCTTCGTGCGTTACTGGATCAAGGCTCACAAGTAACCTTGATCACAGAAAATGCTGCTCAACGACTAAATTTACCCCGAAACAAAATGCACGCTGCTATCACTGGCGTGGGCACTATAATGGGTTCGAGCAAAGGGATGATAAAATTAGAATGTAAGTCAATTTACTCTGACTATACATTCAAAACAGAAGCATTAGTGATGAATAAACTTATCAACAATCTGCCGAATTCTACAATCAACACAACAAACTGGACACATCTGCACAATATCAAGTTGGCCGATCCAGACTTTAACATCTCAGGGCCCATCGACTTACTCCTAGGAGCAGATATTTATTCTGAAGTGATCTTAGAAGGAGTACTAAAACACAACAATAACTCGACAGTAGCGCAACAGACCAAGTTAGGCTGGATACTGTGCGGTGCTACAAAACAATTCAACTGTCTAGTTACTCTAACGGAGCTAGATAAGATTGCAACTTTCTGGGAGACAGAAGATATTCCTTCAGAACCTGAAACAACAACCAAAGACGAATTCTGTGAAAAATATTACACGGAAACCACAGAGCGATTAAACAACGAGCGATATGTGGTGAAGATGCCGATGAACTCCAACTATGAACAAAACCTTGGAAAATCGAAACGTCAAGCCATAGCACAATTTCTTCACTTAGAAAAGAAAATGGCGAAACAAGAGCACTTTGCTAAACTATATAAACAATTCATCCGAGACTACATAGAACTAGGTCATATGAAACCAGTAACAGAATCCCAGAGTCGAGTTCAAGCCTACCTTCCACACCACGGCGTGGTAAGGGCTTGCTCTACTACGACTAAACTACGAGCTGTTTTTAATGCATCCATGAAGACAGACTCCGGCTACAGCCTAAACGATCTGATGGAAAAAGGGCCCAACCTCCAAAAGGACATTTTATCCCTGATCATAAAATGGAGGAGCTATAAATATGTTCTAACGGCGGACATCGAAAAAATGTACCGTCAAATCCTTATCCATCAAGATCAACAACATCTACAAAGAATAATCTGGAGAGAGACCTCAAGAGAACCTCTTAGAGAGATGCAGCTGTGTACTCTCACCTACGGTACCAAAGTCGCACCATTCATTGCGATGCGCACTCTCCTACAACTAGCTGAAGATGATGGCAACGCTTTCCCTTTAGCCCAACAGGCGCTGCGAAACGAGTTTTATATGGATGACGCCATCACTGGACACCATACCATAGAAACAACAAAGTTATTGCAAAAGGAGCTTAGCGAACTACTAAGGAAAGGTGGTTTTGTTTTACGGAAATAGTCCGCGAACGAACCATCGATTCTGAAAGAACTACAGACAGAGGAAAAAAGTCACAACAATGACTTCAATTTCAAGCAGCAAGAGTTTAGCAAAACACTCGGACTCACATGGAATGACGCAAGCGACACATTCCATTTTATTAGTGAAGCACCTACCAACAAAAAAAATGCGCCATACACTAAACGCAGGCTATTGTCAGAGATAAGCAAGATCTACGATCCGCTTGGGTGGTTGGCTCCTATGACCATCCAAGCAAAACTACTATTCCAAAAATTATGGAGTGACAACTGTCAAAACATTGGTTGGGATGAAAATGTACCCGATACCATTGAAAAAGAATGGCTCAAAATTATTTCCGATCTACAAGACATAAACAACATCAGTTTGCCAAGGTGGATAAAAAACGAAAACAAGACGATCGAATTGCAAGCCTTCTGTGACGCGAGCGAGAAAGCCTACGCTTGCGTTATCTACAGTCGAACTACGACATCTGCAGGCCAATACGTAACTACTCTACTCGCAGCAAAGACTAAGGTGGCTCCAGTCAAGAAGAAAACTACGATACCGAGGTTGGAATTATGCGCCGCAGTCTTGCTAGCGAAACTCCTAGAAAAGATAATCAAGATTCTTACAGATTACAATCTAAGGATCCGCTGCTGGACCGACTCTAAAGTAGTCTTAGCATGGCTTCAAGGAAACCAAACAAAATATGAAAAATACATTACAAACCGAACGACACAAATAACAAACATTGTACCTGCAATAAACTGGGGTTACGTAAAAACGAACGAAAACCCTGCCGACTGTGCGACAAGAGGACTACTACCGTCTAAGTTGGTGGACTTTTCCTTATGGTGGGAGGGTCCTCAATGGCTCCAAGAACAAGAAAAACAGGACAGTAACCTAAAAGAAATTTACACTACATCTGAGGGTTTTCTAACAAACTGTTTCACGACAAATAGCACGGAACCCATGCAAATTAAAAATGAATTAATTGATTCCTTACTCGAGCGGCATAGCAACATAGATCATATTACAAGAATACTCGCTTGGATCATACGTTTCACCGATGCATTACGCAACAAAAAGAGGTCAAATGAGTGTAATGAACTGAACTTGGATGAAATAAATAACGCTTTACAAGTAATTATCAAGTCAGTGCAAGGAAATTATTTTGAAAAGGAAATTAAATCTCTCAACGGTGGTGGAAAACTTCCTAACAAAAGCACCATTTTGAAACTCAACCCATTTTTGGACTCCGCTGGTGTTCTACGTGTCGGTGGACGTCTAAAGCACTCAAACTTGCCAGTGGATACTAAACATCCCATCCTCATCCCGGGAGAGGCAAGACTCACGCAGCTACTAATCGAAAAGGCGCATCAACGAACACTACACGGTGGAGCAAGATTAACGCTAGCTTACACTAGAAACAAGTACTGGATTGTCAGTGGTAATCGGACTGTCAAGAAGAGACTGCGGCAATGCATCCAATGCCGTCGCTACGCAACAAGTCAAACTGGACAGCTGATGGGCAATCTTCCTAAAGAAAGGATCACTCCGTCGAGGCCCTTTTCATCCACTGGCGTGGATTTTACAGGTCACGTGGATGTGAAGATAAACAAAGGCCGCGGAATAAAAACCTGCAAAGGCTACATAGCTATATTTATATGTATGTGGACAAAAGCCGTACATATCGAACTAGTTTCAGACCTATCAACGCAAACTTTTATCGCAGCTCTGAAAAGAATGTGTGCCAGACGAGGCACCCCAAAACACATGTATTCCGACAACGGAACTAACTTTGTAGGAGCAGCAAAGGTCTTACATGAGGAGTTCCAACAATACAGAACAATGCTATCTTCAGAGTTCTTCAAAGAGGTCAACGACCTTGAAATCGAGTGGCATTTCAACGCTCCATCCTGGCCATCGGCAGGAGGATTGTGGGAAGCGGCTGTGCGTTCAATGAAAACACACCTGAAACGGGTAATCGGGCAACAGAAACTAACCTACGAACAATTTGCAACGCTTCTTACACAAATCGAAGCGTGCATGAACAGCAGACCGTTGAGTCCGTTATCTGAAGATGTAGAAGATCTGGACTATCTCACTCCTAGTCACCTTCTCACGGGAAGTCCAACGCTCACATTACCACTCAATGAACCTGAAGAAATGAAATCTATAGACATCAGAAACAAATGGAAACTCATAGAGCTTATGCGCCGACACTATTGGGATCGCTGGTCAAAAGAATACATTCATTTACTACAAAATCGAAGCAAATGGCAACGAACCAAAGAAAATATACAGAAGGGGCAACTAGTTCTCGTCAAAGAAAATAATCTACCTCCGTGTAGGTGGGCTATGGGCCGCGTCGTGGAACTGCACCCGGGCAGCGACGACCTAGTTCGCGTAGTAACACTCAAGACACAAAATGGAGTTCTGAAAAGACCCATAATCAAACTCGCCCCACTACCTATAAACGAGGCATGCGAGAGTACGGAGTCACAAAAAGAGAGTCCTGAAACTAAATACTACAAGAAAAATAAGGAAGTCAGTAAAACCCAGAGAGGGGCTAACAGCTTACTCATGGTGCTACTAGTAGTGCTTACAACACTATCTTGTGGACAAACAACACCCCTGGAACATTTCAAAATAACACCGTTAGCTGAAAACCAACCAATATACTTTGATCCTGCTGGAAATATTCAACTTATACACGATGAATGGAAGCTTCTTGTATACTACAATTTGACAACATTCTGGCAAAGTACAACAAAGGTTGAGAAATATGTGAATCATTTAACTCAACTATGCGACACGATGCCCAACGAGCCATGTCATTCAGCGACACAACAACTTAAGTACGAACTGAACCAGTTGAACGAATACAATGTGTTGTTACGTTCTCAACATCAACAACGAAGGCGTCGTGGCTACATCAACGGCGTAGGAAACATTGCACGAGCACTGTTTGGTGTCCTTGATAATGATTTCGCTGAAAAATACTCTCAAGACATCCAAAAAATCAAGACAAACGAACAATATTTACTAGAGCTGATAAGAAATCAAACATTGATTATCGAAGCAGAAAACAACATTATAACGCAACTAGAAGTAATTCAGCGATTCATGAACGAAACAAAATACAATACGGCAGTGATAGAAAATAGATTTCAAATCATGAAAACGATGAATGACATCAACTCTGGAGCCCTAACTGCTAGCTTACTACTTACAGTATTGAGAAGAAACCAACAAATACTACTAAACGCATTGACAGATATCTATAGAGGAAATTTAGATATGAAACTATTCACACCGGCACAACTAGCTGAACAACTCAACTTCATCGCCGGAATAATATCGAAAAGATTAACGCTACCTATTACAAACAGAAACACAACAAGATCATTTACGTCAAAGCCAGGCTCACGGAACAGTACCTACTATTCGAACTACATATCCCGTTACTAAGCGATGACGAATATACATTATATCATAACATACCTATACCTACACAGCACACGGCTAACCAATGCCAGGTGATAGCGATAACAACCAAGTACATCGGAGTGAACTTCGTAAAAAATACCTACATACAGATGGAAGAGGCTGATCTTCAACAATGTACAACAATGGGGGCGGATAACTATATCTGCCACGCCTACACAACTATCAGCAACTTGCATGGAGCCACAGCATCTTGCGAAGCAAAACTACTGAGTCAAAATGTAAACAATATCACATGTGATTGGGTACCACAACAATGCTCTGACCAATGGATAAAACTACAGCGACCAAACATATGGCTATATAACTGCATCAACGAATGTGCACCACGAATGGTGTGTGAGAATCGTATTACAACACTAACGATTGCTAAGTCAGGACTTATGGCCCTAGGTCAGGACTGTGTACTACAACATAAAGACGCTACAATATATTCGCATAATGTTTTTAGTAGCTACACGAATATTGGACTGACTTTGGAGGTACCAACTATTGATCCACCAAATGACATCTGGAAAAATCTGAAGAAGACAAAGATTGTGTTACCAAAACTAAACTTATCTGATGAACACAGACAACTGGACAGCCAGATAACTGAACAAAAGGGACGAGAAAGCCTGCCCAGCGATTTAAGTATCCACGACATTGGCAACTACACCATAAGTTCTTTGCTGGTGGGAGGAATCGTCGTTGCTATTATAATATGGCTAATAAGAAAATATCTTCCGGCATGCAAGAAAGGCCGTAACCTCACCAACACCAAGAGCCAACAGACACTGTCAACAAAATCACGAGAGAAGTTAGAAAATATAGAACTGGGGGAAAAGGCAACCAACTCCGAAACAGAAGACAGACTTTCGAAGATCCCAATGGGAACTAGATTCGAACTATAATAATAATCTTATTTTTAAACTATGTTAATTTGAAACTTTGTTTTTACTTATTATTTTAATGTTTTGTATAATTTACTTTTACTTTATTTAACTTGTAACAATTTTGATGATCTATGTACCTTTACATCTTTCCCTCGGGAGCATGTACGAGCCAATAATGCTCACACAGCAAATTACGTTTTATATAATAAACAATGTAGGTACTTTTAATTAGTCGTAACTACACTTCCGTCACGCGGTAATGTGTCTGTAATCAATAAGTGCGGCTCTATTACATAACTTTATTGTATTTACAAAATAAACGTTTTAACGTGTTACTAAGTGGTTTGGTGTTACTCCTTACAACCTACAACAACTACTGGAGGATCGTCAACGGCGAAATACTCCAACAATAATATTAGTAAGATTGTTTTGGGATAAGTAATTTCGAAATAAAACAACGCTTTAATTTCTTAATATAATGTACTTATTAAAAAATCGTCTACATTATTAGAATACATACAAAATCCATCTTCTTAAAAGTAACTTAGCGCAATACATATAGTATGCGTCAAATAAGTTGAACTAAACTGGCAGTCGATGCCTTCACTTCGATTAAAACCGGAGTATCTTATACTGCGTATTGAAGTTCGTTCGCCATTTTGGTTCAATTTATACGTCGCGTATTGTACAAATGTACGATATCTATTTGACTCGTTTTTGCTGTCTCTGCCGGTAGATGTCGTTGGCGGGTGGCGCCACACCGAGTTCGTCGTCATCAGAATCTTCTCCTGCTTTCCTTCGGCGAGCCTGTATAAAATAAAAAGTTGAATTATGAAATACTAGCTTTTGTCCGCAGCTTCGCCCGCGTACATAAAATATAGCCTATGTCACTCAGGAGTAAAGCAGCTTTCTATTGTTGCTAAAATTTCTCTAATTGGACCAGTGGTTCCAGAGATTACATCCTACAAACAAACTTTACCTCTTCATTATATTAGTGTAGACTAGTGTAGATATTTTGAAATATTTTGAATTAAATTGAGGGAACGATGGCTAACGAATAACTATTCAAGAGGTAACGTTTGTTTTTTTTTGTGAGATAACTACTGGTCCGATTAGAAAAATTTTAGCAACAATAGAAAGCTGCTTTACTCCTGAGTGACATAGGCTGTATTTTATATACGCGCGAACCCACTAACAAAAGCTAGTTTTTATATATAAGACTAGCGACCCGCCCCAGCTTCGCACGGGTGCAATGTTGATATTATGCCTGTACCTATTATACATATAAACCTTCCGCTTGAATCTAAATCTAATCTAATAAAAAAACCGCATCGAAATCCGTTGCTTAGTTTTATACATCTAAGCATACATAGGGACGCGACTTTGTTTTATAATGTACTAGCGACCCGTCCCAGCTTCGCACGGGTGCAATGGTGATATTAAATATATTGTATACACATACTAGCGACTTCGCACGGTTTCGCACGGGTAGACTACCCCTAACATTTAGGGGGATGAAAAATAGATGTTGATACTCAGACCTACTCAATACGCTCACAAAATTTCATGAGAATCGCTCTAGCCGTTTCGGAGGAGTATGGGAACGAAAACTGTGACACGAAAATTTTATATACACCGGTAATTTTAGTCGTTTTAATCCCGAAGAGGGTCGATCCAGTACATGAAACACTATCGAATTTAGAACATGCCTAAATTAATTTGAGTTTAAAAAAAAAGTACATTGTTTTTTTATTCTAACTTTACCAATCGATAGTGTTTCATGTACTGAATCGATCCTCCAAGGGATTAAAACGATCAACATTTAACGGTGTATAAGATAAACCTTCCTCTCAAATCACTCTATCTATTAAAAAAATCCACATCAAAATCTGTTGCGTAGTTTTATAGATCTAACTTTGTTTTATACTATGTAATGATGAAGCCCGTACCTTGCTAGCCACGGTGGTGATTCCCTCGTCGTCTACTATCCAGTGCACGGAGCGCGCCAGGTCGAAGAGTTTGGTGTCGCAGCCGTTCTCTTGAGTCGGAGCTGGTGCTGTCAACATAACATATAAATATATAATACTAGCCTCCCACAATGTGGACTAACGACTTGGTGAGGGTCGTGAGAATTAGCTCCAATTTTCAAAAGTGCCTGTAAATGGTCTATTTGAAATAAATAATTTTGAGTTTGAGTTTGTCTATTTTAAATCCTTTTTTTCCTTTTGTTTTTGTAAATTATTATTTCTTGTTTTTTTATTGCTATAAACTCGTGCTCGACTGCGATCCCACCTGATGGTAAGCAGTGATGCAATCGTTGATGGTGAGGCGCACTAGTTTATTAAGAGCCTATTCACTCTAGCCTTGAAGACATCTAAATTACTTTTATTATTGTTAACAGTGCGACCCGCAAATAAAATAGTTTTTATTTCTTTCTTTCTAAACTTACGTTTGTCTGGCAGTGATATTCTGTTGAAGAGCTGCATCAGCCGGTCGATGGCGACGAAGGGTCCTCGGTAGCAGGACGGTGGAGGCATCATGGTGCATAGGTGAGCCGCTGCAGGTGGCATTGGGAATGTTCCACCTGGAAAACCAAGAATAGAAAATATTTTGCTGGCGGGAAAATTAGGGTAGAGTAGGGTAGTGAAGGGCAGAGTGGTCAGTTGACTATTCTACCCTTGGGTTGTAGGGTAGAGTAGTCAGTTCATCGGCGTAGCCAACCCTATGGTTGGCTGAACCTATGTTCAGGGTGGGGCAGCAGTCTAAAATAATAATATGTCAATCACGCGCGCTTTTTGTTTTGATCGTTATAGTTAGTACCTAGATAGTTTATTTTGTTAGGTTTAGTTAGGTACCTTACAGGTCAGAGCCAGGGTGGGGCAAGCGCCCCATCCTGCCCCACCGTGGCTACGCCCATGGTCAGTTGGCTACCCTACGCTACTCTACCCTAATTTCTTCTTTCGCAAAAACCTTCTAATGACAATAACAAACACAACTGGGGTGGAAATGACACATAGTTTTTAAAGTAAATATAAACTGGTGCGCAATCGCAATCGTTGAAGGCGCACTATTTTATTAAGAGCCTATTCACTCTTGCCTTTAAGACATCTAAATTATAATCGAACGGGAAGACTGCAGACTGCAAATGTTCCAGTCCTTCAATGTACGCGGTATAAATAATAATGATAATCTTTATTATCGCATATTTACAGTTCACAGGTGATTTATAATAAATTAGACACAAGAAAATTTGAGTTGCAATAAGTACTGGTACTGTCTACCAAACTAAGCGAGTGCTATTGTTTTAAATGAGGTGACAAAACGCACCGTAGTAGGCTTAACAACATTTGTCCCACCTATACGCAAAATCCGCACTGGGCCCCGCGTGGTGGATTATGGTCCATTCCGTCTCCTAGAGAGAGGAGGCCAGTGTCCCTGCAGTGGGAACATTAAAAGCCTGATGATGATGATAATACGCAAAATACGCGCTTTAGTCGTGGAGTTACGAGCAACAGTCCGAAATACAAATACAAAATGTACCTGGTATAGGGTGTTCTCCTGGAAGTGGATTGACCTTCGGCTTGTATGGTATCATCTGGCTCGTGTCTGGACGTGCTATGTCTTTGTTGGGGTCGTTATCTCTGTGAACAATGGGTTAACATTTCAGTCCCTTGGAATTTGTGTTTTATCTAATGACGAATCCCACCCTTGGGCGGAACGGGAGACAGTCTCGGACTCTTACTGACTAAACGACCCACCCCTTTCCTTTTTAGCCTTCATACCAGGGTCGGACCTTCCTTTCAGAAACCGGACCGGGGCCCCAGTAGGCTTCGGCCCTGCAGTTGGACCTCTTCATTTGCTGACAACTCCTTGAGGCGCGCGGGAACAGAGCGCGCTGTCGACGACTGGCTTGGTCCGGGTTATTACCAGATAACCGGACGGCGAGCTACCCATTGCTCACCGGACGGTGCCCAAGCCCGCGCCTACGGTGGTTGGAATGGTGTGACGAGTGGATTTATTTGCCAAGGTCATGCAGTGTTTACGACTAAGTACTCCATCTCATTTAGCTTTTGGGGGTATTTGGAACAGAGAGTAAAGTCCCACATAACCCCGTTGAAAAGTGAGGATCCTCCGACCAGACGGGTGTGGTTGTCTCCCGATAGGGCTGATGCCTCCGGCTGCGGATTCCAGCCGGGGCCCGTCATTGGAGTGACCCCATAGGCGTTGGCTGGTAGAGCAGATGGCTCTGTGTGTTATTGTGTGTATGTGTATACTGTAGGCACGACTCGGCGCTATGTCATATAGCGCCGACACTTCAAGACACACCGGCGGAACATCACTGCCGGGTGAGACTCCCGATAGTTAACTTCAGGCTGTCGTATATGTTCGAATTGCGCGGAGAACTTTGATTGCGCGATGCAGGATTCCTGTAGTTCTTATGTAACGCCATAGATGGCGCTACAAGTTCTTGAATCCCCATAGGTTTTATTTTAAGTGGGAAATTATTTAATGACTTCCCTCGCTCTAGGGCGGAGCAGGACGGCCTGTCAGACTTATTGCTCGTCCTCTGCAAGCCACCACTTAAGATGGATCCAATCACTCTTTCGAATAGCTCGACAAAAACAGCCATAATATCATAATAGGCGGCAAATAAGTTGAACCCGTTGCTATGTACGAAAATTGGTTACTGCACAATCAAGATCGACCGCCATGATGGTTCAACTTGTGTGCCGAAGATTATTATGTCGTTAATAACTTACTTTTGTCCGAGAATGACTGCTGCTAGCTCGGGTGAAATTCCCGCTAAAGGCCCACCAAGCGCCCACGATTTGTTTGACATTGAAGCCACCTGTAAAAAAAAAATAGAATATAGAATAATAATAATAATATAATATAATAATAATATAATATATTGGACAACCATCACACAACGCCGTCTAGTCTCAAGCTAAGCAGAGCTTGTGTTATGAGTACTAGACAACTGATAAACATACTTATATATTTCTAAATAAATACATATTATAGATAAATGACACCCAGACACAGAACAAATGATCGTGCTTATCACACAAACATTTGTCCTGGGTGGGAATCGAACCCACGACCTCCAGCATAGCAGTAAGGGTCACTAACTACTAGTCTGACAGGCCAGTCGTATAATACTTTATTGTACACCAAAAAAGACATAACAACAATACACATATATCTTAGAAGATTGTGGAATAGAAATGAAAAAAAATACAAGTTGCAGTTTTGAATCTGCTGCAAATTTCAGGAGGCGATTATGTTAGTGGTTCTCAACCCGAATACACAAAAAAATGGGTAGATTAGGCGCCAGATAACCAAAAAAATAAAAATAATCGGTCACTAGAAAATTCAAGATATATCTAATACGCGAAATATAAATTTAACTAAAATAGCTATTGACTTTGAATGCGCATTGACAGATTTTCGGGTTTCAAAGCGGAGGCTGCGCGTAACCATAGCAACGGGTTCAACTTATTTCTCGAGTACTATAATTATCTACAGTCTCTTCTTCATCTTACTTCTTACTATTATTATAAATGCGAAAGTTACGATGTTTGTTACTCAATCACGCCAAAACGGCTGGACGGATCAGGGTGAAATTTGGCAAAGGCATAGGATACACTCCGGAATAGGACATAGGCTACTTTTTATCCCGGAAACCCCAACACCAACCCCAATACCACGCGGGCGAAGCCGCGGGCAAAAGCTAGTAGATACTATTTGAAATGTAACTGACCTCTGTGTATCCAATAGACTTGAGCTCGGCGATACTGCATGGGTAGAGGTCCAGGAACTTGTATCTGTCCACCAGCTGGGCTGTCTCCTTGCCTTCGAACTCCTTGATCTGTTCAACGAAGGTACATTCATTAGTCTTATGAATCCGATGTACAATGAAATACTTATTTATACTGATGAATATTATCAAAAAATCCGATCTGAAGCGTCTAGTAGGGGTTTTTTTTTTATGATGAGTAAAAATCATCACCAACCCGCACTGGGCCCGCGTGGTGGATTATGGCCCATTCCCTCTCCTAGAGAGAAGGCCTGTGTCCCAGCAGTGGGAACATTAAAAAGGCCGATGATGATGATGATGATGATGACGATGAAAAATCATCTAATGACAAATCCTGCCCTTCGACGGAGCGGGAAATGGTGTTAAGCTTTTACTGACTAAACAACCCACCCCGTTCCGGGGCCAGAGCCTTCCTTTCAGACTCAAACCCATGGCTCCGGTTGGCTTCGACCCTTCTGCAAGTCCCTACAGTTTGCTGACAACTCCTAGAGGCGCGCGTGAACAGTGCGCGCCGTTGACGACTGGGCTTGATCCGGACGATTGCCAGAGAGAGGCTACCCATTGCTCGCCGTCCGCAAGCCCGCGCCTATGGTGACTGGAAATCGGCATCGGATTGCCAGCGGCGTCGGGGGCGTGAGCTCAGTTGCCTTCTGCGGTCCGCCTCCTCCTTTGCTAACATTACTGCTTCGCAGAAAGGAGCGACCGCCTGCCACCCCCCCTCGCTGCGGACTATGGCCTGTACCGAGGCCTGGCACCAGAGATAAGCGAAGATAGGATAAAAATAGAAAGGCGATCTGTCGCCATCTAATGCTATAATATCGAGTACTGATAAATGCTTGCACTGACTGGACAGGTCTACTCAAATCTGGTGGTTTTTTCTTCAAAAGACCACCTGAGACACTAATCTGCATGGTTCTCTTATGATTTGACCATTACATGGTTACTGTATAGACTTTAAAAGAGACTGTGACCCCTGAGTTTGTTTCGGTGTTTCTTCTCAGGGTAGCCAGCTAGGAAACACCGGACTCTAGCTTAAACTGACGAAAAGAAAAAAATATTGACGTGTAAAAGTGTTATTTTAAAACCTATTTACAAAATAAATATCATTTATCATTTATCGCTAAAGAAAACACTAACCTTCTCCAGCACAGCCTGCCTTCGTTTCTCCACCTTCACAATGCTGACCAGGTCGCCGATGTTGGACTCGAACTCCAGGAACCTGTTCCAGATGTCCACTTGGCTCTCAGGCTTCAGACTGCCGGACGAGAGGACCCGCTCGAACAGGACGCGGGTGTTATTGTCCTCTGAGGTAAAAAAATGGGTGTGACGGAGTATGTTACTTCTAACTGCCTATTATATGTTACTTCTAGCTGCCTAGTATATATATATGAAAGAAGAAACCGACTGACTTATCAATGCACAGTCGAAACTTTTGATTAGAATGTGAAATTTTGCACAAGATTTCCTTTTATGACGTAGGCGAGTACTCATCATTATTAACCTAGCGCCCGTCCCGGTTGCTAACCTTGGCTTTCACCTCGGTGCCCGGGGTCCGCTTTCCCTCACAGACGCCTCCACTTCGCTCGGTCTTTTGCGTCCTTTGCCTTAAGCCCATTAGCACGCATAGGCGAGTACTAAGAGAGAATTTTAGGATATTGGTTTGTATCCATTCCATGTACCAATTTATTCACAAACGCCCTGCAGACGACATAAGTGGAATAAACTCAATTCAGACACTGATATAGTCTAATCAGACAAGTAAAATCTATACTAATATAATAAAGAGGTAAAGTTTGTTATTTTGTTTGTAGGAGGTAATCTCTGGAACTACTAGTCCGATTGGAGAAAATTTAGCAAGAATAGAAAGCTGCTTTACTCCTGAGTGACATAGGCTATATTTTATGTACGCAGGCGAAGCCGCGGACAAAAGCTAGTTTAAAACAAATTCATAAAAAAAAGCAAGTGATGCTTGACATCGAGGGCACGGTAAAATACAAATGAGACTCACCGTTAAGATGCGACAAATAGTCGATATAGCACAGCACATACTCGGGGATGTGCGAGAACTTTTTGAGACCCAACTCGAAGATCCTGAACGCTATGTTCTTGTCCTTGGAGCAGTAGTACTCCATCAGCGCTGCGGCCACGAACACGTGGTACCGGGATCTGGGATATAAAATACACGTCTTTGATAGATTTCTACACGCAGACCTCACTTCGATGGAGACTAGAACAGAAAATCTAATACAGTACGCGGCAAGTAAGTTGAACTAAAATAACAGTCGTTGCTATAAATGATATTTATTTTGCAAGGTTTAAAAAACGCTTTTACACTTTTTTTTTATGGTGGTCAGCAACCATCCAATGATGAATCCCGGTCTTGGGCAAAGCGGGAAACATTGTCAGACTCTTACTGACTAAACACCCCACCCCGTACCTTCTTTGCCTTTTGCACTGGAACCAAACCTTCCTTTCAGAAAGAGACCCTGGGCCCCAGTAGGCTTCGACCCTTTTGAGTCCCTGCGGCACTTTTACAGGTTTTTTTTTCTGTCAGTTTAAAATAGATTGACCATTACATATTTACTATATGGACTATAAAAGAGTCTTTGATCCCTAAACCTATTTCGGTGTTTCTTCTCAGGGTAGACCGCTAGAAAAAACCGGACTCAGGTAGTAAAGTGACGAAAAAAAATTGGGTTTCTTGCCAGATCCGTGCGTTCTTGTAGAACCGTGCACTAGCTTCTGACGTTTTATAAGTGCTCATGTAACCATACGTGAAATAAAATATTTTGAACTTTGACTTTGGACTTTGACTTTGGACTTTGTCTTTGGACTTTGACTTTGGACTTTGTCTTTGGACTTTTACTTATGACTTTCACTTTTGACTTTGAGTTTTGTTACTGACCTGGGGTCCTCCCGGGCTCGCTTGAACACCGTCCGCGCAGACTTGATACCCTCGGCACGACGCGCGAACTTCATATACTGCACGTAGGCCAGGGTCGGGTCTATGTCTTCCATGTCCAGGTAGCGCGTGTACACTTGATGAACCTGATACAGAACATGATATTGTAAGACTACACCATCCTCATCATCGCCGTTAGAACTTCGGGCCTTCAAGCTCAAGAGGGAGTAAGGGGGAAGCACAAAATTGTCATTACCAAAACTCGTATGGCATGATTACACGTCCCGATTAAAAACCGGCCAAGTGCGAGTCGGGCTCGCGCACAAAGGGTTCCGTAGCAGCAAATATAATAAACTTATTATGTCAATTTATACACCTGGTGAATGGAGCCTAAACTCTCCCGATATTTTGCCTTGTACTTTTATGTATGAATATTAATTTTATATATGTATTTATAAATATTCCGTGCTATAGGCGTGCCCAAATCGGCATTTCTCGTAAAAAGTACCTATATTATAAAGATTTTATATCATCGCGGATTTTTAAAGGTGTACAATACTGTAGTATATTTTTTGATCTATCTTATAAGGTTCAGCCATCGTTTTCAGTGTAAGCACAATAACTTAACCAAAATTACAGTTAAATCAACCTATCTCAAAAACTATAAGAGATACTTTGATCAAACCAAAAATCGTTGAAAGAGTTAATTAGCATGCATCACCTCTTTTTTTTTTAGAATTTTATACCCCGTAGTTATAAAAATAGAGGGGGGGGGACATACTTTTTACGACTTTGAGAGCTGATATCTCAAAAACCGTTCACTTTAAGAAAAATGTTTTTTAGAAAACTTTATATCATTTTAAAAGACCTTTCCATTGATACCCCACACGGGTATGTACATCGAAAAAAAAATTTTCATCCCTCAGTTACATGTATGGGGGGCCCCACCCCCAATTCTTTTTTTTACTATTTAGTGTCATAATTTTGTAGCGGTTCATACAACACATATTCCCATCAAATTTCATCACTGTAGTACTTATAGTTTCCGAGTAAATCGGCTGTGACAGACGGACAGACGGACAGACGGACAGACGGACAGACGGACATGACGAAACTATAAGGGTTCCGTTTTTGCCATTTTGGCTACGGAACCCTAAAAAAGCTTCCTCAGCCGAAACAGTCATACATGTACAGTACGGCCATCGGATCTTGACTAGTGTAAACTTCGCAGAGCTTTTCCGCTAAAATTCACAGAGGCTAACTTCAGACTCGCCAAGATCCGACGGCCGTATTGTTAGCGAGTTGTAGAGATCCACGACGAGGTTTTTCAATCATCTCCCAACTTTGGTAATGAACTGTGCTTCACTTATCAACATTATCATCAGCCCTTTAATGTTCCCGCTGCTGGTACACAAGCCTCCTCTCTACGAGAGGGAATGGGCCATAATCCACCACGGACCCAGTGCGGTTTGGTGGATGACACTTACCTTATATGGCAATTGGCAGGGCACATTGCACGCAGAACGGATGGCCGCTGGAGCCGAAAGGTTCTGGAGTGGCGACCGCGTACCGAAAACCGTAGCGTTGGAAGGCCTCCCACAAGGTGGAACGATGACCTGGTCAGGGTTGCTCGAAGCCGATGGATGCAAGACACACAGGACCGGTCTTTGTGGCGGCGCTTGGGGACGTCTTTCGGCTGAAATGATGATGATGATGATGATGACTTACCTTGTTATAATGCAGTCTGCTCTCTTCATAGTCGGCATGGGCGAAGTGTAACAATGTGGATTGTTTGAGAGGACCGCTGGTGGCGCGCTCGTAAACCGCGGCAGCTTCGTCAGAGAATAGGCGTGCGGCGTTCGAGTCCTGAGGGGTAAAACACAACTTTATTGTACATACACCAAAATGAAATAAAAAATATATAAAATCAAAAATATGATATATTAAGATTAGTGATGTGTTTGTCTTGGTTAGTTTTTTTTAAATTATCTTCAAAGTCCGGTTTAATGGTCCCGTTTTTAAAGGATTAAAAATCAACTTGCGGGCCGCAAAACTAACAACTCGAAGGCCCGTATCGTAACGATTTTATACAGGTAAAAATTAAAAAAACACAACTTTTGTTATCAAAAATTTGAAAAAAGCTGACAAAAAATTCCACCGCTGAGGGTCTAGAATCATGTACTGGATTTATGGTATTCGTTTGCGTTAACATGTCAATGACACCTTGTATAGTGTAGTGGTTCTTACTCCACTATACTCACCCCTTTCTCCTGCAGCAGCTTGGCCGAATGGTCGAGGAACTGTGCGGCCTGGTGCCACACGTCCGGATGGTGAGCCAAGCACAGCAGACACTGTTCTATGGCGAACATGACACGACGCGCTACCAGCGCTGTGTCTTCGGACCGAAGGGGGTTTGATCGCTCCCAGGTGATGTATTTCTTCCAGAGTTCCACCTGTAATAAAATTAAACTAAATTAAATTACGAAGGCATAGAACTAACTACGGCAAAAAAGCCATCAGGGTTTTTTTATGGTAGGTAAAAATCATCGAATGACGAATCCCACTCTTGGGAGGAGCGGGAAACAGTGTCAGACTCTTACTGACTAAAGAACCTACCCCGTGCCTTCCTTGCCTTATTCCCAGAGCCCCGGTGTAACGCTTTCGCACCAACCCTCGGCTCCGGGAGGCTAACAACGTAAGGGTTGATATTTGCCACCATCAAGATGTTATCTTTGCTTACCTGTTTCATCTCCTCTCTGTCAGCAGTAGGAGGCGTGGCAGGCATGTTCCTGTTCAGCCCCCGGGTGACCGTCTCCAACTCCTTGGCGACGCGGCGAGCGTTCATGTAGTCGCGGGAACGTTCCATCGCCATGCGCTCAGCTGTAACGAAAACAATAAAATATTGTTGTATGGCAACAATAATACACAGGGTGTCTAGACATCGTCGCACATAAGAATACCATGGATCCAGTGCATGATTCTAGACCTGGGGGATCTGGTCTGGTGGAATTTTTTGTTGGTATTTTCTTATTTTATTTTTTTAAATATTTTTTACGTTTTTTTTAAAATAAACTGTATGAAAACGTTATTTAAACATTTTTGTGCAAAAAAAAATGAATGAATTACATTCCAAATTTAAAATGTCATCAGGTTTGATTAGAATATCAACTTTATTTGCCTTGATGATTTTTTTTATTATTATTATTTTTTCTTAAATATCATTGGGTTGGTTTGTATAACGATTTTATACGGGTAAAAATTAAAAACAAAAACACGACATTTTTGTCTTCTAAAATTTCAAAGAAACTGACGAAAAATTTCTCCAAATCATGTACTGGATCAGTGGCATTCGTTTGAGCGACAATGTCAATGACACCTTTTTTAGGGTGTCTGGTAATTAGTAATTAACTTATTAAATATCTAAATGGTCTAGACAGACAGATGGACAATAAAGTGATCCTATAATTGTTCCCTTTTTTATGATGTACGTAACCCTAATAAATTGAAAATTTTACGAGGGAAGTCAACAAACAACTTCTCTCTCTAAGATTAACTGAAGGATCATTCCAGGACCTGACAGCGGTAACTCTTAAAAAAAATTAACGTATGCTGGAAGAGATTTCTTAAGAAATAAGCATCATCTTTGTACCTATTCTCCTGTTTTCTGTATTTTTTCTCCTACTATATATTGTGTGTACATGAATTGTTAAATAAATAAACGTAACTTAAAGTCTTTACTTACCTATGATAGTGTTGATGCTTTGCTCAAAAGCTATGTAGTCCTTCCACAACGTTTCTATGCCTATTATGGGAGTGATGACTGCCCTTTGATATACCTGAAATATAGACAATTAAATGCATTTATTAGCACAGGTTTAGAAGCACATATTGTGCCTTTGTCCCTCCTTGTATGGAAAGAAAGGAAGAGAAGAAGAAGAGTTTTGAGTTTACACGTAGAAGGATGGAGAGGAAGAGGGTAGGATGATGATGATGATGATGATGTATGGAAAGGATGTCTTAGATTTTAGTTGATGAAGATGAGATGGAAGATCAAGGATCAGAGGACCTCGGGACAGTTTTTTTTTACGATTATTTTTTTTAAGGTAGTAAATCACCCAATGTATTCTCCCGCTCTAGGACGGAGCGGGGGCTAAAACCACACCTATGTTAATTTATTTATTTAAACTTCATGTACAGTATTGGTACATAGAGTCGCCTTGGAAGTCAATGGAGCTAAGCCACAATTTTTGCGAAATGGAGTTAAGTGCATTAACATACTCACAAAAACCATACTTTATATTAGTCAATACATCTAATAGATATAGTATCTGTAAGCAGGTTATTTTTCAATTTTCCAATAACTTTAAGTTTAGCTTTAACAAGAGTCAATAAGTATAAGCAGCTTAGATTGTGATTACAATCATAGAAAATAAGTGGTCAATAGTTGTAAGAACTCTTGACCTCCAAAACTACACTAATTTATGTTAAAATAACTGTTTTCTCTCGCATCCTTTATTTTTTAAACGTCCATAAGTGTAGTACTGTGGCTTAGCTCGGTTGACCTCCAAGGCGACGATAGGCGGATTTAATGCTACAAGGCATTCTCTACCACTTAACCTTTGTTAGACAACGACAACCTATGTTCCTCCTTTGCTAAGATTTTTTTTCAGAGACTTATTTATATGTAATTTTTCCTTGAAAGCAAAAAAAAAAAGCAGCGGTGGTAATCTCAAAAGGTGACTGGTAAAATAGATGGAAAAAGACCTCTTGGAAACAGTCTAATTCATTGGTCAGACCAGATCCGCATCACTCTTGACTCAACGGTATATGGGGCTTCACTTGATTAAATGGAGAATCATCATAAGAGCGAAAATTATGAAGAAGGGTGGTTTTTTTTAATGGTGGGAAAAATCATCTAATCCACACTAATATTATAAATGCGAAAGTAACTCTCGTCTGTCTGTCTGTCTGTTACGCTTTCCCGCTTAAACCTCTGAAACGTTTTTGATGAAATTTGGCACAGACAATCTTTAGACCCTGAGAAAGGACATAGGCTACCTTTAATTGGAAAAAAAAGGACGCAGACGAAGTCGCGAGTACCAGCTAGTGACAAATAAAGGGCGGTATGTGTGTGTTTTTTTGCGGTGCGGGAAACAGTGTCAGACTCTCACTGACTAAACGACCCACCCCATTTACTTAGCCCTCATACCGGGGTCGGACCTTCCTTTCAGAACCCCTTGGCCCTGCAGTTGGGCCTTTGCTGACAACTCCTTAAGGCGCGCGGAAACTGAGCACGCCGTCGACGACGTTGTTTTGTCCGGACTGTTACCAGACGACTGGACGGCGAGCTACCGTAGCTCGCTATGAAGTAGGACGGTCACGACCCTCAGCATTGAGGAATACGACGCAAGGAGGAGGAGTTTTTCTTACCTTTCTAACAGCAGATATCTTCTGATTTTCAGCATAAGACCCCACCGCTTCCACACTCTTCAAAAACGTGATGTAATCGTTCCAAATCGGGTACGCGTGGATGTCCAAGCCGATTTTGTCTAAGGCAAAGTCGTATGCCTGGGCCATTTTTTCTCTGAAATAGTAATTTAGATTTATTGTGATTAGGTTAATGGTTTAAGCTTGATCATCATCATCATTTCAGCCGAAAGACGTCCACTGCTGGACATAGGCCTCCCCCAAGCGCCGCCACTAATCTTAATTAGTGCTTTATTAATTTAAGCTTGATATCTAATTATATTTTCTATCATTGTACCACAAACGAATACCATGGATTCAGTATGATTTTGGACAACCCAATGAAATTTTATTTATTGGAATTTTATCCTAAATTTTAAAAATAATGTCTATTAATGTGGTATTTTATTTGTATAAAATCGTTTGCCAGCCATCTCGATTGAGACCCGAAAATCTGTTACTGCGCCTTCAAAGTCGACCCTCATTTTGATTCAACTTACAGTACGGCCGTCGGATCTTGGCGAGTCCGAAGTTAGGCTCTGTCAATTTTAGAGCTTGAAAACTTGTAAAAAAATCCTTTAGGTTTAAACAAATAAATGCAATTTTCAGTTTTTATTGCTGTTAAAAACTGTTATTGGCATTTATATCAATCTACCTTTAAGTCAAGAGAGAATAGGTTACTTCTAGGTAAGCGCGCTTCATCGTCACTTTCCTTCAAGTGCGATAGCAGTCAAGCGCGAACCTATCTATATATATATAAAAGGAGAAACTGTCTGACTGACATATCAACGCACAGCCAAAATTACTTGGCGTAGGAGCATGAAATTTTTGCACAAGGCTTCCTTTTACGACGTAGGTTAACACTAAGAAAGGGTTTTTCAAAATTCTGCTCCTAAAGTGATGTAATGGGGATCTAAAATTTGTATGGAGAACCCTACTTTCACGGGGTGAAGCCGGTGGCAGAAGGCTAGTCGACAATAAAAAAAGCTTTTCTTCTTCTTTTCGAATCGATGATAAACTCTTTAAATTGTTTGGGCCCAGTAGGTGGCTTTTAATAATAATTAAAAATTATTATTAAAAAAGCTTTTAATAATAATAATATTCGACAACCATCACACAACGCCGTCTAGTCTCAAGCTAAGCAGAGCTTGTGTTATGAGTACTAGACAACTGATGGTATGGTATGGTATATCGGGCTGATGTCCGCAACTCCACGACTAAAGTGCGTATTTTGCGTACGGAACAACAACAACTGATAAACATACTTATATATTTCTAAATAAATACATATTATAGATAAATTACACCCAGACACAGAACAAATGCACGCGCTCATCACACAAACATTTATCCTGGGTGGGAATCGAACCCACGACGTCCGGCATAGCAGTCAGGGTCACTAACTACTAGGCCGACAGGCAAGTCAAAAAAAAAGTCATTTGATACGTACTTGTAAGTCGGCAGCATGCACTTTGTCTCCTTCACGTAGTTGAGGTACAGCCTCCACAACTCTATGTTCAGGATCTTCATCAGGCATCGCTGGAACAACTGCCCAGCCAAAATGTTATCATGTCATTTTTGTTCTTAGAGAGTTTGAACCATTGCTGAATTTAAGATTTGACCAAATAACAATTGAGAGTTGAGTTGTGGGTGAATTGGAATAATAAAGCCACATTATCTTACTCTGAATGTTGTTATTTATTTATTTAAGTTTTATTTCATAGAACACCAAGGTACAAATATAGACTTAATGCTTTAGGCATTCTCTACCAGCCAACCTTATGATGAATGAAAATGAGAGATAAAATTTTACAAATAACCTTGTATAAATAAAAATTAATACCTACGTATTTCTTTTGCGCGTATTTAATAACAATTTCACTATATTTAGGGTTCCCTACATCATAAGGAAAAAAAAACGGAACACTTATACACACTACACACACACACACACACACACTTATAGGATCACTTTGTTGTCTGTCCGTCTGTCTGTCAAGAGTTCTAGTCTGTTATCTCAAGAACGCGTGGAGGTATCGAGTAGAAATTAATACTCAAAATAAAACAATATGCGCGCTTATTGCGCTTGAAACTGTAAAAAAATCAAACTTCTTAGTAAACCAGAAAAAATGAGACGACAGTTTATGTTGCAAAAAACGTATATTTCGATACTCTCACAAGAAATCAAAACAAGTTGGAAGGAAATTGATAGCCTTGGTATGACCAAGAAAAAAGGAGAGAAGAAACGCATGTTACTAAAAGAGGAGTATACATGTGGATGGAGGGAGAGGGAGGCCAAAGTAAAATTGAATGGGTTGTGTGAGAAGTGATTTGAAAGAAAAATCGGCCAAGAGCGTGTCGGGCCACGCTCAGTGTAGGGTTCCGTAGTTTCCCGTCCGCCACAAATTTCTCACAATGTAACAGAATCCCGAGAGATGGCGCTGTACCCGGTGGTAATTTTGGATTGCGTGAACCGATTTTTTTCTTTTTGTATTTTTATTTGAAAGAAGATACGCTCTGGATAATGAAATATATAAAAAAGTTTTAAAAAATGGTTGCATGTACAGTTAAATTATAAAATTAGTTCAGAACGTTTTTTTTTTTTTAATTTTTCAAAAACTGTTCATCCTATCAAGTTCAAAATAATTATCCTAGAAAGTTTACTTAAAGTTCTACGTTTGAGATTTTTTTCATATTTTTTATACTTCATTTAAAGTTAGAGGGGGGGACGCTTCATTTTTTACTTTCGGAGCGGTTATTTCCGAAAATATTTATATTATCAAAAAATTATTTTAGGGGACCCTTAATCATTTTTAAATACCTATCCAACAAAATATCACATGTTATGGTTGAAATTAAAAAAAAATCACTTTCCACTTTACGTGTAGCGGAGGTACCCTAATTAAACATTTTTTACCACTGGTTGATATACATATTGATATCAAGTTTCAGCTTTCTAGTGCTAACGGTCGCTGAGATTATCCGCGGACGGACAGACAGACAGACAGACATGGCGAAACTATAAGGGTTCCTTGTTGAATACGGAACCCTAAAAAAGGAGTTAGTTTTAGCGTGACAGGTGACAGAACAGAATTGAAGATAAAACGCCAAATAAAACGAAACAAGGGCAGTATGATGTTGGTGAGTGAATGAAACTGCCCTGTTTACACCAAAAACAAATGTTTGTGTGACGAGCACGATCATTTGTTGTGTCTGGGTGTAATTTATCAATAACTAGCGACCCTACCTTGGCGCGGGTGCAATGTTGATATAAAAAAATATTATGCATTCGAGTTCGAGAGAAAGGTTTACCTCTTGAATCTCCTATTAAAATAAACCGCAAAAAAATCCGTTGCGTAATTTTAAAGAGCTAAGCAGACATAGGGACAGACAGCGGGAAGCGACTTTGTTTTATACTATGTAGTGATTTAAGTATGTATTTCTATTTAGAAATGTATTTTGTTTATCACTTATTTAGTACTTATACCACCAGGACTGCTTAGTCTGAGACTAGATGGCGTTGTGTGAAAGATGTAAAAAAAAGTTGCCAAACCCTTAATAAAAATTAAAATTGTGACCAGGATATCTATAATTTTATTTTGGTAAGTCCTTAAATTCAGCAGTGGATTCAAACAGCAGTTTTGATACATTTAGAAGAGTATAAAACATACTTACTTTTACCGTTATTTTTTACTATGTATATTACGCGCAAGAACTTATTTTAAGCAATGTGGTTACCTAAATACACATTTTTTAACAAGTCATTATCTAAAGAAGTATAGTGTAGAAGTACGCATAACTTCCACACTCCAGTAAAAGTGTGTCAATGCAAAATGCATACTATGTATTCATATACTCACCCTTCCCTGACTCGAGAACAATGTATAACCTGCTTGCACCACAAGTTACTGCGGACATTTGAGCGCTAAACATTTTCAAGTAGCTAAAGTGAAATCTAAGACCCTGAGTCTTCAATCATCAATGTACTAGATCAAAGATTAACAACAAAAACATCTATATATATAAAAGGAGAAACTGACTGACTGACATATCGACGCACATCCAAAATCACTGGGACTAGGAGCGTGAAATTTTGCACAAGGCTTCCTTTTATGACGTAGGCGAAAACTAAGAAAGGGTTTTTTAGCTCCTAAAGGGATGTAATGGGGGTCTAAAGTCTGTATGGAGAACCCCACTGTCACGCGGGAGAAGCCGCTGGCAGAAGGCTAGTAACGCATAAGTGGCATAGAATTGCTTCAAAAACAAAAGATATTACATTCCAAATTAAATTCTCATTATTAAAACTGTTCAAAAACATTTGTTGAAAAATTAAACTAATTTTGAAAGCAATAAAATTTAATATACAAAATTAACAATGGCGCTTATTCTATTTTCAAATTAGAGCGATGTCATAATCTCAACGCCTACCATTGGACCAAATTGACATCAAACATCATCACAGAATTATTTGTGATGATATTTGTCGAGCCGCTTTCGAAACAGAGATCGGTAATCTAGTACATTGATGATCGAAGCCACAAAAAGAAAAAAACACACACAGAAAGAGTAATTTCCACGCTATTTTGGCTCACATGCTATTGTATAGCGCAAAGAACGCCTTCATATTAGCTGCAACCGAGCTACCATCGCGAGGCACTTTGCGGTTAATTTGAAGGCACTTTAAGGCTGTTGCATACGTGCCGGGTTTTTTCACGTACGGGACGGGACAGGACGTAACGGAAAATTTTGGAAATATCGTTTCATACAAAATGTATATAGAAGCGCATATGACACGGGGACACGGACGGGACGGGAACGTGGCACTGACGGGGCGGGAAAAATATCGCCGCCAACCATGTTTAGCACTCCGTTCGTTCCGGAGAAAAAAGTAGTATTGGACGTTTGCATTAGTGTCCATGATCCGTCTATCCGAATCACTGTTTACGGTAAGTATGCATTAAGAACACGTTCCCGTCTTGAACAAGGCAGTCACGTCCCGTTTTCGGACGGGACCGAAGTATTATCCCGTCACGTATGCAGCGGCCTTTAAAATCTTGAGCCCCTGGCGAACGCCGGCGTTCGCACACCTATTGTCTTTTTATTATGTCTCTAATTACGGTACTCTAAAAGTGAAATTAGTTTGTATTTGTGGCGCAAGTGGGTCTATACATATTGTTAAGTGAACATTGTAAGGGAGGTAAATCCTTAATTCTTTTTGTTTAATAAAACTAAAGATAATTTTGAAAGTGAGTCTGTTGTGTGTGTAAGATACAGCCTTGTATTGATGGTTAGCAAAAGTTACGCTACATTGTTGCAATGTATTTTTGTGTTGCTAACAACACTCTGCAGTAGTGCGTGAAGTGGGGGTTTTTGCCGGGATATATATCTATGAGAGCAGTGGTGGCCGAGTGGTATCGGCCCCGACTTACGAGTTGTAGGTCGCGGGTTCAAACCTAGCCAGGCGCATTACTTTGTGTAATTTATTTCATCACTACTACTCTAAAAACGGTGAAGGAAAACATCATAAGGAAAACGGCATGCATCAATCCGCACTGGGTCCACGTGGTGGATTATGGCCCATTCCCTCTCCTAGAGAGGAGGCCTGTGTCCCACCAGTGGGAACATTGAAAAGGATGATGATGATGATGATATATCTATAGCCCAGTGGCTATTTTAACTATACCCAAATTGACGTAATGTAAAATTAGAGTAGTTCTATATCTCGAGTGTCTGCGCAACTGAATAATAAGTGGAATCATTGAATCAGGCGCGATTTCAATAAAATAAGAGCTGAGAATTTTATTTATTTATTTTTAAAAACTTTATACACATAATATGTACAAAGGCGGACTTAATGCCATAGGCATTTTTTACCAGTCGAGTTGTATCTAGTATTAACTACCTCAGCGAAATTCACCGAAGATTTACTCAATATATTTGCTGCCAAATATACTTTTTAATAATAATATATTTTAATGGTAAAGAAGTTAACTATTCATACTAGAAGACCTAGCTTAAAGGACTGAGTATCCAATCTAATGAAAATTGTCAATGTGTGAGAAGTTAGAATGTTTCCAGAAACACAAAGCTATGTTGCTGCAACAATGTTACGCGTTTTGCTTGCCATCAATACTGCCCCCCTAGCCAAGTTACAATCATATCGTTTAGAGTTAGCGCTTGGAGATAGCCACGCCCTCAACTCTTTTGTTGAGATGACGTTTGAACAAGGGAATTGGGTGCCTGGCCAACGACAAGCGCTAACTCTAAACGAGACGATTGTAACTTAGCTAAGGGGACTGGTTTCGATTAATTAGCTACCAAATGGCGCGATTTCCTTTGCACGCTCATTTCAAAACTGAATTTACACCGTATTTTTCACATCATAAAGATCAAAATAGGTTGTGAGTCGTCTCCAACCACAAGAGGCCTACTGTCATTTGTTTTTAATCTTTATATCGTAGAAAATAGGGTGTAAATTCACTTGTGAAATAAGCTTACTCATCCGTCAAGCCACACCATTTGAGAGCTAACTAAGACCTTGTCCAGAAGAAGCGAATTCGTCGCGAAATGTTTCGCGCGAATTCATTCGCGCGCTATTGAGATACAGGCACGAATACATCGCGTCCACAAGCATCGCGCGAATTCAAAATACGCGCGTAAATCGCGTGCATTACGCCAGACCCTCGACTCGCGCTTATTGCTCGCGAGTCGAGATACTAGGGACCCCTTGTTGCGTCCAGTTAAACGCGCGAACTCCGGCCGAGGGGACGTATCGGGAACAATCGAGCGCCAAAATTTTGCCTAAATGCTCGCGCGTTGGTACGCTCTTTCTGGACGCAACGAACGCGCGTGATTCGCACGAGAGAATCGCGACGAATTCGCCCTTTCTGGACAAACCCTTAGAGTAACCCAGGCGTTATTATGTCACATCGAGTTCGAGAAAGATTGTTATTACTCAGATAAAACTATACTAAGCGTTTCAAATGTGAATAGGGTCGATTGCCATGTTGTGACGTTCAGTCGTACTATCAAATCGAAGAAATTTGTTAAAATTGAAGAATTGACTACTGATAAACTTATTTTCGTTCACAGCTCGCAATTTTTTTTCTTAATCAATATATTTAAAAAATATAAAAATCAATACCACTTTTCATTGTAATTGTATAACTCAAGAACGGGCTCACCTATCCAAACCAAATGTTAAAGCTTCGTTCCGACTATTTAGTACATGGTAATGTGAAGTTTGCACAAAATCGGTCGAGCGGTATCACATTTTTCTGTTGCCGGGAGCGAAGCCGCGGGCAAAAGCTAGTTAATAAAAAAAAAATCTTACCTCGATTTGACAGCAAATCGTGACGTCACAACATGGCAACCGACCCTCATTTGGAACGCATTGTACGAATTACAGACCCCGCGCTCCGAATTACGATATTTTCGATGTAAGGCTCTAGACAGACGGACCCTTATTCAACTGCAAATTGCAGTTCGGATGCAGTTGACACGACTGCAAACTAAACGTGCAGTCCGATTGCAGTTCAATTGCAGTCGGCGGTTCAGTGCAATCGTGTAAACTGCACACTAACAGCAATCGAACTGCACGGTTGGTTTGCAGTTCTATTGCAGTCGTGTCAACTGCATTCAAACTGCATCCGAACTGCAATTTGCGGTTGGATTGCAGTTGAAATACAGTCCGTCTGTCTAGAGCCTTAGCGTCAACATCAGTCGTTCCGACATAGGCATTGTTTCTACGGACGTGATTTATCATACCGTAGGCGTAAACGCTTACATCTGGCGATTTGTTGATACGCTAACTGCGCAGCCCCCCTAGCTACGTTACTATCGTTTCGTTAACTTCGAACGCTTTGAGTTTGCCACAGCTCCAATTCCTTTGTTCTGGCGTCATCTCAACGCTCACGTCACGTGGTCAGAAAAATTGCAGGCGGCACCGATTCCAAGCGTTCGACGTTAACAATACGATAGTAACTTAGCTAGAGGGACTGATATTGAAATTCGGAAGGCGTATCGTTTCGTTAACTACGAATGCTTTGGTAGGCCACGGCTCCAATTCTTTTGTTCTGACGTCATCTCAATGCTGTCATCAAGTCAGAACAAAGAAATTGGAGGCGTGGCCTATTCCAAGCGTTCGACTTTAACAAAACAATAGTAACTTAGCTAGAGGGACTGATATTGTAATTCGGAAGGTGGGGAGAATGCAAAGCCAAACGTTTTCCAAAACTTGATGTGATGTGTTGTATAATTGTGAACATAATGTAGATTACTTTAGTAAGGAATTCACGAAATAGGGTTTATTACATTTCAAAAGCGAGCTTTCTTTGCTAATGTTTTATTATAAAATCAACTAGTGCAGAAAAGAATAGACATTTTTTAGCTTCATTTTGATAGATTAATCACCACTGAATTATGATCGTATCATTCCCGTAAAGGGTCAATCAGGATTTGAAAAGATAAAATTAAAAAATAAGTACTTCTTTTTTTTTAAACTCGAATTAATATACGCATGTACAAAATTCATTTCTTTATATAAACATCAGCTGAGAGAGTTAAATGACCCGTAGTTGTCGGTCGTTGTGCACTAAATACCTACAGGTCACTGGACTCGATCAGATGTTTGTACATGCATGTATTAAATAGAATTTTAGAAAAAAAATTACTTTATTTTTGTAGTTTATTTTCAGCAGAAAACCTTGTCAGTGTTTTGCTGATATTTATTTATTAAAAAAATATACATTAGCATCAAAAACTCGCCTCCAACATGTCTGAACACATTAGCCCTAGCCGAAAAAAAAGATACAATTTAATTTTTCCGTTTTATTTCAATTATTTGCTAGCTTACTTACTAAATCACTCACTAAGCCTATGTTCATAAATATATTCTTCCCTTTATTTATTTTTTTTATTTTCAAGCAGACAAAAGTATAGAGGCGGACTTTTTTTTTAATGTTATCACAGATTGCTTATTTACGTCATAGACTAACTTACGCTGTTACGATACTAACCTTTTCCACTTTCTCGAAGTTCCTTGCCTTCATCTGTAATGATAAATGAAAATTATTAGACAATTATAAACTACTGTATTGTATGCAGCATCTAAGTTGAACTAAAATGACGATTCGTGCTATGGTTACTTCTCTTCTCTAAAAATATGGGCATTGAAGGTCATAGTTCAAATTACTTGCCACGAATAATACTGTTACGAATAATAATAATCTTTCAATGGTCCATGGTCTGTTCAACCGATTTTGACTTCTATCCATTCGCAGGCTGCCGCGCCCCGCGCTTCTATCGCTACGTAATAATAAATTTAAGTTTGCCAACGATACGACTACATGCACACTGGTAAAGTTGAACTAACGAAACCGTGCAGGTAAAAATCCGGTATCCGCTACGAGTAAAGCTAAAAGATGCGCGACACAGACTCCCGCTTCACGCAACATTGACCTTAAATCTTATTTCAAACGGAGTATAGACCTATCCCAAACGCAATGCTAGTAGCCTAGTAAGAAGCCCCTCCAAGCAAGCCATGACCTTCTTACCTGTCTATCATGCCCATACAAATTTTTGCGATTAACGCCTTATCGCCAAGCGGCATCAAAATTATCAATTTAAAAAAAAAATTCAAGAAATACACACCTCCTGTTCAATATAAATCTTCCAGTACCGGCCTGTAGTCGGGAAAGCATTGATGAGCTTCTCATACATTGGCCGTACTTCATTGATAGGTCTGGTCTGGGCCTCACGGATGAGGAGCGACCAGGAGTCCACATCGTAAGTGTTAGCTTCCACAGCACGTTGAGCTCTGCTCAGGCGCTCATTTCCCCAGTCCTGAAAACATTTAATTTTTAAAGGTTAGATGTCAGCCAAACCATTGCGATCCAACAGGTCGAAGCCTACTGAGGCCATGGGTTAGTCATCATCACATAGTATAAAACAAAGTCGCTTCCTCCCTATGTATGCTTAAATCTTTAAAACAATGCAACAGATTTTGATGTGGTTTTTTTTAATAGATAAGAGTGATTCAAGAGGAAGGTTTATATGTATAATACATGCATAATATATTTAATATCAGCATTGCACCTGTGCGAAGCTGGATTGGGTCGCTAATCCATACTAATATTATAAATGTGAAAGTAACTCTGTCTGTCTGTCTGTTATGCTTTCCTGCTTAAACCTCTCAAACGATTTTGATGAAATTTGGCACAAACAATCTTTAGACCCTGAGAAAAAACATAGACTACCTTTTATTGTGAAAAAAAGACGCAGACGAAGTCGCGGGTACCAGCTAGTAGGTTATAAAGGGTAAAACAAATCTGATTTCAGACAATAAGTTTGACAAACCCTCTCATCTGCCCTAGAGCGGCAATCATTAGATGACTTCAAACCACAGAAAAATTTAAAAGCAGGTTATAGACTAGTGTAGCTGTATATGTAAAGCTGTGAAGTGTGTAGCTTGATTATTATCATCCCCCTCCTTTTTAATCCCATCCCCTATTTAATGTTCCCACTACCGCCACTGCCAGGACACAGGCTTCCTCTCTAGTAAAGACTTTTACAGCAAATGAGAAAGGCTCCGGCTTTTTTTTTTATTTTTTCTTGCAATTTTTTATTTCTTATTTTTATATACATCATGGCAATCTGATTTATTTAACAATAAGGCTTGCGACCTGTGATCTGTCTCGCAACTTTAAGTAGGATTTTAAATATTTGAAATGATGGGTGTTCAAATTGATGCTAGCTCCCCATGCAATAATGTTTTGAGGAGCATGTCTTTTCAACTTTTTGAAGGTAAAGTTTGATTCTATGGTCATCTGCTCCCTAGCCAGAAAGAAAGAAAGATTAAGTATTTCCAAGTATTTTCACAGACAGTTTTTATTTCCTCCTTGTCCAACTCTACTTTCTTCATGGAGATGCATGTTTGTTATGAACCAGAATGCTTTAGTTATAATTTGCAGGGTCTTTGACTGGAACAGCTGCTAAGTGTCTATGTTAAGTGAGGATGCTGTACAAGTCAGCTGAATGCCATAGGTCTAAATACAGGATACTATTAAATATAAAGCTTGTTTTTTAGACAACTTTGAGAGTGTAAACCATTAGAATTTGTGGTTTTATGGAGTTACAGATCAATTATTTTTTAATTGAATGTTTTACAATCTACAGTCAAAGTATATGCACAAGTAAACTACGTCATCAGCATGTGGTAATTTTTATTTTGATTTGTTTAAGCTTAAGGTATAAGGTATCGCGACGTCAAACTAACATGCACAGGTTTAGTTTTATTGGCTTTTATTCGCGAATCTTTAGGGTCTGCAAGTTTTAACTAAGCTTTGTTTGTAGCTTGGTAAATGCAGTAGCTGGTTTGTCTGTTAGAATAGGTTAAAATGTTAACAGTGCATGATGGTCTTCATGTCCCAGTCAGAACGTATGATTAAAAAAAATAGCAATTCAATTCCACTAAAATATTGATAAATGGTTCACGACAATGTAAATAAGTTTTTAATTAATGGAATCATAACAGTCTTCTAGCCCTTACCGGCGCAAAGTTCTGCAATCTGACCTTTTCATCTCTATCTTTATTTGTAAATATAACTGTTCAGATTTATTACAATAGATACAAAACTAAAATATGATGCAAAGTAATAATATGAAAATATCAAATATAAAAATACCAATAATATGAACCAAAGACTTACAATTTCAGCATTTTCCTCGGCGGTCGTCATTTTTTTTTTGTTTAGTTTTTTGAGGTTATGTCTAGCCTGGAACTCAATAAAATTATAGTTGTCTACAATTACTCATAAATAATATTTTAAATTAATCGATAAACTAAAAACACTGCTTTTGATTAACTTATGAAAAATAAAATTAAATAATGGATTGTTTACTGACTACGAAACAACTGACGCTACTCGGGTAGCGCTGGCGATTGGATGCGTTCAGAAACCAATGAAACAAAGCGATTAAGCACTACGTTCAGAAACAGTCACTGTGATGATATTCAACCAAAATTTCCAAATGCAAGAATATATACTGGAAGATGAAGCCAGCATGGCCAGTTACCAAAAAAGCAACCATTCGATACGATTTTTATTAATACGTAAGATATTGTCAGTGCAGTAAAATTAGATCAAAATATAAGGATAAGGTAACAATAATTCGCATCCAGGAGAACTATTCTGAACACACTGACCACTAGGTACTGTTTACAACATAGAGGTCAGACTAGGTATCTAAACACCATCATGAACGAAATAAAATCATACAAAATAATGCTCGAACGCAAACCAATCAGTAACATACGTAGTTAAAAAACTCAGTATCCAAACCAAAAACATTAACAAAAAAACTTCTGGGCAAATGTTTTTTTTTTTGTCACTTTGACATTTGCAAAGCAAGCGAAGCCAAGGCGGTTAAAAAATTATTTCACCAAAATAAACAAAAATGTTATTCTATTCTTTCTTTAAATCACTTGTGGGTAAAGATGTGGTAGTGGAACTGAAGAACGACCTTAGTATATGCGGCACCTTACATTCTGTTGACCAATATTTGAATATAAAGCTGTCGGATATAAGCGTCATTGATCCCGAGAAGTATCCTCACATGTTATCTGTTAAGAACTGCTTTATCCGTGGTTCTGTGGTGCGCTACGTGCAGCTGCCGGCAGACGAGGTCGATACCCAGTTATTGCAAGATGCAGCACGGAAGGAGGCTACAGTTTCGACAAGATAATTTTCATAACCTCTTTTGTTAGATGTTGTGTATTTTTTGGACTATAAAGTGCGTGTACATACTAATTTAAGCATAAGTTTCGAAATAAAGTCGTTATGTGAGCATTTGACTTTGGGCTTTTCCATTTGTAATTTTTATTCTCTCTGATTGTGATTTTCACATACTTCTCAAAAGTAAACTAGTTAAAAATATAGCTAGAGATGTATACCTATTTAATACCAGTTACAACATTTAACATTCAAACCAAATCAATTTAAATATTGTGCCTGTTATCCATCAAAACATGAATATAATAAAAAAGACAGCTGGCTCATGAGCCCCAAGTGAACGCCGGCATTCACTTGGGGCGCACAAGAGTTTAATGCCAAGAACTACATAAACCAGAAATGTGTATGATCTACTGAAGCAACAGAGTTCTTAAAAAGTAGTTTTTACTCTTAAGCCCTAAGTAAACGCTGGCATTTGCACACCTATCGTATATTTGTTGTGTTTGTAATAATTACAGTATTCGAAAGGTTAAAGAACATTGTCTTATTACTTTTCTTCTGTGTACCCTATAAGAAAAATAATTTAACTTCATTGACATTAAGATTAAAAAATATGTTTATGAAAATTCCATTAATACATGCTGGAATAAAATTAACTTTCCTACCACACTTTTCCACACTTGATCAGCTGATGGTTTTATTCATCATTTCAGACGAATTGTAATTCAGGTTGGTATCCGCAATTCCACGACTTATGGCGCGTATTTTGCGTACGGCATTTCAGACGAACGTCCACTGTAGGACATAGGCCTTCCCCAAGCGTCGCCACAACGACCGATCCTGTGCGACTCGCACATATATTTAGTAAAAAAAATATTATGAGAAATAGACATTTGGGAATGGGTTACAAAGTACTCTGTGGTAAAAACGGTGGATCATTTGACCGCGACAATTTCTAACTGCGCGGATTTTACAGGATTTTGAAGTTTTAGTACCTATGTAACGCCGTAGATGTCGCTACATGCCCTGTATGTGAAGTTGACCACTGAATTCTGTCCACTGGACCTGAAGACAGTAAGGGACCTGTAACAAAAAAAACCAAGCAACCTGAAGTATATAATTTTAATAAATTGAATAGACTTGGGCAGTGCACTAGTGCTCCACGTTCATTGTATGAATAAAATTTCCTAGCCCTATCCAGTTTTATTTGGGGTCGGCACAATGCGTTTTTTTTTTCATTTTTCATACTTTTTTCTTATTGTATGAATACTACTTATTGTAAAGCAAATTTATTGATAAATTAAAATTGGTTATGACTCTGCTGCGCAAAACGGAACGCTTAAAGCTTTCTTTTTTGAAGTTTTTTTGTTTTGCTACAGCAGCGCCATTTTTATTACCCAGTTGAAAGTATTTCTACCAAATTGGTAGAAGCAGTTATAACGAGGGAATTCGTTTAAAATTTTGTTTAAAATTAGAAAAGTATTATATTTTAATTTAGTATTCAAAAGAATAAAAATAATCAACATTTTATCTATGTATTCAACTATTGGCATTTCTTGTTAAAATAAGAAATGGAAAAATTGGTCATTTTGTTTTTTCAATCTGTTTAATCATTTTGGGACTCATCATTTGTTTTGCTTTTCATAAGGGAAAATTCTTCTTTGAAATTCCTCTATATTATAATATTCTCCTACCTCCTATCGGATGAGGTTAAGATGAATTATTAATAATATCAGCACATGAATAAGTTTCAGTACAATTCTGCAAGCGAGCCATATGAAAAAAATAAAGAAAGTGGTCCACGCAAAATAAAATTCAATTCTATTCTATTCACGTTTGTGAAAATTGAAATAAAAAATATTATTTAAGCATATTTTTTTTAATTTAACCGTCAAATATTTAGTTGAAAAGCCCTTAAAAAAAAGAAAAAGATTTTTTTTTATATATTCAGTTAATCATTGTCTACGGAGACCTTTTGCTATGAAATATAAAGAGGAATATATTTTTAAAATTAATTTGAATTCGTTCAAACAATTTATTACTAGCAAACTACCATTATAGGCTTTATGTCATAGTAGAAAATCTGTCGTTATGGTGGCAGCCCCGGACTCATTTCATTCAACTTTTCTAAGCTTTTCGCCCTTCGCGTTTGCTATTCGCCACTTTACCCGCTGCATTTTGTAATGCTCTCGTTATTATTGTTCTGTTCGCTGTATCAATAGAAAAATATATTTTCTCGTTGATTCACGTCGCGAGTGATGCATAGTGCCCGTTTGATTTTATCTCAAAAACAAAAATATACTTGTGTAAATCCAGTGTTTTCTAACATGTGATTACAAATGTAAATAATTAATTAAAATTATCGCACAAAATGGACGTGAAAGGTTGTAATCGTGGGTGTAATATGTGATTACTTTATTTGTCTTGTGTTTGTTAAGATTTGTGAGTGAAAAAGTGTTTCTTTTTGAAGGATTTTGATGGTGTCTGGTCTGGTTAGCCTGCTGGAGATTCAAGTAAGTTTGTGTGTTCAATGTTTACGTTCAACGGCTTGTTATAATCTTGTCGAAGCTTACATCTGTCTGCAATATGCCAAGTGACTCACTCGAGTCGCTCTCGTGCAGAAGAAACTTCATGAAACTGTTTTTTTTTGTTATTTATGTGGGAGGTAATTTTGTTGGGTTTCTCGTTCAATTGCCGTCAATTAGCGCGATTCAGTGGCCGCGAATGCATTTACATCGTTTTGTTTTGCGGTTTATTTTTAACTGATACAATGTTTTGTCTTTGAACTGTGAAATGGGTTTATTTCTGTTGGTATTTTGATGTGAATAAAGTACATACAAACTATTTTATTCGTACTGTTGTTGTATTTTTTTAGAATCTAGCTCATAAAATAAATGATTACTTTTTTTTCGATTTTGCCTGTAAAAACCTCTAATTTGTCTCCTTGACTTATTTGTTGTAATTTTACCAAGTCTAAAAACACTAAGTTGACTATTTTATTCCCTTCACTTTTACTATTTGTAGTCAAATAGGTATTTGACTTATAATAGTAATAATTAAGTAAATAAGATTAAAAATAGATAGACAATAATATAGGCACATTTTTGTTCACTGACAGAGTGTACACCTTTCTTAGCAGGGTTTAATGGTCAATGAAAGATAGTCCCAATAGGCACACAGCTGATCTTAGTAATTTTTTTTTTACTAGTCCTCAACTATCACTCAATACTATCTATTCCCAAAACTAAGCAGTTTTTGTTAAGAGTACTAGACAAGTGATAAACATACTTGATATTTCTAGATACCATAGATAAAATACTCCTACACACAGTAAACAAACCCCTAGTTCCAAATTGCGTAAAAAGTGGTTATATCACGAAGTCAACCAACACGCAACATCACAGTTTTACTCATTAGCCCTTATAATTTGAATTAATAAATTTGGTACTATTTGGCAAACTATAATAACATGGCCAAATTATCATGCTCATCACACAAAAATTGGTCTTGGGTGGGAATCAAACTCACAACCTACGGCATAGCAGGCAGGGCCACTACTAAACCAACAGGTCACAATCTTCAATCATAAAACTCCCATTGTCATCTTACTTAGTTTTCTATGTAAATTATGAAGACCAGGCTAGCAAGAAGCACTGTGCTGTAAACAACTGACAATTTTGGCACATAAGTTGAACCAAAATGGCGATCGGCCTTGAATAAAATAAGTAACAGATATTGGCTGTGCATAAGGTTCCACATATTTGCTGGATACTACAACTATATCACAACTTCTATATAAAGTCCAGTAACTGGTTATGTCTCAAAAGAGATCTTATCTTGGTTCCATAAGAAAAATTTAAAGATACATAAAGATATAATGATGTCCATATTAATATCAACTTTACAACCAATTATTTTGCTTATTAAATAAGTTTAAATGTTTCCAATTAGCCATTTATGTGTATGTATGTCATTAAAGCCTTATAAAATGCAGTCGAAGATGCTGCATGATATTAAGTTTCAGGTCTGAAATGTATGATAAAGTATTAATTTTATTTTAATTAAGAATCTTGAATTTAAGCATACAAGAGTATTTATTATTTCCTTTATTTTACACAAAGCTTACAGACTTATAACAAAAATGAATATTTTATTTTTGTTTTATGTTTGCTTTTTTTTTATTTATTTTTTTATTTGTAGGTATTGTAGCTTTTTGGGTGGGCAAAAATCATCCAATGATGAAACCCACTCTTAGGTGGAGCAGGAAACAGTGTCAGACTCTTACTGACTAAATACCCCACCCCGTTCCTTCTTTGACTTTTGCACTGGGGCCAAGCCTTCCTTTCAGAAAGAAACCCTGGGCCCCAGTAGGCTTCAACCCTTTTGCAATAGGGATTGTAGCTCGTGACATTCTGTAGTTTCTACTTACATCCCAAAAAAAACTAGTTTATCTGGACTACAGTGAGGCCATTCTAACTTGGAGAGCCTGAAACTAGGCTCTGCGAACTTTAACGCTTCTCCGAATTAGATTAAAAAAATTGCATGCCTCGATTTGACAGTAAATCGTGACATCTCAACATGGTAATTGATCCTATTCTCATTTGGAATGGATTGTAAAACTTCCAATTTACTTTCGACATTGGCAGAATAACCGACATCGGCTGTACTTGCCACTAACAAAAAATAGAATAATAGGATTATAAAACTATTCCAATTCCAAGACCTCTGAAAATCTGTTATTTTATACTTAGATTTTGGACCTCCATAGTGTACTCATATATTAAAAATATAAAAAGTACGGCTTTAAAAGCTGTGCACATGCCAAGAGTTTTCAGATGTTATCTCTTCTTTCGTGTTGCCTCTTCATCATAGATCATGTTGTATTGCATTATAGCTTTTAAACCATGCTCGACGTTGATGCTAGGCGAGTGGGAAAGGCCCTTCTTGGCTAGCTAAGTACCTATTATGCAATTTGTAATGTAAACATAGGAACATTCATAGAATTCGCTGTTACACTATTCATATTCATGCACCTGGTTTGTTAATTATTGTAAATACCTACTTGTCAAGCATAATAATAAACATTTAAGTATGTTAATAATCTTTGTATAAATTTGTGATAGCTACAATCTGGAGGTTTTTAAATTCAAGAGTGGATATGCTACTTCTAGGCAAGCATGCTTTATTGGCGAACACATCATTATATTCAAGGGCTTGCAGGCGGCGAGCAATGGGTAGCTCGTTGTCTGGTAATCGTCTCAACTGAGCCCAAGTCATCAACGGCGAGTATTGCACGCGCTTGAAGGAGTTGCCAGCAAACTGTAGGGCCCAGCAGGGTCGAAGCTCCTGAAGCCATGTCCAATAGTGAAAGTGAACACCATAGCCCTGGAATTAAAGTAAAGAGGGCCTGAGGTGTGATTTTACCATAGATATAAGAAAAGATTATTTCTATGGATTTTACTCAATAAAAATCTGACACGAACATATCCTATCAAAGTGCTACAGTCTTTCTCGAGTTCTGAACAATTAGCAACACAATCAGCAATTCATTTTTATTTGTATAGATAGACAAGATTTCAAAATGCCTTTTCCATTTCTGTCGGACAACACAATAACGAAATGAATATTCATGAATATAACATATTTTAGCTAACTTTTTCTCATAATTCATATCTGTCAAAACTTTTGCGTAACTTTTAATTAAGTATTTAAACTAAGATTACATCTTGCTAGAGAAAGTGTTTGTATTACTAAACAAGATGTTCTTTGTTTTATCAAGATTGTTTGATCTGATTGAAAAGAGAATTTTGGTAGACTCGACATAGAGAGGGCTATGCTCAGAGTATCCTTGCGTGATCGAATCAGACATGAAGATATCCGCAAGAGAACCAAGGTTGCCGACATAGCGAAAAGAATCGCCAAACTTTGTGGCAATGGGCAGGACAAATTGCACGAAGAACAGATGGCCGCGGGGGCCGAAAGGTTTTGGAGTAGCGACCGCGTACGGGAAGACGCAGCGTTGGAAGAACTCCAATTCGCAGAGCCTAACTTAAAATTCGCCATGATCCGACTCCCGTACTGTACGCAGAACTAGAGCACAGGGGCGTAGCTATCACCGTATTTTCCGTATCAATGCTACGGATCCCCCGCATTAAAGGGCCCCCCCACCTACGTAAGCAAAAATTCGCAATATGTTAACTGTCTCGCAGGATAAACCAAGCATTTGTAAAAAACACATTTTTTTTTATACGGGGCCCCGCGAGACTAGCTACGCCACTGCGAGAGTACCTAACTGTAGTTTGTTGTCATAGTAAATAGCTAATTAAATACAAACAAGCTGTATTAACAAGCAAATGATGATTACTGCTAATTATTATGTTTGCGTTGATATAATAGGAATGTCAGAGTAATTGTTACAATATTACGCCTATTTGGACGTGACGTCCGACATGTTTAGAATAAAGGCCGCTGCATACGTGACGGGTTTTTTTTCACGGACGGGACGGAACGCAACGGGAAATTTTGGAAATATCGTTTCATACAAAATGTATATGGAAGCGCATATATCACGGGGACACGGACAGGACGGGAACGTGGCACTGACGAGGCGGGAAAAATATCACCGCCAACCATGTTTAGCACTCCGTTCTTTCCGGAGACAAAAATATTGTACGTAAGTATTGGACGTTTGCATCAGCGTCGATGATACGTCTGTCCGAATCACTGTTTACGGTACGTATGCATTAAGAACACGTTCCTGTCTTGAACGAGGCAGTCACGTCCCGTTCCCGTTCACGTCCCGTCCGAGGTATTATCCCGTCACGTATGCAGCGGCCTTTAATCTAATATAGCATAGAAAATCAAATCGAGAGCAGTGGTGGCCGAGTGGTATCGGCCCCCACTTACGAGTTATAGGCCGCCGGTTCAGACCCAGCCAGGCGCATTACTTTGTGTAATTTATTTCAACACCACTGCTCTCAAAACGGTGAAGGAAAACATCGTAAGGAAACCGGTAGCTTCTAGAACCAAAAATTCGAAGACATGTGACATCCACCAATCCGCACTGGGCCCGCGTGGTGAATAATGGACTATTCTCACTCCTAGAGACGAGGCCTGTGTCCCAGCAGTAGGAACATTAAAAATGCTGCTGATGATAGCAGCATTTCTTCAGTCTCAAAGAGATGAAATGGTCTGCAATCGATCACACAGACACAGTGCAAGTTAATGAAAATCCACATGTCTTTGAATATTAGGTTCTAAAACATTTCTTACGATGTGTTCCTGGTTTCTTACGATGTGTTCCTTCACCGTTTTGAGAGTAGCGGTGATTTATTTATTTATTTAAGGATCTCCAACAAAGGATAATACACAAAATATTATATATGAAATAAATTACGACAAAGTAATGCACCTGGCCGGGTTTGAAGTTTTGAACTGTCGATCTATACTCGTAAGTCGGGGCTAAGCCGCTGCGCTAAGTCTCCACAGCCTCAACAAATGAGAGGGTCATATTAAGTTCAGTATCACCCACATATCCCAGATGGGATCTACTTAGGCCGGTAAAGACTCAAGAGGATATTTAAGTACAAACTTTGAAGGTCAAGTGGCACTTTGACACCGATTAGTGTCCAGCTTTTGTTATTACGTATTCTCTAGTGTTACGGAGAAGTCCATTTATCTGACTGCCGGTTTGCTGGGCTTATACTGAAGCCCTCTGGTCCTAGGGATGCTATGGCGAGAACAATTTTTTTACTAGCGACCCGCCCCAGCTTCGCAAGGGTTAGGGGATATTGTATTTGCATGTATTATGCACATAAACCTTCCTCTTGAATCACTCTATCTGCTAAAAAAAACCGCATCAAAATCTGTTGCGTAGTTTTAATGATTTATGCATACATAGGAACAGGCGACTTTGCTTTATGCTATGTAATGAAATGATTTTCACATCTTCAAGGTACCGCAGACCTGAGTACGGTACGGCCATCAGAACTTGGCGAGTCTAAAGTTAGGCACTGCGCTTGATAACTCGTAAAAAAATTAATGGTTTAAACAAATAAATGCAATTTGCAATTGTTATTGCTGTTAAATTGTTATTGGCATACTTTTTTTTGAAACCTTTATTTTTGTACGAGTTTTCAAGCGCTAAAATTCGAAGAGCCTAACTTCAGACTCGCCATGACGCGACGGCCGTACTGTATAATGTTAGAATAGAATAGATCAGTAGTTCCCAAACTTATTTTTCTCGTGGACCACTATTAAAATGTTACTGGTTTCGTTGGACCCCCTGCTGCTACATTTCTAACACATTCTTAAAGTTGCCAAAAAATAAAAATTGTGTCACTTCTGAGTTCTGTCCCTGTACAAGGTGTATTTGTGAACATTTACATTCCTTCAACCTCGTGTTCTACCAACCATTTTGAACAACATTTGTTCTATGGCTATTCGAAATTCGCATAAAAAAATTTCAACTTTCATACAAAGTCGGTCACGTAACTTGGTCATTTTGTATGGGGAGTCGAAAAAAATTCTGAAGTCTGTAAATGAAATTGTACGTAATATCGAATACGCAAGTTTGGACAAGTAACAGTCACTTGCCTTATTAAAATATTATCTGCTTAGTTAGGTACTTATAACAATGTAGGTAGGCCCTTATTAAAGAGATGCTTACATTTTTGCTCTTTACTATCAAAAGCAGATAAATTTTCGTGGACCCCCATCAACATCTTATGGACCCCCATTTTTTATTCACGCCTACGTAGACCCCAAGTAAGCCTCCCGTGGACCCCTGGGGGTCCACCTGGACCACTTTGGGAATCACTGGAATAGATATAGAACAATACTTTATTGTAGACCAAAAAAGTAACAATTTTACAGAAACTTAAGTATATGAATGGATATATGTTTTTAATTTTAACTCGATACCTTCACGCGTTTCCAAGATAAAGGGTATTGACAGACAAGAAAGTGATCCTATAAGTGTTCCGTTGTTTCTTTTTGAGGTACGGAACCATAAAAAACACGTAAGGTTTCCACACGAGCACTACGGGCCTTGACGATGACGTTCGGAACTGATCGGATGCTTTCGGAACCTATGTCATATATTTCCGATGGCCGATCCCGAGTGTGGGTGGTTTCATTTCTGTCCGTTGACATGAAAGGGTCTATAAATAAATATAGCTTCGACTAGAGGAGGTATGTTTTTTTTTATCTTTATTTATTTATTTATAAACTAGCGACCCGCCCCAGCTTCGCATGGGTACTGATATTGAATATATTAAGTATGTCCATAAACCTTTCTTTTGAATCAATTTATCTATTAAAAAAAACCGCATCAAAATCGGTTGCGTAGTAGGTACTTATGAAGATCTAAGCATAGATAGGGGTAACCAACTTTGTTTTATACTATGTATTGAAGGAGAAACTGACAGACATCAACGCACAGCCTAAACTACTGGGCCTGGGAGCGTGAAATTTTGCACAAGGCTTCCTTTCATGACGTACGCAAACACTAAGTAAGGGTTTTTCATGTTTTTGGGGTCTAAAGTTTGTATGGAGAACCCTACCACCACGCGATCGAAGCTGCTGGCAGAAGACTAGTTTGCTAATGTTTGACTGCGATCCCACCTGATGGTAAGCAGTGATGCAACCGTTGATGGTGAGGTGCATTAGTTTATTGAAAGCCTATACTACCAGTATTAAGTGTATAGTCTATGGCCTATACACTCTAGCCTTGAAGACACCCAAATTATAATAGGATGGGAAGACCGCAGCAGGCAATTTGTTCCAGTCCTGTTACAGCTGTTATTCGGTATTTCTCATTTAATCCTTTAACCGCTCATGATTGTTATCGTATCGTATTAGCCAGTGTCGTGTCTTTGTGATTGGGTACTCCATCTCATTTAGCTCTTCATCCCCATAGGTGATAGAAGAGAAATTCAACAAAAACTTTCAAGGTACTTAATCAAAACTCATAGAGTGCTGCCCGTTGACGTAGAAACCTGAAATTTGGCATAAAGTAAGGTCTCTCCTTTCGCAAGTATTGGAAAACATCTGAAAACATTTAATTTTCATTTATTTAGTCACGTCACAAAAAAAAATATTGTTAAGGAAGGCTCTAGCAATGGGATAGGTTGTTAAATGAGTAAGAGTCTGACAATGTTTCCCGCTCCGCCCAGGGGCGGGATTCCTCATTGGATGATTTTTACCTAACATAAAAAAAACCTTGTCACACAAGATGACAACCTTGTATTGCGCATTCAAGGTAGCCGATTTTCGGATCACAATCGATGTGACGTAACCATAGCCGCGTACTAAACCGTGCCTGCTTTCCCTGCGAGCAGTCTCAGGCGCTTCACAAAGCCCCCACTATAAGATGTTTACATGCCGCATTCGTTATCACTTCCTAGTGCAAAGAATCGATGGCAATGACCCGTTATCACGCGTCGCCGTGACTCTCGGCTATCAGTTGCGCTATCGTAAATATTGCGGACGATTACCTTGAATATGTTTTTTTGAATATTTGATGATATATTTAGAATATCGTGAGGAAACCGGAAATGTCCTAGAACCAAATATTCGAAGACATGTGACATCCACCAACCCGCACTGGGCCCGCGTGGTGTAGGTATTATGGACCTTCCCCTCTCCTAAAGTTAATAATTGTCCTATAATTTAATTCCGCCTAGCCCGTTCCATCATCGGACCATCAGATGAACGGCATTGCGCCACCGGTACATGGTGGATATCCCACATATACGTACAAAACGTTTTGGGAACACATTCATTATGCGTACAGCCATGGAGTGGAATTCCTTGCCGGTGTCTGTGTTTCCTGACAGCTACAATCCGGGAATCTTAGTCTAGAGTGAATGGGTTACTTCCATGTAAGCGCTCTCCATCATCGACTGCATCGCTTTCCATCAGGTGAGATAGCGGTGAAGCGCGAGCCTAAATCAATAAAAAAAAACAAAAAAACTTCAAAGACATGTGACCAGGGACCGGACGAGCGGATTAATTTTCAAAACCCTTTGAAGGGGTTTCCCTTACAATCGGCTATCCCTTTATTTGGAAAACTTGTACGTATACTTAGCGAAATACTAGGGAAAGCCGATTGAGAAGGAAACCCAAGCGATATCGTAAGGGTAAGCGCTAACCTAGCCTTTAATGGGTAAACCAAATGCTTTATTGCTTTCCACTTAATAAAAGGATATTTTCTTCCGCCAGTAATTTTAGTTCATCATCATCAGCCTTTTAATGTTCCCACTGCTGGGACACAGGCCTCCTCTCTAGGAGAGGGAATGGACCATGATCCACCACGCGGGCCCAGTGCGGGTTGGTGGATGTCACATGTCTTTGAATTTTTGGTTCTAGAACATGCCGGTTTCCGTTAGGAAGGAGGAAGGTAATAACCGGTAATTTTAGTTATGTGCGTATTAATACAATGACGTATAGACAGTAGCGTAGCTAGGCGTAGGCGAAGGCCTCGCTGCACTGACTGACACGACGCACGGCACACTAGCTTTTAAAGCAAAGACAGTAACTTATATTTTAGCTTGACGAGGTGATCGGTCGGGCTTATCTTTGTGTGCCTTAGAATTGCCGAATTCGTCCGCACGGCTGCTACTGGCTTCAAATCCCTCTTATGTATATGCATGAATTAATATATTGGTTAGCGCTTACGAAGGGGTTTCCCTTTCAGAATGGGATAGTTGATTGTTAGCGCTTTTTGTATTCGGCTGTAAAAACCCAGATATTTTTTGAGAAAGTCAATGCATGGGTTTCCCTAGAGAAGGTTAGCTGAAAAACTATCCAGCAAAACCATGAGGGTTTTTAATTGAATTAAAATATCCTAGCTCTTCAAAACCCGGGGTAAAACCCTATAAAAGGAAAGCGCTATCGGTCCCTGCATGTGACATCGTCCAACCCGCGAGGTAGATCCCGGCCCGTCGTCGAGTTGTCAGCAAACCGTAGGGGCCTAGCTGGAATGAAGCCTACTAGAGTAATGTAAAATCGTGACTCAGGTCCCTGGAACGAAGATAAAGAAGGAACAGGAGTAGGTTTTTTTAGTCAGTAAAAGTCTGACACTAACTTCCGCTCCATCCAAGGTGCTGGAGTTGTCATTGGATGATTTTGCCCCACCTAAAAAAAACTACTCTGTGTAGCGTTTGCGGCTGCCTTATTAGAAAAGAACAAAAATAAATTCAGTTTTAATAGCAAGAGAACGCGCAGACAGATCGCCGGCGACACTTCCGTTTATACCTAAATGTGTTTTAAAAATAAACAGCTAAAAATATGCCATTTATCTCAGTGTAAACATCCACTTTACAGCCGAATACGGTACGCAGTCTCTTTTAGACGTAAAAAGGGTGCATCTGTATCTTCCTTACAGCAGCATGCTTCGAAGAGAAAAGTGCTTAAGCAGTTGACAGTTCTACAAGATCACTTGTGACAAACAGACATCAGTTGTAGTATGACAGTATTTTTAATGGTGCGTGGGACAAGCCTTCTGCCAGCGGCTTCGCCCGCGTGAATGAAGGGTTCTCCATACAAACTTTAGACCCCCATTACATCCCTTTAGGAGCTGAATTTTGAAAAACCTTTTCTTAGTGTTCGCTTACGTCATAAAAGGAAGCCTTGTGCAAAATTTCACGCTCCTGGGCCCAGTAGTTTTGACTGTGCGTTGATATGTCAGTCATTCAGTTTCTCCTTTTATTTATATAGATAAATAATGACGGATTCCGCCCTTGGGCGGAGCGGGAAACAGTGTCAGACTCTTACTTATAAAACGACCCACCCCATTCCTTCTTAGCCCTCATACCGGGGTCGGCCCTTCCTTTCAAAAATCCTGACCTGGGCCCCAGTAGGCTTCGGCCCTGCAGATGGGCCTCTACATTTGCTGACAGCTCCTTGAGGCACGCGGGAACAGAGCGCGCCGTAGTAGTATGACGGTGACAGGGCAGAATTGACAAAGAAAACGGGTTGCACCGACTCCAAATAACATGGGAATAGGGCACGAAGATGATGAAGACTTGTGACAAAGCTGGGTTTTTTTTTATCGCGGGTTAAAAAGCGTTATAATGTTTTCTATTCTGGGGCGGGTGTAAGGTTCTGTCTTGCTCTTACTAACCAAAACCACCCCTCTTACACTCGTACACTTGTGTCGGAGGCTGTGGGTGCGGTTTGACTTCCGCTGTCGCAGACTAGTGACTTGATTCTTATAGGTGTCGTCTGGTATTTGAGAATGGATCTCCTATATGCCTAAGAGAAGAACTGCGCGTCATCATCTCTGGGCCGGATGAGCCGATGATTAGAGGCATGTCCTCTAATCCATCGACCTTGAACTTTTTAGGGGGATTGGAAAAGGAAACAAGACCCAGGCTAGGCCAGCATGGTAGAATGATTTTCGGCCACAGTTTCTCACAGAGAGAAGTCCTGAGACGCAGCAACAGGTTTTCCCATTTCAGACAATCTTGCAGGAGGTCTGAAATCTTATAATCATTATTTCGAATGTCCAGAGTCATACTTCCTAACAGTTTATAAGCTATATGACTTCTTTAGTTACGTATGAGTAATCTGGAGTCAGTTACATGATTCATCATTGCATGACGCAAAGCAATGATGCGTAGACCCCTCGGTAAGTCTGTGACTTCAGAGGTAATGCAATTGTAATACATTAGTGCATAATATTGAGCCACTGAGCCATATGAGCAGTAGTGGCCCAGTAGTAACGGCCCCGAATTACGATTGCGGCTTCGGATCCAGCCAGGCGCATTTGTGTAATTTATTTCATCTCCACTCCACTCCACTCCACTCCTCTCAAAACGGTGAGGTGAAACGTTGTGAGGAAAGCGGCATGTCCTAGAACCTTAAATTCGAACCCATTCAGGGTCTCATCTCTTTTATATTTTCGCCCAAACTTCGCAAGGGTGCAAAGCTGATATTATACATGTATTGTACCTTATACCTAATAAGCCTACCTCTTGAATCACTCTATCTATTAAAAAAAATCGCCTGCGTAGTTTTAAAGATCTAACCATACATAGGAACGGACAACGGGTAGCGACTTTGTTTATACACTACTAGCTACCCGCCCCAGCTTCGCACGGTTACTGATATTGAATATATTATGCATGTATTATACACATAAACCTTCCTCTTGAATCACTCTATTAAACCAAACCGCATCAAAATCCGTTGCGTACTTTTAAAGATCTAAGTATACATAGGGACAGCGGGAAGCAACTTTGTTTTAAACACTACTAGCGACCCGCCCCAGCTTCGCACTCGTGCAAAGGTAATATGTTATATCTATAAACCTTCCTTTTGAATCACTCTTTCTATTTAACCAAACCGCATCAAAATCCGTTGCGTAGTTATAAAGATTTAAGCATACATAGGGACAGCGGGAAGCGACTTTGTATTAGACTATGTATTGATTTTAAGAGGTATGAAAAAGTTCTAAAAGAGAAGAACCTGGCCTTATGCATGGCATTTTCGCCATCCCCCTCGAGTCAGTGTTTCAGAAGGGGTAGTCGATCCCCCTGCTACCCGGCTTACCGGTGTAGAAACAGCACGTGCGACCTTTTGATCTGTCCACCCTAGCTCGGCTATTAATACCCTTACTCCCCTATCGCATTACCTAGTGTTTTTTCACTATGAAATTTTTTATAGTCTAGGGGTTAATTTTGTTGGTAAGGGTTTTTCCTAGAATGTTAGTGACACATGATGTTTTTGTAGTTCGACACTTATAGTACGGTAAGTCTGAAGTTAGGCTCTGCGAATTTTAGCGCTTGAAAACTCGTAAAAAATAAATGGTTTAAGCAAATAAATGCAATTTGCAGTTGTTATTGCTGTTAAAAACTGTTATTGGCATTAATATTTTTTAAACCTTTTTTTGTACGATTTTTCAAGCGATTTTGTACGATTTTTCAAACTTCAGACTCGCCAAGATCTGACGGCCGTATTGTACGTAGAAGTAAAACGGAAGTCTATCTGTTAAATAATGCAACGCGTTTCGTTGCGATTTTTAATAAGGAGCAAGAAACAATAATGAAATGTTCCATTTTCGGACCACCACGCGTACAGCAATGCGTCACCACTCACCATCATGCATCACTGCTTACCATCAGGTGAGATCGCAGTCAAGCACTAGTTTATATAATTTATAAATTTAAAAAAGAAATATTAAACAGAAATCTGCTATTTGTGGCAAATGAGCGATAGATCTTCAAAATTTATTTACGAGACAAATCGAGATAAGGAATAAATTTAAATGTATGTAGGTTTTCGAAATAGGTTTTTTATGTTAAAGTTGCAATATCTGTAGTTTGAAACATAAGCTAAAACATACAAACGCTAGAAAATAATCGGTTCTTGCACTCTACATTCTAGACAACTTCCGTTCTTCAATGTAATACAATTTTACACTAAGCTGAAAAAAAACACAAAAAGGACTTTTGACAGCGGTGGGATTCGAACCCACGCCCTTTCGGACTGGTGCCTAAAACCAGCGCCTTAGACCGCTCGGCCACGCTGCCTTACATAAAGCCGTCTGAAATCAACCTTCGCATATGAAAACTGAAAAGATGATGAAATATGTTAAGTATGTGTTTTTATTCAATTTTTCTTGCATTGTATTTTGACCTATTACTTTTTGTAGTGTTAAAAGGAACAGAAAATAAAGAACAAAAAAAATACAGTTTTGTTTTATTTTGTTATAGTTTTCCTTTACATATGGCCTTGATTTTTTGCTATTTAATAATAATATAGTCATTTGACACCATGTATGACCGTATTATTTATCTATGGGGTGAACGAACTGCGTGCGTTGTAGGTCAGCGCTGATCGTCACCAAGGCTTTTGGCTCTTTTGAATAGATAGATATATTGCTTAGTAGGAATGATCAATTGATCTTGTTAGCTGCTGAAAAAATAAATACATGTATAGTGAGGTATCTAGTATCAGAGATAGTAGATATCATAGGATGTTTTTCCCATAAAAAAAGGTAGTTAGAAAAAGGCTTTGGGAGACATTTTTTTTTTATATATTTTATAGGTTCGCGCTTGACCGCTATCACACCTGATGGAAAGCGACGATGCGGTCGACGATGGAGCGCGCTTACCTAGAAGTAACCTATTCACTCTTGACTTAAAGATTCCCGGATTGTAGCCATCAGGAAACACAGATTTTATGATAATCATTCCAAACCCTAGACATATTATGTCACAATCATTTACGTTGTTTAAACCTCTACGGTCTGGATTAAGCGTTTCGCCACGTCGTTTATCGAAGATTGGAACAATTTGCTTATTGCGATCTTCCCGGCTGATTATAATTTAAGTGTCTTCAAGGCTAGAGTGAATAGGCTCAAAATAAACTAGTGCGCCTCACTATCAACGGTTGTATCACTGCTTACCATCTGGTGGAATCGCAGTCAAACACTAGTTTGTATTATATAATGGCATCATAGCATAGCAGTCTTTTTAATGTTCCCACTGTTGAGACTAAGGCGTCCCTAGGAGAGGTAATGGGCCGTAATCCATCACGCGGGCCCAGGGCATGTTTTTATTATATAATAACTAGCAACCCGCCCCAGCTTCGCACGGGTACTGATATTGAATATATTATGCATGTATTATACACATAAATCTTCCTCTTGAATCACTCTATCTATTAAAAAAAAAACCGCATCAAAATCTGTGGCGTACTTTTAAAGATCTAAGCATACATAGGGAGCAAGCAACTTTGTTTTTATACTATGTAATGATGATAAAAAAAAGTATCGATTCGACGCATTTTCCTCTTCCATTTTCCCTCTACCATCACGCTATCATCCACTTATTTTTTCACCCCAATGTTAACCCCTCTTTCTCGGCCATGTCGGTATCGAGATGTACTTTCTTTGAAGTCTCTTTGGACAGTTGTCGTTGTCTTCCACGAGATTCGTCGTAAGCAGTTCAAAAGCAAGCTGCACCATTAGATTGTCTGGGCGTCTTTTTACGTGACCATACCATTGTAATACAGAGGCACAACTGCAAGGCCGAAGGTTAGTGGGGCCTCGGTCCGGTTTCTGAAAGGAAGGTCCGACCCTGGTATCAAGTTTAAGAAGGAACGAGGTGGGTCGTTTAGTCAGTAAGAATCTGAACTCGTACTGACTAAACGACTGCACTACACTGTTTCCTGCTCCGCCCGAGGGCGGGATTCGTCATTAGATGATTTTTTACCACCCTTAAAAATTACCATTCTCATCTAAACGCTACACTTTGACCATATCCGACTATCGGACGATGCTGAGAAATATAAAAATCTGTCCGTTTAGAATAATACTTTTAAGAAAAGCTAATATTTATTACAGTGGCCGTAGCCTGCCTGGGTAAGAACATTGACACTCCCTCTCGCTGCACCTAAAGCGTCAGAAATCATTTCATTAGTTCTCACGTAAAAAAAAAGATAGTTAACCTTTTTTTTTTTTAACAGTTTTCCACCACCCTCTAGGCTCCAGGAGGCTTCGACCCTGAAGGGCCCCTGCAGTTTGCTGACAACTCCTTGAGGCGCGCGGGAACGGTGCGCGCCGTTGACGACTTGGACTCGGTCTTACCAGACGACCGGACGGCGAGCTACCCATTGCTCACCGTCCGCGAGCCAGTGTCTACGGTGGCCGGATATCGGCAGGATCGCGGCGGCGACGGCTACGGCGAGTACGCCGTTGCCTTTACCTTATGCGGTCGGCCTCCTCCTTTACGAGCATTACTGCTTCGCAGAAGGAGGCGACCGCCTGCCATTCCTCTTCGCTGCGGACCATGGCCTGAACCAGGGCCCGGCGCGAGAGGTCGCCGCCGCCGATCACCCCCACGAGGACACGGCGATGCTCTTCCCAAGCAGGGCACACCTCCACCGTGTGCTCCACCGTGTCCTCCGGGCTCGCCTCACAGTGGCGATACCCGGACGTCTCTTCCGCACGAATCCGGTGAGAACCTGCGTCAAGCGGAAGATAGTTAACCTGTAATCACATAAGTGTCAAATAAAACACCCATTGTTTTTTTCTTTTTACTATTGATAGGCTCTCGTTTGACCACTGTGTCCTCTGATGGTAAGCGATAATGTGACCGACGATGGATCACGCTTGCCTAGAAGTAACCTATTCACTCTTAGACTTAAATACACCTAAGTTGCAGCTATGAGGAAACACGTAAGTAGAGAATACCTTGATGAATAGGTTCTCAAAATGCTTCGTACGTATGGATGGGATGTTCATTATGTACCGGTGGCGCAAAGCCATGCATTCAGTTTCCTTGCTACATAAGAATATATATATATATATTTATATAGTACCATCGACTTATATCCTAACGATAGACAAGCTCGTTCATAGAAACTATTTTTCAGAATATTGAAAAGTTAATACTTAAGTCCGCTGCAGCGCTTCATTGGCATTGTCGTCTGTCAAAACTTTACAGCGCTGTAACTTCAAACTGCACTAATGCTTTCAATATTAAGGTGTAAGGCCTGCACATCACTTAAGTCTACTGTTTGTACGGTACGCCTAATCTAGTGCGTAATCATTATAGTATAAAACAAAGTTGCTTACCGCTGTCCTTATGTATGTTTAGATCATTGAAAGTGCGCAACAACGGATTTTGATGTGGCTTTTGTAAATAAATATAGTGATTCAAGAGGAAGGTTTATGTGTATAATACATGCCTAATATATTGCCGTGCGAAGCTGGGGCGGGTCGCTAGTAATATATATAATTAAGGAGAAACTGACTGACATATCAACGCACAGCCAAAACTACTGGGCCTGAAATTTTGCACACGGCTTCCTTTTATGACGTAGGCAAACACTAAGAAAGGGTTTTTCAAAATTCAGATCCTAAAAGGATGTAATGGGTGTCTAATGTTTGCAATGAGAACCCTACTTTCATGCTGGCGAAGTCGCTGGCAGAAAGCTAGTATAATTTATACCAATGTACAGTACACTTAACAAAATAAATGTACGTAGGGTTTTTACCATTTCATAAATTGTACATAAACGAGGGGGCCTAAAATGACGAATTTATAATCGAATCGCAATATTCCCGACGCTAAGTAATTGTTCATGACGCAGAAATATTAAATTTTAATGCCATAATTCATATCGAGAGGGTGCTCGACAGGGAGGTCGGAGTACTGGAAGCGGTTAGGATAAACTGATCTAGCGCAGTTTGGGATCGCACACTGGTGGTTCCGTACCAGTCAATTTGTTTATATTATAAATTTAATCAATTTCCGAATCGAGTCTCGAAGATGTTTTCGAATCAAAAAAGTTTTTTTTTTCTCGTGACTTACCGAAAGGGTTATTTTGACCCTAGGGTTGAACTTTAGCACAAGCTTATCAACCAATAGAAACATGAGAAACTGTGTTACTATTGGTCAATTAGCTTGTACCAATGTCAACCCCAGGACCAAAGTTATCCCAATTTACTCGGTAATCAAAAATTTTCGGTTTTCCGATTTATTCCTATACTTGTACTATTAGTCCCGTGCTTTGCAGTTCAATCGAGATAACAAAAGTGGATCGCTTTTAGACGATTGCGTACATCTTTTATAACCTTTTTATTAAATAACATTAATTAGAATTTGATAGCTGCGTGGCTAGAGTGAATATACTCTTAATATACTAATGCAAATAAATATTTGCTCACTGCTTATCATCAGGTGGGATCGCAGTCAAGCACTAGTTTATTCAATATCATTTGACATCGACCTATAACCTAGCGATAGACAAGCATGTTCATAGAAACTATTTGTCAAAATACTGAAAAGTAAAACAAAAGTCCGCTGCTGCGCTTCTTTGACATTATCTCGACCATCTAAACTTTCAGCGTAAAACAGCGCTCTCAGCTCTCACACTGCGTGAATGTCAAAACTGCACTAATGTCATCAATGTAAAAAGGTGTATAGCCTACAGATCACCTAAGTGAAGTAAAGTAAAATATGTTATGCCTAATCTAGTGCGCAACACATCGATGTAATTTATAGTAAATAAATAAACTTAACCTAAGGATAGGGATCCTTAAGGATCCTTAAGGATAGGGTTTTTGTAGAGATTTTCGACTATTATTGTGCTACACAATTGACACAAATTTTTTGACTTTCCTCTAGGGGTGGTTTATAAAGCATTGCGAAATTACGAAGTCCGTATACTCTGATTGTCTAAACCATTAATGTAACTACAGCGGAATTTTACCCCCGACTGCATCCGATCACTAATAACAGTCACCCTAACGGCCTGTCGCATCCAGACACCCTACATCCGAGCCAGGGGTACGCACAGGGGTGCTAGGGCTTCATTCACGGGGTCGTCGACTTGCCAGTCTGCCAGAGGGGAGCGCCCCTGGCGTGCCAATCAATACATATGACGCAACCGTCTGGCAGGTCTTGTTTGAGGGTGGACGTTAATTGCAGGTTCAAGGTTAGAAAGTTTAGTTTTTATATGCTGTAATTTTTAGTGTTTGGTTAATGACGAGCTTCTGGAAATAACCTGAATAAGCGGAGTTATAGAATAATGGTTAACCGCAATATGACGTCGTATTAGGCTTTCGTACACAAAGGGTCCATATTTCTATCACAGCGCTGTCCGTCAGTCTGATACCAAGCTAACACGAGAACTAAAGGTAGCTAGACTGCTAAAACTTCTTAAAACAAACGTGATGTTTTTTTTTTGCTGATGTAGAGATACGTAACCCTTCGTGCGCGACTCTACACGTGCCGGTTTCTTCACGAAGTTTTCCTAAACCGTTTTGAGAGCAGTGGTGATGAAATATATTACACAAAGTAATGCGTCTGACTGGGCTTGAACCCGCGACATACAACTCGTAAGTCGGGGCCGTTACCACTCGGCCACCACTGATCAAATGGGTATAATAGTCTATATATATAAAATAAAGTCGTGTTAGTTACTCCACTTATAACTCAAGAACGGCTGAACCGATTTAGCTGAAAATTGACGGGGAGGTAAGTAGTTTAGAGCCAGGAGAAGGACATGAGATACTTTTTTTTTACTTTTTTTTATGTAGTATATTTGCTAATTTAGAACTCTACTCTCCCACCGAGTAGGGTAGAGTAGAATAATCTGTTGCCGGGAGTGAAGCCGCGGGCAAAAGCTATTAGGTATATTATATTTGAACTCGCTTCTTTTAGTCTCTTCACACAATAATGACGGTAAAACGTTGCGTAATTTATAAGGACAGCTGTTAGAACGCTATAGTGAGTAATTGTGTTAAACAAGGACTTCCTTCATCTGACTCATCAGAAAGACAGCTAGATTGTTATCAGCTGATGTGAATTTCTCTCGTTTTAATACACACATATATAATATACAACATTTTTTACAAGCTTTTTATTAGCTTGCAATGTAACCATGTATGTTCGGCTCAAATCTTGCAACTCAATTTTGAAGCAGGTATATTCAACCGATTAAAACTGCAATTTTGCATGCAGGTATAAATCGCATGACAATGCAATACTATGATGACATGGAGCTTATCTGATGAAAGTATCGCGAGGTAGCCATAGGAACTCTGTAATTAAACGGCACAACCACGTCGAGTTTGGGCTCGTGTGAATCGTCTTCACGAGTTTTAATCTACACTAATATAATAAAGAGGTAAAGTTTGTTTTTTTGTTTGTAGGAGGTAATCTCTGGAACTACTGGTCCGATTGGAAAAAAATTAGCAACAATAGAAAGCTGATTTACTCCTGAGTGACATAGGCTATATTTTATGTACGCGGGCGAAACCGCTGGCAAAAGCTAGTTATATAAGTATAGACCACCGCTATAAAAGCTTGTTATGAAAAAAAAATATTTTCATTGAAAACTTGTTAGTGAATATACTCGTAGTTTATTCAGAATCAGTGATTGAATTGATTCTAATAATTTTCACACCATGTTATTTTTTTTTCTGATAAGTAAGTAATAGGTATTTAAAAAGAGTCCCAAGTTAGACAGCGGACTTTAGAGGTTTTTTTTTGTGGTGGGCGTAAATCATCCAATGACGAATCCCGCTCTTGATCGGAGTGGGAAACTGTGTCAGACTCTTACTGTTCCTTCTTTGCCCTTAGCACCAGAACCAAGCCTTCCTTTCAGAAAGTAAATCAAATTCGACTGGGTTAAACTACAAACTACGAACACCTACCTGTAGGCCATATGAATATTTGTTCCGTGCGGGAATCGAACCCGCGACCAGTCAATCGCTCAACCACTGTGCCAGCCGAGCCGTCATGATGGAGCTCAAACTCAAAATCATTTATTTCAAATAGACCATTTACAGGCACTTTTATGTCAAAATTGAAGCTAATTCGCAAAACTAAAATTAAAGCTAATTTTAAAAGCTAGAAAGGGAATAATAACTCCAACCATCTTTCTAGCTCGCACACCTGACATTTTAATACGTTCATAATAAGGCCCCAGTCCAATGTGCCTTTAGTACAAAACTCTTCTTCTTCTTAGTAGGTATACTCTTGTCAGAGTGGTCGTGGTCATCACTCTGGATCACGATGAGTGATCATCACTCTGGATCACGATAAGTGATCATCTTTGTCATGCGGACTGCAGCTTTCCGGGTGCATTCGTAGACCGAGCACTTAGTTGCGGCCTTGATCTGGTCTGTCCATCTCATTGTCGATCTACCACGTGGCCTGATGCCCTCAATCTTGCCCTGTGCTAAGAGTCATTACCACGCCGCGATACATGGCCGAAGAAGGTCAAAATGCGCGACTGCACTATGGATGATAGACGCCGTCTGATGCAGAGTTCTTTTAATATGGAATCACTCGTACGAAACTCTGTCCATGATACTCCTAGCATCCATTTCCAGCATCACATCTCCAACACGTCAAGTTTCTTCCTCTTAAAACAAGTACAAAATTATGCAGGTCAATATAATAATTGATTTCAAATGAACGACTGACGTATGTCTATCCTCTGACGTCATAAAGTGCGTAAAGTCTAGACTGCAGGCGTCTAGAGGAGGTCTGGAGTACGTGACCCGTGCATACTGATAGTGCCTCTGATCAGTCATAGGAGAAAGGGGATAATGACCTTTGCACTTCGACTTATATATCCTAGCGATAGACAAGCACTTTCTTTTTGTTTTGCTATAAACTAGTGCTTGACTGCGATCCCATCTGATGGTAAGCAGTGATGCAATCGTTGATAGTGAGGCGCACTAGTTTATTAAGAGCCCATTCACTTTAGCCTTGGAGACAACTAAATTATAATCCGATGGAAACATTGCAGCCGGCAAACTGTGCCAGTCCCTCGATGTACGCGGTATAAACGACGAGGCAAAACGCTTTGTCCGGACCGTAGATGTCTCAACAACGTAAGGGTTTTTTTTTTTTTTTTTTTTTATGGTAGGTAAAAATCATCGAATGACGAATCCCACTCTTGGGCGGAGCGGGAAACAGTGTCAGACTCTTACTGACTAAAGAACCTACCCCGTGCCTTCCTTGCCTTATTCCCAGAGCCCCGGTGTAACGCTTTCGCATCAACCCTCAGCTCCGGGAGGCTTCGACCCTGTTGGGCCCCTACGGTGTGCTGACAACTCCTTGAGGCGCGCGGGAACGGAGCGCGCCGTCGACGACTTGGGCTCGGTCTGGACTGCTACCAGACGACCGGACGGCGAGCTACCCATTGCTCACCGTCCGCAAGCCAGTGTCTACGGTGGCCGGATATCGGCAGGATCGCGGCGGCGACAGCTACGGCGAGTACGCTGTTGCCTTTGCCTTATGCGGTCAGCCTCCTCCTTAACGAGCATTACTTCCTCGCAGAAGGAGGCGACCGCCTGCCACTCCTCCTCGCTGCGGACCATGGCCTGAACCAAGGCCCGGCGTGAGAGGTCGCCGCCGCCGATCACCCCCACGAGGGCACGGCGTTGCTCTTCCCAAGCGGGGCACACTTCTACCGTGTGCTCCACCGTGTCCTCCGGGCTGGCCACACAGTGGCGACACCCGGGCGTCTCTTCCGCACGGATCCGGTGCAGGAACCTCGGATCCGGTGCAGGAAACAACGTAAGGGTGGATGTTTACCGTTTAAGGATGTGATGTGGTAAAATTGAGATGGCAGAATCAAATCGTGCAATTCCCGCGTACGCTCTCCAAAATGCATCCAGTAGAAAACCGAAAGACTGGCTACTACTAGCGATGGGCGACTCGAGTTATCTAACTCAAGTAACTCGGGTCAGACCGAACGCGAGTCAGCCCGAGTCAAAATATAAGAAAATCGAGTTGACTCGGAGAGCGCGCGCGGGGGCGTTCGACTCCGAGCGAGCCCGAATCAAACCGACGACCGAAGGAACGTCCGAACTCGAGCTAGCCGGCTAGCCCGCGACTGCCCGCGAGTTGCGAGGCCCGATCGGCTCCGAGCGAGCCCGAATCAAACCGACGACCGAACGAACGTTCGAACTCGAGCTAGCCGGCTAGCCCGCGACTGCCCGCGAGTTGCGAGGCCCGATCGGCTCCGAGTGAGCCCGACGACCGAACGAACGAACGTCCTAACCGAGAGTGAAAGAGATAGTTCTCGTTGTTGTGGTTTCTTATCAGTGATGACCGTGTGATGAGCTATTTTATTAGATATTTTTATAGAGTTACCTACAAAGTATTTTTTTTTCATTTAGAAATAAGTGCCATTACTTAGATGTTGATTGTTGATTAGCTTTTTTATAGGTGTTGTTGATGTGCTTAATTTAAGGAATAAAGTTCCATCGAAATAATAATAAACGTCTGATTTTTGAATAGTCTCATTTTTATTTAATTGACTACCATTTACTCGGCGAATCAACGCCACGCAGCCCACCGGACCCGACCCAGTGAACCGTGAATGTAGCTAGTACCAAGTTGAGCTGACTCGGACGGTCGACGCGGCGACGTGACGGATCGACTCGAGTCAACTCGAGTTGCAACCCGAGTTAGTAAACGGGTCAACTCGAGTTACTCGAGTTACCAAAAAGTCAACTCGGCCCATCGCTAGCTACTACTACGCCTGTGCTTGAGGCTTTGAAGATTGGGCCCAACCAAATCTGGATCACCAATCAGCCTCTTTGTACGCCTACATACGTACGTTCATAAAAACTATTTGTCAAAATACTGAAAAATTGATACAAAAGTCCGCTGCAGTGTTTAATATATATATATATATAAAAAATTTTTTTTTTAAACTTACAACGCTCTCACACTGCGTGAACGTCAAAATTGCACTAATGTCATCAATTTAAAGTGTACTGTGTACTTTTTCCCGATATAATTGGTACGTGATATTGTTCTCGTCAAAAAGGAGAGTATAAAAAATAAAATGATTTCTACTGTATATGAAAGCTCACTTTTTAATATTGCCTCGTTTAGATCTTCACAAGAAATGTGAAGATAGAGAATTGATACTTTACTAGTAATATTCTGGCTAAAGGGTGGGTGACATTTGTTAAAGAGAGCATTAAAAAGAGCAGTTGCTGAAAGAGGGCAATCTGAGAAGACTCATTATAAAATAAAGGTCCATTTTGTAATTTGAGAAACACCTTATAAATACTTATAACGTTACTTGGGTATTCGTTATTGCGCCCCGAAAATAAAATAACAACAGGAATTCAAAATTACTAGGGTGTCACAATGGGCGGTCTTATCACTAAAAGATTTTTTAAAGACAAGAAGATTTTTCAAAAAAAATGAAACATTAAAATAATTAGGGGTTCCGTGTGTGTAATATTTTAGTAGTACTTACTAGCAATACTGCTGCTAGTCAAAATACAAGTGTTAAAACATTTGTTTTTTTGACAACTTTACCTAACAAATTCACCCCTCTGCGATAGCGTTAGTTCAGGACGTCTACTCTCTTTCTTCGAAATTTCGTTGTCATGAAATTTCGGAAATTAAGGCTCGGCGCAAACGGACCACGGACTACAGCAACCGATGGCTGTCGCCCGCTACTGACACATTTGTAACAGTAGGTATAAGTAACGAGCGACAACCACTGGTGTTTGGAAGCCACCACATTGTAAAACCCATTCTCTGCTGCAAAATCTTATGATAGACTCTGTTACGGAAAGTTTGCTGGCGCATGGTGGTTTGGAATGGTGACGCGAGCGATACGTAGAACGTCTAGTCGTTATAGTACGTTGGGTGTTGCAGCGTGACAGTGGCGGTGTTGGCGTTTTGTGTGGCCCGTAGCGACTGAAAGTGGCAAGCCACGGACGCTAGTGTAGCGAGTGGCGGTCACCGGCAACACGTGTGGTGCGTCGTATACAACATTCTTATAAAAGTGTGTTAAGTCGCTATCGCTAGCCACTAGTGGCTGTGGTTGGTTACCACCTTTGCACTGAGTCTAATTAAACTGACACGTGGTAGGAAACAATTGAATTTTCGATCGAAACTTCGTTTTTCGGAGAAAGAGAGTAGCCCCCCAGGTTCGATTTTCAGGAAAGTGATTAGGTTTTTCCAGTTACGACTTTTCATTAACAGCCCTTTGTGATTATTTTTTTCTGCGTTAATTGCCCTAGCCTCGCCCACCCATTTTACTAACCTAGCGAAATAGGGCTGTATTATGTTTTACTAACAAGTACTAACAAACCAATTAACATTTTGTATGATGTTTTAATTAAATACAAATTAATTGTAATTTGTTTTGAATGGTAAACAAATTACTTAAAATATTTTAAAAATCGTTATTTCAGACGATTTGCGTCTGAAAATAAAACGACGAAGCGAAACGCTAAGTCCGAAGCGTAGAGGTTTCAACAACTTACTGTCTTAAGTCAGGCACATTTATTTAAAGACCCTGCTTCACCTTTCCATTTACTCCGCTTAGTACTGATTCGGAACTGGCAAGTACTCGGAACTACTTCATACGAGGCGACGCCGGTGTTCCAGTCAAGACAGACGACTCTTTGAGAACTGTCTCCACATAGACATGACCAACTTTACAAGTGACTTTGAAGTCGGTTTTATTCAAGAGTATGCGAATCCTCGCATTTTATTTGTTTTTACGTAACTTCTATCTGTGTGTTTCGAAAGATTACGTTTGGAAGTAGTAATCTAAACTGGCAAGGGTTGCGGCTATCCGATGGATGCAAAGGTCCGTTCATTATGGCGACAATTAGGGGAAGCCTATGTCCAGCAGTGGACGTCTTTCGGCTGAAATGATGATGATGATGATTCTTCTACTGAGCTAAGGTTTTTAGAATACTAGGAATTCATCTACTGGAGAAAGAATTTTGTAATATTGAGCATTCCTCTACTTCTTCTTCTTTTCGTATCGATGGATTCCGCTTCCCTCAGAGTTTTGGGCCCAGTAGGTTGCCACATTTATAGCAGCTTCAGTGGCATTTTTAAGGTCCTCCAGCGTGCATGTGTAGGGACAATTCCTCTACTGAGAAAAGGTTTTTATAATAATGGCCATTCCTCTTCTGATTTAAAGGTTTTATATTTATAACACTGATAATTCCTCTGCTTAGGTTAAGGTTTTTAGAATACTGTGCATTCCTTTACTGACCAAAGCACAGTGTATTATTTTGCCTTAGTTCGGACATACCAGTTTTATATTTTTTCTTTATAGATTAACCCTTAATAAACCATTATAAAAAAACACCGTTTTGATATTTGACTTCATTTAGAAGATACAAATATTTTAGTGAAAGGTCACTGACCTTCTTGAAAAAGATTTTCGTCTGTATTTCTTGTATGAAGCAAAATTGCAGGCTCTTGTAAACTACCTCTTCATTGTTGGTTTAAAATGTATGAATTGGAAAAAGTGCAAGTCGCTAAGGTAACAGAAACGAGAATTAAAAATGTTTTTGTTAAAGATCGAAAAAAATATATATAAAAGTAACTGTTTGCGGGTCGCATTTTTTATTGATTGCATAATATACCTATATAAAGTACCTTCAACTGGACAAAATTTTGAATATATAGCTAGCCAGATCTCGAAGTTATTGAGTTTCTAAGTTTTCATTAAATTTCTATGGAAATAGGGTTGTCACAAAGTAGTAAATCTTTAAATTAATTAGTTCAATTGATTAAATTAATTTATGCTGATCTATGTCTGACTGGCCTGTTGGTCTAGTTGTCAGTGGCCCTGACTGTTATGCTGGAGGTCGTGGGTTCGATTCCCACTCAGGACAAATGTTGTATGTGATGAACATCATCAATGTTCTGTGTCTGGGTGTAATTTATCTATAATAAGTATGTATTTAAATAAATATTAAGTATGTTTATCAGTTATCCAGGACTCATACCACAAGCTCTGCTTAGTTTGGGACTAGATGATGTTGTGTGAAAGTTGTGAAATATAAAAAAAAAGTTTTAAACGCTTATTTATGACATTTCCTCGCTGTCGGATTGATTTATAATTTCGTTAGACGTCAGTGTAATATTATTTTCTTCAAAATCTTCGGATTCTAAATTATTGTAATGAACATTGTCTGTTGTTACGCAAAGGAGTTGAAGTACTGATTGCGACAGGGGCAAAGGTTTTTTATGTTTATGACGTCTACTAAGTGTTAATGTGGATATATATGGATCGGACGACTCTAATGCACGGTGAAATAAATCTAAAATTGTTGTTTTCCTGTCTAATTTTCGGGTATGGTGTTGTCGATCATATCGCCAGTATTTATTCCTTGACTCGCCGGCTTGCTCCGACAACATACCTATGGGTAACGGGCTAGCGTCTATGATTTGACGGCCATGAATTAATATTTTGTGCATCGTGAAAGACATATAAAACCAATTGTATTTCTCCACGTACTTTGCGGCTACAGATTTACAAAAGGCATCAAATTTTGCAGCATCTATTACTAAGCCACTCGACAGCGCTACTAAAATAGTATGCAGATCATCCAGCAACCATGTCTCTATGCCTAAGATATCTGCAAATGTTTTCCTATGTTGGTCTGATAGTGCTGTTCGTGCAGTGTTCCCATCATTGGTTGTCCCCGAATTTGGACGAACGACATCAACCAAAAGTGATAGTTTGTCTCTTAATGCAGTTTGTATTTTTTTTTCCTCTCTTCAACAATTGTGGCTGCCGGTGATTTTTTACTAATCCTCCACTTCATAACTGCTGGATCATTTTTGTATCCTAAGTGCAGTAAAAATTCAAAAATTCTTATCCAGGCATGTAAGGGACTTAATCCATGACGTAAGGGTTCTGGATTTACCGGTTTGTTGATGACAACATCTAAATTATTAAATTCCGATGCTGTAGCTCCACAACAAGCACAACGTAATTGTGAAGTGGTCCCAGTAATTACGTTAAATACTTTGCCATCAATAACAGTTAAATAAAGTTTCGGATCTGAGATTATAGTTTGACCTTCATCAGTTTCCGCATAAAGTGGTGTTAATTGGTCTATTTCAGCCTGTACCCGATTTTTTTCTTCTATGATAAGGTCTTTTGTCTCATTACGATATTGAATTTTCAAAGGACGACAAAACCTGTACGATTGTGAGCACGGGTTAGTCCACAACACAAAGCCGTCATTAGTTTTTAATCTTAAAGGGATATATGTTGTTGTAAATAAACAATTTTCATTCTCGTCGTCACCATCTAAAAACTTCTGTTTATAAAAAGCCTGCCCTGTACTGCCATCGAACCCCCAAGAACCTTCAAAACTGCAATATAATATGTTGTTTTGCTTTTGTTTGCAATAATGTGAAATGTTTTCGATGCTCAATTTTATGATTCGGCGAAATGTGTGTAGTACTAAGCTGTGAACTGAAACACTTGCTTCCCTTTCAGTAATGACTATGTCTTCTTCGGGATAACATGTTTGTTTTGCTATTTGTAATTTATAGTATGGAGGATAAGCTGAGAAACCTCTGTCTTTCAAATCTTTCTTTATGATACTGTAGTCTTCCACAGTTAGTTTCCTATCAATGACTAAAGAAAGGGCCTCATCAGGGGTATAGGGTTTGGGTTCGGCTTTCACTTTAAGGGACGATGCAATTTTTTTAGGACGAGTCGGACTTTTCAGGCACTCATTGATAACGAACTCTAATCCGTGAGCAGAGCTTTTAATAAGTTTTTGTCCGTGAATTTCATCTGTTACAATTTTTGACATCATTTTAATTATTTTTGACCGCGGCTGATCCTGAAGAGAATCTTCTAAACTTTTTTGAATGCGAAGCATTTGACGAGAGTTCATTTCATTTGAAGCTGTTGAACTATTATTAGATGTTCCGGGTATTGATTCATGTTGGCGATTACTGATTATATTAGAAGTTGATGGAGCTTCATGTGAAGTTCCAGGTATTGGTTCTGTAAACGAAATATTGCTTACAGAACCCATATCTGATGATTCTGATTCTTGAGGTTTTAGAAGACTTTTATTTAATTCCATAGGCAATTTATCTATTTTGGTTGGTATTTGAATATCAAAAATTGTAGAAAGCCATTTTTCATTCTTTTTACTAAAGCGCTTAAAATTTCTTTTGCGATTATTATAAAGTTTTTCACAATTATTAATAAATTTGGAAATATTGTCTCTAAGGATTTTATTATGTACATCAATATTGTCTGGAATACCTGTTGGGTACAATGCATTTAAAACAACCATTGTACGATCGTTGATTTGTAGGTCACCTGGTCTTTATTTTGACCCATATTGTTTGGCCTTTCCAATTAAAACATTATAAATTTCCAATTTCGTGAGCAGTTTCGGATCCGTATGCAAGCTTAGTTCGTCGGTAATCATTGCCTCTCGCTGACCAGCATGAGGGTTGGCGCCCTCATGCCCCCCTTGCAATAAGTCCTCTGGTCGGGGCCCAGATGGACATCCCCCAGCAGGACGGGTCAGTGCCTGCTGAGGCAAAACAGTGCCATGGGTCTTTAACGGCTCCATGACACCTCACCCCCGCTCCTCCAAATATTGTGTAAAGGGATTTGGTTTTAGCATTTGTCTAACGAGAGCGGACCCCTTCCAAATCCCACACAATATCCTTCATCGAAGATTGATCATAAACAAAAGTAGTGATCTAACTCAACCGTAAATATTTTAAGTTTGATTTTGACTTTTTGCACAATTTTTTCATATACGTATAAACTTAAATTGTGTAAACTATGCATGTCACAATTTAAACCGACAATTGTGAATGCCAACCTGAGTCAAAAATAATGAATCACAATTAGTAATGTTCTCATGCACACAAGTTAGTGACAACCCTAACCGACAATTTAGAAATTCAATAATTCCGAAATCCTGGGTTTGTTGCAACTGATTTTTTTTGTGGTGATAGTTATTATAGTCATCAACATCTAGGCTTAACAAAAAATGCGACCATGAAGAGAATGTCCTAAAAAAAAATAATTTCTAAATCATAGAAAAAAAAAAATTCTCTCTTGTGTGTGCAAGATTTTTAAAGTTTTCAAGAAAAATATGGTTCCGATAGTGAATTTCTATCACCCTTAAAATAATTTTGTGTAAAAATCATAATAGAAAACGAGTTATTGTGTTTCTATGGTTTCTAAGGATTTTTCTCGATTTTTTTTATTTCTCTTAAACTACAGTAGTTAGATCTGGCGGAGTTTTATTAGGAGTTTTGTTTGATAATAAGCTTTCCAAAATACACATAAAACGGAAATGTCCGAACTAAGGCAAAATAATACACTGTGCAAAGGTTTTTATGATACTAGAAAAATATAATTTTTGTATGTCCGTTTCTTAATCTTATTTTTATTTGTTACAGATATCCTGAGGGAGAGCGGTAAGGAAAATTCACTTACTTATCAACAAGTCTTGACTGATGACACTATCAATAGATGGTTACAATAGCCCCGGAAGGCATGCGTTCATTAACAAGATATCAGTGCAACCGATAGTGTTATAATACACCTTTTATACTATATTTTTTTGTCTGAGGTCCTTGGAAGTACAGATTAAGAGCTCCTTCAAATTAACCGCAAAGAGTCGCGCGACAGCAGCGCGGCAACAACTTTGTTTTTTCATTAAATAAATGACGCGCGGCCGCAGCGAATTTTCGACGCGACAATCGCACGTTTTTATTTGTATGAAATAAAAAAGCAACGCGGCAGCAGCGCTTCAACCGCGCTGATATAGCGGCTAAATTGAAGGGCACCCTTATAGCATAGTATAAAGAGAAGGGCAGTAGGCTATCTCCGGCCCAATCCGCGATATAATTGCCTACTGTCTTAGGGTTGTCACTTTTAGCAAAATTTTAATTCAGTGCCTATAAATTGAAAAAGGGTCGGGAAGTTGTATTTTTTACTTATATAATTAAAATAAAAAACTGGTATAAAAAAATACGTTTTTTTTTGCGATATAAACAGCCGTATATGTTTTATTCTTTAACTTAAAAGTTTCGTTTTTTCATAGCTTGAAGGGACTATGGTTTTAATTTCAACTAGATACATCACGCATTCTCGAGATAAAGGGTCTTAACAGACAGACATACAGATAGACGAAGGGACAACGAACTGGTCCTATCTGAATAAATAAATAAAATAAATAAATAAGGGTTCCGTTTTTTCCTTTTGAGGCACAGAACCTTAAAAATGAATAAAGTGACTAAAATATTATAATTAAAAGAAACACAAAAACAACATTAAAAACTAACGCCTATCTCTTAGACTATAATCGAATTTATTGTTATGATTCGAACTTTGCTTTATATGTATATCTGATTTACAATTAGTCAATTATTTATTTTGAATTACGATTTTTTAACTGTAAGTAGGTGAGAAACTAAAGTAACTGAGAAATCGGCATAACCAAACGTAAACAAAGCAATAGCAGCAAATTAAGGTAGGTAGGCTTAATTTCTACTTTTGATCCGTCAATCAAAAGTAGAAATTAAGCCTACCTACCTGCTTCCTCTGTGTGATAGAAAACTAATACAACAAAAAATAAGTAGGTATCTCAAAATCAAGTAAAAATTATATGCTAGAATGAGTGACTAGCATACCTTTTTTGTTCAATAGGTAATCTGAATAGAGACAATTCTAGAATGGATGAATTGTTAAGACACCCAAACACACAGCAATACGTTCTCCTGCGATTATCAGACATTTTGTTTTGATTTAGCGGTGCCGAAAAGCAGTGACGCGCGAAACTCGTATAGTGTTAGCCCCGACTGGCGCACTAAGAAACGGGTCGAGATTTTGTTACAGTGTGCGTGCGTCGACGCGTAGATACTATGGCGCACACATACAAGCCGCGCGCGGTGCGTTTGTATGAAGATAACCTACTTCCCTTCTCTTTATACTATGCTTATAGTGTCGGTAAGATACGAGCTACGGGTAGATCACCTTAACATATTATAGGTAACTAGCATTTTGCCCGCAACTACGTACACGTGCAACGTGTTCGGACTTCAACCCCTAAAAGACTTCCTAACTTAAAGGGTAGATTAGAAGTTTATCTTAATTTAATGAGATATGGTTTTCAAACTTTATTCATGCCGTAGACTTGTTATAAGATGAAGTACAAGACAAAAACTAGTCTAGTGCTTCAGTCGTATTAACGTACGATTAGGAGTCATTATTTTGATGTGCTATTGGAAACGGTCACACAGTTTTGTAGCGTAGCTTAGCTTTCGATTTTCACATGTAGGTAGCTGCGTCCTGCATAGCTTGCTACGATTATGACGAGATACAATTGATCGTATTTGGTGAAAAGCACTCTTACCATATTGAGTATCAGATTTTTACTGATTAGAATCCACTCAAGTCTTTTAGTTATCCTTTACAATCCAGTTGTTCCACCAGATTTGTGCTAGCCAGCGCATAGCTCTTGTGAAGAATCCTGCAGCTGGACTAGTAAATCTAACTTTATAACCCTATCGATACTCGAGTATAACATACCAGGCCCGAGCGAAACATACAGCTCCAGTTGAAAGTTGTTGCTCGTATGTTTTATCCTGCTATTCAGAACTCGACTCCCTCGATAGGACTATGTGAAACTTTGTTCAACTCGCCCATGCCTGCAGCAAAAATGGTTGAAGCGTGTTTTCATATTGCTTTCAACAGAGGCGTATGTGGGAGTAAAAATTTAATATTGTTTTTATTTTTAACAAGCTTTTTATTAGCTTGCAATGTAACTATGTATGTTCGGCTCAAATCTTGCAACTTAAATTTGAAGCAGATATCTTCAACGGATTGAGCTGCAATTTTGCATGCAGATGTAAATCGCATGACAATGCTATATTATGATAACATGGAACTGATTTGATGGAATCGCGAGGTAGCCATAGGAACTCGGTAATTAAATGGCACAACCATGTCGAGTTTGGGCTCGTGTGAGTTGTCTTGACGAGTTTTAATTATATAAGTATAGACCACCTCTGTAAAAGATTGTTTTGAAAAAAAAAATCATTGAAAACTTATTTATCCTTATATATTCAACATAGCGATAGACAAGCACGCTCATGAAAACTATTTATCAATATACTGAAAAGTTAATACAAAAGTCTACTGCAATGCTTCATTGGCATTATGTTTTTTTCATTGGCTCCATTTTACCATCGCATATCCCGGCGTACGGCAAATGTCCACCCTTACCGTTGTTGAAACATCTACGGTCCGGACTAAGCGTTTTGCCTCGTCGTTTATATTTCGTACATCGCGGGACTGGAACGGTTTGCCAGCTGCGGTCTTTCAATCCGATTATAATTTTGGTGTCTTCAAGGCTAGAGTGAATAGGGATAGATTAGTGCGCCTCGCCATCAACGATAACATCACTGCTTACCATCAGGTGGGATCGCATTCAAGCACTAGTTTATAGCAATAAAAAAAAAAATGTCTAACAAAACTGACAACTTACAGCACTCTCACACAGCATGAACGTCTAAGCTGCACTAATGTCATCAACGTAGAGGTATGTGGCCTCTGTTACCTTTTTTTTTTCTCGTGGTTGAAATCCTCATGGATGTCCTCCACCCTGGGGTAGGCGGAGGGGTCTGTCAGACTCTTACTAACTAAAACCACCCTGGTGTTCCCTCGTACACTAAGTCAAGTAAAGTGACTGTACGGTACGCCTAATCTAGTGCTGAGTACATAGGAGTTGTCAGCAAACTGTAGGGGCCCTACAGGGTCGAGGCCTTCTGGAGCCGCCGGTTTGTGTGAAACTGTTACCGTGGCTCTAGGAATAAGGCAAGGAAGGAATGGGGTAGGTTTTTTAGTCAGTAAGAGTCTGACACTGGTCTCCCGCTCCGCCCAAGAGCTGGTTTCGTCATTCGATGATTTTCACCTACCATAAAAAAAGTGCTGAGTACATATATAGCATATAGGTAGTATCATTGTTATAATGTGAGCTGCGTGATAGCGTGACCTCCGGTCCAAAATAGGCGTCTTCCCGTCTTTCGAAACGGGAAGACGGTCATAAGATTGAATTAATACATATTTTCTTTGGTCTAGCTAACGCTCACATTAACTGCAAGATATTAGTCACCAACCTAGATAACTTTGTAAAAAAAAATGTAAAAAAAAAACAAGTTTTCAATGAAAATTGTTTTTTTCATAACAAGCTTTTATAGCGGTGGTCTATACTAAAATTAATTAAAACTCGTCTAGACGATTCACACGAGCCCAAACTCGACGTGGTTGTGCCGTTTTATTTCAGAGTTCCTATGGCTGCCTCGCGATTCCATCATCAGACCAGCTCCATGTCATCATAATACTGCATTGTCATGCCATTTACAACTGCATGCAAAATTGCAGCTCAATCGGTTGAAGATATCTGCTTCAAAAATGAGTTGCAAGATTTGAGCCGAACATACATAGTTACATTAAAAGCTAATAAAAAGCTTGTAAAAAATAGAAACATCCGAATTGAGAACCTCTTCCTTTTTTAGAAGTTGGTTAAAAAAAAACTTACAATATTATTATTTTTTTATCTGCTAATCTAAGCGTGTTCAGGGAAAAATTGTCTAATGACGAATCCCGCCGTTGCGGAGCGGGAAACAGTGTCAGACTCTTACTGACTAAACAACTCACCTCGTTCCTACGTTGGCTTTATACCAGGGCCAGAGCCTTTCTCAGACGCGAACCTTTAGTCTCAGTAGACTTGAACCTGAACTGAATTGATTCCAACATTTTTTACGGCGAGATATTTTTTCCAAAAATCATTATTATCATAGTATAAAACAAAGTCGCTTCCTCTCTATGTATGCTTAAATCTTTAAAACTACGCAACAGATTTTGATGCGGCTTTTTTTAATAGATAGAGTGATTCAAGAGAAAGGTTTATGCGTATAATACATCTACATCTGCACTAATATAATAATGAGGTATAGTTTGTTTTTTTGTTTCTTTGTTTGTAGGAGGTAATCTCTGGAACTATTGGTCCGATTGGAAATATTTTAGCAACAATAGAATGCTACTTTACTCCTGAGTGACATAGGCTATATTTTATATACGCGGGCGAAGCCGCTGGTAAAAGCTAGTGCATAATATATTTAATATCAGCATTGCCCCTGTACGAAATTAGGGCGGGTCGCTAGTAATTAAATAAAAGGTAACGGCTTTTGCCGAGGCACGTGGCTGTTATACCACCAACTTCCAAAATCCTGACAGCTACAGTAATTTCTGATATAAAAACCTAATAGTACTTTTTGCCCGATCCGGGAAACGAACCCAAGACCCCCACGGTGAGTAGTCGCGCTTGCGATTACCTGTAATCACGAGACTAACGAGTCAGTCAAAGAAGTCATTGACCTAATAAAGGTCCCAAAGGGCTTGGCGCCGCTATTTTGACATAGACAAGTGAACTTTATTACGTGCCTGTATCATTTTGTCCTTGGCTAGTAGGACCTTCTTTTCACTTCGACGATATAGTACTGTGGTGACTGCGTGTTAGGTCACATATCATTCTAACTGTCACAATATATTTACTTTTAAACTTTATGGTAAGTAGGAATAAAAAAAAATTTGAACAATTTGATTTTTTGTATAAAAATTGTAAAATAAATAAATAATATAGATTGAGAGATGGTTTTTGTTGAATGTCACAAAAATAAAACGATTATAAAATATTTTAATATAAACTAAGAGATTCGAAATACAGTTATAACATACAAATTAAAGAAGCCTCTATTACTGAAGCGTAGTCCCCGCTACAGTATGTTGCAAATAACTTAAACCATTAGATATGGTTTCACCTCCTCCTTAATGTACTTTTCATACAAGTATTTATTGTAATGCGTGCAATAAGCACGCGGGACGCGTGTTTTTGTCTTTTGAAATTTTCTGCGTGCAATACAAATACGTATACGTGATGAAATCCGCATGCGTGATGGAATCCGCATGATAATTAAGTAGCTCACGGACGGTGAGCAATGGGTAGCTCGCCGTCCGGTCGTCTGGTAACTGTCCAGACCGAGTCCAAGTCGTCAACGGCGCGCACCGTTCCCGCGCGCCTCAAGGAGTTGTCAGCAAACTGTAGGGGCCCTTCAGGGTCGAAGCCTTCTGGAGCCGCCGTTTGGTGTGAAAGTATTGCCGCGGCTCTAGGAATAAGGCAAAGAATGGGGTAGGTTTTTTAGTCAGTAAGAGTCTGACACTGTCTCCCGCTCCGCTCAAGAGCGGGTTTCGTCATTCGATGATTTTCACCTACCATAAAAAAAAATGATAATTAAGTAAAACACCCTATTTACAATAAAGTATGATATTATACTCATGGCGCCAAAAATTTCTTATTTGACATTGACAGCTGTCATTTTGGTCATGAACTCGTAGAGAAGACAGAGAGTCAAGTTTAAGTAATGAAACGTTGAGGACGTTCTGAAGGTAGTCTGGACTCTGAACCCCTGACCTGAAATCCAGACGGATTGCGGGCAGACGCGGGCATGGATCTAATGACCCGTCACGAACTTATGTTGAGTCTGAGATGACATTTAACTGTGTTAGCTTATTTTGTGTAGATTTTGGGTTAAGTGCGTAAATGGTGGATCGTTTTATTTGGGTTGTGGCTCTAAAGTCAAAGTTCCATTGCTAGGACTCAGGCCTCCTCTCTAGGATAGAAATGGGCCGTAATCCACCACGTGGGCCCAGTGCGGGTTGGAGGATGCGATGCTCTTAACTATAGCATATCATCAGCCTTATAATGTTTCCATTGCTGGGACTTGGGCCATTTCTCTAGGATAGGAAATGGGCCGTAATCTACGCGGGCCCAGTGCGGGTTGGATTATGTCATATGTATTCGAATTTTTGGTTCTAGGACATGCCGGTTTCCTCACGATGTTTTCCTTCACCGTTTTGAGGGCAGTGATGATGAAATAAATTACACAAAGTAATGCGAATGCCGAATGTTACAAACTAGACGTTTAGACGTGATGTTTGATTTAATATCATCAAAAATCGTATATCTGCCGCTTAAGACGTCTTTCTGTCCGCCTCAAGGAGTCTATAGGGGCTCAGCAGGGTCGAAGCCTTTTGGGGCCAAGGGTTGATGAGAAAATAGAATACCTGGGCCATGGAACTAAGACAGGAAGGAAGGAACGGTGGGCCGTTTAGTCAGTAGAAGTCACAAAGACACTGTCTACCGCTCAGCCCAAGGGCGGGATTCGCCATTCGATGTTTTTTTCCACCATACAAAAGACGTCCTGCGGGCCTACCACAAGCCCTTATAGCAGTATTACTTCAATATTACTTTCAGTTTTCAGGAAAGAGACGGCGCTAGACAACGTTTCTAACGCTGTCACTTGCACACTCTGGAACAGGAATAAAACAATCTTACTTTAAACGTCATGGTCTAGGTCCTGGTCATTGTCCCACCAATGCTTGAAATAAAACTAAAATCTGCAACTACACGGTCAAGTACCTACAACCATATACATATATACGCAGCGCATATAATAGGAAGTACGTATAAGGAGTTGATGCAGGAAAGACCCTGATAGCACCGGGCTTAAAATACTAATGATCATGACTTTAGGTTGGCTGCAGACTTGCGACTAGGTTGGTTCGTTGTTCGTCAAGTCGTTGAGCTTCTTGGTAGTCTTAAGTTGAGCTATACCAGTGGTAAAAGTATGGTCCGGGCGATAAACTAAGAAAAAAAAAACTTTCTATATGAAAGGCAATTTCTAACACAAATTGTTGTATTTTCTCTGTCAACGCTCGTTATTTCTGATTTTAAATGAGAACTGAGTTTAATCTTTCGACTACCGTACTCGTTCATACAGACACAATTTAATGACAAAATATGTGCGAATACCGGCGTTCGCTCGGGGCTTGAGCCGAACTCTTGAGAATTTAAGCTATACCGGTGGTTCCCAACCTGTTGTCCGAGGACCAGTGATGGTCCGTAATGGCAAAAGTATGGTAAGAAAAACGAAAAAAATAACATTCTATATGAAAGGTAATTTCTAACACAAAATGTTGTATTTTCTGTGACAAAGCTCGTTACTTCTGATTTTGAATTAGGATAGTTAAGTTTTCTTTTGGACTGGTCCCGGCTAACAACAAAGAAACCAAAGTGGTCCTCGGTTAAAAAAAATGGGATTGGTTTGGAGGTTGGGAACGACTGAGGTATGTGACAAATGCTTCCACTGTCTTCACAGCCCCCTTAGCCAAGTCACAATCATATCGTTTAGAGTTAGCGCTTGTAGTTTCCCAAACCTCCAATTCTTTTGTTCGGACGTCATCTCAACGATACAATATTAGTATAGATAGATAAAGATTTTTAAGGTCGAAATCAAAACCAATGGTTGTCAAACGTGATAACATTTAATCTAATCTTGTATTGCCATATTTCAGGATAATCAAATATTATCTCTATTGCTTTGAATCATCATCATCATCATCATCATTTCAGCCGAAAGACGTCCACTGCTGGACATAGGCCTCCCCCAAGCGCCGCCACAAAGACCGGTCCTGTGCGTCTTGCATCCATCGGCTTCCAGCAACCCTGACCAGGTCATCGGTCCACCTTGTGGGAGGCCTTCCAACGCTACGTCTTCCGGTACGCGGTCGCCACTCCAGAACCTTTCGGCCCCAGCGGCCATCCGTTCTGCGTGCAATATGCCCTGCCCATTGCCACTTAAGTTTGGCGATTCTTTTCGCTATGTCGGCAACCTTGGTTCTCTTGCGGATATCCTCATTTCTGATTCTATCACGCAAGGATACTCCGAGCATAGCCCTTTCCATTGCCCTTTGAGTGACCTTGAGTCTTTTTATAAGGCCCATTGTAAGCGACCACGTTTCAGAGCCATACGTCATCACTGGCAACACGCACTGATTATAGACTTTCGTCTTGAGGCATTGTGGGATATTAGACGAGAAGACACCGCGTAGCTTCCCGAACGCTGCCCAGCCGAGTCGGATTCGACGATTGACCTCTTTCTCAAAGTTAGACCTACCTAACTGGATTGTCTGTCCAAGGTAGACGTAGTCGTCTACTACTTCGAGTGTAGAGTCTCCGATCTTGATAGGAGTGGGCGCTACATGGATGTTAACCATGACTTTGGTTTTGTCCATGTTCATTTTAAGACCCACTCTTTCGGAGGCTCTACTGAGGTCACCGAGCATTGTACTGAGCTTCTCCGTAGTCTCAGCCATGACCACGATGTCGTCGGCAAACCGAAGGTGAGTGATGTACTCGCCATTGACATTAATGCCTAGACCACTCCAGTCCAGAACCTTGAAGACATCCTCCATTGCAGCCGTGAACAGTTTCGGAGAAATGACGTCTCCCTGCCTCACACCTCGCTGCAAGAGGATAGGTTTCGAGGTCTGGTCCTGAAGTCGGACTGACATGGTGGCGTTGCTGTACAAACACTTCAACACCTCGATGTACCGATAATCGATCTGGCACCGCTGGAGAGACTGCAGTACAGCCCAGGTCTCGATCGAATCGAAGGCTTTCTCGTAGTCCACAAACGCTAAGCAGAGAGGCTGATTATACTCCTCAGTCTTCTGTATAGCCTGCGCAGCTTTGAATCACTGAAATTTAATGAATCATCTATATTTCACTGAAATAAAAATGAATATCTATATACATCAAAATCAATACCACTTTTCGTTCTTATTTTATAACTCAAAAACGGGCTCACCTATCTAAATCAAATATTTAGACTTTGTTCGGACTATTTAGTAGATAGTTTTTGTGAAGTTTGCACAAATTCGTTCGAGCGATTCTTCATTTATCACATTTTTCCGTTGCTGGAAGCAGAGCCGCGGGCAAAAGCTAGTATATCAATGAAAAATAGGTGACCATAGCGTTTTTATTGTATTCTGACATGATATTTTTTAGAAACTATTCACTTCGTGATTGGAAAATTGGTACAAATTCATTAATGGATTTTTTTTTGTGATAGGTAGGAATCATCGAATGACGAATCCCACTCTTAGGCGGAGCGGGAAACAGTGTCAGACTCTTTCTCTTAGAGCGAGGTGGGTTTTCATACTTTTATTGACTAAAACCCACCTGTGTTTCTTCAGCAATCACGCGACCCACAGGTTTAATTAAATGTCCAAACCAGCTTGTTTTTTTGTAAACGTCCAGCTTTACGCATTAAACATTGACCCCTGAGTTTGTTTCGTTGTTTCTTCTCAGTGTAGTCAGCTAGGAAACACCGGACTCATCTAGCATAAAAAAAAAAATGACGTGTCAAAGTGTTTTTTAAACCTACTTACAAAATAAAGATCATTTATCAAACACTGTTTTCTTTCTTTCGTCTTTCTCTCTTTACGCAATACATACGAAATATCTTAGGCCCAGGTTTTGTAATCGCAGGTATATCGCGTGCCTAAACGCACGATTGCTTTAGTCGCGAATTACTAATCGTATTATTTAAGACTCATAGTTAGGTGACACATTCTGCATCTATATTGCTTTTAATGAAGTCTAGATTTTATCGTGCGTACAAATATTATCCTCGGCACCAAAGTTGAACCAACTTGGCGGTCCACTTTGAACGCGCAGTAACCGAATTTCGAATCTAAATCGAAGTGGGGTGCGGCGCGTAATCATAGCAACAGGTTCAAATTATTTGCCGCGTACTATAGCAAGACTGAAGTGAAGTTCCACCAGTACCTACACGAGCGTTAAGGTACCGTAGACGTAGGCTTGCGAGCGACCAGTGGGTAGATGGCTATCCGGCTGTCAAATAAACTTCCTAGCTCGTCGTCGGCGCGTAGCTTTCCTCAAAGAGGTGTCAGCAGGAACAAAGCCTACTGGGCCATTGGATTAGCTTCTGAATGGGAAACCCGGGGTCTTGGACCGCTAGGCAAAAAGAAAGAACATATGTGTGATTTTAGTCAGTAAAATTCTGACATCTGACTTCCCATTCCGGCCAAGAGCAGGAGTAGTCATTGGATATGTTCTGACTAAGTAGGTACTGATTTTTTATTAAGTAAATATTCCATTTTCATGATTGGAATAAGTGCCGAAAATATCTTCAACAGCTGAAAATCCAAACAGATTATGTGGAACGACATAATCTTGGTGTTTGCATGTTAATCACGCACCGCTCATATTGAGGATCGTCATGTAATCCTGCCAATAGGATTAGGTACTCAATCTGTGTTGATACATCTCCTGATATAGAAGAAATTGTAAAATACTAGCTTTTGTCAGCGGCTTCGCCCGCGTACATAAAATATGTCCCATGTCACTCAGGAATAAAGCAGCTTTCTATTGTTGCTAAAAAATTTCAAATCGGACCAGTAGTTCCAGAGATTACCTCTTACAAACAAAAAAACAAACTTTACCTCTTTATTATATTAGTGTAGATAACGGTAAAGTAATATTTTTTTTTATTCGCTACTAGCGACCCGCCCCAGCATCGCCCGGGTACTGATCTACACTAATATAATAAAGAGGTAAAGTTTGTTTTTTTGTTTGTAGGAGGTAATCTCTGGAACTACTGATCCGATTGGAAAAATTTCAGCAACAATAGAAAGCTGCTTTAGTCCTGAGTGACATAGGCTATATTCTATGTACACGGGCGAAGCCGCTGACAAAAGCTAGTATTGAATATATTATACATACACCTTTCTCTTGAATTACTCTATCTATTGAAGAAAACCGCATCAAAATCTGTTTCGTAATTTTAAAGATCTAAACATACATAGGGACAGGGGGCAGCGACTTTGTTTTATATTATGCAATGATAAACTAATGCTTGACTGCAATCCCACCTGATGGTAAGCAGTGATGCAAAATTTTTGAGTCCCGAGCAAATGCCGGCGTTAGCACACCTATCGTCTTTCTGTCTCTGATTACGGTACTGGAAAGGTTAAGAGCCTATTCACTCTAGCCTTGAAGATACTTACCTAAATTATTATCCGATGGGAAGACCGCAGCAGGCAGATTGTTTCAGTCCCTCGATGTACGCGGAATAAACGACGAGGCAAAACGCTTAGTCCGGACCATAGAGCGATAAATCAAGAATTATTGCACTGATTTTCCTGCAGTTGTAGCGGCATCTGTGACTTAAATAAAATAAATGCCATTAGCAGTTATTCTTGCTGTTAAAAACTGTTGTTGGCATTTATTCTTTTTAAACCTTTAGTTTTGGTTCGAGTACACCAGCGGTGAAGGAAAACATACTAAGGGGACCGTGCATGTCCTAGAAAATTCGAAGACATGTAATATCCACCAACCCGCACTGGGCCTGCGTGGTAGATTATGACCCGTTCCCTCTCCAAGAAAGGAGGCCTGTGTCCCAGCAGTAGGGACATTAAAAAAGGCTGATGCTGAAACCTGTTTGAATGGTCGTTCATGAACCCAATACACAATATGTAGTTCAGTATGCAGTATTATTGTGTAATAAACGCTATTTTGGGACGTTCAATAACATTTCGTATTACTGCATCGTCAAATATTCAGAACAGTCTTGCTTTATCAGGTGCCAAGTATTTGGAAAATTAATTCAATAAATAGCTCATCGGTATTTTCGGGAATGAGACTTTGATACTTTGAATTCGTATCGTAATTAAGGCGCTACCTGTACCGGGCACCGTAAAAACGTCCTATTTTTCGTTGCGAAGTTAGCCGTATTGCTACACAGTACAAACACCAAAAAAAACTTTTTACAAAAAAAAAACCGCCTTCAAAAAAAGCCAAAAGATAAAAGTTCCTACACTAAAAAGTTAAAAATAAAAATTTGAATTGCTGTAAAGAAACTTAATTTATAGGTAAACTTATTTGACATCAATATTTTGCAAATATTCAAAATTTATTACTTATTTTTGTAGTCGGAGTTGGAATCTTGATGTCTTTATTAGGATTTATTTATTGGCAGTTTTACCACAGCGAGTTTTAAGACCTCTTTCATGGTTTTAATTATGACGACCCTTACGTGTTCGTCACTAAGATGCATCGCTATCACTCGGCCTATACTTCATTTTTCTGGAGGAACGTTGTCGTCTTTTATGATAGGTCGTGGAGGTTGAGATCTTTTTGCTGCTTCCGTCTTTTGAACCTCGTAGAAAGCTGCAAGAGGATAGGATGCTATCCTTCATTTTGGGATCAAGATTTGAATGTGTAAGCCTGCCTCCGACACAAAATAATTTATTGCTGTCTAGAATGGGATTGAGATTGAGACATGACCGTATTTAATTGCTCCTTTTTTCTCAATTCTTCATTAATGGTGCTCGAATCTTGAATCGGCGTCTAATGCGATTCGTTAGGCATATGTTGTGGTAACCAGCCATGACATAGCCACCAAAAGGAGTGATCAGTTAATTGAGCAGCAAGTAAACCGTGGCTTGAGCATTCGGTGGGATTGTCTTTGGATTTTACGTAACTTCAGTTATTTGTTAGGATTTTTTCCGTTATAATCCTCACGTGATTTGCAACAAAGGGTTTCTGTTTCTCCACTTTGCCACGTAACCAACAGAGAACATCTGTTGAATCAATGCAACCATACACATGCAGTGTAGCTCGATAGGGATAATATGATTTTACGCATAAGTTTTGACAACAAGAGAGCTCCACAAAGTTCCAAGCGCGGAATAGGTGGTGGTCTTTTCAGCGGTATTACTTGAGATTTCTATGCTATAAGGATCACTTGGGTTTCATTTGCTCTCTGTAATTTGCAGTACCCGATGCAAGAGTCTGCTTTAATATTGGCATCGCAAAAGACTCTGATTAATTAGCAGTATTATTTTTCATATTATTATAAAAATATCTACTACGGTAGGACTATGGTAGGACGTATACTGTTTCTGAAACCTTTTATAAGTGGAATTATAATATACCAAAGAATAAAATACATTATACACACTTGGAATATCATTACAACAAATTCAAAAGTTATATTTTTAGTAAAAAAAAATACTGATATACAGATGATCCCTAACGAACAGAAGTTGCAAAACAAGAACACGCATATGATCCTCAAGCAATTCTGAATCTGCGTCTCGTTACGTTTTAATACCGCCACTAACAGGAGCACATACGCAGCGGTCATTACTGTTGCCTCCCCTAGGTAGTAAAAACGAAGCACATTAGCAACTGCCGGTGACACTCCATAAGTCATCACTTTTTCTTTACCTTGCAAAGCGTAACCAAACATACCACATAAACCGAAAACAATCCCTAACACGGCAATTATAATCGAACCCGCTTTGAGTGAAATGCCGCAGCAACCTTTTTTCCAGGTCCAGAAAAATTTATCAATGAAGCAATCCATGGTGTTATATTGTGATTATTGGTTTTTATTTGTTTCTTGGTGGTATACTCTAAACTAGATTGTATAAAGAAAAGGCGTCACATCCAAATTATGTCTGAATCTGCCAGGATGACACAAAATGCTGTCATATGTAATAAAATTGAATCAGTCTATGGATAAGAAATAGTCTTTATAGCTCTTCCAACTTAAGTCTTCTTTGCTGTCATCTTGAAATTTCGTCCCCGTAGAGCGAAAAGTAACTAAGTCCAAAAATGGCCAAAATGAGTTATCAATGTTTTTTTTTTTTTTTTAATTGTTATAAACTAGTGCTTGGCTGCGATCCCACCTGATAAGCAGTGATGCAATCGTTGATGGTAAGGCGCAATAGTTTATTAAGAGCATATTCACTCTAGCCTTGAAGACACCTAAATTATAATCGGACGGGAAGACTGCAAGCGGCAAATTGTTCCAGTCCCTCGATGTACGTGGTATAAACGATGAGGCAAAACGCTTAGTCCGGGCGCAGGTGTCTCAACAACGTAAGGGTGGATATTTGCCGTACGCCGGGATGTCCGAAGGTAAAATTGGGATGGCGGAATCAAATCGTGCAATTCCTGCGCACACTCTCCAAAATGCATCGTGCAGAAAACCGCAAGGCTGGCTACTCTGCGCCTGTGGTCGAGGCTTTGAAGATTGGACTCAACCAAATCTGGATCACCAATCAGCCTTTCCACCGAATCCATAGCCGCTAGGTGACATTTTGCAGCACCAGCCCATATGTGACTGCAGTACTCCACACACGATCGGACCTGTGCTTTGTACAGGATTAGAGGCTGATTCGGTGTGAAGTACCGTCGGACTTTTGCAAGAACGCCGAGTTTCCTAGCAGCTACCTTGGCTTTGGATTCAATGAACCGCCCAAAGTTGAGATCTGAAGAATTGTCCGTTGTAGTTAAATTATTAGATATATTATATCTAATAATTTGTTGAGCTTATTGTACAAAAATGACCCTAAATATACGTAAAATTAATGTTTAAAGCAAACCAAATCTTTTCTCCTCCTGGTTTGGGGTACTGGGTCGAAAGGAAGCTCAGAGTGCTGACAAAGTACGGTGTGCAATATAAATAGTTGGCGCACTGCTAACAGTGCGCCAAATTTAAAAAACTAATATCTAAAATACTAATATTTTACATGCAATGTAAAGTTGATGTGTGGGAAACCTAAAAGGGCGGAAGGTTGTGTAACCTTTATTTCCTGAGGGTATTCGCGCACAGGTTCGATTTTCAGTACATGAACCATTGCTGTATGGTTCATTTACTGAGCAATCAGAATCTGTAATTAGAAGTTTCGTGTTTTTGTTTATTTTGTGTTTAATTTTTAACTGACGATTATTGTTATTTTACAATTATGACATATTTCTCTTTTTTTTTTGCAACTATTAAATTTAACATTTAAATTTGAAATTGACAATTGTACCGATTTTTTTTTTTTAAATTTGCAATATTAATGGGTAAAATTACATTTTTGTAAATTTTTATTATTGTGAATGTGGGGACTATGTGGATTACTTTTCGTTTTTCCTTAATTTTAACTTTTAATTTTATAATGTCTGGCAGTTATGAGTACTTTTTGCGGCCTACCCAAATGTCCTTTCTTTGGTATTGTTCGTCAAATCGTTGAGCTCCTTAGTAGTCCTGAGTTGAGCTACACGAGAACTGACAAATGCTTGCATTGACTGGACAGGTCCACTCAGAACTGTGTGGTTCTTTCTTCAAAAGACCATTTCAGACTCCAATCTGCATGGTTCTCATTTGATTTGACCATTACATGTTTGTGTATGGACTTTAAAACAGACTTTGACCCCTGAGTTTGTTTCGGTGTTTCTTCTCAGGGTAGTCAGCTAGGAAACACCGGCCTCATCTAGTATCAAAAGACGAAAAAAAAATTGACGTGTAAAAGAGTTTGTAAAAACCTATTAACAAAATAAAAATCATTTATCATTTAATGTAATGTGTATTTATCTAAAATTGTAGATGTGATCTTGATATACAATAAATATACATTTGTTTATATTATGGCCTGTGCATAATCAGCGCGAAATAAGCGTTACTTTAAAGTGGTCCTGCTGGAGACTATGCCCTGAAGCATGACCACTTTGAATTGATATTTTCCAAGAAACTAGCAATATACAAATTTTGATAGTAAGCTACAAAAATATAGACATTATCTACATTTTATCCTGTAATTTGTATATAATGTAGTCAAAGTGGTTCTACTGCGGAGTATGACACGGATTTCGCGGAATAAGACTTGTCCAGTTTATTCACGGCGCTAATGTTACAGAGTACTAGAAAAATCCTATTTTTTATATGTGGGTAATGTGGAGCCGCCCTAAGGATGTCATATGTATCTAACCCGTGGGATAGAGATATAACATCCTTGGTTATATCTTTAACCGAACCGTTTATTAGAAAAAGGCACTGGAGTCTGTCAAAGTACTTTTGTCCATGTTTGTTATGCGCCATTTTAGCGCTGCCAACCGTAATTAATACCTGTGATAGTATATCGTACCGCTTATAATGTACACATGACCTTATTTTTTAAAAGGTTTTTTTCCAATTCTTGAAAAAAGAATTTGAACAAAATTAAGTGAAAATGCGAAAATATTTCAGTTCTCTGCATTTGCATTCGAAGCCAAAATTAATTCTTGGACGTTCGTGGGTGGTGCTATACGGACAAAATATCAGCTGTCTAATGTATGGAATAGCCAAGGATCTTATATCTCTTTCCTACGGATAATCTGGATTGATTACAAAATGTGACAGCCTGTCACTTACTTCAAAATAATAACAAAATATTATATTTATCTACAGCTTGGCGCTGTTTGTCGCTCATAAATTATCAGTTTAATGAAAGGACTGACATAATTCTAAAACTAGTAACTAATGCAATTGTTAATGGACAAAAATCTGGAGTTCGCGGAAAGACCGCATTAAAAACTCCCGCATCCGGGGCAGCCTTCAGGTCCGTGACATAGCGGATAAACTGCAGGAAGGTCGCTTACGCTGGTATGGCCACGGTTTACGAAAACCGGCAGACTACGTGGGTAACAGATGCCTCGCCATGCCGCCTCCGCCGGGACCCGGAAAACGAGGAAGGGCTAAGAGGCATTGGATCGACGTCGTAAGGGACGATATGCGTGCTAATGGGTTAGATGCAAGGGACGCAAAAGACCGAGCGAAGTGGAAGCGACTAGGCAGGAAAGCGGACCCCGGGCACCGAGGTGAAAGCCTAGATTGCAACCGGGACTTACGCTATGTTGATGATAGTGTGTGTTAGCTGAATACGCATGGAAGAGTGTGTAAGTACTTGAGTGGATCTCAGTGGCTGAGTCGATGTTTGAGTTGGCGAGTGTTTAAACATTTCCTATTTCATCCTATGATAAGGTAACCTAAGCTCACGATTGGTGTAGAATGCTTTTCTTTAGGGTGAACCTGACAGATTTTCATTAGGGTCAATTTGCCACTTATCAACATAGTCGACAAAAATACAAAATCTTTTTATTCGTCAATGCAGGTGTACAATACAAGAGGTGTTAACGAGTTACAGGAAGTTCGCTACATTGTGCCTGTGGGCATACGAAAATTATATTAAACGCGTATTACTTATAATAACATACTTTGTTGTTAATTTAAATTAACCTATTATCTATACTTCTATACTAATATTATAAAGCTGAAGAGTTTGTTTGTTTGTTTGTTTGTTTGAACGCGCTAATCTCAGGAACTACTGGTTCGAATTGAAAAATTCTTTTAGTGTTGAATAGATCATTTATTGAGGAAGGCTTTAGGCTATATAACATCACGCTGCGACTAATAGAAGTGAAGAAACAACGGAAAATGTGGAAAAAACGGGGAAAATTATTCATCTTTGAGGGCTTCCGTTGCGTGCGCTGCCAAAACGGTTTAAGATACCAAAAAAATATGTATGAAAGAATTATTCCTCTTAAAATGATCTAAAAAAATGTCCGTGACAGTATATGTCTATCTTTTAAGATTAACTTACTAGAACCGTTTTTATGCGAATCAAATTTAGCCAATTTTTACCGATTATTTGTTAGAGTTGTATCAACATAATAATATAATATTTATCCAAATAAATGTGTTGTTGATTAAGAGTATGTAATTGTAAACAAAATTGTCTTTGACATCATTTAATTTCAATGAACATCTTAGAAGATATTGCAATTTTAAAATAACTCCGATAAAGAATACACACACGATGCATGATGTGCTACACTTGACGCTGCGCTTGGCCGGCGGGCGAGGAGAGGGGTTGCTTGCGGGCGGCGCGGATGGGTTTTTTTTATGGTAGGTAAAAATCATCCAATGACGAATCCCGCTCTTGGGCGGAGCGGGAAACAGTGTCAGACTCTTACTGACTAAACAACCTACCCCATTCCTCCCTTGCCTTATTCCCAGAGCCCCGGTATAACGCTTTCGCACCAACCCTCAGTTGCAGGAGGCTTCGCCCCTGAAGGGCCCCACAGTTTGCTAACAACACCTTGAGGCGCGCGGGAGCAGTGCACGCCGTCGACGACTTGGTCTCGGTCTGGACGGTTACCAGACAACCGGACGGCGAGCTACCCATTGCTCACCGTCCACATGCCAGCGTCTACGGAGACCGGATATCGGCGGGATCGCGGCGGTGACGGCTACGGCGAGGGCGCTGTTGCCTTTCCCTTATGCGGTCGGCCTCGTCCTTTACGAGCATTACTGCTTTGCAGAAGGAGGTGACCGCTTGCCATTCTTCTTCGCTGCGAACTATGACCTCAACCAAGGCCCGGCGCGAGCGGTCGCCACCGCTGATCACCCCCACGAGGACACGGCGATGCTCTTCTCAAGCGGGGTACACCTCCACCGTGTGCTCCACCGTATCCTCCGGGCTGACCATACAGTAGCGACACCCGGGCGTCTCTTCCTTCTTCCCATGTCCGGTGAGAACCTACGTCATGCGGAAGGTGAGGATGCCGTGATAGATATCACGCCTCAAAGAGGGGACTTACCGCCGAGGTTATGGCGTGCCCAAGTTGGGGTGTAGCTCTATGAAGTACTTTTAGATAATTATGTTCTTTTAAAAACTAAATTGTCTAAAATAATAACAGAAATTGACACGGGCAAAGTCGTGGGTAACAGCTATAATTTATAAGGCTGAGGAGGTTGTTTGCAAATATAAATATGATGCCCAAAATAACTATTCCACGCGGACGAAGTCGCGGGCACAGCTAGTGTCATATAAGTAGGAATACATATTATAGGTACATTGTTACAGTGTAATCGTTTTGATCTCGTGGAGAAATGATATGATGCATGAAATACTTATGATTCATCTCATGGGTACATCTCATAACAGCTCTCATCATCATCATCATTTCAGCCAGAAAACGTCCACTGCTGGACATAGGCCTCCCCCAAGCGTCGCCACAACGACCGATTCTGTGAGACTCGCATCCATCGCGTTCCCGTGATTCTCACCAGGTCGTCGGTCCACCTTTTGGGAGGTCTTCCAAAGCTGCGTCTTTTGGTGCGCGGTCGCCACTCTAGAACCTTTCGGCCCCATCGGCCATCTGTTCTACGAGTTATATGCCCTGCCCACTGCCACTTAAGTTTGGCAATTCTTCGGGCTTTGTCGGTGACCCTGGTTCTCCTGCGCATTTCTTCATTTCTGATTCGAACACGCAAGGAAACTCCGAGCATAGCCCTTTCCATTGCCCTTGACAGCATTGCCCATGACAGCTCTAATAAGCTCAAACAATGCTAGGATACATTATTTTATTTTGAAGTTCCCATGCCGACCTTCCACCTTCCAGCTTCATCATCACATCAGTTCAATAGTACCTTACAGCCAAAGTGCATCTTATGACAATTCTAACAAGCCCAAACACGGCTAGGATATATTAATTAGTTACGCAGTTCCAGTGCCTACCTTCCAGCTCCATCATCATCATCAGATCAGTTCGATGATAACATTTTCAACATAATTATTTAAGATCATTGGTTTATAGTGCATTTTCATAGTTGCTTAACTACCTTCATTGTGATATCTATGCGAGTGTCAAGTTTCGTTAGCCATTTCTGATCTTCTTCACCAGTTCCACCTCATCAAATGTTACTTTTTGACTGTAAATGCTTGAGTTCTCGATGAAAATATCAAAATCTATACTAATATTATAAAGCTGAAGAGTTTGTTTGTTTGTTTGTTTGTTTGAACGCGCTAATCTCAGGAACTACTGGTCCGAATTGAAAAATTCTTTTTGTGTTGAATAGATAATTTATTGAGGAAGGCTTTAGGCTATATAACATCACGCTGCGACTAATAGATGCGAAGAAACAACGGAAAATGTGGAAAAAAAACGGGGAAAATTATTCATCTTTGAGGGCTTCCGTTGCGTGCGCTGCGAAAACGGTTTAAGATACCAAAGAAATATGTATGAAAGAATTATTCCTCTTAAAATGATCTAAAAAAATGTCCGCGACAGTATATGTCTATCTTTTAAGATTAACTCACTAGAACCGTTTTTATGGGAATCAAATTTAGCCAATTTTTACCAATTATTTGTTAGAGTTGTATCAACATAATAATATTAATCTTTATCCAAATAAATGTGTTGTTGATTAAGAGTATGTAATTGTAAACAAAATTGTCTTTGACATCATTTCATTTCAATGAACATCTTAGAAGATATTACAATTTAAAAATAACTCCGATATAAAATTCACACGCGCCGTATGATGTGCAAAACTCGACGCTGCGCCTGGCCGGCGGGCGAGGAGAGGGGTTGCTTGCGGGCGGCGCGGAGGGGTTTTTTTATGGCAGGTTAAAATTATCCAATGACGAAGCCCGCTCTTGGGCGGAGCGGGAAACAGTGTCAGACTCTTACTGACTGAACAACCTACCCCGTTCCTCCCTTGCCTTATTCCCAGAGCCCCGGTATAAAACTTTAGTACCAACCCTCAGATGCAGGAGGCTTCGACCCTGAAGGGCCCCACAGTTTGCTGACAACACCTTGTGGCGCGCGGGAGCAGTGCACGCCGTCGACGACTTGGTCTCGGTCTGGACTGTTACCAGACAACCGGACGGTGAGCTACCCATTTCTCACCGTCCGCAAGCCAGCGTCTACGGAGGCCGGATATCGGCGGGATCGCGGCGGTGACGGCGAGGGCGCTGTTGCCTTTCCCTTATGCGGTCGGCCTCGTCCTTTACGAGCATTACTGCTTTGCAGAAGGAGGCGACCGCTTGCCATTCTTCTTCGCTGCGGACCATGGCCTGAACCAAAGCCCGGCGTTAGAGGTCGCCAGCGCTGATCACCCCCACGAGGACACGGCGATGCTCTTCTCAAGCGGGGTACACCTCCACCGTGTGCACCACCGTGTCCTCCGGGCTGGCCATACAGAGGCGACACCCGGGCGTCTCTTCCGCACGAATCCGGCACAGGAATCTCCTGAACTTCCCATGTCCGGTGAGAACCTGCGTCATGCCGAAGGTGAGGACACCGTGATAGTCATCACGCCTCAAAGAGGCGCCTTACCGCCGAGATTATGGCGTGCCCAAGTTGGGGTGTAGCTCTATGAAGTACTTTTAGATAATTATGTTTTTTTAAAACTAAATTGTCTAAAATAATAACAAAAATTGACACGGGCATAGTCGTGGGTAACAGCTATAATTTATAAAGCTGAGGAGGTTGTTTGCAAAAATAAATATGATGCCCAAAATAACTATTCCACGCGGACGAAGTCGCGGGCACAGCTAGTTACTATATAGTTGCCTATAATATTTGAGGAGTTCCCTCGATTTCTCATGGATTCCATCATCAAAACTCGATTTTGAACCAATGAACAAAATGGGACCAATCTGGAAGCATATCTTTTCAAGTACAAAAAAAATTTTGCAAATCCATCCATAAACAACGGAGTTCTGAGGTAACAAACATAAAAAAAAAAAATACAATCGAATTGAGAACCTCCTCCTTTTTTTTTGAAGTCGGTTAAAAAAATACAGTGTATAGTCTAATATATTAGTAAAAGACTTATGCAAAAACATTTTCTAAAAATAATTCAGAATTTTGAGAAAAAAAATCGCAAGAAAGTACACAAAAACAATTTTCCGTCTCGAAATACTCAGTACTTTGAGTGATAACTATTATTTTATTTGAAACTACCAAAATGGAAATTTAACCAACTAAAGAGAAATGTAAAAATATTTTAACAAATCGTTGTACTTTTTTTTTTAAATAATAAAAAACTGCGAAAAATCCTTCATATTAGCGGACACGAGATTCAACTAAAATCAAACGCATAGCCATTTTCAACCTTATTTGTTCGCAGCGATGCACCACCTGGAAATACCTAAAGATTTGCTGCTTACAGCGCCTTAAGTTAGGAGAGGTTACTTCTAGATGTGCGGGTTCATCGCTTACCATTAGGAGAGACAATAGTCAAATGCAAGCCTTTGCATAATAGTGCAAAAAGGTAAACATAGAAAAAAGCGAATACTACTAAGTAATTAATATTTTTTTCAAAAAACTGTTCATCTTATCAAGTTCCAAATAATTTTCTTAGAAAGTCTATTTAAAGGTCTACTATTGCGATTTTTTTTCATAATTTCTAAACTTATGATTCAAAAGTTACGAGAGGACGTCGAGTTTTTTTACTTCTGGAGCGATTATTTCCAGTTGTCAAAAGCGCGCACTGTTCCCGCACGCCCCAAGGAGTTGTCAGCAAACCGTAGGGAAGTGTTGAAGCCAACTGGGGCCAAGGCTTCGGGTCTGAAAGGCTCTGGCCCCGGTATATATGGCAACGTAGAAATGGGGTAGGTTGTTTAATCAGTAAGAGTCTGACAAAGTTTCCCGCTCCGCTCTCCATTCGTCATCGGATGATTTTTACCTACCATAAAAAAACCCTCCTGGCGCAACCCAGTAAAATGAGTCTTTAGTAATTCTTATATTCACTTTTCCTTGCTCTTTTATTGCACCTACCACTGTTTGTCTCTCCATCACCTTTAGGTTGACTGGTAGAAAATGCCTAAGGCTTTAAGTCCGCCTCTGTGCATTTGTGCATGAAGTATTAAATAAATAAATAAATAAGCAGCATTTTGTCCCTACACTGTCCTACATATACCAGGAGAGCATACGTTTGAAAGACAAAAAGCTTCGACCAATACACTCGATACGTTCTCGTCTGCTAAAAGCTTCTGCGTGTCGTGTTCCATTTGTCAGTGTCTGTTGCTAAGTTTGGCGCAATCGGAGGATCAATAGCTAGTTCCTGTACACATGTGGACGATATAGGGCACTGGGAAAAACCAAGAAGAAATGCGGGATGGGTAATGTGAAAGGTACATGGTGATGTTTCTTCGTTGGCAAAGATTAAGAAAAGGGGTGAAAAGGCTTTCAAGTTGTAAACTATGAAATATGGAAAGCATGTTGTTAAAATCCAAAAAATTAGTGGAGGTGGAGCATAACATGTAGGTAATAAATAATACACTATCTATATGTAATCAAGAATACGATGGAGTTGTATTTATAGTTAAAACAAGTTAAAATATTATTTGTTATATTTGTAGTCGAATATTAAATCAATTAAGTAATTATTGTATCGAGTCAAGAGTCAATACGGCAAAACTATTGTATGACAGTTTGACGTTTTAAGGCAAAGAGAAATGTAAGCCTTCTTGATTTGACGGTTGAACCGAGCACTTGTTTGAAATAAATCCGTTTATATGACCACAATCTTCGTTTTTTTTGAGAGATAAAGATCTGATCTTTTAGAATGGATTTTGAGAGGAATGAAATGAAAGAACGGCTACATTTTGTAGCGATACTGTCGCACGTTAGTCGCATTTGTAACGCGCTATAGAAAAGATGCCAACGCGCTTCAGCATTGCGACTGTATCGATGCGAACGCACTGCAGCATACGCTACAAGAAGTCGCCGTGGGCGAGGGTCCTTAGTGATAGTATGACGGTGTGACAGGACTGAGTGGAAGAAAAAGCATGTTGCGTATGTGAAATACCAATTAGGAGAAGGTTTTTTTATGGTTTATAAAAATCATCCAATGACGAATCCCCGCCCTTGGCGGCATGAGCAACAGTGTCAGGCTCTTACTGACTGGTTGTTTAGTCATGCCCTGTTTCTTCCATGCCTTAATCCCAGAGCCCTGATGTTACGCTTTCGCATCAACCCTTGGCCCCAGGAGAAAACTTAATAACTGTGATTATTTCTTATGTTTATCTATTTGCAATATTTCACTTCAAAAACCTCAATAAGTTAGTCAATAAATTCATCATTCTGAATGTTGGTCCGGACACTTGAGAAGTTGAGCCACTTGTTTACAAACATTCGATTTTCTTTGCGAGGCCTTCTGTAAATGAAATAGTGACACTGAAGTGGCTATTTGGGAGACTTAAATGTTAAATCCTTTGAGGTTATAAATATAATATATTATTATATAAGTAAACTATCACGAAGAATTGTAAACTATTTTAACCGACTTCAAAAAACGAGGAGGTTATCAATTCGACGGTATGTTTTTTTTTGTGTTTATTTTGCGATTACTCCGCCAATTGTAAACTGATTTTCAAAATTCTTTTTTTTTATAATTAAAACATGCTTATGTTCATTGATATACTCGTATTATAAGTAGTAAGTAATAAAAATAGATAATAACGACTTTCATTTATGATTTTAGAAAACTGCCCATAAAACGCGGTATAAGGGGTGTTAGTTTTTTTGAAAATACGAATTAAAAAATTCGCTCGAAGTCGGTAGCAAAGTGTTAGTGGCCGAGTGGTAAAGGCCTCGACTTCCGTGTGTTCAAACCCAGCCAGGCGCATTACATTGTGTAATTTATTTTTCATCACCACTGTTCACAAAAACGGCGAAGGAAAACATCGTGAAGAAACCGGCATGTCCTAGAACCATAAATCCGATGACGTGTGACATCCACCAATTCGCACTGGGGCCGCGTGGTGGATTATGGCCTGTTCCTTCTCCTAGAGAGGAAAGAAAGGTGTAGAATAACCAAAAATTTGACTTACTTCAAAAGTTCAATACAGTCAATTTAAATCTTATATTCCGTTTAAACCGCATGTCCTATTTGTCTACGTCCGTATTTCTAAGTTTAGCGAGTTCGGAGAATCGATGGAATCGCTCGTGTATGAAGCGACTGGATCATGGATGTTGACTAGGAACTAAGTGGACTGGAATTAAATGGCTTATTATTGAGACAAAAGTGTTGTATTGGGAAATTGATTCATTACAAGCTTTATATATTAGTTTCACCTGCCCCATGTTTTTTTTTTTATGTTAGGACGAATGTTGCGCTTTTTTCTTTTCAAACCCAGCTCAAAATAAATATCACTATCTACACCGCTAAATTTTGATCATTTTAATCCCGTGTTGTTGGTCGTTGGGTACTAACTACTACCAGGTCATTAAACTCGAACAGCTGACGTATCCTTCAAGATTTTTTTTTACATGCGTAAATTAATTCGAGTTTTAAAAAAAGTACTGTATTTTTGATAGTGTTTCATGTACCGGATCGACCTTCCACGGGATTAAAACGATCAAAATTTTACGTTGTATAAACAACTTGACGCTGAAAGATTTATGATTTTTGATGATTTTAAAACGAACATCACGTCTATAAGTAGTAGAATATTTTGCATTTCTTTCATAACACAAAAGAACTTGGTGTGATTTAATTTTATAGTTATGTAAAAACACTTTCGCTACTGCGAAAATCTTTCGTTTTCACATAAAAAAGCTTATTAGATTAAATTCGATATTTATACCTTAGTGTGTAAAATAAGCAACAGAAAACAAAATTAATATCGGTCCAAACGCAAATAATATAATAACATTAATTAATTCATACTGCTAGAATATTTACCTAAATTAGGAGCTTCGCGTTGGCAATGTTGCTCAAGGGTATCGTTGAAAGGGACCAAGTGGGACCAATTTAGGTTTTAATCCAATAACCGTAAAATCCAAATTAAATTGCGATCCCTTTACACTGGTCCTACTGTGTGAAAACTGTATGAAAATACCATAAAATCAATAGTTGTATGTATGTACTACTAGCTTTTATCAGCGGCTTCGCCCGCGTACATAAAATATAGCCTATGTCACTCAGGAGTAAAGCAGCTTTTTATTGTTACTAAAATTTTTCCAATCGGACCAGTAGTTCCAGAGATTAATTACCTCTTACAAACAAAAAAACAAACTTTACCTCTTTATTATAATATTAGTGTAGATTATTTTCTTGGAAACTCATTTCAATAATTTTCTCTTCAAGAAACTTGTATAAAAAGAGTTGACCAGACGGTTGTAAACCAACATCCCAATCAAGGTGACCTTACTAATTTCAATCCGTGTATACAGCAGTTGTAAACTATGACCTTCAACGTCCTTGGTTGGCCAGTGCATTCCCAACCGCAGTGATTGATTTGCGAACGTGTTGGTGCGTGGTTTTCATCTGTGTAGCTGCAACACAAACCAAATACACAAACGGGGAAAGCGGGTTGCTAACAAAACACCAGCCCTGGGTCATGGGTGTCTGACGCCCAGCAAAATGCTGAAGTAGTCACCCTTTCGGTGCAGGAAAGCTCAGCGTACTCTGTACTTTTGTTCTTTTTTATTCTGTGTTTGTAACCGTTGTGCTATGTCTGTCTCTAATACAAGTTTTTCTATTCCATTCTTTCAAGGTGACCTTGGTTGGGACACCGGATTACAACCGTTTGGTCCATCTTTAAACTCTTGAGTCCCAGGCCTTCGCACACCTATTGTCTTTCTATTAGGTCCCTAATCACGGTATTCAAAAGTTTGAATACAAATAGATTCAACCTATTCTCGGCATCTGTCCGACCTCATAAATATTTATTGTTCCAAGAAATGCTAATTTCTTCTTTCTCGTCGAAGATTACATGTTTAACGAATCAAAACGTGAGGCAATTAGCTGCGAAATGGCTTCTTCAGCCAGCGAGTACGGTATCTCTTTGGAAATTCAGGGTTACTTAGTAGCAATTAGGACTTACTAATTAGTCTTAAGTAAGCAAACTGATTCAGCGTTAAGGGATCTTTAGGGGGCCTTTAGATCTTAATGGGTACTGCTTTACTAACCAGCTCAGTAGCCAGCAAGTTGTAGCGTCCCAGCAGGTTCGAAGCTTCCTGGGGTCATAGGTTGATGCGAAAGCGAAACATTATAGCCCTGGAACTAAGGCAAAGAAAGGGGTAGGTCGTTTAGTCAGTAAAATTCTGACATTATTTTCGGCTGATGATTTTTCCTACTGCAACAAAAAACCCGTACATACTTTAGACGTGGATTTTCTGACACCAGCCTGAAATAAAAAAACAAATCTCCAATAGCTCAACGTCACTCACAAAACAGAAAGGGGTGGCCTATTCTTTGCCAGGTATTAGAAAAATGCCGTCCTATTTTTAAACAACGAATATCCACGGATGTGTATCAAAAGCGAGCAGTGCAAGTCATCATCTAAAAGCCCACTGACCCAGTCTGTGTTCGCTTTTAATATATCGGAGTTTTTGTTGGATCCCATCGGAATAAGGAATGTAGAAACTTTATATAAGTAACTAAGTGTTGTATTTTTTCTGGTTACTGAAAAAATTCTGAAAAACCCGATGAATTTGAATCTGAAGTGATAATCGTGTGAAGGGTATACCATATCCGGCTCGAAGTACCATGCATGTATAGGTCAAGATGAGTTAAAGCAATAAATGTGTAGAAATAGGAAACATGTAGCATAATATGACTTTGTAACGACATAGGAACTAAAGAGAGTCGTCGAAGGCGCATATTAAACCATAATCTCGGCTGAAAGAGATGTCTGCAAAACTGCAGGGGCCCAGCGGGGTCGAAGCCTACCGGGTCCAACGGTTGAGTTCGAAAGGGAACCTCGGATTTTTGGAACGTTGGGAAAAGAAAAGAACATGTGGTTTTGATCAGTAAATGGCTGATACACCTACCCTCGCGCCCATCCTTAGAGTGGTCGGCAAAGTCATTGGACAGGTAGCTATCCACATACATAATTTCTTGTGTAGGGCAAATTTTCTATGTAGAAGAAGAAGATACAACTGATATAAATTCATATATATGTAATTTATAACTCGTTTCTTGGTAATTTGGCAACTCTCGACAGTTTCGAGAATATAGCGCCGTTCATTGCTTATTCTGCAGACTCTTTCTGACATAGACAACTTGTTTCGGCTTGTTTAACTTAGTGCTTAGTCAGGGTTGCCAAGTTGTGACTTATTTGGGTAACGTAGGATTTTTTGAATTGGTTGAGAAATTATTTTTGGTTGGTGGAGGCGGATATGGTTCCAGATTTGCGTGGTTGTGTGGAAAGTCGTACTTAAAACTCCACTCTGTAGCCTTGTAGTACAGCGGTATTGGTCGAAATATTTGACTTCTGCTACAACAACTGAAGAAACACGTATTTCTCTCCACCCCGAGCAGACTTTGATGATTTCTTTTTTTTTTTTTTTAATCGTTTGTGAATTTCGTTTTAGTTGGGGGGCGGAAATGGTTCAAGCTCTGTGTGCTTGTATGGTATGAAAATCGAACATTAGACTCATTTATATAGCCTTGTAGTTCAGCGGTTTTGTTCGAAAAAGTTTACCGCGGCCCTGGATCGCATAGGGCAACTATAGGAACAAGGATCTCTCTCCACCCAGAGCAGACATTTTGAGGTTTTTTTAAAAACTAGTTATTAATGTCCCACTGCTGGGAAAAGGCCACTCCAAGGCCTTCCAGACATTTGTCCCTCGCGCTTGTTTGAGTATCCAGATCGTATCGCAACCTCTTTTCAAGCCGGCTTCGACGAAGCTTACCCTCTGCAGGAAACTACTGCGTGGCGGCACCAGTCGTTCCTTTTTTATGATTACCAACCGTAAGAAAAGATTTCTCTTTGTTCCTATCAGCGCTTCTCCTTGTGACTTAGGTACGATAGCACAGTATGCTGTGCAATAGTTCTTAACGCGACACATTTGATGTTTTAAACTGAACTGTTAAGGAGCTCTAACCTTCTTTCTCGCTCGTACGCCTAATATTTTAACACGCCATGGTAAGGATCCTAGTCCAAAACTTTGTCCATTATAAGTTTTTGACAGTACAGCAAACTGTGCTGAGCTTTTAACGCAAACCATTTGACGACTTAAAGAGATGGAGCTCTAATCTTCTTTCTCGCTCGCACGCCTAAAATTTAAACACGTCATAGTAAGGTCCCTAGTCCAAAACTTCGTCCATTACAAGACAAGTGTTTTCAACAATTACCTTTTTTATTCAGTTTCCTTTTTATTTCTTTATAACTTAAGTGATTTTACGCGTCCGGCTTACTTGAGTAAACAGCCCTATGTAAAGGTCAGGCCATTGATTAGGTACTTGTTTGTATCGCTCTCACTGCCCTTAGGGACAGAAGTTTTAGACATTTCCTAAGTTTGCGAAGAAATTATTGTTCATAGATACCGGACTATTGATTAGGGGAACGTTGATTTCATAAGTAAGTTATTAACTGTGTTTCCTGTTGGCTACAATCCGGGAATCTTGTAAGTCAAGAGTGGTGGTCTAGGTAAGCGCGCTTCATCGCCGACCACATCGTCGCTTTCCATCAGGTGAGATATCGGTCAAGCGCGAACCTATAATCAATGAAAAAAAAGCTGTAGCCCTATTGGGAAGAATATTTTTTTGCACTAATGACAATTACTCTACTTAGTCAGGCTCAAAGATATCTGAAGGCCAATTGAAAGGGCTATACAAGGAGTTTCTTTGTGAGATCGCATCTGAAATGAAGATTTCCGTAGGACAAATAAGGTAACCGTCATTTCATAGCCCAAAGAATCGCCAATCTGAAGTGGCTTCATGGTTGATAGGTACGAAAGGTTCTAGTGGCGAACACGAAACTTATATGAGGGCTGTATACAAAAGTGGACGACTATCTGCTAAAAAGATGAAGTTATTAGAGCAGAGCAGTATATGAATCATCATCATCATCATCATTTCAGCCAAAAGACGTCCACTGCTGGACTGGCCTTTTATTTGAATAATAACTCTTATTTTTATTTTAAATATTTTTTTCACACACACGACTTAGTTTTATTGTTCCGAAATTATAAAATTAATCTCGAATTGAGGGTTTCTGACTCATCGGATTCGTGCGGAAGAAACGCCTGTCACCCACCATTGTGTGGATCGTCCGGAGGCCTCAGTGGTGCATACGAAGGAGATGTGCCCCACTTAGGCAGAACACCGCCGTGTCCTCGTAGGGGCAATCGGTGGCAGGGATCCAAGGCGTGGACTTTAGTCAGTAAAAGTTGAATACTCCCTCGCTCTCCACCCTAAAACAATCTCGAATTCAAGTATTACTACTTCGATTAACAGTTCTGCCTCTCGATATACTTATTAGCATTTGGCAGGCTTATGTTCAACCCAATTCAACCCACGTACTTTCGTTCGAAATCCATGTTCATCACCGAAATGCTGCGTGCATACGTAAATTGGGACAAATACCTATGGCCTATGTATGAGAACTTTAACCTATTTTCAGCATTGTTTTACACGAGTACGTACTTAGTAATCAGGTCAGGTCGTAAATTAGGAATACAACGTATATCATACTAATATTATAGCGGCAAATATTGTATAGTAGCTTTTGCCCGCGGCTTCGCCCGCGTGTTATTGTCTGTATGGTCTGGTCCAACCGTTTTGGCGTGATTGAGTAACAAACATCCAAACATCGTAACTTGCGCATTTATAATACTAGCTTTTGCCCGCGGCTTCGCCCGCGTGGTATTGGGGTTGGGTTGAGGTTTCCGGGATAAAAAGTAGCCTATGTCCTATTCCGGAGTGTATCCTATGCCTGTGCCAAATTTCATCCAGATCCGTCCAGCCGTTTTGGCGTGATTGAGTAACAAACATCCAAACATCGTAACTTTCGCATTTATAATATTAGTTAGATACTTATAATTATGTGTGTGCAGATGTACGGATTTAGAAATTTGACACGGGTTGACTATGTCCTGAAATATCGAGTGGATATGGATACTTTTATTCCTAGAGTATGTTTACTAGTTAATTCTAGACTTTGCGCGGGCAAAGCCGCTGGCAGAAGCTAAAGTAACAACAAATAAAACGCATTCAGTGCTAATCTTTCGACTACCGTAATTACAGACACAATTAAAAGACAACGGTGTGCGGACACCGGTGTCCTCTTGGGGCTTAATTTACTAATAAGTAAATAAACTTTGATGAGAGTCTCTTACTCATTAATTAAAAGCAATGAATGTTTTTTAAGGATATTCTAAAAGACTTTTTTAAACATAACTTACTCTGTAGCATAACCAATATCTGAGAAACTTAAATTGTAAAGTGAAAACTAAATCAATGTTGTTCTTTAGTTTAAAATTAATGGAGAACTTTACACCAGCCAGAGACAAACTAACCGCTTACAAACTCGGTAACTAAAGTACTTCGAAACTTTACCTTAATGAGGACCGCTATTGCTAACAGCTGTAGTATTTGTATTTGTACCCACACAACCAATAAGTCGCTACCAAAACAGTTACAAAATCTCATTTATTCCAAACCCAGTAAAACAAAGAGAACCGTTACCCGATTTAAAAACTTAGCACAAAGATCCTTTGGAGGTCGCGACACGTACAGAATTCTGTTTTCTTTAGCAGACATTGCAAAACTTTATTCGTTTTTTTTTTGCCAACACTTGAAGATAATCTCGGTACGTGGGTACGAGATTTTGAGAGACGTGACTCGGATATGTCTTGACTGTGTAGCTTTGAAGTCTGCTGTAAGTTAATAAGAGACAAAATTAGGATCTAGAAATTGTCCTGGATTTAACGTGATTGATTTTCAAACAGTGTTATATATAGTACTGTACTAGATTAGGCGCAGGAGAAGAAGGTTTGGAAAGACTTGGGGAGGCCTTTGCCCAGCAGTAGGACAGTTAAGTCTAACAAAAAAAAAACTAGATTAGGCATACCGTATAGTCACTTTTTTTCACTTCGGTGATTTGCAGACCATGCACTTTTACATCGATGACATTAATGCTGTTTTGACGTTCATGTAGTGTGAGAGCGCTGTAAGTTTTAAATGTTTCTCTAGACGACATAATAATGCAAATGAAGCAGCTGCAGCGGACTTTTATATTAACTTTTCAGTATTTTAATAAATAGTTTCTATGAACGTGCTTGTCTCTCGCTAGGATACAAGCCGATGTATATAGTAGTGTTAGATTACGAGTCTACCTGATAGTAAGCAGTGATGCAATCGTTGATGGTGAAGAACACTAGTATAATAAGACTCTAGCCTCATTGACAGGCAAATTGTTCAGTCTTTCGATGTACGCGATATAAACCGCAAGACGAAATGCTTAGCCCGAACTGTTTTTTTTTTTATGGTAGGTGAAAATCATCGAATGACGAAACCCGCTCTTGGGAGCGGGAGACCAGTGTCAGACTCTTACTGACTAAAAAACCTACCCCGTACCTTCCTTGCCTTATTCCTAGAGTCGAGGTACCAGTTTGCACCACCCTAGGCTCCAGGAGGCTTCGACCCTGAAGGGCCCCTGCAGTTTGCTGACAACTCCTCTAGGCGCGCGGGAACGGTGCGCGCCGTTGACGACTTGGACTCGGTCTGGACAGTTACCAGACGACCGGACGGCGAACTACCCATTGCTCACCGTCCGCGAGCCAGTGTCTACGGTGGCCGGATATCGGCAGGATAGCGGCGGCGACGGCTACGGCGAGGGCGCCGTTGCTTTTGCCTTATGCGGTTGGCCTCCTCCTTTACGAGCATTACTGCTTCGCAGAAGGAGGCGACCGCCTTAGCCCAAACTGTGGAAGTCTCAATAATGAAAAATGTAAGGATGGACACTTGTCGTACGTTGGGTTGTCCAATTTTATTGTAGAATGGTAGTTCTGAAAACCAAAACATAACATCATACGTCACGTATCCATTATAGGATCACGTTAGGACTAGGTGTATATTAGGTACACCAGCACTGCCAAAATAATCTTTTCTGCTGCCAAAAATCAGGTATAAATCCCGACTCGAAGCTGTTACTGCGAAATTCTTAATGGAAAAGCCTTAAGGATCCTGTAAAATCTCCATTTATCGAGGAACGTGTTTTCCGGGAACCCGCTGGTCTTAACACGGATAAGGAAAATGTATCTGGGTGTATGTAGGTCACGGCCAAGGACACGGATAATTTAGAAATGGGGAAAGTGTTGTAAGACATTGTTGGGGCGTGCTTTTACTCGCTAAGATTAGCCGAGTTTTTTCAGCGACGCTGGAACATTTAACAAGAAGTTGTTACTTTTTTACCAGCTATGGTTTTTGTTTTGTATCTCTCTCATCTTGCAAGATTGTAGCCGATAGATAAAGTTGGTGAAGAGGTTGTGCGTAGAAAATACCTGAAGTTACCTACTCAAATTTTTTCTTTGACGGTTCATAAGGATGACGACTAATAGTGATTGAAGAAGGTAATATGTTGGCGATTCCTATTAAATTAGGAATAGAACCAGAGAATATGCAATTTTCCACAAGATTTACTGAGTTTAACTTAAGATCTTATGTCCCCGAGCTGGGGGAGAGGTCGGCCCCAATAGTTACCCATCGCGACTGGTCTTGAGCTTTACGCTTCCCGTCGCTCCATTTCAGTCTTATGGCCGTCGTTTGTCCCTTGCACGGTGCGTCGCCAGATTTACCGAAGAAAACCACGCTTCCTTTTGCCTTGAGGATTCCAGTCGGACGACGCAATTAAGTGTTTGACCAATCTATCTCCATTTACGACATTTGATCTGGTGGTCGATTGGGTTTTCCTGGCATTTCTCCAATGAAGGACTTAGATTTTATGGAACTCCTTAGATATTCGGAAATGATTTCCGCAGTGTCGAGCCGCAATACGTCATGTTTTATTTTCTATGTTTTACTGCATCAGCTTTTATAGCCTCCCACAAGGTGGACCGATGACCCGGTGAAGGTCGCAGGAATCGGATATAATGCGAGACGCACAGGACTGGTAGTTTTGGCGATACTTGGTAGAGGTCTATGGCCAATAATGGACGTCTTTCGGCTGAAACTATGATGATGATTTTTGCCATCGACTTATATCCTAGGGATAGACAAGCACGTTCATAGAAACTATTTGTCAAAATACTGAAAAGTTAATACAAAAGTCCGCTGCAGCGCTTCATTGGCATTATGTTGTCTAACAAGACTTTTAAAACTTACAGTGCTGCCACAATGCGTGACCGTCAAAACTGCCCTAATGTTTTCAATGTAAAGGCGTTTGTCTTGCAGATCACCTAAGTGACTGTACGGTACGCCTAATCTAGTGCTTATTACATAAATATCGATGATAATTGCATTGTCTTTTGTTTCTAATCAACATGTATCTTTGTTAGATTTTAGTTCTAAGAAAATATCCAGTCTAATAACAAAGTGTTCCCACCGCCTGACCTTGCCACGACATTTACATAGGCGCCGATACTGCAATGTATTGACGCCGATGCTAATGTATCCTAATCGACGCATTCGTCTAGACTTTATTCGCGCATATGACCTTAGGTTAAGTGCTGAAATATTCTTCCTGAAGTGTTTCTTTTTTGGGTACGTAATCAGCTGGTCTTTAGCGGGAATAAATTCGTTTTCTTGACCTAAATTTGTCAGGCTTGTGCCCGTTTAAATGACAAACTAGCACTTTGTCAGGGACTTCGTTCACGAGAATGTTTGTATTAAAGTTTTAACTTCAAGGGTCTTTTTAGATACATTGGGATTTTGAAAAGGAATATACATTGAGATTCTGAAATGTGGAATAAATACAAGGGAAAACTGACTGCTTAATATATCAATGCTTAGCCGAGACTACTCTCCGGAGTCTCTGATCTTGGAGCAATTCTATTTAGAAGCGTGAAAATTTGCACAAGGTTTCTGTATATGACGTAGCCGAGCACTAAAAGCTTACGATATATTCTAAACCCTACCGAATAAAGTACCTATATACAAAAAAAAATATGAGAATGAATTTAGTCGTTTTAAAGAATTTCGATATCATCTGTGATACCAGATTTTTGTAAATCTCTATGTATAAAAGGTGAAACTGTTTTGATACTGTCGTACAGCTGAATCTATTGGAACCAGGAGCATGAGATGTTGTACAAGATTTATTTTATGACGTAGGTGAACACTAAGAGAGGATTTTCTAAAATGCGCCTTCTAAAAGGATGACAAGGGGTTCTAAAGTTTTGTATGCCTTTGTACCCATTCGTATAAGATTCTGTGAAATTGTTACTATTTTGGTGCACAATGAAGTTTTATTCTATTCTTTTCGACTTTAACGCAGACGAAGCTGCTGGCAAAAGCTAGTAAGATATAAAAGAATAGTCACAAAGAACTATTTTTCAACCTCCTTCCCCACTGCTCTTAAGGGGCAGATATATACGATTTTTGATGATTTTAAATCGAACATTACGTCTAAAAGGCTATTTTGTATATTTTGAAAAAAAAAACATATGTTAAATGTTACTATTGGCCTAATAATTTGGTGTACTAATATTTACAATTCTTCGTGTGTTAGACACAGATAAAAAACCGAAGACCAAACAAAAATCAAAAATCATTGGGTGTATTTTTATAAAACTTTCACAAACTAAAAGATAACTTAATTACCTATCGTTTGATATATATACGAGTTTAATTCATATATTGTTGTGAATTATTATTCGAATAATCTTGATGCGCAAGAAGTGACGCCACCTACTCTTTTGTTTGCTCAAGATCGCTGCCGTTTAGTGTCGCCTTAAGGGAATACAGGCGTGATGTTCGGTCATGATAAGTTTTCTTTCCAAGATTGCCCATTCAGCTTGAAGTTTTAAGCTTCAGGGAAAACTTAATCCAATTAGATATTTTCGCGAACTTTGTAGAATCGGAAGCTTTATGTTCCAGAGTCACGTAACCAGTTTGTTTTAGGGTTCCGCATCAATACCTACCGACCGGTGGTTCGATGGTGGGTTGGACCGATGACCTGGTCAGAGTCGCTGGAATCTCACAGATGTGGGACGCTCAGGATCGGTCGTTGTGGCGGCGCTTCGAGCTGAAATGTTGATGATGATGGTAACCAGTGCCTAAAAACGGACCCCTATTGCTAAGACCCGGTTGTCCTTCTGGTCTAAATAGGTATATTTCATAAACTGTGACAGCTAGAAAAGGAGACAGTTGCAATTTTCATAGTTGATGTATTTCTGCTGCCTCTATGACATCAAGTACAGAATAAAATAAATATTTAAAAATGGGTTCTCATACAGACACCGGCACGGTCAACGCTCAACGTTGACGTTCTGCTTTAAAGCTGAACGCACTTGCGCAGAAGTGAAATATCAAGGGAGACGCGGGGGAGGGGTGTCATCTTGTACAGTACGGCTGTCGGATCTTGGCGAGTCTGAAGTTAGGCTCTACGAATTTTAGCGCTTGAAAACTCGTACAAAAATAAATGTAAAAAAAAAACCAATAACAGTTTTTAACAGCAATAATAACTGCAAATTGCTTGTATTTGTTTAACTCTTTGATCAATTTTTTTAATTTTTGAATTATTTTTTTACGAGTGATTGGCCCGCCGATCTTATTTTACCGAGCGCTCAAGTTTCGTGCAACAAACGTAGTTATTTTTTGTCGTATTCTGTTACGGACTATACGGAATCCTTCGATCCGCCTCACACTTGGCTGGTTTTGACTTTGGTGTCTAACTTTTTACTGACTGTTTGATTTTCGAACTACATTTTCGATCCTTTGCGTTTTCAAGGCTCTAGATCTTTATCGGCACTCCGGACGGTCATTTTTTTGTTGAATCTAGGGGATAGAATTTGTTCTCTCAAAAATTTGGTAACACTTAATCTTGGACGTGATTTTCGAAGTTAACGATCTTGATTTTGATACTTCGTGTAGAAGTAGAGTGAAGTGATAAAAAGGAAAAGCATTTCTTTCAGTTGGGCTTTTTTTCCTGGAGGGTAAAAATCATCAAATTTGGAGGAGCGTGAGATAGTGTTAGACTTTTACTGACTAAAAAGCCCACCCTTTTCCTTCTTTGCCTTTCACAACAGTGCAGAGCCTTCCTTTCAAAAGTAGACCCTTAGCCCCAGTTGGCTTCGACCCTGCCTGCTGGCAGGCTGGGCCCTTACGGTTTGATGACAACTCCTTGAAATGCGCAGGGACAGTGCACGCTGTCGAAAACTTGCGCTCGCTAATTAGTAGGTATGTTTTTAAATTGGAAAATTACAAGAAAGTAAAGGTCGCAGAAAGCAGGAACCCAAAGCCCAAACCGTTCCTAGCAAAAGTTGAAAAAAAAAATGGTTTAAAAAAATGCCATTACCAGTTTATATTGCTGTTAACAACGGTTACTGGCATTTGCTTTTTTTAACCTCTATTTTTGTACGAGTGCACAAGCGGTAGAGTTTGCACAGCCTAACTTCAGGTTTATTAGAGTAGCAGTTTAATATTAGTAGAAAAAGTGAAATTATTTTGCGATAAACTTCTCAGAAACAGTCTGTACAAATGTTTGTGCTGTTTCTTCATATAAACTATATAGCTAAACAAAAAAGAAAGAATACAGTGACAAAATGACAAAATAATACCTCTTAGGATAACACAAACAAGGCGAAGAGCCCTATAAACATCCATTACGTACAACATACATTGTAAATCAAGGAAACTCATAGCATTCACAAGACGGATGGCATCCGGCGGGAGCTATGAATTTATCATTGTTCCCGGAACGATGGACATTTGTGGGTCGGCTGCTTACAAATAGAAGGGACTATTAATATCTATGTTGATATGGACGCATTGTATAAGGCACGTAAGTTGAACCATTTGCTATGATTAGGATTAAGTGCAGCACCCACTTCAATTGAGACTCAATTTTTTATTGCGCATTCAAGGTCGACCGCTATGGTAGTTCAGCTTTTATGACGAGGATTTTTTTTTATTTTTTTAATCGCAATAAACTAGTGCTTGACTGCGATCCCACCTGATATTATAAACCATTTTCGTGTCTCATATTCGTAGCAACGGGTTCAAATTATTTGCCGCGTATTAAATTTTGTGTCGTTTATGTACCTATCCCTGAAGTGGAAATGAGACTCGAAAATAGATTACTGCGCATTCAAGGTCGACCATCATGATAGTTCAACTTGTATGACAAGGATTATTATAACCCATTTTCGGGTCTTATAATTGTAGCAACGGGTTCAATTTATTTGCCGCTTAGTTTCGTTTATGCATATAAAGATGTTAGCAGAGACAGGACCGAAGAAAATGAATACGTTTGCGACAAATATCAATAAAGGCACACTTTGAAACAAGTAGAAAAATTTTGTTATTGCGACTAAGGTGACATTTGCCCGAGCCGAAGGTGAGGGTGTTTTTTTTTTTATGGTAGGTGAAAATCATCCAATGACGAAACCCGCTCTTGGGCGGAGCGGGAGACCAGTGTCAGACTTTTACTGACTAAAAAACCTACCCCGTACCTTCCTTGCCTTATTCCTGGAGTCGAGGTAACAGTTTGCACCACCCTAGGCTCCAGGAGGCTTTGACCCTGAAGGGCCCCTGCAGTTTGCTGACAACTCCTTGAGGCGCGCGGGAACGGTGCGCGCCGTTGACGACTTGGACTCGGTCTTACCAGACGACCGGACGGCGAGCTACCCATTGCTCACCGTCCGCGAGCCAGTGTCTACGGTGGCCGGATATCGGCAGGATCGCGGCGGCGACGGCTACGGCGAGGGCGCTGTTGCCTTTGCCTTATGCGGTCGGCCTCCTCCTTTACGAGCATTACTGCTTCGCAGAAGGAGGCGACCGCCAAGGTGAGGGTGTTACGGAAAAGTTTTTTAATATACTTACGTATCTTTCGACCCGATTTCTGTCTTTCGTACCGGACTATTCTTTAATTTCTCTATGAACCAAGTTTGAACTTGCCTCTTGCACAAGGTCTATAACGGCACAAGCGCGTCCACGTCATCTTCGCAACAAAGACATATAAAACCGAAGTGTATCGGCCTCATAAATTAATACATTGGATAGTAAACAGAACATTTCAGAAGACACTTGTCACATTTCTGACTGATTTATTGCGTAAACCGTATGTTTATTGCACAATTATTTCTTGTTCCGACAGAAATGCTTTATGTGAGTAAAAAGGGCGAATCTCCCCTCTCAATCCCTACGTTTTGATACCTCTACGGTCCGGATTAAGCGTTTCGCCTTTACATCGTGTACATTGATGGACTGGAATAGTTTCCCTGCTGCGGTCTTCACGTCGGATTATAATTTGAGTGGCTTAACTGTGGCGTGGCGCAGCTTTGTGTCATCATCATGTCAGCCGAGCGACGCCCACTGTTGGGCATAGGCCTCCCCCAAGGATCTCCACAACGATCGGTCCTGTGCTGTCCGCATCCATCGGCTTCCCACGACCTTAACCAGATCGTCGGTTCACCTTGAAGGGGGCCTGCCCACAAAGCTTTGTGTTTTGGTTTTTAATTTTAACCAACTTCGGAACATTAATTGGGCTGTTCCCAAGCTTCTTTACCCAATCCAGAGCTGCTGAATGTCATTTTGCAGCACCAGCCCAAATGTGGCGTCTGCAGTACTCCTCAGAGGTTCTTCGTTCACCAAACCACTCAAAGCTTCTTTTTGCCGGTCAAAAACGATATACAAATCCTGATAAGTCCTCATTCCGGTCTACTACTGAGAAGTTCCGTTTCAGAACAGTTTGGTAGCTTAAGGGGCAGATATACGACTTTTGATTATTTTAAATCGAACTCTTGATTATTTTAAATATCACACAGCTAGTCGGTATGTTTTGAAAAATTATATGTTAAAGTAGACTATTTTTTTTTTCATTGAACTTGCGTAATTTAATTTCAAAGTTATGTCTAACACAGACAAAAAAGCGACGACCAGACAAAAACCATTGGGTGTATTTTTATGGAACTTTTACTAACTAAAAGACAATTTTACTACTAATCTTATGTGGCTTTTATTCATATTGTATTTAATAAATGAAAGACAAATTATAATTCGAATAATCTTGTTGCGTGGGGCGCTTCTCTTTTGTACGCTCAAGGTCACTGGCGTGTATTTGCCCCTTAAGACCACTATAGTCCGGTCAATTTAGACATTCGAAGTTACATAAATTCCCACCTAGCTGAAAATCGGTAAGATTGTTTAAAATATCATTAAAAACAAAATTTGAAAGTTCCCCATCTTTCCCCTGTAAGGAAAAAATTTTATTCAAGGTCAAAGGTCAAAAAAAAGAGTTTTTCGCGATTTTCAGCAAAACGGTAAGTTTTATCATAAAAATACGTCAGACAAAAATTGTAGATCATAAAATTATCTACAAAAAATGTATTGATACTTTTTTTCTACGAGCCACCGTTTTTGAGATATATCGATTCTAAAAGTTGCAAAAGTTGTAATCGTCTTAATATTATGCACACGTTTCCTCGCCTATGAGGTAGTGTACTCAGCGTGTTTTTTTTAACGTGGTTTCCCCAGTAGGCCTATTCCACCGGTTAAACTCAAAACAGCACGATATAGGTTAGAATAAACACGTGTTTTCACTAGCAACTGGCATCCAAGACTAACAGTGTTTCATTTATTATAGTAGGTATAAGACCCTAGCCACGCACACAATTGACCAGGGGACAGATGTTTTCTCAAGGTTACAATGGTGTATAAATTAAGGGACTGGGTTTCATTTTACCTGATATTTGTATAGTTATAGCTTATGTATATTTTATATTAGTAGTTTAAGTTACAATGACCGATAGAAAAATATTTTAATATATATTACAACTATAGAGATGTTTATATACGTGGCGTATTCATGCATATTATGACGATTACAACTTTTGAAACTTTTAGAATCGTTATATCTCAAAAACGGTGGCTCGTAGAAAAAAAAGTATTAATACATTTTTTGTAGATAATTTTATGATCTACAATTTTTGTCTGACGTATTTTTATGATAAAACTTACCGTTTTGCTGAAAATCGCGAAAAACTCTTTTTTTTTGACCTTTGACCTTGAATAAAATTTTTTCCTTACAGGGGAAAGATGGGGAACTTTCAAATTTTGTTTTTAATGATATTTTAAACAATCTTACCGATTTTCAGCTAGGTGGGAATTTATGTAACTTTACTCTTATTTTTTGGTCTAATTTGACCGGACTACTAGACCAACAAATGAGTTGGAATAATGGTTTCAGTTCCATAGTAATAAGTTAATTATTGATCGCTCTCTGCCTTTTGTAGCTTCGTGAGTAATAAAAAATTGGTCAAGTGCGAGTTGGCCTCGCTCACGGAGGGTTCCCTACCATTATCTATATACAATACTAGCTTTTGTCAGCGGCTTCGCCCCGTACATAAAATATAGCCTATGTCACTCAGGAGTAAAGCAGCTTTCTATTGTTGCATTTTTTTTCCGATCGGACCAGTAGTTCCAGAGATTACCTCCTACAAACAAAAAAACAATTTTACCTCTTTATTATATTAGTGTAGAAGTGTAGATGTCACTCAGGAGTAAAGCAGCTTTCTTTTGTTGCAATTTTTTTTCCAATCGGACCAGTAGTTCCAGAGATTACCCACTACAAACAAAAAACAAACTTTACCTCTTTATTAGTGTAGATGTAGATTACACACTATATTGTATCTATTATTAATATTGACCGTTATACTGCAGGGTGCAGCGTTGGAAGGCTTCCCAAAAGGTCGACTGATGACCTAGTGAAGGCCTCTTATACTATATTATAAGATTGTATTTATCCTTTGGGTTAGGAATTCTAAAAGCAATGATGGCCGAATGGTAACGGCTCGGACTTACGAGTTTTAGGTTACGGGTTCAAACCTAGCCAGGCGCATGACTTTGTGTAATTTACTTCATCACCACTTCTCTCAAAACGGTGAAGGAAAACATCGTGAGGAAACCGGCATGTTCTAAAATCAAAAATCCGAAGACATGTGACATCCACTAATCCGCATTGGGCCGGATTACGGTCAATTCTCTCTCTTAGAGAGGAGGCCTAAGTCCCAGAAGTGGGAGCATTGTAAGGCTGATGCTATGCTAAGGAACCCTAATAATTATTTTATTGTGTTTAGTTGCTTTCAAGGCAAGGTCATCAGATAAGCTACATGGCATTTTGGTAGTTACATAGCCATCAATCTTTTATCGTGGAACTATAAATTCGGTGGATTCGAGCCAAGAAAAGTTTGGGTACGCTCTGATATAATTGCTGCAAAATTACGAGACTAATAGTGCAAGAAATTACGTTTTCAATTTTTATTTTTATTAAGCCCTGAATGCCCCACTGCTGGGCCACGGGCCTCCTCTCAAGGAGAGGGAATGGGCCATAATCCACCACGCAAGCCTTCGAATTTTTGGTTCTAGGACATGCCGGTTTCCTCACGATGTTTTCCTTCACCGTTTTGAGAGCAGTGGTGATGAAATAAATTATACAAAGTAACACGCCTGGGTGGGTTTGAACCCGTAACCTAAAACTCGTAAGTCAGGGCCTTTACCACTCGGCCACGATTGCTCTGTAAACGAGTGTACGAGACTAATAGTGCAAGAAATTACGTTTTCAATTTTTTTTTATTTAGCCCTTAATGCTCCACAGCTGGGCAAAGGCGTCGCCCAAGTCCTTCCTAATCTTTTTTACCTCACCGTCTAGAACCAGTCCTCTCGGTTCGCGTTCAGATCATTCCGCCATCTCTTTCTACGCCGGATTCGACGATCCTCTAGGACATGGAACCCTAAAAAGTCTATAGTTACCTAACCACAAGCTCCTGCATTGTATCACGCATGCCATTGGTTCACCATGCCTGCTTTAGAACGATGGTGGCGAAAGAATACTGACACGTCAGTTACGGATCAAAATACCACGTCTCCTTACATCATCCTCGCCTGCCATCATACTCTATGCAACACATTATACGCTGGCATAAAACAAAACTAATTACCACTACACTCTAATTTACACCTTGTACAATACAAATTAAAGTTCAAAACCGTTTGGAAGTACAGAAACGTGCGTAGTTTCAAGTAACTAGCTCTACGACTACATAAAAGACTTTATTTTATTTGTTATAAGGTTTAAAATAAATTGCAATTTAAATATAAATTATGCGTATTTTAAAACAGAAGTTTAATACTTAATTTTGGACCTAAAGTTTAATAGCATAAAGTCTAAAATTTATTGTACTGTTTAAACATGATATGTGGTTAAAAATAGTCGGTATGGTTATCACATGGAGTTCAACAGACTATGGGAATAATAAAATATGGGTTAGTAACCTGTCACCACTTTATGGGTAATGTTTAAAACAGAGACTTTTGTAGTTTATAGATGATCTCATTCACACATCGGGTTTTATGGCTTTTAAAAAATGTCCGTTACTGGTATACTATAGCATAGCCTTACAATGTTCCCACTGCCGAGACTAAGGCCCCTCTAGGAGAAGAATAGGGCCGCACTGCTGTCTGTGTCTGTCTCTGTTACTGGTATTAGTACGCGGCAAATAAGTTGAAACATTTGATATGGTTGCCCGCAGCCCTTCGATTGAGACCCGAAAATCGGATCTAATCGTCGTCACACAAGTTGACCTTGAATATTCCACTATCGGACAACCTAACGTACGGAGAGGATCCACCCTAACATTGCTACATGCCCACGGCCCGGACTAATCGTTTCTGCTGCAGCCGTATACATCGAAGTACTGCAGCAAATTGCTTGCTGCAGTATTCCCGTGTATTCAAGGCTAGAGTGAATAGGCTCTTAAGTAACTAGTGCGCCTCACCATCAAGGATTGCATCACTGCTTACCATCAAGTGGAGTTACCTCGTTTCCATTGCTTTATTTGTGACACTATTATGAAGAATCAGCTAACCATCTATGCGTTCGCAGCCTAAGCTATTGTCATATGATGAGATATTATTCTGCCACCTTCCTTATTTATGCTACATCGGGTCCCAAGCCATGCTTTGGAATTAATTGTCTCCCGCAACCTTCCACCTTGGAGCATATTTTTGTATAACAACGACCTGATGCGGAGGTCAAAGTGTAGGTGTCTTTGTATACCCCTCTAGCTGAGGTGTCACAGCATCGAATTCTGGAATGTGTGTCAAATAAACTTGTAATTACTAAATGATCTTCACACACGTGATAAACGTCACTTTAACCTCTCATATGCCGTTGTGCAGATCTATGCGAGACACAATCGCTTTTTAATTGTGTCTTTAATTACGGCATACAAAAGGTTAAAAAGTGACAATTTATTCTTGTTATTTTACAGTTTTTAATAAAAAATTTCTACAATGAAGTCACACACGTAAGAGATAAGGACAAACGTGGGGGAACGAAAATCCTCATGCCCCAACCATCGTCACAGGAGTCACAGTGATCTCCAGTTACCATAGTCGTGGGACTGGGGATGACGAGCATTGGGTATCTAACCTAGACGCTCAGTCTCCGTCCAGTTATGGTCCAACCGGCTCATGCGCAAAACGTCTCTTTCGCAAAATGTCACCTGGTCGTAAAACGTCTCTTTCGCAGAATGTCTCGTTCGAAAAATGTCTCTATCGCAGAATGTCTCCGTTCGAAAAATGTCTCTATCGCAGAATGTCTCTTTCGCAAAATGTCGCGCCAAGAACTTTGAATACGATTTTTATTTTCAAAACAAAAAATCATTTATTAAAATTATAGTGCGATTGCGATGTCAAAATTTTGATACTTAAATTTACTTAAGTATGTATTCCAAATAAAAACACTATAAAATTTAAAAAATATTTTTTGTTTTTAAAATCAAAATTTTATTCTAAGTTCCTGGCGCGACATTTTGCGAAAGAGACATTCTGCGATAGAGACATTCTGCGAAAGAGACGTTTTGCGCATGAGCCGTCCGACCACGCAATAAGGACCGAGATCCAGTACCTAGTCAACGTTAGGTACGTAGTGTTCCTCCTGTGCATCTTAAGAGATGTTGGCAAAACTGTAGAGATCCAGCAGAGCTGATGCCCACTAGGCCTACTGGAAATTTTTAAAAGGATATCCGTGGTCCTAGAAAGCGAAAGGAAATCTGAAAACTGGGCGTACGCAACGCCGTACATATTATGGTCCGATGATGGAACGGATTTGACGAAATTATATTGTGCAATTCCAATGTGTGTTCTCGTGAGCCACTTCTTGCCAATTCTCAAGGAGGGCATCTAAGTCGTCCCGCCATCTCCTCCTTGGTCTGCTGCGACCTCTTCGTGCGATTTCAGGGCACTAACGCAGTTTTATTGGCCCAGACCCACTTAAGCTCAGCAGCTTTCTGATAGAGGTCTTTGCCTAGCAGAGGGACAGTATAAGCTAGAAAAAAATGTATAATGTACATTTTCCGAAATGTAAACGACAAATAGCAAGCTAACAAATCGCCGTCGATGCTCAAGACTTTGAAAGATCAACTTATTTTAACAAAGCTCTTGAGTTCTGACTTCCACAACGAAAGAGAAAGTCTACTTTTAATTTTGAATGACAGAATAAAACTCAGTAAACCCTTTTAAACTGAACTCTTATAGAATTAAGAGACAATGCGCTGGAGTGACAATGATGGTCGGTACAAAGCGTTCAATGATAGCTCACTTATTGTTAGGGAGCTCATTTCCCCTTCTTGCCTGGTGGTGGCTTATAGCCGTAGGCTGTTTGCTATTAACCTCCTTTTTAATTTGCTGGTTTTATTTTTATATTTTATGACACTTCTTTTGATAGGATCTGTTTTGTGGCGAGGAAATTGTTGGTAAAATTATTAAGTATCCGCGTTATTATTTATTTAAATCTATTTTTATGTACAGTCGTGGTACAATGGCGGATTTATGGCAACAACTGTCAGTCAACCTTTGGATTAAAAAAAAACTCAATCCAAAGGGATGAATGATGCAAAAGTAATGCGAAAAAAGAGAGATAGCACCTGAAAACTCTGTTGGCATTCAGTAATTCTATGATTTACTCGATTGTTTCACAAAACTTGTTCCATAAAATACGTTTTTATACCATTAAGGATTTTTGAAAGAAAATAATGACATTATTTAGAATCTCGATTAAATGCGCAAGGCTTCTATAGAATTATCTACACTAATATAATAAAGAGGTAAAGTTTGTTTTTTTGTTTGTAGGGGGTAATCTCTGGAACTACTGGTCCGATTGGAAAAATTTAAGCAACAATAGAAAGCTGCTTTACTCCTGAGTGACATAGGCTATATTTTATGTACGCGGGCGAAGCTGCGGGCAAAAGCTAGTTTTTTATATTTTTAATTTAGTAGTACATTATGGAGAGTCTTATTATACGTAAAACGTTGGGTTGGCCGCACTTAACTATGGGTTGGCGGTTGGCACGTACTTACAACTCTCAAAATCGACTGTCAATTTTTTTTTGTAAATTAAAACAAATTAGCCAGAACATTACTATCGTAATTAACCAATACTAAAACATTATTTTACAAAGGTCTACCCATGTGTCAAACAGGTTGCTCGGATTGACCGACAGCTCTTATACTAATATCCCAGCAGTACGGGCATAACGTTTTGGGAACACACTCATTATACAGTGTGAGCACGTACAAATTTGACTTGATTGTAACAGCACTTTACTAGCTACGCGTGGTCTATACTTTAGTACATAAATATTATTCAAATTGCTTGTATGTCCTCATTACCTAATTCATATAATTATTTTGTTAACTCTGAACGATGATTTGATAAGAAAATTATTCAGTTCACCTAGTGGGGTAGGTGATGGAAATAAAAGTACCCCGCCCTGTATACTTTTGCTTTAATTGTACACATTTATTATCACAAATATAATCAATTGAAATGAATAAGTATAACAGAAGTTACTGAGATGTTGCTTCCTTCGCTGACTAAAATTGAATGACCAGAACCAGTAGAGTTATTAAAAGCGTCTATCAATGTCAGTGTTGCCGCACTTTTACCAGTATTGTAGTTATTCAATTAAATTCAGAAAATAACCGGCATGTCTTAGAACCAAAAATTTGAAGACATGTCACACCTCTCTTAGAGAGGAAGCCTGTGTCCTTGCAGTGGGAATATTAAAAAGGCTGATTATGATGAATACAGAAAATAACGATTGTGTTTAACAAATTATAAAGATCGCTAACAATCATGAGTCTATCACTGAAAACTATCATGAAGACCCTGTTACCCTACATTTTTTTGGTCCTTCGAGCCGGATGTGCGTACAGCTAAAAATTGGAATTCCCTACCGGATAAGTCAAGATCACGCTTGCCATCATGTAAGATATTGGGTTATCATGAGCCATCTATACTTGTGTTCATTGTAAGCTACCACGTTTCAGTGGCGTATATCGTCACTGGCCAACAAACTACTACCCACATAATGTACCGGGAAAATCTTTTCCCAAATCAGTCAAATCACGCTAGCTAATTAATCAAGGAACTGTTAACAGCGATAAGGTACAGAACTTGAAAGTAAATGTAAATGAGAAGATCAATCAACGCCACGGCGCTGCCATAATCAGTCTTTGAACCTTCAGCCAAGCAACAGGGGGTCGGAGTTTGTTTTAGGACCTACTGTTTGAACCGGTGATAAGAAACTGGATAAGGGAAATTGCAGGTTTTTAGGTTCTCATACTCTCAAAAGGTAAAATAGAACTCTTATAGGTCGTAAGGCTTCTGCAGGGTGCAGAAAGGTCGAACCTACTGAGGCCAAAGCTTCGCGTCTGAAAAGAAGGCTCGACCCTGGTATGAAAGGCAACGTAGGAACTGTTAATAGCGAAAAAGTGGAGAACTTGAAAATTAATTTAAATGAGCCACGGTGCTGCTATGATCAGTATTTAAACCAACAGCCAAGCAACAGGGGGTCGGAGAGTTGTTTGGAGGACCTAATAACTCATTGTGGTGTACAATAAAGTTTAAAAAAAAAATGGTTGCCTGTAAAGTCGGTTTTACGGGCGAAGATTTTATGTGACAACGTCTTTTTCTCGGTAGAATATTTATTGATATGAATATAATTAAATTGCACAATAGGAACAAGGAATTGAATGAAAATAAGAATTGCACAAATTTTAACTATAGAAATATATTTTGTTTGCTGCGCGCGCGGCAGACCGATCATAGTTGAGTGGGAGAGAGACGCAAGGCATTCGGCGGGCCTCTCTCTCGTTCGGTGACTCATCGTAACGTTACCGAGCGTTACACTTTTTCATAAGTGACTCCCAGCCGCAACCTAATTTAAGACGTTGTCACGTCAATAATAATAACTGTTTGAACTGGTGATGATAAACTGTATAAGGATTCGGGAATTGCAGTTTTTGGAGGTACTACCGTACCTGAAAAAGAAATCAGAAGAAGGATTGTAGGGACCCTGCAGAAGGGTCGAAGCCTTCTGGGGCCATGAACAGAAAAGAAAAAAGCGTCTGAAAAGAAGGCTCGACAACGTAGGAAAACGGGGTGGGTTGTTTAGTCAGTAAAAGTCTGACACTATCGCCTGCTCCGCTTAAGGGCGAGGGATGACGCTGGCTGATTTTCTCATCTATAAAAAGGTAAGCCGTTCCTTTGCCCCCGAATAACATAAAATAACTTCCTCAGCATCTCTCCAATCTAATAACAATGATAGGAAGAAGTAATAATTAGATCAGCGCCGGCATCGGTACAATCAGCAAGATAAACAGGCTCTGCGTGGGGTCGCGAGCTGCGCGCGTTTACGAGCCAGCGCCCATTACCTTGTATATTTATAACGTTTTGTCGAAGCAACGTGTTTATTCGCTTATTTGCGAACCGTACCACTTGTGGTAAGGATGTCAGTGCCGATTCAGAATCATTGATATACTAGATGAGGCGTGCCGTACAGTCACTTTACTCCACTTAAGTGATCTGCATGCCATACACTTTTACATTGACGACATAAGTGCAGTTTTGACTGCCTATCTTCACATACTAACTTTGTGAAGGGTTAGGCATCTTTATTATGTCACTATAAAATTGAAAATATCGTTAGATTATAATTTTGCTAACGTGAATGTTTACTGTGTGAAAATATTGGGAACCATAACAGTACGTTCACAATTTAACGCGTTATTTTTCGGTAGATTATAATCCATTGATGTGAAACTGCGAATAGTAATATGCGCAAGGGTAGGCTCTACATCACAAGGAAAGAGTAGAAGTAGTCTACATTCCGTTTTAATTTACTCAGAGCGAAACGAAGTAAGAATGAAAACCCAATAACACTATCAAATCAAATTATGGTACCAAAATATGCTTGGCCTTCGCGCTTATGGCTTCGATTCCAACGCAGCAGTCAAATGCCCATAAGCCAACAGTATAAGCGAAAGGTTCCACAGCAAACAGCTCCGTACAGCCCTATAAACCCATGAATGGCTGAGGCGCGCCGTACACTCATAATTTTGAGCATAATATCTGTGTGCAAACGAGGGTAAGGTATGCGAGCACGCAAACCTGGATATTGAGGAAGCGGATCTAAGGTTGGGCTTAACTATGGTGTTTGTTTAAGAGGTCTGGCAGCATTTGATGGTAGGTTAGGCTTAGAGAGGTTAGACAATAATGAATTAAAATGTTAGGCGTGCGAGGCAAAAGGACAAATTGAGATATGAGTGTCGACATACATCCGTCTCTTTTACTTTTTAATTTAGGTTGTAAAATGGATCGCTTGATAGAAAGAAGAAAAAAATAGAGCTTATTTATGCAAAAAATATGGCGTATAATCTGCATCTATAATATAAAAATCAATCGCAAAATGTGTTGCTAAGCGCATATCGAGAACAGCTGAACTGATTTTGCTAATTCTTTTTTTGTTGTGTTTGTTATTGTCAGGAGCAGGTTCTAATAAAAAAAATAGTGTAGAGTGGAGTAAGAGTAGAATAATGAATAATAGTGTAATGAATAAAGAGGATTTTCCTAAATTTACCTTCCAATGGGATGAAACGGGTGTTCACATTTTAAATGGAGAAACTACTTTGACGCGGGCGAAGCTGCAGGCAAAACCTAGTCGAACACATGTGGGTAACTTGACCATAAATGATCCATTGTCTCTTTGACTGATGTGGAAGTTCGTTCAGGAATGGTTCAAGTTCTTTTTATATTAAATTGGGGTGAAGTGGCCCTTTTATCCTGTCGGTGATTTAACGGACTATTACCCGCATGCAGCGATTAATTACATTATTTTGAACGTTATACGTATTATGCGGGAGTTGATGATCTGTATTATTATTGGGATACAATTAATTAAGTGTTTGATTAATTTTATCTGAAATCGCATAGAAAAAAACATATTTTTTCAATTTCAAATGAAAAAAAAATAAAATGATGAATGAATGAAATGAATTTTCATCTAAAATGGATATCAGATGGTAAGATGGTGATGCAACCATGTCTAACGGCGTAAGAAACAAAACTAAGTTTTACCAAATCAAGCTAATGGTCAGTCGTAAGTTTAATGATATGAACTAGTGCTTGACTGCGATCCCACCTAATTGTAAGCCAATCCTTACAATTTGCAATCGTTTATGGTGCTCTAGTTTATTGAAAGCCTATATAAGCCTAAAGCACTCTAGCCTTCAAGACACATATCTAAATTAAAATCGGACGAGAAGACGGCAACAGACAAACTCTTTTTACTCAGTAATCTCATATCTTCTACCTATATAAAAAAAGTCGATTATCTCGCTAAAACGCAAGAACGGCTGGATCGTTTGGCTAATTTTGCTTTTAAAATATTTGTGATAGTCCAAAACAGGTTTAAACTATAAAAAAAATGGAAATTTCACAACAAAAAAAAAAATCAAATACAACACAATGTTATTTAAAAATGATTTATGCCGGTTTGAGTAATGCCTATAGAAGTATAGATGGCGTCCTTTGTCAGTTTAGCTAAAAAGTACAAAGTTCGCCGGGTCAGTAAGAAACGATTAAAATTAAGCTATGCTAAATGCTAACATCACAACAATTTCAACAACCTTGTTATAAATTAATACATATACGTACAATACGCCTAATTTCGTCGACCGCACATTTATTTATGAGGACGTGGGCGGAATCAGTGGCGTAGCGCAGATTAACTTAAACGTAGGTGAGTACGCATCAGCGAGGCCTTTTTTTTCATAAATTCGATAATGAGACAGCCACTATTGCAACCCAGCGTTTGACCACAACGTCATCCGTTAGGTGTATTTTGTGGTCTGGTTTTCGTACTTAGTTTCTAGCGGATCATTGTGCATGGTCTATTATGGCCTTTATTCCAAACTTCAGAAACAGATGAGTCTCTTCAATTTGCTCAAGATTTCTATGAGTGAATTTGGCACTCTCGAAGTTCGTGTTCTTATCTCGCTGAATGCTGTGCAATCAAGGAGTACATGCGTGACAGTTTCTTATAATTGGCTTTCTAATGATTGCGGTTTCCTATTTTAGTTTTTATTAGCTGTAAGTTCTCCATGTACTAAATAAATAAATAACTCCATGCATTCTCTGTACAGAGGACTATCCGTGATATACATTGTGTAGAAGTGTTTGTTCAGCGAGCAGTGGTTCAAGTAGTTGCGTGAGCTCCCCCTTTTATGGTAGGTAAAAATCATCCAATGACGAATCCCGGCCATTGGGCGGAGCGAGAAATAGTGTCAGACATACTGACTAAGCACCCCACTCCGTTTGTTCTTTGCCTTTCGCACTGGGGCCAAGCATTCCGTTTAGAAGAAAGAATCTGGCTTCGACCGTGTGAGGTTCCTTTGGTTGCGAGGCTGTGGTCGAGGGCCCACATCGCCTACACCTATCTACTCTACTGGACAGGATTAAGTTCATTCGTTAAATTTTGATCCTCGTGTGTTACGTATGCAAAAATATGCGAACATGCTCTCCGCTCGTCAAAGGATTAAAAGGAAAGACTGGAATTCGTTAATTGATATTAGAAAGCTGGCTGTGCGAATGGCATTTTGATGAGCTTGTTATTGAAGAATAGGTGCTCTGTTAATGTGTAATTAATGTAATTATAATCAGCATGGCACAAATCATCATTTTCGGACGGTGAGAAACGGGTAGGTCGCCGTCCGTCCGTCTGGTAAACGTCCGAACCAAGCCCGAGTCCTCGACGGCGAGGCGGCGTAGTGTTCCACGTTCGCCTCAAGATAAGAGAAAACTGTGAAGACCCAGCAGTTTCAAAGCCTATTGGTGCCATGGGTTATGCGTTAGAGAACCCCTGAACTAAGGCAAAGCAGTAACAGAAGATAAAAATAAAATGAAAAATTGTCTAGGACCCATAACACAAACTCTGCATTGCTTGGGACTAGACAACTTTGTGTGACATTTGTTGGATTTATTATATTTTTATTGTACCGTTTTAATTAACTATAAATAAATAAATACACATATTATATTAGGTATGTGTAAACTTACATGCACACCCAGACATGTTTACGCTTATAAGTTAGGCTATATTTATAATGTGTCGTTAAAAATGTATCTAAATGATTTCCGACTGTATATTTATTGTAAGAATGCTAAGTTCTATAATTTATGAACACGTTTTTCAACTGACATCCTAATAAAATATTTCTAAAGTGTGGGTGGGACCTTGCTCTTTTTAAAATGGACTATAGGAAATAGTTAGCGGAAATTAGTACTTCCGATATAGCTGGATGTGGGTAGATACAGGTATATCTGCCCACTATCGGTTTTTATTTGAATGGTGTGAACTAGTACTTGACTGCGAATGCGATCTCACCTTGTACAGTACGGGTGTCGGATCTTGACGAGTCTGAAGAGTGAAGTTAGGCTCTGCGAATTTTAGCACTCGTACAAAAATAAAGATTACAAAAAAATGCCAATAACAGTTTAACAGCAATCATCATCATCATCATCAGCCTTATTAATGTTCCCACTGCTGGGACTCAGGTCTCCTCTCTAGGAGAGGGAATGGGCCATAATCCACCACGCGGGCCCAGTGCGGATTGGTGGATGTCACATGTCTTTGAATTTTTGGTTCTAGGACATGCCGGTTTCCTCACGATGTTTTCCTTCACCACCTTCCTTTTAACAGCAATAACAACTGCAAATTGCTATTATTTGTTTAAACTATTTATTTTTTTACGAGTTTTCAAGCGCTAAAATTCGCAGAGCCTAACTAGATTCACCAAGATCTGACGGCTGTACTCTAGTTAGTGCTACAATACGGTTATTGCGGCTCCAGACAAGTGCCGTGAAACTGCGTAAGCAGGCGTGAACGGGTATATGGACGGTTTTCGCGGGGTATAGGTACTTGTGTAAAACCCGTTCCAACTGAGAATAGGATCGATGGTCCTCCCGTGACGTCACGTCGAACTGTCAAATCGAAGAAATTAGGTAGAGTGAACAAAAAAAGATATTTAAAAAATGTATTTACGTACGAAACGTGAATAAAAAAAGTTTAATCAGAATACAATATTTCAATTTTGTTTATCTCTGTTACACTGTGTGATGTGTCTGAGTAGTGGTAAATAGAAGAAAAAAGCGAGTTATTTCTAACAATGAAAATAGAAAGAAAATAGTTTTTCTTGTAAACTATTTATGACTTAAAACAATATATTTAGCAAATTTATATTAAACCTTAACGTTTTTACTTGAAATAGAATTAACTAAAATTTTGTAACAAAAAGCAAAAAAAAAAAACTTTTTATTCATACGGCAATAAGGTTTTTTTGCAAACCGTACTTTTCACTCAAAATTTGACAGATCGAGGTTATTGACTTTCCTGTTCTTATTTGGAACGCATAATAGTGCATTCGCGCGTGAGTTCACGTAATGTAGAGTCGCCATCATAGCAACAAGTACTGTTTGATTAAAGGCAAAATTCAAGTGTATGTGAGTCGAAAGCTCTCACGATACAGGATTAATTCCAGGTGTAACATCATAATTATTAAAATAAAATAAAAATATATCCCATCGAAAAAAAATCGAAATGTTGAAACTAGTAAAAAACTGCGCGTACCGTGTCGAATAGTGGCGGTAAGCCCTCTCGTCTAATAAATTTCCTTCCGCTGTGAGCTCTGAAGAGCGCTCAAACCCCGTCGAACGGGAAATGTAAAAATAAACTTCATCGTAATTCGTTGAAAGTGGGTATTAGCTACCTATTTTGTTGTTTGTGAAGTCTGGTGTATGAATGCGGATGTGATGCATCTTTTTTAGAGCTAGTGAAATCATTAAATGCATTTTTCCTTTTATAGGTTTCATTACACTGCGTTACAAATGAAAAAAAAAATTGAGTACCCGCTTTAAAATGTCATGTTTTCTTATGAATACCTATAGTTTATTAAAAATACATACAAAATTTCCATTCATCACGTCTCATTTTTCTTCCTTAAGAATGTGCCAAATTTTACTAAAAATTTAAATGCAAAAAACATATTTTAAAGAAAATTTGTTAAATCAACAAGATTTTTTCACATTAACCAAGTTTAATTTTATCATTAAGGTTAAAAAAAAACATTATAAAAAGATTTAACACAAAAGATCGCAAAACTTTAACTTTTTCTTTTGTGCTTTGAATGATCTTCTCGTTTTAAACGCCAGCAGTAATCGCCTAGCATAGTTGTGTCCCAACGCCTTTGAAATCGTTCTTCAAGCTTCTTTACATCCTGGTGGAACCTCTCACCTTGCTCATCACTGACTGCATCAAGATTAGATGGGAAAAAAGAAAAGTGAGAATGAAGGAAGTGAATTTTTAACGAAATTCTGCTACCCAAGTTTTTATATGCTTCTAACATGTCGTCAACTAGCTTTTTCGCCCCTGCGGTTCCCTAAAAACCCTTTAATAACTGCTTTCAGCGATAACCAGGCATCAAGTTCCTTGTCAGTAAGCTTTTCTCAAAATTTGGGTCTTTCAATCAATGTGGTAATAGAAAAAATTATTTGGCATGTACCTCGAAAACTAGACGTGATAGATACCACATATGTTTGGAACATTTAATCTGTGACTCATTAGCTATTCATTCCAGCTAACACTTACGTGGGTATCAAAATTCATCATCATCAGCCTTTTATTAAAGTTCCCACTGCTGGGACACAGGCCTCTAGGACTCTAGTTTTGGTAGGTTTTAATCCCGTAAAGGGTCGATCCAGGACATAAAACACAATAAATTTGTAAAGATAAAATCAATAAATAAAGTACTTTTTTTTTCTAAAACTGAAATTAATTTACGCGTGTACGAAATTAATTTCTTTACGTAAAGAACAGCTGAGCGAGTTCAATGACTGTATGTAGTTAGTACGCAACGAACGACAACTGGGAGGACAACAGAGTTATAAACTGATTTGTATAGGTTAAAAAAATAATTGTTTTTGTATAAAAAAAAACTACCTACGGTCATTGAACCAGCTTAGCTGTTTTTTATTTATTTTATCTTTACAAATCCAAATTTAACGGTGTAGGGCACCTGAAATATCAATTACATCGACTTTGCGCGATTTATCCACAGAATTGTCAAGTCACGATTCATTTGTCCTCTTATCCTCTAGTGAACTAAAGTGATAAGTTCTTTGAATATCACATACTTTCATTCGTATGTGTCGCTTCGAATCCATAATCTTTCATAGTGCAAGAGATTATGTTTCTTATTGCGATATTCTGGAGAGGGATAGCGATCCTCCAAAGGGCAAATATAAGGGCCACCTGGAACACTACAACGTGTGGATCATGTCTTGAACAGGACAACTATTCCGAAAATATGTATCATGGTAATTCATGTAGACACTTAATAATTTCAGTGACAATTTTCTCACCGTTGTTTTTTTTTTAATTGCAATAAACTAGTGCTTGACTGCGATCCCATCTGATGGTAAGCAGTGATGCAATCGTTGATAGTGAGGCGCTCTAGTTTATTAAGAGCCTATTCACTCTAGCCTTGAAGACACCTAAATTATAATCGGACGGAAAGACTGCAGCCGGCAAACTGTTTCAGCCCTTCGATGTGTTGTTCTTGTTGACTTGAGTCAGAGCCTGGGTTTTTCGCCAAAACATCTACATTTAAAAAAAAAAATTTGTTTCAAGGTTAATCCCCGGAACATATAAAAACAAGTAACCGTTTGCTTCTTACTTTACAGCTTCCGCTAGATAAATATTGTGACACATAAATACAGGCGTTTTCTGCGAATTGACGTCAGTTGCCCAGCCTGATAGTATCTTCACAAGATATGGTGAACTGACATATGATATTGTATGAAACATTAGCTCATCAGCTTTGAAAATATAGGCAGAAATAAATAATAAATAAATAAATAACAAATATTAAAGCGTAATACCACTCACTGATTAACCACGACAAAACAATAACACCTGCAAGCTTAAAGGCAATTTATAGGTTCCTTATAGGGCGTAGACATTTTTTTTTTTTTATGGTAGGTGAAAATCATCCAATGACGAAACCCGCTCTTAGGCGGAGCGGGAGACCAGTGTCAGACTCTTACTGACTAAAAAACCTACCCCGTACCTTCCTTGCCTTATTCCTGGAGTCGAGGTAACAGTTTGCACCACCCTCTAGGCTCCAGGAGGCTTCGACTCTGAAGGGTCCCTGCAGTTTGCTGACAACTCCTTGAGGCGCGCGGGAACGGTGCGCGCCGTTGACGACTTGGACTCGGTTTTACCAGAAGACCGGACGGCGAGCTACCCATTGCTCACCGTCCGCGAGCCAGTGAGGGCGTAGACATAGGAATTTAATTCATTTAGCCCCGAAAGGACACCGGTGTCCGTAAACCTATTGTCTTTTAAACCAACTTTAACGCGGGCAAAACCGCTGGCAGAACTAAGTAGATTTTAATATAAAGGACGAACCATGCCATTTTTACATTTTTTTTTACCCATAGTCTCTAGCCCGTCTAAGAAACATCGCCATCGTTAAAAAAACTTTCAAATAACATTTAACACCGTCGTAATTTTTAAGTGTCCTTATGTACCAAGTTTTGTTTATGGTGTACCTACAATAAAGAGTATATCTATCTATCTATCAAATAAAAAATGTCGCATCCAAAGTCGCACCCGAAAGGTTAAAGAGCCAGGGTGCTACAGACACACATATACGTAACAGTTAAATTTGTGACACCACTCTTTTTAAGTTAAGAGCTAAAAACGGAAAAAAAATCTACCACCCCTTTTTTAGGTGGGAAACCATTCAATGACATGTCCCTGTCATGGGTAAATCAGGAGGGCGTTTCAGACTTGCTATTCCCCTTTTTGCCTTCATTCCTAGGCTTCGGAGATCTTTTTCGCACAACCCATGGATGGCGCCAGTAGATTTTGACTCTTCTGGGCCTCTACACTTTTGCTGATATCTCGTTGAGGCGCGCGTGGAACAATACGCACCTTCAACGTCTTGGGCTTGGTCCGGACGGTTACTGGACATCGATCTACCCATTGCTCATTGTAACTCAACCACCCTAGAGAAGATATCTGATGATTTATCCGCTCAAAAAAATAGGATATTGGGATGGAAGTAAACACCGAGAAGATGGCTTGCAAATATATTACTTCCCTAAACTGGTTGCATGCCTTAAGAAGAGCAGATTCCATCCCGTAAATAACATCTAAGTCAGTTTACGACTGAATGATGAGCAGATGCAACATTCTTTGTCTTACGACTTCCTGATTAACGTCAATAAAACAAAAACATACACGAGCTAGGTCGTCTAATTATGATGATTTAGTGTCAGATACCGTGCGTGACTCCTGACGGACAGACTAGGTATTTACCTTGTTTTTATGTTAGTAATAAAAACTGTCAGCAGTTTATTATGAGTCACCCAGTCATCAATTATAAGACTGTTATAAACGCTGGATATTAGTTGTACTTGATATGGAGTTAAGTTGCTGAGAAATGGAAAAGGAGGGATGAAACTTAATGTTTTTTTTTTATAAAGCGACTAGCTTTTTGCCAGCAGCTTCGCCCGCGTGAAAATAGGTTTTTGCATAAACTTAGGATACGCGTTACATCACTTTAGGGGGTGAATTTTGGAAGATCCTTTCTTGGTGTTCGCCTACGTCATAAAAGCAAGCCTTATGCAAAATTTCACTCTCTTATTGCCAGTAGTTTTGGCTGTGCGTTGATATGTCAGTCAGTGAGTGTCTCCTTTTATATATATTTTCACACGCCACCCGAGACTGGTGGCTGTAAGCAGATTTCTTCGGTCGGACGGTGTACGTGTTTTGGGCATCAACGGATTTATCAAATGCCCGTGCTACATGAGATCTGCTTCACCGCTTACCGCAGCGGTGCGCGGAGCCAAATCCTGCCGCAAGATTTTCCAATTTGAGGACAGCATAGCAATAAAATATGCATAGCATAGCATCAGCTTTATGATGTTCCCACTGCTGGGACTCAGGCCGGCCTCCTCTCTAGGAGGGTAAATGGGCCACAATCCACTACGCGGCCAAGTGCGGGTTGATTGTCACATGTCTTCGAATTTTTGGTTCTAGGACATGCCGGTCTCTTTTACCGTTTTGAGAGCAGTGGTGATGAAATAAATTACACAAAGTAATGCGTCTGGCTGAGTTTGAACCCGCGATCTACAACTCGTAAGTCGGGGCCTTTACCACTCGGCCACCACTGTTCATCCAATTTGAAGATAAACTTTTTTTTTTCAACTTTCCCACTGCTGGGCAAAAGCCGCCCCCAAGTCCTTCCAAATTTTGTTTTCCCGCGCTGTCTCGAACCAGTCCTCTCGGTACGCGTCTAGAAGACAAACTAATTAATAAATATTTATACGACATCCCTTTAAAGCTTCCATTTTATGAAGTGCGGTGTAAACGGTCTAAACCCACTTAATAATGAAAGGAAATTTAAAAACAAAGCCGTGTAGTGGCCTAACAAAACGGTTAACCTCACGTCGAGTACACACGGCCCGCTGAATATTTCATTGAGGCAGTAACGTTGAGTATCTGCCCATAGAACAAGGAATCTTTTTTGCGGCCACTGTTATCATTATCATTACATATTATAAAACAAAGTCGCTTCCTCCCTATGTATGCTTAAGCTTTTTTAATAGATAGAGTGATTCAAGAGGAAGGTTTGTATGTATAATACTTACATGGATAATATATTTAAAATCAGCATTGCCCCCGTGCGAAGCTGGGGCGGGTTTTTAGTAATGAATAAACTACACAAGACGTACCCTGCGACAACCTTCCACATTCACGTTCACGCCTGTTTACGGAGTTTCACGATACTAATCTGGAGCCGCCATTAGACATGGAAATTAGCACTTTATTTGCCTGCTGCGGTCTTCCGGTCCGATTATAATTTAGGTGTCTTCATGGCTAGAGAAGGTTCTAAAACTAGTTCGCCTCACGATCAACGGTTATATCTCTGCTTGCTATAAGGTAGGATCGTAGTCACGCACTAGTTCATATTAATAAAAATAACAAAAAAAAAACTGAAAAATGCGTGGACAGTCTCTTTTAAAGTCCATATAGTTACATACTGTCGAGACCGTGGACTCTTCTACGGGGCGGCTCCGGTACCAGGATCAGGGCAGCTGCACAAATCAAACCACGTTGAACTTTTACTGTATCTTTACTCTCTCACGGCTCGAAATACAATGAATTAAAACAACATACTATTTTTTATTTAGAATAAATTTCAAATTCAAACTACCAATAGTCTGCGAACGTCTTGCAAGCCAGTACGCTAATCCGGGGCGCATGTGACCTCTGTAGAGATGTTACATTCAGCCACCCCTTTATTGAATAGAAATGTTTGGATACCGAACATTTCTATTCGACAAAGTTTTATCGCAGGCTATTGGTAGGACCTACCTACTCCTAACACCGATTTCCCTACCTATATGGGGACTATATGTATATATTTTTTTTGTTATGGCGGATGGTTCTGGAGAACTACACTTCTCATCAAAAAAATCGAAACACCTTGCAAGTTTACGTTTTGTCAGGATTATCAGAAAAATGTGTACATTTAGGAATAAATGTTAAATGTCGTTTAATAGTGAGTAATATGAGCTTATCAAATCTTAATGTTAATGTTCTAAATTGAAATGAATTTTTCATAGGTTTCGTATTTTGTTAAATGAGTCATTTTTATTCCGTATGGAGTATAAAGGAAATGGATAAAACAATACACGTAAATGAAAAAAAAAGCTAAAAAACGTTTATTTAATAACTTGTATTCCCTCCCCGAGCTCTAATTACTGCTTCCATACGGTTCTTCATCGATCGGATGAGAGTCACGATCACATGCTGTGGTATATTGTCCCATTCCTCTTGGATTGCATCTTGCAGCTGGCTAAGTGTTTCTGGGGCAGGATCTCTTGCTCGAATTCGTCTCTTTAATTCATCCCATAGATGTTCAATGGGATTCATGTCCGGGCTTCTTGCTGGCCATTCCATAATAGAGATATCGACTTCGTTAAGATAATCTCGTACGACGCCCGCGGTGTGAGCCCTAGCATTGTCGTGCATGAATATGAAGCCGTTGCCAATAAAATGTGCATAGGGCATCACATGAGGCTCGAGACACTCTTCGACGTACCGATGACAGTTTAGTGCAGGCAGACGTGGCCCAGACACGAAAGCAAGCTCTGTCTTACCGTCGGCGCTGATTCCTCCCCAAACCGTCCACGAACCGCCACCATAGCTGACCTTTTCTTCAATGCAGCATTGTGCATAGCGTTCTCCGTCTCTTCTGTAGACCTTGTTCCTTCCGTCGTTACCATACAGCATAATTTTACACTCATCAGAAAAGAGAACTTTGCTCCACTGTAGGTATGACCAATTTAGGTGCTCACGTGCAAAGTTAAGGCGCGCTCTTCGATGGTCTGCAGTTAATTTCGGCCCATTTGCTGGCTTATGCGGTACCAGTCCACGATCCTTCAACCTTCTTCTAATTGTAGAGTCACTTACAGCCACCCTTCGTACAACACGAAGCCGCTGCTGCAGTTGAAAAGCGTTAAGGCGTCGATTTCTTAAAGAAGTTGTTACAATAAATCGATCATCTCGCTCAGAAGTGACCCGATTCCTGCCAGATCCTGAACGGCGCGTGAACAAACCAGTCTCCCGATAACGTTTATAGACTCTATGAACAGATGACAGGCTTAGATGCAGTCTTGCAGCCACAACACGCTGACTAAGGCCAGAATCCAGCAATGCCACAACTTGGGCGGCTTCTGTGGGCGAAGTATCCATACGTTTTAGAAAAAAAACCTTTTTTCAGACGTCCCAAAGTCACAGTATTGAAATAAAAAACAAAAAGTTTAAGGATAGGCGCCAATTTTTAGTTTTTAAACGCTAAATGTACTCCAACCCTAAACACACATTTGTCTCAAAACAGTGATTCATTTCGTTTATAAGATAAACAAATGAAATTCTAATTTTGAATTTAGAATTTTCGCTTATTACTGTAATGGCCAAACTGCCAGCTATAATAAAAGGAAGGACAAGGAGCTTTTGCCCAGTTGTGTGATACAATACAATGTCAATAAACATTAAAGCGAAAACTACGTAAGACGGACGCACACGATGGCGAGGCATGGCGTAGTGAGTGTCTAATGTAGCTAGCTCTACAAGTCTAGCCATATAAAGTTTATGGAGTTCGACGCAACCAGATCAGCATACGTGGCCCCTCAAGGAGTTGTCAGCAAACTGCAGGGGCCCTTCAGGGTCGAAGCCTCCTGGAGCCTAGAGGGTAAGTGAAAATTGTAACCTCGACTCCAGAAATAAGGCAAGGAAGGTACGGGGTAGGTTTTTTAGTCAGTAAGAGTCTGACACTGGTCTCCCGCTCCGCCCAAGAGCGGGTTTCGTCATTGGATGATTTTCACCTACCATAAAAAAAAAAAAAAAAAAAAAAAAAAAAAAAAAAAAAGCATACGTGGCCCACATGGGCCTAATGTCATCATCATCATCACTAGCCTTTTTAATGTTCCCACAGCTGGGACACAGGCCTCAGATCTGAAGGGAAGAGCCATAATCCACTACGCAGCCCAGCGCAGATTGGTGGATGTCACATATCTTCGAATTTTTGGTTGATTACGATCGTATCTGGTTGGAAATCTGCATCGCTGAGGCGTTCCCTGTGGGGTAACTTGCTTAATAGCTTTGCTGTGTTTGCCTTTGGAACTTAATTATGGATCCTACTGTATGATATTCGTAATAGCTTGGGACGATCATCATCAGCTTTATTAATGTTCCCACTGTTGGGCTATAATCCACCACGCGGGTTCAGTGCGAATTGGTGGATGTAGGACATGCCGGTTTCCTTACGATGTTTTCCTTCACCGATTTGAGAGCAGTAGTGATAAAATAAATTACACGAAAGTAATGCTCAATGTAGGTAGTTCTACCTTAATAAAACTCCATTTTTCACGTTTTAACGCTATGATAATACGGTTACGAGTGTTTGCTGGTGAAGCTAACGTAAAACTGCTGAATATTTCAGTGCAGTCAGCTGGGTAGCGGGGAGTTTGCAGCTGGACCCGGTAAATAAATAGTTTTTGTCGATGCATTTTGCTTGGCTTTTCTTTGTTTTATGACTGAAAATTTATGTGGTTATTTTTACTACTATATCTCTCTATGTGTGGCAATACTTGGGTTGCTCGATATTGGGAACGTAGCTCGCAGAACAAATGGTCGATGCGCTCGGAGTTTTTTTTTTTTTTTAAATCATCCAATGATATTCGCCGCGCCCTTGGGTTTGATGGGAGATAGTGTGAGAAGAGGAGTGGCAGGCGGTCGTCTTTTTCAGCAAAGCAGAAATGCTAGCAAAGGAGGAGGCTGCATGCGTGAGGCAAATGTTAAGCGACCAGTGTTAATGTTGTATCGACCGCGTATCGGAAGGCGCAGCGTTGGAAGGTATCCCACAAGGTAGATTGATGGATTTCGTGAGGGTCGCGAGAATCTAGATACTAGAGGAAGGCCTGACCACTGTCTCATCGGTTTATGAACTGTTGGGACTATAAGTTTAACATATTTTTGGACATACCTATACCTATAGGCTTTGATCCATGCGACAAAAACAAAAGACAATGCTTTTAGTGGTATTAATTGCTACCGAAAGTATTTAAAAAAATAATGATCACAATAAAGAATCAAGAGCCCATTCCTCCTAAATTGAACCTACTACAATAAACAATCAATACCATACTCTAAAACGAAGACAATACAGTTCAAATTCCTTTACTTCCCATCCGTTAAAGGTTAAAGGGCATTTCCTTCTTAAATTATCAATAGCAGGAAACCCTTAAATGTGTGCTCAATTTAATAACGAACGAACAAAAGGAAAATAAACTCTATTGTTTACTTGTCAAGGTGTAATTTTCATTGAATCTTAGTTGAGCCTTTTTAAAACAAAAGAATGGACTGAATTTATATTTTGTCGGATTCAAGAGTGGTGCTTAATTGGAATATGACTAACGGAGGTCGATCTTTTTTTCAAGATCGTAATTTTATACCCCCAAGTTGGGGTTGGCTGGTCGTTTAGAGGTTTCAGCGACTGTAAGTACAGTAAGGGTGTGGGATCTTGATGAGTCTGAAGTTAGGCTTTGCGAACTTTAGCGCTTGTACACTCGTACAAAAACAAAGGTTTTAAAAAAATGTACCTATGCCAATAACAGTAATAACAACTTTTATTCTTCAATTTTATTTCTTATTTGAAACCAAGAGATATTTTGGGAAAGGGACATTCTGAGCCTGAAACTGACTTTTACTAAGTAACTGATCTCTACCCGGGTTCAGTTATTAAAAGTCTGACGGTGCATTTCGTATCTCCCAGATTGTGAGGCGTTATTAAAATTTGTTGATTTCACAAATGTTTCAAAATGTAAGAAAAGTAAAGATTGATACAATCGCGACTGAGGCGCGAATGTAAACGATCTTTAAAAATGCGGGAACAAGTTTTTGATGAAGTAACCAAAACAAAAATTAGCTGCTAGAAAGTGAAATTCTAGACAAATGATTTATTGTCCGAGTCTGGGTTGTTATGACATCACCACGCTATTGTAAATCGGCAAAACGGCTTTTTGCACCTATGTTGATCAAACTATTTTTTTTATATTATCTACATATTCCACAACTGTCACACAACGCCATCTAGTCCCAAGCTAAGCAGAGCTTGTGTTATGGGTACTAGACAACTGATAAACATACTTATATACTTCTAAATACTTACATATTATAGATAAATCACACCCAGATACAACAATGATCGTGCTCATCGCACAAACATTTGGGAAACATTGGGAATCGAACCCACGGCCTCCGGCATAGCAGTTAGGGTCACTAACTACTAGACTAACAGGCCAGTCAATATAATTAATATCTTAGATGTTGTAGTATCCGTAGGGGCCCACCTGGGTCGAAGCCTACTGGGGCCATGGGGCTATGTAAAAACGTGACATGGGGTCCTGAAACAAAGGTAAAGAAGGAACAGTAGTGGTTTTTTTAGATAGTAAAAGCCTGACACTATTACCAGCCTCACCCAAGAACGCGGAGATGTCATTACAAAAAAAAAATGTGGTATAAAAAAATAGGAACATAGTATTACTTGTCTACTTCAAAATGTTTATCTAAAATAATGTTTTTAAGAAGACATAACTATGTCTAAATACTGTTAACTTTTTGAATACATATATATATATGTATGCTATATTTGTAATGTACAATAAAGTATAAATAAATAAAATAATAAAAAGACAAAAAGTGTGTGAACGCCGTTCGCTCGGGTCTCAAAAATTTAAGTGTCAATCTACTGTAGTCAATATCATTCCTGCTCACTCCTCATCATCTCACCATAAAGAATTGACGCTCCATTTTTAGCGCAAACCCTCAAATACCTCATAGGGAGGGTTCAAAAGGTTTTAATCCGTCGCTTGAAAGCGTAAACCGCGCTCGTTAGAGGGCACGTCATCAACGCACTTTTGTTTTAGCTTTTCAAAGAATTTCATATATGTGGGTAGTAGAGATGGCCGAGTATGAAGTTGGCCGACTAGTTAGTATCCTTTTCTTAGTAGAGATGGGCCGAGAATGGAATTGGCCGACTAGTCGACTAGTTCGTATCCTTTTCTATTTTGTTTTTGCATTTATGAATAGCAAGCAAAGGTAATCTTGAAAATGCCTAAAATAAATTGGTTCTACTGGTCTCTATGCACACTTATATACTCAACTATGTCCTGGTGTAATTTTATGTAAAATGAAGAATAAGAATTATGTATAATCAAAAATAAATATGTATATGCAAACAGCCGACTAGTCACTGACTTTACATTATGTTAATGTGGCCAGATAAATTATCATGACTTATTGGGTTATCCGTATTAATTTTATTTAGTTCTTGAAAACCTTTTTGTATTATAAATGCGAAACTATTTAGATGTGTCCATTTCTCAAATCTCACGTTGCGTCTAACCCGTTCAACTAATTTTATTGATTAACTTCCCTTAAAATTCCGTGGGTGGTGATGGTTCAAAGTTCAGACGCAATCGAAACGGCCGGCAGGAGCTAGCGATTAATGCCATGATCACACGGAGCGAGTAAAAAAGGATGACACAGTAAAATGTTGCTTAGTTATGTTAGCAAGTAGTTGAGATAAGCGCTCGGCCGAGCACTTGGCGCTATGTTCATACGTACCGAGTATTCCGCCGAGGGCATTGTCTCGCCCGTTTGCTCGGTATGTGTGATCAAGGCACCAGTTCCTGTTTTTCTGTCGCTTATTGAACTCTCTACCAACTAGTAGATTTTGCTCACTAATCGCCGACTAGAAAACTAGTGGCCAGATTGGTCGACTTTTCGGGTAGTCGGCGTTTACTCAGTACGTCTCTAGTTGAGAGGTATTTTAAATGGTACGTTTGAGGGTAGTTGGAAATCATTTATGTGAATATTGTAGGGTAGGAATTTATTTGATTGTGGAGAATGTATGTTACGTGATTAAATGCGTTAGTGGTCTGGTATTTTTTTTTTGGTATTTATGTAATATTTGATGTGTTTTATCAGATTTTATTTGAAATTGTAATATGTTTATAGATTTGGCATGTTTTAGGTACTTATATGTTTTTCACTAGATTCCGTTTGCGGTAATGGTAACTGTGAATGCAAATTCGAAACTAAATTAAAAGTAGTTCATCCATGTCCTTTCTCAAGGTTCAAGCTTACGCCGTACCAAATATCATTAAAAACTATTTAGTAATTTAACTGTGAAAACGTAATAGGCAGTCGGACCTTATTGCGGCATTTTATTTTTTATAAACTAGTGCTTGACTGCGGTCCCATCTGATAGTAACAGTGATGCAATCGTTGATGGTGAGGCGCACTAGTTTATTAAGGGCCTATTCACTTTATCTAAGTCGTCTATTTGGTTGTGTTCGGATAATAGTTCAGCGGACCTCTACACTTCGTATTACATCGGAACTCAATTATAACGTACAACTATCGTAGTAACTTTCGTTTGACCTTTCCAACACTTTGTTAACAAAACTAATGGACATTTTTCCTTTGTTACAGACTTTCTCACCGAAAAAAATGGCGCAACTCAAACCGAACCGAACGAAGTGCAGAAATTGAAACGAAGAAATGGAAAGGTCAAAACTCATAATGACCTAAATGTTAGATATACTTGTGATAACAAACAGCCAATCAAATATAGGCCTATTTTACTAATTAGAAACTATTAAAAACAATCCCGCGTTCCTGTAGTCATAGTGTCAATTAGCAGAAACCAAAGTAACTCATTAGGTCCTACCTCTAGTAGAAAAATTGTCGAAAAAAGAATCTATATTTTCGAACCAAAGCTAGTCTTTTAAGCATGGCGAATCAAATACCTATATATAGCCAAGTCGTTCCAAAATCTCAATATCGGGCGAAAAATTCGAAAGTCACTAAAACCAATACGCAAAGGAATGATTTTGATCCCTTGAACTACAACAACGGAGGTAATTTTGCCATGAGCACTCCTGTTGAGGGTAAGGAAAAGAAAGAGGAGAAGCCGAGGAGGGTTAAAGAAGACTCTGGGAGGACGAGAAGGGTGAGGAATGAGGCGAGTGAAGGGAAAGTGGAAGCGTATTTGAGGCAGTACCAAGTTAGCATGAGGCAGCAGCAACATCGGCATTCAGCTGTGAGGCAGGCAGAGCATCGGGTTAACCTTAGGTAAATATACTCTTGATTCTAGTCAACATCAACTTCCAAGGTTTGTTTCTATAGTCCCCATTCTTTCTTGCAAAGGAGGATGCAAATTCTCAACCTACCTTCCAATAGTGAATATAAGTTACTATGGCACCAAGATTGAGATCTTAGTCCCTCTAAATTAATTTTTTGTTAAACATGTCAGTTTTGTCTATAAATCAAGCATTTGAGAGCAGTGGTGGCCGAATAGTAAAGGCCTCGACTTGCGAGTTGTTTGAAACCCAGCCAGGCTTATTGCTTTGTGTAGTTTATTTCATCACCGCTGCTCTCAAAACAGTGAAAGAAAACATCGTGAGGAACCCGGCATGTCCTAGAACCAAAAATTCGCCGGAATGTGACATCTACCAATCCCCAATGGGCCCACGTGGTGGATTACGGCATGTTCTTTCGCCTAGAGAGGAGGTCTGAGTCCCAGCCGTGTGAATATTATAAGGTTGATATTATGCTAACCAAGCAATACGTAGAAATACCTAACATATTGCATTTCTATCCACGTAAAGTGTAGATACTGACCTACAGTTATAAATCATCTCGTTTGTTAAGTTTTTACGCTACCTGAAAACAAAGGTAAAAAACGTACGAAATCGACTCGGCGACGTGCCGCTTCATTCGCGCTAAAAAAACCTTTTAAATTCTTTCTTTTCTGCACTCAAAAATAAAGCGAGTGAAAAAACAAGTTGCTTAATTACATTTGTAAAACAGAATTTGATTAACTCTGAACGGATTAGGATTTGGAACTTGGTGCCATAGTGACTTATATTCAGCTCAAAAGTAGGGTGAGCTTTGTTTTTATACAAACCCTGGTATCATCCAACAGTGCTTTGATCTTTCTGTGTTCAGGTCCCTTTTATAGACCTTGTTATGTATCCTGTAGTAGTGCTGTATATAGAATTAATGCTTTTCTTACTACTTCGCTGATTTTTTTCTGATATGAGGTCCAAAGCTGCGATATTTTTCGTAGGAGTTACCGCAGTTTTGGAACGTATAAGGCAAGTTAAAGTCTGACATTCCCTCTGGCTTCACATAAAGGGAGAAGTTATTTAGAAAACTGTTTAGTTTTTTTTTCTGGATTCGTTGAGCTTCATTGACTCAGTGCTTTTCATGTGGGTTTTTCTGGTCAAATAGTACATACTACAAGTGGAGAAAGATTGTGTGCGAGTAGGAATTTCTACGAGCCGCATGTGAGGGTAATATAGAGCAGAATGTTCAGTAACAAATTTCTACGTGTATCAAACGACGACGTTTTTTAACATATGTATGCGAGGAGATATTAAGAAATGGGGATTGTCACGCTACTCGTGGGGGTCATAAGCACTCAGCCTGATATTAAATAAAAAAAAAACAAAATGGTACTAGTGCAGTAAACAGTAATTTGCGTGCCTATAAGCGGTACTTAGGGATAAGAGCGGATTTCCGTGTAAGTTGGTTGCAACACTGCCTACCATCAGGTGGGATCGCAGTCAAGCTCTAGTTTATAGCAAATTAAAAAAAAGAGTGAATTGAAAAAAAAATTGCAATCCGCATTTATTAAATTTTTTTTCTTTGTCTAATCTTAACAAACTTAATATTCCAGGTCACTTCCACTGAACGATGTGGCGACTGCCCGCGGCCACGATCGGACACCTACTGACCGACATCGTGGCTTCCCGGAGAGAGACAGGGAAGGCTCCAGAGAACATCGGCGTGACAGAGACAGGGATAGAGAACGAGAGAGAGATCCCTTCGATTTTGATGGTGAGTCTTTGATATACCTATCTTATCTTTCTATCTTTTATCTTGAAGACGTTTTTAGAGGTATGGGGATCAGAGAGTAAAGTCCCGCAAACCTCTATTGAAAAGTGAGGATCCTCTGACCAGACAGGAAATGTTTATCCGATAGATGATTTTATACATTCATTCCGCGCACATCGAAGGACTGGATCAAATTGCCTGGAAGACGGCAGTCTTCCCATTCGATTATAATATGGGTGTCTTCAAAGCTAGAGTGAAGAGGCTTCCAATAAACTAATACGCCTCACCATTAATGATTGCATCATTGCTTACCATCAGGTGGGATCGCAGTCAAGCATTAGTTTATATCAAATTTAAAAAAAATGATGCTTGACTGTTGAAAAACTATTGCAAAAAGATCTACACGACTCTCTAACAGAATTGACATGTCTAATCCTAATTTAATTTATTTATTATTTATTTATCCTCACATCGGAACGCCTTACAGTAATTACACCAATGGAGCACTATTAGTTCAGAATCTGCTGCGTGTTGTCTTCTAAAGAGCGGGTCAAACGCTGTGGTGAATCACGAAAGACAAGCGCAGCATCAGTCCAACGCCTTTCCGGGATCCCAAGTGGATCTAATTCCATAGTGAACACATTTTTAAATCTATGCGTCTGAAATCAAGGCTCTGGCCCTGGTCTATATGGCAACGTAGGAATGTGGTAGGTTATTTAGTCTGTAAGAGTCTGACACTGTTTCCCGCTCCGCTTAAGGGCGGGATTCGTCATTGGATGATTTTTACCTACCATAAAAGAATCTAAATCTTTTCAATGAGTTTTTCAAACGAAATTTGTAACGTAATACACATAGCTCAGAAGTCAGAACACAGGATCAACTTTCCCAAGTATAATTGGCCACACGATTAAAGATTAACTCCATCGGAGTCACGCCAAGCTTACAACTGCTAACTAACTCAATCCGGCCTCCCGGCGGGATCGCGGGCTCATCCGTTACGTTCAGGAATCAAGACGGAAAGTTTCTAATGTGATTACGATCGTATCTGGTCGGAAATCTGCATCGCTGAGGCGTTCCCTGTGGGGTAACTTGCTTAATAGCTTTGCTGTGTCTTCCTTTGGAACTTAATTATGGATACTGAATGATATTCGTAATAGCTTGGATTGAGCATCATCAGCCTTTTTAATGTTCCGACTATTGGGACACAGATCTCCTTTCTAGGAGAGGGAATGGGCTATAATCCAACACGGGGGTCCAGTGCGCATTGGTGGATGTAGGATATGCCGGTTTCCTCACGATGTTTTCCTTCACCGTTTTGAGAGCAGTGGTGATGAAATAAATTACACAAAGTAATGCGCCTGGCTCGGTTTGAACCCGTGACTACAACTCGTAAGTCGGGGCCGTTACCACTTCGCCACCTCTGCTCTAGTTTTGGAGAGTGCACGGTAATTCATGACTCGAATCCAGAATCCTGAATGCATGAAAATAAAAATAAAAGTTGTTTCTTATCATCTACATTAATATAATAAAGAGGTAAAGTTTGTTTTTTTTGTTTGTAGAAGGTAATCTCTGGAACTACTGGTCCGAATGGAAAAAAATTAGCAACAATAGAAAGCTGCTTTACTCCTGAGTGACATAGGCTATATTTTATGTACGCGGGCGAAGCCGCTGACAAAAGCTAGTATCTAATATCACGTGTTTAAGTATTGGTCACTAGTTACCAGTCACCCTATTTATGTGAGAGGATTTCTTGCAACCTTTCAAAAACTATAGACTGACTAGCTTTTGCCCGCGGCTTCGCTCCCGCCACCCGCCAACCGCTCGACCGATTTTGTGCAAACCATCTACGAAATAGTCCGAACAAACCCTGAAAATTGTTTTGGATAGGTGATATAAAGTGACAACGAAAAATGCCACGTATTTTTATAAATTAGATTATATATATAGATTAGATAGATTAGATTAGATAAAATCTAAGAAATATACTTTTTTTTCCAGGCACACCCCTCAGCCCAATAGCACCCCGCGCTCACGACAAGGAGAGCCGTCCTGTCCGCAAGTCGTCGTCAGCTCACAAAGTGACGGAGACCAGCATCTCTACGGACAAGAGGAGGTTCTTCTGCCGGGAGTGGGCCTTCCAGAAGATCGCCCACTGTCTCGAGCAGCGGCCTGTTAGCAAGACTTGTGGGGCGCTTATTTTAGGTAAGTAATATCTAATAACAACTAATAAAACCATAGCCTTATATCCCAAACTATATATATAAAAGGAGAAACTGACTGACTGACATATCAAAGCACAGCCGAAACTACTGGCACTAGGAGCGTGAAATTTTGTAGGTTTCCTTTTTTTCCCACAAATAAACGATTTTCTTTCTTTATGGCGTAAACGAGCACTAAGAAAGGATTTCCCAAAATTCACCCCCTAAATGAAAAGGTGGTCAAAAGTTTGTATGGAGAACCTTCATTCACGCGGGTGAAGCCGCTGACAGAAAGCTAGTTTTCATATATAAAAGTGAACTTTATTTAAATACGTGTATTCCCTCCGGATATATGAGCCTACCAGAGGTGTTTTAAGTTAACTAGGTACATTAGATTTAAAATTATAATATCGTTAATTTTTTATAAAAATAAATAGGTATAAATAATAGGAGCGCATAAAATCAACATTGATTTTGGTTCAAATTATTTTTTTATTTTTACTGTTTGGCGAGATAGTATATAGGAGAGATTAAAATCTCTCCTATGTTTACCACGTATTGTAGCAGCTATGTAGTATTTCAATCGATAACTGCGTTATTTTTCAGGTGACGCTGGTAGCGGCAAAACAGCTCTATGTCAGGAGCTGAGCGAGCCAGGTCAAGGGCCCCAGGCGAGGCAGCAACGTGCCCTCAACAGGAGATTGCTGGCCAGACATTTCCTCCAGGTAAATATCAAGGTTAGACATCAATAGGGACCCTGCAGAAGGGTCGAAGCCAACTGGGGCCAAGGGTTCGTGTCTGAAAGGAAGGCTCTAGCCCTGGTATAGATGGCGATGTAGGAATGGGGTAGATTGTTTAGTCAGTAAGAGTCTGACACTGTTTCCCGCTCCGCCCAAGGGCGGGATCCGTCATTGGATGATTTTTACCTACCATAAAAAAAAGGTTAGACATCATTTCTGTAGAGAAAGAGAAAGAAAGAAAAACAGTTTATTTACGCGTAATGACGCAAACTTAAAGCTAGTTAACAAACATAACTAATTACATGATGTCATCATCATGTTTGATGATGATCAGTGGCCCAGTATAAAAAAATTGGAGCTTCTTTACATTTACTTGGTGTATGCTTTTTTATAGTAGGTAAAAATCATCCGAACGAATCTCGCTCTTGGGCTGAGCGGTAAATATTGTCAGATTCTCACTGACTAAATTATCTACCCCGTTCTTTCCCTGCCTTGACTCCAGGGCCCTCGTTTTACGTTTTCGTATCAACTCTTGGTCTGAGGAGGCTTCCACCCTGAAGGGCCCCTACAGTTTGCTGACAACTCCTTGAGGCGCGCGGGAACAGTGCCGCCGTCGACGACTTGGGCTCGATCCGGACTGTTACCAGACGACCGGTCGGCGGGCTATCCATTTATATTCGACAACTATCACACCACGTCATCTAGTCTCTATAAATAATAATAATATTCGACGACCATCACACAACGCCGTCTAGTCTCAAGCTAAGCAGAGCTTGTGTTATGAGTACTAGACAACTGATAAACATACTTATATATTTTTAAATACATACATATTATTGATAAATTACACACACAGAACAAATGATCGTGCTCATCACACAAACATTTGTCCTGGGTGGGAATCGAACCCACGACCTCCGGCATAGCAGTCAGGGTCACTAACTACTATGCTGACAGGCCAGTCAAATGTTTTATTGTGGATAGCCTGTATTAAATTTGTACTTCCGTTCCGTTCCAGAGTCACACAGAGAGCAGCCTGCGGCCCGGCGAGTTCGTGCGCACTCTCGCCATGCAGATCCTCAGCCACTCCTCGAGGAGGGCCCGCCCTGACAACTGCGACCTCTCCCCGAGGTTGTCGGAGACACAAACTCACAGGTAAAGATATGATAAATAGTTGTGGTATGTTTTTTGTATAAGCTTTTGCCCCCGGCTTTGCTCCCGGCAACAGATTATTGTACCCTACTCAACCCTACTTAACCCTACTCTACTCTACCCTATGGGAGCATTCCAGTATTACGTTACGCAATTTTTGATCCCCCCTCCCCTTGTAACGCACCGTAACGTTTTTCGGTACCCCCCTCCCCCTCTAAACGTTACGTAACATTCAAGTGACCATTTTTACCTAAACTTTTTTTATTATTTAGCTATTATTATTATTCTTTAGCCGTTGTCGACGACCAGACTAATACAATCGAGGGATTCCTAAATGAAAAGTACTACGTAAATTAAAAGGGTTGCCAATTTAGGAGTTTTGCGTCCCTAATTTTTTATTAAAAAAAAAAAAACAATGTAACGTAACGTGTTGTGAAAAAGACTCCCTCCCGCCCTTGTAACGCATCGTAACGTTTTACGAGACACCCCCTCCCCCCCAAATTGCGTTACGTAATACTTGAACGCCCCTTTAGCAGACGACTCCCACTGTGTCTTCCATTGTTCCTGGCTCTGAGTCACTTCTTGCCAAAGCTAACGATCTTAAGTCATCCCGTCATGTCTTTCGTGGTCTTATAACCTCTTTCAACGTTCCTCTAATATTGTTTCAGGCGTAACTCTGAAGAGGAGAGGCTGATCAGTCGATTCCGTGACCTCGGAGATGATGGTGAAGAGAGTTCCAAGCCACTCCTGGCTGATAGTGAAGGTATGTATGAATATAATCGAATAGAATAATAATAATATGTCCACAACTATCACACAGCGCCATCTAGTCCCGCACTAAGCAGAGCTTGTGTTATGGGTACTAGACAACTGATAAACATACTTATATATTTCTAAATACATACATATTATAGATAAATTACACCCAGACACAGAACAAATGATCGTGCTCATCACACAAACATTTGTCCTGGGTGGGCATCTAACCCACGACCTCCCGAATAGCAGTCAGGGTCACTAACTACTAGACTGACAGGCCAGTCAAAGAATAATACTTTATTGTCCAAAAAAAAGTAACAATTTCACAGAAACTTATATGAATGGGTACAAAGGCGGTCTTATCGCTGATAGCGATATCTACCAGACAACCTTAGGATGGAGCATAAGAGCTTGAACTAAAAAAAAAAGGTTTGTTTAGTTTAACCTGTTCCGATGTTTGTGATCAAATCTTGCAAATTAAATTTGATCCACTTCCCGGTTACCGATTGAGCTGAAATTTTGCGTGTGTGTGTCAATCAGATGACAATGCAAAATTATTATATCGTGGACTTGATCTGATGATGGACACAACTCCATCGAGTTAGGGCTCTTGTGATTCGTCTTGACGAGTTTTAAACATGTAGGTACGAGTATATACTACGCTATAAAAGGTTGCTATGCAAAAACATATTTTCAATGAAAACTTATTATAATTAGTTCTACACCGTTAAATTTTAGTCATTTTAGTCGTTTTAATCCCTTGGAGGATCGATTCAGTACATGAAACACTATCGATTGGTAAAGTTAGAATAAAAAAACAAGGTTCTTTTTTTTAAAACTCGAATTATTTTACGCATGTTCTAAATTGATTTCTTTAAGTAAACGTCAACTGGGCGAGTTCAATGACCTGTAGGTAGTTAGTACGCAACGACCGACAACTACCTACAAGGTCAATGACTCGTTTACTTAAAGAAATTAATTTCGTAAATGCGTATATCAATAAGAGATTTAGAAAAAAAGTACTTTATTTTTTTATTTTATCTACACAAATCGATAGTGTTTCATGTACTGGATCGACCCTCTTCGGGATTAAAACGACTAAAATTTAACGGTGTATTTAACTATTTATGAACACACATAAGAGATAAAAAGGGGAAACAGAAAAATAGTTACAAAAGTGATGCTTATTTCTAAAGAAATCTCTTCTAGCATACTAGAGGTAGTTGAAAAGTGTAGGCATCAGCTTCGTGATATCTTGATAGAAAACTGCTTGTTACGAGTTTTTTCTAATGAAATAACATAAGTTATACTGCAGTAAAAGTAAAGTAAGATGACAAAAAAGTTTTTTTTTGGACTCTAGTCAAATAAAATTTACCTTTCGACTACTGTAATTACAGGCACAATTGGTGTGCGGACACCGGTGTCCTTTTGGAACCAAATGAACTAAATAAAAATAAAAAACGAACAGGGTAATACTTTGGCAGCGTTAAAAAGTTTTTTTTTTTGGTAATTTCATCAATCTTGCCGTAATCTGAATCGCTTTTATTTATGAAAACAGGTTGTGGAATTCAAAGTATTTATTTTCGCACATAATTAACGCAAATTTATTAATATATGACATGCTGCACAGACGGCGTGGCGACGCACAATAAACAAAGGCACCCGAGGTTAATAACTTTACTGTGATGAATGTATGAATATTAACTTGAAATATTTGATCAACTGCCAACTGTTACATTCCGTTAGGTTTGTTTTATTGCGAGTTGTAATTGCGGTTTCAATTTTCTTTCGAGTCCAGAACAATTCGAGTCTCGATCGAATGGTATTTGTAAGCTTCCGTACTCGAGTAAAACTGCATCCTTTTGCTAAGATTCCACGGTGTTTATGTGTATAACTCTTGGCCCATGATTGTAAGATAGTCGTAAAAAAAAAAATTAAAAGAAAAAACAAATTAAACCACTGTTTCGCGCGGGTGTGTCGCATATTTTGCGCTGTATATTATAGTTGTTTCTGTCTTTTTTGTGTGCATTGTGCCATACTTTAGCGCAAATAAACTCTTTTCCTTTCTTTCTAAATAAAATCTAGTAATAGTAAATAAATATAGCATATACATATATTTTTTAATAATTTCTTAGATAATGTATTTCTGTGGCTGCTATAACAACAGAAAACAGAATAAAATAATTAAAATAAAATATTTAGGCGGGCCTCCCTTACAGACGTAATTTTGTGGCGAGTTTTTGTTAGTGTAGCCAGATTTTATCTGGAAATTCTTAGCCCCTTTTGCCTCGTCGTAATATTAACCATTACTGGAGTCAAAGCTAAAGAGGTAATACTTCATAGTGAGATTGCTAATCCAAATGTTATTAAAAATTGATGCGATGAGCAATGAGTTAAACATTGCGTCCCGCAAATAAAAAGTTTATCTTACTTTCTTCTTTCTTTTCATATAAGTGGTTTTTTTAGTCAGTACCAGTATGACACGCCCTCACGCTCTGCCGTAGTGCGGTAGAAATCATTAAATGATTTTTCACCATTATTTTTCTAATACCGGAGCCATTGTTCCAGACCAGCGCACAGACGACGAAGACGTGGGGCCGAGCGGGCGCCGCACGCGCACCATCCACCGCATCCACGAGAGAGACGAGTATAAAGATTTGCATGCCGACGCGCCGCTCAGCAATATTGACGATGTAAGTTGGCTTCTGGAGTGCCGACCGCGTACCGGAACACGTAGCTTTGGAAGGCCTCCCGAAGACCTTCCGGCAACCCTGGCCGACCTGGCCAGGGTTGCCGGAAGCCGATGGATGCAAGACGCACAGGACCGGTCTTTGTGGCGGCGCTTGGGGGAGGCCTATGTCCAGCAGTTGACGTCTTTCGGCTGAAATGATATGATGATAAAGTTGGGTTCTGTAGGGAATAACTCACTAAAGGTCAGAAGAAAAAATGACCAGTTATTATCAATGTTTAAAATCCTTCATGGAGAAATTGATGCTCCAGAGCTGCTTACCGAGCTGTCTCAACTTTGGGCTCCAATAAAATATAGCCGTATCAGGAGACATAGCCTATTCGCTGTGCCTGCGAGTCACACTGTTGCGCGAGCACAGTCTCCTGTCCCTCGTACTCTCTCTGCGCTCAACACACTTTTGGACACGCACCCTGAATGTGATGTGTTCGCGGACGAATGGAAGGCGATCATGTCAGTATGCCTGGAGTTCTGTGAGATGAGTGTGTGAGTCTAATATATCTTTAACTAATGTAATTGGTGGATAGCCGTTTTTGTTAAAGTAAAATAAATAAATAAGTGCACCCCTCGTACTGTTGTCTTGCCGGTACTGTCCTTGCCTCGCTGCTGGGAAAAAGCAGAAGGAAGGCTCTGGCCCTGGTTTAACCTGTCTTGTGATTCTCGCATCCAACGGTTACCCGTAGCCATGATGACGACGGCGTTATATGTCGGCATGGTGGCGCTACCTTTTGTGAGTTCGATTCCCGTAAGGAAGAACTACTAGTATGTTCTATACGAAGTAGTGTCTTGTGTATTCATGACACAGAAGATACGTGACGTTTTTAAAACCAGACGAAAAAAAAAAAAACATTAATTTTCAATTCACTTTTTTTTTATTGGCTATAAACTAGTGCTTGACTTCCCACCTGATGGTAAGCAATGATGCAATCGTTGATGATGAGACGCACTAGTTTATTAAGAGCCTATTCACTCCAGCCTTGAAGACACCTAAATTATAATAATTCTTTTCACAGTTGCCAGAAATCTTGCCACGATCATCAGTGAAACCCACAAACCCCTTCGTGAACGATGAAAAAGACGACCTTCGACTCTACGAGAACCACGAGAACCTGTTTCTAAGAAACATTTCACAGCGCCAATCTAAAGAGATGCGGAACTCGCGGCTGCTCAGACAGTCTTCTGAACCGCTCTGCGAGAAGAAAGCGAATGTCTTACAGAAGAGTCTGTCGACGGAGCAGAAGAATGATAGTTCTGGAGAAGATAGGAAGGTGGAGAATAGTCCGCCTAAGTCCAGGATACCGGTCGCTAATTTCAGGTATGTGTTTTCAGATCTGTTGTTTATGGTAAGTAGCTTGTCCAGGGAAGTACTGCCACAAAATATTTAACATAGATAATCTGGCCAAATGGGGTTCCTTTGACCCATCGCAATTACAGTGCCAGTATGGAGCCCCTTCACCGGATATGCGTCGCTTTCTTTCTTGCTCAGCGTGCACCTTAAATGACATTACGAGGCTAGCGAAAGATCTGTCCAGGAGGCTAAATATTGGTCGGAAAATTTGTGTCAAATCTACACGAAAAGAAGAAGAAGAATATCTTTGCTGAAGCGAGTGTGTGAGACTTTTACTGACTAAAACCTCGCTCATATCCCTTACCATTACCATTTTTGTTTTATTTCCGCGGTTACTCTTTCTTTACAAAAATGCATTTGTATGTAATCACGAATTGAAGCCCAGTAGAGCCGAAACCCCCTAGAGCCGCGGCAATTTTTGATAGAGATACCGAGATCCTGCAACGCAAAAGGCAACTGAAAGACGCTGGTCACAAGACCTATTGTTCCGCCTTGGAGCGGGAGAATCTTTGAATGATTTCCCACTGAAAAGAAAACCACTAATACGTTAGACTTTATTAGATTTGTAACGTACCTAACCAAATCTAAAAAAAGAAATGATCTAGGTCAGGGTTGGCGAACCAATGGCACGCGACTTAATATTTTGGGCACGTCGTCGATCATAAAACATTTGCACCAACAAAAATCAAAATCGAAATCAATTTAAAAAATGTATCTCTTTTCTTTATTTTCTTTCATAGAGAGTTTTGATAGTATTCATTATTATTATTTTTCAAATAATAATCAGTAAGTCAAAATTATTTGATGGCACCTCAATGACCCCATTAAATTTTTTTTTGGAAAAAATGGCACGTTGATGCAAAAAGGTTCGCCTACCCTGATCTAGGTACTAACTGCAATACATAAAATCCGTAAAAAAGTTCACATTTGACAGTCGACACAAAAAAATAGACCGGCCAAGAGCATGTCACGCTCAGTATAGGGCTACATAGTTTCCCGTCCCTCACAATACAAATACCCTTTTTTAAGGTAGGTAAAAATTATCCAATGGTGATTGCGAGAGCGGAAAACAGTCTCAGACTGTTACTGACTAAACTACCTACCCCGTGCCTTCCTTGCCTTGATGCCAGGGCCCAGAATACAAACACCCTGAGCCTATGGCTGGCTACGGAGACTGGATAGCTGAATTCCATCAACAAACTGCTACATAATACCCTACAACAGTAAATATAGAATACACACGCCACAACCATTGCAGGTACCCCAACAAAAGTGACTTACGATCAGCAGAGAGTTCGCCAGCCAAGACCAAACCTGAGCGACCTTCGACGCCCAAAGAAGAACTGCCGGAGTACCAGAACGTGTTGAAGCCAGAAGCTGAGGATGTGGTGGAGAAGGTTGAGAAGAGGAAAGAGGAGGATGTGCCTCCTCCGATACCTAGTCTGCCGATCAGTCCGAGGACGTTGATTGCGAATGCGTATTATGATAAGCTTTTGTCTGAGCCTGAGATTCAACAGGTGAGTTTGTTTTACCTTTTATTTATTTATTGTCAGGCAACTAAGGCCCGTAGATAAAATACATAACATTGCCATTTTACTAAATACTTAATAAACTAATACATATTAAAAATAACATAAAACCATTATAATTATACTCGTAACATCGGCGTCGTGTTCCGCTGTGTGGTGTCGCGTAACCGTCCCCGGAAACGTCGATACAGCACTCCTTTCGGCTAAAGATCTTCTCTCAAAAAGGTCTGCAGTTATTGGGTTGGAACTCGTATCACGAACGACTTGAAGTTGACGTCGAGGCGGGAATCCAGCCTTTCGACCATTAGAGTCCAGTTGGTCTTCACTCTCATATACTCCACGACTTCTTCAACCTTTGTAGAATGATGCCGACGTGAAATATATAGTTGAGTCGTAAGCATGGCAGGACGCAGAACATGTTTGGTCCACTCGGTGCGGGCTCGCACTGGTCTTCTTCTTTTTTATTCTAGTGAAATCCTCTTCATCAACTTGGCCCGCTTGTACTTTTAACCGCCTACGTTGGATATATCCGTCAAACACTCGCATTTTTTCCGTTAGCGTCGCACATCTACGACCGAATACTGAACCTCATCAGCTTTTCTGTCACGTTCAGATGGAGTACTCAGTCGCGAATACACGATCCTCGCGAATAGGTAGGGCAAAAATAACCCACGACCTATTCACGGACCATTTTTGATATTAAGCATAGACTAGCGTTTGACCACTATATCATCCGATGGTAGGTGACATTGTGATCGACGATGGAACGTGCTTGGCAAGAAGTAACCTTGAATAGGTTACTTCTAGCCAAGCACGTTCCATCTCTTGACTTAAAGACATATGAGTGAAATATCTACCAAAAAAAAACTGTTTTTAAAATACAATTGAACTCGATAGGTGGCGTTGCAATCGATTTTTATCTATTCATTTAACTGATGCTATTCTCTTCCAGGCACTGCTACCCCAGAATCTAGAGAAGAACCCGGACGAATGCTTCAAGAAGGCCCTTCTGTTCCCTCTGCTGGAGATCGATCCTCCCAAACAGTGTCTCTTTTTGCTGGTCGACGCTATTGACGAAGGGATATCCGGCGGTAAGTTAGCTTACTTAGCTTAGCAATCAGAGCCACTAACCATCGGGCCAGCTCCATCGAAAAAAGAATGAAAGAAAAACAGTTAATTCACGCGAAATGACGTAACCTAGCTTAAAACTAGCTAACAAACATAATCACTGTATTTTATAGGAAAAAATGCTTCACATTCACGCAAAACGGTCGAACGCTCAGCATAAATCTGTAGTCTCTAGGCCTCAAGGCTTTCGAATAAAATTGTATTTTTTTTTTACGACGTTTCAACACAAAATGCATTTTTTATATTCTAGCCTTCCTTTGATGTTATTTTTTATCTTAAACTTTCTGGGTCTCCATTAAAAAAGTTTGCCCACGACTACATTAGACCAACAAACAAGTTAAACAACTTATAGACACAGACTTACAGATACCGGCACGAATCTTGAACGCTCTGTGAAAGAGCGAAGATCGCTTTGCGTATCATACACATCGACGAGCCAATCACTAGTACAAGGATTGCACACACCGCCCCTGCATCTTCGTATCACTAAAGAGACCCGATATTTACTTTTGCGCAAATGAAAATCAGTCCGTCTATGGATAATATCCGTGCCGGTATTTATTTATAAAAACTTTATGCACATAATAAATACAAAGGCGGACTTAATGCCATAGGCATTTTCTACCAGTCGACCTTAGGGTGGTGCAGAAACAAACTCGGTAGGTGCAACTTAAAGAAAATTTAAAAAAATAACAAAGAAAGAAACAAATACAATAATATCTCGGTATCGGTATCTGGTACACCTGATGTATTTTTTTTTTATAGTAAGTAACTATATTTTATTGTTATCTTCTCCAGGCATCTGCGAAGACCGCGAAGGCACAGAAGGTTCCACCAGTGTTGCGAGTCTTCTCTCGCGCCATCAGCACCTGTTCCCGCAGTGGCTGTTATTGGTCTGCACCGCCAGGAAGCATTGTAGAAACCTCACGAGGATGTTCGCGGGTATACTTGTGTGACAACTCATCTGACCAATAGTTACTGTTTAACATGATATTGCATGATATATATTTTTTTTTAATTGCTATAAACTAGTGCTCGACTGCGATCCTATCTGATGGTAACCAGTGTTTCAATCGTTGATCGTGAGGTGCACTAGTTTATTAAGAATCTATTCACTCTAGCCTTGAAGACACTTAAATTATAATCGGACGGAAAGACTGCAGCCTGCAAACTGTTCCAGTCTCTCGATGTACGCGGTCTAAACGACGAGGCAAAACGCTTAGTCCGGACCGCAATGTCTCAAAAACGTAAGGGTGGATATTTGCCGTATGCCGGAGGTCCGATGGTTTTCTAGATTACCCGTCACAATTGTCAAATATACACAGCTAAATTTTGATCGTTTTAATCCCGTTGAGAGTCGATTAGGTACATGAAATACCATCGATTTGGTCCAATGACCTGCAGGTAGTCGTCGGTCGTTGCGTACTAACTACCTTTAGGTCATTGGACTTACTCAGCTGATGTTTACTCAAAGAAATTATTTTTGTACATACATATATTAATTTGATTTTTAAAAGTAAAAAGTAAAGTAAATAATAAAGTAGTAAAGTAAAGTAAATATTTTAATTTTATTTTTATAAGAGATTAGAATCTTATTCATGGTGTTTCGAAATCTGTGACGGTTCTTGCCGTCATGAAGTACGACGTTTAATCGGGTGGCCAGTGCGGTCCGAACTTGATCTGTCCATCTTTTTGGGCTTGGCTTGGCCCCTTGGACGTTTGCCATCTACCGAGCCAGTTACGATGACCTGATCAAGATTGTGGCCATTTTTGTCGGCAATGTGGCCAATAACTTTTATTTTTTCTTCTTCTTCTTCTTTTATTTAATCTTTCTCCTTTCGTTTAGTCCATCCTAAGGTTGTCTGTAAGAAATTGCCCTGTGCGATAAGACCGCCCATTGTACACTTAGTTTTTGTAAATGTATATCCTGTCCACATTATGAGGTGTACAATAAAGTTTATAATAAATAAATACTATTGGAATCATATAAAAGCAAAACCAGCAATATCCACATAATTTTGAAATTGACATTTTGATGGCGCGATAAATGTAGCAATATCTTCAACACGTTTCGTAATTCATAATACTCCTAATACAGCAATATCCCATAATAAAACAGCTACAAAAAATACGGTTTGTTGCAAATACAGCAAGATCCATGTTTGACAAGTGCATAGGCAGCAATATCCTAATCAGCCAATCAGAGCGCATGAAGCGGCACGGTTTTAATATGGCGTCGATTGTTGTGAACGCGAAACCTTGCTCCGTAAATTCTCGAAATTTTTAAATAGTTTTTAAGTATTTGTCGGAAAAAAGTGGTATATCGTAATTATGGATTGTTCCCCTGTACCTGTTGATAATAGTTCGGCTAGAAAACGTATAGCTCAACCCGAAAAGTGGAGGAGAAATTTGCTCAAAGTAACAAGGTTTGTATGTACCTACTGTTAGATAGTATGATCTAATAATTTGATCTTGGTCCTTGTGGTTTGATCTTGTTAGATTTTTTTTATATCTAAGTATTTAAATAATATTCATTAACTACAGTGTTACTTAAATATATATATTTTTTTTTTTAATATTATATATCGGGTGTACTAGACACCGGCGTGAAAACGACTAACCGCCGTTTTCTATAACCTATCTATCTGTGGATTGTCTTATTAGAGATAGGATTTTGACATAAGCTCCATACATTATGTGTCAAATTCCTAACTCTAGTAAGATAATCCACAGATAGATAGGTTCTAGAAAACGGCCGTAAAACCACCTATTCTGTCTATCGTAGTACCTACAATATAATTATACGTAGTAATTTTTCGTTGGCAATTTAAAAAAAAAAACGGATTTTTTTATACATTTTGACCGTGTAGGTATTGAAATTTTGTAGGAAAGTTGGAGATTTTTTTTATTGTCGACGAAAACCTGTGTAGGTACATTATGATATTGTTTTAGGTATTCTCCGAAAACACTTGCTGTGAGGCCGTTATGTAATCATAAGAAGAAGTTTGAATGCAGATCACTTTCGATGCAGGATGTAAAATCGTTTTTTGAATCATTTTATAAATTTAAAGACAAAAGGAACCAAGACGCATTTATATTAAAACACTGCACAGTGAAATCGGTTAAACGGCATCGTCCAAAAAATAGTAAGTATACGCCGAAATCTTCTCAAACAACATACTTCGTGTACAGCGCCACACTGAAAAAGCGATTGCTTGTTTGTCAAACTTTTTTTTTGAATGTGCTTCAAATAAAAAAGTACAGAGTCCAAACTATAATGAAAGAATACTTTGAAACGGGAACATTACTCAATGAGAAAAGAGGTGGAGACCGGGTTTCCCATAAAAATATGGAAAAAAAACGTGCCGTGATGAGTTTTATAGAGAAACTACATTGTGAAGAGCCCCATTATTGCCGTGGAAACACAAAAAGGCTATACTTATCAGCAGAGTTAAGTATAAATAAACTTTACCGATTGTATAATTCCCAGGTTGAAAGCGAGTTAAAAGTTAAGCCATCATATTTCCGCAATATCTTTAACAGAAATTATAATTTGGGCTTCGGATCGCCTCGTACTGATGTCTGCTCAGTTTGCCTACAGTTTACCGAAAAAATGAAAACAGAGACACGTGTTAACATCCGTAACGATTTAATTGTTATGCAAAGAATCCATAAATTAAAAGCCAAAGCTTTTTTTGGCTTTGTAAAGGAGGAAAAACCGGATTTACTTACATTATCATTCGATTGCGAGAAAAATCTATCTTTACCTAAAACCCCAGACCAATCAGCATATTATTCGCGTCAAATTAATTTATTTAACTTTACCATAGTACAAGGTTCGTCAAAAAGTAAACTGGATTCATCAAATGTATTTGCATATTGCTGGTCAGAAAACTTATTTCCCAAAGCATCAAATCAAATTTCATCAGCTATTTACCATCGATTACAAAATACAAATTTAACTGGTATCAAGACAGTTCGCCTCATTGCCGATGGATGTGCTGGCCAGAACAAAAATTCTACTGTTCTGGGAATGTGTGCAAAGTGGCTGTCAGAAACTCCTCAAGTAAAAAGTTTAGAGCTTATATTCCCCATAGTGGGACATTCCTTCATACCCCCTGACAGAGTGTTTGCAAGGATTGAGAAAGAAATTAGGAAAAGGGAGATAATGGCAAATCCGGAAGAATATCATGAAATTATTAAAAATTTCGCTACAGTAATAAAGTTAGGTGATGATTGCAAAGTATACCACTGGAAAGATGCTGTTGGGACTAATTTGAAGCCGGTAGGCAGGTGGCATTTTCAATTTAAAAGCTGCAAGAGATATGAACTAAAGAGGTCTAAAAAGGAAGGAAATGTGTTGGTAAAAGGAATGGTCCACTACAAACATGATGATTGCGCATTTAAATCAGTAAATCGACCTGGTGTGTTATCATCAAGTCTCAATCCACAAGAAATTTTAGCAACGAACGAAGTCAGCGTCGCAAAGGCAATAGATATCAACAAGTTACTGACTAATCATTATGGGGAAAATTGGAGGGAAATCGAGCGATTAAATTTCTATGTTCCGTTAGTATCGAATTCAATTAGTGGGAATGAAGATACTTTGGAAGATTCCTCGGAAATGATTTGTGAGCCACAAGAAACACCTACTGGTTTTTATGTTTAAACAAAAGCATGAAATACAAAGTTTATGTTTTGTAACAATTACCTACATTTTTTTTTACGTTATATTATTTTCATTTCAATAAATAATTTTATTTAAACCCTATTTCTAATATGAAAAATAAATTTAAGTTTCAAAAGTACCAATAAGTTTTTTTTTAATAAAATTATTTTTCTACTAAACTTATTTTGTTTTATTTTCTGAAAAACTTACTTCTGTGCATACTCACAAAAAGTATCAAAATCATTGCGTAGTACAGGTGAACTATAATCAAAATGACGTCTCGGAGGTCGTTTATAGCAAACACAGCAAAATCCTTTGAAGTGAAATTCAAATACAGCAAGATCCAAATGTCAAGTACAAAAACAGCAAAATCCATTTAAGTTTTGTATTTTTATTAAATATTATCCAGATAAAGATTGATTAAATACCTTCACTATATTCCCAGTAATGTATTTAATTATATTAAACAGAGTTTCGATCCAATTCAGCTTTATTTTGCACTATACAACAATTTTTTGTTTTGCCATGATTTGTTGGAAATGGACATTGCTGTTTTTGCTTTTATACGATTCATTGATTTATTTGTTCCTGCAGGTTTCCGCAAGATAACTCTGGACGAGCTGCAGCGCGCCCACGTGTCTGCGGATGTGCAACGTTATGTGCTCTCGCGGTTGGACACCGAACCGAGGCTTAGGTGAGTTTAAATTCAGTCAAATTAATTTTTTTTTTAAATAGCCCTAACTGAACGAATACTAGGCAAAGGCCTACCCCAAACCTCTCCTTCCAAATCTTCTTTTCCCATGCCGTCTCGTACCAGTCCTCTCGGTACGCGTCTAGATCATCCCGCCACCTCTTTCTAGTTCGGCCTCGACGACGCTTTCTTTCTGCAGATGCCCACTGTGTGGCGATGCTTGCCCAACGGTCCCCTTGTATGCGACTGACGTGTCCCGCCCAATCCCAGTCAAATTTTATATCTCGAAGTGTCTGCGCAATTGGACAATAAGTGGAATCATTGATGAGGCGAGTTAGATAAAATGATGCTGGGAATTCTAATGATAAATAAATTGTCTGGTAGATATCGCTGTCAGCGATAAGACCGCCTTTGTACCCATTCATATAAGTTTCTATGTAATTGTTACTATTTTTGGTGTACAATAAAGTATTATTCTATTCTATTCTTTTCATATGAACACGGCTTTAAGGAGACAAGGAACGGGATGGGTCAGTAAAAGTCTGACACTTTCTCCCGCTCCGTCCAAGTATAATGTCATTGGATGACTTTGCCAACAAAAAAAAAAAAAAAAATTTTAGCTACATTAAGGGCTCAATCTATTTTTTTACAAAAGGGCTATTCTTTTTATAGCAATTTAAAGTCTTGAGCCCCAATCGAACGCTGGCGTTCGCAAACCTATTGTCTTTCTATTATGTCTCTAATTACGGTAATCTAAAGGCTAACCTTTATTGACTAACGTGTCCTAACAAAAACAAATATCATCATCATCTTCCTACCCTTGTCCCGTTTTATTTGGGGTCGGCGCAATATGTTTTTTTCTTCCATTCTGCCCTGACACCCGTCACGCTATCACTAACTCCTCTTTCTTTCATATCACTTCTCACACAATCCATCCATATTTTCTTTGGTCTCCCTCTCCCTCTCCATCCATCCACATTTTATACTCATGGTTTTTTTTGTAACCCCACAAACAAAAACAAATATGTGAGTACAAAATACAGAACAAGTGGTATGTCCCGCAGAGCGCGCGTGTCGAGCGACTCGGCGGCGGCGGCGGCGGCGGCCGCGGCGCTCGACCATCTGCGCATCAAGAGTGATGGCTGTCTACTGTATCTTGAGAAGGTAAACGTATACTCTATATCTACGGTCCACACTAAGCGTTTTACTTCGCTCGTCATATGTTTATGTGATGTTTGAATTCAGAAAAACTTAGTACAGGTCTCGCAGTGGATTTAACTCGTCCGTCAAAAGTAGAAGGGGTATGCGCAGTATTCAATTTAAAGGTCTATTTTATGATGTGCGGAATGACGGCGAAACGAATGACATTGACGGCGACACGTCATTGGTAGATCAGTCGTTCAAGCCTCTTGGGTACTGTTGCGTACAGCTCGTGTTATTGTATTAGTAACTTGCTTTTGCCAGCGGTTCGCCCGCGTACATAAAATACAGCCTATGTCACTCAGGAGTAAAGCAGCTTTCTATTGTTGCTAAATTTTTTCCAATCGGACCAGTAGTTCCAAAGATTACCCCTTACAAACAAAAAAACAAACTTTACCTCTTTATTATATTACTAGCTTTTGTCAGCGGCTTCGCCCGCGTACATAAAATACAGCCTATGTCACTCAGGAGTAAAGCAGCTTTCTATTGTTGCTAAAATTTTTCCAATCGGACCAGTAGTTCCAAAGATTACCCCCTACAAACAAAAAAACAAACTTTACCTCTTTATTATATTAGTGTAGACTAGCTTTTGTCAGCGGCTTCGCCCGCGTACATAAAATACAGCCTATGTCACTCAGGAGTAAAGCAGCTTTCTATTGTTGCTAAAATTTTTCCAATCGGACCAGTAGTTCCAAAGATTACCCCCTACAAACAAAAAAAAAACTTTACCTCTTTATTATATTAGTATAGATTATTAGTTAGTAATATGTAATGGTTAAGATGCTTGTGTTTTTTTTTGTATTTACCTACTTGCAAGATAATTACAAGCAAAAGCTAGTGCTATTATATGTTAAATAACTAAGGTTCAAGCCTACAAAATAAAAAAAATAATATCCCTAAAAACACGCAAAGAATTTCCGTGCGCGATTGTACACATGCGCCGATGCCCCCACTACTTTCACTGAGCAATCTTAATTCACCGCATGACCTGTAATACCTTTAATTAATTTTGAACAGTCATTTCATTTATATTATTTGACAGACCTAGCTAGACAAACTATTTGTACTAATTCTAACCACGATAAATTAATTAGTTCTCAGTAAACAAGCAGTTGGCAGTGTTGCTTGTTTGGTATGCTTTTTTGTTTCCCCATCCCTTTCTTGCACATGGCCTTGTGGGAGCAAGAAGGATTGAGCAACCCGGGTACCACAGAAAGAATGACTTTTCAATGAGGACACCGCAAGAATTTTCATTTTTTACAAGCTTTTTATTAGCTTGCAAAGTAACTATGTGTGTTCGGCTCAAATCTCTCAATTTTGAAGCAGATTTCTACACCCGATTGAGCTGGAATTTTGCATGCTGGTGTAAATCGCTTGATAACGCAATATTATGACGACATGGAGCTGATCTGATGTTGGAGCTGGAAGGTAGCCATAGGAGCTCAGTAATAAAACAACTCAACCTTATCGTGTTTGGGCTCATTGGATTTGAATTGACGAATACTTTGATCCTATATGGTCGTCAGAATCTGATGGTAACTTGTAATATAATTAGATAACCCTAACGTGTTTGTAGTTTTCGGAAAGGTCTTTTTGAGTATTAATAATGAAGGGTATAAAAGCCTTTAAAAGCTTGTTATGAAGAAATGTTTTCATTCAAAACTTGTTAAATTCCTAATATTTTGTGAACTTTGCAGGTGTTAGACGGTGTTGCAGACGGCTTCATAGCGCTACGTGAAATCCGTGAGATACCCGGCACTCTGAACGGACTGTATCTGTGGCTGGCGCAGCGGCTCTTCCATGGCAGGAGATTTACGAAGGTAAGGATTTTTTTGACCAAAAAGGAGATGGCGGGACGACTTGGATGCCTTCCTTAGGAATTGGCAAGAAGTGGCTCAAGACCGTGGACGGAATGGAGGGAGACCTTTGCCCAGCAGTGGGACAGTGTGGGTTAGTAATAATAATAATAATAATGATGATTTTTTAGTAGGTAAAAATCATTGAATGACGAACCCCGCCCTTGGGCGGAACGGGAAACAGAGTTAGACTTTTACTAAAGTAAAAAACCTACCCCATTCCTTTCCTTGCCTTACTTCTAAAGCCCTGGGTGTTACGCTTTCGCATTAATCAATTTTTTTTTCAATATTTATTTAAGAAGAAGAAGAACCAACAGCTATAACAAAATGATAACAATTTTATAAGAAACATTAAGCCAATTACAGGTTTTCACGGGTAGAAATTGACAAAGTAGCAGAAAAGTTCATTAGTAACAAGAACGATAAAAAAAAGAATATAATAAAATATCACTTAGTACAATCCGCACTTTTGAAAAAGTCCTCATTCAGCTGAGTGCGCGCAGTATATGTTTTAGTGGTAATATTGCGCAATAAAAAATATATGGCCGGTTTACAGGGATCTTGCCTGTCAGTCTAGTACTTAGTGACCCTGACTGCTATGCGGGAGGTCGTGGGTTCGATTCCCACCCAGGACAAATGTTTGTGTGATGAGCATTTATTCTGTGTCTGGGTGTAATTCATCTATAATATGTATGTATTTAGAAATATATAAGTATGTTTATCAGTTGTCTAGTACTCAACACAAACTCTGCTTAGCTTGGGACTAGACAACGTTGTGTGATAGTTGAAAAAAAAGAACCTTGAGGCGCGCGAAAACAGTGCGCGCCGTCGACGACTTGAGCTCGGTCTGGACTGTTACCAGACGACCGGACGGCGAGCTACCCATTGCTCGCCGTCCACACGAAGGTAATAATGCAAAGTACTGTAGATAGAGACTATCGTGCAAGTATAAGTGACTAGCTAGACTAGTGACGGTAGAATATTTTTTTATTTAATAAATAAGTAAAATTTATCCCAGGGCAACTTACTCCGGCGATAAATAGTACATTTTGTTTGATACAAGTGTAGAAAGTTTGTCTTTCCAACGCTGTGTCTTTCGCCAGCCCAGAACCTTTCGGCCGCAATGGCCATCTGTTTAGTTACAATGTGCCCTGCCCTTTGTCTCTTTAGTTTGGCGATTCTTTGTGCTATGTCGGCAACCTTGGTTCTGCTGCGGATATCTTCATTCCTGGTGCGAAGAAAATTCCGAGCATAGCTCTTTTCATTACCTTTTGAGTGACTTAGAGTCTTCTTATGAGGCCCATTGTAAGCGACCATGCTTCGGAGCCATATATCATCATTGGCACATACACTGGTCATAGACTTTCGTCTTGAGACACTGTGGTATGTTGGATGAGAATATACTGCGCAGCTTCCCGAACGCTGCGAAAAAATGTTACCATTACCTAAAATTAAACTAAAGGTACTTAGAAACGGGCTAGTTTTGTAGCAATTTATTGCTGCAATTCTATAGCCGGCAAGTTGCTGATTATATCGCTCAACACAAAGCAACAATTATAGCAATTTAGCAGTGTAGACCGGCGATATAGCCAAGATATTTTAAACAAACGAAGGAACAAAATTCGTCAGCAATTCAATTGCAGCATCTTACAGAATTATAGTTGCCGGTCTTGATTTTTTTTTCGTCATATATTGCTATCATCATCATCATCATCATCATCTTCCTGCCCTATATATTGCTATATATTGATCAAAATTGCACAATAAAAAAAAAATAGCCCACTTACAGAGATCTTAACAAACTCCTTACATTCCAGGTTCGACTGCTACTAGACGTGTTACTAGCTGCCCGCTGCGGCGTCACGGAGGAGATGCTGTACAAGTGCCTCCTCACCAAAGAGTATAGCGTCACTAGGGAAGACTTTAATCGACGACTACATCTGTTGAGAAGGTAAGATATTAACAAGTAGGAGACGCTAAGTAATGACATAACGGTACATGAATGTTATATGTAGGTGTGACTGTATGAATCTGGTGTGTTCAGGGTGGGTAAATAATAGTCGGCCGAGATCTCGCTTGGTATTTATTGGGTCACACAATAGTTCACGATTACACTTGATTATAAGATACAACAGATTCGCGGCAAGTTAACATTAGGCCTGGGCTGGGCCTACGGAACGACTGGTGTGCAGGCGTCGCTTTTGCAATTCCTTTGAATAATGCTTACAAGGCGCTTGATGGCGCAGTGCGCCCACTGCATTACACTTATAAATTGTTAATACTCACTTTTGTGCCGCCGCGCCTTTGAGCAGGCCATGGTCAGGAGCGACGAAAACGGGTCATGCTAATGTTGAACGTTAGGTCCAGGGTGTGTATTTTGATATAAAGAAACCGGAAGTCGCAGTTTATATGTACATATTTCATCAAGCTTATCTCATTACAAATCAAACATTACTTTATATTAACCCAAAAACAAGAAACCCCAAAATCCTTTCTGCTGTCAAATTGAATCCTATCCTAAAGATGCAAAATCCTTCAAAGTATAATTTTCAAGCCAGTCCATAGACATAACTTGACTAGCTTTTGCCCGCGGCTTCGCCCGCGTGGGTTTGGGGTTTCCGGGATAAAAAGTAGCCTATGTGCTATTCCGGAGTGTATCCTATGCCTGTGCCAAATTTCATTCAAATCCATTCAGTAGTTTTTACGTGAAAGAGTAACAAACATCCATACATCCATACATCCATACATCCATACATCCATACATCCATACATCCATACATCCATACATCCATACATCCATACTTACAAACTTTCGCCTTTATAATAGTAATAGGATAGTTTAAGTCATGCGATCTCTTTCGATATCAGACTAGTGAAAGAGGCGGCTGTATGCGTGAGAGAACGGACATTGGCTTGCGGAGCACAAGCAATAGGTAGCTCGCCGTCCAATAACTGTCCGAACCTAACTGGAGTCATCGACGGCACGTAGTGAAAGTAGAAACTTCGAGCATAGCGACTAAGTTCGTTAAGCCCCAAGAGGACACCGGTGTCCGTTCACCTATCGTCTTTTGTGTCTGTAATACCGTAATTAAGTCGAAAGGTTAAAAAAAACTGGAGATTCTTATTATTATTTTTATTTGATATAAATTAAAGCTTGACAGCGATCTGACTTGATGGTAAGCAGTGATGCAATCGTTGATGCGGCGCACTATGATGGTGAGACGCACTAGTTTATTAAAAGCCTATTCACTCTGACCTTTTAAAATTATAATCGCACGGGAAGAACGAAGCAACATACTTACACGCAGCCTTGCCAAAACCTGTCACTATTAAAAAAAAAAAACTAGTTACCGACCACTTTTTGCCAACGGTTTATATTGTTTTTGTACCTTCTTTTAGTTACCTTCGCCGAACGTCTTTCTACAGAGTCGTAACTAATACCCATTAATTCCTCTGTTGTCCCCAGGATCCTGGTGATGGAGCGTTCGACGGGGTTCCTGTCGATGTTCCACCACTCGTTCGCCAAGTGGCTGGTGGACGTGAAGCACTGCACGCGCCGCTATCTCTGCTGCCCCACCGAGGGGCACGCCGCCATCGCTATGTATTATACGCTGGATGCTAAGAGGTTCGTATAGGCCAGTGATAGGCAAATTACGGCCCAAAAGCATTTATTCCGGCCCAATAATGGTCCTTCGGCATGAAGAGTTAATTTGCAAGAGTATGGCGCATACCATAACATCATCATCATCCTAGCGGTATTAGTCCCGGTTGCCAACCTTGGCTTTTGCCTCGGTCCCCGGGGTCCGCTTTTCTGCAAGCACGCCTCCACTTCGCTCGGTCTTTTGCGTCCTTTGCCGTAAGCCCATTAGCACGCATATCGTCCCTTACGACGTCGATCCAACGCCTCTTAGGCCTTCCTCGTTTACCGGGTCCTGGCGGAGGCGGCATGGCGAGGCATCTGTTACCCACGTAGTCTGCCGGTTTTCGTAAAACGTGGCCATACCAACGTAAGCGACCCTCCTGCAGTTTATCCGCTATGTCACGGACCTGAAGGCTGCCCCGGATGCGGGAGTTTTTAATGCGGTCTTTCCGCGACACTCCCGACATCCAGCGCAGCATATTCATTTCCGTGACACGCAGGCTTTACCTATGCCACTCAAGTACAGGCCACGCTTCACTGCCATACAAAAGGACAGGCCTAATGATGGTTTTATAGACCTGTCCTTTGAGCCTAACCGGCATTTTGGGGTCACAGATAACCCCCGCCACCTCACGCCATTTCGCCCAGGCCGCCGAGATACGTGACTCGACGTCGCAATCGACGTCCCCGGACTCGTGGAGCACCGATCCCAAGTACCTGACCTGTTCCGTGCGCTCGACTGTGTCTTCGCCAATGCGAACAGGAGCAGCGTTTGTTGTGTTACAGGCCAAGTACTCGGTCTTCGCCGTATTAATCTTCAGACCGCCGTTTTCCAGCGATTCCTTCCACGCTGTCACACGTCGAACCAAGCGCCCACTGTCCGAGTCCGCCAGCGCGATGTCGTCTGCATACATGAGCAGCCATGGCGGCTGCTCATGTAAGTCCCTGATGTTAGAGGACAGCACGTCCAGCACCACGCTGAACAGAAACGGACTAAGGACAGAGCCCTGATGAACTCCAACGGTGATGGGGAAGGGATTCGTATCGCCAACAGCGGTCCGAACCACAGAACCGGAGTCTCGGTACATGTCTCGGATGATGTCAACATAGGTCTCGGGCACTCCTTTGGATCTCAGCGCCCACCAGATCACATCACGGGGGACACAGTCGAAGGCCTTCTGCATGTCTAGGAACAACATGGTAACCCTTAGGGCAAAGATGGGGTCCATGGCGCCATGACCTGGTCGAAACCCATTTTGACATCCCGAGACGGTGCACTCCTGTCAGATTCGAGAGTCAATCACCCGCTCGAAGAGCTTCATGGTGTGGGACATAACCTTAATCCACCACCTTAATAACCAGGCTTCAATAGGGACTCCATCGGCACCGACAGCTTTCCGGTTCTTCATGCGGCGAAGAGCCACATGCACTTCTTCAGGCGTAACCGGGGGCACAAGTCTCTGATTTGGAGGGAGAACCGGAGACAGCACCTCTCTGTGCTGCTTGTTCAGCAGCTCGTGGAAGTACGAGCGCCATCTCTCCTTCACCGCGAGGTCCTCGCATAACAGATTGCCGTCAGAGTCTCTTACACAGCGGCACTTAGTGATATCCAGTGCCGCTTTGACCCTGGAACGTGCCAACTTATAAATGAGCTTTTGCCCCTCAGACGATTCCAACTTATCATAAAGTGGCTGTAAGTGGTCTCATCTGGCTCTGGCTACGGCCCTCTTGGCGGCACGTTTTGCAGCTCTGTATGCGTCGCGGTCTTCGGAAGATTTGGAAGCTTGCCACGTTTTGAAGAGAGCTTCTTCTCTCTGATCTCCCTCTGGACTGTGTCATCCCACCACCAAGTTTCCTTGTCACACTTGCGGCCGCCCCTGGACAAGCCGAGCACCGACTTTGCCGCTTTAGTGATGGCGACCTGAATCCTGTCCCAGTGGCTTTGCACCGGTTCGCCATCGGTTCCATCGCACTTATCGCCGATGGCCGACGCGAACGACTGGGACGTGGCTTCATCCAATCGCCACCACCGTATTCGGCGTTGTTGGCGCTCAACAAACTTCACCTTAGGCTTGACGCACAAGTCCATGACAAGGAGACGGTGTTGTGCAGTGAGACTCTCGCCGGGTATGACCTTGCAGTTGGCTACCTTACTGATAAGGTGCCTCGGTGTGAGTAAGAAATCGATTTGGGTAGCGTACCTCCCGCTCTTGTAGGTAATCAGGTGTTCGGGTTTCTTTTTGAAGTACGTGTTCACGATGGCAAGGCCGGCAGCCGCACACGTTTGGAGGATATTCTCCCCCTCCGCGTTACGGCTACCGTATCCAAAGCCACCGTGAACATGTTCAAACTCCTTGCACCTGTCACCCACATGACCGTTCTGATCACCACCCAAGACGATTCCCTGTGACAACGGGATGCCACGAAGCACCCCACCGAGTTGATCCCAGAATGCAGCCTTTTCAGTGTCGCTGCAACCGACCTGAGGTGCGTAGGCACTTATCAAGTGGGTTACAAACTCGTCAATAAGCACACCTACGACCATAAGCCGATCACTGTAGCGTTTCACCTCCAGGACTGCGTCTTGAAACTCCTCGGAGAGTACAACGGCCACCCCGTTCTCCCCACCGGCTGCTCCCGTGTAAATCAGCTTGTAGCCATTCCCGATGAGCCGGGACCTGTGGCCTTTCCATCGAGTCTCCTGCAGGAATGCCACGGCCACCTTTCGCCTAAGAAGTACATCGGCTAACTCTCTCGCGCGTCCGGTCAGCGTGCCAATGTTGAGGCTGGCGAAGCGGATTTTCCGGGTTGGGGCTCGCGTCTTTGGCCGTGTTCGCCCCAGACACGGTAGCCCTTGCCCACTTGCCACAGGAGTCGGGCGAGTCTCCTGCGCGCCGTTTTGCGGCGGCGCCCTATCCGTGGCAATAAACCTTTCTAATCTATCCATATTAGCGGCTATTTGTGGCCTTTACGGGAGCGACTGCCGTCTGAACTCCTAACCCTAAAAGGGAAAGCCAGCGCCAGAGCCTCATCTGCTGTTCGGCAGGTGCCCCAACTTGCAGGGGAGGTTGACTTGGGCCCCGAAGATCGTGGTGGGGCCCCGTATGCACCCGAATGGCGCATACCATAAAAAAACAAAAAACAACTATAATTTTAGCGCATAAATATACGCAAAAACCACAATAGTTATATTTTGAAGATCCAGAAGTACTTACATATAAAGTAGATGATACTTATTTTTTTTTTAATTTTTACCATTTAATTTATTTTTTGGTGTCGTTTGCTATCATGAAATGTTTAAGTACCGGTCACGAATTATCAGTCTCCCAGTATATTTTTTTGTAGTGTTATATTGTTATAGTTAGTGTATATTTTTGTAAAGTGGGGTTACTTTGGCCTTTGGACCAGCCAAATAGCCATTAGGAACATGTTAAATTCTGTTTACTGTGTTACTATTGGTTTGTATGCTCTGCCAAAGTTATACCTCAAGGACAAAGTTACCCCAATTTAATCGGTATGTAATTTTTTGCAAATAAAATAAAAATGATGTCTATACTCTGTCCAGGTTGAGCGCTCTGGAGATCCACAACTACGTGTTCCACATGACGAGCTTAGAACAACACATGGCGTCGCAGAAGAAGAATAAGAACCTGTAAGTTTCATAAAGACTTCAATTTTTTTTTTAATCTAGCTGTTGCCCGCGACTTTGTCCGCATGTGTCTCGTAAAACAATTTATTGCCATTTGGTAACAATTTTAAGATCCCTTTTGTTGACGCAAAACTCGTAATTCTTTTTACAAGCTTTTTAAACGGTTTTTATTTGCTTGCAATGTAACTATGTACCTATCAAATCTCAAGGCTCAAATCTTGCAACTCAAGTTTGAAGCAGATACCTTCAACCGATTAAGCTGCAATTTTGCATGCAGGTGTAAATCGCATGACAATGCAATATTATGATGACATGGAGCTGATCTGATGATGGAATCGCGAGGTAGCCATAGGAACTCTATAATTAAACGGCACAATCACGTCGAGTTTGGGCTCGTGTGAATCGTTTTGACGAGTTTTAATTATATAAGTATAGACCACCGCTATAAAAACTTGTTATGAAAAAAAAAAATATATTTTCATTGAAAACTTGTTCTAATATAAAAGTTATCTAAATTATTCCTTGTAACATCAGTTACTACCGTTGAAACTTCCGTCCAATCGGTCCAGCCGTTTCGGATGATAGCACAAACAGCTGTCTTCCGTTAATCTCGCAAACTGCGAAATGTATTCAAAACGTAAAAATATATCGAAATGCACATTTAAGTATATGGACAAATTATGTACATTTTCAAATACATTTAGTAAAAAAATAAAATTGATATCAAATAAATAGTTTTATTTTATTTGTGTCAAGAAGGGATGGATTTTTTTTTATTTTAACACAAACTTACAAATATTTTTAATACTTGTAGCGAACAAAAAGAAGATGAACTGGATCTGCATACTCTGATCCTGCTCTGGGTGCTAGATTCCGGCTGCGACGTGGAATCAGCTCTGAGAAGAGAAAGCGACACTCACAAACCGCTGGAAAACGACGAGTCTCTGGTAAGATACATTTTTAATACGTGGCAAATAAGTTGAACCAGGTTGCTATGGTTACGCCTAGCCCCCCACCTCGTAACTACCATTTGCTACCCAAGCAGCTGACAACTTTTTTTTTAGCTCAGTATAATGTAAAATATTTATGAAAAATTATTAAGCCGGCTTACTATGACTTTATCATTTGCAACGGTACCTCTCGGAATAAGAGGGTAAACTCCTATATACCACTGTTGAAAAGGAGGATCCTCCAACCAGATGGGTATTCTGTCTGGTCTGGATCCCTGCCCCCATAGTTGTTTTTTTGCTGTCGTATATCTTCTAATCGCGCGGAGAAATCTAATTGCGTGTTGCATTATTTCGTTTTTTTTTAGTTCTTTTAAGGCGCCATAGATGTTACTACAATTGTGTATTGTGTAATATAAATGTTGTATACACTTTTGTACACCAACACTAAAAACATTAAAAAGGAAAACTTATAATAAAAAAACTTACAATCGGTGGCCTTATCGCACTCGGCGATTTCTTCCAGGCAACCCTGTATAGACAGAAATTTACCGCATACAAAATGGGGTTGCACTTGGTGCAAATACAAAATTTAAAAAAAAAAAATGTTTTGTTACAGAAGCAAGATCTTAAGTCCGAAGAGAAAGATGGCGACCCTGAATCGGAGAGCAAGGATTCCATATCGGGTGAGTGAAATATTTTTCTGCTTTTCGACTGGTCCCATTTCTGCAGTTCCAAGGTTTACTTAAATCTGTCACATATCATCATCATCATCATCATCATGAGCCTTTTTAATGTTCCCACTGCAGGGACACAGGCCTCCTCTCTCCAGGAGAGGGAATGGGCCATGATCCACCACGCGGGTCCAGTGCGGATTGGTGGATGTCACATGTCTTCGAATTTTTGGTTCTAGGACATGCCGGTTTCCTCACGATGTTTTCCTTCACCGTTTTGAGAGCAGTGGTGATGAAATAAATTACACAAAGTAACGTGCCTGGCTGGGTTTGAAACCAAGACCTACAGCTTGTAAGTCGGGGCCTTTACCACTCGGCCACCACTGCTCTCAATCTGTCACATATGCACATCTAGATCTGGAACGGTTCATACAGTCAACATTATTATTATTATGAGCTTGTTATGTGCCACTGAAGACAAAGATACCTGCGACGGGAGAGTTGGATGAGAAATGTAGACGCTGTATGAATAATTGATTTAGAAGATTAGTCCATTTAAGGGCCGATTTTTCAATCTTCGGTTAACTTTTATCTGAGGAATAAATTTGAGGGTTTGACATATTGTCTATACAAAAGCTGTCAAAACTTTAAACATATTCTTCAGATAAAAGTTAAGGCGATTAGAAAATCAGTCCTAAGAAAATTAAACTATATCTCGATGGAAAAAAATATTTTAATTAAAAAAAATCTCGGTAATCTTCCAGACTGACAGACTGTCAGGAAGATAATAGCCAACTACATATGTAGCCCAAGGACACTAGAACTTTATAATCTATTTACCATGAACCTTTTCATTTCCTGTAACACCATATCACTCTGAACTCACCATTGAACTCTGACCCAGTTGTAGAGGAAAAATAATTAAAAATACAAAATAAAATAATTATTCCAAGGAATTTATTCCCTCTGTTTATATTTTTAATAATAGACGATAAAACAATAATATTGACACGAGTTTCCTGGTTTTCAGAGCTGTGTGTTTTCCTTTGATAAGTTGAGAAGTGCGTAGTTTGTTGTAGGTAACAAAGTTTATTTATGTTTACTTCGATACAATTTCCAACCGTCGGTGGCACATTTTGCAATATATAATTAAATTAGCCTTTTGCCAGCGACTTCGCTCGCGTGATTGTAGGGTTACATACAAATTTAGACCAATTTGGAACCGTGCACTAGCTTCTGACGTTTTATAAGTGCCTATGTAGGCCTATAATATTATGAAATAAAAACCTTTTTGATTTTGAGAGCCCCATTTTAGAATAGAATAGAATAGAATATATTTATTTCCAAGTATATGGTACATTGAGATCTTACATTTAAAATTGGTTCACATATACTACCATTGCTGGCGTAGAAATGTTAATTAGGCTAAGTGCATGCAAATCATCGACATTACAAGAATTATAATTGTGTTTATTAATTTAATACATAAATGATTTATTAGGATTATTTATAATGTCAGGCTATTAATTAAAAAAGTCAAAAATTATATACTTAAATGTCAAAAAAAAAAAAAATCAGCTCTAATGTCAAAATAATTACTAACTATAGGTATAATGTAAAAAAAAAAATGATTTAAAAACTAACAACATACATTGAATCAATATAATGTCAAAAATTATGATTTAAAAATTCATTAACAGAATAAAAGCACATGTCTAAAAGCCAAGCAAACATTTTACATCTAAATTTATTAATTGGTAACATTCTCAGGGCAGGTGGTAATTTATTATAAATTTTTATCGTCATACAACTGGCATTTCTACTATATAGATGCAGTCTCTGAGGAGGTACTAACAGTTTACCTGCATTTTTCTTATTCAATCTTTCAGAGACTTGCTCATTTAGTAAGAATAAATGAGGGTATTTTTTAACAAATAAACATACCTCTAAAATATACAGACACGGTAATGGGAGAATTTTTAATTTTTTAAATAGTGGTCTGCAAGGGTCTAAGTATTCTGCTCCACTCATGGCTCTGATACACTTTTTTTGCACTTTGAATGCTCTGTCAACGTCAACTGAATTACCCCATATAACTAGGCCGTAACGCAATACTGACGAAACATACCCATGATAGGCATTTAGGACCGCTTTTTTACTGGACACTAGTCTTAACTTGCGGAGAGCATATACAAACTTATCAAGCTTGCTACATACTCTTTCTACATGTTCCTTCCAATTCAGTTTTTGGTCAATTATTATACCTAAAAATAAAGCCGATGTTTCTGGTTGCAGAATTGTATTACCATGTCGAATTGTTGTTGGTGTAGCTGACGAGTTGCATGTTTGAAATTGTACTACTTTAGTTTTGTTAATATTAACATGAAGATTGTTATCCTCCAGCCATTTTATTACATTAATTAATTCATTGTTAGTATCAATTTCTATGTCAGATTTATTGGAACATTTTATCGTCAAAGTTGTGTCGTCAGCAAATTGGATACATTCATATTTTAAACATTTTATGAGGTCATTTATATATAATATAAATAGTGGTGGACCGAGTATGCTTCCCTGTGGAACGCCAGAATTATTAATTCTTATTTCTGAGCAATATGTTCTCCTAGTATTTTTATCTATTCTAGAGATAACAGTTCTCTGTAGGCGATCAGACAAATAGCTTTTAAGCCAATCATACGCCTTGCCTCTTATACCATATCTCTCTAGTTTGTAAAGCAATCTTTTATGTGAGACAAAATCAAATGCTTTGCTCATATCTAAGAACACCGATAAAGCAGACATTTTTTTATTAAGAGCTTCGGTAATTAGTTTTACTAAGGAAAAACAGGCTAGAGTTGTTGAATAATTTTTCCTGAAACCAAACTGAGTCTCCACAATCAGGTTATATTTAGTGACAAAGCTATTTATTTTGCCATGCATTGCCTTTTCAAATATTTTTGCAAATATTGATATCAGTGTAATGGGCCTGTAATTACCCATATCCGAAGAGTTACCTTTTTTGAATAACGGTTTAATTACAGACTCTTTAAGTTTTGTTGGGAAAACACCTTCTTCAAATGAGAGGTTTACTAGGTAGCTAAGTGGGGATGCTATAATTTTAGCACATGATTTAATTATTTTAGTGGTTACTTCGTCGAATCCGGTGGAATTTGTGTTATTTAATGAATTGATTATTTTAATAATGTCAGTTTCATTTACAGGAGTCAAAAATAAAGTATTTATGTTATTGTCAATGTCAATGTTGTTTAAGTTATGATTATTATTGCTAGAATTGTATGTCAGCTCGATGAAATAATTGTTAAATTGATCACATATGTCATTAGGGTTATTAATTTTTTTATCATCGATTATTAATTCATTTATGTAGTTATTCTTATCAGGTTTGTTTAAGTTATTTTTTATGATTGACCATGTGGCTTTACATTTATTTTTAGAATTATTTAAAAAATTGTTGTTGTTAATCTGCTGTGATTTTGATATGCATTTTTTCAGAATCTTAGTGTAATTGCGGTATTTTTTCTTGTGATAGCCTTTACTTATAGCATCGTGTTGATATGCGTAATATAAAGCTCTCTTTTTAATGCATGATATTTTTAAACCCCTACTAAGCCATTTGTTTTTTATGGGTTTAGAGGTCCTTTTAACGAGTATTTCGGGAAAACATAGTTTATAGAAGAGAGTAAATATGTCGTGAAATAAATTAAATGCTTTATTGCAGTCTGTCTCTTTGTATATTTCACTAAAACTTAATGCAGCTAAGCAATCTAAAAACTTTGTTATGTTGCTATTATTGTAATCCCTTTTCGTGTCATACCAGAATTGTAAAGGTTTTGAATTATTTATATTCTCCTGAATGGAAAAAGTTAAAGATTGTCCGGTATCATGATCGGAGAGAGCTAAATTATGTATTCCGCATTTCATATCAAGTTCGGAAATATTACTCGCTATTTGATCTATGCTACTATTTTTCCTAGTAGGGAACTTAACATGTAGTGATATATTAAAATTGTTTAGTATTGATTTTAATTCTTTTGAATATTTACTATCTTTTAATATATCTATGTTCCAGTCTCCACACAAAATAATGTTTTTTTTAATATTGCGGGTTAAATTGCGTAATAAAGATTCAAGATTTTTAAAAAATATAGACACATCAGAATCTGGAATTCTGTAAATGCACACTACAATTAAATTATGACTCACTATTTCTATGCCACAGCATTCAAAGCAAAAATCAATAGCCAGTTTTTCAGTTATCGGTAATGGATTGAAAATCAGACCTTTTTTAATTAAAACACATGTTCCACCGCGTTTCTTTCCGTGTCTTGAGTAACTAGCAGCTAAGTTATAGTGTGTAAGTGCCAGATTACTTTCATGTCCTGATTTCATAAAAGTTTCACTCAAACAAATAAAATCTATATCACCAATCTGATTTGCCAAATCAGCAATTGTGATTTCGAAGAAATCAATTTTATTTAAGATTCCAGCTATGTTTTGGTGGAATAGTATGAACTTTTGGTTTTCTTTGGAATTGTCAATGCTATCAATAACCTTTTTTTTACATGATGGGACGAAAAAGAGTTTTTTGGTTAATTTTTGGCACTTCTGGAGAATCACAGTAATTATCACATTCTCGTGGATAGGTCTCAATATCAACCAGTATGCGACGGAATATATTTTCATAAATACGTTTTTGTCCGAGTTTGTTAAGTTTGCCCGTATTATATGAGAATGTTTCATCAGATAGGTCAAAATTACTGTCAAAAAAATAAGCATAATTGTGATTTTCTATGTCCATTTTAAGTAAACTATTAAACATTTCTACTTTATAATTGTGTATCAGAGCCCCTTGTATATATGTAGGGCAGCATATGATAACATTTGTATTTGTTATAGATTTAAGTGATTCTCTAATTAACCTGATAATTTCAATTGATTCCCCGTTACCTTTAAAATCTTGTTCACCAATCATAATAATACAGTAATCATCTAAACTATAATTCTGTAACTTGTTGTAGATATTAAATATAATGTCTTTTACACAACTATTACGTGCTAAGTAATGACAAAAGTCGAAGTATCGGCCATAAGTGTCTTCTAATACTTCTAGTGTACCTCTGTGGTTGCAGTTACTGAGAACGCATAGTTTCCTTTTTCCCCTACTGCATTCTGTTATTGCTCGACGATCTTTTATTGTCTTCTCGTGTTTAATAACCTCTTTTTCAACACAGTTGTTATATTTGCCAAATTCAGATGCTTCTGTCTGTGTTTGCTTATCGTCGTATATTGGTACAGGCACTGATCTAGGTGATTTATCAAAAATAGGCGACTCCAATAATGTATTTGAGCTCTCAATGCAGTATCTTTCATTATGGCTGGGTGGGTGTTCTTGGCCTAGGGATGCATCACGTTGACTATCCGTGACAGAACGTCTACTTCTTTTCCTCGCAGACAATAATTTAAGTCTCTGCGACTTTGTAGGACTGGTACAGAGATCTTTCAGCGTATTTAATAATAATAATAATAATAATAATATGTCCACAACTATCACACAACGCCACCTAGTCCCAAGCTAAGCAGAGCTTGTGTTATGGGTACTAGACAACTGATAAACATACTTATATATTTCTAAATACATACATATTATAGATAAATTACACCCAGACACAGAACAAATGATCGCGCTCATCACACAAACATTTGTCCTGGGTGGGAATCGAACCCACGACCTCCCGCATAGCAGTCAGGGTCACTAACCACTAGACTGACAGGCCAGTCAACTGTATTTATGTAAATTTGCTGTCGGGATACCGTTTCTTTGAGTTCATTGTTATCGCATATCACTTTGTCCAATTCATTTTGTGTTAGTTCGAATTGTTCTCTTAGTTGTTGTATTTCAACCCTCATTTCATCTAATTCATTTTTGCTTATACCCGTTGATAGATCAAGACTTCTTGTGTGTATGTCCGAATTCGTTTTGTCCAACGATGAGTTATTACTTAATGAATCTATTGACTTAGATCTGAACAGTTGCTTACGACGTCTCATTGTAACGTTCGCGTTGTGGTTTTTTTCCATAGACATAGTTATGATACAACACCAGACAATTTACAAAAAGAATCCGCGATCGCAGGATTCGAACTCAAGTCACACTGTTCACTTAGGTACAGCGCTATATGACCGAGCTATTCTCACAGTTAAGTTGGTCGTCCAAATAGTGCACCTTGATGTATTATCAGATTTTTGAATTAAGTAGTGACGGTTAATATGATTATGTATTGGAATTTTTTTGCACAGTTTCTTTGTTCACTTGAGTTATAGAAAATAACACTTACTTTTGTTATTTGGGATGTTGCTTTCACTTTTTATTGTTGGTTTAGAGAGTATTTTGTTTATTTGATTATATTTATTGTAGATATTCACTTTTTTGTTTTTGTTTATGACTTTTGTGTTGTCACTGTTTACAAAGTTATGTCTTCACTTTCTTGCCTTGCTGATATTGTCACTTATAGTTTACACTTATTATTACACTTTAGTACTTAGAATATCTCAAAAACAATAGTATAACTATTTTTAAGAATTTTTTTATACGGAACTTTGCAGGGATCGAACTCACGGTCCGCCGTTTCCGTTTGCATTCTCTTAGGAGCGGAGGATTTCATCACTTAGGAGCTGAATTTTGAAAAATTCTCAGTGCTCGCCTGCGTCATAAAAGGAAGCCTTGTGCAAAATTTCACTCTCCTAGTCTCAGTAGTTTCCGCTGTGAGTTGAAATGTCAGTCAGTCAGTTTCTCCTTTTATATACATAGATTGGAGCGAAAAGTGCAATATCATATTCTTCTTCTCGTATTGATTAAATTCCTTGCCTGGCTTAGTGTTCGGCCACAGTAATGCCGTTCGCTGATGTTGTTATGAAATCGCACCCTCACAGTGCTCGGGAGTTAATTGTATAAATACCTCACTGGGTTCAGGATTAAAACTTAGCAAACTCCTGGGAACTGCTCCTCAACATACCACCTGGGCCGTAAAGACGCTACTTTATCCTCTAGTCGAAATACCACTTATTGATTAATCACGAAATTTCAGAAACTATAACACCTACAAACTTAAAATTTGGCTGGTAGGTCCCTTATAGGGTGTAGACGTCCGCTAAGAACAGATTTTACAAACACACGGATTTTCGTTCCCAAGTTCCGGTCACCGTAGGTGCGGGTTTGCGCCTCTAGTAGTTTTCAGCTAACCACAGAGGCCCAGTAGGGTCTTAGCTTCCTAGGGCCATAGGTAAATGTAACATCAAGTCTCAAGTGTAACATCAAGACCCTGGAACTAAAGCAAAGAAGCAGTGGGGTAGGTTTCAAATTATTAAAAGTCTGGCAATATCTCCCCATCCACCCAAGGGCAGGAGTTGTCATTGGATGATTTTTGCCTACCATAAAAAAAAAAAATAACGGTCGCTAGTCAGTCTAGTCAGATGCAACTCAACAGTAGATATATGGTACATAGTGTAGGTATTTAATTTAATTATTTAAACATTAATATACTCATAAATTTCCTGCTATACTTTGTGTTTCCATATACCTCAGATAAGTCAGTTTTAAAGCGAATTCTATCGGTCATTCAATGTAAAGAAATACACGTCAAAGTAAACGGTGAAAAATAGTTCATTTGCGGCTTTATTTGACTAATTGAGGTTTTTATACCTCAATTAGTCAATTGATGTAGGTGTAAGTGTATGTAGGCGTCAACACTGCTTTCAAAACGGTGAAGGAAAACATCGTGAGGTAACCGGCATGTCCTAGGACCAAAAATTCGTAGACATTTGACATTGCTTACCATACATGGTGGGATCGCAGTCAAGCACTAGTTTATTGCAATAAAAAAAAATCCTCCAAAACACGCTAGGTCCGCGTGGTGGATTACGGTCCATTCACTCGCCTAAAAAGGAGGTTTCTTTCTTTCTTTATAACAAACAAGTTTTACTATGGGACTAAGCCTACATTTTGACAACTTAAGCGAACATAAATGTACTGTTCATCAGCCATCAGTAGCGTGATGTTATACATTATAGTAGTATAACATCACGCTACTTATACAATGTTGATACAATAGATGGGCTTTCCTTAAAAAGGACCATTGTACACACAATTATAAACAACTTTTTCTATGAGACCAACTCAAAAATGTAAGTTTAAGTCTTCATCATAATAAGTCTCATATTTTATTAGTTTGAAATATTAGCATATTATACGAATTTTATTATTACATAAGTCACTTAATTTATTTTACAATCTATTTAAAATATCTGTTATTTATTTATTCTGCACACCTACCACAGTGTTGTCTTTTTTAACCCAAAGGTTGACTGGTAGAGAATGCCTTGTAGCATTAAGTCCGCCTATGGACATCTACTGTACATGAAGTTTAATTATTTAAACTAAATAAATAAAAAATCACGAAAAAAAAACCCGCTGCTCCATAGATTTATATTCACATAACTCGTCAAAATGTATGGAGCTGCGGGTGTCCGCGCCCATGTGTCGTATCAACTTTATTTAATATTTGATAGTAGTGTTTTTTCATAATCATCATCATACATAATTGAGTAGCGCATTAAAACTCGGTAGGGATTTTAATTCTCACCGATAACAGAATATTGTGAAAGTCTGATAAAGATATAGCAGTAAAATGTATTTAGTATTCATTTGTTTTCCTATAATTATTTACAAATAGATATTGTGCAGATAAGATTTGTAAAGAATGTTATAAGTACGCATGCTTAATTATTGGAATACAGGATGAGTTTTAAAGCACCATCTGTAAAATAAAAATTAGAACAGAACATAGATAGATACATATATAGATATATTCTTTATTGCACACCAAAAATAAAAACTGACTGTGACTCTGTGATCCTGTGCTTCTCTCATCCATCAGATTTTTGCTTCCTCATCAATTCATCAGTTAAAAAAAGATTAGAACGTATACCACAACCTGGAACCAAGTTGTTGTATATGTTCGAGCAGTCGCCCGGACCAGACACTCCTCTGGTCTGAGGATCCTCCATTTTCTGTTCCACATACCTCTAAACCTTTATCCAGCTGCAATGGATGTCGACTGATAGGACGATGATGACCTAAACTATAAATGTGGGTGTGGCTGGCAAATAACAAAAATAAAGCGAAGTATATGATAATATTATCTCTTATCACACACATTCGATCTTTAATATAATGAATTATAATCATATCTACTAATTACAACATAATATCTCTTTTGACCCCGTCTTACAATATTTCGCGATTTTTTAAACTATCCTTTACCAACGGTTTTATCCAATTGATAGCATCAGCCTTATAGTACTAATTTATGAAGAATCTACATACTCTAGCCTTGAAGATACCTAAATTTAACGGACCTGGTAAACTGTTCCAGTCTTTATTTATTTATTTATTTATTTATTTAACTATTTATGTACACACAAGAATAAAAGAAGAGGACAAGGAAACAGAAAAATAGGTACAGAGGTAATGCTTATTTCAAAAGAAATCTCTTCCAGCGTACCTGCGAAAGGACAGTTAGTAAAATAGATGTAGACACCGTGTGTAATAGTGAAATAGAAAATTTGTACACACACAATAATTGATAATTAAATAATATAAAATGCAAATATAGATATGGTATAACGAATATACATAGGTACACTTAGTAAAATAAATACCATAAATACATACTATATAATATAATAAAATAATACATACATATATGCAACTATGACGGAAGAGAAAGATAGTGTTCTTTCACTCTACTCTTAAAAATTGGAAGAGTTTGGCAATATAACCGACGACGCGAAACGCTTAGTCCGGACCGTAGAAGATATAGCAACGTAAGGATAGATATTTGCCGTACGTCGGGTTGTCTGATGGTAGAAAAAAGATGGCGATATCAAGTCATGAATTGCATGACTTGATTTCTCCATCTTCTGCTGGCTACTCTACGCCTGTGACCAAAAGGAATTGCAATGATGGGTTCGGGGCTCAACATCACCGCACCGGATCCCCTCCTAGCCAATTTATTGATCCACCCTGTATATTGTAATATAATTTTATCAACATAATGTAACTGACCTAACCGATTGACTATTTTCCCGTGAATAATGATTGCAATAATTATTTAACATTAATTTTATTATCGTTTCCTGTCTGTCCGGCTGGATTCACTACCTTTTGCTCGTAGGTTTGTCCGTTCATTTTGTTTTATAATTTCATTTATTTCTTTAGTATGGATAGGCTACTAATTCGTCTAACGGTAAGCAGTGTGGTGAAGTGGTCGATGACAGTATTGAAATAAAAAAGTTTTGTTCTATGGGAGCTCCATTTGCATAGGTATTTACTTTTTTTTGTTGTGGATAGGTTCGCGTTTGATCACTATTTCACATTGCGGTAAGGGATAATGTGGTCGACGATGGAGCACGCTTGTCTAGAAGTAACCTATTCACTCTTGTCTTAAAGATCCCTAGGTTGTAGCTATCAGGAAACTAAGACCTCAGCAGGGAATTCCACTCCTTAGCTGTATAATGAATGTGTTACCACGTATGGGTGGAATCTCCACCAGACTATCTTGTTGTTAAAATTTCAACTGTTTAACTAACGCAGTCTTGAGATATACATGCCCTGGGGCAGACAAACAGACAGCGGAATCTTAGCAATATACTCCTTTTAAAGCCTTTGAGGACAATATAAAATTGACAGATTTTTCGACGGTTGAGCAGTGGTTGAGCGGTTCACTGTTGCGCTGAGGGTCGCGGGTTCGATTCCCGCACAGAACAAATATTTCTTTGGCCTACAGATAGGTGTTCCGGGTCTGGGTATCTTGTGTATGTGATTTTTATTCACGACACAGGAGTAATTCCTAGTGTGGAGTAAATTTTTCAATTTATAAAAAAAAAAAAATCAATAGTTTACAATGTAATCATTACCTATGTCGACAAACAGACACTACAAACGAACATTATATTTATTAGTCAGCAGCAACCATTAGCATGTAGCTCTTATCACTATACACATAGAGTCTCAATTATGACTAATTACTTTGTAGGAAAAATGGCAAAATTTTATTCAGTACTTTATTGAGTGTTGTATAGTTGACACTTTACCGTGTTTAATTAACAATTATATTAATTAATTGTATTTAAAAAGAGATTTTAACCGAAAAGTTCGTTTGGTTATTTTTGAGTAGGTACAGTGTAAAAGAGACAGAAATAGTAATTTTTAATACATATTTCTTTTGGCTATTTAAAAAAAAAAACACGTGTTGATTGGCCAATAAGCTTTAGGAAATCAAAGTATTGTGTTTAACGCCTGTTGGAAAGTTGTTCAACGTAGTGTGAAAACTAGCTAAGACATTTTAATTAAATAAACTGTGCCTTATTTGTTGAATGTAATAATTAAATGTGAATTTAAACATATGAGCAGTGGACTTGCAGTTGTGTAAAAGTGTTTTTAAAGTGCATAGTGAATGTTGACGGAAATTGATATAATGTATAGTCATATTATGACGAATGTTGAGAAGATGGAATACCTGTATTACTCACATTATCACCATCAGTTAGTTGGTAAGTTAACACCGAAATAATTCGGGCTTCCATACAACAAAAATCAGAAACTGACATTGTCCTAGTCGTCGATAGCGCGCACTGTTCCCGCGAGTCTCAGGGAGTTGTCAGCAAACCGTAGGAACCCTGCAGAAGGGTCGAAGCCAACTGGGGCCAAGAGTTCGTGTCTGTAAGGAAGGCTCTGGCCCTGGTATGTATGGCAACTTAGGAACGGAGTAGGTGGTTTAGTCAGTAAGAGTCTGATACTGTTTTCCGCTCTGCACAAAGGCGGGACTCGTCATTGAATGATTTTCACCCTACCATAATAAAAACCGACTTTTTGAAACTGATTCTGTTTTCCTAAGCCAGTACATCCAAAGGATGAACCCTAATTAACCGACTTCAAAATACGAGGTTCTAAGTTTGACCTGTATGTATGTATGTCCGCGATCATCTCGCGTTTGGCTGGACCGATTTTGATGCGGTTTTCAGAATAATATTTGTCACATTTCGGAGAAGGTTTTGGTATTTTATCCGTCTTCAAAAATGGAAATTCAATCATTAGTTTATAGCAAATAAAAATAAATAAAAAAAAACAGACACCACCTTCCGCTCTATGAGAAATCATCGGCCTTAAAAAAACAGTATGAAGACTAGGTGGATATCATATACTTCCTTTGAATCATTTGACGTCTTCTTGCCGATCGGTATTTTGGGAAAACCTGAAGTTGATTTGACAGAGAACTGTTCTATAAATAACCTAACACCATCACATTACAGGGCTTCTTCTTCCTTATTACTAATAGCCGTATAATATATTATTTCGCTAAAAATAAACCTTAATGACGTAATAAAAAAATACCAAGGATTGATTGACGTCTTTATTTTAAGGAAAATTTATAAATTTGTGATGATCTGTCATATATATGGAGGATTCCCTCTCTTAAAGGAGGTCCCAGCTTTGGAAACATTAAAAGGCTGATTAACTATATATATAAACTAGCGACCCGCCCCAGCTTCGCACGGGTACTGATATTGAATATATTTTATGCATGTATTATACTCATAAACTTTCCTCTTGAATCACTCTATCTCTAGAAAACCGCATCAAAATCTGTTGCGTACTTTTAAAGATCTAAGCATACATAGGGACAGTGGACTTTGTTTTATACTATGTAATGAAAAGTAACTGACATATCAACGGACAGCCGAAAACACAATGTCTAGGAGCGCGAAATTTTGCACATAATTTTCTTTTTATGACGTATGAGAGAATTAAGAGGATTTTCCAAAATTCACTTCCTAAAGGCAGGAACCGGGGGTTCAAAGTTTGTAGGAAGAAACCTATTTTCACACGGGCGAAGCCGCTACCAGAAGCTAGTTCTATGTATAAGATATATACCTTATACTCCGTACAAAATAACATTAGAAATTAAAAAATCCTTTTATTACTTTCCGTTATTTATTCTTTATTGTACACAAAACATGTAATAATACAGAGTAGTTAGTAAATTCATGTACAAAGGCGAGCTTAACTCAACAATGAGATGGTGATGGTAATGTTCAACCGATTTTGAGTTTCATTATGTTGATAGAATTTCCTTGTGCCTACGGAATAGAAGTTAAAATCGCTTGAACAGACAGTAAAAACGCTACTAAATTTTTGTTTTAACTTTTGGGTATATTTGTCAAAAGTTTTGAACAAATAATTTACTTTGCTGCCCTCTTCTCACCCCATATACATCATACCACAGACTACCCCCTGTATTAAGTTTTTACGATTCATCCAAAGGTTGTCTGGTAGATATCGCTGTCAGCGATAAGACCGCCTTTGTACCCATAGATTTAAGTTTTGTATAATTTCTGTTACTTTATGGTGTACAATAAAGTTTAATCTATCTATACACTATTAAGTTTTGGTCATTTTAATGCCGTAGAGGGTCGATCCGGTACATGAAATTACACAAATTTGTAAGGATAGAATTAAAAAATAAAGTAATTTTTCCAAAACTGGAATTAATATACGCGTGTATGAAATTAATTTCTTTAAATAAATATCATTTGAGTGGGTCCATATTGATCTTGTAAAATTTTATACCATCAGTGTTAGGTACATAATATTAAATACAATAAAGTATTGAGTATTGACCTGTAGGTAGTTAGAACGCAACGACCGACAACTGCCTACTGACATTGAACCCGCTCAGCTGATGTTTACTTAAAGAAATCAAATTGATTGTGTTTCATGTATCGGATCGACCTTCCACGGCATTAAAATGACCAAAATTTAACGGGTCTATTTCAAATTTTGGTCATTTTAATACCGAAGAGGATCGATCGGGTACATAAAACACTATCGATTTGTGTAGATAAAAAAAATAAAGTACTTTTTTTCTAAATCTCGTATTGATATAGGCATTTACAAAATTCATTTCTTTAAGTAAACGACTCAATGACCTCGTAGGTAGTTGTCGGTCGTTGTGTACTAACTACCTATAGGTCATTGAACTAGTCCAGCTGATGTTTACTTAAATAAATTTGGAACCAGCCTAAATTAATTTGAGTTATCTTTACCAATCGATAGTCTTTCATGTACAGGTCAACACTCCACGGTATTAAAACGACAAAAATTTAACGGTATATGTTTGTAGTGCTATGTTATTTCATTCTTTACAATTTTTTTCAGTAGACCCCACACCACTGGAAGCCATAATGCCGGAGCTCATAGCCGGGGAAGCCACCACAAACTGGCCGAGGGACCGACGCGTTTTACGTGCTCTGTTGGAGCTGAGCAGGGCTGACTCCGTGCCCACGGAGGCTGAACGGGAGGATATCTTGGTGAGTGAGCTCTTAACGGCGAATTTTGAAGTAGTTGTGTGTCAAAAACGACGGCTCGGCTGGCGCAGTGGTTGAGCGATTGACTGCTGCTGAGGGTCGCGGGTTCGATTCCCGCACGGAATGAATATTTGTATGGCCTACATATAGTTGTTCCGGGTCTGGGTATCTTCTCTATGTGACTTAACATGTTTGTGAACGCACTCACGACATAGGAGAAATTCCTAGTGCGACACAAAGTTTATTAAAAAAAAATGGCGTCCACTTAGAGTGGAAATGCGTGTGATGTCATAGTTATTTTATAAGAGCGAAGTTATATACGTGTGTTTTGCAAACACCTATAGGATTCGGAAGAAATTGGCAAATGGGTAAAGCGTATCCTGGATAAGGAACATAGGATGTTATTTTTATCTTGGGAATATTTAAAGAATTTTAAGTTCGGACCGAGCCTGAGTTGTCGACGGCGCGTAGTATGACACGCGCAATCAAACCGATGTCAGCAACTAGGGCAGATGCCAACTACGGGTGAAGTCTACTGGGGTCCATGACCCCAGACCCATATGCTTCTGAAAGCAAAACCCGGTGACCTGGAACGCAAGGCAAAGAAAGAACATTATGTTTTTAGGTAGTAAAAGTTAAACACACCCAACCCACCTCAGAGCGAGAGAAGTTATTGGATGATTCAATTCAATACAATAAATATATTGAATTGAATTAAAAAATCCTTTGAGTATATTTCCTTGGGACAATTGTCTACTTTCACGCGGGCGAAGCCGCTGGTGGAAACTATGTTATAATCTACATAAAACTGTTTATTTTCTCTCACAGCTATCATCAGACCAGCCTCTCGAAGGCGAGGACAACAACGAGACGGTAGAAGAACTAGAAGACTCCATACCTTTGGACCCCAACGCGGTGCACGAACTGGCAAGCAAGGGCGATGACGACGCCTTGGCTGCTTTGTTGAAGGTATATTTGTTTTGTATGACACTGAAAGAGGTGGCGAGATGATCTAGACTCGTACCGAGAGGACTGGTTCGAGATAGCACGAGAAAAGAAGATTTGGAAGGACTTGGGGGAGGCCTTTGCCCTGCAGTGGGACAGTAAAGGCTATTGAAAAAAAAAATACACTGGCAAACCACCCCAGTTTCAAACGAATGCCAATTTGTATTGTATACACGAATATTTCTCATTTCCTTATTAATTAAACTCTTGAGCCCCACACCTCTTTCTGTCTCTAATTACGGTATTCGAAAGGTTAAGGCGGGTATAGACTTATGCAATGAAAGAATATCAATGAAATCCACAATGTTGAAATGTATCATGCAATCGCAAGGCATACACACTTTGGAATTTGCGTTACAAATTCCAAAGTGTGTACGCCTTGCGAACCGCGCCAACTACGCACTCGAACTGAAGTCAAAATTGTCGGTTTTTTCGCCAAACACACAGGGTGGCGCAGTGTGCTCGGAGCGCCAGTATGGTTTGTGTGTGTAGTGTGGAACGCATGCCGAAAACAAATGACAGTAGTTACAATCACATTCTTATGTTATTTGACCAATACATATTTTCTGGATAAACTTTAAAAGAGACTTTGACCCCTGAGTTTGTTTCGGTGTTTCTTCTCAGGGTAGTCAGCTAGGAAACACTGCTAGCATCGTAAAAATGTTTTGATTCATGCACCAGCTTAGGTAGTAAATCCATTCTTCTAATGACAATGTTTTGTATCATTCTAGCGTTACCCAGCTTTAGTGGACGCTACCGACGCCACAGGAGGCACGGCCCTCCACACTGCTGCCCGGGGAGGGCGGGCCCAGGCCGCGGCCGTGTTACTGCGGGCTGGTGCCAGGTCTGATGCTGCTGATGCGGACGGCTGGAGCCCGCTCAGGGCAGCGGCCTGGGCTGGACACACTGAGGTAGCTCTTAAGCCCGCCTACTATGCTGCGATTCGGTGTGGGAATAAACACCTTTCCGAGATTTATAAACTAATATATAAAAATGAATCGCAAAATGTGTTGGTAAGCGCATAACTCAACAAGGCCTAGACAAATTTTACCAATTCTTTTTTATTGTGTTTGTTACTGTCAGGAGAAGGCTCTTGTGTAAAAAAAATCGGTAAAGTTGGGAAGAGTAGAGTAAAATAAAATAATTAGTTGACGTGAGCGAATCCAAAACAAAAGCTAGTTGGTAATACAATATATACGGCAAAATTTTGATGGTATTAATCCCATGGATGGTCTATCCGGTATAATGAAACACTATCGATTTCAAAAAAAACCTTTTTTTTAACTTGAATTAATTTACGCATGTACGAAATTAATTTCTTTAAGTAAACTTCAGCTTGACGAGTTCAGTGACCTGTAGGTAGTTAGCGTTAACTCGTTTACTTAAAGAAATTAATGTAGGTTTATAGTTAGTCATCAAGTGGACTTCACGATTGAATTGCTAATAATCATACCGCCTAGCCTGCCGGTCGTAAACAAAAAGGTTAAATACTGAAATATATGTGAATGTTTCAGGTGGTGGAAGTGTTACTAGAATTCGGCTGTGATGTGGACTGTGTGGACGCAGACAACAGGACAGCTCTGAGGTATGTTCCTAAAAATAACGTTGCGATATTTAAGTTGACCCATTATGATTATATATTATGGAACGAAATCGTTTCCCGCTGTCTGTCCCTATGTATGCTTGTCTTTAAAACTACAAAACGGATTTTGATACGGTTTTTTTATAGGTAGAGTGATTAAAAAGAAAGGTTTCTAGGTATAATATATGCATAAAATATTTAATATCAACATTGCCCATGCGGAGCTGGGACAGGTCGCTAGTATAATATAATATATGGACACGTTCAAAGACGTAGTGAGGACCATGTAGTACAAATTGCTCTACGTCTATCAGAACCAAAAAGAGGTAAAGGACGCTCGTCGTCGACCTAGTGGTCAAATGTGGAGAAGGAACTCAAGAAAGCTTAGTTGTCAGAATTGACAATCCAAGATAGAGCCTCTTGGCGCAAAAAAAGTGAGGCTCCAATTAATGGTACCAGGGAAAAAAGAAGATTTAAGTTAGATTTTTTTTTTTTTTTGTTAAGAATTGCATCACGAAAGTCTTTACTCAAAGAATTTGGTCATTATTTGGGGCTCAATAGGATGGGTTTAAAAAAAAGTGATTTCTTTCAATACATTTACACCTAGGAGCTGTTCAAATTGTATGTAATGAGATTTTTAGCAAATATTAATTCCTTTCTTCTCGTCAGCAAAAGTAGGCAAAGTTGAAAAATACATTGATATAAGTATACATTTTGAATGTGTTTTGATTTCGCCTTTAATTTATGAACAGAGTATGAAATGAACTAAAGAAGAAGTTTCTCTAACGAAACAAAATACGTCGACATCCAAGCGAGCGCCGTCGCTCGCGGCATGATTTCGCGCCACGCGCCGTTGTCAAATTTTAAAAAATAGAATGTACAGTATTTGAGCATTTTTTTTAAAGCGTATTTTGATATTTATCCAAGAACGTAAATAAAAAGTTTTATAGACAAATAACTTTCCGTTAATACTCGCGAACGCCGGCGTTCGCTGTTAGTACCCACGAACGCCGGCGTTTGCTCGAGGATGAAAAAGTAAAAAGAGTGCTTATTTATACCCCGTATCATATTGTGTCACAAGTATATTGATACCAAAAATATTGTTTCATTTATGTGCGATAAATGAAACAATATTTTTGGTAGTAAATTGATATCAAAAATATTGTTTTAATGTTTTTTTATCCACATTAAAAAATGTAAAAATGTTAATAAATAGTTAACAATTCCTACTTCCGCAAAAAATAACATTTTCATTGCGGAAATCATTTATTCATTTGGTTTTTGACAAAAGTTTGGTACGGAGCTACATACCGATTTAGCCTTTTTTTTAAAATTTAGACATAGACTAGCTGACTCGGCAAACGTTGTTTTGTAATATAAATAACTTTCAAGTAATTTCTAGGTAGGTAGTATTTTTTTTTCATTTAGGGGGATGAAAAATAGATGTTGGCCGATTCTCAGACCTACTCAATACGCTCACAAAATTTCATGAGAATCGGTCTAGCCGTTTCGGAGGAGTATGGGAACGAAAATTGTGACATGAAAATTTTATATATAAGATACACATACTTGTTTTGTTGTCAACGTATCGATGCCGTTTCCAACAAATATAAAAGTGGTGGTTGTTTGTGTGCAGAGCGGCAGCGTGGTCTGGTCACGAGGCGGTGGTGTCGCGCCTGCTGGCGGCGGGCGCCGACCCTGACCGCGCGGACGCGGAGGGCCGCACGCCGCTCATCGCCGCCGCCTACATGGGCCACGCCGCCATCGTGCGCGCGCTGCTCGACGCCGGCGCGCACATCGACCACGCTGATGATGACGGTGAGCTAACCATTATTTATTTCTTCATTTTATTCCCAGTAAACCATTTGCAGGCACTTTTGAAAGGTCAAAAAATGTCCTAAAAAAATATGCTAATAGCAATTCCAAAGCCTAGATTTCTATGGAAAGAACATGCAAGAAACTCCATGGACATTCTATTAAAATAAAAAAAACCAAACGCTCAGTTATTTTTAATTTTTCACATAGATTTTGAGGTTATGTGAAAAAAATGTAAATAGATCTTTTTATTACCTGCAAATTTGTAATTTAACGTTTTTCCCTGAGACCTGTAGTTCTGCCGCAAATCAAGATAAACCATTTTTGACTCTTAAAAACGCTCACCTATCCATTTCCCGGCCTTAGATCAACCGTAAATTAGTTTTCATTTAATTTTTGTTATATTTTCTTTGTGTTCCAGTGAGTTTCATCACTACTATTTTATTCCGTTCCAAAAATTATCGTCACTGGTCTATAAAGTGCAATATGTATAGAAAATGTAATAAAATAAAATGCTAAAATTCTAAGACTAAATATTCTCAATCTAAAGATTCACCCTGAAGTAGTAATATTAGTTTGCGAGATTTGATTCAAACATACAAACATCGTAAGCTAAATAAAACAAAAATACAAAAAGAAAGCCGCCCGAACAGGGACTTGAACCCTGGACCCTTGGATTAAAAGTCCAATGCTCTACCGACTGAGCTATCCGGGCTCATACACATATGGTCGAAAGTACACAGTTCTTTTCAATATTGTATGTGTGTATATATTTTTTTATTACAATGTAAATGATTAATGAGTTAGTCATGCTCAGTTTGTCGTCACAAATACTAGATGACGAAAATGGTGATTTTTATTTTACAGCAGTTGTGCAAACATATAGAAAACGTTTTCAAGTTCCTCAATTTGACGCATTAATTGTATTTCGCTCTAATCGGGCTCCACATGTTTGGCAAAACATGTTTTTTTTTTTTGTGATGGGAAATCGTCCAATGCAAAGACAATTTTTAACAGCAGTAAGAACTGCAAATAAATTGCATTTATTTGTTTGAACCATTTATTTTTTTACGAGTTATCAAGCGCTCGTAAAAAATAAATGCATTCTGCAGTTGTTATTGCTGTTAAAAACTGTTATTGTTATTTATTTTTTTAAAACCTTTATTTTTGTACGAGTTTTCAAGCGCTAAAATTCGCAGAGCCTTACTTCAGACTCGCCAAGATCCGACGGCCATACTGTAGTGTTCATTAATTCCGTAATGTATGTGTTTTTTTTTTGTCCCAAATAAATAAAATAAAAACTCTTTTTGTCCCATTGAGTACTGAACTTCAAAAAAGAGGATTATATAAACACGACTAAATTTCGCTCACTAAATTTGCCGCCAGGATTCTGATCCCGACTTCCGGCCACCATAGGCGGGGTCTTTTGGATGGTGAGCAATGGGTAGCTCACCGTCCATTCGACGGCACGCACTGTTCCTGCGGGCCTTAAAAAGTTGTCAGTAAAACCTTGCAGAAGAGTCGAAGGCAACTGTGGCCAGAGGTTCGCGTCCGAAAGGATGGCTCTGGCCCTGGTATATATGGTAACGTAGGAATGGGGTAGCTTGTTTAATCAGTCTGACACTGTTTCTCGCTACGGTCAAAGACGGGATTCATCATTGGATGATTTTTATCTACCATAAAAAATACGATTTAACTTTTTTAATGACTTTTTTTTTCTTGTTCCAGGTCGCACAGCTCTTTCGGTAGCCTCCCTCTGCGCCAGCGGCTGTGCCTGTGCAGCCTTACTGCTAGAGAGAGGAGCGAACGTGTCTCTAGCTGACAGAGACAATGCCACGCCGCTGTTGGTCGCCGCTTTTGAAGGGCATACGTGAGTTGTACATTCTGTTTACTTGAAATTAATTTTATTTCAACTAGGATAATAAATACTTTCGGTTGTCTAAAGTGTTGTTTTGAAATTAAACTGCATTTCTTGTGCTTTCATGTTACGCGATTTCGAAAACTAATTGGGTTGTATTGTTTATCAGTATATAGTATAAAACAAAATCGCTTCCTGCTGTCTGTCCCTATGTATGCGTAGTCTTTTATAACTACGCAACGGATTTTGATGCGGCTTTTTTAATAGACAGAGTGATCCAAGAGGAAGCTTTATAGGTATAAAACATACATAATATATTTAATATCACCAATGCACCGCTAGGGGCGGGTTGCTAGTTTATTACATTACTTTTAGGAAAATCGATAGCTAATAGTTACAATAAACACTTAAAATAGTTCAAAAGCGGCCATTTACAAGTTTTCGCTTATAAAAATGTGAGTAACTAAGACGACAACAGCTTAGGGTTAGCACAAGAATGTTCATAGTACACCAAAAAAAAAAAATACAAAACTATGTTTAAATACCATTAAAAAACTGATCGGTTATTAACTTTTTAATTCTGGTCTTTTTTAACTGGTCAAGAGTGATGTTGAGTGAATTCACTGTATTTTATTGATTCTTCTCCTCTCATCATCATCATCAACCTAGCGTAGGTCCCGGTTGCTACCTTGGCTTTCACCTCGGTGCCCGCGGTCCGCTTTCCTGCCTAGTCTCTCCCACTTCGCTCGGTCTTTTGCGTCCTCTGCCTTAAGCCCATTAGCACGCATATCGTCCCTTACGACGTCGATCCAACGCCTCCTAGGCCTTCCTCGTTTTCCGGGTCCCGGCGGAGGCGGCATGGCGAGGCATCTGTTACCCACGTAGTCTGCCGGTTTTCGTAAAACGTGGCCATACCAGCGTAAGCGACCCTCCTGCAGTTTATCCTCTATGTCACCTGAAGACCTGACCTGAAGGCTGCCCCGGATGCGGGAGTTTTTAATGCGGTCTTTCCGCGAAACTCCAGACATCCAGCGCAGCATATTCATTTCCGTGACACGCAGGCTTTGCTTATGCCGCTCAAGTACAGGCCACGATTCACTGCCATACAAAAGAACAGGCCTAATGATGGTCTTATAGACCTGTCCTTTGAGCCTAATCGGCATTTTGGGGTCACAGATAACCCCCGCCACCTCACGCCATTTCGCCCAGGCCGCCGAGATACGTGACTCGACGTCGCAATCGACGTCCCCGGACTCGTGGAGCACCGATCCCAAGTACCTGACCTGTTCCGTGCGCTCGACTGTGTCTTCGCCAATGCGAACAGGAGCAGCGTTTGTTGGGTTACAGGCCAAGTACTCGGTCTTCGCCGTATTAATCTTCAGACCGCCGTTTTCCAGCGATTCATTCCACGCTGTCACACGTCGAACCAAGCGTCCACTGTCCGAGTCCGCCAGCGCGATGTCGTCTGCATACATGAGCAGCCATGGCGGCTGCTCATGTAAGTCCCTGATGTTGGAGGACAGCACGTCCAGCACCACGCTGAGCAGAAACGTACTAAGGACGGAGCCCTGGTGGTGATGGGGCAACAGCAGTCCGAACCACAGAACCGGAGTCTCGATACATGTCTCGGATGATGTCAACATAGGTCTCGGGCACTCCTTTGGATCTCAGCGCCCACCAGATCACATCACGGGGGACACAGTCGAAGGCCTTCTGCATGTCTAGGAACAAGAGGTGCAGAGGCGTATTCTTCGATCTGTATCCTTCCATGGTAACCCTTAGGGCAAAGATGGGATCCATGGCGACATGGCCTGGTCGAAACCCATATTGACATCCCGAGACGGTGCACTCCTGTCGGATCCGAGAGTCAATCACCCGCTCGAAGAGCTTCATGGTGTGGGACATAACCTTAATTCCACGGTAGTCGCCACACTCCTGCACCGATCCCTTGCCTTTGAAGACTGGAGTGATAATAGTCAGTCTCCATTGACTCGGGATCTTTCCGGTGAGGAGCATGCGGTTAAATAGGTGGGTTGAAATGCCCACACCACGAGGACCCATCGCCTTCCAGGCTTTAATAGGGACTCCATCGGCACCGACAGCTTTCCGGTTCTTCATGCAGCGAAGAGCCATATGCACTTCTTCGGGCGTAACCGGGGGCACAAGTCCCTGATTTGGAGGGAGAACCGGAGACAGCACCTCTTTGTGCTGCTTGTTCAGGAGCTCGTGGAAGTACGAGCGCCATCTCTTCTTCAACGCGAGGTCCTCGCAGAAACAGATTGCCGTCAGGGTCTCTTACACAGCGGCACTTAGTGATATCCAGTGCCGCTTTGACTCTGGAACGTGCCAATTTATAAATGAGCTTCTGCCCCTCAGACGATTCCAACTTATCATAAAGTGGCTGTAAGTGGTCTCGTCTGGCTCTGGCTACGCCCTCTTGGCGGCACTTTTTGCAGCTCTGTATGCGTCGCGGTCTTCGGGAGATTTGGAAGCTTGACACGTTTTGAAGAGAGCTTTCTTCTCTCTGACCTCCCTCTAGACTGTGTCATCCCACCACCAAGTTTCCTTGTCACACTTGCGGCCGCCCCTGGACAAGCCGAGCACCGACTTTGCCGCTTCAGTGATGGTAACCTGAATCCTGTCCCAGTGGCTTTGCACAGGTTCGCCATCGGTACCATCGCACTTGTCGCCGATGGCCGACGCGAATGACTGGGACGTGGCTTCATTCAGTCGCTACCACCGTATTCGGCGTTAGCGCTCAACAAACTTGACCCTAGGCTTGACGCGCAAGTCCATGACAAGGAGACGGTGTTGTGCAGTGAGACTCTCGCCGGGTATGACCTTGCAGTTGGCCACCTTACTGATATGGTGCCTCCGTATGAGTAAGAAATCGATTTGGGTAGCGTACCTCCCGCTCCTGTAGGTAATCAGGTGTTCGGATTTCTTTTTGAAATACGTGTTCACGATGGCAAAGCCGCACACGTTTGGAGGATATTTTCCCCTTTAGCGTTACGGTTTCCGTATCCAAAGCCACCGTGAACATGCTGAAACACCCACATGACCGTTCAGATCACCACCCAAAACGATTCCCTGTGACAACGGGATGCCACGAAGCACCCCACCGAGTTGATCCCAGAACGCAGCCTTTTCAGCGTCGCTGCAACCGACCTGAAGCGCGTAGGCACTTATCAAGTGGGTTATAACCCCATCAATAAGCACACCCACGACCATAAGCCGGTCACTGTAGCGTTTTACCTCCAGGACTGCGTCTTGAAATTCCTCGGAGAGTACAACGGCCACCCCTTTCTCCCCACCAGCTGCACACGTGTAGATCAGTTTGTAGCCATTCCCGATGAGCCGGGACCTGCGGCCTTTCCACCGAGTCTCTTGCAGGAATGCCACGGCCACCCTTCGCCTAAGAAGTACATCGGCTAACTCTCTCGCGCGTCCGTTCAGCGTGCCAATGTTTAGGCTGGCGAAGCGGAGTTTACGGGTTGGGGCTAGCGTCTTTAGCCGTGTTCGCCCCAGACACGGTAGCCCACGCCTACTGGCCACAGGAGTCGGGCGAATCTCCTGCGCGCCGTTTTGCGGCGGCGCCCTATCCGTGGCAAATAACTTTACTGTGCTATCCAATTTTTTATTGGCTATTTGTGGCCTTTACGGCAGCGACTACCGTCTGACCTCCCAACCCTAAGAGGGAAAGCCAGCGCCAGAGCCTCGTCTGCTGTTCGGCAGGTGCTCCAACTTGCAGGGGAGGTTGACTTGGGCCCCGAAGATCGTGGTGGGGCTCCATATACACCCAAATTGATTCTTCTCCTCTCCCGTAGTGAAATCTGCGAGCTGCTCCTGGAAGCGGAGGCCGACGTGGAGGCAGTGGACGCGGCCGGGCGCACGGCGCTGTGGGCCGCCGCCGCCGCCGGACACGCGCGCGCGCTACGCCTGCTGCTATTCTGGGGCGCCTGTGTGGACAACATGGACGCTGACGGACGCACCGTGCTCAGTGTCGCCGCCGCACAAGGTATAAGAGAATTGGTCACCTCGTGATGATCCAAATTGAATATAAAGTTCACTCCTGGCCCAAAAGCCACAATGAACCATCATAGCTTGTATTGGTCTATAGTACTGGACTATACTGTGCCGTAGTATGCTATAATAATTAATTTATCATACTGGTCTATTCTTGGCCATGCTGGACCATAGAGATCCATCACACTCAATCACACAGAATATTATGTAAATTCATATTTCGTGTCGGTTTTTTTTTTATGGCGGACAAAAATAATCTAAATCATCCGCAAGCCCGTGATGTCGGTTTTAGTTTGATAGTGAGATGTGAATAGTTAGTCAAGACTGGAGGAGATTGCGGAGTATGTAGCTCAGCTACGACGGTCTACGAGCTACGACTGTGAACAAACGCTTAGCAATAGTTAGCGTGACCCACGACATGCTGCATCGGTTATAAGACACCTAAATCTCTAACATTTTTCTCTAGAAACTACCATCGTCATCATGGCCCAGGATACCCATCCTAGGCCATGATGAAGATGTTAGTTAGTAGATCATGCTTAGATTTAGCAGCCCGTGATAACCCTATCACGGGCTGCTAAATCTAAGCATGATCTACTAGCTATAGGCCAAGGCGGCCCACTTAAGTCCACCACAATTCACCACTACAGCAAAAAACAATTATTTAACGCCATGATTGGCACATTGGTTCCTGCGCGGAACAAATATTTGTGATGTGTCTGGTCTGGGCATCTTGTAATATACCTATGTTCGTGAACGCACCCACGATGCCGCCATTTGACAGAAATGTTTTGTTCGTAGGCAACGTGGAGGTGGTCCGTCAGCTCCTCGACCGAGGACTGGATGAGCATCATCGTGACAACTCCGGCTGGACACCGCTGCATTATGCTGCCTTCGAAGGTAACACTTGGCTGTGACAGAATTTGTTATTTACTAAGAGATGAAAGTGTTTCTATATACTGTATTGTTTTGTATATTGTATTGTTTGTTGTTGTTGTTTGTTGTGTATTGTATTGTTGTTGTACAGTATGATGGATGTAGGATAATATTAATTGCAAGTGCTAGCGTGTTTTAAGAGTTTTGATTTCATAACTGCATCCAAGTCTACTTCGTAGGTACGAGAATACACCGAACAATTTTTATGTTTTTAATTCCGTCATGTCCGGTATATGAAATACTATCGATTTGTAGAAGTATAAGTAGAAGCTTTAGGGTTATCGAAAACTTATTTGCAAAATAAAGTATCATTTATCACTATCGAAGATTAAATAAAAAATAAAGTACTTTATTTTCGAACTAGAATTAATTAAGCGTGTACGAAATTTATTCGAGTTTTAGGAAATAGTGCTTGATTTTTAAGGGATTAAAACGATCAAAATTTGTTAATCTGACCTCTTAATTCCCAGGCCACATCGAAGTGTGCGAGGCCCTCCTAGAGGCCGGTGCGAAGGTGGACGAGGCGGACAACGACGGCAAGGGGCCGCTCATGCTGGCCGCGCAGGAGGGCCACACGCGCCTCGTGGAACTGCTCATCGAACAGTGGGACGCCAGGGTCGAGCAGCGCGCTCATGACGGGAAGACTGCTTTTAGGTACCACTACAATATTTATTTGATAATGGTTGAGCGATTGACTGCTGCGCTGACGGTCGCAGGTTCGATTCCCGCACGGTAAAAATGTTTGTATAGCCTACAGATAGGTGTTCCGCGTCTGGGTATCTTGTGTATGTGACTTTACATGTTTGTGAACGCACCCATGACACAGGGGTAATTCCTAGTGTGGTTTTGTTTTAAAAAACAAAACAAAACAATTGGGCCCCAAGAGGATACCGGTGACCGCGGTCGGTCTTTTAATTGTATCTGTAATTACGGTAGTCGGAAGGTTAAGTTAACCAACAATTGTTTATACAGTATACATTTCTGATTTAATGACTTAACATTTACAAGTGCAACAATTAATTAAAGGGTGCACAAAAAACGACTTTGTAAACATATTTATAACTAGCTTTTGTCAGCGGCTTCGCTCGCGTACATAAAATATAGCCTATGTCAGGAGTAAAGTAGCTTTCTACTGTTGCTAATTTTTTTCCAATCGGACCAGTAGTTCCAGAGATTACCCCCTACAAACAAAAAAACAAACTTTACCTCTTTATTATATTAGTGTAGATATCTTATTGAAATTAGAATTTATTATACATACAATTCCGTCTATCTTATTAAAAAAATAAAATTGTTAAACGGTAAGTGACCACACCGCAGCGTCTATTGTGTATAGATGCGTAGCTACATAGCCTCTTTGTCGACACAGTTTAGTAGTTTTGTAAGGTCTTTTCACGCCGGCGTACACTAAGCTTATAATGACGAATACGCGTCTTTGAAGCTACGCGTCTTACTGTCTTGTCTTGGAATCCATTGAATTATTAACGCTTAAGGGACAGTTCACACCGAGACGCGACGCTGTACGCACATTTTTATAGAGTTACTCAAAATAGGACTTTATTTACTATGCGAAAAGATACACATTTTATTGTGAGAATTTAGAATACGTTGCTCCATGCAGCGCTGCGCCTCGTGACGCCTCGCGGCGTAGCGTGACGCAGCGGTGCATCACAGGGTCGTGTTGCCAATGATTTTACTATTGTCTCGCAACGTTACGATGCGTCTCGCAGTGCCGCGCAGTGCAGCGCGAAATCACTGGCCTCTTTCTGCATCGTCGCGTCGCGTTTCGGTGTGAACTGACCCTAAGTAACATCGTAGGGACTCTATAAAGGGTTGAAGCCTATTGGAACTCAGGGTCTCTTTCTGAAAGGAAGGCTTGGCCCCAGTGCGAAGGGCAAAGAAGGAACGGGGTGGGGTGTTTAGTCAGTAAGAGTCTGAGACTGTTTCCTGCTCCATCTAAGAGCGGGATTCGTCATTGGATGATTTTTGCCCACCATAAAAAAAAACCCTAAGTAACATTATGATCTCTATTCCCTAGACTGGCAGCATTGGAAGGTCACGTGGAAACAGTAGCGGCACTATACGCGCGCGGCGCCGACGCGGACGCGCTCGACGCGGACAGGCGCAGCACGCTGTACGTGCTAGCGCTCGACAACCGCATGGCCATGGCGCGCTACCTCATCACGCAGTGTGGCGCGCAAGTTGACACCACCGACAACGAGGTAAGTCGTCAACGAGAACATTGCACTCTACTAAATCTCAGTGATTTTTGAGTCTCAGCAGCGGGAACATTATTAGTTAAATCTGTACAAAACTAAAGTATATACTATTGTTGCAGGGTCGAACACCATTACATGTGTCAGCGTGGCAGGGACATACGGATATGGTGAATCTACTGATCAAAGTTGGTGAGTTTCTCTTTCCTTCTTTTTTAATTGCAATAAACTAGTGCTTGACTGCGATCCCACCTGATGGTAAGCAGTGATGCAATCGTTGATGGTGAGGTGCGTTAGTTTATTAAGAGCTTATTCACTATAGCCTTGAAGACACATAAATTATGATCGGACGGAAAGACCGCAGCCGGCAAATTGTTCCAGTCCCTCGATGTACGCGGTATAAACGACGAGGCAAAACGCTTAGTCCGGGCCGCAGGTGTCTCAACAATGTAAGGGTGGATATTTGCCGTACAGATGTCCGAAGGTAAAATTGGGATGGCGGAATCAAATCGTGCAATTCCTGCGCACACTCTCCAAAATGCATCCTGTAGAAAACCGCAAGGCTGGCTACTCTGCGCCTGTGCTCGAGACTTTGAAGAGACTTTGATTTTTTAGTTTTGTGACATAGGAGTCTATTTATTCACTTATCAGGCGCTAGGTCCTTAACTAGTATAGTGTAACAGTGAAACTACGACTATGTGATTAAGTTTTCTGAGAAATATACAAATCAGGTTTAGGTGCAGTTACGAGATCATAATTATTTATCTCTAAAACTCAAATATATTTATATTTGATTTTACGCAATGCATCATGCTTTTCTTTTAATATTCACATAAAAGCTGGGCTTGCTTACTACTTTTATATCTTGCACGTCCAGTGCAATAAAAAATCTATACTAATATAATAAAGAGGTAAAGTTTGTTTTTTTGTTTGTAGGAGGTAATCTCTGGAACTACTGGTCCGATTGTAAAAAAAATTAGCAACAATAGAAAGCTGCTTTAGATTGGAAAAAAATTAGCAACAATAGAAAGCTGCTTTACTCCTGAGTGACATAGGCTATAATTTATGTACGCGGGCGAAGCCACTGACAAAAGCTAGTTAACAATAAAATTGCAATTTAAACAATCAAGGACTCATTACGGTCGTGATCACGATACGAAGCGACAGAAAGCGATGCAGCGCCAATGGTTTGATAAATGCGCGCAGACTCTTGTTGTTCGGTGACTTGCTTTATATAAACGGTAGCTGAAGTAACGACATTGCTCACAAGTAGAACAAAACCATCGCAACGCGTTGAATTGTTTACGTAGAAAATAGGAGTAAAACACTGGTGTGTTCATCATGAAAATTTTGGTAAGGGGTCCAAAAGAAAGATGTGAATTATTATTAGATATGACGTGTAAAAGTGTTGTGAAAAACCTATTTACAAAAATAAATATCATTTATCATTTAGATAATGAATAGAGCAGTGGTGGCCGAGTGGTAACGGTAAACATCGTGAGGAAAACGGCATGTCCTAGAACCAAAAATTCGAAATCATGTGACATTCACCAATCCGCACTGGGCCCGCTTGGTGGATTGTGGCCCATTCCCTCTCTTATAGAGGAGGCCTGTGTCCCAGCAGTGGGAACATTAAAAAAAGGCTGATGATGATGACTAAAGTAGTTTACTCACCTGTATCATGCGTGCAGGAGGCGCGGCAGTGGACGGGCGTGACCGCTGCCTGCGCACGGCGCTGCACGCGGCGGCGTGGCGCGGCCGCACGCACGTGCTGCGCACGTTACTCAAGCACGGCGCTTCGCCGTCCGCCGTCTGCACGCAAGGCGCTACGCCACTAGGTAAGTCATTGAAAAAATATACTTACTCCCTCTCACAAAAAAATACCTGGGTTCTGTACTGTAATCTTTTAATAATAATAACAAACATTAGGTATGCAAGATATAATATTGTACAATCCGTTCCAAATGAGAATAGGATCGATGGCAATGTTGTGACGTCACCTCGAACTGTCAAATCGAAGAAATTAGGTAGAGTGAACAAAAAAAGATGTATAAAAAAATATAATTAACGTACGAATCGTGAATGAAAAAAGTTTAATCAGAACTCAGTTTTTCAATTTTGTTTATCTCTGTTTCACTGTGTGATGTGTCTGAGTAGTGGTAAATAGAAGAAAAAGGCGAATTGTTTCTAACAATGAAAATAAGAAAGAAAATAGTTTTTTTTATAAACTATTTATGACTTAAAACAATATATTTGGCAAATTTATATTAAACCCTAACGTTTTTACTTCAACTAGAATTAACTAAAATTTAGTAATAAATAGCAAAAAAAAACTTTTTATTGATACGCAAATAAGATTTTTTTTGCAAACCGTACTTTTCACTCAAAATTTGACAGATCGAGGTTATTGACTTTCCTGTTCTTATTTGGAACGCATAATACTGTAACAGCGCTAACTCTGGTAGGGCTTTGGTCCGGAATCTGTAAACTCTGAGAGTTGCAGTAATCGTTTGTATTTACGTATTTTATCAACTTATTTCATTATAATTCAAATGTCACTTCTTACTCCATAAAACCTTAGACAACATTTTTTTTTCATCAAATTTCAACCCTATTCTAAAGTTGCCAACATCCTTCTAACGTTCAGCTAAGAAGTTATATGAATTCCTTGGGGTTACCACAGACGACTCATGTCATGGATGTTTCCAGGTATCGCAGCTCAGGAAGGCCACGAAGAATGTGTGCTGTGGTTGCTGCAACACGGAGCTGATCCTCAGCAGGCGGATCATTGTGGTGAGTGGAAGGAAGACATTTATGTTCAATTGACTGGCCTGTCAGTATGCTGATTACTATGGTAATTAGTGACCCTGACTGCTATGCTGGAGGTCGTGGGTTCGATTCCCACCCAGGACAAATGTTTGATGAGCACGATCATTTGTTCTGTGTCTGGGTGTAATTTATATATAATTATGTATGTATTTAGAAAGATATGAGTATGTTTATCAGTTGTCTAGTATTCATAACACAAGCTCTGCTTAGCTTGAGATTAGACGGCATTGTATGATGGTCTTTCAAAGAAAAAAAAAACCTTGCGTGGGAGGTCTATGCACAGTGCGACCGCACATGTTGCATGTCAATATTCATGCCTTCCAGACACTTTATAACACTGTGCATCATAAATGGAGTAAAAAATTAAAAACGGGAGTAGTAGAATAGATTTCAGATTGATGTATCGATTTGATCCAATTTTTGTCCAACCATTATTAATAATAAGCCTACCGAGACGACTGGTTCGAGACGGCGCGGGAGAAGAAGGTTTGGAAGGACTTGGGGGAGGCCTTTGCCCAGCAGTGGGACAATTAGGGCTTCAAAAAAAAATGGTTGTGACGGGTAACTCGTTGTTGCTTGACTTTTTGACCAGGGTTGGCGGAAGATGACGCGCTTGAGTTTAGTGCTGATAAGTATATTTGTGATCGAATTTGATTTTTAATTGTGGTGAAAGGTTTAGTTAGCTAGATTTTGCGTTACTGAATGTTAGCTATCCAGGGAGCGCTTGGCGTTAAGAATTTATTACGATGTTTTTGACGCCCTACTTCAGGTTGATGCCACTGCATGTCTTCTCTAACAATCCTTTTATGTACCAGGTCGCACGCCCGCCAAGGTGGCGTGGCGAGCCGGCCACGCCAACATCTGCCGCCTGCTGGAGCGCTGGGCCACGTCGGCGCCGGCGGCCCCCCCCGCGCCGCCCGCCCCCTCGGCGCCCGCACACCACGACCTGCCCACACCCAGGCCCACTAGCGCAGGTAAGTCATACTACGAATCTGTCTTGGAGCGCCATCTATCGCGCCACATAAGAACTAATCCTGCATCGCGCAATCCAAGTTCTCTGCACGATTTGAACATCTAGAACAACACGGAGTTGTCTGGGGTCCCGGTTCGGTTTCTGAAAGGAAGGTCTGATCCTGGTATGAAAGCTAAGAAAGAATGGGGTGGGTCGTTTAGTCAGTAAGAGTCTGACACTGTTTTCCACTCCGCCAGGCGGGATTCGTCATTAGATGATTTTTCCCACCATAATAAAAAACATATAGAACACAGCCCGAAATCAACTATCAGTATACAGTTACCTACCATACATAACACCTGTCTGATCGATCAGACAGGTATGTTGGGTCTTGAGCCACTTGGAAATTCAAACTATAGTAGATTATGAGACTAGGGGATAAAGCAGTGTCTTTTTGTCATATCAGTATGTCGAATTCCGAATTAAACGAATGTTGCTAAGCTTTCCGAATTAAAGAAGGGTCCATGCAGATTGTTGGTAAAATTTATTAATACTGAAATTTTCTGATAATTCAAAATTGTCCCGTAATTTCAAGTAGGTGCAGCGCTTCAATTATTGGCCCCTACACAGTAATTGGCCATTTCAACTTTGGCAGCCTAAAATAAGCAATAACCTACCAGAAGAGTAGTTTTAAAACTGCAATAAACAGTAAGCAGTTTTGACTGTGCTAATCTTGTAGGTACTGCTTATTTTAAGTCTTCAAAGTTAAAGTGGCCAATTACTGTGTAGGGGCCAGTAACTGTAGCGTTTACCTACTTTAACTTAAAATAAAGATAAATCTGTATACATAATCGTCTGTACCATACAGGGTCACCAGAATATAAGCGTCGCAGCGTGCACAGTTCGAACTCGACTAAGTCCTCGTCCAACATGACGGGAGGGTCGGCGAGGTCGCACTCACACCAAGAGGCCAACGAGACCACTGCTGAAAAGGTAAGGTATCTACGATAGGACTGTATCCATGAGAGGTTCTTTACAGGCACAGCTAATGTTTTAAAATTAAATCAACAAGAGACATTTAAAAATCGTATGGGGTAATATAATTAAAAACTGGCCTTTTTGTAAAAGGAAAAAAATGGGACCCTTTATACATTGTTGTTCGTCTGTATGTTTGTTGTCAGTCAAGACCCTTTATCTCGAAAAAGCGTCGTGGTATAGAGTTGAATTAAAAAAAAAAAAAAAACTTATATTAAGGTCTGCTCGCGGTCCCGCGGGACCGTGAAATGTGGGCGTTAATGTTGCAAAAAACATACATTTCGAATTTCAAGGTAATCAAGATTCATAGAACTTCATTTATACTTCCCGTTGACCTAAAACCTGACATTTGGCATGTAGATATATATTACAATATTTGTACATACGATATTTGTAGATATGTCTCGATTCGTAAAAAACCTTCGAGACGCGATTTCTGAATTGAACTACATATTTACGTAAGTTAGTTTGTACGGAGCTCTCAACATATGAATCTGACTCGCGCTTGCCCAGTTTTTTTTTATATTGCAGTGCCTTTACAGGGTCCATGTTTGAAATTTTAATTTTTAATCCAATTCTTGTACAACTTGTTTATAATAGACAGATTTGATAGATTGCTTATCACGTTTGTTCCAGGCAAACCGCGCGAACCTGTCGCTATCGTTCGCGCAGCAGGTAGCGCGCTGCGGCCGCGGACGGAGAGACATCCCTGAACACACCGAGATACCCGAACACCAGGTCGTTGAGAAGGACTCCAAGTTGAGGTTCGTATCTTGATATTAAGGTTCGTGTCTTCAGACTGGCCTGTCAGTCTAGTAGTTAGTGACCGTGACTACTATGCGGGAGGTCGAGGGTTCGATTCCCCCATCCAGGACAAATGTTTGTGTGATGAGCACGATCATTTGTTCTGCGTCTGGGTGTAATTTATCTATAATATGTGTGTATTTAGAAATATATAAGTGTGTTTATCAGTTGTCTAGTAGCCATAACACAAGCTCTGCTTAGCTTGGGACTAGATGGCGTTGTGTGATAGTTGTGGACATATTATATCATATTATATTATTATTAAAGCTTAAACAAAGTTAATACGACGGATTGTCTTTCCTTAAAAAAGGATGGTGTTGATTTTGATCTGCTATTGAAATGTTCTTAATTGCCAGTGGTATTGGCGAGTTTTTCCAGTACATGGGTTCGCACTTGCCTTCGATAGACATTTATTAAATATTCGAAACAAAAATATGCATTAATACTTGACCGATTGCGTCCTAAGTTTGCCTATGCAGATAAAAACGCAATACTTTCAGATGACTGTCAGTTTTCAGTTCTTACCTTGCTGCACCGTTTTCTTGGAAAACTCTTTATAATTAAGTAATGTTAAAGTAACCCTCGCAATGCTCAGGAGTTAATTTTATAAAAGCCGAGGGCTGCATTGACAAATTTGCACGTACACGCGTGTCTCGTGAGGGTTGACCCGCTCCCCTTTGGGGTCGACGCGCGTTCAGCCTTGTAATAAAATAGCAAAATTGTGAGCACGCGCACTTTTCTGCACTAGTGTGGAAAAAAAAAATTTGTTTCCTAAAAGCTGTGGCATAAACGCGGGTTTTCTAGGAAGTATTTTGAGAATAATATTATTCTGTTCAGGAGCTACATGGCGAACGAGCGCGACCTGGAGCTGGGCGCGTGGTCGGCGGCGGGCGCGCGCGCGCGCTGGCGCGGCGACGCGTCCCCGCTGTACGCATCGCCGCCGCGCACGCCCGTCAGCGACATCTGCAGCCCCACGCAACCCGCACTAGCTTTTGGTAAGTAAGGACCGCCGCCGCCTCGAACGTGTGTCCGCGTGATGGATTATCGCCCATTACCTCTCCTAAAGAGGAGGCCTGTGTCCCAGCAGTGGGAACATTAATAAGGCTGATGATGATGAAGTAAGGCACCATGTACTCTAGGAGCTACACGAACAAGACCGACTTGGAGCTGAGGCCTGTGCGTGCTTTGTCCGCCTGTCTGTCTAAATGATATAGAATAGAATAGAATAAAATAATACTTTATTGTACACCAAAAAAGTAACAATTTCACAGAAACTTATATTTTTATTTTGTATATAGATTTTTGACAAACTCTTTTACAAATCAATTTTTACGTCAGTTGAAACTCGATAAGGTCTGTTTATCAAGACGCTATAATATCGAGAACGCATGGAGGTATTGAGTTAAAATTTAAACCATATACTTAGGTCATAGGGACTCTGCAAAAGGGTCAAAACCTACTGTAGCCCAGGGTCTCTTTCTGAAAGGAAGGGTTGGCCCCAGTGCGAAGGGCAAAGAAAGAACGAGATGGGGTGTTAAGTCAGTAAAAATCTGACACTGATCCGTCATTGGATGATGTTTGCCCACCAAAAAAAAAACACCTAACCCGATTGTTCTTTGAATTTCGTTTACACTGTATTAAAATCATCATTATTTTTGACAGGATCTCAACCGCCCAGCCTGACTGCAGTCCAGCCATTACAAACAGACACCCACTTCAACAGAGATACCCATATGAGGATCATACTGGGGCGAGATAGCAAGCCACAGCAGGACCGGAGTGAGAGGTCAGTATTGTTAGAGCGAGATAGATGATAGTAACTGACCGTAACTACGGATCATGGACTTGTATAAAGAATTGGAAGTCTCTGTCACTCATAGCTAAGTGATAGTTAGTTTTTAACCTTTTGAATACCACCGTAATTAGAGACATAATAAAAAAATACGAGTTTTCAAGCGCTAAAATTCGCAGAGCCTAACTTCAAACTCGCCAAGATCCGACGGCTGTACTGTAAAGTAATATGTAGTCACACTCTTGATTTTAAGTTAAAAAATTACCAGTTATGTTTTTTTTTTTAATTGCAATAAACTAGTGCTTGACTGCGATCCCACTTGATGGTAAGCAGTGATGCAATCGTTGATGGTAAGGCGCACTAGTTTATTAAGAGCCTATTCACTCTAGCCTTGAAGACACCTAAATTATATTATATTGTGACAGAGTATACATACGAAAAATAGGTATATAATATAATCTTCTAGATCTACATGAAATTAGTAATACAGCTTACTTTAGTTGCTTTTCTGTTAGTAGATATTTTTTGGGACTTCATTCTATCATAGCATGTGATTATTTTTATTGTAAAAAAAAATCTTTAAGTTAAATATCAAATATTATCAGGGGGAACTGTTGATTATGTTTAAGATGTGGTAAACAAAGCTAGCAAAATGGATAAATGTTGAAAAATAATGCTTTTGTAATGTGTCTGATAATTCTTAACAAATTATTATGTTCAATGTTTGATGGGAAATTTGGCTTTCGTTGTAAAAAAAAAAACTAGTTGTGTTATTTTTCATGGGTACTGTGAAAGTGAAACCTGGGGCCTTGGAATGAAGGCAAAGAAGGAACAATGTTGGGTTTTTAATCAGTAATAATCTGGTAGTTATTCTCACTCCGCCCAAGAGCGTCCAATGTGATTGGATGATTTTTCCAGCTTAATTTTAATAACTGTTATTTAAAAAAAAATTGAATAAACTGTACTTACTTTAAGCCCACTCTTCTGGTTTCCCGCGCATTAACGGAGAGGTTTGCTAATTTTATTTGACTATGAAAAACTTTTTATTTACGTTCTGGGATAAATACCCTATTAAAAAAAAACTTCAATATTTTATAATCTATGTGAACGCTTGGTGTTTAACTGAATGGCGCGAAATTACTTTATTAGATTCAGGTTCACTTGGGGATCAAGAAAAGGGCTTTTTTTAAGCTGGAATCATCTAATGATGTTATAGAATCTGATTTTTACTGACAAAAGCCCAATCCTACGTTCCTTTTTACCGTGCATTCTAAAAACCGGGTTTTTCCCTTTCAGACTACTCATTTCAGAGTATGTTCTGAGTATTATTTTCTTTTATTTAAGTCCTGAAAGCCGAATTTCCTCTAAAATTTAAAAAGTAAATACATAAAACTACAACAAATGATATGTAACGTAGCGAGGTGTGGAAAGCGATGGGTCTCGTTGCGTACGGCAAGCTATTGGGCAGTATTGGACGAGCCAGGGGGCGAATATTGAAGAAAACGTGAGTGTGCGTGTACACTGAGGGTGGCTTGACAAGTGTGACTGTGGTGTCCTTGGGTTTTTTATTGCACAAGGGTGGAATTTACACGCACAGATGATTTTTTTTTTAATTTCTGTCAGTCATTCGGCTTTTGTTTGCTGACCATACAAAAATATTGAACATTAAAAATAATGGCAGGTTCCCGTGAGATACGTTCTAGACGTCTTTCGTCGCTCATTGGGGAGGAGATTTTATGTTTGCCTATAAAAAAAGAAATATTGAAAAGTCTTTTATTTGTAATCAAGTAAAAAATAATACAAGTAATAATCTTTGTCAAGATGTGAGACTGTTCAAAGGTGAAGTCTAAAATATGATGACCTTAGAATCTTATTATCTACGGTCGTGTAGTTTCATAGACGTTTATTCTTCATTATACGCCCAAAATTATTAACTCAAAAGAATTATACTTCAGGGATTTATACCTAAAGTACATAATGTTCATAAACACTGTTAAATTTTGGTCCCTATCATCCCGTGGAGGGTAGATCTGGTACATGAAACACTATCGATTTGTAAAGATAAAATTAAAAAACAAAGTACATTTTTTTTTCTAAACTAAAATTTCATAAACGCGTAAATTAATTTTCAAAAAAAAAGTTTTTTTGTAAAGATCTAGTTTGTCACTTGATTTAGGTTAAAAATCTATGATATAAATCATAGTTAAGTTTAATGATTAGTATGTTGAGGGACACTTACAGTCACACCTCTGGTATTTCGGATTGGCTAATTGGCTGGTACTGGTCACCCAGGCTTCATCATCATCATTCATTAATACGGTTAAATAAAAAATAAATATTAAGGCGTGAAGGTGCCGAATACGAATGGAGCTTTAGCCTTGCTCAAATTCTCACTCTTACTCAATTTGAGCTCGACGTGTGCTCGGCGCCGCCAGTTTAAGTGCTTGTTTATGGAGACGCGGCGCGTTGGGACTTCGTCGTACATTGCTATACAGGGTGTCTTTGACATCATCGCACAAACGAATACCATGGATCCAATAGATGATTGACACCCCTGGTGGTGGGATGTTTTCTTGTTTTTTTTTTTCAAATTTTGAAAAATGTTGTTTTTTTTAATTTTACCTTTATAGAATCGTCATTCAAAATCATGTACTGGATCAGTGGTATTTGTTTGTGTGGCGATGTCAATGACACCTTGTATGTTTGACGTTTGTGTTAGCGCAAGCGATGACACGGCCTGCTGCTGCAATGTACGACGAACGCCTAACGCGTCGCCCATCGCGCCGCCCATCGCGCCGCCCATCGCGCCGCATCTTCGTAAATAAGCAACTTAGGAATGAGTTTTCACTCAGGGATGACAAATATAAATAAAATGGGTTATGCTAGCCCTATCTGTAACAAAGGGAAATGTTAAATAATAGTACTACATCTTATAACACGCCGTATTACAAGTAGGAGCGCCGGATTGAAAAACGTTGCTGTAATTTATTATATTTTTTTTACTACACTACGAATTAATCCTATGTGGTAGATGCGTTCACAAACAGATACCCAAACCCGGAACACCTATCTGTAGGCTATACAAATACACTTCTCATCAAAAAAATCGAAACACTTCCGTTTTCATTGTTTCTGTCCGAATTTAACACAAAAAAGAATTCATACGATGAAAAAAAATACATATATTATAGCTGGCAGTTTGGCCATTACAGTAATAAGCGAAAATTCTAAATTCAAAATTAGAATTTCATTTGTTTATCTTATAAACGAAATGAATCACTGTTTTGAGACAAATGTGTGTTTAGGGTTGGAGTACATTTAGCGTTTAAAAACTAAAAATTGGCGCCTATCCTTAAACTTTTTGTTTTTTATTTCAATACTGTGACTTTGGGACGTCTGAAAAAAGGTTTTTTTTCTAAAACGTATGGATACTTCGCCCACAGAAGCCGCCCAAGTTGTGGCATTGCTGGATTCTGGCCTTAGTCAGCGTGTTGTGGCTGCAAGACTGCATCTAAGCCTGTCATCTGTTCATAGAGTCTATAAACGTTATCGGGAGACTGGTTTGTTCACGCGCCGTTCAGGATCTGGCAGGAATCGGGTCACTTCTGAGCGAGATGATCGATTTATTGTAACAACTTCTTTAAGAAATCGACGCCTTAACGCTTTTCAACTGCAGCAGCGGCTTCGTGTTGTACGAAGGGTGGCTGTAAGTGACTCTACAATTAGAAGAAGGTTGAAGGATCGTGGACTGGTACCGCATAAGCCAGCAAATGGGCCGAAATTAACTGCAGACCATCGAAGAGCGCGCCTTAACTTTGCACGTGAGCACCTAAATTGGTCATACCTACAGTGGAGCAAAGTTCTCTTTTCTGATGAGTGTAAAATTATGCTGTATGGTAACGACGGAAGGAACAAGGTCTACAGAAGAGACGGAGAACGCTATGCACAATGCTGCATTGAAGAAAAGGTCAGCTATGGTGGCGGTTCGTGGACGGTTTGGGGAGGAATCAGCGCCGACGGTAAGACAGAGCTTGCTTTCGTGTCTGGGCCACGTCTGCCTGCACTAAACTGTCATCGGTACGTCGAAGAGTGTCTCGAGCCTCATGTGATGCCCTATGCACATTTTATTGGCAACGGCTTCATATTCATGCACGACAATGCTAGGGCTCACACCGCGGGCGTCGTACGAGATTATCTTAACGAAGTCGATATCTCTATTATGGAATGGCCAGCAAGAAGCCCGGACATGAATCCCATTGAACATCTATGGGATGAATTAAAGAGACGAATTCGAGCAAGAGATCCTGCCCCAGAAACACTTAGCCAGCTGCAAGATGCAATCCAAGAGGAATGGGACAATATACCACAGCATGTGATCGTGACTCTCATCCGATCGATGAAGAACCGTATGGAAGCAGTAATTAGAGCTCGGGGAGGGAATACAAGTTATTAAATAAACGTTTTTTAGCTTTTTTTTTCATTTACGTGTGTTGTTTTATCCATTTCCTTTATACTCCATACGGAATAAAAATGACTCATTTAACAAAATACGAAACCTATGAAAAATTCATTTAAATTTAGAACATTAACATTAAGATTTGATAAGCTCATATTACTCACTATTAAACGACATTTAACATTTATTTCTGATAATCCTGACAAAACGTAAACTTGCAAGGTGTTTCGATTTTTTTGATGAGAAGTGTATTTGTTCCGTGCGGGAATCGATCCTCCGACCCACAGCGCAGCAATCGCTCAACCACTTCGCCAGTCGAGTCAATACTGTAATGTAATGTAATCCGGCTAGAAATCTCTCGGCTTGTGTACATTACAGCGACATACAATCCGCATGCCTTTACAATCCGCATGCCTTGTATTACGGCGTGTTAAACGATATCAGAGTGATATAAAATTATATTTTGTATATTAAGTTATATTTTTGTTTGACGACACGTTTGGCGTAGTGGCGGCGAACTGACCGCTGCGCAGCCGCCAATTCCTCAACCGTCTATTCCATTCTTCTTTTTCATCCGTTATTAACATTCAGTAAAATTATTAACCCATGCATTTAACCGTAAGCTTCGCGGCTCCTAGCACTAACTAAGGGTGGTTGGTTGCACGAAGAAATACTAACATATGGAATCATCGAGTTTGAAAAGGCTTTAAAGATTGGCTTCGGAGGAGGTTCTTTAAATTTTTTGGGTTACTAATTGTGGGTAGCGTACATACAGGATTTTTTTTTAACCAGTGCGCATATTTAGACATAATAGACTTGAATAGATTTTAATAAACAGATATTTTTTATTTAGATATGTGTCAATAGTAAAAAATTAAGTTAACGCTTACGAGACTTGTTTACTCAGAAACTTATTCTATGGACGTCGCTTGGGACAAAGTGGAAAAATGAGAAAAAAAAAGTTATAAACTAAAAATGGGAATGTGTTTTATTGCTTACACTGAGCTACAAAAAAAAAAAAAAAAAAAAATTACGCAGTGGTTAAAAAATTACCCGGTATATGATTGTGTAATGGGTTCTATAAGCATGTAATGTGTAAAAAAGCGCGCCTCCCGTGGGCATTCGGAAATCCATTCGTTATAACAATATACAATATATTCACGATTGCTAAAGTCTATTGAAAAACATGAAGATGGTTATTCATTTTTTTTAATGTATACACAACTTTTATAAAACAATAAAAATAGTAAAGCTGATGTACCATCAAATACACTTCCGCTTGACTACCGTTAAGTTCATTTTTGCTTGCATTCGAAACGAAAACTTCAAAGGGTTTGGTTTGTCGCAGTGTCACAGGATCCAAGCGATATTTTTTTTAAGTGCATAGATGTCCGTGATGGTATATAGGCGAGCTTAACCCACAATTGGATTTGAGAGATTTTATGTTTTTCAATACACAAATTAAACTCAATAATAATTTTGTTTTTTTTTTTCTGTGTTGAATCAACCATGGAATTACAGTAAATGATTTAGTAAGACTGCCATTTTTTTTTGTATTTACTAATATTGTGTTTTTTTTTCTAGTAAGAGCAAGAGGAACGGGATAGTGACAAATCCGGCAATGCGATTGGTCGCCAACGTTAGAAATGGTCTCGGTAAGTTACATATACCTATCATTATTTAGATATTTAAAATAGATTGAGTGTGAGTTGGACACGTGCACAAGGGTTTTATGCCGTCCGTAAAAATAAAGTTTTTTGAGGCAAGCTGTAATAGAATTACATTACTCACTTTGAAGCTACAGCTTCAAAGTGCATAGCATAGCATCAGGCTTATAATGTTCCCACTGCTGGGACTTAAGCCTCCTCTAGGAGGGAATGGACCGTAATCTACCACGCGACCTAGTGTGGGTTGGTGGATGTCACAATATGTTTTAGAATTTTTGTTTCTAGGACAGGAAAGAATACGGTATATGTTTTAAATACCTCTTACTTATCTTTTACAGATAGCGCAGCCGCAAACATACGTCGAACAGGCGTAGCCCTAGCAGCTAGCGCTAGTTCGAACAACCCAGCAGTCAAAACTAACGCCTTCCAATGGAGGAAAGAGACGCCGCTATAAGAAGAAAAGAGACGGACGAACGGTACAAGATTTATTTCAAGAGCTGTTTGAGGTCACGACGCTTTTTGAACTACCCGCGTAAAAGGGTATTTTTCTCAAAGATCATAGAGTTCTTTGGTGAATATATAATGAGTAGGATTGGAAAGTTTTTGAGTTTAAAAACAATATAATTACTACGTAAACACAATGTTAAGATGTATAATTTACGAAGAAAAAATGTCTTTAGTCTTTATAGAGCGCTGTCTCTGTCACTCATATGTACACAGTAACTTCTAAAACCCGAAGTTGTTATACTCGAGTACCGTATAGTTCGTTTTTGAATCCTAGACTACGATTTGACAACTTAAAATGTCAAACTCCAGAAAATTTTGATCATATTTCTAGAGTGTGACATTCTGAGTTGTCAAATCGTAGTCTAGAATTAAAAAACGAACTATATATACATTGAGCGATCTGGACTTGTAAAGAGTTGTAATTGATTTTTCAATGACTCCTACTCCTTGTAGTATTAATGTGATTATTATGTATTTGAAAATGAAGGGTAGTTTGTTTTTTAAGAGGAATGAGTTAGTTATGAAATATTGATATTATTTAATGATACGACAATAGCTTTGTTTGGGAAACTCGATAGTCATTTTTTTTAGTTTAAATACTGATTAGCGAATATGACAATTTTGAATTGAGAACTCATCACATAACTTTTGTCAGACTTTTACTGATGAGTAGTCAGTGAAAGTCTGAAACTCTTACTCGCTGTGTTCCTTTAGTTGCCTTAGCGTTCTAGGACCACGGGGAGTTTTTTAGACAATTTCACAAGCTTAAGGTTTCGGTTCCGTATTCCATAGATTATGCGAAAAGGTACCCTGGTGTCCTGGAACGACGGCAAAGAAGGCACAGGTTTGGTATTTAGTCAGTACAAGTCTGACAAGTCTCACTCCGCACAGAGCGGGAGAAGTCATTGGATGATTTCGCCATCTAAAAAAACCTGGACTTATTGGGTTTCTGCTAATCAGTGTTTAATTTAAGTAATGACGGGACCTCTATAGTCTAATAGCTGCAAGCGCGACTACTAAATGTTTTCTTTCTAGGTACCCATGTCGGTTTTTTCGTCAATAATTCTTCCGTTACAGTCTGGGGCCTAGATTCGAATCCGTCTGATGACAATTAGCTCGCTTTCAAATACATGACTAACCGTGAATAGTGAAAATTCGTGCTTGACTGCGGTCCCACCTGATGGTAAGCAGAGAAGCAATCGTTGATGGTGAAGCGCACTAGTTTATTAAGAGCCTATTCACTATTGAAGAAGAAAGAAAGTTAGAGAAAAGTTAAAGAAGTTATTTAAGCTCATTCCCCTTAAATAAATGGACCCAAGGAAGAGGTCAATGGATATATAACTATATACCTAAGAACGTGTATATAATATAAATATACATAATGTATAGTTCATGATTATTCGTAGGTGTATATTGGCAATACTAAAGACAATCGTATGTTAAAATAACTAATTGTTTTAAATATAAAATCAATTATTTGGTTGTTTTTATAACAATGATAAAAGCAAGTATTTTCAAATGTAGGCCTAATTTAATAAAAATAAATATGTTTGTATTATTCATATTGAAAATTACAAAAAAATTCGTAGAATATTTTTCATGCAGTTTATTGTAATTTGTGTATTTGATTTACAATTAGGCTGCTTATTTACTCTTTAAACTGTACTAGGCGATGCGAAACTATAATTTATATCTTCAAAAAGAAAACATTTTATTTAAAATTTGAAAAAAATAATGTGTCATCAGGGAAATTAATTGATTATCATTATAAAGTCGAATGGGTACACTTTTTTCACAGCCGATTTTGAACTCTATTCCGTAGGCATAAGGATGGCATTAAAAACATGAGAGATACAATACCAACTGTTTACGTTAGTCGCCATACAATAAAAGTCAAAATCGGTTAACAGACAGTAGAGAAGGTTTGTGTTAATGGCTAGTCTTATTGCATTCCGGTCGTCTGGTAACGGTCTAGACCAAGCCAGGTCGTCGACTACGTGCTCTGTTCCCGCGCGCCTCAAGGAGTTGTCAGCAACTGTAGAGGCTCAACTGCAGGGCTGAAGCCTACTGGGGCCCCGGTCCGGTTTCTGAAAGGAAGGTCCGACACCGGTATGAGGGCTAAGAAATGGTTTTTTTTTATGGTAGGTAAAAATCATCGAATGATGAATCCCACTCTTGAGCGGAGCGGGAAACAGTGTCAGACTTTTACTGACTAAAGAACCTACCCCGTACCTTTCTTGCCTTATAAGAAGGTATGGGGTGGGTTTATCTCGTTTTTCCCACCATAAAAAAATCTTATTGCATTCAACTATTTATGACTGCGATTCTATTGTCAATAGTGATACGCAATAATTTCCTTGACTTTACAGAGAGCTAGATAAACAAAATCATCTAGTCTTGGGTGCCGCTAAAACCTAAAAAAGTTTTATAGTTTCGCATCGCTTTTTATACAAAAAATGCTTTACTTTTTTACTAAACAAATTTTTTTCTACAAAAAAAACCGTCAGTATTATTAATTCCTACTTTAAATGTATTGGGAACAGTTATACGTTTGTGCATTTTTTTTTATTAAATACAAAAAAAGCAGTACAATTTTTTTTTTAAGGCAGTATCTCGAAATATGAAAAGAAAATGAAATTTGGTGTATTTCTATTGCTAACTTTTATTTGTAAGGATTTAATGAACTGTAAACTAATGATCTTCATTGTTTTAAAAATACTTGATAATAAAAATCTCTTATTTATTTGTTAATGATCTAATCTGAAAAAAAAAAACAAATGAAATATCGGTGAGAGGCGCCGATCGTTAGTAAATTTTTCGCATTTATTTAGTAGGCCTGAGAGTAGCTCGTAGGCTATTTTTCTTTTATGTAATCATTAAAAAAAATACGCATTTGCTATGTCCCACAGCTGGACAAAAGCCTCCCTATACATTTCCCATGGATATTCTTTACCATTACCAATGAGTCCATCTTACAAGTCAATATTAAAATACTTAATATCATTACGCAATATATATTTTTTCATTCAAATACTAAATTAAGCATAACAGAAAAACTCATCTCTTTGTATATGAAATAGTTATTGATTCCTAGAAAAAAAGAAGAAAGAAAAATAGTTTATTTACGCGTAACGACGCAAACTTAAAGCTAGTTAACAAACAACCAATTACATAAGGGAGATATGTGCCACTTCCGCGCAAAACGCCCGAACGCTCAGCATAAGGCCCGAACGCTCAGCATAAGGCTGTGGCTTCACTTTCTTCACTCTCGTTTCGCTCTTTACAGAGCGGTCGTGGTCACGTAGAGGCATCCACATCGGTGGTAGAGGCGGACAATACTCTCCGCACGATCTCCCGCCATCTCTCCCTGTTGGCAGACTGTCTGGTGCAGTCAGATACACGCGTTCCCACTTGTGGCTTCACGCACATTGCGAAAAATATACTTAGAGGTTTTTAAATGAGCGGTTCAACTACAGTAACTAACTTCTTACGAATACCACAGTAGGTAATATTTACTTTCAGTAATTACAGTTTTACACAGCAATAGAAATACGACCGAAAAAAGTGTCTGATCTCAAAACGAACAAACTTTTGTATAAACATATAATGAATTAGTTATCGACAACGCATGTATTCATATTTACATTTATTTTGTTTTTATATTAACTAGTCTGTATTTATGTAGTCATATAATTTAGATAATAATAGAGGACAACAAGAAATGTAATAAAAAAAACGCAAAAAATTCAAGACTCGTATTTTTATATACCTTACATTAATAATTTGGTTTAATTATGTAATCGGAACTTTTATTCTACAAAAACAGTATTTAAATCTTTTAGTTTTCTATAATAACATTTGTACTCCAGTCGTATTAAGATTAGCCATTTTTACAAACTTTTTGTACTGTATTTTCAAGCGATTTTGACTTCTATGTCGTAGGTTTAAGCATATCATTAAAAGCAAAAACGTGGTTATAATACCAACTATTTACTGCACCCGCACTTCGTCATACCACCAACGCAATAAAAGTCAAATTCGGTTGAAAAAACAGTAAAAAAAAAGTTTGTTTAATTGGTTAATCTTAACGCGAATGGACTTCGAAATTCACCGATTTCAGATTATGTATCCTACGTAGATATTGGAAATCGGCAGGATGTACAGATACCGGCAGGAATCTTGCTGGAAATAGATGAAAGAGCGAAGATCGCTTTTTACTATAAGACCAAACCAAATGTCACGAATTTTAGGTTGGTCTCATAATAAAAGTTGTTCATATTGATGTGTATAATGATCCTTTTTAAGGAAAGCAACTTTGTTTATGACAGACTTTTTCTAAACATAGATGGAAAATATTTAGTTAAATATTACTGACCCGACTAATACCCGAGTTTTAAACCGAAATCTACAAGCTTTCACTCCTAAACCCGGGTATTGCTTAACTAAAATAATATTTCATGCGTTTACTAAGTTAACACCAACATTTTGTGCGTTTATATACATAGGTATTATTTGTAAATAAATAAATATTGGTTCTGTTTAACCTTAATAATAAGAAGGAGCAATAATATTCTCGGTAGAACGCATTTAAATCATTTTTCAAGACAAACCGATTTATTATAAAAATCAGAGTGTGTATATTCCTTTCAAAATAAGATTACACATTTAAACAAATCTCTTCTACTGTCCAATCAACCGGTTTATCTATTCCTAATACATAAGGACGGCATTAAAAGCAAAAAAGTGGTTACAATACCAACTATTTACTGCAGCCGCCATTTGTCTTACCATCAACGTAATAAGATTCAAAATCGGTTGAACGGACAGTAAAAAAGATTTGCTTAAATGTCTAATCATAACTTTCATGGAGTTTTAGTAAGGTCAGTTCAGGCAATGTCAGCCTATATCGTAATTGTTTTCTACAAGCATCGTTGGCCATACGTAGTTTTTTTTTTGCGTTTTTATCGAGATTATCATTATATTTCTAACTTACAAGCTTTTAAAATCATGCAAAATGAATTTTCAAAATAAACCGTTAAGGCTACATTGCGCACTCTGAGCCACGTAATATTTATCACACTGGCTGGACTGGCTGCTGTCAAAGTGTTTTTGTCCCCGTTTGATATCCGCCATATTGGCGCTGTCGGTCACGGAGACTGTAGCGAGTGTCTACGGTACTAGAACTGGTAATGTCGCGCCGCATACTATATTAGTCAAAATAGTTCTCTGGACGCTCGCGAGAGGCGCTTCAAATAGGTACAAAAAATGAACTGTCAAAGATACGAAACAGCTTGTCTAGTGGTAAATAGTATTATTTGTCATTTTTCATTATTTCTAAAAGCTTGAAATAACGTACTGACATGATATTGAATTGCTGAACCGAAATACATACTGTTGTTAGTAAGAGATAGCTTAGGCAATCAGACAAAACTATTCTATGCAATAGTTTGTCATGATACAACTGTAGATATAATATTATGTAATTGTGTAAAAAAATATTAATTATAGTAAGTGAAATGTCGAAGATTTTTGAGTATTTTTTGGGTTATGTTACATATTTGGGTTAAATACTTTCTTTTTTATATTGATATACGAAATTTCTCACAAATTTTAATATTTCTCTAACCTTTTAACTACGGTCTGATGGGTACTTTCCCGCCCTACTCGCGAAGGTCACTGAAGAGTAATGTATAGAAGTCAATCTACATACAGTACGGCTGTCGGAACTTGGCTAATCTGAAGTTACGCTCTGCGAATATTAGCGCTTGAAAATTCATACAAAAATAAAGGTTAAAAAAAAATGCCAATAACAGTTTTTAACAGTAATAAAAACTGCAAATTGCATTTATTTGTTCAAACCATTTTAACCCATATAATATACATAACCACAGAAGTATTTGGTCGTAGATCTGTGACCCTGGCGGAATTTACGTGAAAGTGTTTGTCGTATATTTCCGCAGCAGTTGGCATAAATAATGAAATAAATCAGTATTTGAAAATTAAATCAAATCTGTAACATATCCTATAAATATTAAAAACAATTTGTAAACTTATTGGTGTTGCCAGTACTAGACAAATGATGATTTAATTTGTCTATTCTGTAATATTGGCAACACTGCATACGAAAACGGTAGCGACTGTAATATTTAGAATTTTAGTTGTATTTATTTTTTGTAAGATTGGAAAATAAATATTGTAACTAAAGAATATTATAAGTCGAAAAAACTTGATGAAATGGTTACTTACTTACTTTTAGGAAGTATATTATTTTTCTGTATTTAACATTATTAAAAATAAGAATGCAATGGCGGTCTTATCGCACAGGGCAATTTCTTACAGACAACCTTTTGACTGACTGAGCGAATAAACATCAGAAAAAATAAGATATTATGTTTAACATGAATGAAACAATATTAAATTATATATAACTAGCGACCCGCCCCATTTTCGCAAGGGCACTGGTATTGAATATATTATGCATGTATTATACACAAGCCTTCCTCTTGAATCACTCTATCTGTAAAAAAAAGCCGCATCAAAATCCGTAGCGTAGTTTTAAAGATTTAAGCATACATAGAGAGGAAGCGACTTTGTTTTATACTATGTAATGATACTGTGAAAACGTTCCCATTCTAATTAATCATAAAGTTTGGGACTTACTAAATTCACGCACCGTGCAAAAAGAAAAAATATATGCTATTTTCTAAGTAAGTAAGTAATCATTTCAAGACTTCAAATTGTAAATTCGGCAGCGATTAGGAAAAAATAAAATTAACAACTTAAAACTAGATATAAAAATCTCAATGGTAGTTGTGTTAGGTTTTTGGAATTATTAGGTATTGTATTTAAATTAATAAATTGAGTTAGCAAAGAAATATGCGTTATTTTTTTATATCGCATGTTTTTTTGTTAACTACACTCTTTTTAGGAATGTTTCTGTGAGGCTGTCAAAATTATGTGTTACCACATGTTTTTTAAATACAAATTAACAATTAACAGTGTCTTGCAGGAAATTATCGATGAGGTCACAAATTACATGATATAATTGGTTATTGAATTTTTATTCAATCAATTATAAGCGTTTGAAAATATGTCTCGTCAATACGTCTCATAATTTTTCCAATTATTGGACCTAAGTTGTCTCGATTATAATTCGACTAACCCGATAAAAAAACAATTTTAGTGACTTTAACGTGTTTTAATCACATAAACTTCTTTTAATTAAAAAAAAGTGTATTAAAAAAATGTGGGAGCACGATTTTAAATAAATAAAAAGTAAAAATATTATTTTCGCTGTGTCATATTCGAGGCTAAAATGTATTAAAATGTAACGGTAACTAAATCTTATAAGAGATGTCGCAACTATGGTGTGTATATACTTGAATTTTTAATTCGAGATAATTTGTAACTATCTACCCTCAATTGATGGGTTGCAATGGATTTTGGATTTTGTCAACAATGAAATAGGGTTTGTTATTCCGAAATTCGCAAATTATCTCGAATTTTAATTTCAAATATAATTATAATTTAAATAACAGTGATATATTTGCTTTATATTTTTTGTAACTTATTGCATGTATTTGGTTTTTGGAGATTTTCAATTTTAATACTCGCGTTGTCCACAATCTCACCTGATGGTAAGCGATGATGTGGTCGACTATGATGATAAGTTCGTTAATCTAGAAATAATCTATTCATTTTCGATTTTTATGGAAAATAACCTTATTTAAAATCGGGGGTTACTTTCAAAAGAAAATTTTCGCTAAATTAAAAAGACTAAACTTTTGTGTTAGGTCGAAAGAATTATCAATAGTTAAAATGCCTTATTATTATAATTATTATTTTAAAAAATCTTAGAAGCAAATACATGCAATTTGTGGTTGATAACGAATAAAAATCAATTCTTGCTAATATTCAAGTCAGTAATTTAGTTATTTGTAGCGATAATTATTTTTTATAGAGAAAGTTTTAATGTTTCGGTGCTGACCGTTTTGCTAGGGGATTGTCAAAAATAATATTTTACATTAAATTTATTTTTAATACAGTAACTTGAAAACCTGCTATCATCCCTACCACTTTTAGTTACGTTATTCACTATTTTCCGCTCTAGTGTGGAAAAGTGTGCAAGCTCGCTCCCGCCACAAGTTTTTGAAAGTATCTGTGCTTTTAACTTATCCTTACAGTGACTTTACCATGAAGTGTAAAAATGTCAGGCTTGCGAGCGAGCGAGAGGGATGCAGCTATACACCCTACATAGATCCATCTCTTTTACAATTCAGTTTAGGTCGTCAAATGAATTGCTTTAAAAGCTCCTGGTAGGCTATCAGTATGACGTTTATTGCGTTAAAATTAAAACTTTCTCCATAAAGAAGTGTTCGCAGCTTAGGGTTAGTGCTTTGTAAAAACTTAGCAATATTTATTTATTAGACGGACTGTGTGCGTTTCAAATGTGATCTATAATAAGTGCGTGTGACGTAGACGACGTACGTTCGTGGAAATATTATGAAATATATATAATTTCTCTTATTCTGTGTTTTATTTTTACTTTACCTCTATCTATATCATCATTACATAGTATAAAACAAAGTTGCTAGGTCCCTATGTATGCTTACATCTTTAAAAGTACGCAACGGATTTTGATGTGTTTTTTTTAATAGATAGAGTGATTGAAGAGGAAGGTTTATGTGCATAATATATTCAATATCAGTACCCGTGCGAAGCTGGGGCCGGTCGCTAGGATTTTATATAAAAGGAGAAACTGACTGACTGACATATCAACGCACAGCCGAAACTACTGGGACTAGGAGAGTGAAATTTTGCACAATGCCTTTTATGACGTAGGAGAACACTAAGGGTTTTTCAAAATTCAGCTCCTAAAGGGATGTAATGGGGGTCTAATGTTTGTATGGACAACCCTACTTTGCCGCGGGCGAAGCCGCTGGCAGAAGGCTAGTTTTAACATAATTTAGCAGCATAGCCTTATAATCTGTTCCAACGCTGAGACTTAGGCCTCCTCTGTAGGAGCAAGACTGGCCCGTAATTTCTTATGTGAAACACAAACACATTTTCTTTCTTTTATTATTTTTATCTTTGCCAATCCTTCCTAGCAACCCGGCCTACGGCAAATATCTACCCTTATGTTGTTGAGACATCTACAGTCCGAACTAAGCGTTTTGCCTCGTCGTTTACACTGCGTACAGCGAAGGACTATAATTTAGGTGATAATTCCGATTATAATTTAGGTGTCTTCAAGGCTAGAGTGAATGGGCTCTTAATAAACTAGTGCGCCTCACCATCAACGATTGCGTCACTGCTTACCATCAGGTGCGATCGCAGTCAAGCACTAGTTTATGGCAATTAAAAAAAAGATGGGACTTGCAACGGAGCCATCTAACGGTTCATTGCGACACCACACTACCAGCCTACCCTTTATTGGAACTGGTAACACAGAACTTAAAATACGCAACCCTAGCTATAGCAAGGGTTAGAAGCAAGTCACAATTATGAAGATAGATGGCGTTATTGTCGCTTTTGGACGCTACACCTGCACCGCCGAGAATGAAATGAAAGAAGGTAATTAAAACCTAAAAAAAGGTAAAGAATTATAGACTAAATGCACTGGAATTATGTCTAATTTTTACTCTGTCTCATCTTACCATGAAACTTTGGCATGTGCTTCTACCAGACATCAAAAAAAAAAAAATTGTGGACATCCGTAAATGAGAAAAAATCACAAGTAAAACTAATCGCGATAGGTAATAAAAACAAAACAGCATTTTGTTTTGGAAGAAAATTAAACAATAGTTTCGATTAGACCCTGAAACTGTTAAAAAAACGCTTTCTACGTACCTAGTTTTATTTTTAAGCCCACCATAGCTGAAAAAGTTCGGTATTCATTTGGGAATGAAACCAACGACACCCAGCGCAGCAGCCAATCGCACCGTTCCAACTGTGTCGGCAATTAATTCATTCATGTGAATTGAACTCGTTAAATAGGTACAGTACGGCCGTCGAATCATAGCGAGTCTCAAGTTAGGCTCTACGAATTTTAGCGCTTGTGCATTCGGGGTTGTAATTGCTGTTAAAAAGGTACTTATATTTTTTAAACTTTTGTAATGATGAGATCACCGAAGTCAAGTAAAGTGTACGTATAATCTAGTCATCATCAGCCTTATTAATGTTCCCAATGCTGGGTCACAAGCTTCCTCTCTAGGAGAGAGAATGTGGCTTAATCCACCACGCGGGCCCAGTGCGAATTGGCTGATGTCACGTCATGTCTTCGAATTTTTGGTTTTAGGAAATGCCGGTTTCCTCACGATGTTTTCCTTCACCGTTTTGAGAGCAGTGGTGATGAAATAAATTACACAAATTAATGCGAATGGCTGGGTTTGAAACCGTTACGAGTTGTACGTAAGTCGGGGTCACTCGGGTACCACTGCTCTCACTTAGCCACCACAGCTCTCACGTGCTTCTACTGCAATCTACTGCTTAGATCCTAAGGTTGTCTGATAGGTATCGCTGTCAGCGATAAGACCGCCATTGTACCTACCCATAGATTTAAGTTTTGTATACCTAAGTTAAAAAAAGAAAAAGAAAGAAAACATGTTTGTTTGGCACTCCATGAAGCATTACCAATAAAATAAACAATTACAATTTTAAGTTAACATCAGTTAAGTTCTGTTACTTTTTTTGTACAATAAAGTTTAATCTATATGTCATAGTTAAAGGTCGATATGCAGTTTCTTCGCGGAATGACTGGTTTATACCTCCTAGGTTAGGTTAGTTTATTTTTTCAAGTCAGACCTGAGGATTGACTAGTCAAACCTAGGAGCGCCGGAGCTTCGAGGATTGACTATAACATATCTATCTATCTACTCGTATTATCGATGCTAGCGCCACTATCAAACTTCCCGGAAGAGCAATTACTTCTAAACTGACAATTAAAAGTAAAACTCAAACAACAGGGTGTCGTCGTTCGTGCGTTTAGAGGAGCGTACTCGGTCAAATGTAGCGTGAACACGCCGTAATAGCACGCGCGGGATAGGGCTGGCAAGAAGAGAGGCTAAAATTTTTTGTCATTTTTTGGCCTGTCATAATTTTTAAGAAAAATATTATAAACTTTCATTTAGGTTCATGTGTCCTGATGTTTCACCAAGGCTCTGGGAATAAGGCAAGGAACGGGGTAGGTTGTTTAGTCAGTAAGAGTCTGACACTGTTTCCCGCTCCGCCCAAGGGCGTGATTCGTCATTGGATGATTTTTATCTACCATAAAAAAAACCTGTCCCGATGTTTGTGATCAAACTAACTTGTGTAAATTTGCTATCGATATCATATACTAGTTTATTAAACTATAAAGTTAATAATGCAGTATAAAAAACTTGAATGTAGACTAAACTAAATATTTAGGTACAGTAAACCCACCCACCACCACCAACAAATAACAGACAGAGTGACAGATAGAAAGACGGACAACTAAGTATTCCTATAAGGGTTCAGTTTTTCCTTTGGAATACGGAACACTAAAAAAACACACACTTAAATACAACAAACTTTCTTTTCCATAATATTACTTGATGTGCCAACCCTATTCTGAAGTAATAGTGGCATAATAAGCGCGGTAAAAAATCCGCTTGTTTGTAACCCGAGCGCTCCCCTTGTTACATCCACCAGCTTATTGTGGACCCTTACTGCGATTTATTTGACTTGTTAGTGAGATAAACAATAGTTTTAACCTTAAATAACATCGTTTAGGCGCAGATTCTTCAATTCGCTAAATGTCCAGCGGACGAAAGATGTCCAATTCGCAGAATGTTCAGCGGATGAAAAATGTCCAGTTTGCAGAATGCCCAATACGGATCTTTCGCAAATATATATTAGTTTTAAAGAAATAGTTGGAAATAAATTAAAATAATGTCATTTAAAAAACAATATCAAGTCTCCATCAATATTATTTTCCGCTGCCACATTTCATTTACTTTTCATAGTATGAGGTGAGTTTTTATTATCAATGGGGCACATTTTCACAGACTTTCTTACTCCTAAAAAAAAAAACCTAATAGGTATATATTTGTCTAAGCTGGAGATCAAACCTCGCTTTTTTAAAGACTGGAGCTACTAGTGAGAGTTCCAACGAGGGCAATCTCTTTGAACACCTCCTTACAATACCCAAGGAAGACACACTTATAAAATCACTACTTAAAAGAAAATTAAAAAACAATAGACTTCAACCGACTTCCGTTGACTGTCTCCAGAACCCTTGAAGCCTAAACGGATGACATCTTTATCCTAAGTACATCTCAACGTCAAAAAATCTCCCTTTTGAAATAAAGGAAAGGAAAACAATACGTCATTTTTGAGGAGCCCCTCAAGAAATTTGAGATGCGACACGCGCGAGCCACGCGGCGAATAGCGGAACTAAGCTCTCAACAAAGGCGGACTTTATTAGCAGTTTTAAAGGATTGGAATTTGATTTTGTAAATAATGATTATTTTGTTGTGTTGTGTGTTAGTTTTTTGTTGTAATTGTGTTTATTTAGTGGTGGGAATTGTTTGGGGTGGATTGTGACTTTGTGAGGCGCACCAGTAATTCAATTCGCGCTTATTTTGACTACCTAAAATTAACTATTAAAGGAAAGGTTAGCCCTTGTTATAGTTCGAAGAAACGCCAAACTTAACTTAGCAGTGGGCAGGGCATAGGTCATTTTTTCGAGTTCCGCAGTCATCTAGAAACCCTTATAGTTACGCCATATCTGTTTGTGCGTCCGCTCATAATCTCGGTGACCATTAGAATTACAAAGCTCAATTTAAATCAAGTTCAAAATAGTTTTCCTAGAAAATTCTTATAAAATTTTACTTTTGAAATTTTTTAAATTTTTTTTTCAAAAGTTAGAGGGGAGGGGGCATTGTTTTTTACTTTTGAAGCGATTATTTCCGAAAATATTAACATATAATGAAAAAAGAAATCACTCCCCACTTTACGTGTTACCCTAATAAAACATTTTTTTTACCTACTTTTTATTTTACCACTTGGTCGGTGTAATTGATAAATAAAAACATATTGATACCAATTTCAGCTTTCTAGTGCTAACAGTTGCCTGAGATTATTCGCGGACGGACAGACAGACATGGTGAAACTATAAGGGTTCCTTGTTAGTCAACAAGGAACCCTTATAGTTTAGTAGATATATTATGGTCCAAAATCTCACGACACCATAGTCAGCAATGTCATTAATAAGACACTATGCTGCATGAGACTACTGACATTACTGTTCTAACATAATTTCATTACCACAAAGGCCATTCATTAAGAGTTGAAGTTGATCATTTCATTATAAAAACGTCAAAGCTCCCTAAAATCACTTTTCCCATACTTAATTTTCCCCCAATCAAAACTATCAAAGAAATCTTTACTAAATTACAACCAACCAACATAATTAAAACTGTGCCAAAAATTAAATGTATCAAGTTTGACAGTTGTTTAAGAGAGAAACGCCGCCATGATGGATCAAATAAAAATGGCTGATTTTACTATGATAAAGTCGGGATAGTGTATCCCCCTGTCAAATTGCGCGGGAAATTAAATTAGAACTGTCAAAATAGATTTGGTGAGCGAAAGTGACGCGTTTATTGGATGCACGCGCCTGAAATTATCTTTATCAAAACGCTTTGTAAACGGCGTGGCGTGAGTAGAATGGTAAGTTATGGTACTCCTGCAATAAAGGTTGTATTTAAGATGAGAGCTAGGTAATAATTTGGAGTAGTCTACACTAATATAATAAAGAGGTAAAGTTTGTTTTTATGTTTTTTTGTTTGTAGGAGGTAATCTCTGGAACTACTGGTCCGATTGGAAAAATTTTAGCAACAATAGAAAGCTGCTTTACTCCTGAGTGACATACTCGTAGGCTACATTTTATGCACGCGGGCGAAGCCGCTGACAAAAGCTAGTAAGTGAATAAATCCAAACATTCTAAGACATGTGACATCCACCAATCTGCACTGGGCCCGCATAGTAGCCAAAATATGTCCATCGCTGAATATAGGCCTTCCCCGAGTGTCGCCATAACGTCCGAACTTTCATCAGATCCCTACGACTCTCACCAGGTCCTTGGTCCACCTTGCGTTATTATTGCCAATGGGAATTTTCATATGGCTTGTTCCAAGTACAAAAAAAAAGGGTCAAGTGCGAGTCGTATTCTCACAAAAGGGGTTTCAAACCGTTCGTAGCAAAAAATGGTACTGTAACTAAAAACAAACTTGCGTTGTTTTTTCACTTTATTTAAACATTGTTTGCAGCATTTAAATATTTTTATAAATTCAATATTGAAAACAAAAATGCTTAATTAAAACTAAAAATATAAAGTCAAAGTAATAATGCTAATAAAAAATATTGTTTCTCTTCATCCCTTTTTTTTTGAGTTTCTATTCATCGGAAAATCGTGCTTGTTGCGTGGGAGCCCGAATTAAATATTTTTTTAAATCGGTTTTTACTATTTGTTGTTATAGCGGCAACAGAAATACATCATTAGCGAATATTTCAATTTTCTAGCTATCCTGGTCATGAGACATAGCCTGGTGACAGACAGACGAACAGCGAAGTCTATTTATTTATTTATTTTATTTAACAATTTATGTACACACAGTAGATAGCAGGAGAAAGAAATACAGAAAACAGGAGAAGTAAGTACAAAGATGATGCTTATTTCTTAAGAAATCTCTTCCAGCATATCCCTCGCGACTGTAATTGCTAAAGTTCTGGACAGTCTGCTTGGACGCCAGCTGGACAAGCACTTAAAAATCAATGACGCTCAATTCGGCTTTAGACCTGGCTTGTCCACCGAAAGTGCTATACTATGCCTCAAGCAGACTGTTCATTACTACACAGCAAGAAAGACACCAATATACGCATGTTACCTAGACTTATCAAAGGCTTTTGACCTAGTGTCATACAATTTACTGTGGGATAAATTACGTAGGGAAACCTCGGTACCATCTGAAGTAATAGGCATATTTAAATTTTGGTATGGAAACCAAGTTAACCGTGTGAGGTGGGTGGACTCTTTGTCGGAAGAGTACAGGTTGGAGTGCGGGGTAAGACAAGGGGGCTTAACCTCCCCAGCGCTTTTTAACCTGTACATGAATAGTCTGATCGAGGAGCTCAGCGGCACCAAGATCGGATGTCATATTGATGGCGTTTGTATTAATAATATCAGTTACGCCGACGATATGGTGCTGCTGAGTCCCTCGGTGGGAGCAATGCGAAGGATGCTAAGTCTTTGTGAATCCTATGCGAGGACCCACGGGCTCAAGTACAATGCACTCAAGAGCGAACTGATGGTTTTCAAAGCTGGCAATAAAAGCTACTCTAAAGTACCACTTATCACACTAGACGGCGTACAATTAAAAAGAGTGACTAAATTTAAGTACTTGGGCCATTGGGTGAGTGAAGACCTTAAAGATAATTTAGATGTGGAAAGGGAGCGCAGGTCGCTGGCTGTCCGATGCTGTATGTTAGCCCGTAGGTTTGCACGGTGTACGGCACAAGTTAAGGTAACGCTTTTTAAAGCCTTCTGCCGATCTTTTTACACGTGCAGCCTTTGGGTGAAATACACGCAGAGGGCATATAGTGACCTGCGCATCCAATACAACAATGCTTTCCGGGTGTTGTTGGGGCTGCCGCGTTTTTGCAGCGCGTCCGGGATGTTCGCCGACGCCAATGTTGACAGCTTTTCAACCATCATGCGTAAAAGATGCGCATCATTACTATATCGGGTTCGCGCCAGCCCCAACTCTATCCTGAGGACATTGGCAGACCGCTGGGACTCTCCGTTTCTAGAACGCTGGATAAGACTCCATGCAGTTAAGTAGTTTGGGGTGGGAGAGTCTCTAGTGGATCTTAAATTTAAAGATAAAATATAATTACTCTTAGATTGTATTATTTTATTCACTAACACTAGATATAAGGCTTTTTATACTGTTACTAACAAAATATGGAACTTGATTCTGAATTAAATGTTTATTATTATCTTTCTATATTGATCTTTATACATATTAGCTATATTTTTAAATATTTTCTTAAAAAATTAAACAAAAAAAAAAAACATTTAAAAATATAAAAAATAGTAGCCCACCGGCATCGGGAACAGGGTCCAAGCTACCGGTGGTCAGGGCTCCTGAGAGAGGAATTTATTATTATTATTATTATATCTGCGAAAGGAGATTTGGAAAAAAACGTCTTAGTTATAGGGTTAATTTTTTACTCATCGGCTACAGAACCCGAAAAATCTTGATTATAGACTGAAAATAGTCAACAAAATGCGCGTGTCTTATCGCCAATCACTGTAGCACCACTTTGCCATTTAATTGGCAGTCTGTATACGTGGGGTGGCAAAGTGCCTCTCACGCCCTGTTTACTTGTGTCAAAATAGCAGATCCCTTATCTCTTATTAAAGTTTTAGATGCAAAAGTTAAGGGTAATCTAATTTAGAAGGTTTTATCGACGCGTAGATTATTTTATTACTCTTTTTTACAAGTTTTTTATTAGCTTACAATGTAACTATGTATGTTCGGCTCCAATCTTGCAAATCAATTTTGAAGCAGATTTCTTCAACCGATTGACCTGCAATTTTGCATGCATGTGTAAATTGCATGACAATGCAATATTATGATGACATGGAGCTGATCTGATGATGTAATCGCGAGGTAGCCATAGGAACTCTGTGATTAAACGGCACAACCACGTCGAGTTTGGGCTCGTGTGAAACGTCTTGACGAGTTTTAATTATATAAGTATAGACCACCGCTATACAAGCTTGTTATGAAAAAAAAAATATTTTCATTGAAAACTTGTTATTATTTAATTAGCGACATGCCCAGCTTCGCACGGGTACTGATATTGAATATATTATGGATGTATTATACACATAAACCTTCCTCTTTAATCACTCTATCTATTAAAAAAGCCGCATAAAAATTCGTTGCGTAGTTTTAAAGATCTAAGCATGCATAGGGACAGCGGTAAGCAACTTTCTTTTATACTAGCGACCCGCCCCAGCTGCGTACGGGTACAGATATTGAAAATATTATGCATGTATTATAAACATAAAACTTCCTTTTGAATCACTCTATCTATTAAAAAAAAACCGGCCAAGTGCGAGTCGGGCTCGCGCACAAAGGGTTCCGTAGCAGCAAATATAATAAACTTATTATGTCAATTTATACACCTGGTGAATGGAGCCTAAACTCTCCCGATATTTTGCCTTGTACTTATAGGTTCAGCCATCGTTTTCAGTGTAAGCACAATAACTTAACCAAAATTACAGTTAAATCAACCTATCTCAAAAACTATAAGAGATACTTTGATCAAACCAAAAATCGTTGAAAGAGTTAATTAGCATGCATCACCTCTATTTTTTTTAGAATTTTATACCCCGTAGTTATAAAAATAGAGGGGGGGGGGACATACTTTTTACGACTTTGAGAGCTGATATCTCAAAAACCGTTCACTTTAAGAAAAATGTTTTTTAGAAAACTTTATATCATTTTAAAAGACCTTTCCATTGATACCCCACACGGGTATGTACATCGAAAAAAAAATTTTCATCCCTCAGTTACATGTATGGGGGGCCCCACCCCCAATTCTTTTTTTTACTATTTAGTGTCATAATTTTGTAGCGGTTCATACAACACATATTCCCATCAAATTTCATCACTGTAGTACTTATAGTTTCCGAGTAAATCGGCTGTGACAGACGGACAGACGGACAGACGGACAGACGGACAGACGGACAGACGGACATGACGAAACTATAAGGGTTCCGTTTTTGCCATTTTGGCTACGGAACCCTAAAAATCGCATCAAAATCCGTTGCGTACTTTTAAAGATCTAAGCATACATAGGGACAGCGGTAAGTAACTTTGTTTTATACTATGTAAAGATATATCTAGACTAGTTGCGACTATGCGCTGGAAAGCCTCCCACAAGGTGGATTTATGACCTGGTCAGGGTTGCTGGAATCCTATAGATACAAGACGCACAGGACTGGTTGTTGTGGCGGCGCTTAGGGGAGGCCTGTCTCCAGCAGTGGACGATTTTCGGCTGAAATGATAATGAGACTAGTAATAGTAATATTTATTTGCGAAAAAAATGGTATAAAATGTATAAAAGATGGTAATATGAATACACTGGTAGGTTCTACATGTTTTGCTTCATGAATATAAGCATGCAAATTTACATACATGACTACAACCACTGTCATCGCCCGTTTTTATGCTCTAGAAACTACTTGACACTGTAAAAAAAAAAAAAAACTATTAACAGATAACCATTTATATAATTTACTTCTGAACAATAGTTCTAGACTGCGATACAGCGTAACGTTTAAACGCTTTAAACTCTCAAGCAATACGCGAACACCGGCGTACGCACACCTATTGTCTTTCTATTGTGTCTCTAACGACGGTCATCATCATCATCATCAGCCTTTTTAATTTTCCTACTGCAGGGACACAGGTCTCCTCTCTAAGAGAGGGGTACGACGGTATTCAACGAATATTCATAAGTTATTACTGTACATCGACCGAGTTCGCGAATTTTCACGATACGAACGCAATTTTGCTTAGGCCCTGACCTCTCACATTTCACCACGAGTCCGCGACCCTACCGCTCTAATTGTGAAGGGTGAGAACTCGCTCCACCCGCTAATGAGCTCGGCTTTATCACTACTGAGCTATCAGGGCGCCTTTGTTGTCACCACACCACCACTTGGCACTTTTCTAGTGCGCAGTTCACCGTACGTGCCGCGGTGAGAGATACTGTATCTCGGAACTAGTGTTTTTGTATTGAAAGAAGTGTTTTTAATAGTAGATTATGAGACTAGGGGAGAAAATAGTGTCTTTAAGTCGAGGGCGGTATATTAAATTCTGAACGTAATGAAGGTTTCAAAGTTTTAATCCCGAACGTCTGTGAGGGGTTTATAAAAAATCCTGAGACTTCATGAGATTTGCAAAGTCCGGCCGCAATCCTGAGATTAGTCCAAAAATCTTGAGATCTTGGGACAAATCTTGAGATATGGTAACCCTAGGTGAGGTTAGCCCGATCAGTCTGGGGGTAGGTAGATATTGTTATAAACCTAAGAAATAGTGATTTTATTAAATGTTCTTTTTTATTTTTATTTTATTTTCATTTATACAAAGGATACAGGATTATTTACAACCATAAAACCACTAAGGTTTAAACTTGTGCTATCATGAGTTAATGTGGGTAGAAACCTGAGTGAAGTGTGGATTTCAAGCCATCGAAGACAAAAGCAGCTTTATTCCCGTGTTGGACACCCTACTTTTTGATATATATTGGTATTTTTTAAAGAAACGTTAGCCCACACTAGGTATTCCTAAACCCCTGTGTCGTGGGTGCGTTTACAAACATATAAAGTCACATATACCCAGACCCGGAACACCTATCTGGGGCCCAAGTCTGCTATTTTCAAAATATTGTTATTCCAACACGATTCCATTGTCATTTTGCTAAAAGTTCGTAATCTGTTAATTCATAATGGCTGATCATTGGGCGGTCAGCGGTGTCGTAATAGAATTGTGGTACGAGCTGACTTGTATCGAATTATAAACAATAACTGCCCAATAACATTTTAATCGTAAATCACTGATTAAAGGAACTGTCAAAATTTTATTAATTTACCGCAATATATCAAATATTCATTTGTCATTATGTACGAGATTACCATTCTACAAAAAATCTTTCAATGAAATGTCAGTGGTAGATCATTGGAAAGTCATAATGACGCCATCATGTTAGTAGATTACCAAACTTGTCAAAATCAACAATTTTGAAATCAATGATCGACTATTCTGAAACTATTGCAATAGCAGACTTGAGGCCCCCTAGGCCATACAAATATTTGTTCCGTGCAGGAATCGAACCCGCGACCTTCAGCGCAGCAATCAATCGCTCAATCACTGCACCAGTCGAACCGTCATAATTCAATTTACGGAAAAAAATAATTAAAAGACAATTTACAAAACTAACTACATTTTAGAGAATCTTCCAAAACTCGACATTCAATAAATTCAGTAGGTAGGTACTGAGACGCCTCGATGACTCTCTCGAACCGCCTCAGTTCCAGGGTCGTGGTAACAGCAATCAAACCCATGTTAAGTTTTAAACTTTTTATATTTTTACCCTGATGGTTCAACATACAATCTATACTAATATTATAAAGCTGAAGAGTTTGTTTGTTTGTTTGTTTGTTTGAACGCGCTAATCTCAGGATCTACCGGTTCGAATTGAAAAATTCTTTTTGTGTTGAATAGAACATTTATCGAGGAAGGCTTTAGGCTATATAACATCACGCTGCGACTAATAGAAGCGAAGAAACAATGGAAAATGTGGAAAAAACGGGGAGAATTATTCATTTTTGAGGGCTTCCGTTGCGTGCGCTGCGAAAACGGTTCAAGATACCAAAAAAATATGTACGAAAGAATTATTCCTCTTAAAATGATCTTAAAAAAAGTCCGCGACAGTATATGTCTATCTTTTAAGATTAACTCACTAGAACCGTTTTTATGGGAATCAAATTTGGCCGAAATTATGCATTATTAACAATTATTTGTTAGAGTTGTATCAACATAATAATATTAATCTTTATCCAAATAAATGTGTTGTTGATTAAGAGTATGTAACTGTTAACAAAATTGTCTTTGACATCACTTATTTTCAATGAACATCTTGGAGGATATTACAATTTTAAAAATAACTCCGATATAAAACGCGCCGCATGATGTGCAAAATATGACGCTGCGCCTGGCCGGCGGGCGAGGAGAGGGGTTGCTTGCGGGCGACGCGGAGGGATTTTTTTATGGTAGGTAAAAATCATCCTATGACGATTCCCGCTCTTGGGCGGAGCAGGAAACAGTGTCAGACTCTTACTGACTAAACAACCTACCCCGTTCCTCCCTTGCCTTATTATCTTGAGGCGCGCGGAAGCAGTGCACACCGTCGACGACTTGGTCTTGGTCTGGACTGTTACCAGACAACCGGACGGCGAGCTACTTATTGCTCACTATCCGCAAGCCAGCGTCTACGGTGGCCGGATATCGGGGGGATCGCGGCGGCGACGGCTACGGCGCGGGCGCTGTTGCCCTTGCCTTATGCAGTCGGCCTCCTCCTTTATGAGCATTACTGCTTCGCAGAAGGCGGCGACCGCTAGCCATTCTTTTTCGCTGCGGACCATGGCCTGAAACAAGGCCCGGCGCGAGAGGTCGCCGCCGCCGATCACCCCCACGAGGACAAGGCGATGCTCTTCTCAAGCGGGGCACACCTCCACCGTGTCCTCCGGGCTGGCCACACAGTGGCGACACCCGGGCGTCTCTTCCGCACGAATCCAGCGCTGGAATCTCCTGAACTTCCCATGTCCGGTGAGAACCTGCGTCATGCGGAAGGTGAGGACGCCGTGAGGTCAACCCACGCCTCAAAGAGGGGACTTACCGCCGAGATTATGGCGTGCCCAAGGGGGGGTGTAGTTTTAGATAATTATTTATTTATTATTTATTTATTATATACTTTATTGTACACCAAGACATAATACATTGAAAGTGAAACTTGCAATAAAAAACATACAATCGGCGGCCTTATCGCACTCGGCGATTTCTTCCAGGCAACCCTGTATAGACAGAAATGGCCAGGACACAAAATGGGGTTGCACTTGGTGCAAATACAAAAGTAATAAAAAAAAAAAAAAACACATAAAAGAACTTAATAATAAAAAATAGATACATATATACATACATATAAAATATATACAGGCAAGGGAATAAGTGGTAACAAGAAGACAAGATCACAGTGTCAAGTAATGCTCCTTCAAAAGCCTTTTAAACACAGGCAGTGTTTGCGCACGTTTTATAGCCACAGGCAACGCATTCCATAGGCGAGCGGCCTGGACACTGAATGCCTTATCCAGGAAGGTAGTAGAATGCATTGGCATTTTTAGTTTCAAGTTGTCTGATGATCTAAGAACCTTTATGTGGGAGTCACAAAGGAATTGGAACCGTTCTTTGAGGTAAAGAGGAGAAGAAGGGAAAAAGAGCACCTTATACAAAAGGGAAAGAATATGAGCATTACGGCGAAGGCGAATTGGCAACCACTTGAGTTTAACACGAAATTCCGAAACATGGTCATATTTGCGCAAACCAAATATGAACCTAATACAAAAGTTTTGAAGTCGCTCAAGTTTATCCAGTTGTACTTCAGTGAGGTCAAGATAGCTGGCATCAGCATAATCAAGGATGGGTAGAAGGAGAGATTGTGCAAGCGTTATCTTAGTTTTTTTTTAATTATGTTTTTTTAAAAACTAAATTGTCTAAAATAATAACAGAAATTGACACGGGCAAAGTCGTCGGTAACAGCTATAATTTATAAGGCTGAGGAGGTTGTTTGCAAATATAAATATGATGCCCAAAATAACTATTCCACGCGGACGAAGTCGCGGGCACAGCTAGTAATTTATAAAACAACATACTATTTTTTATTCAAAGAATTTTAAATTCAAACTACGAATAGTCTGCGAACATCTTACAAGCCAGTGCGCTAATTCGTAACGTATGTGATCTCTTTACAGTCAAAGTCAAAGTCAAAGTCAAACTCATTTATTTCAAATAGACCATTTACAGGCACTTTTGAAATGTCAAAATTGAAGCTAGTTTGCACGTTCCAAGGCGTAGACTCCTATGGAGAAGAACGTGCAAGAAACTCCATGGGCACTCTTTTAAATCAAAATTTATATTTACATATTACTTGGTTACAAAATGCTGATTCTAATATGCGAGCACGATGTAGCGGTATTTAACAAAAAGTAAAATAATAATAATAAAAAAAAAAAAAATTCAAATAAGCGCCTAGCAGCCAAGAGATGACCGGTCTCAACTGACGGCACCCGTTCACGAGCATGACGCATGTATCAGCCCCACTCCGCTCAACCATTTTAGAGGGAACAGAATGACCCAACACACGCGCCACCATCAGCGAGACATTTGAGAGAGCATGACAAACTCTCAGCTGCCATGCTCGAATGTCAAATAAGTTGCAACCTAGCGAAAAATGCTCCATGGTACTTCACATTTACAAAATTTACAAAGTGCTTCTACATTATACAATGCTATTGTATCCAAATCAAAAAAATATAATAATTGTAGATAGTCATGAGCTTCAATTTAACAAATAAAATATAAAACTGTTACGAAAAGCCAATATAAAAAGGGCAACAACTTCCATCCTTTCAATAAATATGTTAACAAAAAAAATTAGAAGGCAAAAGTAGACTGTGGCTGTGGAGTAGAAACGGCATTTAACCAAGCATTATTATCAAGAATGTAATCTTCCAGTTTATAATATGCTTGTCTACATAGCGTGCGTTTAATACAAGTTTTAAATTTGGATTCATTCAATTGAATAATCTCACTTGGTAATTTATTATAAAATTTAATACAGCACCCCATGAACGAACTACGTACTTTGGCCAATCTGAACCGAGGTTGATCTAATTTGTCCCTATTTCTGGTATTAAAATTGTGCCTGTCACTTATCTTAGCAAAAAGATGAATATTTTTCCGAACATACATGATATTTTCATAGATGTATTGACAAGGTACCGTCAAGATATTTATATCCTTAAATAGTTCCCTCAGAGAATCCCGCCTGCGAAGATTATAGATGGCTCTAACTGCTCTTTTCTGAAGAATAAAAATAGACTCTATGTCTGCAGCACGTCCCCATAGCAAGATACCGTAAGACATGATACTGTGAAAGTAGCTAAAATAGACTAGTCTCGCGGTATCTACATCAGTAAATTGACGGATTTTTCTAACAGCATATGCTGCTGAACTGAGCCGTCCTGCCAGAGACGTTAAATGAGGACCCCATTGAAGCCTCGAGTCGAGCGCGATTCCTAGAAAAACTGTGTTTTCGACGAATTCAAGTTTCTCTTCGTTCAATACTATCTCTAAGTCGTTACTTTTAACATTCGGTAAGGCAAATCTGATACATTTCGTTTTTTTCCATTTAATACTAAACTATTAATAGTGAACCAGTTTTGGACCTGTTGTGAAGCACTATTTACGTAATTAAGATTTGTGGAGCTTCTATCGATTTTAAAAATTAAAGATGTATCGTCAGCAAACAATACTATATGTGGGTGGTTCTTTAATAAATAGGGTAAATCATTTATATATACTAAAAAGAGAAAAGGACCCAATATTGAGCCTTGTGGTACACCCATTTTGACTTTTAAACCAGGCGAATTGACACCATTTATTTGAACTTGCTGCTGCCTGTCATTCAGATAAGAATTCACCAAGCTCAGTGCAAGTTTACCCAATCCGTAATGATCAAGCTTTAAAAGCAAGGTTTCGTGATTAACACAATCAAAAGCCTTTGAGAGGTCACAAAAAATTCCTATCGCATCTTGGGATTCTTCCCACGCAGCAAATATGTGTTTTAATAAGGTCACACCAGCGTCAGTCGTACAACGTCCTTTGGTGAAACCATACTGCTGACTGTGTAAGATTTTATTGGTGTAAAAATGAATAAGCATCTGATCTAGCATAACTTTTTCAAATACTTTACTAAAAACTGGCAAAACGGATATAGGTCTATAATTATTTGTGTCGTTATGGTCGCCGGATTTGAAAAGAGGTATAACTTTACTGAATTTTATTACGTCTGGAAAAACTCCTTGGTCCACACACAAATTAAAGTCATCACAGTACTCCAAGATTATAAAGTTTTAATTTTCTATAACGCTCTAGCTAGTCATACTATTTATTAGCATAGTTCGTGTAAAATAATAAAATAACAACAAAGCGATGGAATCCATTCATTTCTGAAGATAAGTGTTCATAAAAGTAAAACAAGGTAAAAAATAATAGACCTTTCTTTTTAAAAAATCATATTCTAGGTACTGGTTATGATATATTTTGTTTCATTTTTTTTTTCTGAACGGCCATAAGTTATACTATAAGACCTTTCAAGGTTATCCATCCATTACCGGACACCCTGTATATCATCATCAGCCTTTTTAATGTTCCCACTGCTGGGACACAGGCCTCCTCTCTCTAGGAGAGGGAATGGGCCGTAATCCACCACGCGGGCCCAATGCGGGTTGGTGGATGTCACATGTCTTCGAATTTTTGGTTCTAGGACATGCCGGTTTCCTCACGATGATTTCCTTCACCGTTTTGAGAGCAGTGGTGATGAAATAAATTACACAAAGTAATGCGCCTGGCTGGGTTTGAACCCGCGACCTACAACTCGTAAGTCAGGGCCGTTACTACTCGGTCACCACTGCTCACCCTGTATATATAGACTCTAACACCCGTATTCACAAACAATACTCAAACGACTCTTGACTAAGCAAACGCACAGCGTTGAAATAGAGCTCTGTGATTGGTGCGTTTGTGTTGCGTAGTTCACAAACCCTGCCCTGTGCGCTCGCGAGCACTGTGAGACCGCATAGTAACGTTTGTGAATACGGGTGTTAAAATCCTGAGACTTCATGAGATTTGCCAAGTCCGGCCGCAATCCTGAGATTAGTCCAAAAATCTTGAGATGTCAGGACAAATCTTGAGGTATGGTAATCCTAGGTCAGGGTAGCCCGGTCGGTCTGGGGGTAGGTAGATATTGTTATTCACCTAAGAAATAATGATTTTATGAAATGTTCTTTTTTATTTTATTTTCATTAATACAAAGATTACAGGATTATTTATGTTAAATAGCAACCATAAACCACTAAGGTTTAAACTTGTGCTATCATGAATCTATCTCAATTTCGAAAAATATTGAGTTTACAATATTTTATGTGAGTACCTACCTACCATGGAGCAATTTATGGTTTAATGTTACAGTACGGCCGTCGATTCTTGGCGAGTTTGAAGTTAGGCTCTGCGAATTTTCTGTGCTTGAAAACTCAAGGATTAAAATTCGCAGAGCTCAAAAAAAATATTTCAAATAAATCATACAAAGTTGATACAACAGTTGGGCTCTGCTTAAAAAGGGTCATTGTACACACAAATATGAACAACTTTTACAATGAGACCGCCCAAAAATCACGAAAAAAAACCCTCTGCCGTGGTCTTCCCATCCGATTATAACTTGCATGTCTTGTTATGAAGAGGCTCTTAATAAATGCCTATATTAATGCGCCTCACCATCAACGATTGTACAATCCGTTCCAAATGAGAATAGGATCGATGGCAATGTTGTGACGTCACATCGAACTGTCAAAACGAAGAAATTAGGTAGAGTGAAAAAAAAAGATGTTTAAAAAAAACGTACGAATCGTGAATGAAAAAGTTTAATCAGAATACAGTTTTTCAATTTTGTTTATCTATGTTTCACTGTGTAATGTGTCTGAGTAGTGGTAAATAGAAGAAAAAGGCGAATTGTTTCTAACAATGAAAATAAGAAAGAAAATAGTTTTTCTTGTAAACTATTTATGATTTAAGACAATATATTTGGCAAATTTATATTAAACCCTAAAGTTTTTACTTCAACTAGAATTAACTAAAATTTAGTAATAAAAAGCAAAAACAAAAACTTTTTATTGATACGCAAATAAGATTTTTTTGCAAACCTTACTTTTCACTCAAAATTTGACAGATCGAGGTTATTGCCTTTCCTGCTCTTATTTGGAACGCATAATATCACTGCTTACCATCAAGCGTGATCGCAGCCAAGCATTAGTTTATATCAAATTAAAAAAAAAGATAATTTTCTATCAAATAAGTATTATAAATCATTTCGACTTCAAACACATTTTATAATGATAATAAAAAAACATATATAAAAAATATCCGCAGACAAATCCGGGAACCTCACAACTAGTCTACAATAAGTGGCGTTAACAAAACGACAAACGTTGAAATGCAACCCCAAATCGGCAAGCTTTTGATCCCTAATTGGCGGTCTCCCATTGGTCTAGACGAGGCACTTGCGCGCGCGGAGCCTTCCTATTGGTCAATTGTAACAAGCCCCGCCCCTATTTGTGGATTAGGGGGGCAGGTCGGGGGTGAAACGATGGCTTAACTGGTAAGCAGTCTTGATCGTAGGGGATTAGGATTTTTTCATAATTATGAGTTTTCTTTTTCTTTTGATTTTGTAATTGAGGAGGGGTTTTATTGCATTGGTTTTTAATTAACTATTGGTTTGTATTGGCATGGAATAATGTAGGTAAAGTGTTATTGTAAAATTAGTTAAGTTAAAATTAAAAAAAATATATAATTAGATTACGAGTAGAGAATCTAGTTTCATTATTTATTTATTAAATACTTTATGCACAAAAATACAGAGGCGCACTTAATGCCTTAGTCATTTTCTACCAGTCAACCTTAGGGTGATGGAGAGACAAACAGTGGTAGGTATAATAAAAGAGAAAAGTTAATACAAGAGTAGATATACTAATAAAGCATAAATATAATATAATTATATAATATTTACACAAATGACAAAAAACTATATAATATACTAGCGACCCGTCCCAGCTTCGCACGTGTACTGATATTGAATATATTATGCAAGTATTATGCACATAAACCTTTATCTTGAATTACTTTATCTCTTCAAAAAAACCGCATCAAAATCTATGTATAGGGACAGAGGTAAGCAACTTTGTTTTATACTGTGTAATGATATTGACACAAATAAAGTCAAACAAATGATTCAAATCGACAATTGGAAAACATTAACGCTGTGTGTGCATTAATTAACGAAATAGGTATTGTTTGGTTGTGAACGAAAATTCTCACACCCTAGTCGCCTATACCCTGACCCCAACTACTAGCCACGAATAACACAGGCTTGCGGACGTCGACCAATTGGTAGCTTGCCGTTCAGCACTCCGGCAACCGAGGTGACCAAACCCCAGTCGTTAACAGCGTGTAGTGATCCAAACGCTTCTCATCGAGATGTCAGCAGGTGTTGTGTTAGTCAGTAAAAGTCTGTCACGTCCTCCCACTCCACTCGGATCGGGAGAAGAATATAATTTGCCGCCTTAAAAAACCCTTAAAACCATTATTTTTGACCATTTTTCGCAACAAAAAAGAAAAAATATCAAGTATCAAGAATTTTCCATCGTAGTATACCATTTTGCATTCTAGGGATGATCCGGAGAGTGGGTTACACCGTCTTACAGCAATTTAGCTGCCTATCCCGCTATACAGGCGAACACAGGCGTGTGTATATGTACAGACTTGTATAGGAGGGTGTTGGGTACACCAGTTATAAGCTGGATATACACTGACGGAGTAAAATATGTATTTTAAGATGAAGAAACAAATGCTTGTAGTGACTGGACAGGTCCACTCAAATCTGTATGGTTCTTGAATGAATATAGGTAATTTACAAGGTCTTAAGATTAATAGGAATGGAGCGACTGGTAGTGCAAGGGAAAGTTGAGGGTAAAAGATCACGTGGACGCTCACCAACACGGTGGACAGACCTCATCAAATCGGTGACGCATTGCAGCGTCAACGAAAACTCCAAACACAAAGTAATACCGCCAAACATAGAACTTCATGGCGTCGCATCGCGAGAGAGGCGGTGGCGCAGGACTCGACCGACACATGACCACGGCCACTCTGTCAGGAGTACGACTAAGAAGAAGAAGAGAAGATTAATAGGGTCTCACTATCCATACTAATATTATAAATGCGAAATTAATTCTGTCTTTCTGTTGCCCTTTCCCGCTTAAACCTCTCAAACGATTTTGATGAAATTTAGCACAGACAATCTTTAGACCCTGAGAAAGGACATAGGCTACCTTTTATTGACGCAGACGAAGTCGCGGGTACCAGCTAGTATTCTTTCCTTCTTTCCTCAGAAGACCATTTCAGACACTAATCTGCATGGTTCTCATATGATTTGACTATTACATGTTTGCTGTATGGACTTTAAGAGATTTTTACACCTGAGTTTGTCGCTGTTTCTTCTCAGGGTATCTAGTCAGCTAAGAAACACCGGACTCATCTAGTTTATTAAACTGACAAAAAAAAAGTTGACGTGTAAAAGTATTATGGAAAACCAATTTGCAAAAATAAATAACATTTAAGATCTTTTTAAAGTTTCTTTTATTTATTTTTAAGTATGTCCTGGTTTCGCAAAAATCTTTAGCCCATCAATGAGTATAATTATTTAGAATTAGGGGCCCAGCCTGCCAGCAGGCAGGTTCGAAGTCTACTGGCAAAGGTCTAATTCAGAAAGGAAGGCTTGGAACTGATATGAAAAGCAAATAAGGAATGGGGTGGATTATTATTAAGTCTCATACTATGTCCCGCTCCACCCAAGAGCGGGAGTTATCACCATAATTATGTACAAAAGTATTTAGAATCTGTATGTTAATTTACATAATTCAAGCTCTTATACTCCATCCTAAGGTTGTCTGGTAGATATCGCTGTCAGCGATAAGAACGCCTTTGTACCCATTCATATAAGTTTCTGTGAAATTGTTACTGTTTTTGGTGTACCTAAGGTACATTAAAGTATTGTATTATTCTATTCTATAATTAGCGACCCGCCCCAGCTTCGCACGGGTGTTATGTTGATATTATGCATGTATTATACATACAAACCTTCCTCTCGAAACACTATATCTAATATAAAAAACCGCATCGAAATCCGTTGCTAAGTTTTATAGATCTAAGCATACATAGGGACAGGGCGACTTTGTTTTATTATACTATGTAATTATAATGATTTTTATCCCACCCAAAAAAACTTTATGTTTGTCACACGGACGTGCCAAAAAGGTTAATTTCAAGACTGTTGACAGTCTAGCTTCATTGCTAAGCTTAACTTTACACCAAGTAAAAAGTACCCCAGCCATTGTGTTCTGCCCCTAACATTGAATTCTTCCATCAATTTGCAGCGGAATGTCTCGATTTGATTCCGAATTCCGGCCCTATTTGCACTCGAGAGTTTAATCTTGTTTACTTTATATTACCTATATGTACTAGGTATATAACTTCACACCTATATCCCTCGGAGGGTAGACAGAGGTGCCTGTGATGTGAATTTTGCACAAAAAGCGGTTCTTCATTTATCACATTTTTCTGTTGCCGGGAGCGAAACCGCAGGCAAAAGCTAGTACGATGTAAAGATGATATAAAATTTATTTATAGTCATATAAGTATTTTATTTTAAAATTGAACCACTTTTTAAGTATTATGTTATAACTTAGATTAAGATTTCACAGTTTCTTCTGTTATTTCCTACACACTAATTATTATCTACATTTCTCTTGATTTCCCCTTTCGCAAGTCTCCTGGAACAAATTCTTTATAAATAAACAGTTTCTTTGTACTATTGTCTATTACGTGTTTTTTTTTATGGTAGGTAAAAATCATCCGATGACGAGTCCCGCTCTTGGGTGGAGCGGAAAACAAGTGTCAGACTCTTACTGACTAAACAACCTACCCAGTTCCTATATCGCCATACATACTAAGGCCCGAGCCTTCCTTTTCAGACGCAAACCCGTGGCTCTAATCGGCTTCGACCCTTCTGCAGGGTCCCTACGGTTGCTGACAACTCCTTGAGGTGCGCGGGAACAGTGCGCACCGTCGACGACTGGGCTTGGTCCGGACGATTACCAGACGACGAGACGGCGAGCTACCCAATGCTCACCGTCCGCAAGTCCGCGCCTACGGCCGGAAGTCAGGATCGGAATCCCGGCGACGTTTGGGGCGCAAACGCCGTTGCCTTATGCGGTCAGCCTCCTCCTTTGCTAGCATTACTGCTTCGCAGAAGGAGGCGACCGCCTGCCACTACTCCTCACTCCGAACCATGGTTTCTACCAAGGCCCGGCGCGAGAGATCGCTGCCGCCGATCGCTCCCACGAGGACACGGTCTATTACGTGTTGTCTTTTTCAGTTTTTTGTGTGTACATAAATTGTAAAATGGGAGCTCGAGCGATAGGAAAAAAAAACAAAAAAGTAAGTAAAAAAATACTTTTACTGAATTTTTCTAGGAAAAAATAAAATATAAAAACCAAGGGCCAAATAAATTTCGTAAAAACGTGTGAAAAAAAAAACAACATGTCGTGTCAATTAAAACTTAATACTTTACGCATGTATAAAATTAATTTCTTTAAGGAATAGTCAGCTGGACCAAACAATTCAAGTCCTAATAATCCCAGGAAGTACTGATACGAACTGTAAAAATGTTTTAGTTTTGAACAGTCTGTTTATCGAAAAATATATATGTAATCATCATCAGCCTTTTAATGTTCCCACTGCTGGGACACAGGCCTCCTCTCCAGGAGAGGGAATGGGCCGTAATCCACCACGCGGGCCCAGTGCGGATTGGTGGATGTCACATCTCTTCGAATTTTTGGTTCTAGGACATGCCGGTTTCCTCACGATGTTTTCCTTCACCGTTTTGAGAGCAGTGGTGATGAAATAAATTACACAAAGTAATGCGCCTGGCTGGGTTTGAACCCGCGACCTACTACTCGTAAGTCACTCGGCCACCACTGCTCATATTATTATTATGAGCATATCATATATGTAAAACATTACTAAGTTATTATTATTACGTTACGAGCCAAGGAAGCGGACCTTTATCAAAAGCCACGGGTGAACCCGCGAGGTTTGACAAGTATTCTATAAAAACCAAGCCTGTTTTGTGACTATCACCTTTAGTATAGTTCGTTTTTTAATTCTAGACTACGATTTGACAACTCAGAATGTCATACTCTAGAAATATGTTCCCAATTTTCTGGAGTTTGACATTTTAGTCTAGGATTAAAAAACGAACTTTAGTTACTCATCGAGGCCCATGAATATTCCGATTAATTATTTAACACCGACTTCCGAAATTAAACTTATTTTGCACTTTTTTTTATGCTTTTTTACACTGAAGTCGGTTGCAAAATGATTTTTTTTTTCACACTTTTTAGTTGTAGTACCCTTCGAAGAAACTTAAATCGATACCTTCCACCATCCGGTTCCATTATCAAAATATCATGACAATTTTAATAATATCAATCACGGCTAGGATACACTGATTTACTATATAATTCCGGTTTCCATTCGGATTAATCATGAGATCAGTACTATGGAACCCCCGCCCACCATTTTCCTTCAGTCAGTCACCGAATTCATGAAAAAAGAAAGCAATTTTACTTGTTATGACAGTTCTGCTATGATTTTTTGAAGAGTTCCGGTCTATATACTCGAAGTTCATCCTCAAATTAAAATAAATTATTTCTATGGTACTTAACAACTACAAAAAAAAAATCTAAATCAAAATCGGTCCACAATTGACCGAGATATCGGTAAAAATACGTAAAGCCGAACGTAGAAACTCTTCCTTTTCGAAATCGGTTAAAAAGGAAATTCGAAAAGCGTTTCCATTAAAAAAAAAAATTCAGCCAAAACATCATTAACAAACCCAAAATCAATACCAATTGCCAATAACTACCATTTCCATCTCGATTAAAAAAATTGAACTGTCTTAAAAAAAGAATCTCCACAAAAACGGTTCTACAGCGACCAATAAAGACTGTGTCTGTATTAAAAAAAATATACAGTACCAAGAGTGGCATCCCACCGCCACGCGGCCCTTTCTCCCACCCCCATTTCACCCCAATAACGACAGTTTATCGTGGCGTTTCGCCCCATTCGGGCCGTTTCACTCAAACAGCGCAAAGCGACCGATTATTCGAATAATTGTCTTCGATTAACGTAATCGTTGAAAAAAGAATTGGTTCCGAATTCGAATTTTTGGAGGGAAAGGATTTTTATTTTGGAGTTTTGTGTTTTTGACAGTATTTTTTTTATTTTTTGCGTGATGTTGCGTTTTTAATGGTGATGATTTAATGTTAATAATTTGTGGTTTTATTTAATTTTGGACGTATAAAAGTGGTTCATATAACAAATTAAAAGCAAAATAATTATTTAAATCAATAAAAAAAGACTAGTCTCATTCTTCGGTAATCGAAAAGTGGTTTGACTGTTTTGATTTCTACTAATTTTGCGCTAAAATAATTACGTTTTGTTACCTTTATGTAGATTGCAAGTGAAACCCTTAACAATTCAAAAAAATATCTACACAACCGTTGTTTAAAAAACTAAAAAAAAAAATTCAAAGATTAAAAACAAAATAGTGACACAGTGGTTCAAACAAAAGTGGCAATCGGACAAAAAAAAATACGCTTCTGAATTCAAAATCACAAAGAACACCCATGAAACGAAAATAACCAGAAAATGGACCCAGAAACGAGAAGCGAGTCCCCAACAGACAGCAATCGCCAGGAACACACTTCAAAAACATCATTTTTAATCGAAGACATACTATACCGAAGCCATGAGACCCGTACATTTAAGACCCCTGAACAAAGGAGGTTTGATTACGACAGGGACCCGAAACCTTTTTTCCCGGTACCCAATGAGATGAGGCCTCATGTTCCGGGGAGAGAGGGGTCTTATCTCCAGGTCGCTATGGGTGCTTTAGGGGCCTACCTGCATACGCCAAATACTTATAAGGCGGTTGAGGCGCCGTATTTTTTGTCACAAGGTAAGCAAGGAGTTTTTTTTTTACTCTCGTGAATCTTTTTTATGTTTTAGGGTAAAAATCATCCAATCATCATCATCCTAGCGGTATTAGTCCCGGTTGCCAACCTTGGCTTTCACCTCGGTGCCCGGGGTCCGCTTTCTTGCTAAGACGCCTCCACTTCGCTCGGTCTTTCGCGTCCTTTGCCGTAAGCCCATTGGCACGCATATCGTCCCTTACGACGTCGATCCAACGCCTCTTAGGCCTTCCTCGTTTCCCGGGTCCCGGCGGAGGCGGCATGGCGAGGCATCTGTTACCCACGTAGTCTGCCGGTTTTCGTAAAACGTGGCCATACCAACGTAAGCGACCCTCCTGCAGTTTATCTGCTATGTCACGAACCTGAAGGGCTGCCCCGGATGCGGGAGTATGCGGTCTTTCCGCGAGACTCCAGACATCCAGCGCAGCATATTCATTTCCGTGACACGCAGGCAGGCAGGTAAAAATCATCCAATGCGTAGCGGTAAATAGGGTCGGACTTTTACTGACTAAACGATCCACGATCCCGGTGTGACGCTTTCGCACTAACCCATGGTCTCAGGAAGCTTCGACCCTTCTGGGCTACTTTGAAGCGCGTGGAAACAGTGCGCGCCGTCGACGACTTGAGCTTGGTCTGGACGGTTGGACAACGAGCTACCCATTGCTCACCGTCTTACCGTAGCCGGAAATTGGTATCGGAGACACGACGGCGGCAGCGGCGTTAGCGCTGATGTCTTTGCCTGATGCGGTCGGCCTCCTCCTTTGCTAGCATCACTGCTTCGCAGAAGAAAGCGGCCGCTTGCCACTCTTTCTCGCTTCATGGCCTGTACCAAGGCCCGGCGCCTGTACGAAACAAGAGTGACCGCACCTATTTACAAAAATAATGTATTGACGCAAAATGGGTCCGGCGGTGACAAATACAACCACTTTTACGCGATTATGACGTTATTATACTAGATTAGCTTTTGCCCGCGGCTTCACCCGCGTGGTGTTGGGGTTGGGGTTTCCAGGATAAAAAGTAGCCTATGTCCTATTCCAGAGTGTATCCTATGCCTGTGCCAAATTTCATCCAGATCCGTCCAGCCGTTTTGGCGTGATTGAGTAACAAACATCCAAACATCGTAACTTTCACATTTATAATATTAGTAAGATTACATTTTATTTTAGAAAATCAGTTATCTTGAGGTTGTTATTTGAGTTCTTGGGTCGCCGACGTTTTCTTCTGTCTTTCTACCTTAATGAGACAACAGTGTTTTTCTGAGGTGCATCATCTATTTAGTAAAGTAAACCAGTGCAAGGTACATAAGTGCGAAGCTCATGGTACACATTTTTCGGAACACTCTTCGGTAAATGGTAAACATCCCACCAATATGCACAAAGCGTTTTGGGACACATTCATTATGCGTAGGCGTGCGGAGTCTGTTTTTTTTTTTTTTTATTGATTATAGGTTCGCGCTTGACCGCTATCTCACCTGATGGAAAGCGACGATGCGGTCGACGATGGAGCGCGCTTACCTAGAAGTAACCTATTCACTCTTGACTTAAAGATACCCGGATTGTAGTTTCCTGATGGCTACAACCCTGGAACCCGTTTTACGCAGCCCAGTCTCAAAGGGTTGAACAAATACAAAGAGCTTTCACTAGACATCTTGCACTGATATCTAGAGAGATCAGTCATCGCTGTCCCTATGAACAACGCCTAGATTTTTTCAGAATAAAGACACTGCGTGACCGTCGCCGTTCGCGTGATCTAATATTCCTATACAAATTAATTAATAGGTTTGTAAAATGTATCGATTTAGTCGAGCGTATTCAGTCCCTTCAAAACTTTCCAGGTATCCCATCTCCAGATTACTCCATATTCCTTTCCGAAAAACCAACCTTGGCCTCAACGCACCCTTGCTCCGAATATGTAAATTTTACAATAGTTTTTGCAAATCGCCAGACACAGATTTACATGGTGTTTCATTTTATAAGTTTAGGAGAGCAGTCTCGGAGCTTATGCAACTTTTCTCCTTTTAAATGTTAACTTATACATCTGTATGTTACATTTACTTATCCTCTTTTTTTACAATCCATTTTAGAATTTTAGTCTACTTTTTATTTTTTGAGTGCGTTTTTTATATTTTATATGTTAATTTTTTCAACTGAATTTATAGTGTAAGCTGTGTATTCCTGTAATAGGCTTGCATACCAGTATAAAGTATTCTTGTATTATTTTACGTGATATTCCTGTATGTATTGCTGTTAGTGTGCCAATAAATAAATAAATACAACCAGGGAATCTTTAAGTCAAGAGTGAATAGATTACTTCTAGGTAAGCGCGCTCCATCGTGAGATGGCGGTCAAATGCCTTCTTCAAAATAATTCCTTAGAAATGAAGCGGCACGATTATAGTACATAAGGAAGCATAAATTAAACAGAAGTGAGATTGGAGTATTTCAGAGTATTTTATCTAGTCCTAATTCGGAAGTGGCCAATGAGCTTTATAAATGTTGTATGCAATATATCCATAAGAGCCTTAGTTTAGTATCTAGTGTAGGACATAAAGTGTAAGTTATAGTGAAGCTGTCATAGTAGAATTACGATTAAAGCCTCTAAAAACAAACAAAAGAAAAAAGAACACCTTAGAAATAAATTTTCCTAATTATCTGATTAAAAAGAAGTGACTTAGGTTGATTCTAGAACTCATCGATAAAAATCATAGTGGAAAAGATATTTTCAATCAATTTACAAAATAGATATCGTGTTACAACCAAATATAATATCCACCCTTACGTTGTTGAGACATCTACAGTCCGGACAAAGCGTTTTGCCTCGTCGTTTATACCGTGTACTGGGACTGGAACAGTTTGCCAGCTTGTTCTTTCCGTCCGATTATAATTTAGGTGTCTCCAAGGTTAGAGTAAATAGGCTCTTAATAAACTAGTGCACCTCATCATCAACGATTGCATCAGTACTTACCATCAGGTGGGATCGCAGTCAAGCACTAGTTTATAGCAGTTAATAAAAATTACAACCCAGGAATCGAAAACATCAGATCTGTTAGAAGATAGCATCTATTAAGGGCCGGCCGTCGCAATCGAATCAAAGCCATCGATTATAAAAAGACACCGGGGCTCGCTCCGTACGCATTTAACTGATTATGGAAATAATTCCATTCCGAAGATTTCTCTGTTTAGCAAAAAAGTGTTAATTTTGTACTGTATACTGAATAAAATACGGTTTTCAGGCTATTTGCTTTACTTGTGTTTTTTTATGGTAGGTTAAAATCATGAAATGACGAATCCCGGCCTTGGGTGGAGAAACTTACTGATTAAACAACCTACCCCGTTCCTGCATCACCATACATATCAGTGCCAGAGCCTTCCTTTTAGACACGAACCCTTGGCCCTAATTAGCTTCGATCCTTCTGCAGGGTCCTTACGTGCTTTACTTGTGCTATGAGACCTTACTTTTTGCCTTTCATGATTCTAGTTTAACGGGAAGTACTGTATCCGCTTTATTCTAAAATACGTTTTAAAATAGTTCCGTGACTATTACTAGGTTTAATGTTAATTAAACTTAGTCCAAGTCGGATCTATTTTGGGTCAACGGCCGCGGCGGCTGTCGAATCCGTCTCGGCTGAACCGCGTTCGAGAAGTTTCGCGGTATCTTCCAGCCCAATATACCAGTGTCTCATCTTCTCAAGACGAAAGTCTAGTCATCACTGGCAACACGCACTGGTCAGTGTGTGTTGCCAGTGATGACATATGGCTTTGAAACGTAGACGTTCACAATGTGTCCCATCAGAAGGCTGTAAGTCACCCAAAGGGCAATGGAAAGGGCTATGCTCGAAGTTTCATTGCGTGATCGTATCAGAAATGAAGATATCCGCAGGAAAACCAAGGTTGCCGACATAGCCCAAAGAATCGCCAAACTTAAGTGGCAATGGGCAGAGCACATTGCTCGCAGAACGAAAGGTTCTGGAGTGGTGACCGCGTACCGGAAGACGCAGTGTTGGGAGGCCTCCACAAGGTGGACTGATGACCTGGTCAGGGTTGCGAGTATCCGATGGATGCAAGACGCACAGGACCGGTCTTTGTGGCGGCGCTTGGGGGAGGCCTATGTCCAGCAGTGGACGTCTTTCGGCTGAAATGATGATGATGATGATGCTCCTGCCATGTTTTCTCTTCACCACCCTTGGTTGACTGGTAGAGAATGCCTAAGGCATTAAGTCCACCTGTGTACCTTTGCATGACGTTCTTATAAATAAATAAATAAGGCGGTATAAGTTTCGATTTCCTTGCTTGCGTCAACATTTACTCGGTTTCTGAAACGAAGGTCCGACTCTGGTATGAAGGCTAACAACGAATGGGGCGGGTCGTTCAGTTAGTAAGAGTCTGACACTGTTTCCCACTCCACCTAATGGCAGGATTCGTCATTAGATAATTTTGCCCACCATAAAAAAGAAAACCTCGTTTCGTACATATGTCATTTGACACTTGGCTATCACTAATTTGACAGATGGTTCTACTTTGACGTGTGAGTCCTCAAGAATGACAACAGAGCCTTCAATCTTGTAGGGACAAAAACGTCAATGTCATAGACCTTCGTCATTGTTCTAATTGATGTCTCGCATCACAACGTTGGCATAGCTAAGGGTGTTTTTAGTATCGTGCGGATCATGTTCTTCTGATTACGCATGCGGATTTGTACGCATGCGTAACATACGCAAGTGCCTTACAAGTTTTTATTCAGTTTCACCTGTCCCGATGTTTGTGATCAAATCTAAATCTGATCTACTTCCTGATTTTTTTTTTATTGCTATAAACTAGTGCGATCTCCCCTGATGGTAAGCAGTGATGCAATCGTTGATGGTGAGGCGCACTAGTTTATTAAGAGCCTATTCACTCTAGCCTTGAAGAACCTAAATTATAATCGGACGGAAACACTGCAGCCGGCAAACTGTTCCAGTTCCTCGATGTACGTGGTATAAACGACGAGGCAAAACGCTTAGTCCGGACCGTAGATGTCTCAACAAAGTCAACGTAGGGGTGAGTAGTACGCCGGGATGTCCGATGGTAAAATTGAGACACTGACTGATTACTAATTGAGCTGAAATTTTGATTGCATGTGTTAATCAGATGACAATGTAAAATTATTATGTCGTGGAGTTGATCTGATGATGAGAACCCCAAGGTGGTCTTAGGAACCCTGTAATTAAACGACACAACCCCATCGAGTTTGGGATCGTCTGATTCGTCTTGACGAGTTTTAATAATATAGGTATAAACCGCACTATAAGAGCTTGCTATACAAAGTATTTTTATAGAAAACTTGTTCATACCAGTATTTACTATAATGGGTAGCCCGCCGTCCAGTCCGGACTTAGCCCAAGTCGTCGTCGGCGCGCACTGTTCCCACGCATCTCAAGGAGTTGTCAGCAAACTGTAGGGGTCCAGCAGGGTCGAAGCCTCCTAGGACAAAGGCTTGATGAGAAAGCGTATTACCGGGGCCCTGGGTTGAAGGCAACGAACGAACGGGGTAGGTTGTTTAGTGAGTAAAGAGTCTGACACTGTTTCACGCTCTGCTCAAGAGAGGGATTCGTCATTCGGTGATTTTTATCTTTCTTGAAAAAAAAAAACAGTATTTATTGTAATGCGAGCAATACGCACGTGGGACGCGATTTTTGCCGTTTGAAATTTTCTGCGTGCCGAGAAAATCATCACACGTGATGAAATCACGCGCATGATATTAAAAATACCCAAACGTGTTGTCTTAGGCCTACTTGGTTTTTGGTCGGTTTATCAATATATATACACCGTGAAATTTAAATGGTTGTTTTCTCGCGGCAGAATGACTTGTCATAAGGAGTACTTTTGAAGCATACAGTGAAAATGAAAATTTTTATTTTTTTTTATAAATAATTATTAAAAATATTTATCAACTCAAAAAAGCGAAAACAATAGTAACATTAGACGTAAAGTGTAGGTTCTACTAAAGTCGCACGCGCAGCACGCCGTCAAAGGAAACCGATTAATTAAATATTTAAACCAAAATAAGCTCTCGCTCATTGTGATACGTCATAATTAGCTTGCACTCTACAGGTCCATTTTTTGTTTTTAATATTTAATTTTTTTATCAAACGTTTGTATTACCAAGACACAACCATTTCGCTGAGGGAAAACAACTATTAAAATTTCACGGTGTATAAATTAATGCCCGTGACTTGGCACCCAGGTTGGTTTTTTTTTGGTGTTCTCGGTCGGTTCTGATCTTCAATGTTTGTACGGCGTCTCTCCGCAGACCAAGTCCCATCTTCCATCCTGCACCACATGCTCTATTACCTGTTCACGTAGGGACCTAATGACAGCGTCAGTGGACAGCATTGCCGTGGCCGATTATTGGGCCATCGGCTGATCTATCCGAACCAAATGTTCAGGCTTTGTTCGGACTATTCAGTAGATAGTTTATGTGAAGTTTGCACAAAATTGGTCGAGCGGTATTTCATTTATCACATTTTTATGTTACCGGAAGCGAAGCCGCGGGCAAAAGCTATTAGTTTCATAGTTTTTTATGTAAGCTGTGAGGCGCGCAGGCGTACATTAAGGCGTATAATTCGAAGGGCCTGTTCGTATAGTGGTCAGTGTCCCTGACTGTTAAGCCACAGGTTATGGGTTCGATTCCCACCCTGGACAAATGTTTGTGTGACGAGCTTTGGGTGTAATTTATCTATAGCTAGATGCAATCTTCGTACCGCCTAATAGAGATTTTTCTCACCGTTTAAACCTTCCCAAGTTTCGAAAAAAAGTGTTTTTTAAACCTACTTGCAAAATAAAAACCTAAATTAGCCAAATTGGTCCAGCTGGTGTGGAAATCCGTTGCTTAGTTTTGTAGATCTAAGCATACGTAGGGACAGGGGGAAGCGACTTTGTTTTATACTAAGTGTTATATAAATAATAAATTTATTTATTTATTCACAAAATCCACAGCAAAAAAAATCAAATAATTGACACTATAACGGTGGTGGTTCGGGACCGAACTGACGACACGTGGGTGCGAAATGGTGATTATTGAAGCGAAGCGGTCTCGTTGATAGTTTTTTATATGGTGGACAAAAATCATCCATTGACAACTCCCGCGGTTAAGTGGAGCAGGAAATAGTGTTAGACTTTTACTGACTAAACAACCAAACCTGTTCCTATGTTGCCTTTATACCAGGGCCGAGTCTTCATTTCAGACGTGAATGCTTGGCCCCAGTTGGCTTCGACCCTTCTGCGGGGTCTCTACGGTTAGCTGAAAACTCCTTAAGGCGTGAGTGAACAGTGCGCGCCGCGGATGACATTGAAAAAATCGTAATCTAAAAGTATGGCCGTTTTATGTTCCGATTATGGCACATATTTTGACACCTGCAAGGAAATCAAAATCTGTAGAGCACTTCCCTTTGGCCTAAAAATAAAGGACCTCGCGAGAGGCAGGAAGCAATGTCTCATAGCTCAATCATATCATAACTTTTTATTCGTTACAAGAGCTCGTACTATATTTTTTACAAGCTTCTGTCAGCGGCTTCGCTCGCGTACATAAACTATAGCCTATGTCACTCAGGAGTAAAGCAGCTTTCTACTGTTGCTAAATTTTCTCCAATCGGACCAGTAGTTCCAGAGATTACCTCCTACAAACAAAAAAACAAAAAAACAAACTTTACCTCTTTATTATATTAGTGTAGATTACGAGACCACTGATAATTGGTCATTATTAATTCATGCAGACCTCGTGCTCGCCTAACCTCTAGCGACTTACTGATGCAATTTAAAATATTTTTTAATATTTAGGATAGAGGAATGGTGGAGCCTTGTATCTGATTGTACAGGAATCCAAAATTCTATCTTTACCTAGAATATTTTAATTTAATTATTTACCTTGATTCACGGGATTAAAACGACCAAAATATAACCTTTCTTGTAGACGGCTAGTAAATATTGGGTATGTATTTGAATATCGAAGATTAAAATACCTACGCTTAAAATACCAATGTTCAAAACATCGAAAATTTAAATATCGATTACATCAAAATGTCGAAAATTGTTATACCTAAGCTTAAAACGTCGAAGATTGAAATGCCGAGTGATTAAAATTTCGATTGATTCAAAATATCGAATGACATTATTCCTAAGTTCAAAATATCAACATTTCACACATCTAAATTCATAATATCTACGTTAAAAATACCTACTAGTTGAAATACCGAAAAAAAATTATATAGGCAGTGTGAGTGTGTATTCATAAATGTAGGTGTTTATTTTGGGTTTTTATTATGTAAAAATAGGAAAGGAGGTTTTCCTTGTTTTTTTTGTAACCCACCTAGTAACTGATTACCATCTAGCAGCAAACAAGCATGCAGCAATCATGCAACATGCAAGCAAGCATGGTTTCTGTCACGGCTCCGGCGCTGCAGGGCTCCGGCAGTCCCACGCGAGCTTAACGTCGCAGATGGTCTAAACGCTCACCTACGCGATTCTAAATTACACTCTAGGGGTAGGGCAGACAAGACTACGTGGAGTCGGTTTTGCAGCGATACGTTTCTGTCACTAACTTTAGTAGCACAACATATTGACTTTCAAGAAAATATTTTAAATTAAAGACCAAGACACTGATTTTCATGGATAAAATAGGTCAAAATTGTTCCAAAACCGAATTGGAGCACCCCGAATTTACGTAGTCTTTTGGCTGTTACCCCTAGAGTGTATATAAAAATCCGGAGGCGCGAAGGGAGGGCAACCCCCGCCCGCTGTAACAAAGCATAGGCACCCGTGGGAGCCGTAGCGGCTGAGGTTGGTCGCCGGAGGCGACCAGCAAGCCGAAGCTGCGGAGGTGAACATGGGTGCCTATTCTTTGTTACGCAAGGGCGAAGGGGTTGCACTTCCCGTAGCGCCGGAGACGTTGCAGAAGCAACCTTTTTCCACTCATACTACTTATATCAATTTTTTTTCGATATTTTAACTGGTAGGTACGTATTTTTAGGGTGAATTATTGAATGTATTACATGTTGAAAATTAACCCATTTTTACACGTAGGTATATTAATTTTCGATGTTCAAATATTATATGTACCCATCGATATTTAGGACGTTCGATAGTTTGTACTTCGATATTTAGGACATTCGATAATCTGTATTTTGATATTTGGATCTTTCGATGTAACTTTTGTAGATATTTAGATTTTAGATATATTGGACGTAGAATATTTAACCATTCGATACTATAAACTTTCGTTATTTTAATTTTCGGTTTTATGGTCGTTCGATATATCCATTTTCGATGTTATGAACATCGATATTTTAACAGTAGGTATTTTAATCTTCGATATTCAAATACGTACCCTAAATATTATTATCATTTGTTTCAGGAGTACCATACCACGCCCTCTTCACTCCGTCGGAACTGTCGTTATCAGCTCTTAAACATTGCCGACGGAGGAAAGCGAGGACTGTGTTCTCTGACCCTCAGTTAACTGGTAAGGTTTTTATCACTATTACGAATAGTTATTGAATGAAAATGTTTGATAATGATGAAAATGTTCGCTTATGATACTCAGTGGTATAGTAACATACGGCCTAATATTTTTAAAAAAACTTTTAATCCTGTAGAGATTCAATCAGGAAACACTATAGATTTGTTATAAAACAAGTTTTCAATGGAAATATTTTTTCATAACAAGCTTTTATAGCTCGGTATATACCTTTATTATTAATATTCAATAAGGCCTTTCCGAAAACTACAAACACGTTAGGGTTATCTAATTGTATTACGGAGTTCCTATGGCCACCTTGCGACACCACCATCAGACCCTGACTACCATATGTCCAATGGATTTGTCCAATGAGCCAAAATATTATCATAATATTGCATTGTCATGCGATTTACACCTGCATGCAAAATTGCAGTTCATTCGGGTGAAGAAATCTGCTTCAAAATTGAGTTGCAAGATTTGAGCCGAACATACATAGTTACATTGCAAGCTAATAAAATAATAAAAAGCTTGTAATAAAGTGCTTTTTTATTTTAAAACTAAATGATACTAACTACCTACGACCATTGAACCCGCTCAGCCTAACTAAAATTTAACAGTACTCGTATGTATAAAAGACCAAAAACACACTTTTTTTCTCTTTATAAAATTAGTAGGTATAGAAGTAAAATATTTTTTTTTAATTCCGTACCCCGGAAGGAAATACTGAAACCTTTATAGGATCCGTTTGTTTTTTGTCTGTCTGTCGCGGTCTGTCTGTTTATTCCTTTATATCGCATTAGAATCAGTTCAGTAGTTTAACCTTGAGAGCGTAACAGACAGACAAACGGAGTTATTTTCACATTTATAATATTAAAGTACGGATTTTCTTTCCGCATATTCATATGTGGAGCATCATCATCATTTCAAAAGTGGATGGCTTTCGGCTGAAATGATGATGATGATTATTGGATATATGGAGATAATTCGAAATTAAGAGTTAGACCTATCATGTAAATGAAACAGCTTTCATTGAGGATTTGAAACCCTTTTTATGATACGGAACCCTTCGTGTGTGAGTCCGATTCACACTTGGCTAGTTTTTAGGGTTTCGTAAGCAAAGGGTAAAAACGGGACCCTATTACTAAGTCTTTGCTGTCTGTCTATCTGTCTGTCACCAGGCTGTATCTCAAATACCGCTTGCTAGTTATAGCTTGACAGTTGAAATTTTCACAAATTATGTATTTCTGTTGCCGATATAATAACAATTACTAAAAACAAAATAAAATAAATAGTTAAGGTAAGCTCCTATGCAACAATACTTTTGTGTGTTATCTGACTCGCACTTAGCTGATTTTTTTATTTAATAGTTAAATCTCTTTGAAAACTTATCTACACTAATATAATAAAGAGGTAAAGTGTGTTTTTTTGTTTGTAGAAGGTAATCTCTGGAACTACTGGTCCGATTGGAAAAAAATAGCAACAATAGAAAGCTGCTTTACTCTAGTAACCAATATTTTATCATAACGATCATTTATTTCACCCAGGACTAGAAAAACGCTTCGAATCGCAGCGATACCTCTCAACTCCTGAGCGGGTGGAACTAGCAGGAGCCCTGAACTTATCGGAGACTCAGGTCAAGACTTGGTTTCAGAACAGGAGGATGAAACATAAGAAGCAGATGAGGAAACAGCAACAACAAAGAGGTGAGGATGTTATAAATAAAATAGAAATAAAACACTTTTGCTGGTTGAAATAAAATTGACTGATTTAGGACCTCTATATTAAAAAGGCCTTCTTTAGGCCGGAAGGCAAGAAGTTGCATTTCGGGGAGTGTGCGTCGGAATTATATACCTAACTTAATTCCGCCTAGCCCGTTCCATCATAGGACCACCAGATGTACTGCGTTGCGCCACTGGTACAAAGTGGACATCCCACATATTTATTTATTTATTCTTCATGCAAAACAAGGTACAAGGTATACGTACAAAACATTTTGGGAACGCATTCATTATGCGTAGGTACAGCCAAGGAGTGGATTGGAGTGGATGGCATTCCTTGCCGGAGTCTGTGTTTCCTCATGGCTACAACCCGGGAATTTTTAAGTCAAGAGTGAATAGGTTACTTCTAGATAAGCGCGCTCCGCATTGTCGCTTTCCATCAGGTGAGATAGCGGTTAAACACGATCCTATAATAAAAAAAGGCCGTTCTACCTTAAGGATTGACCAGAAGTGGCTAAGGATCGAAATATTGGAATAACAGAAGGGAGGCCTTTGGCCTGCAGTGGGACACAACGGGCTCATAATAATAATAATTATGGCCTAAACAGATAACCGCGTTGAAGCACCGCGCCGCTAAAATCGGCAGTGGCGTCCGACGCTCTTTTTCGCGTCGCCGCAACGCTACTTTCGACATTTAATCTCGTGTCCTACAGCGATTTTTCAAGATTTTTGAGTGTTGATAGACATTTCTTTGCCATGAATCGTAATAAACTTATGATTATCTGTTATTAAGAAGAGGTTTCTTCGAACATAATGAGTTCTCGGTAGGTAACTCTTGCGCCATCTCATCTTCCTAGCTCGTCATACTGTGCCGGTGCTGCCGCTGCGGCTGCGGAGATCCTCAAGCGGCTGAAATGTACTAACCTTGTTGGTAGTTATATTTTTGAGGCGTTTGGAGTTGAAACTCTTGGATCGTGGGGTCCGAGTGCCCACAAGTTGTTTAATTAGCTTTCTTAACGCCTTGTTGATACTTCGCGTGACCCAAAGGCTAGCTTTTACCTTGGGCAGAGAATAAGCATTGCCATACAGCGTGGCAATAGTAAATAGAATTTAACTAGTTTGCCATTAATAAGTAACCATGGAGTTTCTTGCCGGTTCTTTTCCATAGGAAATTACAATTTGGAACCGTGCACTAGTTTCTGACGTTTTACAAGTGCCCATGTAGGCCTGTGTGAAATAAAATATTTTGACTTTGAAAATGACGCGTTAAGAAGAAGGGCTTTACGCCTTGCGTTCGCTTCCTTAAGGGATACCAAGGGTCGAGGAATATAAGGCAAAGAAGGAACATACGCTTCACATTAAAAACATCACATTATAAAACTGTTATTAAAAAAAAAAGTCTGTTTTTTTTAATTAGGACAAAAACCGACGTAATATTGCGCATCTAAGGCCTCCTATTCCCTCTCCTAGAGAGAGGAGGCCTGTGTCCCTGCAGTGGGAACATTAAAAGGCTGATGATGATGATGAAGGCCTCCTATATAGGGTGGACCGATGACCTGGCAAAAAAAGGGAATCCTACGGATGTGAGATTCACAGGACTGTTCATTATAACGATATTTGGGGAGGTCTATTTTTTTTAATAATAATAAACTTCGTTTACGCTCTGTTCGTCTAGATCAGAAGAAATCATTGACTGATTTCGCAGTTTCGCATCTTAAACAAAAAACCTTTCTTGATAACTACCGATGACCTGGCAAGGAATGCGGGAATCCTACAGATGTGAGATTCACAGGACTGTTCATTATAACGATATTTGGGGAGGTCTATTTTTTTTTAATAATAATAAACTTCGTTTACGCTCTGTTCGTCTAGATCAGAAGAAATCATTGACTGATTTCGCAGATTCGCATCTTAAACAAAAAACCTTTCTTGATAACTACCGATGACCTGGCAAGGAATGCGGGAATCCTACGGATGTGAGATTCACAGGACTGTTCATTATAACGATATTTGGGGAGGTCTATTTTTTTTTATTTTTTTTTAATAATAATAAACTTCGTTTACGCTCTGTTCGTCTAGATCAGAAGAAATCATTGACTAATTTCGCAGTTTCGCACCTAAAATAAAAAATCTATCTTCATAATTTTCACATATCGATAGCATTCTCCGTACCTTGCACATCATCATCAGCCTTTATAATGTTCCCACTGCAGGGACACAGGCCTTCTCTCTAAGAGAGGGAATGGGCCGTAATCCACCACGCGGGCCCAGTGCGGGTTGGTGGATGTCACATGTCTTCGAATTTTTGGTTCTAGGACATGCCGGTTTCCTCACGATGTTTTCCTTCACCGTTTTGAGAGCAGTGGTGATGAAATAAATTACACAAAGTAATGCGCCTGGCTGGGTTTGAACCCGCGACCTACTACACGCAAGTCGGGGCCGTTACCACTCGGCCACCACTGCTCAACCTTTTGCTCTGTACCTTGCACAGTTGCGGCCAAACTTTCTAATAACACCCAGTTAGAGCGGCATAGTTCAAATTTACCAAGAAATGCCTTCTTGTCGCAGAGTTCTGTTGCAAACTTGTGCAATTAGTTCATGCTTGTGAGAGAATTTCGTGTGTATATTTATGTATGTTTCCAAGCCTTTGAGAAGTGATGTTAAGAACGTGTGTGTAGTATATCTTGATGTGTGACTGACTAAATGATATCTCCAGCTCTAGGGCGGACCGGGAGGGCGTGACTTTCACTGACTAAAATTAATCAAGCAAGCAATAAGAACAGCTTTCTGACAATCAAAATTTTGAGGGTTTTTTTTGACGTAGGTAAAAATTACCCAATGACGAATCCCGCGCTTGCGCGGAGCGGAAAACGGTATCACACTCTTACTGACTTACAAAACCTTCTCCATTTTTAAGTGGAGAATGGTTTGCACCATTCGGTACATGAAACATTATCGATTTATAAAGATAAAATTAAAAAATAAAGTACTTTTTATAAACTCGAATTAATTTGTTACGCATGTTTAAAATTATTTTCTAAACTAGCTTTTGCCCGCGGCTTCGCCCGCGTGGTATTGGGGTTGCCCTATACAATTTTACACTTGATCAAACGAAATGTGAAATCCCACAGGAACCTTAAGTTTTTCCGGGATAAAAAGTAGCCTATGTCCTATTCCGGAGTGTATCCTATGCCTGTGCCAAATTTCATCCAGATCCGTCCAGCCGTTTTGGCGTGATTGAGTAACAAACATCCAAACATCGTAACTTTCGCATTTATAATAATAGTAAGAAGTAAACGTCAGATGGGCTAGTTTAATGACCTGTAGGTAGTTAGTACGCAACAACCTTCATTTGTCTACAAGGTCATTGACTCGGTTACATAAAGAAATTAAGTTCGTACATCCGTATCTACATCTACACTATCTACACTAATATAATAAAGAGGTAAAGTTTGTTTTTTTATTTTTTGTTTTTTTGTTTGTAGGAGGTAATCTCTGTAACTACTGATCCGATTGCAAAAATTCTTTTTGTGTTAGATAGTCCATTTTTCGAGGAAGGTTATAGGCTATATAAAATCACGCTATGCCAAACCACAGACGCGGGTGAAGCCGCTGATAGCCTATATTTTGCTAACATCACGCGCGCGAAGCCGCAGGCAAAAACTAGTATTAAATAAAATACTTAAACAAAAACGAAATAAGAAAATAACTTTCTATGTTTTTTTATAGAACAAAAAATTTTTACAGCCAAATAAATTTCGTAAAAGGTGTGAAAAACGACAATAAAGATTTTTTTTACTTCTTTCAAGTTGTGCAAACGTATGTACAATCGGCGCTCAAGACGTTCACCTATGTATTGCCTATACATAAGTCCAACATCTTAAAGTCTTCCGTTCCCCTAAATTGCCATCTCAAACCTCAGGACACTTCAATTTAATAACATCTCGACGCCGCAACTCAAGACGTTGTCAAATCAAATTAGATTTTCAATATGGCGGCGTTGCTAGGCAACCAACGTCTTAAAACCATTCACAAGCCATTTCGAAACTTATCTCTTTACAATTTAGGTTCAAAATCGGTTGGTAATGTCAATTGGGGGAGGGGAATCAGGTGTGTATGCGAAAATGAGTCTAGTTGTACCGTTTTTAGAGTTTATAATTGTGAGTAGGTGATAATTTGATTTTGTTTCTTTTCAGTGGAGCGTCTTGGCAGTTTAATGATTTTTGTGTAGTGCGTATTGTCGGGTTTTCAAGATGGAGGCGTTTTAAGACGTTGGGGGACTGGGAAAGTAATATTAGGAGCTGTGGAGTTAGACAAACTCTTCGTATTACGGCTAAGACTATAAAATCAGCAAAATCGTTAGAAATGTAAATATTCGTAAATTATTAGGAAAATAGTCTACCTAGTATAACTTATATTTTTTTCAAAACATTCAGACAAGCCGTTTAGACGCGTGATATTTTTTTTTTTTTTTTATGGTAGGTGAAAATCATCCAATGACGAAACCCGCTCTTGGGCGGAGCGGGAGACCAGTGTCAGACTCTTACTGACTAAAAAACCTACCCCGTACCTTCCTTGCCTTATTTCTGGAGTCGAGGTAACAGTTTGCACATACCCTCTAGGCTCCAGGAGAGACGCGTGATATTGGATTTTAAATCACGTAGGTAGATGTAAAATTAAAGTTTTAGGTTCTACGTTGGTTGCTACGGCGTAGCAGCCGCTACGTAGCCACTTTGCTACGCGCCACGAATGATTTGCTACGAGTCTTGTCAAAATCTATCTATATTTAAAATTAAAATAATACACTGTTAAATGCGGGATCAATGACCGTAGGTAGTAAGTACGCAACGACCGACAACTACCTACGGTCATTGAACCCGCTCAGCTGTGGTTTACTTAAAGAAACGCGAAAAAATTTAACGCTGTATAAACTAGTGTTTGACTGCCATCTCACCTGATGGTAAGCAGTGATGTAATAGTTGATGGCGAGGTGCACTAGTTTATGAGGAGCTTATTCACTCTAGCCTTGAAGACACCTAAATTATAATTGGACGGGAAAACCGCAGCTGGTTTGGCCCCAGTGCGAAGGGCAAAGAAGGAACGGGGTGGGGTGTTTAGTCAGTAAGAGTCTGACACTGTTTCCTGCTCCGTCCAAGAGCGGGATTCGTCATTGGATGATTTTTGCCCACCATAAAAAAAAGACCGCAGCTGGTGATTTTTTACAGTCCTTCGATGTATGCGGTATAAATGATGGTGCGAAACGCTTAGTCCGTAACAAATGCAACTTAAATGTGGATCCTTCTGGGGCCAAGGATTGATGCGAAAGCGGAACACCGGGCCCTGGAACTAAGGCAGGAAGGAAAGATGGGTCGTTTAGTCAGTAGAAGTCTGACACAGTCTCCCGCTCCGCCCAAGAGCGGGATTCGTCATTTGATGACACGGCGTAAGTTATATTGTCCGATGATACGGGAATGACAGAATTTTACATACCATAAACCTCTGTGTTCCTTCAGTTATTCTTTGCAGGGCTCAGGGTAGTACTTTCTAACAGTATTTCTGTATAGTATTGTATAATATTAACTATTTACTTTGTTCCCAGGAGCTACAGCTGTGGACTTCACCACGAAACATCCAGCGACGCATTCTGAATGTCGAAAAGTAAGTTTAATCTAGAAGATGAAATAAATAAATGATTTTGAAAATGACATTGTCATTTTTTGCAGAAGCAGGAGTTGTTAACCATTTATTAACATTTTTATATTTTTTAATGTGGTTAAAACTGGTTAAAAATTCGGTACATTTCAGTACGGCCGTACTGTACTTAGGTACACCGTGAAATTTTAATGGTTGTTTTCCCTTAGCGAAATGGTTGTGTCTTGGTAATACAAACGTTTGATAAAAAAATAAAATATTAAAAACAAAAAATGGAACTGTAGAGTGTAAGCTAATTATGACGTATCACAACGTGCGAGAGCTTATTTTGGTTTAAATATTTAATGAATCGGTTTCCTTTGACGGCGTGCTGCTCATGCGACTCTAGTACCTACAAATTACGTCTAATGTTACTATTGTTTTTGCTTTTTTGAGTTGATGAATATTTTTAATAATTATTTATAAAAAAAAAACTTTTTATTTTTTTATTTTTACTGTATGCTTCAAAAGTACTCCTTATGGCAAGTCATTCTACCGCGGGAAAACAACCATTTAAATTTCACGGTGTATACACACAAATTAAACATTAATTCTGGTATTAATATAATTGTGACACAGTATGATACGAGGTATGGACATTCTTTATTGTGTATAGCAGAGACATTGGTCACACCGTAAATCTCTTGAACATTCTTTTTCATTCATTTGACGGCTTGACTGGCGCAATGGTTGAGCGATTGACTATTGCGCTGAGGCTTGCGGGTTCGAATCCCGCGCAGAACAAATATTTGTATGACCTACAGATAGATTTTTCGGGTCTGGGTATCTTGTGTATGTGACTTTACATACCCATGACACAGGATTAATTCCTGGGGCAACGTTTTTAAATAACAATGAAATTCTTCTCTTTAAATCTCTACGCTTTGAAATGCGCAATTTTGTTTCAACGTTTTTGACTGACCGATATTTTGGCAATTCATAAGTAGCTAAAAGTTGTTTATCTACACTAATATAATAAAGAGGTAATAGTTTGTTTTTTTTTTGTTTTTTTGTTTGTAGGAGGTAATCTCTGGAACTACTGGTCCGATTGGAAAAAAATTAGCAACAATAGAAAGCTGCTTTACTCCTGAGTGACATAGGCTATATTTTATGTACGCGGGCGAAGCCGCTGACAAAAGCTAGTTTGAAATAAAAGTCTTTAATTTAAAAGGAGCTGAACATTTATTTACGCTGTCAGCTGTTGTATCTTGTTTCGGTAGATTATATTTACTACTATATTTTTATTAATAATGTTTGTTGTTCACAGGCAGAAAACTCAAGAATGTCGACAGATTCAGACACGGAACACAGCGACAGCGATATCGATATTGTCGGGGAATCGAACTACGCACAACATTATTCTGCTAATAGCACGTAAAAATACCTTCTTACTTCTAAAGAAAGAGTGATCTAATTCCAATTTCTAACTTTAATTGAGAAAAAAAAACATACAGAATGCCATATTGTCTGTTATTTTTTTTTATTTGTACATTTACTGGCAGTGCACAAGTTTAAGATGTTTCGTATTATTTTGCGGGGACTCTTTTTCTTTGAGATTTTTTATAGAAGAAACCAGCCTTATTTGCCCCAGTCGGTAATGTGCCCCATTTGAAAAAAAAAAACACCCGTTTTCCGACTGACAGGCCGGTCAAAGTGACTGGCCTGTCAGTCTAGTAGTTAGTGACCCTGACTGTTATGCCGCAGGTTAAAGTCAAAATCTTTTTGTTTCTCATAAGCCTACACGGGCACTTGTAAAACGTCAGCGATTCCCACCCAGGACAAATGTTTGTGTGATGAGCACGATTATTTGTTCTGTGTCTGAGCGTAATTTACCTATAATATGTATATATTTAGAAAATATATTCTATCAGTTGTCTAGTACCCATGACACAAACTCTGCTTAGCTTGGGACTAGACGACGTTGCGTGATAGTTGTGGAAAAAAAAGTAAAAATCAACAAACTAGTCTCAAATCTCTTGTTAAATATCAATTGATGTGCTCAAAGTATGATCAGCGACTTTGATTTGATCATCTTGTTAGTTGACAGTAGGCGGTCAAAACTTGGTGAGTTTGAAGTTAGGCTCAGCGAATTTTAGCGCTTGTGCACCCGTACAAAAATAAAGGTTTTAAAAAAATAAATGCCAATAACTATTTTTAACAGCAATGATAGCTGCACATTTCATTTATTTGTTTAGTCCATTTATTCTTTTTACGGGTTTACAAGCGCTAAAAATCGCAGAGCGTAACTTCATACTCGCCAAGATCCGACAGCCGTACTGTACCAACAACGATTACATCACTGCTTACCATCAGGTGCGATTGCAGTCAGGGACTAGAATATATCGATTAAACAAAAAGAGTAGGGCTACAGGCTGGGGTACTCGCGGACGGTGAGCAATGGGTAGCTCGCCGTCCGGTCGTCTGGTAAGACCGAGTCCAAGTCGTCAACGGCGCGCACCGTTCCCGCGCGCCTCAAGGAGTTGTCAGCAAACTGCAGGGGCCCTTCGGGGTCGAAGCCTCCTTAAGCCTAGAGGGTGGTGGAAAACTGTTACCTCGACTCCAGGAATAAGGCAAGGAAGGTACGGGGTAGGTTTTTTAGTCAGTAAGAGTCTGACACTGGTCTCCCGCTCCGCCCAAGAGCGGGTTTCGTCATTGGATGATTTTCACCTACCATAAAAAAAAAAAAAAAAAAAACAGGCTGGGTTACGCTGGCCTGGTTTTCCGTGGCTGTGTTACTCCTTATAACATCAACTTATTTTTTTTGAACAACATATACATGATGAAATAAATAACTATTTGTTAGTTATTAGTAAGTTTTATTGACTTTTCGGGAACTAAACGATGAAATTTTTTTCACGTAACTTTCTTTTAAAAATTTCTAAAGTTTTAAGTTTAAGTTAAAATCATAATGTAATTAATTAAATAGAAGAGTTTTCTGCAACCTTTATTTCAATATTTTTCTTTAGCAACATACAAATTAATGAAATGTTTCTGGAATATTTTTTTGTAAAATTTTGACTATAAATAGAAATTAATTTGTAATAATGTTTAAATAATAGAAATTAATAAGAATTTAAATAGAAATAATAGTTGATTTAATAAGAAATCTAGTCAACTTGTAGTTATTATTTTTAAGTGCAATAATAAAACTATAATGATCGACGATTTGAGTGTGAAATAAAATTTAGTCAAGTCATAAAAAATATTAGATATTAAAATATATATAGTTTGTACAGTTTAATATTACAATGTTTTTGAAAACCGATAATAAACGATCTAAAAGTTAATAGAAAAATAACTTTTCACAGTAAAATGTCAAATAATGTACACACAGCAAAATTATTAAGTGCGCAGGTAGAATTTTCCATTATTTTTTTACCCGTTATGCGAGATTAGATACGAACAATAGTAAAAATAAATAATTAATAATCTTAATTTTTCCTAATTAAGATTATTTTAAACTATAAGTACTTTTATACTAAACTTAACTATGTACTTACAAAACACACTCAGGCGTCAAAGTACTGCTCCACATCACTGTCATCCGGAAATGCCCTCAGAAGGCTGGCATTGCCTCGTTAAATGGCAATGCTAAATCTCTAAGCGAAAAAAGTGCCAGCCCTCTGATCACTTTATTTCTTGCATACCTATAAGATTACGAAAATTCTTTTAGTGGAAAAGGCCAGGATTAATAAATGTACTATTCTTGCGTAATAGAACACTGGAGCGAATTAGGGGAAAAACAGTAAATAATGTCAAATTTCTTGTTTTTTAATTAAATTACAATAAAAAATATGCAAAAACGAATAGTGTCAAAACATTTAAATTATGTCATTAATCAAATCCTACAAAAAGAATAGAGATTTTTATAATTTTGTATTTTTTTTATGATTTATAAATAAGGCGTCTATTTTAGGCGCTCGCTTGGGTTTTGTGTACTTAATATGTATTTTTATATACTTACTTGTGTATTTGAAAATAGTAAATTAGTTTTACCTGAAACAAAAATATTGATTAAATTAAAACACTTCTTTTCTGAATTGGCAACTATGTGCCTGCTAACTTATTAATTTTGCAGAGAGTACTTATCTGTTGTTAAGTTAAACATTACACTTATGTTACAAAAGAATTGAATGATAATAAAATAGATATTTAACTCAGAATTAGACGGATTGTATTGTAAGTTGTAAATAATATTGTCTTTAGTATAGGAAGGCTCAAAATGTAGATTTAACTAAAATATAGGTTGTTTTTTAGACAGAATATAAAGTTCTTTTTTGTAGCAATAGTAAAACTAACTAATTGCAGGATTTTCTTGAAATGGCCAACCTCTCTAGCCAAGATACGATAGTTTCGTTCATGTCGAACGCTTGGAATTAACCACTCTTTCAACTTGGTTAGGGGGCGGGGCCAACTCAAAGCGTTTGATATTAACGACGTGATCGTAACATGGCTAAAGGGGCAGATGAATGAGACATCCTCTCGGTTTCAAAGAACCGCCTTGGTATGAGGAAGAGTGAGAGCGTGGTGAGAATATTTCACTATCTCTTTTTTACGTGCGAAACCTAATGGTGGTAACGTCGCAGTACAAGTACCCTTTTGTTGTTCCTTTTGGGCGCCCTCAAATTGCACATATATATTGATACTAGTGCAGAAAGTTTGTCATTACGACCGAGGCGAAATTCGCACGAGCCGTAGGCGAGCGTGTTATGCAGCAGAGGGCTGCAATGTCAAATTTGCACGTGTGTCAAACGGCGATTTTCAATACACTTCCGAAAATATCGTATCTCAAACATACAGTAGAAAAAAAAGCATTAAAATCTCCTCTGGTTTTTTTCTGACCTCGTGGGGTCCAACCCGCGCCTCGTGAGGGACGCCTCGGGCCCAGACTGACCCAATAAACTATTTTATTACAATAATATTGTGGCGGGGAACAGCCCACGCTTTTTCCCGCATTAGTGCGGGAAATAGTCCATTGCATGCCTGTAAACGGTGGAATAAGAGCGGGTTTCCGTGTAAGTGTATTGAAAAAGAAATTACGCGCGGCCGTAGCGCAGTTTTATTCAGCGCTGAACCGCGCTGCTGTCAGGTCTTATGCTCCATCCTAAGGTTGTCTGGTATCGCTGTCAGCGATAAGACCGCCTTTGTACCCATTCGTTTCTGTTTCTGCGTTTCTGCGAAAGTTTCTGCGAAGTTGTTATTTTTTGGTGTACAATAAAGTATTATTTTATTCAATTCTATTAAACACACACAGCTAAATTAAAGGCGTCCTTACAGTTTCCCCCTTTCACTAGATTTGAAAAATCTCTAACCTACTTTTGAACGGATTTGAATTCTTTACCTATTTGCAGTTTGAATAAAGTTGAAGAGAATCAGGTACTAATCCAATTGTCAGAAATCATAAGCTATGAGTTCTTAAGTTATTCTGAAGAATTGAAGTAAATAAAATTTGTGTGTATTTTCACTGCCGCCAGTTTCATAAATAAACAATAATATAAATATAGATTTTCGTTGGCTGTCATTCTCGGTAGAATAAGATATTTCAGCACATAATAATGTATTTTTATTTTTAACTTAAACGTGACACTCAGATACGAGGTATTTGAAATCATTGGTGAAGAGTTGTAATCTATGTATAAATATATATACAAGGTGTCTTTGAAATCGACGCACAACGAATACCACTGATCCAGTACATGATTCCGGATCCCCCCGTGGTGAAATTTGTCGTCGGCTTTTTTTCATGAAAAAAAAAAATACCTGTATAAAATTGTTATTCTAACCTACCCCAATGATATTTTTAGCAAAAAAAACCGATGATATTTTTAATTTGGAATTCATTCATTTTTTGGCATAAAAAAAAATTAAAACAACGTTTTTATACAGTTTAATTTAAAAAACGTAAAAAAAAAACATTTAAAAAGATGAAGAAAATACCGACAAAATTTTCCACTACGGGGGGGTCTAGAATCATGTACTGGATCTATGGTATTCGTTTGCGTAAACATGTCAATGACACACTGTATATATGTATAATGATAAATACGTGATGATGTTGACAATTAGAAAAAAAATATATGTTACGAATTTATGCGCAGGAGGCATCGAAACGTACTTAATAATATATGTTTTTATTCTATCGAGTATGATATATTAAAAGATTTTACAATAGAAGACTAGTTCACAGTTTTGCAATATAGTTAAACGAAGAATTACTGTTAAATAATATTATTGTACATTTGTTTGTGATGTAGACATTAAGATATTTAAATAAAATTAATTGAAAAATACTTGTTTTATTAAGAATCCACACAGTTGGGCACTCAATTGCAGGTTACACTTCTTGGCTTGACGTAGATGGATGGAGAGGAAGAGGGAGGCCGAAGAAGAGATGGATAGATTGTGTGAGGAGTGATATGAAAGAAAAGGGAGTTAGTGATAGAGTGACGGGTGACAGGACAGAGTGGAAGAAAAAAACATGTTGCGCCGAACCCAAGTAATATGGGATAAGGGTAGGATGATGATGATGACTTCTGGCGCAAAGAACCGTCACCGACGCGGCGAAGGTAAGACACCATCAGTAAGAAGGTAATCCAGCGGGAACTTCACGACCCTCAGTAATGAGGAATACGATTAGAGCAGGAGGAAATTATTTCGATTTTTTCCCCCTTGACACCCAAGCGAGCGCCGGCGCTCGCGCTCATGATTTCGCGCCACGCGCCGTTGTCAAATTTTCACAAATAGAATGTACAATATTTGAGCATTTTTTTTTGTAGGGTATTTTGATATTTATCCAAGAACGTAAAAAAAAAGTATTATAGACAAATAACTTTCCGTTAATACCCGCGAACGCCGGCGTTCGCTTGAGGACTGTCAAGGGTTTAAATATACTTCTGCGAGAGAAATCATGGACGAAGGATAAAGGCCCTGACTTCTGAGTTTTAGTTCAAACCAAGCCAGGCACATTACTTACTTAGTGTAATTTATTTCATCACCACTCTTTTCAAAACGGTGAAGAAAAATATCGTGAGGAAACTGGCATGACCTAGAACCAGAAATTCGAAAACATGTGACATCCACCAACCCGCACTGGCCCCTCGTGGCGGATTACGGCCCGTTCCCTTTCCTAGAGAGGACGCCTGAGTCTCACCAGGAGGAACATTAAAAGGCTGATGATGATTACATATATATTTTTCGATAAACAGACTGTTCAAAACTAAAACATTTTTACAGTTCGTATCAGTACTTCCTGGGATTATTAGGACTTGAATTGTTTGGTCTAGCTGACTATTCCTTAAAGAAATTAAGGCTGATGACCTCTCTAGAGACAGAATGGGCCACAATCCACTACGCGGGCTCAGTGCGGATTGGTGGATGTCACATGTCTTCGAATTTTTGGTTCTAGGACATGCCGGTTTCCTTCACCATTTTGAGAGCAGTGGTGATGAAATAAATTACACAAAGTAATGCCCCTGGCTGGGTTTGAATCCACGACCTACAACTCGTAAGTCGGGGCCTTTACCACTCGGCCACCACTGCTCTCTATCCTACCATGGCAATATATTTTATCTATAGGCCTTAGTTGCCTGACAATAAATAAATAATAATAATAGGATCAACTTATTAGCCGCGTTCTATAGAGAGAGAAAGTTAAAGTACATAGATAAAAATACTCGTACGAATAAAACCAATAATGAAAATCTGAACAAACGAAGACTTTCCTCTGTGATAAATAAAATCAAAACAAAAACTACTCAAAGGAAATCACACTAGCTATTCCCCCGTCGTCGCCTGCATTTAACAAAGTTACAGCGTCCGCCATAACCTTGTTATGACGTTCAGTACAATCACACGCACAATTTGACACTAATTTCTGTATTGTGCGCACCCCCTTACAAAGTTATTGTTGGCGATTGTTGGTTATTACGAGTAGATGAATGTTTAGAAAATTGTGTGAGATATTTAGTAATAGTAGAGGGTTCTTTTTGATTACTAGCTAAGGGTTCATAAACAATTTATTTAGATACTAGCCTTCTGCCAGCGGCTTCGCCCGCGTGAAAGTACGGTTCTCCATACAAACATTAGACCCCCACTACATCCTTTTAGGAGCTGAATTTTGAAAAACCCTTTCTTAGTGTTCGCCTACGTCATAAAAAAAAGTCGTAGTCTTACTACCAGGGCTATATACAGCCTTCCTTTCAGACATGAACCCTTGGCCCAAGTTGGCTTCGACCCTTCTGCAGGGTCCCTACGGTTTGCTGACAACTCCTTAAAGCGCGCGTGAACAGTGCGTGCCGTTGACGACAAGGCTTATCTAAATCCGAACTGTTACCAGACGATTGGACGGCGAGCTACCCATTGCTAGCCGTTCGCTAGCCTGAATTTACATTGGTCGAAAATCAAGATCGGAATCCCGGTGTCGTCAGGTGCGTGAGTGCCGTTGCCTTATGCGGTCGGCCTCCTCTTTTGCTCGCATTACTGCTTCGCAGAATGAGACGGCCACCTGCCACTCCTACTCGCTCCGAACCATGGCCTCTGCAAGCCTATTGGGGAAACGATCCATCTTCTGAAAGGAAGGTCCGATCCTGGTATGAAGGCTAAGAAGGACCTTTCTTTCATAGCCTTCATACCAGGGTCGAACAACCTACCCCTTGGTAAGTTGTTTAGTCAGTAAGAGTCTGACACTGTTTCCCGCTCCACCCAAGGGTGGGATTCGTCAATGGATGATTTTTATCTACCATAAAAAAACACCATGGCCTCTACCAAGGTCTGGCGCGAGAGATCATCGCCTTCGATCGCTCCCACAAGGCCACGGCTAAGGCATGCAAAACCGGAAAGTCATCAAAACCGGTTTTGAACATCGTTTTTTTTGGGACCAAAACCGAAAACCGGAGCTAGGTCCGGTTTTAACAAAAAAAAACGAATGTAGTATAATTTAAAAAGAAACACCATTTTTTTTAAATACCCACTAAATCTACAAATAAAACAACTTTTTAATCCAAACCATAATAATTGTACAGATAACAATTAACTTATAATAGTATAAAGATTAATTAACTGAGATCAAATCAACAACAAGTAAGTTTTTGGTATCTTTGGTACCTATTAAGTCTGCTATCTAAAATAATATATTTTAAACATAGAAAACACAATCTTCAAATATTAAACACAGCCACCCACATCATCATCATCATCATCCTACCCTTATCCCATATTACTTGGGGTCAGCGCAACATGTTTTTTTCTTCCACTCTGTCCTGTCACCCGTCACACTATCACTAACTGCCTTTTCTTTCAAATCACTTCTCACACAATCCATCCATCTCTTCTTCAGCCTCCCTCTTCCTCTCCATCCATCTACGTGTAAACTCAAAACTCTTTTCGTAACATGCGTTTCATCTCTCCTCTTTACATGGCCATACCAAGACAAACGATATCCTTTCAACTTTTCAGTCACTGGTGCCACTTTCAGACTTCCTCTAATATACTCATTTCTTACTTTATCCATTCGCGTCACACCACACATCCATCTCAACATTCTCATCTCCGCTACATGCAGTTTTTTTTCACACAGCCACCCACAATTACCAAAAAATCTACATTTTTGTAACTTTGAAGACGCACTACAAAATAACATTAATATGATTCTTATTTGATTATAAGAGATCAATAATCAACTATGTATACTAATTTTAATAAAGCATAAATCACTTGTTTTCAAGACATCATCAAGTTATTGATAATGTGACCTCAAGAATATACTTAAGTGCATCCAACATTCGATCAGACAGCGAACTTCTTATTTTGTTTCAGAAATACCCAGCACTCGAAAACACCCTTTCGCTCTCAACACTTGTTGGTAGAACACATAATATGCTTCGGTGAGATAGACACCCCGATGTCCTCTGTTTTCATAGTTCGGATACATTTGATGCCTCAAAATTAGTTATTTTTTGAGAGTGTTCGAAAAAAATGTTGATTAAAATCAAAATGTTAATTGTTACTCAATAATGGGAAAACCGGAGCTGAGTTCCGGTTTTGGCTCTCAAAACCGGTTTTTAAAAATCGTTAAATTTTTGCCGATTTCCGGTTTTGCGCAAAACCGGAAAACCGGTTTTGCATGCCCTAGACACGGCGAATGCTAAGTAGATGATGATTTCATATTAAAAGTTTAAAAAGTCTAAGCTGTTTATTATTTATTTAAACTTCATGTACAGTAGTGGTACCTACATAGGCGGACATAATGCTACAAGGCATTCTCTACCAGTCAACCTAGCTGTTCTATGTGTGTGTGATGGTGTACGTGTCAAATTGACAGAAGGTATAATACGACTAGTATTGTCTTTTAGTCACAGTGGGGAGCATGCGTTTAGTTTTTATCTCAGGTACAATAAGGGAGTAGGGTACTCGCTAGAATTGTGTTACGTTGAAGGTAGCCAAGAGTTTAAGTACAAATTTATTTAACAGGGAGTTTTTCTTTTTACAGATAATGGTTTTAAGCTCATGGAGGGTCGATTCGGTATATAAAACACTATCGATTTGCAGATAGAAGATACAATTAAAAAATAAAGAGCTTTTATTCTCAAAATGGAATTAATCTACGCACGAAATTAACCTTCCGAGTACCGTAATTAGAGACATAATAGATATTGCGAACGCCGGCGTTTGCTCGGTGCTGAATAGTTTAATGCCTTTATTTATTTATTTATTTATTAGGCTCACCAACAATTGTTAACACTTAAAATTATTACAAAACCTCGCTTAAATCTATAACCTAGTGTTACAATTTTTTACAGGTAAGCACCACATATGCTAAAAAGTACAAAATGCTTATTATTATAAAGAAAACATCAGCAGAGCGAATCCAATGATCTGCAGGTAGTTAGCAACGACTGGCAACTCGATAATGTTCATGTACTGGATCAAGCCTTCACGGGATTAAAACGATCAAAATGTATTGTATCAAAATTGTAAATCGAAAGAAGGGAAGTCTTCATAATAGTCTGTAGTCTTCAAAATTCGTACAGTACAGAATTAGCAAGCTACAAGAGCGGGCCGATCATAACCCGTTTGAAAATCCAGACGTTGGATTATGGCAGCTTTCTTTAATTAGGAGATTTGAGTATTTTGGATTTGTGAGGAAATATCTAAACTTCTTTTATCAACAGAAAAGTATTTGGTTTAAGATTCTATTTTCAACCTAAAAAAATTAAGTTCCTTCTGCTTTTTAATGGTGTGCTTCAGAGCTATACAGAACAAAGTGTAAAGTTCCATATACCTTTGTTAAAAAGCTCTTAATAAACTAATGCTTCACCATCAATAATTGCATCACTGCTTACCACCAGGTGGGATTTCTGTTAAGCCTAGTTTATAGAATAGAATAAACTTTACTGTACACCAAAATAGTAACAATATCACAGAAATTTATACATATAGGTGCACTGACGGTCTTATCGCTGCCAACGATACATACCAGACAACTTTAATCTATCTACATCTACACTAATATAATAAAGAGGTAAAGTTTGTTATTTTTTATTTTTTTGTTTTTTTGTTTATAGGAGGTATCTCTGGAACTACTGGTCTGATTGGAAAAATTTTAGCAACAATAGAAAGCTGCTTTACTCCTGAGTGACATAGGCTATATTTTATGTACGCGGGCGAAGCCGCGGACAAAAACTAGTATACTATAAAAGGAGAAACTGACTGACTGACATAGCAACGCACAGTTAAAACTACTGGGACTAGGGAAGTGAAATTTTACACAAGGCTTCCTTTTATGACGTTGGCGAACACTAAGAAAGAGTTTTCCAAAATTCAGCTCCTAAAGGGATGTAATGGGGATCTAAAAATTGCATGGAGAACCCTACTTTCACGCTGGCGAAGCCGCTGGCGGAAGGCTGGTCTAGCATATATCAATAAAAAATATGGTTTGCAAAAAATGGTTCCCTATACAATTCTACCATTCTTCCCGTAATCAAATCATGTCGATATTGAGCCTTCTGCTCGCGAATTAAAAGAGTTGTTCTCAATCTCACCCCTCTGTCACTGTATGGAAAGATAGCAGTGAGTCAACTATATCGCGTTCCCGAAAAATATACAGCTCCCCAAGCCAAGTCACGAACCTTTCGTGTCGATTCTCTTTCTACTATCGATCCGCCTCCGCCTATTTATCATTAAATGTAATAAACATTCAATATGTAGCGATAATCATTGTAGAAACGTTTACATTTCATTCTGTAATTTAGAACGATGCAGATGTGGTGCTATGGGTTACTTCGCTACGAATATTTTTTGAGATGATTTATTTATTTATAATATAATATATCTACAAGTCCGTGATAAGGCCTGTCCTACTGTATGCGTCAGAATGTTGGGCTCTGAAAAAGACGGATGAAAAGCGATTGCATGTAGCGGAGATGAGAATGTTGAGATGGATGTGTGGTGTGACGAGAATGGATAAAGTGAGAAATGAGTATATTAGAGGAAGTTTGAAAGTGGCGCTAGTGACTGAAAAGTTGAGAGGGAACCGTTTGTCTTGGTATGGCCATGTAAAAAGGAGGGATGAAACGCATGTTACAAAGAAAGCCATGATTATGAATGTGGATGGATGGAGAGGGAGAGGGAGACCAAAGAAGATATGGATGGATTGTGTGAGAAGTGATATGGAAAACAGAGGAGTTAGTGATAGCGTGACGGGTGACAGGACAGAATGGAAGAAAAAAACATATTGCGCCGACCCCAAATAAAACGGGACAAGGGCAGGAAGATGATGATGAATATAATATATTCCACAACTATCACACAACGTCGTCTAGTCCCAAGCTAAGCAGAGCTTGTGTTATGGGTACTAGACAACGAATAAACATACGTATATATTTCTAAATACATACTTATTACAGATAAATAACACCCAGACACAGAACAAATGATCGTGCTCATCACACAAACATTTGTCCTGGGTGGGAATCGAACCCACGACCTCCGGGTTAGCAGTCAGGGCCACTAACCACTAGACCAACAGGCCAGTCAATTTTATTCTGTGATTGATTGACTTATGAAGTCATTTCCATACATTTGATTTGTTTTTTACTAGCATTCAATCTACAAAGATTATAAACTTGGCTAGGGTGGTAGTTTATTGTACACGGTCGTTGAAATAAATATCTCTATCATCGGCGGGGGTGTATACGGGGTCCCAATCAAGATCTATCGGGATCCAAGCCAACCTCATCTGCTCTGCGAATAAGGCAAGGAAGGTACGGAGTAGGTTCTTTAGTCAGTAAGAGTCTGACACTGTTTGCACCCTGCTGGCAAACAATCGATGAAGAGGCTCTGGAGACCTGCCAACACGCACTGGACCAGCGTAGCAGGTCATGGTCCAAACCCCCTCAATGAAAGAAGGGTCGAAGCTAACTGGGGCCAAGGGTTCGTGTCTAAAAGGAAGGCTCTAGCCCTGGTATAGATGGTAGGAACGGGGTAGGTTGTTTAGTCAGTAAGAGTCTGACACTGTTTCCCACTTCGCCCAAGGCGAGATTCATCATTGGTTGATTTTTACCTACCATAAAAAAAACCTCAATGAACAAGATGACAAAAAACAGGCCCTAAGTGCCCGGCGACTTCAACAGTTGTGCTGGCGTGGGGTCTGGACAGTTAAAAATCATGGGTTCGCTTCTGAAAGGAAAACCATGGGTCCAGGAGTGCAAGACAAAGAAAGAACATAGAAGTGTTATTAAATCAGAAAACATTGGACCCTTCCCACTCCACCCTAAGTCAAAAAAGTCATTAGATTATTTCCTACCAAAAAAAATCTTCTGTCCATCTCTGCATTACACCAACAATTTGCGAAAACATAAAACGTCTATCGAACCAATTTTTCCTACCCCAATTCACTTCTCCCCAAAAATAAACCTTATAACCCCTAACAGAAAATCCAAAATCCTTTGCCGAATCGAAAATTAACTTGGCATTCAATAATTTGTAGTTATTAAGGACTGGAATGCGCCGCTTTGATCCAGTTAGAAGCGGATAGAACCGGTTCGCCGTCAAAGGTGGCCTAAAATAGATTTTGTAAGCTAAATATAATTATTTCTGCTTTGTTTGATGTACAGAAACTAATAAATGTAATAAAGCGATTTTGATAAAGGTTTATTGAAATGATTGAAGTGGATTAAAAGGGGATTGGTAGCAGTTATTGGTAGAAGTGTTTGGGTTTAAATAATTGGATGGCTTAATGTAGTGTCACGATTTAATAGACTTTGGTCTATGGCCAGTACGTGTTGCTAGTAATTACATAAAAGTCACTTTAATCTTACTAATATTATAAATGCGAAAGTTACGATGTTTGAATATTTGTTACTCAATCACGCCAAAACGGCTGAACGGATCTGGATGAAATTTGGCACAGGCATAGGATACACTCCGGAATAGGACATAGGCTACTTTTTATCCCGGAAACCCCTACCCCAATACCACGCGGGCGAAGCCGTGGGCAAAAGGTAGTGTATTTATAATTTCGTCTGTATTTTTATTTTCTTTTATTTATTTTTGTCTAAACCTGTACACTGCACCGTTCCGGTGTCTTATATCGACATCGCCACTGGCCCACGCTGAAAACCAGCGCTGTGGCTTATGCTGAGAGTTCGGCCGTATTGCGCGTAATTGCTTCCTTATGTACTTAATTGGTTATGTTTGTTAACTAGCTTTAAGTTTGCTTCATTACGCGTAAATAAACTGTTTTTCTTTCTTTCTTTCTTTCAAATATGGCAACGAAATTCTTTCATTTGAAAAAAAAATGGATTAAACAGCAGTTTTTTTAAGTTTTCCCACACTAAAAATAACTCCTGAATCGTGATGCGTTTACAAACACGTAAATTCACATACACATGACACCGAGATAATTTTTTTTCTGATCAGGAATTAAACCCGCGACACACAGCAATCAATCACTAACTACTACGCCAAATGTGCCATCTAAATCAATTGCTAAAAAAAAGCTTTCGCCAAGACTCACTTTGTACTGATATCGTAATAAAAAAATTAGCGTAAAGTAAAAAGGTTAAATATCGCCTGGGGGCGCGACATTCAGATAAAATCGCCATTACAAAGACATGTCACCCCTTTTTAACGCACTAGGGTGATATGTTAATAGATTGAACATGTTTTAATATGGGTGTTACCCTTTAGATTAGACCTCTCAAGGGATGAAGTGTAATAATCTACACTAATATAATAAAGAGGTAAAGTTTGTTTTTTTGTTTGTAGAGGTAATCTCTGGAACTACTGGTCCGATAGGAAAAATTGTAGCAACAATAGAAAGCTGCTTCACTCCTGAGTGACATAGGCTATATTTGATGTACGCGGGCGAAGCCGCTGACAAAAGCTGGTCATAGATATAATAATTAAGAATGTGGGGACTAAGTCGATTACTTTTCCTTTTCTGTAATTTTAATATGATGTCTGACAGATTTGAGTATTTGATGCGGCCTAGACAAATGTCCTTTCTTTGGTATTGATCGTCAAGTCGTTGAGCTCCATAGTACCTAGTCCTAAGTTTGAGTTACACGAATACTGACAAATGCTTGCACTGACTGGACAGGTCTACTATATATCTGTGTGGTTCTTTCTTCAAAAGACCACCTGAGACACTAATCTGCATGGTTCTTATATGATTTGGCCATTATATGGTTACTGTATGGACTTTAAAAGAGACTTTGACCCCTGAGTTTGTTTCGGTGTTTCTTCTCAGGGTAGTCAGCTAGGAAACAACAGACTCATCTAGTTTAAACTGACGAAAAGAAAAACAAAATGACGTGTAAAATTGTTAAGTACATATTATTTATTTATCATTATCATTTAATACTTATAATTGTTTGAAGGTGTCTAATATAGCAGTAGCTTTATAGTAATATTTTTTTTATGATTGAAAATCATCCAATGACAAATCCCGCCCTTGGGTAGAGCGTGAAATAGTGTCTTGTTTGACTATACTATCCACCCAATTCCTTCTTTGCCTTACTTCCAGAGTCCTGGTGTTACGCTTTCGCATTAACCCATGGCCCCAGGAGGCTTCCACCGTGCGAAGCCTCTACAGTTTGCTGACAACTCCTTAAGGCTAGTAAAGCAGTGGTGGCCGAGTGATGATAGGCCCTACTTACGAGTTGTAGAACGCGAATTCAAACCCAGCCAGACGCATTACTTTGTGTAATTCATTTCATCACAATCGGTGACCCACGAGGACACGGCGATGCTCCTCCCAAGCGGGGCACACCTCTACTGTGTGCTCCGCCGTGTCCTCCGGGCATTGGACCATGGTTTGTAGGGTCTTAAGTGGACTGGTTCAAAACACTTCACTGGGTTCGAAAAACTGTACTCCGCTCCAAAACGCAAAATAATTGACGTGGCTCAGAAGCCTGCTCAGCTAAAGTGGGACTAGGCTGGACATGTTTGCCGCATACCGGTCGAGCGGTGGGCCAGTAAAACACAAAGTTGGTGCCCTGAAATCGCACGAAGGTGTCGCGGCAAACCAAGAAAGAGATGGCGGGACGACTTGCATCAACAACAACAACAACAAATGTTTATGTTAATTACTGTTAAGACAGCTATTGCAGAAGAAAACATGTTGCCGCCGGCTCGCAATAATCCGAGATAGGTACCTAAGCATAGAAGAATAGAGAATGGGATATAAGTAGGTCAACAAAAATGTTCATGCTTAGCAGCTCAACACATGATATCGAAACCTGAAAGTCAACAAAGTCCTCAAAAGATTTAAGTCTATCATTAAAAACAATTAACATTTAATACGTCAGCAATCAGCTAAAGCGAATTACCGCCATTTTGCCGTCAACAAGCTCTTAATGTCAATTACCAAGTGATTAAGCTACTCGCCGGTAGATGGCGCGCATCAGATTACCGTCCATTGGGACTTGTTAGGGCGTATGACCGGCCAGGTTAAATTGACCTACACTCTCGTTTAAATCCTTATAAACGTTAGTTCTTTTAATATTGGTCTGTTTTTTTAAGTTTTTCGTTGGAGTATCAATCTTGTTTCGAAGCAATAGGGTTGATTTTTAAATGTAAAAGTCGGTTAATTAGGTTTGGTTTAGCAATCATTTCTGTTATCTCCTTATCAGTGATAAAATAATATTGATTGAGGGCGCGGAGTGCTATTCTCATGTGTTGTTAAGGTTTTCATCGTATCTACTTATAATAATCATTGTTACCTACCTAGCTGACATTAAAATCAATATTATGTATGTATTATCAAATTATTAATTAGTTACCTACTTACCTACATCCTGTCTAACATCGGGCCCTGATACAGGCCACGGTCCGGAGCGAGGAGGAATGGCAAGCGGTTAGCTCCTTCTGGAAACAGTATTTGCAGTAATCCCACCCTTGGGTGGAGCGGGAGACAGTGTTAGACTTTTACCTACTAACTAAACGACCCACCGTTCCTTCCAGCCTTAGTTCCAGGGCCCAGGTGTTCTGCTTTCGCATCAACCCTCGGCCCCAGGAGGCTTCAACCTTGCTGGGCCCCTACAGTTGCTGACAACTCCTTGAAGCGCGCGGGAACAGTGTGCGCCATCGACAACTTGGGCTCGGTCCGGACGATTACCGGATGGGCAGACTGCGAGCTACCCATTGCTCGCCTCGAATGGACTTCCTCACCCCACGCTCGTGGATCGATACCCCGTTTTTGAATTGTTAAAATATGCTAAAATGTTAGCTTAGTCAAACAATCTAAGCTAAATTGCAAAGCGTAGGTAGATCGTAAAGAACTACGATTTGAACGTGCAAGAAACTCCATAGATTTGATATATTCTATACAAAGTTGATACGACAGATAGGCTTTCCTTAAAAAGGAGAGCCACACACCCACCAATATGAAAAGCTTCTACTATGAGACCAACACAATAATCACATATTCTCATAACTAGATTAAATGTAGGGAGCAGCGGCTTTTTTTCTACCATAAAAAACCGTCTGTAGTCCGACTTGCGCTTTACCGGTTTTGTTTCTGGCAGAATATCATGTTGTCTAGGTCATCGTCTAAGGTATTGTGTCCAAAGTATATATATGTATGTCCACAACTATCACACAACGCCATTTAGTCCCAAGCTAAACAGAGCTTGTGTTATGGGTACTAGACAACTGATAAACATACTTATATATTTCTAAATACATACATATTATAGAAAATTACACCCAGACGCAGAACAAATGATCGTGCTCATCATACAAACATTTGTCCTGGGTGGGAATCGAACCCACGACATAGCATAGCAGTCAGGTTCACTAACTACTAGACTGACAGGTCAGTCAAATCGTCTAAGGTACGTTAGTACATATGAGGGCTTTGCGTTCCACTTTCATTTACATGTTTGTGTCCAAAGTGTGAGATAAGATAGTAACCGGATTACGGAAGTGACGATCTGCGTTAGTACCTAAATGCTTCGCTCGGATTGACTCAACAGAACTTCTTGTAAAGGAAACTCTTTGTTAGTGAATAACAGAAAATTCAATGAATTTAAATGAATGAATAAAGAATTTTGATAATTAATTATCATGTTTTTTAAATGGTATTATTAGGTATATAGATACCGTTAAATTTTGGTCGTTTCAATCCCGTGGAGGGTCGATCCGGTACATCAAACTCTATAGGTTTAAACACTATAGATAAAAAAATTAAATACTTTTTAAAAAAAGGACTTTCATCATCATCATCCTAGCGGCATTAGTCCCGGTTGCCAACCTTGGCTTTCGCCTCGGTGCCCGGGGACTTTATTATTTAATTATATATTTACAAATTGAACCTGTTTCATGTACCTGATCGACCTTCCTCGGGATTAAAACGACCGAAAATTAACGGTGTTTTTAAATGTAGACAATAGCGTGTAAAACAAGAGACGAAGAAAATGTTTGATTTTATTTGCTATAAACTAATGCTTGACTGCGATTCCACCTGATGGTAAGTAGTGATGCAATGGTTGATGGTGAGGCACACTATTTATCTCTCTCATTCTAGCCTTGAAGACACCCAAATTATAATAGGATGGGACGACCGGCATCCAGTAGGGTCAAAGCCTACTGGGGCAATGGGTTCTGCAAAAGAAAATCCCGACGCTTTGAAATGAAAGCAAAGAAAAAACACAGAAATGGGTTTTCTTTAGTAAAAGTCTGACACCTCTTTTTATTTATTATTTACTAGCTTTTGCCCGCGGCTTCGCCCGCGTGGTATTGGGGTTGGGGTTACCGGGATAAAAAGTAACCTATGTCCTATTCCGGAGAGTATCCTATGCATGTGCCAACTTTCATCCAGATCCGTACAGCCGTTTTGACGTGATTGAGTAACAAACATCGTAACTTTCGCATTTATAATATTAGTAAGATTATGTACTTGTACACCAAGACTAAAACATAACATTGAAAGGAAAACTTATAATAAAAAATCATACAATCGGCGGCTTTATCGCACTCGGCTTTTTGCTGCACCCAAGAGTGAGAGACATCATAGGATGACTTCCCAAATAAAAAGAAGATTTTTAAACGAAATTCGGGTCAGCTGATATTGTTTTAATCTCAAGATTCTTTACCAGGTAACAAATAAATATATTTTTCCCCATAACTGAGTACTCCGTGAGTCATATCTCTTTGATAATATACGCGATAAGGCAGATAAGATATTAGAACGGCAGACATTTTGTTTTAGTTCTCAAAACGCACTGGGACTAACATATTGTGTTTTCCAGTTTTTTTTTGAACAATTTTCATGTGTTTGTGATCTTTGGACGAGAAAAAGGTGAATAGATTTTTCGAATACTTTTTAAAAAGTTTATTAGTTTAATAAGTTACAAAATTTGGTGGGCATAGGTATATTAAGATTTTTATGGCATATTTTGGATATACAGATATCTTGTGGATATTATCTAGGGTTCTATTGAAATCAAAACGTTTTGTGTAAGAACCTCTGAAGATCCAGCAAAAACCTCTGAAAATCTGCTATTTTAAGTGAACTTTGACTACTCAAAATATTCACCTATATCTATTAAAAATTGCTTTATATATAAAATTAATTAATTTAGAATATACATTTAATTATACTAAAAATAACCTAAATAAACTAAAAATACAATAATATTTACAAATGATTTATTGGGCATCAAAAAATTCATCCACATCGATATCAATGGGAAAAGTGCCCAGAACGCTGGCAGCATTGCCACGCTGGATGGCAATGCTGATTCGCTGACAAAAGTAAAGCCCAGCCCTCTGGTCACGCGAAGAGTCGACCAGGTGTTTGCTGATGTCGCGTACAACTCGATGAATTTTTTAACTTTAAAAAAAAAAAAAAAAAAAAAAAAAATTAAAAATTATATAAAGTACTTCTATAGACGCCTAGCGCATTTGATCGAGATTCTAAATCATGAAGGAAAAAGTTTTGTGAAAAATTCGAGTAAATCGTAGAATTACCGAATGCCAACAGAGTTTTCAGGTGTTATTTCTCTTTTTTTCGTATTAATTTTGCATGAAACATCACTTTGGATTGCGTTAACTGAAGCAACAAGCTTTTAAACCATGTGCGACGTTGACGATAGGCGAGTGAGCATGGCTCACCTCAACTATAACTGTTTACATACATAGGAAAAGTATGTTACATGTTAAGTACCTACCAATGTTTACATACACACTTACATCATTTTATCTTGTAACACAAACTATTACAAAATTTTTTGGGTTACAAAGTTGATTGCACTTCTACACTTTGTTTTTCTTTGTCTTGTTCCACGAAATATCAATTTTCTGTATCTATTTACTATATGTAGAGGTACTACATATAGAAAATAGATCATCTAATCTTAATATAATGAATAGGAATTTATAAATGACTTGCGACCCGCCACGGCTTCGCACGGATACATGATACATCGGTTCTTTTTTAATGGTAGGTGAAAATCATCGAATGACGAAACCCGCTCTTGGGCGGAGCGGGAGACCAGTGTCAGACTCTTACTGACTAAAAAACCTACCCCATTCCTTCCTTGTCCCATTCCTAGAGCCGCGGTAACAGTTTCACACAAACCAGCGGCTCCAGAAGGTACGGGTCCGTTGGTGATATTAAACCCTTGGGGCTCCAAGCGAAAGGCGTTCGCACACATTGTCTTTCTATTATATCTCTACCCCAATAAAGACCATTTTGAACGTCTACGAATAGGCACAAGACGCCATTACAATCTCGAGTTCTCATAAGCGTTCGGTTGCGTTAACCATGATCTCTAATTACGGTACAAAGTTACAAAAGGTTAATATTATGCAGTGTGACAAATATTAACCTTCCTCTTAAATCACTCTACCTACTAAAAAAAAAAAAACCGCATCAAAATCCATTGCACAGTTTTAAAGATCTAAGCATACATAGGGACAGACAGCGGAAAGCGACTTTGTTTTATACTATGTAGTGATGCGTGTGAGTTAACTGATTTCTTCTTTCGTGTCGATCAGAGTCAGATTTAGTCCACCCAATATTTAACCACCTGGACAGCTCTGTTGTTGGACTTCTACAAGTCAATGAAGTTGGTAGTGGTAGTGTACGCTGGGCAGGATAGGAGGTGACGCATATCGTGTGAAGGAGTTCCACACTAGCACTGTATATATATCTTACTTCTTACTAATATTATAAATGCGAAAGTTACGATGTTTGTTACTCAATCACGCTAAAACGGCTAGACGGATCTGGATGACATTTGGCATAGGCATAGGATACACTCCGGAATAGGACATAGGCTACTTTTTATCTCGGAAAACCCCAACCCCAATACCACGCGGGCGAAGCCGCGGGCAAAAGCTAGTACGATAATATAATATTTATAATATTTCACAACTATTACACAACGTCGTCTAGTCTCAAACTAAGCAGAGCTTGTGTTATGGGTACTAGACAACTGATAAACTTACTTATATACTTCTAAATACATACATATTATGGATAAATTACACCCAGACGCAGAACGAATGATCGTGCTCATCACACAAACATTTGACCTGGGTGGGAATCGAACCCACGACCTCCGGCATAGCAGTCAGGGTCACTAACTAGTCAGGGTCACTAACTACTAGACTGACAGGCCAGTCAGACAAGATGATGTTCTCGTCTTTGGTCCGAGCCGCCGAGTTTATAGATTAAAACCAAGCCTATGCTTCTTCAGGGCATCTTTGCGCTCTAGGTCCCCGGGTACCCTTTTCAGAAGTAGACGCAAGTCCCCAGTACGCTTCGGCCTTGTTAAACCCCTACAGTTTTGCCGATAACTCATTGAAGCGCGCGTGGCCTTACTCGATAAGTGAATTATTCAGCATTTAAATATATTCCCGCGTTCAAACAAACAACCGATAGTCTTTAGCTTATTACAATAACTAGCTTTTGCCCGCGGCTTCGCGTGGTATTGGGGTTGGGGTTTCCGGGATAAAAAGTAGCCTATGTCCTATTCCGGAGTGTATCCTATACCTGTGCCAAATTTCATCTAGATCCGTCCAGCCGTTGTGGCGTGAACAAACATCCAAACATCGTAACTTTCGCATTTATAATATTAGTAAGATTATTTATTTATTTATTAGAACTTCATGCAACACAAAAGGTACACAGGCGGACTTAATACCTTAGGCATTCTCTACCAGCCAACCAAGGGTGGTGAAGAGAAAACATGGCAGGTGCATAAAAAAAATATTAAAAATATATTAATAAGATCCAGGGTTAAATATTACTGTTTGTGGAGTTGTAAAAGGGTCTTATTTTTGAGGTGATTTTAATAAAAATAATAAAGCGGGCGTGGAGCGCAGCCTCCTCCTTAGCCTTCTGACCTAAGTTATCCGTGTCAGGGTACTCTAAAATAATGTCACCTCCTTCCCTGATCTGAATCTTAATATTCCTATAATCTGTACAATTTGATTTTAAAAACTCCCGGACCTATGAGATTGGAGTTATTTATCTGCATTCAGCAAACATTGCATTAAGTTACGCTCAGACTCAACTCACAAGTTATTTCCACTGAATTGATAGCGTAACTGATAATATGCTATCAATACGATAACAGAGTACAATGTAGGTGGACAGAGTAACATATTGGACATGCTGTTTGCGTGGTTCTGGCGAAACATTGCGGGCAATTTGAAATTTGGATGCGAGACCCGTGGCCTGAAGAGCGCTTTCACATTTTTTCTTGAATTTGAGCGTTTGATTCAAGTTTTGACGTCTGATTATGCTTTAGATACGGCTAAAAAAAAGAAAGTTTGACCATTAATCTTGGGAATTGTTAAAACAAATACATCAATTTGTTCATGTAGGTACATCAGTAAATTCCTTGTTTCCGCAAAGGGTATTTCATAAAATTATGCTTTTGGGAATCTTTTAAATTTTTAATGTTTTGGTACGCTGAAGTCCCGAAGACATAATCATTGATTAAATGTCTGATACAACTGTCCGATCCTACATGTCCATGATACAACTGTACCTTTTACTTTGGTATGGTCAAATCAACTCATTACGATTCATACAGTACCTAATACAACAAAAATAAGTCTTTAAAATTGAGAATATTTTTATTGATAACTAGCTTTTGCCCGCGGCTTCACCCGCGTGGGTTTGGGGTTTCCGGGATAAAAAGTAGCCTATGTGCTATTCCGGAGTGTATCCTATGCCTGTGCCAAATTTCATTCAAATCCATTCAGTAGTTTTTACGTGAAAGAGTAACAACATCCATACATCCATACTTACAAACTTTCGCCTTTATAATAGTAGTAGGATTTTCCGTAGAAAACTATAACTTTTATTTATAACTATAATATTTATTTCTTATGAAAAAAGGTTTAAAGTTAATCAAAGGTCAATAGAAAGGGCAATGCTGTTAGTTTTCTTGTGTGATCGTATCAAGAATGAAGGTAGCCACAAGAGAACCAAGGTTATTGACATAACGCGAACAATCGCCAAATTGAAATGGCAATGGATAGAGCATTGCTCGCGGAACAGGTGATGAGCCGTAGGGACTCTGCAAAAGGGTTGAAGCCTACTGGGGCCCAGGGTCTCTTACAGAAAGGGAGGCTTGGCCCCATTTAGAAGGGCAATGACAGTAAAAGTCTGACACTGTTTCCAGCTCCGCCCAGGACCGGGACTTGTCATTGGATGATTTTTGCCCACCATAAAAAAAACAAAACCAGATGATAGGGCCGAAAGGTCCTAACGTGGCGACCGCTTACAGGAAGACGCGTTTTTGGAAGGGCTTTAACAAGGTGGACCCATGACCTTGTGAGAGTCACCGGAATGTGATGGGTGCGAGACGAACAGGACCGCTCGTTGTGGCGACGGTTAGGGGAGCCCTATGTCCAATAGTGGACGTCTTTCGGATGAAATGATGATGATGATGTTTTTTTTATACGATGTGGGATCACACTCAAGCACTAGTTATATTATTAAAAAAAGCATACAGTGACTATGTAGCTCTTTACCAGTACTTGGATCAAAATGTATAAAGCCTCACCATAATAACGGGTTCAGCTTATTTGCCACATGCTATACCTACTTTCAGTTACGTTTTAAATAAATAATCAATTTTTCTTCTTTATAAATACAAATACAGATATTTATAATGTTGTCAGTAAAACAGTTAACATTAAAAGAGCGAATGATTTTCCGATTAAAATATTATAGGTTTAAGATTACAGTAGGTAGTGATTGACAGACGAAAACCATCCTTATTGGTACAGAATAAAGACTTCTCGTTGTCTTTTGTTTTTTCTAAGGACTACACATTCATGTTGTCTACTGATTATATCTAGCTTACCTATGTCTTTCCGATTGTCTGATACAATATCAGTAAGGCCTTTCAACAGTATGTCATTGTTATTTTTATTATTTTTCACAGGAAAATGGGTGGGCGCGTCCTAACGTGTGTCATTCTTGCATTCCTAGCGGTTGGTGCTCACTGCGAAAATGGTTAGTACTGCCATCTATTGACGATTTTCTAAACTAAGCTATCGTTTTTGATAGAACTAAAATATTGTTTTATATCAAAAATGGTATGGAACTAAGAAATTATGTCCATTTGGAAACTTCATTTTATGCCATCTAGTGTCCAATAGCATTACTAACAACGTCAACATTTTCAGTTACAGACGCGCCGACGACAGTTGTTCCCAATTCAAACATCTGCAAGCTGTGTAAATGTGAAAATAATAACGTGAACTGCTTCGATCAGAGTATTACTACTTTCTTCACTAAACAGGAATGGGAAGGTGAGATTTATTTACTAATTTATACCTAGCTGCGGCGTAGCTCAGAGAGAGAAAGAATTAATATGTTTTAACAAGTCGATAGTGGCACTTGTTGTCATATTCTTTCTATTTCGGCGATACGGGGCGTTTAAGGCCTCGTATGAAAACTATAATTAAGACGGTAAGGTTCTTATTAGGCCCTGTACTGTTTAATTTTTTGCAAACTAAACCAGATTGAAGTCATGGTATCCATCAGCAGAGAAGACCGTTTATCACTGCACTGCAAGGAAGACACGTATGAGGCCTATTAGACCTCGGTCCGTAATGAAAGTTTTAATTTTTTTTTGAGATTTTATCATATACTGCTGATGCTTAAGTTTTCTGCAAAAGCAAGTTATCTGCCCAGACGGCACTCAAATGTAAGGGCGTTAACATGAGACGTATTAAAGTTTCAAGCGTGTGACCGAGAAAGAGGAATAGAGTTATACATCCTTTTAACTCCATCCCTTTATTAGTTCAATTTAAGTTGTCCCATTTGACGATCCATTGATCGGCTGTTAGGACCGTCAAACAATTTGCGAAGCATCGTACGAGCGTTATTAAATCCCGTAATTTTTTGGCCAAAAAACAGGTATGCTGGAAGAGATTTCTTAAGAAATAAGCATCACCTATATACTTATTCTCCTGTTTCTGTATTCTTTTCTCTCACTATCCAGTGTCTGACATGAATTGTTAAATAAATAAAATAAATCCTAATACGCGCCTTCCTTATTTCCAGGTCTGACAGACTACAAACCAAAAATAGTGGATCTAAGCGAGAATCGCTTCGTCAATGTCACCGTCATAGCCGATCTGACCATCGAAGTCCTAAACTTATCTCGATGCAGCATTGAGTTCATCGAGAATGCAAGTTTCAAGGACTTGCAGGAGATGAAGGTTCTAGATTTGAGCTACAATAAGCTGACGACCGCTAAGTTGAGCCCGCACGCTTTTGAGGTAAATTGGTCCAGTGTTGTAGTGTTTTTCACTTGCTATATTAAATTTTTGTGCTATTTGAGAGAGGAAGTTTATGATTCTAGTTTTATTTTCACCTTATTATTATGAGCCAGTTGTGTCCCACTGCAGGACAAAGGCCTCCCCTTCATTCTTTTCAGTTCTTAGCCACTTCTGGCCAATTCTATATCCAAAACGTGACGTCATCTCTTTTTCGGCCTATCATGTCGTTGGGTCCTGCTCTTCGGGAACCAGTTAGTGGTTACCTTTGCCCAATTTCGTTTCAACGTGTGGCAGATGTGAGCTGCCCAGTTTTATTTTATTTATTTAGTAAAACTTTATGCACTACTAAGGAACACTGTATTAACACTGTGTAAAGGCGGTGCGTATTTCATGGGGTCTGTAACAACAATTTAAAAGTCCGCAAACTCTGCCTCTACAGCGTATTTAAAAGGGCACATTACTTGAAAAGTAAAGTTTGTCAATTATATTTTCATAATGAATGGGTTAATGAAAAATCAAGCTTTATTAAAGGACCTTCACTCAATTCAGTCGTCATTACAGTAGATAAAATCTAAGGTAGAGTAAATTTGGAGGACATGGATTGCATTGCAGAATAGGATTTTTAGATGAATGAAGTTTAAATGCTCATAGGCACTATTTAAACCTGACGTATATTGTGTTTAAATAAAAAAAAACCATTTTGGTACTAGGGGAGAAAGTTTGCTCTTGCGATCGAAGGAAAATTCTTCGAAGCCACAGGCTAATGTTTTATGGAACCAAGTGCTGCAGTGATAAATTTTCACGTGTATTGACGCGCGACTCGTGAGGTTGCTTAGCATCCAGCCTATTTTACAATGAATTGTAAAATAGGCTACTAGTACTTGCCTAATATGATAATACAATTAGTTGTAGCCCCCGCCGCAGATTATACACTTTTTGCACTAGTGCTGGCATAAAAGCGATAGAGATAAGGAGCAGATTTTTGAATTAAGTGTATTGAAAAGGAAATAAATGAATAGCTGGTCTTTTCTCAACCAGGTTATGTATGATATGATAAGTTACTAATCAAATATAATTCATTTCAGGGTCGCTTCATGCCAGAGGAGTTTGAGCCTCTAGCATCATTAAGGACCCTCAACTTGGCTTACAATGATCTCCACTCATTACACCCGGACTTATTCGAGCACATGCCTGAATTAGAGCAACTGGACTTAAGTGGAAACCCATTGACAACCATCGATCATGTGACTTTGATTGCAATCTCCAGTCTGCCGATGCTGAAGGTTAGTGACATCTAGTATTGAGTAGCGGAAACCTAATTTATAGGAAAATACATACAATGTTTTTTGTATATGTTACGGGTAATGCTAGAAGGTGGAGTAAACCTAGGTTTACCCGGGTTAACTTAGTATTACCCAAGCTTCTTGGGTAAAGTCCGAATAATAAGTAAAATAAATTTTAATTCGGGGTTTACCCATGCTCACCTAGGTCTACCCAACTCTGGCTGGGTAATGTTAGGTGTTGTGTAATTTTCGTACCCGTGGCGTAATTCTGAGGGTCCGCGTTATCTGCCCACGCGGCCACGTACGTCGCTTACGTGACATAATGGCGACCGAGCAAAATGCAAATATATCACCAGAAGAAATTATGTGAAAGCTTGCAAATGAACAGTCGATTTCAGGAGGCCAGTTTTATAAAAGGTGTAATTGCAAAACAAAATGTGCTACAAAGAAGTGTTCATGCAAGAAATAAATAATTTCAATATTAATAAAAACAACCACTATTAGTTTTTGCTACTAAAGCTATTAAGTTTATGCTCTTCAAGCGATTACGTTCGTCTTTGTATGTTTTTTTAATAATAAATGTTTAAAATGCACCCAGATTTTCATTTCACTAATTAATTAGACAATTTTTTAACTTTACCCAGCCATTATTTCAATAAGATAAATTGCTGTGACATTTTGAATGCGCGAAAATTACACAACACCTAACATTACCCAGCCAGAGTTGGGTAGACCTAGGTGAGCATGGGTAAACCCCGAATTAAAATTAATTTTACTTGTTATTCGGACTTTACCCAAGAAGCTTGGGTAATACTAAGTTTACCCGGGTAAACCTAGGTTTACTCCATCTTCTAGCATTACCCGTAACATATACACAAAGCAAGTAAAATCCCGGTTGACATTCTTGTATCTTTGACAGTCGTTAATGGTTGTCTGATGCCAGATATTATAACCATCCGAGGAGTATCATGTTGCCCAATATAACTGAGTTGCAGTCGCATCGTGTAAATCACGCGTGTTCAGACGCAGCCTTGTGGTCGGATAGTTGAAAAAACCTAGAATATAATTAATATTATTGCACACGCAAAGTTCTCATATTTATTATATTTGATTAATTCATCAAAAATGAAATGTAACTTTAATTCTAAAGAGTAATTTTGCTACTCCCTAACAGATGGCGCTGTTACCAATTATTCTCCTTTACTTTTCAGGTTCTCAGATTGCGTTCTTGCCAATTAGACGAGATACCAAGCAAGTTCCTGCACACTCCTCGATATCTGGAACGCCTGGACATTAGTGACAACCTCCTGACTAAGGTCCCTCAGGAGATAGAAGAAGCCAGAGACTTAGTTTATTTGAATTTGAACCAGAACCCTATTCTTCAGCTTGATGCCGATGATGAAGACTATCCGTGAGTTTTATTTATACTAAACTAGCTTTTGCCTACGGCTTCGCTCCCGGCAACAGAAAAATGTGATAAATGAAGAACCGCTCGACCTCCAAAAGTACCTACTCTTACTCTTCCTCTTCTTGGTCGTATCACTCTTGGCAGAGTGGTCGTGTTTATCATAGATGTAGATCTCCAGAAACTTTCAGGATACGCCGCACGACTTCCCGACACTTTTGCCTGCTTGTAGTCATCCGGGGGTATTCGTTCAACGGGCCACCATCAGCCGACTTTACTTGGTCAGTGCATCGCATCAGTAATCTACCATGCGGCTTTGTTCCGTCCACCTTCCTTTTTATAACAAGGCGTTCGATGGAGTCACCTTCACGCCGATAAATATGGTCAAAGTATTTAAAAATACGACTTCGCACCAGCGTCGACAAGCGTTCTTTAATGCCCAGTTCCCCGAGGAAGCATTTGTTCGTAAATCGATCCGTAAGACCTCGAGCATCTTTCATCACCACCACATTTCCAAAGCTTCAAGTCCGGGCAGACCATAAAATGCTGACACCAGGATAGGAGGTGATTATCCAATCTCCAAAGTCTTACTCATCATCATCATCATGTCAGCCGAGCGACGCCCACTGCTGGGCATAGGCCTCCCCCAAGAATCTCCACAACGATCGGTCCTGTGCTGTCCGCATCCAGAGGCTTCCCGCTCCAAAGTCTTACTAACTCATCTTAATTTTTTCCAGCGGCTTCCCCCGTCTCCGCAAACTGCAAGAACTTCACATGTGCAATATGCCAAAGCTCAGGCGTATCGGAGAAGGCACCCTGGCAGGACTGGAGAGCATCCAGAAACTGCACATGAGCTTCAACCCAGCGTTGAGCTATGTGCACCCGAAGGCATTGGCCAGAGTTGACGATATCGGGGAGACTTATGATTGGCCCATGGTTAAAGAGGTAGGTTTTGGCTTTTATCTACAACTAGCTTTTGCCCACGGCTTCGCCCGCGTGGTATTGTGGTTGGTCCGGGATAAAAAGTAGCCTATGTCCTATTCCGGAGTGTATCCTATGCCTGTGCCAAATTTCATCCAGATCCGTTCAGCCGTTTTGGCGTGATTGAGTAACAATCATCTAAACATCGTAACTTACTAATATTATAAATGCGAAAGTTATGCAGGCATAGGATACCTACACTCTGAAATAGGACATAGGCTACTTTTTATCCCGGAAACCCCAACCCCAACCCCAATACCACGCGGGCGAAGCCGCGGGCAAAAGCTAGTTTATAATAAGTATTAGTAAGATGATGGCCAGTGCCAGCGGCCCAGACTTTCAAGTTGTAGGTCGTGAGTTCAAACCCAAACATGATACGTGTAAAAACGATAGCTAAATCATTTTCTACCTAATTGTACACAAATCATATGACATTATTAATGAAGCTTCGATAATATTTTAGTGCAATAATATTGCTGCTTTGGCTTTATTGTAGATTTATTTCTTGAAGTGGATTCCAAACACAGTTTTAATTTGAAGAGACTTAACGAAAAATGACGTATAAAAAGTTGTTTAAAAAACATCACAAAAAAATCTGAAACACCCTCCCGCTCTGCCCACGGGCGGGATATGTTACTGTAGTACTTAAAAATCATCCTTGCTTATCATCAAGTGGGATCGCAGTCAAGCACTAGATTATATGACATTAGTTTTTATTGCATTTATGGATAGTACTAATAATACGATAATTTTATACAAGATGGTTCTTAAGCTAATCTGGACATACGGCCTTGAGCTTTGGGGTTCAGCAAGTAACTCAAACTTAGAAATTCTACAAAGATTCCAAAACTCCGTATTTCGTACAATACTCAATGCACCATGGTTTGTGAAGGTATCTGAAATGCATGAATACTTACAAATGAACACTATAAAAGAAGAAATAAAAGTGGCTAAGCACTATACGGGAAGACTGGCAAATAATGTTAATAAACTTGCAGTAGCACTCACCGAAGTTACCAATAGTGCCAAGAGGCTTAAAAGATGCTCCATTGGTGAACTGGAAAGCAGAAAATAACTAAATACAAAGTACCTAATAAAATGAGAGAAGAGCTTTACGCTGGTAAAGCCATCTCGCACGTCTAATCTAATCAAATAAAAATTCTGCTCATAGTGGACACACTGATTGTAGAAAGCCAAAATTACAAAATAATACGATAAAAAAAAACTTAAATATAAACTAAACTAAATATGTTCACTAAACCTAACTATGTACATATAATACAAAATACAATACAATCAGGCATCGAAATAAACTAGATTATATCATTAAATTTTAATTATGTTCCGAAAATTGTACAGTTTTTTTAGGCCATAGGAGAAAGTGCAAAAAATTATAGTTAGGTAAATAAAATTATAAAGAAAGAAACGCAAAATTTTATTCTAAACCCCTCATTTTCACTTTCCAGCTGTACCTTCAATCCAACAATCTAACCGAGGTGGACTCGCGCCTGCTGTCTCGCTGGGACCTCCTGGAGAAGGTGGACGTGTCAGACAACCCCTACCTCTGTGACTGTTCCACGCAGTGGATGGTAGACATCTTGGCGGCGACCGTTGAGAAGAGAGGAGGGAACGCTACGTTGATGGTGTAAGTAAAATATAAATATTGGACAACTATCACACAACGCCGTCTAGTCTCAAGCTAAGCAGATCTTGTGTTATGAGTACTAGACAACTGATAAACATACTTAAGTATATAATATTTCTAAATAAATACATATTATAGTAAATTACACCCAGACACAGAACAATGATCGTGCTCATCATACAAACATTTGTCCTGGGTGGGAATCGAACCCACGACCTCCCGCATAGCAGTCAGGGTCACTAACTACTAGGCTGACAGGCCAGTCAAAACAGTCAGTATACAGTCGAAAGTCGCTGGCGAGCAATGGGTAGCTCGCTGTCCGACCATCCAGTGACCGTACGGACTGTGGCCATTCCACGTGCTCCTAAAGGAGTTGTCAGCAAACTGTAGGGGCCCAGCAGGGTCGAAGCCTGCTGAGGCCTTGGAAAGAAGGTCCAGCCTCGGTATGTAAGGATAAGGAACGGGGTGGGGTTTTAGCCGGTAAAAATCTGACACTATCTCCCACTCGGGTTTACGGGTCGGGTCGGTTTCTGAAAGAAAGGAACAGCCCCGGTATGAAAGGCAACGAAGGAAGAGAAGCGCGGTTTTAGTAATTAAAAGTCTGCCCAAGGGTGTGGAGATGTCAACGGATAATTTTCCCACCTAAAAAATGGTGAAGGACGAAAACTCATTACACGATTTCCAGGACACATTATCTCACGGAATTTAGATGTCAACTGGCCCCAAATCATGCGATTTAACGCCGTGCGATTTTATTTTTGTTTTTTTTTTTTTGCGAAATCTCGGTTTTATGCGAATAAACTCGAAACAATTCCTAAGTTCAAATCAGAAATCCAACGCGTCATCGGTGAGATACAGCCACATCTCTGTGCAAATGTCATCGAAGTCGTAGGGGTTATTTGCCGGATATTTAATTCCAAGCTTAATCAGAACAAGTCATCTTTACAATACAATAAAAATATCACAAATCTCATAAAATACTTGTTTTTATTTTAAAACTAGCTTTTGCCCGCAGCTTCGCCCGCGTACATAAAATATAGCCTATGTCACTCAGGAGTAAAGCAGCTTTCTAGTGTTGCTTAAATTTTTCCAATCGGACCAGTAGTTCCAGAGATTACCCCCTACAAACAAAAAAACAAAAAAACAAACTTTACCTCTTTATTATATTAGTGTAGATGAAAAAGTGCACTCTTACTGGGACACCCTATACGTGGGCTTAGTTTGCCTTAAGCTCTAAAACTGTTATTGTTACAGATGCCAAGAACCAATTGAAATGCGAGGCTACACCATGAAACACCTTCATGATGCTCATCGTACTATGCGATGTGTCGACAAGTATGGACACCGACCTGAGAAAGATGGAGCCATACTGCTTGGAACTCTTATCGGTAAGGGTTATTCTATTTCTTAAGCACGATGAGTGCATCGCCGTATGCTCGTGAGGGCGATCATCATCATGAATTCAGCCGAAAGACGTCCACTGCTGGGCATAGGCCTCCCCCAAACGTCGCCACAACGACCGGTCCCGTGCGTCTTGCATCCATCGAATTCCAACAACCCTGACCAGGTCGTCGGTCCACCTTGTGGGAGGCCTTCCAATGCTACGTCTTCCGGTACGTGATCGCCACTCCAGAACTTTTCGGCCCCAGCGGCAATCTGTTCTGCGTGCGATATGCCCTGCCCATTGCCACTTAAGTTTGGCGATTCTTTTCGCTATATCAGCATCTGTGGTTCTCTTGCGGACATCTTCATTTCTGATTCGATCACACAAGGGTTCATAGCTCTTTTTCTGTGGGGGCGATCAGCAGCAATTATCTCTCGCGCCGGGCCTTGAAACAGGCCATGGTCTGAAGCGAGGAGGAGTGGCAGGCGTTCGCCTCCTTCAGAGAGAAGGCCGCACGCGTGAGGCAACGGTGCTGACGCCCCAGCCGCTACAGAGGTTCCGATCTCGATTTCTGGCCACCGTAGATAGAGAGCAATGGACCGTTCGACCGTCGGGTTACCGTCTGGACTGGGTCCAAGTGGTCGATTTTATCACGCGCGCCCAAAGGCGAGATTTCATTGGGGGATTTACTCTCAGAAAAAAAAGGACGACGAGCAGTGGGTAACTCACCAATCCGTCGTCCGGTAAAGACCGAGCTCGAGCAGTCGGCAGTACTTAGTTACCCATACGCGCCTTAAAAATATATCGGACAAAACTTTAGGAGCCCCGCAGTAACCACGGGGCATTTCTAAAAAGTAAACCTTCCTAGTCCTAGAACACAAAGGGAAACTGAACGACCCAGGTGTAATTTTAGTCAGTAAAAGACTGCCACGTTCTCTCGCTTCTGAAGCAAGAGAAATCCTAAGATGATTTTCCACCTAAAAACCTAAAAAAAGCGTCGTGTTTGACCACCATCTTTTATTCCAGGTGTTCTCCTAGCAGTTCCAATCATGTTGAGTCTGATGCTGATGTGGCGTCGAGGCTACTTCGCATGTATAGGCCTTCGCCCCCCAGTGGACGTGTCCCGTGCGTTCTACAAGAGAGCTCCTGCCGATGACAATATCATGTATTAGATTTAGCTGATAAGACTGACTAAAATGAATTTCAGAATAAAAAAAATAACGTTGTTCTGCCATGTAAACTATCAAAGAAATGTAGGGTTGGGGGTTCGAGGATAAAAATATCCTATGACCTATTTTTAGCCGTACTTAATATGTACGGAAAAAGTTATCTAAAAAAATCATGACATCCAAGAGCGGAAGATGTCACTAGATGATTTATACCCACCGAAAAAAAAAAGTTGTAACACAAGTTTTTTATATACACACATATAAAAAGCTTGTAAGTACACACATATAAAAATTCTATAGAAATCTACAAAAGTACCTACTACGAATTCCTTATAAGTGTTGTGAAACAATATGATAGTTAATATTATCTCTAATATATAAGTCAGTCAGTCAGCCAGTCAGTCAGCCAGTCAGTCAGTCAGTCAGTAAGTCAGTCAGTAAGTCAGTCAGTCAGTCAGCCGGTCAGTCAGTAAGTCAGTCAGTCAGTAAGTCAGTGGGATTTGTAAAATGCCATGTGATAGTTGAAGATTAGATTTCGACGGTTAAGAATCAATAATGTTTATCTCAATATTCACAATATTTCTTAAATTATTTGCCATAGAAATATCACCTATGTTAGGAACGCGTAATTTTTTCTGCCAATATGGTCTTTCTCTCCTTAAAAAATTTACATCTTTGCTGTTTGTGTACTTTCTAGTAACTTATCATCTCAAGCAAAACAATACTTTTGTTATCTACTTTAAATTTGACTTTTGTGAGATAGACACTATTGTTTCTTAACCGTCGATTTATAGTTTGATTTTCATTTCTTTTGTAATTTTAAGTTTTAGTTTTAAGAATTAAGTAAAATAAAATATTTTTATTGTGTACATGTTGGTTTTTATTTTATTGACAACATTTTTTCGAGTATTAAATTAATCATTTATAATATGCGTATCATCATAATCATGAAAAATTATTATGATTATGCCCTAGCGCAAAATGATTTTATCTTCCATTCTGTCCTGTCACCCGTCACGCTATTACCTACTGATTCCATTTTTGGATAATTTACCTACCATTCACGCAGGCAAAGTCGCTTGTAAGAAGATATTGGTAATTAATATAATACCTATATGTGATCAACACATTAAAAAAAAACTTTTTACAAAAAAAAAATACAACCGACTTCAATCTACACAAATATAATAAAGAGGTAAAGTTTGTTTTTTTGTTGTAGGAGGTAATCTCTGGAACTACTGGTCTGGTTGGAAAATTTTTAGCCACAATAGAAAGCTGCTTTACTCCTGAGTGACATAGGCTATATTTTATGTATGCGGACAAAGCCGCTGACAAAAGCTAGTGTACAATAAAATACCAAAAAAAAAAATGCAATAGTACATTATACCCTAGGGGTCAAAGTAAGCTCGAGGGACTAATAAGTTTTTAACCCGAGATAAACACTGTGCTTTTTCATTACGAAAAAAAAACCTAGGTACACGTCACAGTACAATCGCCAAATAAAAAAAAAAATTACAATCGACTTAAAAAAAAAAAACACAAATAGGTCTACTTCTTCGGTGTTAAATAAATAAATAGATCAAACATTTACAAACACCGACTTCTAAACTTAAAATTAATATAATAAGCCTTTATTGCTGAGTTTTCAACATTTTAAATTTTACATTTCATTAATTAGCACTTTTTTCCCCAGCTTGTCTTTCGACATAGGCCTCCCCCAAAGATTTCTATTTATCTCTATCCCTCGCAATTCTCATCCATTCTGGTCCAGCAGTTCTCTTCAGGTCATCTTCCCAACGTTTTGATTGTCGCCCTTTTTTCCTTTTCCTATCTCTGGGATACCATTCCGACATTGTTTTTGTCCATTTCCCATTCCATTTTAATGTTTTGCATACTTTGTCTGCGTCTTTAAATTTGGTTATTTCCTTAATGTTTTCCAATCTTACCCTATCTCGCCTTCTTACATTGATCACACTTCTCTCTATTCCATTTTGGCATACGTTTATTTTCCTTTTCAGTTTTTCCGTTAATGCCCATGTTTGGCACCCATATGTTAAACATGGCAAAATGCACATGTTAGGTATATAGTTTTCTTTTCTTTTTCATTGGCATGTCTTGGTTTTTCATGACCTCGCTTAGAGACCAATATCTTTTCCATGTATTTGCTATCCTTCTATTTATTGCCTTTTGTATGGTATCGCTGGGCGCTATTAACTACTTCCATGTTAACTTTGATAGTATAAGTTTGTGAACCGTTAGTCATAATTTTTGTTTTATTTGTATTCATTGAAAGTCCTACTTTCGCGCTTTCATCTGATAATTGCTGTAGCATTTGTTCTAGTCTTTTTGGGCACTCGGAAAATAGGATCAAGTCATCTACAAAACGGAGGTGGTTTAATTGTTACTCAATTCCAACGTTTGCTTTTTCATTTTGTCAAATAGTAATTGAAATTGCCCTTCCATTTTTATTTAATTTTTGGAACGTTTTTATAATAAATTTGTTTGTTGGCAATACTGAGATGACAGATGACAATGTCACATGATAATGACAGTGTCAGTTTTATGTGTTGGTACAATATCTCTATTGTCAATGCTAACATTCTAACCTCAGTTTTATTTATTATTATTTTTTTTTTATTGTCTTTACTCATACAAGATAAATCTACACTAATATAATAAAGAGGTAAAGTTTGTTTTTTTGTTTTTTTATTTTTTTGTTTGTAGGAGGTAATCTCTGGAACTAATGGTTCGATTGGAAAAAAATTAGCAGCAATAGAAAGCTGCTTTACTCCTGAGTGACATAGGCTATAAATTATTTATATAACATGGATGTTAACCGAGCTATCACTACAAGAAATTTTCCGCGGACGAAGTCGCGGGCAGAAGCTAGTAACTTATAAACTAAGCCCCACAAAACCGTTGTAAGGGTTGTATTTGTTTCTTCGGAGTTTTCTTGTTGTTGAACAAACTTCGATGCTTATTATTGTGAACTTTCACTTATTCCTTCACTGGGTGTGATTTAATAGTGAAAACTGTGACTGTAACGTTTTAAATGTTAAAACTTTCTGGAGTGTCGACACTTTGATGTTTACAATACAAAGACCGGAACCGGAAACCTATAAACATACTTATATATTTCTAAATACATATTATAGATAAATTACACCCAGACACAGAACAAATGATCATGCTCATCACACAAACATTGGTCCTGGGTGGGAATAGAACCCACGACCTCTGGCATAGCAGTCAGGGTCACTAACTACTATGCTGTCAGGCTAGTCATTATTCCTTTGTTGTCTGCTGATTATGCATATTTCTGATTGCTTTATATAATATCAGTATCGACAACAGATTATTATTATATTATTATTATTATAGTTAGCCTGTGCTGTCCCACTGCTAGGCTTCCTCCATTCTTTCCAGTTATCTCGGTCACATGCTTTGTGGCTCCAATTCTCAAGGAAGACATCCAGGTCATTCCACCATCTCCTTCGTGGCCTACCGCGGCCCCGCGTCGCTGTGACCGGGCACCTATCCTGTGTTTTACGGGCCCACAGCTCGCTAGACATGCGGCATTATCATTAATTATTAACAACAGATTATCATTATTATTTATTTTGCAGGAAAATGGGGAAGTGCATCCTAAAAGGTGTCATTCTTGCGTTCCTGGCAATTCTTGCTCACTGCCAAAATGGTTAGTACTGCCATCTATTGACGATTTTAATTACTTAGCGCAGGTTCACAACTAAGTGAAAGTAAAAAAGTATTGTTTAATTTTTAAAACGGTTGAATAAAAGCAATATACTTATACTTAATCGGTCAAAATAATAAAAAAAACAAAGTATAATTTAATATATATTTTTTTTTATTATTTTTTTTTTATTATTTATAATACAAAACTCAAAGTTTGAGAACTTTTTGTATTATGATTTTTTGCGCCATCTAGTATCAGGTAGTGTTACTAACGATATTAACATTTTCAGTAACAGAAACGTCATCGAATGCTGTGCCTAATTCATATATCTGTGAACTGTGTAAATGTGAAAATAATAATGTGAACTGCTCCAATAAGAATATTACAACTTTTTTTACAAGAGAGGAATGGAAAGGTAAGTTTTATTTTGACTAAGTGCTAAATGGCCGTGTAGCCCAGAGTGAGAAACAGATATAGTACATTGTTACCCTAGGGGTGAAAGTAAGAAGAAGAAGTACTCTTTAACCCAAGGTAAGGAGTATGATCTCAGAGTATGGATCCAAAAGGGGGTTTTTCTGGCCCTAAAACGAAAAAAAAGGTTGCTCCGCATCTAAAATTTTAGCACTTTATTGCGGCGTTGATTTATTAACGCAACTAGAAAACTAGAGGTGGCGCTCTTGGCAAAGTCGACCATTTCCGCTGAGCTACGAACTAGGGGAGGGAGAAATTGAAAACTCGTCCGGATAGCGCATACTCTCAGCCAAGCCGTCGCAGAGTCAAGACGTTCTGAAACTGTCCGCTTTGTTCTTTGTACATACCTAACAATAGTACACTGTGCCGAATTGTATTGCGAAGTGAACTGATTTAGTTCCTTACCGTTTTCATTCATTGCACGATAGTCGATACCTACGTGACCTTCGTGGGTAGGTCACCTGGTAGAATGATGATCAGAGCTCGGACCATACCAACAAAACACACATCAGATCCCCGCTTCGTCCCCTTAGGGGGTGAATTTTGGGGAATCCTTTCTAGTGCTCGCTTACGCAATAAAAGGATGCCTTGTGCAAAATTTCATGCTCTTAGTCCCAGTAGTTTCGGCTGTACGTTAATATGTCAGTCAGTCAGTTTCTCCAATTAGGTATATATTAAAAGGTAGGTATTAAAAGGTGTGAGTGAGTGTGACTAAAAAATTCTATAAAAACATACTACACCACCACACCGCACCTGTCCTACTTTTTGTTTTTACCTTTAATTTGTGTATGCAGGGTGTCATTGACTAGTTAACTCAAACGAATACCATAAATCTAGTACATGATTTTAGACCCCCAGTGGTGGAATTTCTTGTTGGTTTTTTTCATTTTTTTTTTACTCATTTTTTACGTTTTTTTAATTAAACTGTATAAAAACGTCGTTTTAACATTTTTTTGCGAAAAAAATGAGTGAATTACATTCTAAATTAATAATGTCATTGACTTTGATTACAATAACGACTTTATTTGCCTCGATGATATGTTTATTATTATTTTTTTTTGTAATTTTTTTTTTCTAAAAATATCATTGGGATTGGTTAGAATACCAATTTTATATAGGTAAAAATAAAAAAACAAATTTTTTCAAAAATTTGAAAAAAATCCGACGAAAATTCCACCACTAGGGTGTCCAGAATCATGTACCTACCGGATCTATGGTATTCGTTTGCGTGAACATGTCAATGACACCTTGTATATTGTAAAATAATAAAATGGTGAAATTTTATACGTCCGATCAACTATTTTTTCACTGATGTTTATGAATATTATTATTATTATTATTATTATTATTTGTTTTATTATTATTTGTAAACTGCGTGCCGAAGTAGAGTTGTTGCGCAACGCTGTTTCGGAATGTAGGGCGCCTAGCAACTCCAGCGTGAACATTCGTCGCGAAGCGCGAAATGCATCCATCGGCATTTTTGAGTCGGCGAGTTGCAGTGCGTCACCCGCTGCTGATAATGCTTGCGTTGCATCTTGCTCCGCCGCTGCCGTCGCTGTATCGTCACCGGTCGAAATGGTGACGCATGTAGGTACGTCGACCCCTAAACGTGCCTATTCCGCTGTTATTGCCGCAAACAAACCTGCTAAGTCGCAAACAACGCGACAAGCAGCTAAAACTACAGGGGATAAGCAGAATGATGAGGATGGCTTCACAAAGGTAGAGAAGAAGAAGAGGAAGAAGCCTACTTGTCAGAACCAGTGCGGTACCGCGCTGGCAGGACCCAATATGCTGCTGCGCCCAGCAATACCAACGACGCAGCTGTATGTTTCGAGGTTACATCACACCACGAAGGTAGAGGATATCGTGCAGTATGTTCGAGTCAAGACCAGCTGGACTTTGAGAGTTGTGCAGTTGGAGCCGCGCCATAACACTAATTTCAAGTCGTTTGTGGTGCGGGCACCGACCAAGGGCGGATCCAGCTTTGGCGCCAGGAGGGGGTCACAAAGTCGTGGTCGAGTCAAAAACTTATAATTTAATTTTGATAACAATAGATGCAAGTAAAAAGTAGGTAAGTATTTTAATGTACGTATGAATGTACTGTATTTAAAAATATTTATTCTTTATTGTACATTTGAAAAACTTAACACATAATAACTTGTACATATACACGTACATAATGCCATCTTCTCTTGAAGACATCCAGAGAAGCACTATCACGGACAGAATGAGGCAGCCTATTTATATTCCATAACCGTGGTGAATGATTTGTCATAACAGCTAGAGGTATGTCCAGGGCCCGATCTAGCTATTTAGCCGCTCCGGACAAAGATAATTTTCGCCGCCCTTTACCACCTGTTCCACATGAGGTCTGTTGTGGAGGCGCGGTTCAGGTGTGGGTGTAGACGTCAAACCAGATGGACCGGTGGTTCGAGAACGTCACCACCCGTCCATGATGCGTCAGTCGACGTCACGCGGTGACAAAGTGGGGCTGGAAAAACGTTATATCACCACGGACTCGCCCTGCATCCACACACACGTGGGGATAGAACCCCAGTTTCGGACGACGAGGCCTGTTTCCAGAACTCAGTCCTCCAATATCGACCTTGCTGGTTCCTGAATCGAAAACCCCAGCCCAAGTCCTTGGCATTGAGTTCCCCGCAAACGACTACGGGGAATGAATCAAATCCCACGACGAAGGTATTCCTCTCTAAGGGAATCGTGGAGATCAGCGAGAGATCTGTTCGGGGACAGATGGACGCCTACCACTGCAAGTCTCCAAACAATGCTGCAACGTAACCCCGTTCCCTCGTGACGGCCTCGAGGGACGAGGTACCGGCGGCGGCCGACGAAATTACTGTCACCGAGCCACTCAAGACCTGCATCCAGTCAGCTATCAAGATCCTGAGCCGTTGATTTGGCGGGGGTGGGTCTTCAGACTTTACCTTGGCCTTGGCGGAGGGATCGTAGGACCTGCTCCCAGAGTGTTGGCCTGCTGCCGTACATGCGTAGCAGTGCATTGTAGCACAGCATTCTGTAGCCTAGTGCCCAGGTTTATAACACTGATAGAGTTATAGCAGTGGTCACTGCGATCCACTTTGCACACTGCAGCGCAATAGGCCCCCATGTAGCAGCGGTAGCACCGCAGAGGTCTGGTCTCCAGCAGTTTGCTTGCGTAGAGACCTAGCTCAAAGAAGCCTTCGGCCCTCCCCAGCGATGGTCTTAGCCACCGACACGGGACAGCTAACCGTCACGGCTCGCACGCTTAAGCTAAAACGCAAATTATTGACGGCTCAGAAGTCTGCTTAGCTTAAGGTAGGATGTAGTTACATAACATCGGTATGGAGCCAAATCTATCTTCTTCTTCTATCTATACTTATAATAAATCTGTAGAGAGGTCTATCCTATACATGAAATATATTTCCAAAATAACTATTAGGGGGTGATTATGATTAGTGATCGATACTGATGCCAAAAATGCAGTCAGTAAAATTTTGTCAGTCTGTCTGTCTGTCTGTCTGTATGTTCGTTATAGAAAAAAAACTACAAGACGGATTTTAACGAAACTTGGTACAATTATTCATCATACTCCTGGGCAGGTTACTGTATACTTTTCATCACGCTACGATTAATACGAGCACAGTAGTGAAGGAAAATGTTGGGAAAACGAGAGAAGTCACTCCATTTTTTAAGCTTCCGTCGCGTGTGCAGCCTTAATGGTTAAAGCTACACAGAAATCACGTATGACAAAAATGGTTTCCATTAAATTACATAACAATTCCCCTCAACAGCTATCTGTCTATCTTTTATGGTTGACTCACAATAACAGGTGTAACTCCGGATAGCTTAGCAGAAGTTCGGAGCTTTCTGATTATATTTGTCTACTCTTACATTTGTAACATTCTCACTCACCCCTAATTAAAAAAAAATGTTACAGTATTACTCAATAAATAAAGTTTTTTGCAATATTTAAGTTTTGTGGATTTACATTTTTTTTCTCACTGTAATATGGAATCTAACGTTTTTGTAGAAATTAAGTTGTAAATTTTAGTAAAATTAGTACATAATGATCAGAAATTTCTGACTCGAGTTTTTTGTATTTTCTGAGAAAATTTACTGTAGTAATGTATACTTTTTTTACACCACGGTACGGTGGAAGTCGGGTCTGAGCGGTTGTGTTGCGATGTATGCCGAGTATGATACACCAGCTGCTGTCGCGTCGGACGTTTGATCGTGGAGGGTAGCGGGATCCGAAGCACGGTGCTCCGCTGGCCGACCGCAGACAGTTGGGGGCCCAAGTACACTACTTGGGCCCCCAACTGTCAGCCAGCCACACACGAAAGGCTGCCCCGCCATCTGTGAAAAATCCCAGGGTGGCCCCATCGTGCCGGTTGGCGACCGGGTGAGAGGACCCGATGGCGATCCCTGGGGGGGTTCGGGCGTCCCCGCAGTCTCCAGATCAACCCTCTATTGGCGCGGCTGCACTGGTTGTGTTATGGATTTCATCGCATCACCTTGCCCAACTGCCTTCTTCCACCATCCCTATTCACTCTCCTAATTTTATTTAATAAAACCATATGAAAGGTAAAAAGAAAAGCAGGTGTCGACAGCGGATGCACGTCCTCTCGTTTAAAGTGCACCTCTCCAATATCCGAGGACTGCACTCCAATCTCCTAGCGGTCCACCACCATCTAGAGACCGATAAGCCACACTTGCTTTTCTTGACGGAGACGCAGATTAGATGTCCGTCAGATGCGGCGTACCTCAACTACCCGGGATACTCATTGGAGCATCATTTCCTGCAGCGTGCCGGGGTCTGTGTGTACGTCCGTAATGACATCTGCTGCAAGCGTCTCCGTCACCTTGAAGACACTAGTCTGTCCACGTTGTGGCTGTTGGTGGACACTGGTGTGGACAAAATTGTCTACGCCTGTGTCTACCGATCGCACAGCGGTGATCAGGAGACGACTCGACTTTTTGACCACCTCAGTCGGGCCGCCGATGAGGCTCTGCTTTGGCACCCTAATGCACAGTTCGTCGCTCTGGGGGACTTCAATGCTTGCCACCAAGACTGGCTTTTCCCATACCAGAGGACCGACCACGCTGGGAGAGAGGCGCGGAACTTTGCGGTTTCGATGGGTCTTTCCCAGCTGGTTAGGCAAGCGACTAGGGTGCCTGATGTGGCTGGTCATACTGCCAATTGCCTGGACCTTCTGTTGACTACCGATCCAGACAGATGTATCGTAACAGTTTCTTCGCCCCTTGGAACTTCAGATCACTGTCTGGTGAAGTCTGTATCGTCCTTCTCCCCACCTGACTGCGAGTTACGCGGTGAGCGGCGGATGTGGCGTTACAAGTCAGCAGATTGGGATGAGATGCGGCACTTCTTCGCATCTTATCCTTGGCAGCGGGTTTGCTTCTCTTCTGAAGATCCGTCGAGCTGTGCGGACGCTGTATCCGATGTGATACGTCAAGCTATGGAGTACTTCATCCCATATACCGACGTACCCATCGGTGGCTCGGCTCACCCATGGTTCAATGCCGAATGCGCTCAAGCTGAAGAGCGTAAACATTCGGCTTTTCTCGCCTGGGTTGACGCTCGTGACCGTAAAGCTCCGGATCTGAGCTCAAAGAAGAGAGCCTTTAACCATGCTGCCAAGTCCTACAAAAAGGCACTGAGGAAGGCTCGCTTCGACCGCATTACCTACATTGGCACAAAACTCTCTGCACAACCGTCCGGTAGCAGAGCATTCTGGTCCCTTGCCAAGTCGGTCGAAGCGAACTTCTGTCGGCCCACACTGCCTCCGCTGGTTAAACCTGATGGTATACTGGCTCATACCGCGAGAGAGAAAGCAGGTCTCTTTGCATCACTCTTCGCCCATAATTCTCGTCTTGACACTTGCGGTGCTACTCCACCGACTCTGCCTACCTGCGACACCTCGATGCCCGAGGTTCGCTTAAGGAACAAAGAAGTTCTGAGAGCAGTGTGTCGTCTAGACGTGAATAAAGCTAGTGGGCCGGATGGTATACCAGCGATAGTTCTCAAGGCTTGTGCGCCCGAGTTGTCTCCTGTATTGACGCGCCTGTATCGCCTCTCATTTAGGACTGGTATTGTGCCAAAGTCCTGGAAGCTCGCCAACGTGCAACCCGTGCCCAAAAAGGGCAGTCGTGCCGATCCTGCCAACTATCGGCCGATTTCGATAACCTCCATACTCTGTAAGATTATGGAGCGCGTGTTGAATTCGCGCCTCATGGCATATCTAGAAGGTAACGATCTCCTCAGCGACCGACAGTACGGATTTCGCCGCAATCGGTCTACTGGGGACCTACTAGTTTATGCCACTCACTTGTGGGGCGAGGCCCTCGAGAGGAATGGGGAAGCTATTGCCGTTTCCTTAGACGTCTCGAAGGCCTTCGATAGGGTATGGCACGATGGCCTTTTGTCTAAGCTTCCAGCGTACGGCATTTCTTCTGGTCTGATAAACTGGGTAAAAGACTTCCTGAGTGAACGGTCACTCCGAGTTGTTGTCGATGGATGCTCATCAGAGCCTATGACGACTAATGCCGGTGTTCCTCAGGGGTCTGTTCTCTCTGCAACTCTATTCTTGCTCCACATTAACGATCTGCTAGTGCCTGGTATCTTTGGGTATGCAGATGATAGCACAGTTGTAGAGAGATACCTGCCCAGTGCTCGGGCTAGTAAGGAGCTAATCCAGTCTGAAAGGGAGGCTATGGTAGAGCGTACGAATGTCTCACTTCAGGCGGTTTCCAAGTGGGGCGAAGCTAACCTGGTAACATTCAACGCCACCAAAACACAGGCGTGTGTATTCACCGCCAAAAGGAGCCCGTTCACCTTGGCTCCTGCTTTTCGGGATGTATCCCTGGAGTGCACCGACCGCCTTCAGCTCTTGGGAATGGACATTGCTTCAGATCTCAACTTTGGGCGGTTCATTGAGTCCAAAGCCAAGGTAGCTGCTAGAAAACTCGGCGTTCTTGCAAAAGTCCGACGGTACTTCACACCGAGTCAGCTCCTAATGTTGTACAAAGCTCAGGTCCGATCGTGTGTGGAGTACTGCAGCCACATATGGGCTGGCGCTGCAAAATGCCACCTAGCGGCTTTGGATTCAGTGGAAAGGCGTGCAAAGAGGCTGATTGGTGATCCAGATTTGGTTGGATCCAGTCTTCAAAGTCTCGAGCACAGGCGCAGAGTAGCCAGCCTTGCGGTTTTCTGCAGGATGCATTTTGGAGAGTGTGCGCAGGAATTGCATGATTTGATTCCGCCATCCCAATTTCACCTTCGGACATCCCGGCGTACGGCAAGTATCCACCCTTACGTTGTTGAGACACCTGCGGCCCGGACTAAGCGTTTTGCCTCGTCATTTATACCGCGTACATCGAGGGATTGGAACAGTTTGCCGACTGCAGTCTTTCCGTCCGAATATAATTTGGGTGTCTTCAAGGCTAGAGTGAATAGGCTCTTAATAAACTAGTGCGCCTTACCATCAACGATTGCATCACTGCTTACGATCAGGTGGGATCGCAGTCAAGCACTAGTCACCATCAAAAAGTAAAGATTTCGATGAATAAGAAGCCAACAAATTAAAAAAAAATAACATATTTTTACATGAGATCTTTCGATTGAAAAATTGGCTGTTTTTTCTATGTGAAGTCAAAGTAAAGAGCAAATGTTAATATTTTAAATCAAAAAAATTATAGTAAGTTTCGAAAGGAAACTTCACCAAATTTTGTGAAAAAAAAAATTTTTTTTAAAAGATAAAAATTTAATTAAAAAACTCGGTTTTTTGGACTTGTCACGTAGATTTTGAGGTTAGGTATGTGAAAAAGTGTAAATACGAAAGTGTTTGATCTTTTTATGACCTACAAGTTTGCCATTAGTTTTTTTACCATAGAACCAATAGTTTTGCCGGAAATCAAGATAAACCATTTTATACCCATCCACTTCCCGACCAGATCGACCGTAATTTATTTTTCCTTAAATTTTGTTATGTTATCTTCCTTTTCTAATGGGTTTCATCTTACTACTATTTTGTTCCCTTGCAAAAGCTATCTGCAGTGGTCTAATAAGCCATCGCATGAATACTGAATCATGCTATAAAGATTATTTTTAAGGGGGTTAACCGACTTTCACGCAGGCGAAGCCGCTGGCAGGAAATCTACACTAATATAATAAAGAGGTAAAGTTTGTTTTTTTGTTTGTAGGGGGTAATCTCTGAAACTACTGGTCCGATTGGAAAAATTTTAGCAACAATAGAAAGCTGCTTTACTCCTGAGTGACATAGGCTATATTTTATTTTCGCGGGCGAAGCCGCTGGAAAAAGGTAGTAGTATATAAATAAAATCATTGTGTTCAATTAGTGGCCATCTAAGTCCTGGTCCTAGAACCAGCTCAGGGGGGGGTCATGACCCCCATGACCCCCCCCCTGGATCCGCCGTTGGCACCGACTCAACATTTGGACACCTTCCTCAAAGGAGAGTTTTGGCCGAAAGGTGTCGTGTATCGACGATTTCGTGGTAGAATACCGACCCCGCAGCGGAGCACGACGCCGTCACTTCGTGTGCAATAGTTCAGTGAATAAGTTTGTTATATAAAATAATATGTATTAGTTTATGAGTATTTTTAAGATAATTTTATGTATTTTTTTTCTATGGGCCTCCGATGCCTGAAAATAAAATTATTATTATTATTATTATATTTACCTATTATCGCGGTAATTTCTGCTTGAATACTTTAAAAAAATGTCTCTTGAATCCTGCGGCAACCAAGATTTTTGAAGTTTTCGTTTCGAATGCAAGCAAAAATGAACTTAGCGGTGGTGAAGCGGTTAGTCTTGTATTCAAAAATACAATAAGAAATGCAATAAGTTCTACGACAATAATGTTATAATATTATACTATATGTGGAGGCTTGTTGTTAGCAATGTTCAAAATAATTTTCGTTTACTCAAATTATATTAGTCTGTAAGCCTACTTAAAAATTAATAATAAAAAAAAATAATAATTTGTGTACCTACAATAAAGAATATAAGAATATATATATATAAGAACATATAAACGAGCAGTCTACTGAAGCGACTATCACACGATATGTGAAGTATCGCATGAGCATAGTATTTTTCGAGGAAGGTTATAGGCTATATAACATCACGCTATGACTTACCTAAGGAGCAGTAACCGCAAACGCGGGTTAAGCCGCAGGCAAAGCTATTAATATCCAAAGCACAAATCCTAATACATTCCTTATTTCCAGGTCTAAAAGACTATGAACCAAAAATAGTGGATCTCAGCGGGAACCGCTTCATCAACGTCACCGTCATAGCTCATCTGACCATTGAGGTCCTAAACCTATCTCGATGCAGCATTGAGTTCATCGAGGATGCGAGTTTCAAGGACTTGGAAGAGTTGAAGGTTTTAGATTTGAGCTACAATAAGCTGACGAAAGCTAAGTTGAGCCCGCACGCTTTTGAGGTAAGTTGGTCTAGTGATATCTATATATGTCTTACTATATTTAAAACGCGGTACAAAATACGTGCAGTTCTAAGACTATTACTTGGTTTAAACGCTGGCGTTCGCACACCTAATGTTATTTAATTGTGTCTGTAATCACGGTAGTCGAAAGGTATTGGCATTAAACCTAGTAGTAATCCCGAAATAACTTTGAAATAAGGCGAATAGTGTTTTTGCTTGCAATATAAATATTTTTTTGTTGTTGGAGAGAGGAAGTTTACGATTTTGGTTTTATTTTCACCTTATTAATTCATTAAGCCTCCAAGCCAACGCCGGCGTTCGCACACCTCATCATCATCATAATCATCATCATCCTACCCTTATCCCAAATTACTTGGGGTCGGCGCAACATGTTTTATTCTTCCATTCTGTCCTGTCACCCGTCATACTATCACTAACTCCCTTTTCTTTCATATCACTTCTCACACAATCCATCCATCTCATCTCATCATTTCATCTCTCTTCTTTACATGACCATACCAAGACAAACGATTACCTTTCAACTTTTCAGTCACTGGCGTCACTTTCACACTTTTTTTTTTTATCGATTACAAATATAATATAATAACTTCTAAATATAAACATGCATTTCAATTAAATTAATTAAGTAAACTGTACAAATAATTAGATATCTAACCTTAAAACTACATAACCCTAATTAACTTAACTAAAAATACCTAATCTAATAAAGCGTCAAAAAACTCTTCCGCATCGCTGTCGACCGGTAAAGTGCCCAAAAGGCTGGCCGCATTGCCACGCTGTATGGCAATGCTTATTCTTTGCCCAAGGTAAAAACCAGCCCTTGGGTCACGCGAAGTGTCAACAAGTCGTTTAGAAAGTTCATTAAACAACTTGTGGGCACTCGGACCCCACGATCCGAGAGTTTCAACCCCAAACGGCTCGAAAATATAACTACCAACAAGATTAGTATATTTCCGCCGCTTGAGGTTCTCCGCAGCCGCAGCGGCAGTACCGGCACAGCATGATGAGCTAGGAAGATGAGATGGCGCAAGAGTATCGACACAAGTTGCGTCCCACACTAAAGGCCTACCCATCTTCCAAGGAAATAAAGACATACCGTCCGGTCTCTTGCCATCGTCGCGTACCAGGCCATGAGGTTCCAATACAGCTGGAACGCCGACGGAAACATGAGCACGTCGGATGATGTCATTGATATTCGCATGCCGAGCTATGCGACCCGCACTTCGGCTGCATGACAGACCGTGGTGCCCGAGGCTGTTGACAACTTCGCCACAGTGGCAGCAGTTCACACTTCCTCTAATATACTCATTTCTTACTCTATCCATTCGCGTCACACCACACATCCATCTCAACATTCTCATCTCCGCTACATGCAGTCTTTTTTCATCCATCTTCTTAATAGCCCAACATTCTGATCGTTCGCACACCTATTGATCTTTAATTGTGTCTGTAATTACAAGGTCATCATCATCATCCTACCCTTATCCCATGTTACTTGGGGTCGGTGCAACATGTTTTTTTCTTCCACTCTGTCCTGTCACCTGTCACACTATCACTAACTCCCTTTTCTTTCATATCACTCCTCACACAATCTATCCATCTCTTCTTCGGCCTCCCTCTTCCTCTCCATCCATCTACGTGTAGACTCAGAACTCTTTTTGTAACATGCGACCATACCAAGACAAACGATTTCCTTTCAACTTTTCAGTAATTACAAGAGAAGAGAGAGAAGAGAATATATTTATTTGCATAAAACATGGTATGAAAAGGTGTTAAATATTATATGTATAGCACAAACATGTTCAGCTAAGTTATGACAAAGCATGCAAAATTTTAAAATCACAAACACATCATTAATGTACAATTTCAAGACATTAAAACTTTTTATCAAAAAAATCTTTTAGACTATAAAAACTATGTTCAAGCAGCCATTTATAAAATTTAGTTTTAAATAATTTAAAATTTAAAGCTTTAAAATGGCTCGGTATTTTATTATAAATGCGCACACACATTGCTAGGCAGTTTTTATTATACTTGGCTAATCGAGGCAAATCATTCAACACTAGTTTGTATGGATCTCGTCTGTTTCGAGGGTTCACATCATTTGCAGTCTTAAATAATTGTTTATTTTTCATTACAAACATACCTATTTCGTAAACATAAAGTGACGGTAACGGTAACAGACCAAGTTTTGTAAATATTGGTTGGCATGAGTCATCAGGTTTGAGTCCACAAATTGATCTCATGCACTTTTTTTGAGCAATGAATGCTCTCTGAAAGTCAGTGCTATTACCCCACATTACTAGCCCATAACGTAGTAACGATTCAACGTATGCATGGTATGAAGTTACAGCAGTTTTTACATTAGTTACATTTTTTATTTGTTTTAGTGCATATACAAATTTGTTGATTCTTGTTGTAACATTGTCTATGTGTTCTTTCCAGTTAATGTCTTTGTCTATAATTACACCCAAAAATCTTGTATGCGTAACTTCTTTGATTTTATTGATATTGAGTTTAATGTCGTTTTTATGATTATTTGATTGGTTAAATTGAATGAACACTGATTTATCTAAATTTATTCTTAAATGGTTAATGTCAAGCCAATGTAGTAGTTTGTCAATTGTATTATTAATGTCAAGCTGATGATCTAAAATGGTATTATATTTTTTATTAGATGTCACAATAATAGATATGTCATCGGCAAACAATATGCATTCATGGTTAGTTATATTTATGATGTCATTAATATAAATGAGGAATAATATTGGGCCCAGGACGCTTCCTTGCGGAACGCCATATTTATTGTATCTGTCGGAAACAGCTTCGATTTGTTGACAAGAAGACAAGGCACGCCATCTAGTGGCAACTGGAAGAACTAAATAAAGATGGCGCGCCTGACAGTCAGTGACGTATCCGCTTTGCTACGAGCTTGTGGTGGGGTGAACCAACCCGCACGGGGAGCGGGCACACTCTTAGCCAGGCCGTCGCAGAGTCAAGACGTTCTGAAACTGTCCGCTTTGTTGTAAATTGTAATTTGTGATAATAGTGCACTGTACCGAAATGTATTGAGAAGTAAACTGATTCAACTGCTAGCCGTTGTTATTCATTGCACGATACCCACATAGACCCACATGATAGATCTGATAGACCAGAGCTCGAAAACCATCCTGGACGCGAGCCGACATCAGAAGTGGGATTCAATCGTGCAAATGAATCGACAAGCTATGTGAGCAATAATTACGCAACACTAAAGAAAATGGCGAGAACAAAGACAGTTGGCGGTTATTATTCGAAATTCGAAAATGAAGACTCGGATCGAAGCATGGACTTGAATGGTTTGATTAGGTTTTTTTCTGGGGTTTTTCCCTAATCCTGAGCAACGAATGTTGGACCATGGTGACGTTGTACCCCCAGAGCACAAACTACAACGTCTTACCCAGATTGTGAATCTACCCAAATTCGACCCGGAGAGACGAGAGCAATTCAGAAATCACTATGGAAAAAAAATTATTATTAAAAAAACAAAATACCCGACTGCACACTAAAAAAAGAGTAAAACAAGCCCCACAATACAAATTTACTGAATATAATTTATAAATGTTGATGGAAAGCATCGCAGGCGGGGACCAACAGAGGCTTATTTATAGTCATTTCTGTTGTGCACCATTTAGCAGAATTTTCGTTGGTGGCGGTCAAGGTGGTCCCCGCCTGCGATGCTTTCCATCAACATTTATAAATTATATTCAGTAAATTTGTATTGTGGGGCTTGTTTTACTCTTTTTTTAGTGTGCAGTCGGGTATTTTGTTTTTTTAATAATAATTTTTTTATTTATAACTTTTTAGCTGTTTTTATTTAACGAAAATGTTGTAGATGTAGAAGACTATGTATATGTAAGTACCATTTTAAATTATTTCGACGACATTTGGCTTTAGATTACGAGTACATATTTTTTTAAAGGGAAATTTAGAAAAAATATTATTATGTCTTTATCCCGTGGGACTTTTAGGATAAAATGTATCCTATGACACTCCCGTAATCAAGACAAATCTAACGATACCTCATACATCAAAATCCATCAAGCCGTTTAAGCTACAGGAGGTCACAAAGGAACAGACATACATACATACTTACATACACTCGAAAAACATTACCCTCCTTCTTTGGCAGTCGGGTAAAAATTGGACATACGCAAACTGAAAACAAGAATATTCAAGCCTCAAGACCCCGGCAACAAAGTAGCAAGCCAATCCAGGTCGGCTTTGGAGAGCAGAGTTCTTGATGGAGATCTGGATCCCTGAAAGAAGCGGCGCGGTGGTAACCGTGTCGATGCCGTTGTGGCAGCGAGCGATGGGTTGACGTCGTGGTCGCCGATCTTTCATCAGAAAAAGGTCAGGTATTCTCATTCCACTTTTATTCTTGAGCTGAGTTCTCATTTTGTTAAAGATTTTTTTATGGTAGGTGAAAATCATCCAGTGACGAAACCCGCTCTTGGTCGGAGCGGAAGACAGTGTAGGTTGTCAGTAAATTTTGGGGTAGATGTCAAAGTTGTCACCTTTTATTTTACAAGTGTAGGTGACATATGACGGTACCTACTAGGTATTGATCATTACTTCTGTGGTTGAAATTGATAATAGCTAAATCGCGATTTTATTACGTGAACCAACATCTATTTGCGAAATTAAATCTTAGGCCGTGAAATGTTGTTGCATAGATTCAGTTGAATTAGTGACCGTGTCGCAGTTTTTGAAAATTGCTTAGGTTCTTGGCGTAAATAATTGTAATTACAAAGTACCCTCAGTAGATCCGATAATAACCGTTTTGATTTTTTATGACGGTGACAGTTCTCCGAAATAATGTTGACGTTGTTGACACCGACGTGTCCTTGAACATAAACATGCGATTATTTCTGTGTCGTTTCGTTAATAATTGGACTATTTTACTATCGGTATGCTACAAACGCGTGCAATAAAAAGTGATCTAAATCGTTCGATTAATTTTGACTGTATAAAGACGACAGTAATAGTTTGGCGAGGATGAATTAAAAAATAATTCGTAAGCGGGTAAATGAATTATGGTGCGACCGTGTAATTTAATGATTGCAGAAAAAAAAAGACCTGAACTAGTCTTTTAGTTAAGAAATACGACGCGTCAAATTAAATGTGTAAAGGCTATCGAAGACTAAATAACAATATCGTACCGAATCGTTATTCGTTGCTATTTATCTCGGATCAAATATCTCAGTTACACGACCTAGGGTAGTGATTGTTGTATTTTCAATTACATATTCCCAATGTTTGATATAATTAGAGTATTGGTTTTAATGATACAGTAGTTTTGAGAACGTCGACTAAAGCCGGAATAACGTTACATTTGAAACAGTGATCCGTTTTTTGATAATTAAATTCAAGTGGTGAGGCTCTTCATCCGTGGTGGATAGTGTCATTCGATATGGTTTGATCCTAGGCGGGTGATGAAAAGTAAGGAGGCTAGATCCAAAGCGGATGATGCCCTGTAATAATGCCAATATCTTGACACGAAATGATTTCTGATCGATTTTAGTCGTGCGTTATCTGCCGTTAATGACAAAAGATGACGTAGTTCCCTAGATTGATTTAAATGTCGTGAAAGATTATGCGTTACGCAATAAATACTGTGTAGTACCATATTAAAGGTGTACGAGGAGATAAAACCAAGCTACCCACAAACAAAATAAAAAAAAAAGACAATAAAAAAAAACGCGTTTGAAGTAGGAGGAAAATCAGAGCTTATAATAACAATAAAGTAGTTGAGATAATGAGATAATTAAGTTTACAATATGATCAGACATTTGATATGTAGGCGTAGCTTAATAGAAAACAATATCTGGTGGTCTTAGTAGACCGTTAGTATCTTAAACTAGGGACGTATTGTAGGAAACCATTAAGTCGTTAGAGACTTGGCGATCCTGGAGGGATGCGCAGGTATGGAAGTGTAACTAGAGGTTACTGGGCTATGAGTAGCCAGAGATCATAATGTACAGCTTAACGATTAGTGTTTTGGATTAGTTTGATTAGTTGTGTGTACTGTAAAGGTATCACAATAGGTTAAGAAAGAAGCACTTGTACACCAACCGAGTTAGGAAGGTATTTGAAAAAAAAAGAGAAAAAAAAAAGAAAAAAAACGAAAAAAAGAGAGAAAAAAAAAGAAAGTAACAAAAAAATGTAGGAATAAGTCATTGAAGGGAAAATCCGGTCCAATGACTCAGCTAAAGGGGTTGCGATCCGACCTAGCCCTCCGACTATAAGGATTGCAATCCGGTCTAGCATGTTTGGCTACAGGGACTGATGTCCGGTCTAGCATTCGCTAAAGGGACTGATGTCCGGTCTAGCATTCGCTAAAGGGACTGATGTCCGGTCTAGCATTCGCTAAAGGGACTGATGTCCGGTCTAGCATTCGCTAAAGGGACTGATGTCCGGTCTAGCATTCGCTAAAGGGACTGATGTCCGGTCTAGCATTCGCTAAAGGGATATTTATCCGGCCTAGCACAATCGTCTCCAGTTCTAATACTGATGAGATAACGTAGTACTTGGGGTAAGCTGAAGGGTTAACCGGACCAAGAAGCTAATCTTGTAGGGTCAGAGGTTGACCGGACCAAGAAATTAATCTTGTAGGGTCAGTGGTTGACCGGACCAAGAAGTAAGCCTTGTAGAGTCATGACTGACTGGACCAAGTGCTTAAAATTCTGAAGGGCCTAAGTAGACCGGACCAGAAATAGTAACAGTATGACAATTTCTATTACCCAAAATTTGTATTTGGTTTATTGAGTAAAGATTTGTTGTCACATTAAGCGATTGACTGCGTGTTGCGAGTTCGATTCCCGCACTAAGCAGACATTTGTGTAAATGGTCGCTCATGGCCAAGATGTGAATTGTTAATCTTGTGTGTGTGACACGTAATCTCAAACTTGCGTGTTTGGGAATGCACTCGCGCTGCGAGATTGATTCCTAGTGTTTGTCAGGAGTGACCGAGCTATATGATACTGCGAGATGTGTTTTGTTTCAGAGTAACACACAGCGATGGATGACTTGTTGGAACATTTCATCAGTAGACATCTTCCAGCTGAGGTGGCGATGACTATTAACACACGAGGACGTGTGTCTCGCAGGATGGCCGTGTCGGAAACAGCTTCGATTTGTTGACAAGAAGACAAGGCACGCCATCTAGTGGCAACTGGAAGAACTAAATAAAGATGGCGCGCCTGACAGTCAGTGACGTATCCGCTTTGCTACGAGCTTGTGGTGGGGTGAACCAACCCGCACGGGGAGCGGGCACACTCTTAGCCAGGCCGTCGCAGAGTCAAGACGTTCTGAAACTGTCCGCTTTGTTGTAAATTGTAATTTGTGATAACAGTGCACTGTACCGAAATGTATTGAGAAGTAAACTGATTCAACTGCTAGCCGTTGTTATTCATTGCACGATACCCACATAGACCCACATGATAGATCTGATAGACCAGAGCTCGAAAACCATCCTGGACGCGAGCCGACATATCTATATTCTGATGAGTAGGATATTATGTCATTATTTTCATTTTTTTTATTGATAATGACACATTGCTTTCTATCACTCAAATATGACGCTAACCACTGGAGCGCAGGTCCCCTAATCCCATTCGCTTCTAATTTCTGCAACAGAATGTCATGAGAAACCAGATCGAATGCTTTTGATAGATCAAAAAAAGGCCGGTAGTCATTAAATTATTATTGATATTTGATAGTATTGCTTGCATCAAAGAATAAATGGCTAGTGATGTGGATTTTTTCTTTTGGAATCCAAACTGCTTGTCACTAATAATTTGAAATTTATTACAGAAATTAATTAATCTTCTATACATACATTTTTCATAAATTTTAGAGAAGATGGGTATTAAAGTAATAGGTCGGTAATTATTAATGTCACATTTGTCTCCTTTCTTAAACAAAGGCTTGATTATGGAAAGTTTTAATTTATCAGGAAAGGTTCCATGGGAAAAAGACATATTTATTAGATGAGTGAGAATACTAGTTAGCTCATTGCAACAAACTTTTATGATTTTAGTATTAATTTCGTCATAACCCTCCGACCTGGTGTTAGACAGAGACATTATTTCCTGACGTACCTCGTTTAACAGCATTGGTCTTAGGAACATTGAGTTGGAACATGCATTTTTGCAGCCGTTTTGGCGTGCGCATGCGCTGTTACCTACTTGTGTATGCGTCACATTGACATAATGTTCATTAAATATTGTGGCCATTTGTACAGGGTCGGTAATAGTAGAATCATTTAATTTCATACATTCTATCTATTTTTGTGAAAGTTATTATTTATTTCATTTTTAATGACAGTCCATGTGGCTTTACATTTATTTTCTTGAGTATGAATATATTTTATATTTGCAGTCTTTTTTGAATTATAAATACACTTCTTTAGCAGGCTAGAGTAGTTATTATATTTAATTTTATTATCTACAGTTTTATTTTTGTAGTAGCGATATCGTAGTTTCCGTTTAGTTTTGCAACTTTGTCTCAAACCTTTACTTATCCACTTTTGTGTATTTTTATTGCAGTTGAAAGGTTGAAGGTCGAAAGGTTAAATTATTATTATGAGCCAGTTGTATCCCACATGTTAATATAGTTAATTCATTTCAGGGTAGCTTCATACCAGAGCTGTTTAAGTCTCTAGCATCCTTAAGGACCCTCAACTTGGCTTACAACGACCTCCACTCGTTACACCCAGACTTATTCGAGCATGTGCCTAAATTAGAGCAACTGGACTTGAGTGGAAACCCGTTGACAACCATAGATCATGTGACTTTCATTGCAATGTCCGGTCTGCCGATGCTGAAGGTTAGTGACATCTAGTGTTGAGTAGCAGAAACAATACAAATAATCTACAGGGAATAACATAATACAAGCAACAATAATTTATATATAACATAACAAATATAATGCAGTAAATAAATAAAATTACTAATAAGATTGGAATAACGGATTTTTTTAAATACTGATTATCTTATTCTACTCTAGCCTACACTAACCTTTTTTTTTTCTCTCATAAGAACCTATCTTAACAATAACTCATTCAGTGATTCATTTTTACATTATAGATTCAGTTAGTCATAATTCAAACGCGAAAGCAATGTCGCTACTCACAAACAGATGGCTCTGTTACCAATTATCTACATTTTTTCAGGTTCTCAGATTGCGTTCTTGCCAATTAGACGAGATACCAAGCAAGTTCCTGCATACTCCTCGATATCTGGAACGCCTGGACATTAGTGACAACCTTCTGACTTCAGTTCCTCAGGAGCTGAAAGAAAACGAACACTTAGTTTATTTGAATTTGAACCAGAATCCCATTCTTCAACTGGATGCTGGTTCTGATGAATATCCGTGAGTTTTATGTAATAATATACATTGTATTGTCATGTGTTGTATTGCATTGTATTGTATTTCAGGCTAGTATCGGCAATTCCACGTCTAAAACGCGTATTATGCGTAGGGGTGGGACAAATGTCTCAATCGATCCACACCAGCTCCTCAAAATAATATATAATTTATTCTATAGCTATCACACAACGCCGTCTAGTCTCAAGCTAAGCAGAGCTAATGTTATGAGTACTAGACACACCTCTACTGTATGCTCCATCATGTTTTTCGGGCCATTCATACAGTGGTGACACTAGGATAGCCACGGGGGTGACTATCCGATTTCCAAAGTCTTACTATCCATCATAAGTTTTTCAGCGGCTTCCCTCGTCTCCCCAAACTGCAAGAACTCCACATGAGCTACATGCCAAAGCTCAGGCGTGTCGGAGAAGGCACGCTGGCTGGACTGGAGAACATCCAGAAACTCCACATGAGCTTCAACCCAGCATTGAGGCATTTGCATCCGAAGGCACTGGCTAAGGTCCATGATGTTGGGGAGTCTTATGATTGGCCCGTGGTTAAAGAGGTAAGTTTTGGCCTACTTCTTTTAGGTGGGAAATAATCCAATGACTCTAGAGTGGAGCAGGAGAGCATGTCAGACTTTTACTGACTAAAACTCACTTCTATATTCTTTCTTTGCCCTTCGTTCCTATACCTACGGTACCATGATTCATCATGGCCATCCTCCATGATTAATCATGGTACCAGTAGGCTTCAGACTTGCTGATATCTCCTTGACGAGCCTTAGACGACTCGAGCTCGGTCTGGACGATGAGTCGGATGACGAGGTACCCATTACTTGTCGTCCGCAAGCGGCTTTCGGCTAGGCCTACTGTGGCTGGAAACCAGGATCGGGGTCCTAGTCCTAGGGGGGGGGGGGGGTGTGGGGCTTGAGGAAGTCCGTTTCCACACGCGTGCGTCCGCCTCCTTCGCTAGCATTACTGCTTCGCAGAAAGAGGCAACCTTTTGCCTTTTATATCTATTTTATCAACACGCTTTCGGGTATCAGGACCTAGTACTAGCTTCTGACGTTTTATAAGTGCCCAAGTGCCCATGCAAGTTTATGGGAAATAAAATCGACGAAACTAGGAATTGGGTGTGAAAAGTTATTTAACAAACCTTTGACCCCGATTGTAGAAAGACAGCCAGGCGCATTAATTTGTGTAATTTATTTCATTGCCACTGCTCTCAAAACCGTGACGTCGTGTGATCGTGATCGTGATGTGACATCCACCAAACCGCACTAGCCCCGCGTGGTGGATTACGGCTCATTCCCTCTCCTAGAAAGGAAATCATTGTAAACTAATGCTATGCTATGAAGAAGGAGACAAAAATCTTTGCACTAAACCCCTGACTTTCACTTTTCCAGTTGTACCTTCAATCTAACAACCTATTTGAGGTGGACTCGCGCTTGTTGTCCTACTGGATTTTCCTGGAAAAGGTGGACGTGTCAGGCAACTCTTTCAGCTGCAACTGTGACACGCAGTGGATGGTTGACACCCTGGTTCCGATCGTTGAGAACAGGGGAGGAAACGCTAGCTTGATGGTGTAAGTACCTAGGAAGTACTGAAGGGCGTCTTCAAGGCGTTTAGAGTTAGACGTACGTACCTACTAAAATAGTATATTTTGTTTGATATATTTGTATAATATACGAGAGCAGTGGTGGCTGAGTGGTGATAACAGTGGTGGTCAAGTGGTCACGGCCCCGACTCAAGAGTTGGTCGCGGGCTCAAACATAACCAGGCGTATTACTTTGTGTAATTTATTTCATCATCACTGCTCTCAAAATGGTCAAGGGAAACATCGTGAGAAAACCGGCAAGTCCTAGAACCAAAAATTCGAAGATATGTGACATTCACCAATCCGCACTGGGCCCGCATGGTGGATTACGGCCCATTCCCTCTCCTACAGAGGAGGCCTGTGTCCCAGCAGTGGGAACATTATAAGGCTGATGGTAAATATTACTGTTATAGATGCCAGGATCCAGCTGAAATGCAAGGGTACAACATGAAGAAACTGCATGATGATCACTACACCATGCTATGTGTCGACAAATATGGACAACCACTCGAGAAGGACGGAAATATACTGCTCGGCACTCTAATTGGTAAGGGTTATTCTATTTTATAAGCAGGACGAACGATTAGTAGTTCGCCGTTCGTTCGTTTGGTAAAGAGAATTAGCTTAAATTTTGACATTTCAAAAGTGCCTGTAAATGGTCTATTTGAAATAAATGATTTTGAGTTTGAGTTTGATCGACTAGTCGACACGAAAAATCTTCGACACTCGATCCAAGAATTGTTTTCATGTGTATGTCGGATCCCCCGTTGAATAGTTGACAACAAAACAAGGCACGCCATCTAGTGGCAACTAGAAGCACAAAAGATGGCGTTCATGTAATGGGTAACAAAGCGCCCCATCTAGTGGCAATTAGAAGAACTAAAAATAATGTTGATGTAATAACAACAAAACAAAGCACGCCCTCTAGTGGCAACTAGAAGCACTAAAGACGGCGTTCATACAATGGGCAACAAAACAAAGCACGCCATCTAGTGGCAACTAGAAGAACTAAAGATAGTGTTGATGTAATACCAACAAAACAAAGGACGCCATCTATTGGCAAGTAGAAGAATTAGAAGAGGTGGCGCGCTTGACAGAGTCAGTCGACCACTTTGCTATGAGCTTGGGGAGGAAGAACCCGTCCGGACGGCGGACACTCTCAGCCAGGCCGTCGCAGAGTCAAGACGTTCTGAAACTGTCCGCTTTGTTGTTTGTTTCTACCTGATAACAGTGCACTGTACCGAAATGTACTGAGAAGTAAACTGATTCAATTCCTAGCCGGTTTTATTCATTGCATGTAGGACCACCTGGTCGATGAGGTAGGTTTAGGAGTCTTCAAGGCGTGAATAGGCTCTTTATAAACTAGTGCGCCTCACCATCAACGATTGTATCACTGCTTACCATCATGTGGGATCACAGTCAAGCACTAGTTTATAGCAATAAAAAAAAAATATCCTGGACAAGCCGACATATATGTTTTTACGGTACCTTCAGCGAACGAGTTTGACTCACATTAGTCCTGTTTTTTACTTTTAAAAGGCTTACATTTGAACACTATTTCTTTGATTTCAGGTGTTCTACTAGCGATTCCAATCATGCTGATTTTGATGCTGCTGTGGTACCGAGGCTGCTTCGCCTGTATAGGCCTCTGCTCTCCCGGGGGCGCATCCCACAAATCCTACAAGAGAGCCAATGAAGAAATCATATATTAAGTTTTGATTGGCTAAAGACTGGTTAAAATGAATTATAGAAATAAAAAACCGAGCAAGAAATAAGACCACCCATTGTATAGTCAGTAGCACATCAGACTTCAACAAACGATTTTCAACTCTTAACCATAATATAACAAGGTTCAAAATGTATTGGAGAAATCTGACAGATTTTTTCTGATGTGCTGCTGACCGTACCCTTATCTTTAAAAAATGTCGTCCTATGTACAAGGAGCTGCAAAAGTGCCTGGGTACCTTAGTACCTATATTCCTTTGCACGTTAGCGAAGCACCGAAGAGCTCAAGTTTTCTAATATTAAACTAGATGGCGTTGGTATCTTCACAGCTAAGTGGCGACCTGACGCAATCTCACAAAGCATAAACTTGACGTTTAATTTGACGAAAAATACACACACATGAGTCATTATTGCCGTCAAAAACTGATTGTAGTTCATAATTTCGTTGCAGAAATTAGTTTCATGATGGCCTAATGGTTAAGCAGTGCCGCTGTGTGAATCAGTGAGCCTGAGTTCAAACCTCACTGAATACGACTTTTTGTGATTTTTGTTATACAAACAAAAGGAAGCCGTAGAAATATTGAATCAAAATTAACAAAGAAAAGTAATTATTTGTAATGTATAATTCAAGTTAGTACTATACAGAGAGAAAAAGCAGATAAACTGGCCCACCAAAATAAAAAGGCACTATTAAAAAATATATATTTCTTACAGTTTATTATTAAAATTTATCAGTCAGTTTATTGATCATCAAATAACATTACATATAATTTATTATATTTATTTAAATACTAACAATAGTTATTTTAATTATAGAGGCCATAGCTTAAATATTCGTTTCCATGATTGGAAAGAGGATTGAAGCTTCGACCTTAACAAAACCAAATAAGAAACTAAATAATTTTATCACAAAGGTCAAAAGGATTAAAAGAAAAGCAAATATCAAATGTTTAGTGGGCGATATAAAAAAATATATGTTGTGTTTTACTTGAAGTGTTCATAACTTATATATTTTAATGATGGGTATCTAGTTAAACACATATAATAAGCTACAGAGAATAAGTACTCAGTAAATAATATTAAGTAAGTAAATCGTATAATCACCATTTTGATCAATGACAGATTGTATTCGGAAAGGCATTGAATCATTTAAATTTATATACAAATTTGAACCACGAATAATGTCTTATATTTGTAAACAATGAACCTCAAACGCATCTGGAGCACGCCTATTTTGTTCTTCATCATAAAGAATACGACGGACAGTGTCAATGCTTGTGTTGAATAAACCATTTTCTTGGCAGAAATCCATTTTATTCGTAGTTTTGGTCTACTAGTTCTTTGATATTGATTCAAAGAACTTTCTTCTTCAAATCATCGTATCCTTGGCACTCATACAGCTAATGTTAGCCTCTGCAACAATAAAATAGAAATATATAATAGGCAATAATAATTATAGGAGTTTTTTTTTATCTATACTAATATTATAAAGCTGAAGAGTTTGTTTGTTTGTTTGTTTGAACGCGCTAATCTCAGGAACTACTTGTATTAAATATAACAAATAAAACTACTTACGTTTACACCGGTCCGTCTGGCTATTTCTGAGACGTTTTCACCTTGTTACTCTTATCACTATATATTTATTGTGAATTCATACTCATTATTAAAATAAGTTTATAAAATAACCTGATTAAAAATAAAATCTAACAAAAAGAACTCGAAGGAGTTAATCGAAATTAACTTAGCAAACAATCCATTGTGCTTAGTCACAAGTCTTAGATCTAAGTATTATTGAAACTACCCACTAATTAATTGTTATTCATAAATTCATATTAAACTACCCTCTCAAGTTTGAAAACTAACACATAGATAATCAGATATTTGTAAAATGATACTCAATTTTAATATTTTTAATTTATTAATTTCTTTCAAAAATAAATTATAAATTATTTCAATCTTTGTAGAAACAAAAAGAAACTATAAAAAGAAGTATTAAAAAAGTGATTAAGACACAGCAACGCCATCTAGTAACAATAAATTGTAATGTTATCGATAACAATATGTTAATCTGATTTTACGCTAGATGGCATCATTTCGCGCTTGACGCGATTTCTATTCTGAAATGTCCAACCACTATCGCCGCTGGCTGTACATTTGTAGTAAATATGGTGTACTACAACAAAGTATAAAATATATAATAAAAAAAAAACAAATTACCTGAAACAAGATTTCAATAAAAATATTTCATTTACAGCAAGCTTTTATATATATGTTCCTATATATTTATTATAATCATTACATTACACACAAAGTCGCTGTCTGTCCCTATGTTTGCTTAGATAGATCTTTAAAACTACGCAACGGATTTTGATGCGGGTATTTTTTATAGATAGAGTGATTGAAGAGGAAGGTTTATATGTATAATACGTACATAATATATTTAATATCACCACTGCACCCGTGCGAAACCGGGGCGGGTCGCTAGTTATGTATATTTAACTCGTCAAGACGAACCACACAAGCCCAAACTAAATGGGGTTGTGTCATTTTTTTCTTTAAATTACAGAGCTCCTATGGCCACCTTCCGGTTCTTTCTTCAAATCAACTCCACGACATAATAATTTTGCAGTGTCATCTGATTGACACATGCATTCCAAATTTCAGCTCAATCGGCAACCGAGAAGTGAATCAAATTTAATTTATAAGATTATATTATATAAGTTGTGGACATATTATACAGGGTGTTTGGTGCATCGTTTGCCAAATTGATTTGGCCGACAGAATAGATCATTTGCTGTATCTTCAGCCACAATAAATCATTCCTTGCCCCACCGGTTTTTTTTAAACACGTTTTTAATTTTTATTCTGAAAAACACCGGATTTCAGCATTTAAGCTTACATAAATAAAAAAGTTATTAGTCTATCCAACAAAATTTATTTTTATATTTAAGTGTACTGTTGTATGGTTCTATGAAATTCAAAATTACTTGCTAGTAACGTCTAGTTTTTGTATAAAAAACCTACAAAGTGTATGGGATATGACAAAATAATTTTATAACTCAAGTTTAAATTTCTATAAAAAAAAAAAAACTAAAATCGTTGGAGATCTTCGAATTCTTTTATAAACTTCTCTAGTTTATGCCCTTTCCAATGGTGTGCAATATGCTAAAAAAAACCTTTTATTGACTTCACTAATTGGCTAAATGTAAAAAGACAGAGGTCATTTTAGAGACGATTCAGTGTGTACTTTTGGGCAGGAATAATTGCAAATCATGTGGTTGGATTTACCTGATAACCTCAACGGGGATAATTATCTTAAATTTCTTCAAACAGAGCCCTTATTGTTATCTGAGCTGCCCATTTTCAATGACGGCAGGTCTTTTGTCTTTCAACACGACGGTTGTTCCGCTCACTGGCGATTAACCGTAAGGCAATTCCTAAATGACGCATGTCCAGACTCGTGGATTGGGATAGATGGCCCTATTCCATGGCCTCCACGTTCACCAGACCTAACTTCGTTGGATTTTTACGTCGGGAGTTGGGCCAAAGAACTGGTTTATGCGACGGAAGTTGAGACGAGAGATGATTAAGTGCAACGTATTGAGGCGGCTTTTGTGACCGTTAAACGGAGCAGTGGTGGCCGAGTGGTAACGGCCCCGACTTACGAGTTTGTAGGTCACAGGTTCAAACCCAATCAGGCGCATTACTTCGTGTAATTTATTTCATCACCACTGCTCCCAAAATGGTGAAAGAAAACATCGTGAGGAAACTGGCATGTTCTAGAACCAAAAATTAGAAGACATGTGATATCCACTAACCCACTCTGGGCCCGCGTGGTGGATCATGGCCCATTCCCTCTACTAGAGAGGAGGCCTGTGTCCCAGCAGTGGGAACATTAAAAGGATGATGATGATGTGACCGTTAAAGTAGAAATTCTTCTTCGAACTACAACTGTCGAGATAAGAGAAAGATGTCGCGCGTGTATATGAAACAATGGCTCCCAATTTGAGCAAGATTTCTGACTTTAGTACCTGCTTGTGAAATAAATGTTTAATTTTTTAATTCAAGTTTCAGGAAAGGTAAAAAAAAAATATAAATAAATAAATAATGTGCGTAAAAATGAGATATCAATATTTACTTACTTAGAGCAAGTTATTTATTTTTTTACTTTAACTTCTTAGTGCATTTACGGTATCAAATATCAGCCTTTTGTGATTTGACTACACATTTAGCCAGTTAGTGAAGTTAATAAAAGGTTTTTTTTAGTAATTTGCACACCGTTGGAAAGGGCATAAACTAGAGAAGTTTATAAAAGAATTCGAAGATCTCCAACGCTTTTAGTTTTTTCTTTATAGAAATTTAAACTTGAGTTATAAAATTATTTTGTCATATCTTTGTAGGTTTTTTTATACAAAAACTAGACGTTACTAGCAAGTAATTTTGAATTTCATAGAACCATACAACAGTACACTTAAATATAAAAATAAATTTTGTTGGATAGACTAATAACTTTTTTATTTATGTAAGCTTAAATGCTGAAATCTGGTGTTTCTCAGAATAAAAATTAAAAACGTGTTTAAAAAAAACCGGTGTGGCAAGGAACGATTTATAGGAGCTGAAGATATAGCAAATGATCTATCCTGTCGGCCAAATCAATTTCGCAAACGATGCACCAAACACCCTGTATAATATAATATGTCCACAACTGTCACACAACGCCATCTATTCCCAAGCTAAGCAGAGCTTGTGTTATGGGTACTAGACAACTGATAAACATACTTATATATTTTAAATACATATACATATTGTAGATAAATTACACCCAGACACAGAACAAATGATCGTGCTCATCACAAACATTTGTCCAGGGTGGGAATCAAACCCACGACCTCCGGCATAGCAGTCAGGGTCACTAACTACTAGGCTGATAGGCCAGTCGATACAATGACCACTTCATGGCACCCGTTTTCAATCTGTAGAAGACATAAAGGAGAATTCGCCGCGTGAACTGAACTCAATTTCGGAAACAGCGTTTAAAATATTTTGTTGATTGTATTATTCGTGGCGTAAGTGTATCGTTTCTGAAGAGGCATACTTTGAAGGTGATAAAATAAATTTTGATGAAACAAACATTTTGTGTATTATTGATCTTATCTCGGTACTTTCTTGATAGAGTAGTATTTCCCACTCCGCCAAAGGAGGTTTCATAAGATGGTTTTCCCCATCGATATATATTTACTACGCACTAGATTAGGCGTAGTTTAGTTATTTTACTCCAGTTATGTGATCTGCAAGTCATACACCTTAAAGGTCTCTGCACACAGCCGGCGTGGCGTGGCGGGGCGCGGCGTGGCGGGGCGGCGACGCTGCGCTGGTTCGGCGGCATCGGTCAAACTGCGGGCGCGATCACGCCGACCGTATCGCGACGCTATTCATTCATCAAAAAGATGTTGAGCGATTCAGACGTGGAAACACTCTTGCTCTTATTTGCGCTAGCTAAGAAGTACAACGTAAGCGGAAATGGATGCATGAAATAAATCAAAATCGTCGTAATTATGGGGAGCCGCTTCTGACTTGTATTCCCGCTCGGCGCGGCGGCGGCGTTGCGCGACGGTTACCGTCGCGTCGAGCGGGACCGGCTCTGTGTGGCGTCGTCCGTAATATCTAGTACATTACAACTGCTCAGTGTCGCGTCGCCGTCCCGTCCCGCCGCGCCACGCCCGCTGTGTGCAGAGACCTTTACATTGATGACATTAGTGTAGTTTTGACGTTCACGCAGCGTGACAGCGCTATGAGTTTTGAATGATTAGTTAAACAACATAATGTCAATGAAGCGCTGCAGCGGACTTTTGTATTAGCTTTTCAGCAATTTTTATGAACGTGCTGGTTTACATACATAGTATAACTACTACTATGTAATGATACATTGTAAAAAAAGAAAGTTGCTAACCGCTGTCCCTATGTACACTTAGATCTTTAAAACTACGCAATGAATTTTGATGCGGTTTTTTTTTTAATAGATAGAGTGATTCAAGAGAAAGGTTTATGTGCATAACATATTCAATATCAGTACCAATGCGAGCCTGGGATGGGTCGCTAGAAAAAAATAAATCAAAAAATATCCGACCGGTATCAGGAACAGGTTCCAAACTACCCAGCTGTTATTATTATTATGCTATGTTCGTAAAGCATTAGTTTAATAAAACAAAAAAAAACATGGGCGGGTTCAAACCCAGCTATGTTCATTACTTTGTGTAATTAAGTTCATCACCACTACTTTCAAAACAGTGAAGAAAAACATCGTGAGGAAACAGGCATGTCCTAGAACGAAAAATTCGAAGACATTTGAAATCCACCAACCCGCACGGGGCCCGCGTGGTGGATTACGGCCCATTCCCTCTCTTAGTAAGGAGGCCTGAGTCCTAGCAGTGGGAATATTATAAGGCTATCTAACTACCTACTCTATCTATACCTGCTATAAAATAGTGCTTCTCGGAATAAAACCTGATTAAAATACCATAATATATAGATTTTATACGCCAAGAATATAATATAAATCATACACAAACACACAAATAAAATATACACATTAAATAAACTAACTATATATAAATAAAAGTCTAAGAATATATAAATAGACTAAGAATATATACCTCTGAATTAAAAATATGCACTATAATTACTTAAATCAAGCAAAAACAAATAAAACCCAATACAAAAACATATAAATAAATCAATAAACTAAAAAAATAAAATAGACTTGAACTTGCGAGTATCGGGCTATGCCATCAGTGCCACATCCAGTAAAATCTTTATCAAATTCGTACATCCATGATATGTTTAGATCTACCCACATTTTGTTATTTATTTTTTTGCTATTTTGTGTTGTTATTTTATAATTTTATTACGTACATCTGTGCGCTCTTATAATCTTAGTTTTAGATATTGTTTCTCAGTAAGTGAATTATGTATGCAATTCTTTATGAGAAATAAAGTTGTTCTTAAACCTTAAAATCTTGAGCCCCAAGGGACGGCGGTGTTCGCACATCTATTGTTCGTTAAAATGTGTCTGTAATTACGGTAGGTACTCAAAAGGTAAGGCAAGAAAAAAATTTGATTAACTCTCGCCTCCAACAATATTCTGTTCTGCAGGGGCCCTTCAGGGTCGAAGCCTCCTGGAGCCTAGGGTGGTGCAAACTGTTACCTCGACTCCAGGAATAAGGCAAGGAAGGTACGGGGTAGGTTTTTTAGTCAGTAAAATTCTGACACTGGTCTCCCGCCCCGCCCAAGAGCGGGTTTCGTCATTGGATGATTTTCACATACCATAAAAAAAAAATACAATATTTTGTTAGTCAGTCACGGATCTATCTACGGAACTTTACGCAAACAAATCCAATCATTTATCCATGAAATACTTTGAATTTTATCATAATTTACAGATTTTTTTATAAATACGAACGTTTATCTGGAGATAAGCTATCGTCTAAGTAAAGATTAAAAAAGATTACAGAAGGGTTTATTCTTTAAGATTGCAAAGTTTTATGCCTATTCAGAAATTAACTGGGATTTTTATTATGATCATCCTCATTAGAGCAGTGGTGGCCGGTGGTAACTGGCACAATTTACGAATTGTAGGTCGCGGGTTCTAACCCAACCAGGCGCATTACTTTGTGCAATTTATTTCAACACCACTACTTTTATTTTACTACGTTTAAACGGTGAAAAAAAAAAAACATCATTTAGAATCTCGATTAAATGAGCAAGGCTTCTTTCTATAGAAGCATTTTTTTTTATATTTTTAATATATTTAATTATAAGTCCATTATGGAGAGTCAAAATTCTCATGAAATAGAAGATTTTTTAGAGGTTTTAACTGGATTACTGTTACAAAAATGTATGTGTTGATTTTATAGAAGCCTAGACTAGATAATAGCCACATGCACAAGATATCTGTGTATCTAAAATATCTGAAGAAAGATGTGTAATAACATTATAATCACGTAAGAGCGGTTGTATGAAAATGTACGTCGGGTTCGCTGCTATTAATGTTCGTGGGTCGCCTTTATTCATATCATACCTAATCTTAATCTATGTTCCGTCAATATCTTATAGTACATGATTACCGATTTTTTTCACAATCTTATAACGAATTTTTATCAATCTTTTAGTGTTATTTAGTATAAAATTGTGTGAGGACGCTTTGCCAAAATGATTGTAAATAAATTAGTTAGTTTGAGTGCCGTTTTAATATTTTTAGTGACTATTAAATTTAGTTTAACTCAAATTGAAATCGGTGAGTGTTTTTTTGGTTGATAAGGATTTAGTTTTAGATTGTATTTTAATGTGTCAAGGTGAAGTGTACCGGTGTTGTTGTATTGTTAACGGACTGAAAAGATGTTTTTTTTTACGGTGGATAAAAATCATCCAATGACAAGGGTCTTGAGTCTGAAAGGAATAAAACGGGCTCTGGTATATAGGTATGGCAACGTAGGAACGGGGTAGGTTGTTTAGTCAGTAAGAGTTTGACACTATTTACCGCTCCGCCCAAGGGCAGGCTTTGTCATTGAAAAGATGGGGTGATAATTTGTATGTTAGCGGCCAAACCCAATTTCAGGATGGAGTAGTTTAGGCCTAGGCCAAAACAGGTCTTCCTTCACGCGTGAAGCTAGAATTCTAATTCTGTGTGGTTATAAAAAAATGTAAGCGTGACTCGTTTCGTTTAACCTAACCTGTCCGTGTCAGGGTGCCCTAAAATTCTGGTTTCGCTTCGCTCTCTCATGGACTGTTGTTGCGGGTTTGGTCTATTCAAAACTATAGTTCATCCTAAAATCAGGTTTGTCCAGTCACACATGTACAACTGGTACCTAACTAGCTAACCTGACCAAAATGTTGTTCTCCCATATTGTATGTAGGTATACTTGTAGCAAGCCGGTTTCTTTACACCGTAAAGTTAAAGTAAAGTTGTAAACTACAAACACTGTGACAAGACAGGCTTTTGCCTCTCTTATCACGGTGTTTGTCGTCAGTGTTGACAGTTGTTTTTTTCTATTATTATTACTATGTCATCATCAAGAAAGTGATGATGTGATCGGTGATCGAGCACACTGGCCTAGAAGTAACCTATTCATTCTTGAATTAAAACACTTAAGACTCCTAGGTTCCAGCTTTAAGGAAACAGACAGACAGAACCGAACCATTACTGGATGGCTGGACAGCTCATTGCTCGCCGTCCGCAAGCGTGCCTACGGTGCCCCAGACACCGTGATCAGGATCTATGCGGCGACTATGGTGTGAGGGTCGTTGCCTCAAGCGTGCGGCCTCCTCCTTTGCTAGCATAAATACTTCGCAGAGGGAGGAGGACGCCTGCCACTCCTCCTCGCTTGGCCGGACCATGGCCAGTCCCCCTATTTTCTAAATAAACAGCCTTAAACACAGCGCTGACTGAGCGACGAAATACAAATATTATGTACAAAATCTTATATACAAATCAAATGTACCTATTTATACTGTTTTCTTAGAAAAAAGCACCCCTGAACCAAGGCCAAGTTGTGAGATCGCCGCCACCGATCGCCCCCACGGCGGATAAAGTGCTAGTTATTACATGACATCATCATTTCAGCTGAAAGACGTCCACTTTTGGACATAGGCCTCCCCCAAGCGTCGCCACAACGACCGCTCTCGTACATCTCGCATCCATCGAATTCCAGCCCTCTGACCAGGTCGTCAACCCACCTTGTGGGAGGCCTTCCACCGCTACGTTTTCTGGTACGCTGTCTCCACTCCCGAACTTTTGAGCGCCAGCGGCCATCAGTTCTGTGTGCAATGTGCCCTGCCTATTGCCACTTAAGTGCGGCAACCTTGGTTCTTTTGCGAATATTTTAATTTCTAATTAGATCACACAAGGAAACTCCGATCATAGCTTTTCATTACATAGTATAAAACAAAGTCGCTTCTTGTCCTTATGTATGTATGTCCTTAAATCTTTAAAACTACGCAACGGATTTTGATGCGGTTTCTTTTTAATAGGTAGAGTAATTCAAGAGGAAGGTTTGTATGCATGTATTTAATATCACCATTGCACCCGTGCAAAGCTGGGGCGGGTCGCTAGTTTTTTTATATATGACATACATTAATGTTTTAAATGGATATTTTCAGTAACCGATACAACCACGACGGAGGAGGAGGTCTCAACAATCATATGTTCCACTTGTTCGTGTGCAGACCGGGCTGTGAACTGCGCCAACCTCAATATTACTGCCCTGTTCGAGCTTCCTGATTGGGATGGTAAGTTAGTTATCTACCTACGGTAATTGAACCCACTCAGCTGTTCTTTACTTAAAGAAATTAATTTCGTATAAGCATAGAGTAATTTCTGTTTGAGAAAAAAAAGTAATTTATTTTTTAATTTTATCTTTACAATTCGATAGTTTTTCATGTGCCGGTTTGACCCTCCACGGGATTTAAACGATCAAAATTTAGCGGTGTACAAGGTGTTTAGTCCCATCTCTCTTTCTCCCTCGTACGACTGTCATTTTGACACGCCCTGATAAGGGACACTATCATCGACCCACCTTGTAGGAGTGGCCCTCTTTGAGGCGTGGCTGGATAGACCTCACGGCGTCCTCACCTTCCGCATGACGCAGGTTCTCACCGGACATGGGAAGTTCGGGAGATTCCTGCACCGGATTCGTGCGGAAGAGACGTCCGGGTGTCGCCACTGTGAGGCGAGCCCGGAGGACACGGTGGAGCACACGGTGGAGGTGTGCCCTGCTTGGGAAGAGCATCGCCGTATCCTCGTGGGGGTGATCGGCGGCGGCGACCTCTCACGCCGGGCCCTGGTTCAGGCCATGGTCCGCAGTGAAGAGGAATGGCAGGCGGTCGCCTCCTTCTGCGAATCAGTAATGCTCGTAAAGGAGGAGGCCGACCGCATAAGGCAAAGGCAACAGCGTACTCGCCGTAGTCGTCGCCGCCGCGATTCTGCCGATATCCGGCCACCGTAGACACTGGCTCGCGGACGGTGAGCAATGGGTAGCTCGCCGTCCGGTCGTCTGGTAAGACCGAGTCCAAGTCGTCAACGGCGCGCACCGTTCCCGCGCGCCTCAAGGAGTTGTCAGCAAACTGCAGGGGCCTTTCAGGGTCGAAGCCTCCTGGAGCCTAGAGGGTGGTGGAAAACTGTTACCTCGACTCCAGGAATAAGGCAAGGAAGGTACGGGTTAGGTTTTTTAGTCAGTAAGAGTCTGACACTGGTCTCCCGCTCTGCCCAAGAGCGGGTTTCGTCATTGGATGATTTTCACCTACCATAAAAAAAAAAACCTTGTAGGAGTGGTGCATCGCTGCAGACCATATTTAACCTTTCAATTTTCTCGTTCCAGGTCTTAGAGACTTCAAGCCAATCAAAGTGAACCTTACTCAAAATCCAATCACAGCTGTAACCAGAATCAGTAAATTGCCCATACAAGAGCTGAACTTGTCCAACTGTGAAATTCAGACGCTGGAAGATGGAAGTTTCCTTTACCTGGAAGATTTGAGTATTTTGGATTTATCAGGAAATAAGATCACTACTTCTGCTATCAACAGAAAGGTGTTTGGTGTAAGTTTTTACATATTTTCTTCTTATTAATTTTAAGATCCTACTGTTTTCCACGCCTATCTACTAGACTGTTAGGTATATTCCTCGCGCTGGGCCCTTGTATAGGCTATGGATCAGAGCCAGGTGGAGTGGTAGGCGGTCGCCTCCTTCTGTGAAGCAATAATGCTTGATATTGCACTAAAAACGCGGCCGCACGCGTGAGAAAATGGTCTTTTCTTTTTCCGACCTTAGCCACTGAGGCCTTGTGACTCAAAAATTTCACAAACAAGCTTACTAGGGCCATGGATTGGCTTCCAAAAGGAAAATCCGGAGGCCTTGGATGATTTCCAAAAGATTATGGCCTCATCGGAAGGCTTAAAGTCGCTCTAAGGGCAATAGTAAGGGCTATGCTCAGTTACAAATATTAACCCTTACATTTTTGAGACATCTACGGTCCGGACTAAGCGTTTTGCCTCGTACGCGGTATAAAGCGTACATCGAGGGACTAGAACAGTTTGCCAGCTGCGGTATTTCCGTTCGATTATAATTTAGGTGTCTTCAAGACTAGACTGAATAGGCTTTTAGGAAACTAGTGCGCCTCACCATCAACAAGAGCATCACTGCTTACCATCAGGTGGGATCGCAGTCAAGCACTAGTTTATAGCAATAAAAAAAGTTTATTTATGTGATCACATGAATAATGAAGATATCGGAGGAGGACTAATCTTACTGATAGGGCCTGAAGAATCCCAAACTTAAAGGCAGTAGGCAGATATTGCACACAGAACAGATGGGGATGAAAGGTTTTGGAGTGATGACTACGTATCGGAGGATGCAGTGTTGGAAGGCTTCCCACAAGGATGTCCGATGTCCATTAATGGACGACTTTCGGATAAAATAATGAGGGTGATGTTATGTTATGTTATGTCTGAGTATGGTTTCCGCACTTAGTCTTGTGTAGACCATTGTACGTGAGCCATAGCGGCCATAATCTTGTGGGCTTATTCCAACCAGCCCACTTCTCTCCAGAAGCTGATTATGCCTTTCAGGTTTTTCAGGGCGTCAATAAGGGAGTTCGGTGTGCCTATGGTTCGTGTGCGTATGTCAGTAACACCTGTGCAGTCCAGGAGCACGTGGGCAATTGTCTCCTGGTGCCCCAAGCATGCTCTGCACGAAGGCTGTCCGTAATGCCTATTGTGTGAAGATGTTTATTCAGTGTACAGTATCCAGTTATAGTCCCCGCCACCAGGCGCAGGCTGCCTCTGTCAAGTCGTATGAGTTTTTTAGTGAGTAATGAGGGTGATATATCTATTGTTATTTTGATGTCCACAGGGTCTTCTCGGCATTGATGGTCCACGTGATTTCACTAAACTGCAGTACCTTAGTCTAGCGAACAATGATCTGCACACGCTTACCCAAGATATCTTCCTGTTCATGCCGTTTCTTCTTACCCTGGACCTGAGTGGGAACCCTCTGGCGTTTATAGACCAAGTCACTATGGGAGCTATTTCCGATTTGAAGAATTTGAGGGTGAGTAGCATTTTGTTCAAAGGTGGTAGCCTCTTTAGGGTTTATTTATTCTTCATGCAACACAAGGTACAAAGGCGGACTTAATGCCTTAGGCATTCTCTACCAGTCAAACTAGGGTGGTGAAGAGACAATATGGTAGGAGCAAAAGAAAAATGTTTTTCAATACACTTACTCGAAAACTGCCTCTTATCGCACTCCTATTAGGTTCAATATAGCATGTATATCACCCAAGTGCTTTTTTGAGTTTATCACAACAAGGGCTTTTGTATTCCTTCCTTATCGTCACGGTCACGGGGGATTATTTTGTTAGTTTATCGAATCAGGCGCGAGGCGTCCCCCAGAGTCGCTGGACGACCCCACGAAATTAGAAATTGACCAGAGCAGATTTGAATGCTATACTTATATATTTCTTAAATTTCTACTGTATGTTTGAGATACGATTAAAATTTTTTTCTTTCTTTCTTTATTTCACAAGTCGTAAGTGTATTGAAAAACGTTGTTTGACACACGTGCAGATTTGTCATTGCAGCCCTCGGCTCCATAACACACTCGCCTGCGGCTTGTGCGAATTTCGCCTTGGTCGCAATGACAAACTTCCTGCACTTGTATCAAAATGTACTATTTACACCCTAACATCCATTGGAGGTTGTAGGATTTCCGGATTTCACTGGTGCAGGTTTGTAGACGACGAATAATATTTAGCTCGCCTTGCAGCCGTCCGGGTTGGACCAGGACGTGATTGTTGATTGATACGTTCCTCACGTATGCCTCAAAGATATGCCAGGAAAGTTATCTGGGTCATACAAGATCAATGGATGCCAATGTACATTGTTGGAAAGACATCGTGACCATAAAAACGGTGACGAAGGGAATATGGAAACGTTTTAGTCAGTAAAAGTCTATTTTTAAGCTTCGATTATGTGAAAACAATGTAAATAAAGTAAAAAAAGAACAAATTCTAAAAATACAAATTAAAATAAACCTCGTTCTTGATTCCAAATTCTGAATTACACTACAAGGCATAAATTGAAACAAATAGCAGTCGATCTTGAATACATACTAACCAACTTTCAGGTCTGATCAAAGTGCAATACAGCAGTGCCTGCGCGTAACCATAGCAACGACAGCCATTTTAATCCAACTTATCTGTCGCGTACTATACTGGATAACATTCTGCTTTGTTCTACTTTCTCAGGAGCTCAGACTAAGCGGCTGTGAACTGGATACCTTGCCAGAAGGTCTGCTGAGAAGACATAGGAAGCTGCGTCGGCTGGACTTAAGTAACAATAGGTTCACGACGATCCCTTCAGTCCTGAGGGAAGCTCCTAACTTGGTCTACTTGAATCTTGACAAGATCTCTGTACAATCCTTGGACGCCAGCACGTAAGTAGTTCTGGATATTATTAGAATTTTTGTACACTTTTAGCAGTCGTCGACCACAACCAGGTGGAATAGTGGCCAAATAAAGACTCTAGTTTGACCACTATCTATTGTATGTATATTAAAAAAACTGGCCAAGTACGAGTCGGACTCGCTCACGGGGGATTCCGTACCATTGACTAAGTTTTTTTTTTATGGTAGGTAAAAATCATCGAATGATGAATCCCATCCTTGGGCGGAGCGAGAAACAGTGTCAGACTTTTACTGACTAAAAAACCATTCCTTCCTTCCTTAGTCCCAGAGCCCTGGTGTTACGCTTTCGCATCAATCCTTGGCTCCAGGAGGCTTCGACCTTGTAGGGACAGACGATTGACTGAGTATCAGAGCCCCCTTAAATGTTCGTTTTAATTTAATATTATTATTTACTAGCTTTTGCCCGCGGCTTCGCCCGCGTGGTATTAGGGTTGGGGTTTCCGGGATAAAAAGTAGCCTGTGTCCTATTCCGGAGTGTATCCTATGCCTGTGCCAAATTTCATCCAGATCCGTCCAGCCGTTTTGGCGTGATTGAGTAACAAACATCCAAACATCATAACTTTCGCATTTATTTTATAATATTAGTAAGATTATTAAAGTACAGCTGAAAATTTCTTTCAGCCCATTATCAAATATGACCAAACTGCAGGAACTAAGTTTGAGTCGACTCAGTCGGCTGCAGAACATATCAGCGGGAGCCTTATCTGGTCTCCAAGACCTGGTGATCCTGCGTCTGAACTACAACCCAAGGTTGACCAACTTGCACCCAGACTTCCTGGTGTGGATGAACGAGGATGACGAAGAGTTGTGGCCGGATTTGAAAGAGGTGAGCTGGAATAATGATTTTGACTGTTGTCTCACCACACAAGAAGGTCGTTGAACTTTAGATTAGGTTTTCATAAGGGAAGCCGACGAGAATCGTGTTATAAGGACTCTTCGCCACTGCTAAATACATATAGATAAATTACACCCAGGCACAGAATATATGATCGTGCTCATTACACAAACATTTTTTTATTGTGGGTAAAAATCATGCAATGACAAGTCCTGCCCTTGGGCGCAGCGGGAAATAGTGTTAGACTCTTAATGACTAAATGACCCACCCCGTTTCTTCTTTGCCTTCACCGGAGTCGGACCTTCTTTTCAGAAACTGGTCCGTGGCCCCAGTATTCTTCGGTCCTGCTACTGGGCCTCTACGTTTGCTGACAACTCCTTGAGACACGGTGGAACAGAACGCGCCGTTGGCGACTTGGGCTCGGTCCTGACGGACGGACAGTGAGCTTCTCATTGCTCACCGACCGCCATCCTGCGCCTCTACGCGCCACGCCCCATCCGCCACCGGTTTCGCTCTCGGTTTCCGGCCAATGCCGCCAACGCCATGGCTCACGTACAATGGTCTACATAGGTCAAGTGCGGAAACCACACTCAGAAATAACATAAGTAACTCTTTCTTTCCAGCTCTACCTGAACAACAATAATCTGTCGGTTCTGGACTCAGGCATCATAGACGGCTGGAACGACCTGGAAACGGGAGACTTCTCAAACAATCCCTACAACTGTGACTGTAAGAACCAGTGGGTGGTGGATGTACTGGTCCCACTGCTGGTCAACACTCCAGCTAATGCCACTGTCAATAATATGGTGTAAGTATAACCATAGCATAGCACAGCATCAGCCATGTAATGTTCCCACTGCTGGGATACAGGCCTCCTTTATACGAGATGGAATGGGCCGTAATCTACCACACGATCTCAGTACGAGTTGGTGGATGTCACATGTCTTCGAATTTTGTCTAGAACATGCTGGTTTCCTTACGATGTTTTCTTTCATCGTTTTGAGATTCAAGATTCATTTATTAATAGTACATTACATAGACTTTATTTAATACATTGAGAGCTAGCGCCTCTAGAGCGTACAATTTACCATTATTTTTCACGCATCCCATTTTTTTGTGACGTTGCAACTTTACTGTTTTCAGATTCATTTCTGTACTATAAAAACTTGCTTTATGTCAAATTCCAGGATTCTAGGTCAACGGGAAATACCCTATGAATTTTAACTCCCTTGAGAGTGTCGAATGTAATGTACCTACTTTTTTGTGACATAAATGGCCGTATAAATTTTTTTCATTTACTTAGAAGTTTGATTTTTTTACAGCTCTAAGTAAAGCACAATTTTACCTAGATTATTAACCGCAAACGGCCAACTGAGTATCAAAGTTTTTCCCAGGGACACTCAAACTGATCTATTTAACCCAGGGTCACTAAAACTGACACGTTATTGTCTTCCAGGTGCAAAAAACCACCTGATGTCCGAGGTCTGACATTCGCTCAGCTCAACAACGCTTCCAGGAGTTTGGTCTGCCAAGAGGTTGAGACCATTACTGAACTACCCATATCCAATATGGCTATCATTCTGGGAATCATGATTGGTAAGTTTACTTTTAAGCTGACTGCTGTATGGTTGGATCTATCACCATTACATAGTATAAAACAAAGTCGCTTCCCGTTGTCTGTCCCTATGTATGCTTAGATTTTTAAAACTATGCAACGGATTTTGATGCGCTTTTTTAACAGATAGAGTGATTCAAGGGAAAGGTTAATATGTATAACTAGCTACCCGCCCCAGCTTTGCCTGGATGCAATGTAGATATTAAATATATTATGCATGTTTTTTATACGTACTTATAAACCTTCTTCTTGAATCACTCTATTAAAACAAACCGCATCAAAATCCGTTGCGTAGTTTTTAAGATTTAAGCATACATAGGGACAGACAGGAAGCGATTTTATTTAATATCACCATTGCACCCGTGCGAAGCAGGGACTGGTCGCTAGTTTTAATATAATAAGGAGAAAGAAAAAGGGCGAGAGGAGGGAGAGGCTGCCCGCCATTAACTTGGTAGACATCGAGAGTCTTCATGAAAACCTATCTGTCAAAATCGACTACCCGCTACAGATTGTGAGGAGACCCGACCCCAGCAATGCTTGGGCACTCCACAATTATGGCAGCAAGTCCCCTCTTTGAGGCGTGGCTGGAAAAACCTCACAGCGTTCTCACTTTGCGCATGACGCAGGTCCTCACCGGACATGTAAGTTCGGGAGGTACTAGCATCGGATTCGTGCGGAAGAGACGCCCGGGTATGGCCAGTTTTGAGCAGTGCTGGTCGTACCGAGGTTGTTTCTTTAGAAAATAGCACGACTGGTAATGGGATTGGGGACGGAGAAAGAAGAATATTATTGCTGAGATTGCATTGCATTGCACCAGCCTTACAATGATCTCACTACTAGGACTCAGACCTTCTCTATAGCCGTAATCCACTTTGCGAGCCCAATGAGGATTGGTGGATGACACATTTTCGAATCGAATTTTTGGTTCTAGGACATGCCAGTGTGTTAAGAGCCTAGCCTTGAAGACGCCTCATTTATAATCCACTAGCTTTTGCCCGCGGCTTCGCCCGCGTGGTATTGGGGTTAGGGTTTCCGGGATAAAAAGTAGCCTATGTCCTATTCCGGAGTATATCCTATGCCTGTGCCAAATTTCATCTAGATCCGTCCAACCGTTTTGGCGTGATTCAGTAACAAACATCCAAACATCGTAACTTCAGCATTTATAATATTTAGATTAATTAATAATAATAATTAATATTAATTAATTATTAATCCATATTGTATGTTATCAGGTATCGTGGTAACATTCCCAATAGTCCTGGTCCTAGTGCTTCTGTGGAGAAAAGGATTCTTCACCAAATGCAGAAATCGCAAGAACTACGATTCTGATGATGAACATGAACACCAGAATCTATAAAATACAAAGTAGAAATAGTAGTTTTTATTTTTATTTTTAAGTACGTGGCAAATAAATTGAACCATTTGCTATTGTTAGCCACAGACCTTTACTTCGATTGAGACCGAAAATTTCAGTAATAGTATAAGAGCTAGCGGTCGATCCGAGCAACCTGTTTCACAAGGCTAGAACTGTAAAATAATGTTTTGGTATTGGTTAATCACGAAAGTAACGTTGTGGCAGGCATACCGCAGTTGCGTCATGATCATCCCTTAATTTTTTTGAAATTTATCAAAAATAGATAAAAAATCTGCTTTCTCAAGGCTACAATTTTAATATGTTTTAATTTACATATATTAAAATTAATTTATTGTTCAAGGAATTATTTACTGGTTCATTTAACTTGAATACTAATACAAAATAAACTAAATATTTACAGTAAACTATGTACATATAATACAAAAACGCAAAATACACTCAGGCGTCGAACTACTCCACATTGCTGTCATTTGGAAAAGTGCCCAGAAGACTGGCAGCATTGCCACATTAAATGGCAATACTAATTCTTTGGGCAAGGAATGAGCCAGCCCTCTGGTCTATTTAAAATAACTGTCAATTTTGGGAGTTGCAAGTACGTCCAACCCAAAAGCAGTTTGCATTTCCTATTTTGTTTACATTTTCAAAAATTTTTGGGGTAATAACGCAACGCAACCGCGGAACGCCTGCTGAAACGTTACTTTCTTATATTCTTTATTGTACATAAATTACAGAAGAATAAATAACAAAACAGGTGATGTACACAGGTGAGCTTAACGCATAGTTGGGTTTTCTTACAGCAAACCTTTACAAACATAGTGAAATTTTAAAACACGAGGACAATTCATATGCACAACAGAACTTAAGTTGCTCCAAACATAAATTGTATTAAACTTAAAACTAAAATAAACAATTTTGCAAAGTTCTAGCTTCTAGCCTTCACAGATCGCTAGCTCTCCTACTATAAATTGTATGGTTCTTCAAGAAGATTGCGTATTATTGAAAGTTAGCCTGAATGGTAGACGTATGAACGATAAATAAATTATTTGGCGTAAAGTATTCCAGTGGGGTTAATGCGTGAATTTGTATATTTGTAATCTAAGTAAAATAGGTAATAAAGAATTCTGAAGAATTTTGTATAGTTGTTAAGACCGAAGACTGTACCTAAATGATTTTTTGAATAGTATATTAAATAAACATGTTGTCAATGAAAATATTTATTTCATTTCTAGCTTTTGCAATAGACTATTCTCCAATCTACTCTACTCTACCTCTAGCGTTACACCGGGGCTCTGGGACTAAGGCAAGGAAGGAACAGGGTAGGTTGTTTAGTCAGTAAGAGTCTGACACCGTCCTTGTTCAGAGCGGGAAAACAAGGGCGGTTTTGTCATTCGATGATTTTTACCTACAATAAAATAAAATGTCATCAGAGCTTCTGTCACTTGGGGATTGAAGAGTTGAACGACATGGAGTACCCAGTCACACACGACCCTGGTGAATAGTATACTAAAACACTCGTGGACTTAGTCCAAAGATATCGGTCAAAAGACAATCGCACCAACAAGAGTTTAATATTTCCAAAACACACTCGTAAATCTGCTCTAATAGGTTCCACTTTTAGACACTCAATTTAAAGTCTTTCGTACTAGTACAGAAAAGTGCGCGAGCTCATCCCCGTCACTATTTATTACATTTACCGTATCAGACTTGTAGCCAGAGTATCTCCCTCCCGCTTATTTATATCTTTGAAAGTGTATAGAAAAAAATGTCATTTGATACATGTGGCAAGTCACTCTGCATACACCCTCACCTCCAGCTCTGGCAAATCTAGCCTCGCTCGCCACTTATACCTATAAAAATGTACCGATTTCTTCTTCTTCTTTTCGTGTCGATTTGACTCAAATTTTGTCCGACCAATATTTAGCCAACTATTTCACGTCGATAATACCTATTTTCAGAAACTGCTTGAGCGTTAAAAAAATAAAACCAGATACATGTATTTTGAGACAAAAGTTGTATTATTTATTATCCACATTGACACTATTTCACTAATTTCTCTCGCATCAGTCATAATTAAATTTTAACTTGCAACTCTTTTTATTGGTTTTTGTGGAACGGACACCACTTTTTAAATTTTTATTTTGCTTTCAAAGAACTTGAATTTTGGCAAGCTGCTGACAATTTCACAGCTGGGATGATAGCTGCAAAAAGAGAATAATATATTTAATGAGCCATATAATAAGACCGTTCCGTTCACTGCGCTCCAAAACACAAATCGTTGATGCGGCTCAAAAGGCTGCCCAACTTAAATGGGACTGGGCAGGACATGTCTGCCGCACGTCTAGCGAGCAGTGGGCCCGTAAAACACAGGATTGGTGCCCAGACACAGCGACGTGGGGCCGCGGCAGACCACGAAGGAGATGGCGGGACGACCTGGATGTCTTCCTAGAGAATTGGAACGATAAAGTGTGTAACCGAGATAACTGGAAAGAATGGAGGGAGGCTTTTGTCCAGCAGTGGGACAGCACAGGCTAGCTATAATAATAATAATAAATATTAAGACCGTAAGGATCCTGCAGAAGGGTCGAAGCCTACTGGGGCCAAGCGTTCGCGTCTGAAATGAAGGCTTGGCCCTGGTATGATAGGTAACGAAGAAACGGGGTAGGTTTTTAGTCAGTTAAGAGTCTGACACCGTTTAGGCGCGATTGGTACAATGTTCAAAAAAGGTCATTCGCCATTGGTACAATTTTCAAAAGAAGGTCCAATTCGCAATTGGTACAATTTGCGATTGGTCCAAATGCGCCTAAAGGTCTGACACTATCTCCTGCTTCGAATCCTACTGGATATATTTACTTGAGACCATTTGGACCCCAAGCTAGGCAAGAAATGCCTTTACTTTGTAGTAAAAGAATACTTACGTCTTATAAGAATATTTCTCAAGAATTGAGGCGCTATTATGTTCTTGATTTTGGTCCTGTAGAATGCCAACCTGAAAATAATACGGATTTTCATCATAATCGTCGTCATCATACCAGCCAAAAGAAGACTTTGATGTCAGAGTTCATATCGAACTTTTCTTTCTAATAATCTGTGAACAGTACGGCCGTCGGATCTTGGCGAAACTGTTATGGTTATATCAGACTATCACTTACATGAGAAACATGTTATTTATATACAATTGTGCTTATTAAAATATAATTATTGTCGTTATTATTCTTTATTTGTATAAAATTTTATATTAAAATTTTAGCGCATGAAAACTTGTAAAAAAATAATGTTTAAACAAATAAATGCAATTTGCAGTTGTTATTGATGTTAAAAACTGTTAATGGCATTTATTTTTCTACATCTTTATTTTTGTGTGGTGAGCTCAATCATTTGTTCTGTCTGGGTATAATTTATCTATTACTAATTTATAATACAGTAGCGACCCACCCAAGGTTTATTATACATATAAACCTTCCTCTTGAATCACTCTATCTATTAAAAAAACCGCATCAAAATCCATTGCGCACTTTTAAAGATTTAAGCATACATAGGGAACGGTAACTTTGTTTTATACTATGTAATGATAATGTATGAATTTAGAAATATATAGCTATGTTTATCAGTTGTGAAATAAAAAAACTTACTCGCTGTGCGTCGGTCCAGCTAGCTTCATAGCTTGAGCTCGCATACACCGGTAGCTATGCGAATTTCTGAAGTGTTTACATCTGAAATACAAAGTAAAAGGTGTCGATAAAACAGAATATAGGTAGCATAATCAACCTTAAAATGTTTCCACTACTGGGAATCAGACCTCCTATTTAGGAGACCTCCTCTTTGTACTTATTATGTGCATAAAGTTTTAATAAATAAATAACAAAAATCTACACTGCCGTCATAATTAATGTAGCTTAGCCACTAGTTAACTTTGTTTGGTTGTAAAGGAAATCAATATGTAACTTGTAAGTTGAACTAAAATGGCTATTGACCCTTAATGATCAGTAACAGATTTCAAAACCGGAAATCTGTTCCGGAAATCGATCAATCAAAGTGCAGCACAGCGCGGACCTTTTCGTAATTATAGCAATGACGGGCATTTTATTTTTACTTGTTTGCCGCGTACTAGTATTAGACTATTAAAGTTAGTAAAGCTTTCTGTTCTAACCTAGCCTACCCGTGTCATAGTGCCCTACAATTCCGACTAAGAAAATTCAGTTGTTCCAGTTGATTTTGAATGGTTCCAGGTAATTTAATTTTTAAAGGTATATGGAACAGAAAAGTTATTCGAGTTTCATTTTCCAGTGAAAGAGGAAAGTTCTTCGACCTGATGGGTTTTCTTTCTAGTATGAAACTGCATAACGCTAGTTCGTATGCGCTACTCAATATGTCACAGGATTTGTGTTAAGTATGAGCTATATACGGCTGTTCTAACTTGGCGAGCCTGAAGTTAGGCTCTGCGAACTTCAGCGTTTGTGTACTCACAGTTTAATAATATTGCATACTTACCGTTTACCGTATGAGCAGGAACAAATATTGAAGTCTCTGCAACAATAATTATAATATTTCAGTAGTTGAAAAGTTAAAGGGGACTCTATTCTCTTAACATTCATTCATTCATTCCCTTTAACTTTTAATATTTAAGTATTTAATACCTTAATTAGATATATAGTAATAGACAATATGTATGAGAACGCCGGGGTTCGCTTGGGTCTTAAGAATTTAAAGGCTTTCCTCACTAGCCTATCGTCAACGTCGCGCATGGTTTAAAAGCTTGTTGCTCCATTTAACGCAATCCAAAGTGATTTTGATTCAAAATTAAAGCTAAAAAAGAGAGATAACACCAGAAAACTCTGTAGGCATTCAGTAATTCTAGGATATAATCGTATGTTTTACAAAACTTGTTCCATAAAATACGGGTTTTTATTAAACCCTTAATGATTTTCGAAATTTTGTCTCTAATTCCGAAAGGTTTAATATACTTGTGACATAATAAAGGGGGGGGGGTATAGAAATTCTCTTTTAATAATATAATAACCGCTCACTTAAATATAAAATAACTCTTTAGCTCAAATTGACCTAATTACGTCCAGTCTTGAATTAGTAGCAAACTGAAATTTTCTTCTGAACTTACCTGGGAACTTTAGAGGCCAAAGTAACCCTGAAAATAAATAGTAAAATGCTGTAAATACAGTTTTAAACCAAATATAAAATAAATATTAAAAAAAAAACAAAAACATTCTAAATATTTTGCTCATTGAATATTTTAAACAGGGGCACCTGTTTAAAATATTCAATGAGCCACTTGCTGGAGTGCCCTAAGTGCACACAACAACACCTGCACTATGGAGGATTTAAGTTTAACGAGTTTATCATCGATTCGAAAAAAAGAAGAAATAAATTTTTGATGTGTTTTACAGGGACTCTTGCAAGTATCCACCAGATAGATCTTAATTCTGACAAATACTAAGGATTCCGTGTCCTGGAATGCTCTGATGTAGTCAAGCAAATTACTGGTTTTCTTATCATTATTCAACATTGTTCAGTTTGTAGCTACTGATAATAATATGGTATAGGAAGCATTTAGGAAAGTCATCTTCATCATCATCAACTGCTGGGACACAGGCCTCCTCTCTAGTAGAGGGAATGGGTCATAATCAACAACGCGGGCCCAGTGCGTGTTGGTGGATGTCACATATCGTCGAATGTTTTGGTTTTAGGACATGCCGGTTTCCTCACAAGTTTTCCCTCACCGTTTTGAGAGCATTGGTGATGAAATAAATTAGACAAATGAATGCGCCTAACTGGGTTTGAACCAGCGAATTATTCGTAAATCGGGGCCGTTACCACTCGGCCACCACTGCTCTAGTTTTGGAGACTGTGCACGGTAACTCATGATTCGAACCCGCCATCGGCTTTCTACCATCGGACAACCCGACGAACAGCAGGTCCACCCTTATGTTGTTGACACCTCTACAGATTGGACTAAGCGTTACGCCACGTCAATTTATCATTTACATAAAATGACTGAAAAAATTTGCCTGCTGCGATCATCTCGTCCAATTAAAATTTGGGTGGCTTCAAGTGTGTGAATGAACTGCTCACAAACTATTGCGCTTCACCATCAACGATTGCATCACAGCTAACCATCAGGTAGGCTCGCAATCAAGCTCAAGTCATCGACCCATCTTGTGGAAGGCCTATGAACGTTATGTCTTCATGTTTTTGGTTGCTGCCATAAAAACCTTTCGGCCTTTCGACTGTCATCATCATCATCATCATTATTTCAGCCGAAAGATGTCCAGTGTTGGACATAGGTCTCCCCCAAGTGCCGCCACAAAGACCGGTCCTGTGCGTCTTGTATTCATCGGATTCCAGCAACCCTGGCCAGGTCATCGGTCCACCTTGAGGAAGGTCTTCTAACGCTGCGTCTTCCGGTACGCAGTCGCCACTTAAAAACCTTTCGTCCCCAGCGGCCATCTGTTCTGCATGCAATGTGTCCTGCCCATCGCCACTTAAGTTTGGCGATTCTTTTCGCTATGACGGCAACCTCTCGACTGTATGAAAGTAAAAATACGTACCATCCTAGTTTGCCCGGAGAGTTATTACGATTGATTGTAGAATATAACGTTCTGAGGCCGCGAACTGTAAAAAAGAAATAATGTAGACTTTTAAAAATCATTATGGGCAAGACAAACTGTGGGCCAAAGTAACACAAAGTTGGTGCCCTGAGACAGTGCGACGGGTGCAGGTATACCACGAAGGAGATGGCGCGATGAGCTAGATAGATTCCTCTCGAACTGGCAAGAGGAAGCACGGGCCCGCGATGGAAGGAGTGGAGGGAGACCTTTGTCCAGAAGTGGGACAGAACAGGCTAACAAATAAACTAGTAAATAAATGAGAATGCAAGACAACTTTATAACTAACTAGTGTCTGCCAGTGGCTTCGCCCGCGAATAGTCGGTTTACCTCTTTTGGGTAAAGTTTCGTAAAATCCATTCTTCAACCCTAAACGTACCTGCCAAATTTTATGTTCGTAGGTGTTATAGTTTCTGAGATTTCGTGATTAATCGGCCATCACTTTTATAAACAGGGGCCCTAGACAAGTGGCAATCGCTCCGTGTCGAATCCATTTCTAAGTTCGATTTCGCCTTAACGATGTCGACCACAAAATGGTAGACAAAGTGACATCGACTAACATATCAATAAGTCGAAGTGTTGGTTCGATAAAATAACAACTTCTTGGCTATGGTTATCGAATTAAAACTTCCAATTTGACGTATAAACAACTAATAACAATTAGCGAATCGAAAACGTTTGACCACGTGACTTTTCGAAGGCATATGTCAGTTCCATACATTTCGGAGTTTCGAATTTCGTTATCGTTAGTGAGAATGTGACTTTTTCTAAGCCCCCAGGGTGTCTTTGACATCGTCGCACAAACGAATGCCACTGATCCAGTACATGATTGTGGACCCCTAGTGGTGAAACTTTTCGTCGGTTTTTTTCTAATTTTTTGAAAAAACCTAATTGGATTAATTTGGAATGTATTTCATTCATTTTTTTTTTTTACAAAAAATGATAAAATAACGTTTTTATATAGTTTAATAAAAAAATGTAAAAGTTTCATTTTCAGGCCTAAAGTAAAAGTAAATATAGTACATTGTTATACGAGGGATGAAAGTTAGCTATTTAGTCCCGAGAAATTTTTTGGCGACCGAGCGATAGCGAGGTCGCTAATAGTTCGAGGGACTAAATAACTCTTTAACCCGAGGTAAACACTGTGCTTTTCATTACGGATACGAGGAAAATAAAAATAATAATAAAAACCTGAGTCGTCGTCAAATGCCTTCGTATGTTTTTAGGTAGGTATATTTCTTTTGATTTAGGCGGTAAGCAGTTTTCTCCTCAAAGAATCTTGCGTTAAATTTATAACTGAAGCTGATGAAGTTATCGTGTTAATACTAATTTCTTGTAACAAAGATTTAGCAAAATCTAAACCAAAATCTACACCTCGAAAAAAAAAAATCAAGAAAGACCAAATCGGCCACAGATTATAGAGAGACTATAACCGCCATTTTTTTTTTAGTCGTCGTCTGGCTATTCAGTAAATATTTTTCATTTTATCATTGTAAAAAATGGGTCAGGTTAACATTTTTCTCAAATATAATATTAGTTTTAATGAAATAGTTGAAAGTTAATTAAAATAAAGTCATTAAAAAAAAGTATTCTTAAATTATTTCTATCTCTATGTCATTTTAATTGTACTGGCAGTATAAAAATTCGATAGAAATGTCAAAATAGAACTAGTTTTTTTTTTTAATATTTGCTGTCTATGAAGGATTATGCGTGGTTGTGGTATTATAAATGAAATATTTAGTTTAATCAACTTATGGAATTTATTGAGAGATCAATTTCTTACAAAAAGGGAAGAAGCGCCACACGTGTCAAAAATTAGGAACTATATAATGGTTGCGTTCCATTACAACAATTCTAACACCCTCCCTTGGAACGCAACCCCATTTTTGTTGCACAATAAATATGTTTATCACTAGTAGTACCCTTAGTCAAGTTATCTGCTATCATTTCTTCACCCTTAACAAACAAAAACTTAATTTTTAAATTATTAACATGACTCTTTAGAAAATGGTAACGAATATCTATATGTTTGGATCTAGGCAAATAACAGTCATTGGTAGTCAGCTTAATGGCACTCTGGTTATCAGATAAGATGATAAGAGGGTTCTTTAGCTGCTGCCCGAGCTCGCCGTGAAGCTGCTGCAGCCACAGCGCCTCCTGCGCAGCGGAGCTCATCGCCATGTACTCCGCTTCAGCGGTCGACAGGGCGACGGTTTGCTGCTTGTGTGACCGCCACAATATGGCTCCACCCTGTAACAGAAGCCGGTGCACGACTTTCTGTCGCGCACATCACTGGCCCAGTCAGCGTCACAGTATCCCAGTAACTCATCATTACCATCTTTGGTGTATATCAACTTCATATCTTTTGTTCCCTGCAGATATCTTAAAATTCTTTTTACTGCAGACCAGTGTTCAGTGCTTGGGTTTTTGTTAAATCTGCTCAGTGTACTGACAGCAAAACATATATCTGGACGTGTGACTTGAGCCAGATAGAGTAGACAACCAATTGCTTGTTGATAGGGACCTTCAAACTTTTCTTCTTTCTCATCTTTATGAAACTTCATACCAACCTCAAATGGTGTTTTCACAGGTTTGCAGTCAGACATTCTAAACTGTGCTAAGATTTGTTTGATATATTTTTCCTGATCTATAATTATTTTCTGCCCATCTTTGGCAATGTGCAAACCCAAACATTCACTTGCCGTGCCGATATCTTTCATTTCAAGGAGCTCTTTCAATTTTTCCTTTAATAAGATTTTAGTTGAATCTTGAGCTGTAAATATCATTAGATCATCTACCCAGACAGCTATAAAAGTATTTTTCTCAGCATTATAGTAGACACAGGGATCTGTTTTAGATTGTAGCATTCCTAACTCATGTAAAACATTCTTTAGTTTGATGTTCCACAATCTGCTGGCTTGTTTAAGGCCATATATGGATTTATGTAGCTTGCACACCTGAGATCCTTGTCTAAACTGTGCTGGTTGCTGCATATAAATTTCTTTATCAATCTCTCCCTGCAAAAAGGCCGATACAGCGTCCATTTGGTCAATTTGCAGGTCATACTTGGCTGCCAGAGCAAATAAATAACGGATAGTTGTATATCTAACAACTGGTGAGTAAGTTTCTTCATAGTCAGCACCCCTCCTTTGAGCATAGCCCTTTATTACCAGCCTTGCCTTGTAGCGGACAATATTTCCTTGCTGGTTAATCTTTGTTTTAAATATCCATTTACAAGGTAAAGCCTTTTTGCCTGGTGGAAGGTCTGTTAAACTCCATGTTTTGTTTTTAATTAATGAACTATACTCCTCATGCATGGCAGTTTTCCATTCAGTAGCATGTGCTGATGACAATGCTTCCTCGACAGTCTCTGGATCAGTCAGTTCAGTAAAGAAACACATAAAACTTTCCTTATTTTCATTATTCTTATTATGACGTGGCCGGAGGGACCTCACTGTTACATTGGTGTCATAGTTTTGCTTCAAATAATTAGGTGGATGGAAAGTTTCATCTAGTTCACCATAATCTGTGTCATATTCACTTGAGTCTTCATCTTTACTTGTTTCCATGTTCGATTCTCTTTTCCCAGACTCCTGAGTGTGTATTTCCTGATTTTGGGTGGCAGATGAACTTCCAGGTTTCTCACTGTTAGCAGGTGCAGCAGCGCTGTCATTGACAGACTGATCCCCCTTATCTGTAACATCACCGCTTGGAATGGGTACACTGACATTATGATTGTACTTTTCAAAGAAAGCGACATCTCTACTCTTAATTACTTTATGTGTTATAGGGTCCATTAGACGATATCCTTTGGTATTTTCACAATAACCTACCATTATCATTTTAATTGATTTTTTATCCCATTTTTGGCGTTTTTGACTTGGTACATGTGCCATAGCAACAGAGCCAAATATTTTCATATGGGATAGATTAGGTTTTTTACCTGTCCATAACTCATACGGTGTTTTACCTTCTAATGACTTGGTGGGCGATCTATTAATAATATATGCAGCAGTTGCTAAAGCCTCAGCCCATAATCTTTTCTCCAAGTTGGCAAAAAACAGCATACATCTGGCGCGTTCCACTAGCGTCCTGTTCATACGCTCTGCCATGCCGTTGTGCTCCGGAGTATATGGAGTGGATGTCTGGTGAACAATACCATGTTTAGATAAAAAGTTTTCAAAATTGTAATTGCAGTATTCTTTGCCATTATCGGTGCGTAGTATTTTAATCTTATAATTCAATTCATTCTCCACTCTGGATTTAAAAGCTTTAAAGGTCTCTAGAACACTCATTTTATCTTTGAGAAAATACACATGTATCATTCGAGTGAAATCATCGGTGAAAGTTATAAAATATTTCATACCTCCATATGATAGATTCTCCATAGGGCCGCATAAGTCTGAATGTATCAGCTCAAGTGGTCTTACTGCTCTTGAGCCTACATTTTTAAACGGCATCCTGCTATGCTTTCCTTCAAAACAATGAATACATGAAATTTCATTATTACCCTTTTCCAGAGTCAAAGTCACACCATCTACACAGTTTGGCAATTTTCTTATATCTGATACATTCAAGTGTCCCATTCGCAGATGCCACAAATAAGTGTCATTAGAATTCCCTGAACTTGATGTCAGATGAACCATTTCTTGACCAGGGTTCATGATATATAAGTTGTTGTTCAATACTGCAGTACATATTACTTCTCCTTCATAATTCTGGATATCACACCCTTTGTTGTTAAACAAAACTTTATATCCACTCTTCACAATAGTGCTGACAGAAAGGAGATTTGCAGCTAGCCCGGGGACAAATAAAACATTCCTTACTTGTATTTTATCCTTCTGGTTTATAGCTATATCAACATAACCGACTCCCTTCACAGCTAGTGGCTCCCTATTTGCAACTGTAACACTCTTTATAGATGGCTCTGTGACATTGTACAACCAATCATCTCTGCTTGTCATGTGCATGGATGCACCGGAGTCTATTAGCCATTTATCACACACATTTTTTTTAACAGTTGCTGAAAATGCAGCTACATAACTGGAGCTTTCTTCTTTGCTTGATGCCCCCTTTGATTGCTTACAGAACTTGGCAAAATGACCATACTTATTGCACTTGAAACATCTTGGCCCCTTCGGTTTACTCGATGGATTTTTATTGTTAAAAGTTTTCTTTGACTTAGTGAGGAAAACCGCAGACTTTGAGGTGTTGACTTCTTGAATAAGCTTGGTCTTAACTGAGTCTGCATTTATTTTGATACCCGAGCTCTCGAGCCCCATAATCATGGGCTTATATTCGTCTGGTAGTCCGGCCAGCATCAATGTCCCGAGCCACTCATCATCGACATTGAATCCTATGTTACGTAGTTTATGAGCAGTGTTCATAATCTTACTTACATACTCCTCAACACTAGTGCATGATTCCAGAGTCGTGTTAATTAAATCTTTGAGTAGGCCAACTCTTCGCGTAAGTCCATTGTCGTCAAAGGCTTGGTGTAAATTGTGCCACACTTCTTTCGCCGTAGTACAGTCCTGGACGTGAACATAATTTTGCGTATCAAGAAGCAAGATTAGCTTTGCCTTGGCCTTAATATCCTTGACAGGATCAATCGGGTCATTGTTACCAGGCTCAATACAACCCCACAGATTCTCGTGCTGTAAATACGTCTTCATACTAAATTTCCAGGTAGCGAAGTTTTCTCTTCCTACTAATTTTTCAATGTTGAACATATTACTCGAACTCATTTTGACGGAGAGTTCTGTTCTTTTGTTCTGTATGTATAACCTCAAATTGAATCTCACCACGTGTTTCACAAACTGAAGTTGTATTATCACTTTCCTGATATTTCTTACTGTACCAGCCCGAACCACGCTCTGCTACCATGAAGGATTATGCGTGGTTGTGGTATTATAAATGAAATATTTAGTTTAATCAACTTATGGAATTTATTGAGAGATCAATTTCTTACAAAAAGGGAAGAAGCGCCACACGTGTCAAAAATTAGGAACTATATAATGGTTGCGTTCCATTACAACAATTCTAACAGTCTATATATGAAAAAAACAACTGTCAGTTGTAAAGTAAAACTCCCTAGGGAGTAAAAGTACTTCTTCCAACCCTGTCCGCAGGCAACTTTACACCTACTTTCAGAGTATGAGTAATGAAAAATATATATATTGACCTTGATGTTCCACAACTTCTTCATTCAATCTTCTTTTTATTCTACTGATGAAGCTTCTGAAAAATAAAACATAAGGATCGTAAAAATAGATACATAAGACATTATGACGGCGCTTTTGTATCTAAAGTTCAGCCATTTCAGCGTGAAGAAGAAACAAACACACACACATTTATAAACCTTCTTTTATAAGCCTAGTATTGCTGTGATTATTATGAAAAACATAATGGAAACACGGGACTAAGGAAAAGAGGCAGAAAGCCTTGAAGCACAGGTGTAACCCTGGCCTCAACTGTTTGTCAACCTAGACTGGCGGCTGTCAACGAATTTTTGTGCCAGTTTGATATTCGCCATATTGGCGCTGTCGGTCGTAGTGAGCGTCTACGGTACTAAAACTAGTAATGTCACAACGCTTACAATACACACGTAACCTCGTTTTTTCAGATCGATTCAGGGACATAATAAAATTTTGCATTTTCATCTGATTGACGCACATGCGTGTGTGTAAATTTTAGCTCAATCGGTATCCTAGAAGTGGATTAAATAATTTACAAGATATGATCACAAACATCAGGTGACCTAAATAAAAGCTTGTAAAATTGGTTATAGTATGACAAGCTATAGACTTTTAAATAACTCACGTGCTTCGTTCGTCACTCATCAAAACGCTCACAAGAGAACTCCGGTTCAGTATATGTTTTTTGACTGAAAAAGAGACAATATTATTCATTTTGATTGATACACATGGGTTGAACACCCGCCTATCCGCGGAAAATGAATATATCCGCAAGAGAACCAAGGTTGCTGACATAGCGATAATAATCGCCAAACCTAAGTGGCAATGGGCAGGGCACATTGCACGCAGAACAGATGGCCCCTAGGGCCGTAAAGTTCGCGAAAAGTGGCGACCGCGTACCGGAAGACGTATCGTTAAAAGGCCTCTCCCAAGGTGGACCGATGACCTGGTCAGGGTTGCTGGAATTCGATGGATACAAGACGCACGGGACCGGTCGTTGTGGCCGACGTTGGGGAGAGACCTATGTCCAACAGTAGACATCTTTTCTAAGCGGGGCATATTTCCACCGACCTCCTGACTGACTCCTGAGCTGTTCTTCCGCATATAATCCGTTGCAGGAACCTCCCGAACTTACCATGTTCAGTGGTTCCTGCGTCATACGGAAGGTGAGGACGCCGAGAGGTATTTCCAGCCACACTTCAAGGAGAGGAATTACCAGCTTTTTGTAAGTTTATGTTATTTTTTAAAAATTTCTTCAATCGCAAGTACAACTTTTTCCTTTGCTACCATTACGCAGGCTTTTCTTACAAACAAAATTTATCTTTTGATTTGAATTTCTTGCCTGGTTGGTCTTATTACTTCGGCCTTAAAAATTAGTTGATATAAAGATGACTTACATAGTTTTAATGGCATTGTGAGTATGCTTCCGAGACGGCGATCCATCACGTTTCTCCTGAAATGAAATAACGTACATTTTTATATAAATAAAAACTAGCGATCCTCCTCACCTTCGCACGGGTACCTACTGTAAAATTTTGATAAATAAAATATTGTTTCCTTTCTACTAAGTTACAAATGATGATACATTGTTTTATTTATTTCATTTAAATTGATTTTATCATAAAACAAAGTAATTTTGCCCAGAACTTCATCATAAACCTAAGCTAGTTCAGGTTTTTGATCAAAAATCTGGACTGTAACAGGTTTATAATGAAATTGAGTTTGAAATTTGTCATCTTCCGGTTTTTGATCAAACCTAATTTTGTGAAAAACCTACGACATACATATGGATACGAAATTACGAAATTTCAGCTTTCTAGTGCTAACAGTCGTTGAGATTATCCGCGGATCGACAGACAGACAGACTTGGCGAAACTATAAGGGCTCCTTGTTCACAACGGAACCCTAAAAAAATATGCACAATAAAGTTATTCGAGTACTAACGAAGTTTCCGATTCTTCAATAGTACTGTAGGCAGAGTCCCCCCAATCCACGTCGTCTTCGGATTTATCTGTAAAACAGTGAAAATTATGCGTAAAAATATTTTTCTCTAATATTTTTCTTTAATATCTAAATTCTAAGAACTAGCGACCCACCACAGCTTCCTACGTATGCATAATAAACATATAAACTTTTCTTTTGAATCACTATCTATTAAAAAAACCGCATCAAAATCCGTTGCGTAGTTTCAAAAATCTAAGCATACATAGGGACAGACAGCTACTTTAATTTATACTAGCGACCCGCCCCAGCTTCGCACGGGTACTGATATTGAATATATTATGCATGTATTATACAGATAAACCTTCCTCTTGAATCACTCTATCTATTAAAAAAGCCGCATCAAAATCCGTTGCGTAGTTATAAAGATTTAAGCATAGATAGGGACAAGCGACTTTGTTTTATACTATGTAATGATTTTGAGGAGCTGGGGTGGATCGATTGAGACATTTGTCCCACTCCTACGCAAAATACGCGATTTAGACATGGAACAGGATAGCCAACTTTGTTTTATACTATGTAACTATGTAATGATAACAGGAGCAGAGACCTTACCTGTTAAAAAATCAGGCGTGAGAGCGACCAATAGGGATGAAGTTGTGTAGAAGGTGATACAAGGGTGTGTATTTAGTATTTTTATGAATTTATATGTAGAATTTCATAATTGTATGAAATGAAAAAGGTAGAAACATCTGTGGAAGTTTGCATGGTAAAATACCTAATTTGAAAAGACACAGTATTGCGCACGCTGGCGAAAAACCTTACAAAAACTATGAAGATTGCGAGCTTTATTACAGTCGGAAGAGTAATCTGAGAAGACAATAAAAAAATAAATAATAACAAATTCTCCGCAAGCTAGCATTTTTTTTTTTTAATTTTCGTTCTATATGTTCAAATAGCGCGATGAACTTTAATTTTCCGACGCATGTATTCGTAGTTTTTAGACGACATAGATGTCGTTAAAAGTATGATTTTGTTTAACACATAAGAATAATCAGTATCTTTACTGCATCAACTGACAGTGTTTCCACCGGTACCCACGCAGCTGATTGTTATTTTCATACTTTAAAGAATGACTGAGTTAAATTTTATTCGCCGTAGTATAACTTTATTTTACGTATTTTTTTACAAGTTCATGCAAGTGACTGACGCATAATCCCCCCTCCATCATGCAGCTGAAATTTTTTTTTAAGCTCAGTATAATGTAAAAGATTTATGAGAAAAGTTTAAGCCGGCTTACTATGACTTTTTCATTTGCAACTGTACCTCATGGACTAATACGCACACTGGCGAAAATCCTTACAAGTGTGAAGTATTTTAGCTTTGCTTTAATCAAAAGAGTGAAAAAGAATTATTCAATACACTTACTCGAAAACTGCCTCTTATCATACTCCTATTAGGTTCAATACAGCATGAATACCACCAAAGTGCTTTTTTGAGTTTATCACGACAAGGCCTTTTTTATTCCCTCCTTATTGTCACGATCAGGGGTGATTTTGTTTTTTACTTAGTTTATCGAATCAGGCGCTGGGCGACCCCCACGAAATTAGAAACTGACCAGAGCAGATTTAAATGCTATTATATTTCTACTGTATGTTTGAGAAACGTTTTTTCTTTATATCACAAGTCGTAAGTATATTGAAAAACGTCGTTTGGCACACGTGCAGATTTGTCATTGCAGCCCTCGGCTTCATAACAAGATCTTCGCCTCGGTCGCAATGACAAAGTTCCTGCACTTGTATCAAAATGTACTATATCATGTATCACGGCTACTTTTACTGGTTCTACTTAATATAATATTCTCACCTGATTTCATTTTAACTACAGATAATGTGTACGACGGATTCCCTTTAAATCTTGTGCTGAAAAAGAAAATATTCATAAGCTCACGACGGTTCAAGAGCCAAACTACTCGTAAATGCTATCTCACTCTTGTAAAGGCGGTTTCTGAACGACAGAAAGAGATAGAAGAGAGGACTTACGGGGAATACTTGTATAGCGAATCCTGGTGAAATGGTCTGGCAGCCTTTCAATTTTGAACGTCTCTTCTTGGTGTTTTTTCTGGGTTGTAACGATAGATATGATGAGCTTAATCATGAGACAGATCTATTCCCACAGGTGGAAACAACCCTGCTCTCAGCCAGAGGGAGGGGAGGGAGTAGACTGTGATCTATGGAGACCTAGTGCGGGTGTGTAGATATCATATGTATCATCATTTCACCCGAAAGACGTCCACTGTTGGACATAGACTTAACCCAAGCATCGCCAAAATGACTGATCATGTCCGTCTCACATCCGTCGGATTTCCGTAAGCCACACCCAGTAATGGGTCCATCTTGTGGAAGGCCTGCCAAAGCTGCGTCGTCGTACGTGGTTGCTACTCCGGAACCTTTTGCCCCCTTGATAATCTGTTTTATGAGCAATTTGCCCTACTTTCTGCCAATTAAGTTTGGCGATTCTTCGAGCTATATCGGTAGCCCGTTAGCCCCACACTAGGAGTTCCCCAGTATCGTGGGTGTGTTCACAAACATGTAAAGCCACATACACATGCTAGGCCCGGAAGAACTATCTGTAAGCCGTACAAATATCGGTCCTGTGCGGGAATCGAACCGGCGACTCGCAGCGTATCAACCAACCACTGCTCTAACCGTGCCGTCTGGTTACCTTGTTTCTTGTATTCAACATGATGAACACAATATCTCTCATACTAAACAGTATGAGATTTTCAGTCGCATGTGGTTTCGTGTACAACCCATTATGCGCATCCAAAACTGTGTCTTTTTTTTAAATTATAAGTAGGTACATTTTCCGCCCTTGAGCCGAGCAGGAGATAGTGTCAGACTTTTATTCACTCAAAATTTTACACTAAAGCCGAGCTTTCCTTTCAGGAGAGAACACAGATAACCCTGAATAGGGATGACCCCTTACAGTTTCCTTAGGCATGTGCTCTAACACGCGTTGTGCTGAAGGGGTTCCAGTGTGGTTTTTTAAAAGGTAACGGAGCTTCTTCCAGGTGCTTATGGTGATCACCGGGGTGGTTTTAGTGAGGTAAGAATCCCACACTTTTTTGTCTTCCCCCAAAAGTTTAGGCACTTTCTGAAGGTGGGGAGATCGGTCACAATTTAGTCTGGAATGTGCCCTAATAGGGGTTGTACAAAGGGGGTTTTGAGGTCTTTTAACAGGTCACGGAACCTCTTACAGGTGATGATGGTGATGGTGATCACCGGGGTGGTGTGCGAGGTAAGAATCCCACAATTCCTGACCTTTCTCCAAAGCCCAAGAGCCTTTTGAAAGTATCTCCCCTCGAAAATATAACCACGTCAATGCACAACATTACTTGAAGACAGGGCTTAGATTACACCCCAGATAGAATTTAAAGAGTGCTTCCGCTTTGCCACTGATAGACAAGGACAGAGATAAGAGCCGGCGTTGAAACCGAGCGAAATAACGTTAGCCACCGGTTCGTCGTCGTGACAATTTGTCACCATTTCAGCGGTTCACGGGCTAGAAGGTGAGTTACCTATCTTCCGCTGTTTTTTAATGTAAGGTGTGTATATGTAGGTAGTGTTCAAATATAGCGTATGTACTCTTTAAAAAAGGACTTACTTAGATTGGGCAGTGACTGGGACTTCCGAAGCTTTGCGTAGCGCCATATTAGCTATCTCCGTCGAAACCCCAAGTTCTGGAGAACAAGAAAGAATATTAATTAAGATGCTATTCAATCCTCAGGGGCAGACTGAGGATGTAGGCTGCAAAATCAGGTAAAGAAAAGAAGAAAGAAAGAAAAATATTTTATTTGACACAGACACACACAATATAGAAACCACATGCAGACATCATTACATAGTATAAAACAAAGTCACTCTGTTCCTATATTTTTTTTTATTGATTATAGGTTCGCGCTTGACCGCTATCTCACTTGATGGAAAGCGACGATGCAGTCGACGATGGAGCGCGCTTACCTAGTAGTATGTATGCTTAGATCTTTAAAAGGACGCAACGGATTTTGATGCGGCTTTTTTAATAGATAGAATGATTCAAGAGGAAGGTTTATGTGTATAATACGATAAGTTTAATATTACTAGTGCACCCGTGCGAAGCTGGGACAGGTCGCTAATCTACACTAATATAATAAAGAGGTAAAGTTTGTTTTTTTGTTTTTTTGTTTGTAGGGGGTAATCTCTGGAACTACTGGTCCGATTGGAAAAATTTTAGCAACAATAGAAAGGTGCTTTACTCCTGAGTGACATAGGCTATATTTTATGTACGCGGGCGAAGCTGCGGGCAAAAGCTAGTATATGATAAAAAAGGTAAAAAAAAATTGTGTGGCTGCGCCAAATAAGCACATATAATACTTTTTATTAAGAGAGTTTGTTCCTTTGGGTTTCTTTTTTACTAGTACGCGGATAAAGCCGTTGGAAGAAGCTAGTTATTAAATAATTATTTCTGATGTTTCGATACAATAAAATACTAACCCGCTATTCTAAGATCACTGCAGGTTGGCTTGCTTTTCTGTGAAACAAAACATCTTATTTAATATTTCGTTATATCAACATCACAAAAAAACACAAAAACTTTAAGGGTGAGGCGAAACGAGCGTAATTTTGTAAGTCGTGAGTCCCAGAACTTCGGTTGCAGAAATATCTCAGTAGGTATGCAGACGACTCATTTTGCGTCACCGTGTGAATCAAATAGGGACTGATTTATGAAATCGAATGCAGCAGAAATTCTGCGACTCACGTCTCGCAAAATTACACCCGATCTCACCTACGAGCGTAATTTTGCGAGACGTGAGTGGCAGAATTTTAACGTAATTTTTAATTACGCTCGTTTGGCCTCACCCTTTCAGGTTTAGTTTGACGCCGCGCCGCAGGATTCAGGATTGAGTCGCTTTGGTTGCTCGTGAAGTCTTGAGTGTAGTTAACGTACCGATTATGAAAACAGACACCAGCAAAGTTGACTTTATTAGTTCATTAAGCCCCAAGCGAGCGCCGGCGCTCGAAAACCTATTTGTTCTTTAATTGTGTCTGTAATTAAGGTAGTCACAAGTGTGCAAAAGCATCCATGACGTTCAAGGGCGGAGCGAGAGAACATGTCAGTATTTTACTGACTAAAACCCTCTCCAATATTCCTTCTTTGCCTTATAGAGCAAGAGCCAGCGGCCTGCAGGCCTTCGGAAAAGTATAAAAGCTGTAAGTTTCTCAATGTAGGAACGTGATTCGTTCTTACCTGTGTTGGAGACATACATTGAGAAACTTACAGCTTTTATACTTTACCGAAGGCCTGCGGGCCGCTGGCTCTTAGTCTATTACATTCCAGGTATAATATATGGATTTCCCTATAAGAAGATTTCATAGCTCGAAAAGGCTTTGGCACTAGTGGGCCGGTACAGTGTCACTGCCATGACTCTTTGAAGAACGTTACTAGACGGCTGGACGGCGAGCTACCCACCAGAAAACTTGGCTAGGTTAAGCAGAAGCTAATGAGGTAGATACTAACAATGGGTTCATATATTTCCTTCTTTTTATAACTGTGTTGCCTTTTGCGTTGCGGTACTGGTGGTGGAGGGCAGCGATTGGGTCTGAAATAAAAAACAAAAGAATTGCGGTTAATCAAACACTAGAGTAGTACTAAAAACCGGCCAAGTGCGAAATGGACTCGCGCTGGACGGTTTTCGTACTGTCTGTGGCAAAATAAAATCACGTTTGTTCTTTTTCAATACACTTGCTCGAAAACTGCCTCTTATCGCACTCCTATTAGGTTCAATATAGTATGTATATCACCCAAGTGCTTTTTTGAGTTTATCACAAGGGCTTTTTTATTCCTTCCTTATCGTCACGGTTAAGAGTGTTTTTTTTTTTACTTATTTTATCGAATCAGGCGCGAGGCGACCCCACGAGGCGCTGGACGACCCCACAAAATTAGAAACTGACCAGAGCCTATTTGAATGCTATTATTATTATATTTCTACTGTATGTTTGAGAAACGATTAAACATTTTTTCTTTCGTTCTTTATTTCACAAGTTGTAAGTGTATTGAAAAACGTCGTTTGACACACGTGCAGATTTGTCATTGCAGCCCTCAGCTCCATAACACACTCGCCTACGGCTCGTGCGAATTGCGCCTCGGTCGCAATGACAAACTTCCTGCACGTGTATTAAAATGTACTTTCTTTTTTTTTTCGATGCTTTTTAGTCGTAATTCGACTATGTCAGCCTCATTACAACTAACACTTGTCTCTTTTACTAGATACTAAACTAAGGTTCTTATGGATCTATTGTATACAAAATTTATAAAGCTCATCGGCCACTTCCGAATAAGGACTGGATAAAATACTCCAATGTCACTTCTGTACATCACGTTTAGTCCGGTCAATTTAGACATTCGAAGTTACATAAATTCCCACCTAGCTGAAAATCGGTAAGATTGTTTAAAATATCATTAAAAACAAAATTTGAAAGTTCCTCATCTTTCCCCTGTAAGGAAAAAATTTTATTCAAGGTCAAAGGTCAAAAAAAAGAGTTTTTCGCGATTTTCAGCAAAACGGTAAGTTTTATCATAAAAATACGTCAGACAAAAATTGTAGATCATAAAATTATCTACAAACATGTATTAATACTTTTTTTTCTACGAGCCACCGTTTTTGAGATATAACGATTCTAAAAGTTGCAAAAGTTGTAATCGTCTTAATATGCACACGTTTCCTCGCCACCTATGAGGTAATGTACTCAGCGCGTTTTACTGGCTGGATGTACTGGCTTCTTGTTCTTCACGTTGTCTTTTATTAGCTGCAGCAATAGAAGACTTTCGAGTATAATTTTTACGACAATTTTCATGTATTGTCACAGATTTTTGATTTTTTAGATACTCCGAAAATTCATCTGCTCTTTCGATACTTGCATTAATTAATGTCTTCATACCACGTTCAACAGTAACAATTTCACTTTCAGTTAAAAGTTTAGAGCAAATAAAACAATATTCTGACATTTTTGTTATAAAACTCAAAACAGCACGATATAGGTTAGAATAAACACGTGTTTTCACTAGCAACTGGCATCCAAGACTAACAGTGTTTCATTTATTATAGTAGGTATAAGACCCTAGCCACGCACAATTGACCAGGGGACAGATGTTTTCTCAAGGTTACAATGGTGTATAAATTAAGGGACTGGGTTTCATTTTACCTGATATTTGTATAGTTATAGCTTATGTATATTTTATATTAGTAGTTTAAGTTACAATGACCGATAGAAAAATATTTTAATATATATTACAACTATAGAGATGTTTATATACGTGGCGTATTCATGCATATTATGACGATTACAACTTTTGCAACTTTTAGAATCGTTATATCTCAAAAACGGTGGCTCGTAGAAAAAAAAGTATTAATACATTTTTTGTAGATAATTTTATGATCTACAATTTTTGTCTGACGTATTTTTATGATAAAACTTACCGTTTTGCTGAAAATCGCGAAAAACTCTTTTTTTTGACCTTTGACCTTGAATAAAATTTTTTCCTTACAGGGGAAAGATGGGGAACTTTCAAATTTTGTTTTTAATGATATTTTAAACAATCTTACCGATTTTCAGCTAGGTGGGAATTTATGTAACTTTACTCTTATTTTTTGGTCTAATTTGACCGGACTAGTTTGTTTTGTGGGAGTTCACAGTCACAATCTCCAATCATCATTTAAGCCTAAAGACATCTACTGTTGGGCATAGTTGTCCCCCAAGTGTCACCACAATGAACGGTCCTGTGCGTCTTGCAACCATTGGATTCCTGCAACCCTGACCAGGTCATCGGTCTATCTTGTAGGAGGCCTTCCGACGTTACGTCTTCCGGTACATGGTCACCATTCTAGAACCTTTACGCCCCAACGGCCATCCGTTCTGCGAGCAATGCCTATTGCCACTTAAGTTTGGTGATTCTTCGGGCTTGGTTCTGCTTTTTTTTTCCGCTCCACCCAAGGGTGGGATTCCCCATTGGATGATTTTTACCTATCATAAGAAAAACCTTGGTGCTTATGAGGATTTCCTCAAGCGATTCGACCACGCAAGGAAACCCCGAATATAGCCCTTTCCATTCTCCTTTGGGTAAGTTAGACAATTAAAAAAAGTATTTTTCTAGAATTCTATACTTAGTTGAATAAGACTAAATTTTCAATTCACAATATCGATATACGAATAATTTAAACAGCCACTGAAATTCAGTCGATGAAATTGGATCGTATTAAAAAAAAGTAAATAAAAAAACTCACTTTTCATATTCGGGTACAAAGGTTTTTAGCAACTCTTGTGTCACATCCGTGGTAGTTCCCATTCCTGTAATAATTACAGGAACTTAAAAACCTCCATAATATTAAAAATTGCTAGAAAAAACCAGTCAAGTGCGAGTCGGACTCACGCACACAGGGTTCTGTACCGTCTATAACAAGAAAGGGCAAAAAAACCTTTCTTGTACGGGGGAACAAACACTTCTTTAAGTTATGAATAGTGTAATATTATAAATTCAGATAATTAGGTGAATACAATTTCTTTTCAATTTTAAAAAGAAAATATTAGGGATCCAGGTCCCTAATTTTAACACAAGGGGAAAAAAGAGTCTAAGCCCCAAAATAAAATAAAAAATATTTGGCTTTGATATTTATTATTTGACCCAAAGTGAGTTCGTACAGTCGATATTAAAAGTCACAAGGTCGAAAACAAAAGTTTTGAATAAATTTTAGACATAAGTATGATTAAAATATACTACCTATAATGAATGTACCTATATAAATTACCTGGATTTTCCTTTTTTACATTGTCCACTGTCTGGAAGTAAAAGCAGTTCTAAAAACAAACAAAATTGATTAAAACTTCTATCGGAATAAATGTGTCCAGGTTTTTTTTTTTATGGTAGGTGAAAATCATCCAATGACGAAACCCGCTCTTGGGCGGAGCGGGAGACCAGTGTTAGACTCTTACTGACTAAAAAAACCTACCCCGTACCTTCCTTGCCTTATTCCTGGAGTCGAGGTAACAGTTTGTACCACCCTCTAGGCTCCAGGAGGCTTCGACCCTGCAGTTTGCTGACAACTCCTTGAGGCGCGCGGGAACGGTGCGCGCCGTTGACGACTTGGACTCGGTCTTACCAGACGACCGGACGGCGAGCTACCCATTGCTCACCGTCCGCGAGCCAGTGTCTACGGTGGCCGGATATCAGCAGGATCGCGGCGGCGACGGCTACGGCGAGGGCGCTGTTGCCTTTGCCTTATGCGGTCGGCCTCCTCCTTTACGAGCATTACTGCTTCGCAGAAGGAGGCGACCGCCTGCCATTCCTCTTCGCTGCGGACCATGACCTGAACCAGGGCCCGGCGCGAGAGGTCGCCGCCGCCGATCACCCCCACGAGGACACGGCGATGCTCTTCCCAAGCAGGGCACACCTCTACCGTGTGCTCCACCGTGTCCTCCGGGCTCGCCTCACAGTGGCGACACCCGGAAAATGTGTCCAGGTGGTAATATCTACCTACTGTACGCCCGCTCTAACTTGGCATGTCTGAAGTTTGGCTCTGCGAACTTTACCGCTTATGTCATCATCATCATCATCACAGCGTTAGTCCCGGTTGCTTCCTTGGCTTTCACCTCGGTGCCCGGGGTCCGCTTTCCGACTTAAACGCCTCCACTTCGCTCGGTCTTTCGCGTCCTTTGCCGTAAGCCCATTGGCACGCATATCGTCCCTTACGACGTCGATCCAACGCCTCTTAGGCCTTCCTCGTTTTCCGGGTCCCGGCGGAGGCGGCATGGCGAGGCATCTGTTACCAACGTAGTCTGCCGGTTTTCGTAATACGTGGCCATACCAGCGTAGGCGACCCTCCTGCAGTTTATCCGCTATGTCACGGACCTGAAGGCTGCCCCGGATGCGGGAGTTTTTAATGCGGTCTTTCCGCGAAACTCCCGACATCCAGCGCAGCATGTTCATTTCCGTGACACGCAGGCTCTGCTTGTGCCGCTCAAGTACAGGCCACGCTTCACTGCCATACAATAGGACAGGTCTAATGATGGTCTTATAGACCTGTCCTTTGAGCTTAACCGGCATTTTGGGGTCACAGATAACCCCCGCCACCTCACGCCATTTCGCCCAGGCCGCCGAGATACGTGACTCGACGTCGCAATCAACATCCCCGGACTCGTGGAGCACCGATCCCAAGTACCTGACCTGTTCCGTGCGCTCGACTGTGTCTTCGCCAATGCGAACAGGAGCAGCGTTTGTTGTGTTACAGGCCAAGTACTCGGTCTTCGCCGCATTAATTTTCAGACCGCCGTTTTCCAGCGATTCCTTCCACGCTGTCACACGTCGAACCAAGCGCCCACTGTCCGAGTCCGCCAGCGCGATGTCGTCTGCATACATGAGCAGCCATGGCGGCTGCTCATGTAAGTCCCTGATGTTGAAGGACAGCACGTCCAGCACCACGCTGAACAGAAACGGACTAAGGACAGAACCCTGGTGAACTCCGACGGTGATGGGGAAGGGTTTCGTATCGCCAACAGCGGTCCGAACCACAGAACCGGAGTCTCGGTACATATCTCGGATGATGTCAACGTAGGTCTCGGGCACTCCTTTGGATCTCAGCGCCCACCAGATCACATCACGGGGGACACAGTCGAAGGCCTTCTGCATGTCAAGGAACAAGAGGTGCAGAGGCGTATTCTTTGATCTGTATCCCTCCATGGTAACCCTTAGGGCAAAGATGGGATCCATGGCACCATGGCCTGGTCGAAACCCATATTGACATCCCGAGACGGTGCACTCCTGTCGGATCCGAGAGTCAATCACCCGCTCGAAGAGCTTCATGGTGTGGGACATAACCTTAATCCCCCGGTAGTCGCCACACTCCTGCACTGATCCCTTGCCTTTGAAGACTGGAGTGATAATACTCAGTCTCCATTGACTCGGGATCTTTCCGGTGAGGAGCATGCGGTTAAATAGGTGGGTTAAGATGCCCACACCACGAGGACCCATCGCCTTCCAGGCTTCAATGGGGACTCCATCGGCACCGACAGCTTTCCGGTTCTTCATGCGGCGAAGAGCCACATGCACTTCTTCAGGCGTAACCAGGGGCACAAGTCCCTGATTTGGAGGGAGAACCGGAGACAGCACCTCTTTGTGCTGCTTGTTCAGCAGCTCGTGGAAGTACGAGCGCCATCTCTCCTTCACCGCGAGGTCCTCGCATAACAGATTGCCCTCAGGGTCTCTTACACAGCGGCACTTAGTGATATCCAGTGCCGCTTTGACCCTGGAACGTGCCAGCTTATATATGAGCTTCTGCCCCTCAGACGATTCCAACTTATCATAAAGTGGCTGTAAGTGGTCTCGTCTGGCTCTGGCTACGGCCCTCTTGGCGGCACGTTTTGCAGCTCTGTATGCGTCGCGGTCTTCAGGAGATTTGGAAGCTTGCCACGTTTTGAAGAGAGCTTTCTTCTCTCTGATCTCCCTCTGGACTGTGTCATCCCACCACCAAGTCTCCTTGTCACACTTGCGGCCGCCCCTGGACAAGCCGAGCACCGACTTTGCCGCCTCGGTGATGGCAACCTGAATCCTGTCCCAGTGGCTTTGCACAGGTTCGCCATCGGTGCCATCGCACTTGTCGCCGATGGCCGACGCGAACGACTGGGACGTGGCTTCATTCAGTCGCCACCACCGTATTCGGCGTTGTCGGCGCTCAACAACCTTGATCCTAGGCTTGACGCGCAAGTCCATGACAAGGAGACGGTGTTGTGCAGTGAGACTCTCGCCGGGTATGACCTTGCAGTTGGCTACCTTACTGATATGGTGCCTCCGTGTGAGTAAGAAATCGATTTGGGTAGCGTACCTCCCGCTCTTGTAGGTAATCAGGTGTTCGGGTTTCTTTTTGAAGAACGTGTTCACGATGGCAAGGCCGGCAGCCGCACACGTTTGGAGGATATTCTCCCCCTCCGCGTTACGGCTACCGTATCCAAAGCCACCGTGAACATGCTCAAACTCCTTGCACCTGTCACCCACATGACCGTTCAGATCACCACCCAAGACGATTCCCTGTGACAACGGGATGCCACGAAGCACCCCACCGAGTTGATCCCAGAACGCAGCCTTTTCAGTGTCGCTGCAACCGACCTGAGGTGCGTAGGCACTTATCAAGTGGGTTACAACCCCGTCAATAAGCACACCTACGACCATAAGCCGATCACTGTAGCGTTTCACCTCCAGGACTGCGTCTTGAAACTCCTCGGAGAGTACAACGGCCACCCCGTTCTCCCCACCGGCTGCACCCGTGTAGATCAGCTTGTAGCCATTCCCGATGAGCCGGGACCTGCGGCCTTTCCACCGAGTCTCCTGCAGGAATGCCACGGCCACCTTTCGCCTAAGAAGTACATCGGCTAACTCTCTCGCGCGTCCGGTCAGCGTGCCAATGTTGAGGCTGGCGAAGCGGATTTTCCGGGTTGGGGCTCGCGTCTTTGGCCGTGTTCGTCCCATACACGGTAGCCCTTGCCCACTTGCCACAGGAGTCGGGCGACTCTCCTGCGCGCCGTTTTGCGGCGGCGCCCTATCCGTGGCAGATACCTTTTCTAGACTGTTCATGTTTAATGGCTGTTTGTGGCCTTTACGGGAGCGACTGCCGTCCGACCTCCCAACCCTAAGAGGGAAAGCCGACGCCAGAGCCTCATCTGCTGTACGGCAGGTGTCCCAACTTGCAGGGGAGGTTGACTTGGGCCCCGAAGATTGTGGTAGGGCCCCATATACACCCCTTTACCGCTTATGTACTCATACAAAAATAATGGTTTAAAAAAATATCAACAGCCTTTCTTATGTTACCACTGCTGGGACACATCCCTCTTCTTTACGAGAGGGAATGGGTCGTAATGCACCACGCGGGCCCAGTGCGGGTTGGTGGATGTCACATGTCTTAGAACTTTGGTTCTAAGACATGCCGGTTTCCTCAAGATGTTTTCCTTTGCAGTTTGGAGAGCAGTGGTGACGAAATAAACATAAAGTAATTCTCTGGCTGGGTTTGAACATGTGACCCCGTAAGAGAGTCGAGGCCGCGACCACTTGGCCACCACTGCTCTAACATTACTTCCAATCTCACTCTATCGATGAAGGTACAAAAGAACGCGACGCGTCGGCACTGCGTTGACAGAGAGAGAGAGAGTGTTTCATAGTTTTGTATGTAAGCTGTGAGAATACGCGTTTAGGAAGCTACGTGCCCAGAGACAGTAAGCCTCAAGCTTTTACTTTTCAATGGAAAATCATTAAAATTTTACTGCTCTCGCTTTCTTCAATTTCACCTTCTCTATTCAGTATGTTGAATTGAGGAGCTTTGGCTGCTTTAGCTGTTCGGTGGTTGCTGTTGCGTGCAAATAATTGTAGTCATCACACAAACATTTCTCTTGGGTGGGAATCGACCCAAAGAACTCCTGCATAATCACATCACTACCACCCACCACTAAGCACCAGGTTTGCCATTAATTAGTTTAATGTAAGTAAACCCACATAAATAAATGAAAGAAGATGAAATACTTACTTCTACGTGATTAGGGTTTTCACCTTCGAAAACATGAGCAGATAACGCTGATATGCTGTAAAAAAATTATTATATTATTATTATTATACCTAGCCTGTGCTGTCCCACTGCTGGGCAAAGGCCTCCCTCCATTCTTTCCAATCATCTCGGTCACATGTAAAAAAATGTCAACTATAATTTCAAAATTCACAAAAAGAGGACAACAATAATAATAACAAATTCTTTACTAGTGTGAGGGTTGTATTAACTAGCTGATAGTAAACTGAAGCTGATTCTCACATGGGTTGTTTCTTCTGCTTCTGTTCTTTCGGGTCATCAGACTCCGTGTTGGAACCCGCCAGCCTAGCCAACTCTATGACTCCGTCTCGGCTTCTGTCAGGCCTCCTCTCATGGCCTCTTGCTCTTTCTTTCTCTCGTCTGTCAAATAATTCAAAACTTGACTATAATAAACTTACAGTCATAGGTACTACCAGGGTATTTGTATTCTGGGGCCAAGGGTTGATGCGAAAGTGGAACACCGGGGCCCTGGAACTAAGGCAGGAAGGAACGGTGGGTCGTTTAGTCAGTACAAGTCTGACACTGTCTCCTGCGCCCAAGGGCGGGATTCGTCATTCGATGATTTTTCTCACCATAAAAAAACCGGGGTATTTGTAATAAGTGCTTGTTTATGGAGAGGCGTGTTGGGTCCTCGTCGTACATTGCAGCAGTGACTACGACGCGGTACGACTGCTCAACGCGCCGTGTGGAGACACGGAAGAGACCCTAAGTGCTAAGGGTCTTATTAAAAGTGCATAAATGGCATATTCCCTCCCAGTCGCCCCATATAAATTGCCACCATATGGTAGTCGGAAATTGAATTCCTGATGTAAATTTATATCATCCATAATTAACGTATTTGGAATCTATATATTAAAAGGAGAAATTGACTGACTGACATATCAACGCACAGCCGAAACTACTGGGACTAGAAGCGTGATATTTTGCACAAGGTTGCCTTTTATGACGTACACCAGGGGAGCATTAAGAATTTTTTTCAAAATATCAAAGTTTTGTGGGGAAAACTACTTTCACGCGGGCGAAGCCGCTGGCAGAAGCTAGTGATAATTAAAATAGTAACTATTTATCTCGTTCTCTCCAGCTCCTATCTTTTATTTACCAATTCACGATAGGCAATCTTTGACTCAAAAGACGAAAAAGACCACGAATATTTCTAGTCAATCAGTTTCCGTCTTATTATTCCCACGGCAGGGACGGTAACAACAAACGGTACAGGGCTCTAGGAAAGAGAATGGGCCCCAATCTGCCACGCGAGCCCAGTGCGGGTTATGGATGTCAAATTTCTTCGAATTTTTGGCTCTAGGACATACCGGTTTCCTCATGATATTTTCCTTCACGGTTTTGAGAGCAGTGGTGATGAAATAAATTACACAAAGTAATGCTAGGTGCTAATGTTACATTTGCTGACCTGTGAGACTTAGATCTAGGTCTCCTGCCTCTGCCGGCAAGCATGGTCTTGGTCCTGCGAGCTGTGGAGCAACCCTGGAATATCCTCTGTGCACAGCTGTTGCAAAATATCACCCCTTTAAAGACTTCTGCGTTCAGCAGGTCAGTTTCGCTGCAGACGTCTAGAAAGTTGGAGAACGGATTATTGAGCAGGCTTAAAGACCTGCTAGATTTTATTGACATATGAAATGCTACTTTGTTTTGTAAGTGGAAACACCTAAAAACAAGACCAGAAGGGCGACGATAAAAAGTCTGAAGTCAAAATCCTGAAGGCATGCGGAAGCTATGCGAGTTAAGGAGGTGTATACTCACAGCACTTGTGACACCTTTTGTGGTAACTGAAGCCGTCGCGTGTCGTTATCTTTTCTTCCCTGGAGACGGGGCTCTGACAGTGCTCGCATAACTCGCAACTACAAGTTTTAGTACAGTTAAACACTATCCAGGTGGCAACATAGTGCTGTAACTGGGACGGTGCCCAGACCCTGCGGTCCCTGTGCCTGCGAAGTCTTTGACGGGGCGCAGAAACGTCCAAACTAAGAACAAAGTTTTGTTTGTTGAACTAAGTTTTTGAAACAGTTACAGCCCACTGATGAAATGACTGATTCATCAGAGAGCGGTATCTTCTCTCTAGCTCTTTACCATGTCTTAAACTATTGCCGGACACTTAGGTTGCCTCCACGTGGGTATGACTGGGTTGGGCCCAAGCGCAGCAAAGTTCAAATTTCATTGTATGCTCAGGGCGATCGGAACCATGAAGACAACTGAGTATTGATTCAAGCCAGATAAGAAACAGGTACCTCCCGAAACATGTATGACTGATGGTGAAGATCTGCGTCAAATGGGTTAATTTTTTTAGGGGTGCAATTTTAGAAATTGGCAGCGAGCGTATAGAATACTATAGCACTGTGGCTATATACAGGTTGGAGAAGATTTGAGTCAAAATTGGCACAAAAATAAGAAATATTGCAGTCATTGCGAACCTTTTTTGGAGTTTTTGGGAGGCGTACAAGTACACACTCCTTCCCAACTTTTCACCCAAGAACGATCTCCGTTTGGTGAAGAATTATTGCAGAACGGATATTCAAAGATTTTTGAATACGGGTTTTGTGGTAGTAACAACTCTTTCTGTCTCAGGGAGCAGCTTGGTGGCCCAGTGGTAACGGCCCCGACTTATGTGTTGTAGATTGCGGGTTAAAACCCAGGCAAGCGCATCACTATGTGAGATTTCATCACCACTACTCTCAAAACGGTGAAGAAAACCATTGTGGCGAAATACATGCCGGTTTCCTCACAGTGTTTTCCTTGACCGTTTCCTAGAAATTCGAAGACATGTGACATCCAACAATCCGCTTTGGACCTGCATGGTGTAAGTATTATTCCCTGTCCTAAAGAGGAGGCCTGAGTCCCAACAGTACAGAACATTAAGGCTGATGCTGTAGGTACTAATAACTCTCCCACATATACACACAAAATGTCTTGGAAACTCTTTCACTTTCAAGCGTGCCCCATCATCGACCACATCATCGCTTACCATCAGGTGAGATATTGGTTAAGCGTTTTCATCCTTAGAATCGGTAACCCGCCTTTAGTTGTAGGTATGTACAATGAATGTGTTCCAAAAACCATTTTGTATGTACATATGGGTGGTCTTACAAGTTAGGTTCGAGCTTCCCCATTTTCCACTGTAAAGATCCCATTTAGACCTCAGTTGCAGGCTTAGGACGTAGGCAGACTTGTTTCTATGTAGTATGGCTTTTGCGAAATCTATTCCGAACTTGGTAACAACGGCCGCACGTGCTGCCCGCCTCGGAAGTCGGAATTACTCCCAGCTCCGAATCCAGGCTGCGAATTCACGTAGTTCGCGCTATCATCACATATACTGCATGCTTCTGCAGCCTGCCACTGACGTTCAAATGGCACGGTAATGTAATGTAGTGAGCGGATCATAGAAATTATAGTCCGGTCAATTTAGACATTCGAAGTTACATAAATTCCCACCTAGCTGAAAATCGGTAAGATTGTTTAAAATATCATTAAAAACAAAATTTGAAAGTTCCCCATCTTTCCCCTGTAAGGAAAAAATTTTATTCAAGGTCAAAGGTCAAAAAAAAGAGTTTTTCGCGATTTTCAGCAAAACGGTAAGTTTTATCATAAAAATACGTCAGACAAAAATTGTAGATCATAAAATTATCTACAAAAAATGTATTAATACTTTTTTTTCTACGAGTCACCGTTTTTGAGATATAACGATTCTAAAAGATGCAAAAGTTGTAATCGTCTTAATATGCATGAATACGCCACGTATATAAAATCGGAAATGTATTCATCAAAAAGTTTATCTAATTTTGCCAAGTGTCAAAATCATGTACTATTTTTACACGCAGTAACTGGCTGTGATACGACATCTGCATTTTACAGGAGGGGTAAAATAACAGTTTTTAAACTATTTGAGAAACAAAATTTAATTGAATGTGCTGAAGTTTTTAAAAATAGTAATTCTACTCGACAAGAAATTATTACTAACGGCATTCGCTTTCTTCTTTCTATGTACGGAGCTCCTAAAAAAACTACCTGCTTAGATAAATATAGATATGCATGTTTCGTTAAAAACACCAAAAGTAAAAAACAAGTAGAATTAGCTTGTCTTCCTCCAACCTCAGTTGCTGCTCATCAACATCTTTTTAGGGTATATTACCAAGTTCAAGTGTGGCTTGGTTATCAGCTAGACCCTACAGAGTGGGGTTGGAAGTTGGTCAACAATTTATTAGAACCAGTGCACACTTTACTTCCACCTGCGCCGGAAAAACTGCTGAACTCGATTTTTTGCAACTGCAAAAAGGGATGCAGTGCTAAATGTGGTTGCAAAAAAGTCGGACTGTTCTGTTCTCCGGCATGCACACATTGTCAAGGCCAGTTGTGCTCTAATATTGAATCACCAACAGTAGAGGATCCGTTTGATTCCAACGAGGCAACATGCGATACATCGCTATTAACGCAGTTTTCATGCACTCAGGATGAAGATGAAGAAGAAGAAGAAGAACAAGAACAAGAACGAGAAGAACAAGAACAAGACGAACAAGAACAAGAAGATCAAGAAGAAGAATTTGAAAGTTACGACTCGGAAGATTAAATTTCTCTACTTTTTTTTTAACTTAAATTGCTTTTATCTTTTCAATCTCTGCGAATATCCATTATTTTTCAATAGTTTCAAATTAAACAGGATCAAAACTAACCGGCGGAATAGGTCTACTGGGGAAACCACGTTAAAAAAAACGCGCTGAGTACACTACCTCATAGGTGGCGAGGAAACGTGTGCATATTAAGTACGATTACAACTTTTAGAATCGTTATATCTCAAAAACGGTGGCTCGTAGAAAAAAAAGTATTAATACATTTTTTGTAGATAATTTTATGATCTACAATTTTTGTCTGACGTATTTTTATGATAAAACTTACCGTTTTGCTGAAAATCGCGAAAAACTCTTTTTTTGACCTTTGACCTTGAATAAAATTTTTTCCTTACAGGGGAAAGATGGGGAACTTTCAAATTTTGTTTTTAATGATATTTTAAACAATCTTACCGATTTTCAGCTAGGTGGGAATTTATGTAACTTTACTCTTATTTTTTGGTCTAATTTGACCGGACTATTAATCTCTTCATGATATGGTCAAGTACAACGCGCCAGATCGTTTTAAACATTAAAGTTTGATGATATTTGAATCCTCGTTTGGCCTACTTTCTTTAGACCTTTTAATACCATAGAAATTGTACATCAATGATATGATCAAACGATTATTCGAATATTTACTATTTATATAAAAGGAGAAACCATACTTTATATATAAAAAATTAATTAATTTAGAATATACATTTAATTATACTAAAAATAACCTAAATAAACTAAAAATACAATAATATTTACAAATGATTTATTGGGCATCAAAAAATTCATCCACATCGATATCAATGGGAAAAGTGCCCAGAACGCTGGCAGCATTGCCACGCTGGATGGCAATGCTGATTCGCTGACAAAAGTAAAGCCCAGCCCTCTGGTCACGCGAAGAGTCGACCAGGTGTTTGCTGATGTCGCGTACAACTCGATGAGCGCTCGGACCCCATGGCCCTAGTGTTTCAACCCCAAACGGCTCAAACATATAACTCCCAATAAGGTTATTATATTTACGCCGTTTGAGGTTTTCTGCACTTGCAGCAGCCGCCCCAGCACAACCTGCCGTACTCAGAAGATGGGATGGCGCAAGGGTGTCGACACATGTTGCATCCCACACCAGAGGCCTACCCAACTTCCAGGGCATTATGGTCATCCCGTCTGGCCTCTTCCCATCGTCACGTGCCAGGCCATTGGGTTCTAGAACAGCTGGCACCCCGGCGGTGACAAGGGCTCGACGGATGATGTCATTAATGCTGGCGTGCCTAGCTATCCGACCAGCGCTTCTGCTGCAGGATAGGCCATGGTGGCCGAGGCGGTCGACTACTTCACCGCACTGACACCGATGTGGAGCTCCGCTAGGAGCACCCAGTCGCAGGCATGTAGCGATCCGGAAGGTGGTGTCACTCAGCATAGTGCCTATGTTGGGTGACGGTAACGTCTGTAGCCAAAGGCCCGACTCCCATTCACCCACAGCCAGTAGGCGGGCACGCTCAGCAGTGTTGGTGGACGTATTAATAAGGTTATTCCGTACCAACCTGCAGAGCGGCTCATCCCACTGTCTCTGGGAAGATGGGTTCTCGGGCAACGCCTCGTCCGGGCAAGCCAATTTCCAGGCGCTCAAGGCATCGGTCAAGCACGGCACCTCACAGTCAACCAGTGATTGAGTCAAAATTCCACTGGTCAACTGCTGAGTGCTGCGGACCGAAGACAGGAACGCAGGAAGGCTTACACTAGTAATTTTGCGGATACCGAGCCCACCAAAACGAATGGGTAGCGTAGCTTGAAGCCAAGCCCGGTCATCCAGGGCCACATTTAAGATGGATGTTAGTGTATGCCGAATGGTCTGATCAATTTTGTCCAAGAGGTGTGGCTGCTTCCATAAAGGAGAAGAGCGGAGAAAATACATGAAATTTGGTGCAAAACAACAATATCGTATGAGGGTGAAAGCCGAATGAAGGTTAATTTTGGAAAGTCTTTCCGAAATGTTGTTGAAACGCTCAATTTTGTCGTCGATGAACGAAGAAAAACCGTCTTCCAAAATTGGTGAACCTAGGAGGCGCAGTGAACTTTTATCTAAAATTTTGATTTCTGGAGCTATTGCATAGAATTTCTGTAGAGTCGTTAGTCTGTCAGTGCTGTCAGAAATAAAAAGTTCACATTTGGATTCGTTGAGGTCAAGGCCAATCGATTTAAATTGCTGTTTGAGTAATTGAAAATCTTCTAAAACGGTATCTACGTCACCTCCTAGCGTTCCATCATCTAAATACCACACGTTAAATTTTGAATTTAACTGTTGGATGATTGGATGAATAGCCAAGCTGAAAATTGCTGGCCCGAGAGGTACAATAAATTAAAAAGGTAAACATACAGATAAAAAAAAAAAAAAAAAAAAAAGGAGAAACTGACTGACTGACATATCAACACACAGCCAAAACTACTGGGTCTAGGATCGTGAAATATTGCACAAGGCTTCCTTTTATGACGTAGGCGAACACTAAGAAAGACATTTTCAACATTCAGCTTCTAAAGGGATGTAATGGGGTCTAAACTTTGTATGGAAAACCCTACTTAAACGCGGGCGAAGCCGCTGGCAGAAGGCTAGTCGTTATATGTTAGCGTTTCAACTATCTGGAATATTTTAGTTGGCCATATCATAAAGAGATATTTTTTTTATGATCTGGCCACGACATAGGTAGGTACCTGCCAGATTTTACATAAACAAAAATAACTCAAAAGATACTTACGCCATATTTTTACGATTTTTTTGTGACAATATCTACATTTTATAAAAATAAATTTTCACGCTGAATTTTTAATTTACCTCCTAATATTATGACATTGTTTTTTTCATTGACAGAATGACGTTTAGTGGGAAGTTTATGAGCAGTTTTGAAAAAAGAAGAATTGCTCCTGAAATTCTTCAAAAAAGGCGGTTTACCTCACGGTCCCATACAAAACGGGCTCGAGCAGCCACACCTTTCGCTATGCAATAATATATTAAAGCTCTCCATCGACACGACTGCATGCACACAATCGAATGGGATCTCCGCACACGACACACACCTAATCAAATGCGTGCGCCCGCTTATTAACGAAGCGTTGGCTCAAAATGTAAAACTGATACAAAAGGATTATATGAGTTCAACATACCACTCATTTCGTGTTTTACCGACAATCGTCGTGTTCGTGTTTAAGACCTTGTCCAGAAGAAGCGAATTCGTCGCGAAACGTTTCGCGCGAATTCATTCGCGCGCTATTGAGATACTAGGCACGAATACATCGCGTCCACAAGCATCGCGCGAATTAAAAATACGCTCGTAAATCGCGTGCATAACGCCAGACCCTAGGGACCCCTATTGCGTCCAGTTAAACGCGCGAACTCCGGCCGAGGGGACGTATCCGGAACAATGGAGCGCCAAAATTTTGCCTAAATGCTCGCGCGTTGGTACGCTCTTTCTGGACGCAACGATCGCGCGTGATTCGCACGAGAGAATCGCGACGAATTCGCCCTTTCTGGACAAGCCCTTAAGGCAATTTTTTGTGATTGTGATATTTCGTCAACTTGATGTTGGGGGTAAACACAAACATATGCCAATGTACAGTCAGCAACACATCAGACTATACAAATCTGTCAGATTTCTCCAATACATTTTGAACCTTGTTATATTATGGTTAAGAGTTAAAAATCGTTTGCAGATTTTTGTCAATTTGTTGTAGTCTGATGTGCAGCTTACCGTACGACAAGCATTAAGTCGCGCTCATTGAAATTCTGTACCTTAACAGCGAAGGTGTCGTTAAAATTAACGGAGCAACTTCGGGCCCTTTCAGCTTCGAAAATATGTTAGTCGAGCCTGCATTCTGTCCCACATTTTTCAATATCTATTGAGAGTACAAACATAAGATAACCTGTGAAAACTGGGACAGAGTCACCAGAAAAAATTATAATTCTCTTAGGTCCAGATAAAAAACAAAACACATTATTTTTCACAATTTTATTATGATAAATATAACGACATATTTAAATAAATATACATTTCATATAATATAGAACCTTGTTCCAGCACCATAAGGTTTAAATTTGAAGAGCAGTTTTACTATACAGGGTGAAGACAATTTTTTTTAAATTATTATTTTCCTTGGGCTGAAAAATTTTGAAAAGGTTTGTTGTTGTTCGTTTTTAGCAATACTAAAACCGCTCGACTTTTTTTTGCAATTTTAAACTTATATTTGAAATACACAAAGAATATATATATAATAAGTATTATAAAACAAAAAATATTTATAACACAGTCTCAGTACTAGTGACAAACATACATACAAATACCACACACATTTTTTTAAAGGAGTAAATTGTGAATTTGTTGACGAAAAAAAATTGTCGACAGCGCTAAATTATTTTTAGCTGACTTATATTTTGACAATGAAAAGAATTATTCACAAAGATTAAAAGAAAAAACAGTTAAAGCTGAAAAATAGAAACCTATGAAATTGTTCTTTTTTATAACGGCTTGCTATGAAGTAGGACGTTTAGTCCAGCGATATAGTCAAGCTATTTTAAACGAACGCAGGAACAAAATTTGTCAAAAAGCCAATTGCACAATCTTGTTGGACTATATTTGGAAATATATACACAATAAAATTGCAGCAAGGGTTTAAATATAATAACTATACGCCGCTAAATTTTGGTCGTTTTAATCCCGTGGAGGGTCGATTTGGAACATGAAACACTATCGATTTGTAAAGATTTAATTGGTAGTATATACGCATCGGCCGACAACTACCTAAATTAAATTCAGGTTTAGAAAATTAAACTAATTCCAGTTTAAGAAAAAGAAGTACTTTATTTTTTAATTTTATCTTTACAAATCGATAGGGTTTCATGGTACATGATCGACCCACCACGGGATTAAAACGCCCAAAATTTAACGGTTCATCAATATTGGACGGTAAAAATTGCCAACAAAATGTAATTTCCATAGCCAATTTACAGGAGTCTTTACAGTTTGTATAATACCTAATTATTTAGTGGTAGTGAACTAAAACAATAGTGCCTCACCATCGACGATTGCATCACTGCTTACCATCAGATGGGATCGCAGTCAAGGACAAGTTTATATCAATTACAAAAAATCACAAATATAAAATAACACAATACAATACGTTAATCAAAGAAATACTTCACATGATGAAAAAAACTTTAAAATTATAAAAAAGAAAATAATAGTAAAAAATACAAAAAATAATATCTTACTAATAATAATAAAGTTTATGCTTGCATTTACGCTTACTGGCCGTCAAAATGCGTGTTTTAATAATAGTTTAAAATAATTACGGGTTTTTATTTGTATTTAAAAAGATATAATTCGAATATTTTCTTTTATTTTCTCACGGTATATAATAAAATGTGACATTTCGTGTAAATCATAAATCATAATATATAAAAAGAGAAACTGACTGGCTGACATATCAACGCACAGGCAAAACGAAACTAGGAGTGTAAAATTTGGCACAAGGTTTTCTTTTATGACGTAGGTGAGCACTAAGAAAGGATTTCCAAATTCATACTCTAAGAGGGTGAAAGCGGGCTCTAAAGATTATATAGAGAAACCTGTGTTCATGCGAGCGACGCCGCTGGCAGAATCTAGTAAAGTTATATTTTAAGTCTTTTTTTAAAAAGTGCACACAGCGACGTATCTCGGCATGAAATGACTTTAAGAGGATTTTATTGGCCGGGGAAAATCCACTAATGAGATTTCCCGCCCTTTTTGGGTCACACTTTTACTGACCTAAATACACTCCTAGTTCTTTCGTTGTCTTTCATACCAGGGTGGGGTTTTCCTTTCAGAAGCGACTCTAAGAGAATGAAACGGAGACAAAAGTTTGTGGAGAAACTTATTTTCACGTACAAGCAAAATCACTGACAAAAATTAAAATCAAAATTTTATATTCGAATTATATCTTATTAAATAACATATTACAGAAAAAGTAATAGTTAGTGTTATGTTTTTGAGATCAAATCACGTAAAACAATAAGAGAGAGAGGAATACCAATTGAGATCATAATTTAATATACAGGGTGTAACGAAAATGGGTGACCATATTTTTTTTTTATTGACATCCACTAACCGGCATTGCAGACCAGTATGGCCGAGTAGTAACGGCTCCGACTTAAGAGTTGTAGGTCGCGGGTTCAAATCCAGCCAGGCGCATTACTTTGTGTAGTTTATTTCAACACCACTGCTCTCAAAACGGTGAAGGAAAACATCGTGAGGCCACTGGCATGTCCTAGAACCAAAAATTCGAAGACATGTGACATCCACAAATCCGCACTGGGCCCGCATGATGGATTATGGCCCATTCCTACTCTTAGAAAGGAGGCCACACAGGCCTCCTTTCTAGCAGCGTTCCAGCAGTGGGAACATTAAAAAGGCTGATGATGATGAATCCGCACTGGGCCCGCATGATGGATTACGGCCCATTTCCTGTCCTAAAAAAGGAGACCTCATTCCCAGCAGTGGGAAAACTATAAAGCTGATGCTATGCTATTTTAAATTGTTTTACTGCTTACCATCAAGTGGTGAAACACTAATTTATATCAATAAAAAAAATATGATCACTCATTTGCGTTACAAACTGTTGAAAGGTACACAAAATTATTACTTATTTTTAAGGAATTTCTGTTTACAAATCACAGGACGTTTTCAAATAATTCTAACTTTTATACTTTCAAAAAACATTTTTCTTACCTTATTTTTTTATTATTAATATTTATATTAAACCTAAATAATTTCTGAAATACTGGCCCCAAAATATTATTGCTTATTAAAATTTATTCTACATCTACTTATTATAATATAAACAACTAAACATACATTTTATTATTATTACCTAATTAAGTACATTATAAACTTTTAAAACAAAACAAGTTACTATAAAAAAAAATATGAGAAAATATATTTAGTACAAAAATAGGAATTTTTAAATTAACTCTAATATTGCCACTACTGCCCTGTATATTTTAATATATAATTATATATTTTTTACATTTAACGGAACTACTTTTGAGCATTACTAATACAATATTACAAAAAAATAAAAATACCCGCAAACCAAGTATTTTTTTCAAAACATATTTTTATTAATATAATATATCGTTTCACAAGTTAAACATATGGTTTTTCATGGTTTACGGTTACTTATTGACAACTTATCTTAAATATTAAATAATATCTTGATCAGAGATCCAGCCAGAATTGAAAATCGGGCAAGTGCGAGTCGGGCTCGCCTACTAAGAGTTCCGTGCAAACTTACCTATGAAAACAATTGAAAAATCTTTATGACTGAATTCAGAATTCCAATTCATGTATTCGGGAACTCTGAATTCAGTTAAGAAGATTTTTCCGAATCGCAAAAAAAGTTTTTTTTGCAAAATTTCAGTATACAGTTTTCAGATTTTTTCCTCTAGTTGTGTTATTTTTTATTATAATCAGTTGTTTTTTTCAAGACATTTAAATCCCTTACACAGTAATCGAGTAAAAAATCTTTATCTTCATATTACAAATAATAGGTACAAAAAATATAATAATAAAAATAAAACTACGAATACTAATAAAAAGCTTAAAATAATAAATGTATTAATATTACTGGCCTTAATTGTTTAAGGATAATGCCACTTTATGTACACATAATAAATAGGATTCCTATGTGAGTTGATAATCTTTGGGTAATTAAAAAAAAAAAACGACTTGCACTTAACTAGGCAATCTCACTTAGTATGATTTATTTTTTGTAACCTAAATGTATTTTTTTAAATTATTTATTTTACTGTAGTAAATTGAATACTGTTGTACTGTACATTTGCTTCGATTTCGTTTAGATTCCCAAAATAATAATAGAAAATCTACTCTGGATAATAAAATAAGTTAAAAAGGGAGCAAATTAAATTGATGTACCGTAAAACGGGGTGAATAGAAACACAACATTAAAGGTTATTTCAAAATTGTTTGCAGCATTTAAATATTTTTGTAAATTCAATATTGGAAACAAAAATGATTTATTAAAACAAAAAAATATGAAACCAAAGTTATAATCCCTATAAAAAAAATTATTTCTATTCACACCATTTTACCAGGTATTTAAAAAAAAGTACACCCTGAATATGTTTTGCCTCCTCTGTGTTTGGACGTGGATGTGTGACCCTGGAGGAATAAACAAGAGAGTTTTTGCAGGATATATCCGCCGTAGGCTGTTAAAGGATTGAGATATTGACAGCTTGGTTGGCGCACAGTGATTAAGCGATTGACTGCTGCGCTGAGGGTCGCGGCTTCGATTCCCGCATGGAACAAATATTTGTACGCCCTACAGATAGGTGTTCCGAGTCTGGGTATCTTGTGTATGTGACTTTACATGTTTGTGAACGCACTCACGACACAGGAATAATTCCTAGTGTGCAACGGTTTTTTTAAACAAAAAAAAAACAATTCCTAAAGATTATCGACTCAACTCAGTAAAAATCCCTTAGTATCAATATAGGTGCTAAAAATTGCCTAAAAATGTGCAATTACAATAAAATATAATAAAAACACAGTTATTGTCACATCATTTGAGCAAAAGATCACAATGTAATGCCCTTAAGTAAGTACAGTGTCGTCATTTGATGACAACGCAATATTAATATTATTCCGTTCAAGAGTATTTATCTGATTCAGAGAGCAAAATTCCATATTTTTAATTAAGAATTTTAGATGCAGTGGCGTAGCTCGTCCCACAGGGGCCCCGTATCAAAAGTCCTTCGGGGGCCCCGTATAAAAAAAGGTATTTTTATTACAGATGCTTAGCTGCCCTATGAGACGGTTATGGATAACATGTTGCGAAATTTTGCCTAGGTCGGGGCCCCTGTACCGCGGGGGCCCAGTATAATGGATACGGCTGATACGGCGGTAGCTACGCCCCTGTTTAGATGTTATAGGTACTATCGATGACAGATCTGCCTGACTACCGTTAAGTTCATTTTTGCTTGTATTTGAAATGAATACTTCGAAGGTTTGGTTTGGCTTTGCGCCACAGGATTCAAATGATTTTTTTTTTAAGTGATTAGGTAGAAATGACCGCGAAAGTACAGTACAGATATTGGCGCGTCTGAAGCTAGGCTCTGCGAATTTACCGCTTGAAAACTCGTACAAAATTAATGGTTCAAAGAAATAAATGCCAATGCCAAACAGTTTTTAACAGCAAAAACAACTACAAATTGCATTTATTTGTTTTAATTACAAGTTTTCAAGCGCTTAGGTTCCATTAGCATATTGAGGGGATAGTACCGTAACACGGGGAGAATAGAAATAAGTCGGGGGTGAATAGAAAAAACATTTTTTGTTGCTTTTTCACATTATTTAAAAATTGTTTGCAGCATTTAATTATTTTTTAAATTCAATATTGAAAACAAAAATGCTTTATTAAAACTAAAAATATGGAATCAAAGTAATAATCCTAATAAAAAAATACGTGTGGCACTCGGGGACTGCCGCGGTAAAGCTATTGCATAGCATTCTGTATATTTTACACCTATATACTTTCTCACAAACAGCTGATTATGTATTCGTCCGATTTCGGAGCAGCTCGTCTCGATTCGGGCGAGTTCCGTAAAGTCGTACAATACGTCTAATCGCACGACACACAGCGCCGTGTCGAAGAGTGCCGAACTGACACGACGTTAGACGATGCACGGCCTTTAAGCCACACCTCCGTGCCCGTCGGGCCTGCGATAGAAGCTATGCAATAGCTTAAAAATTTTGTTTCTATTCATTTTACCCAGTAGGTACTTATCAAATTTTTAAATAACCATCTCTATTTCGTACAAGATTTCATTGCTTTTAGGGATAAAATTAGTAATGCAAAATCAACTCTAAAAAACGTCCTTAAAGTATATTTTTCAGTGTGGTTACTAGTTTTATTGCTTATTGTAGTATCATTGTATACACAAACTTAGTCTTAGGCCTTTCGCCAACTGTGACCTGTTTAACCGACTTCAAAAAAGGAGGAGACTTTCAATTCGACGGTATGTTTTTTTTGTGTGTTAATTACGCGATTACTCCGCCAAGTGTGGACCGATTTTCAAAAATCTTTTTTTGTCCGAAAGCAGGTACTTCTGAAGTTGATCCATACTCAGTAAGTCAGGATCTGATGATTGGATCCTGGAGAAATCGAGAACGACACTAAAATTTTATGGGCCCACACATCGGTTTTCGCAAATCTTATGTAGCGATACTGTCGCGTGATTCGTTTGCACGCGATAGCATCGCTACTAACGCGCGTTAGTCGCATATGCAACGCGCTACAACATTGTTACAAAAAGTCGCCGTGGTCGAGGACCCTTAATACCTTACAGCAGTGTTTCTCAATCTTTTTGTACATGTGACCCCCTTTTTTAAACAAGTAAATAGTGGTAACCCCTTAGGACCGCAACGTAGTGGCAAGCGGACGCGCTCTACATACTTTTCAGATTCAGATATCTACCTAAGTCAAATGTTATATGTTTGAAATTGCACATAATTTACTCGTTTAAAATAGAACAAATAATCAGAAAGTATTGAAATAGGGAGCAGCATGCTCCAAATAGGCAGCAGCATGTTTATTACTGATTTTTTTGTAGCATAGTATCAATATGACTTACTTATAATTTTTACTTGACTCTCGACCATGATACTAAACAAGACAACTGTACCCCAAGTCAATTTATTACCGTTTCGTTTCGATTTTCATGCGTCGAACGTTTCGAGTAGGGCACGCCTCTGATTCTTTTGTTCTAACCATGCGACAGAGTATTTTTTTCAAATAATTGTTCTGACACACCACTTGGGGTTCAGTCCTGCCTTAGCAGGGTCATTATTTAGTTGTTCTTTTTTTAAATGTCATTTGTAGATTGTATATATTTAGTAAATTTATTTTAATATCATTAATATCCGTCCTATTGTCTTAATCTGTCATTTATTTTTCATAATACATTTTTATTTATCGTGACAGTGTTAAGATGACGTTAGAACAAAAGAATCGGGGGCGTGGCCGAGAATCGAAACGAAAATCGAAATTGGCTGGGGGTCGGATCCTACAGATTGAGAAACACTGGCTTACCCTATATCTGCTCTCTACTACATCTGTTCCTTAGTGTCTCCTCATATGAAGTCCAAGATGGTCGGATCTGGCGAAGGACCGTCTGCACAGCGGACAGGTGAAGGGCCGATGGCCCGTATGCTTGCGAGTGTGTCTGGTCAGCTCGTCAGATCTTGCGAAGCGCCATTCGCAACCTGCCCAGCCGCAGGAGTAGGGTTTTTCTCCTGAAATATTAAAATATTTAGTTAGAATAGTACAGCAACTTCTTATTGTCGAATCGATGATTTTGAATCATCCAATGATGAAACCTGCCCTTGGGCGGAGCGGGAAACAGTGTTAGATTCTTACTGACTAAACAACCTACCCCGTTCCTATGTTACCATACATACTAGAACCTTCATTTTAGAATCAGAATCAGAATCAGAATCAGAATGTCTTTATTGTGGGCATAGGTTACATACAGATGTTACAACTTAATAAATTATAGTTCCATTATGTCCTGCCAATTAGGCATACAATAATTAATTACAGATTATACTAAACAATATTTAAAAATAATAAGTCAAAATTTAGTTTGATTCATAAATGTAAAAATTCAGTAAAGATTATAAATGTCACAATTGGAAAAGAATTATAAATGTCAAAATACTTAAATATTCAATAATTTAAGAAATCCTGGATCGTGTAGTAAGCCTTATCGATTAAGAAACTGCGTAATTTATTTTTAAATAGGGTAAGCTCCCTAGTGCTCAAAATGTCAATAGGTATTTTGTTGTAGATTTTTGATGCCATACCAAAGAAGCTTTTGTCAAACTGAGCTGTTTTATGTGGTACACTAGATATTTTTAAAATATGTCGTTTTGATTTCAGTTTATCGAATAGATTTTCATTGCCTTTTACAAATAAGGCTACTTCATAAATATAAATGCATGGAAAGGTCAATATCTTTAATTTTTTAAAATGAGGTTCACATGAGTCAGGAACACAGATGCCGGCTATTGCTCGGACACATCTTTTTTGCGCTTTAAAGACTAAATCCTTGTTAGTGGCGTTGCCCCAAAAAATCACAGCGTATTTCAGTGTTGAAGCAACATAGGCATGGTAGGCTGTTAATACGGCTGATTGATCAACAACTTTAGATAATTTATATAAAGCATATGAATACTGATTTAGCTTTTTGCATACTGTGTCAATGTGTGTTTGCCATGTCATATCAGAATCTATCCAAACTCCAAGAAATTTAACGCAGCGAACTTCTTCAATTTCTGTTCCGTTATAGTGTATTTTAATATTTCTGTCTTTATTATTTCGTGTGAAATTAACCAATTTAGTTTTTTCTAAGTTGATAACCAGGTTATTATCTGTGAGCCAGTTAATTATATTGCGAAGGGTGGAATTTATGTCTTTTTCCAGGTCATCGATATTTTGACCTGCGAAAATGGCTGTGCTATCATCAGCAAAAAGAATCATGGGATGCTGAGAGACTTTAGGCAAATCGTTAATATAAACTAAGAATAAGGGAGGCCCTAGCACACTGCCTTGAGGCACTCCGTATAGAACTTTTTTGGGCTTTGACTGTTTTTTTTCTGCAGTATTATTTAAGGAACTGATGTGGTCTATTTCTACCACTTGATATCTATCATTTAAATAAGATTCAAAGAGTCTATGGACGTTTCCTCTTATACCATAACTGTATAGTTTGTTTAGAAGTCTCTCATGATGAACATAATCGAACGCCTTCGTCATATCCATGAACATTGCAAATATGGGAACTCGTTTATCAATATTAGTATTAATCATTTTTAAAAGATCATAAATTGCTAAATTAATTGACTTATTTTTCCTAAACCCTTTTTGTTCTTTAGCAAATAGATTGAATTTCTCTAGGTGGGTGTTGATTGCCTTATACATAACTTTTTCCAATATTTTGGAAAAAATTGGTATAAGTGCTATAGGTCTGTAGCAGGCCATGTTTTCCTTGTCATTTTTCTTAAAAAGTGGCTTGACTACGGATTTTTTAAGTTTGGTCGGAAAGACACCACGCTCAATACATAAATTGATAATGTGACAGAGTACTGGGCTAATAATAGGAGCAACCTGTTTTATTGAAAAGGTCGTAATATCATCATACCCAGCACTTCTAGTATTTTTAAGGGATTTAATTATATTGTAGACGTCATATGGAATTACAGGGTTTAAGAATAACGATTTGTATGAGCCATTAGATAAAGATAATTTGTTATTGTAAGATGTCTGATTTAAATTAAAATTATTATCGAAATTGTCAATATTAGAGCTATTATTAAATTTGTTACAATTAGAACGGTCATTATTATAGTCATTATTAGAGTTGTCATAGTTATTATTGAAATTGTCATGATTAAAATTGTTATTATCAGAATTATCCGTAAATGATAAGTTATTATTGGGTAGATTATTAGAATTTATTGGTTTGATTAAATTAATATAATAATTATTAAATTCTTCCGCAATTTTTTGAGGGTCTGATATTATATGATTGTTAACTATTATTTTATTAATATTTTCTTTTGGAAGGTAAGGTTTAGATACGATGAACCCTTGGCCCTAGTTGACTTCGACCCTTCTGCAGGGTCTCTACGGTTGCTGACAACTCCTTGAGGCGTGCCGGAACAGTACGCGCCGTCGACGACTGGGCTTGGTCCGGACAATTACTAGACGACCAGTCGGCGAGATACCCATTGCTCGCTGTCAGAAAACCCGCACCTTCGGTGGCCGGACATTGAGATTGGAATACCAGCGGCGTCTGGGCCGCGAGCGCCGTTACCTTATCCGGTACGGCTTCCTCCTTTGCTAGCATTGCTGCTTCGCAGAAGGAGGCGACCGCCTGTCCTCCTACTCGCTTCTACCAAGGCCCGGCGCGAGAGACCGCCCCGTCAATGGAAAAACTTGTCACTTTTCATTGCTTTTCTCTACTCTACTTGCACGGGCTATATATCATACAAAAACAAAAGAAAAACCACCAACACTCACCAGTATGTGTTCTCTTATGCGCTTTCAAATGCGAACTCTTCGTATACACCTTATGACATCCAGCCACATCGCACTTATGCAACCTCCTTCTCGGCCCATCCTCGTTATTCCCCGCAAATTCCTCGGCGCCATCTTTTTTGACATCTGTCACTTTGACATTGACAGCTGTCCGTTGCTGTGTCAGTTGGTTCAGGGAATCTGTCAGGGCGTTTTGTAAGGCAGTGTTGAGAAGGAAGGACTTGATTTGAGCATCTGTGGTCGGTTTGTGTGGTGGTAGGTATGGTATTAGTGGTAAGTATGGCTTTGTCAGCTCTAGAGTTGATAGGGCGGTTTGTGTATGTGTTGAGGGTTTCAATCTGGAAAAGAAAAAAGATTTTTAGTATAAGATTTATACATAAAGTCAACATAATAGAGAAAATAAAATTATCTATATATTAAATTATTATATAAAGAAAAACTTAAAAAGTTTGGTTTGGCGCCGCGCCACAGGAATCAAGCGATTTTTTTTTAAGTGATCAGGCAGAAAATATCACGATGGTACCTACAAAAATAGGACAAAAACAAACTTACTTGTTCATCAATTGTTTCGGTCTTCTGGCACTTCGGAGATCAGGGCCCATTTTAATTTTAGGCAATTGGTGACTTGAACTGAAATAGAATATTGACAAAATAGATATAGTCAAAATGGTGACAATGTTGCTATCATCAAGGAAAACATCGTGAGGAGACTTGGACTTAATAACAATTTTGATTTTATTAATAACTAGCTTTTGCCCGCGGCTTCGCCCGCGTGGTATTGGGGTTGGGGTTTCCGAGATAAAAAGTAGCCTATGTCCTATTCCGGAGTGTATTCTATGCCTGTGCCAAATTTCATTCAGATCCGTCCAGCCGTTTTGGCGTGATTGAGTAACAAACATTAAAACATCGTATAATATTAGTAAGATCTTTTAATTTTTTTTTTATGCACCTACCAAGTTTTCTTTCCACCACTCTTGGTTGACTGGTAGAGAATGCCATAGGGCCGGGACACATAAACACGATACGACGTCGTGTCGTACTACGAAACGACTTCGTTTCACGATGCGACGTCGCGTCGTGGGAATTTACGACGAGCATCGTAAAAAAATACGTCGCGACATCGTAATGTGTCACGACGCTCGCTGGGGGCTCAAGAGTTTAAATTGCCATTAACTTATTTGTAGTCTACCAAAAAGCATAAATAGTCTTTTGGCAGAAATGGTGATGATATAATGACAGTATAGTATTTAGACATTTTGATACAAGTGCAGGAAGTTTGTCATTGCGACCGAGGCGACATTCGCACGAGCCGTAGGCGAGTGTGTTATGGAGCCGAGGGCTGTAATGACAAATCTGCACGTGTGTGAAACGACGTTTTTCAATACACTGGATTCAGAACATTCTTTATTTCACACGACTTGTGAAATAAAGAATGAAAAAAAAAAATAATCGTATCTCAAACATACAGTAGAAATATAAGAAATATCAGTTTCATAGTCAGTTTCTAACTTCGTGGGGTCGTCCAGCGACTCTGGGGGACGCCTCGCGCCTGATTCGATAAACTAAGTAAAACAAAATAATCACCCGTGACCGTGACGATAAGAAAGGAATAAAAAAGCCCTTGTTGTGATAAACTCAAAAAAGCACTTGGGTGATATACATGCTATATTGAACCTAATAGGAGTGCGATAAGAGGCAGTTTTCGAGTAAGTGAATTGAAAAATATTTAATTACCAAAGTTGTGCTTACTTAAAGATCAGTTCCGTGGATGTGGTTTCACCTTCCCTGGCAATCTTAGATGAAGTAGGAATGACGCCACCTGGAAACAAAGAGAAAGAACGTTAATTAATTGTGAATCTGCACAAAATACACATTAGAATACAAGTTAGTTTGCGGGTTCAAACACAGCCAGGCGCATTACTTTGTTTAATTTATTTCAACACTACTGCTATCAAAACGGTGAAGAAAAACATCGTGAGGAAACCGGCATGTCCTAGAACCAAAAATTCGAAGACATGCGACATCCACTAATCCGCACTTGGTCCGCATGTTTTTTTTTTTATGGTAGGTGAAAATCATCCAATGACGAAACCCGCTCTTGGGCGGAGCGGGAGACCAGTGTCAGACTCTTACTGACTAAAAAACCTACCCCGTACCTTCCTTGCCTTATTCCTGGAGTCGAGGAGGCTTCGACCCTGAAGGGCCCCTGCAGTTTGCTGACTGGTCCGCATGGTAGATTACGGCCCATTCACTCTCCAACACAAGAGTCTGAGTCCCAGCAGTGGGAACATTATAAATAATTAATATTGTTTGTTCGAAAAACATTTTCAAACAAAAAATAGACAAATAGTTATATTATGTAAACTAGCTTTTGTCAGCGGCTTCGCCCGCGTACATAAAATATAGCTAGGGTTGCCAGGTCCTTAGACGCAAAAGCTGGACAGACCTGTGAGTTTGTCCTGGCATTTGGGCAAAAAATCCGGACATCTTGTTTTTTTGTCCATTTTTTTATGTTAAGTGTAAAACTATTTTTTTTTGTCCTAACATTCGGTAGAAAAATCCGGACGCCTCACATTTTTGAAAACTTTCGGTGTTACTTAAAAAAATGGAAATCCGGGATTTTATGATTGCATTTTAATAAAACAAAAGCAAAATCAAGCTAATATTTCTTTATTATAAATCAGTCTCTATAGTCCGGTCAAATTAGACCAAAAAATAAGAGTAAAGTTACATAAATTCCCACCTAGCTGAAAATCGGTAAGATTGTTTAAAATATCATTAAAAACAAAATTTGAAAGTTCCCCATCTTTCCCCTGTAAGGAAAAAATTTTATTCAAGGTCAAAGGTCAAAAAAAAGAGTTTTTCGCGATTTTCAGCAAAACGGTAAGTTTTATCATAAAAATACGTCAGACAAAAATTGTAGATCATAAAATTATCTACAAAAAATGTATTAATACTTTTTTTTCTACGAGCCACCGTTTTTGAGATATAACGATTCTAAAAGTTGCAAAAGTTGTAATCGTCATAATATGCATGAATACGCCTACGAATGAGTTGCTGCTCATCAACATCTTTTTAGGGTATATTACCAAGTTCAAGTGTGGCTTGGTTATCAGCTAGACCCTACAGAGTGGGGTTGGAAGTTGGTCAACAATTTATTAGAACCAGTGCACGAAAAACTGCTGAACTCGATTTTTTGCAACTGCAAAAAGGGATGCAGTGCTAAATGTGGTTGCAAAAAAGTCGGACTGTTCTGTTCTCCGGCATGCACACATTGTCAAGGCCAGTTGTGCTCTAATATTGAATCACCAACAGTAGAGGATCCGTTTGATTCCAACGAGGCAACATGCGATACATCGCTATTAACGCAGTTTTCATGCACTCAGGATGAAGATGAAGAAGAAGAAGAAGAACAAGAACAAGAAGAACAAGAACGAGAAGAACAAGAACAAGACGAACAAGAACAAGAAGATCAAGAAGAAGAATTTGAAAGTTACGACTCGGACGATTAAATTTCTCTACTTTTTTTTAAACTTAAATTGCTTTTATCTTTTCAATCTCTGCGAATATCCATTATTTTTCAATAGTTTCAAATTAAACAGGATCAAAACTAACCGGTGGAATAGGCCTACTGGGGAAACCACGTTAAAAAAAACGCGCTGAGTACACTACCTCATAGGTGGCGAGGAAACGTGAGCATATTAAGACGATTACAACTTTTGCAACTTTTAGTATCGTTATATCTCAAAAACGGTGGCTCGTAGAAAAAAAAGTATTAATACATTTTTTGTAGATAATTTTATGATCTACAATTTTTGTCTGACGTATTTTTATGATAAAACTTACCGTTTTGCTGAAAATCGCGAAAAACTCATTTTTTTGACCTTTGACCTTGAATAAAATTTTTTCCTTACAGGGGAAAGATGGGGAACTTTCAAATTTTGTTTTTAATGATATTTTAAACAATCTTACCGATTTTCAGCTAGGTGGGAATTTATGTAACTTCGAATGTCTAAATTGACCGGACTACTAGCTCTCTTAATCATCAGTCGTTATATTATTACAAAACAAAAATTATTTTCTTCGGCGTGATACGATCTCGATCCGCGCACGAATTTCGAAATTGAAAAATCCTACCTAAATCCTAACAGGCCGGATGCCGCTTATTTTGGTCGGACAAGCAATCAAAAATCCTACGTATGTCCTGCTTTATCCTAACACCTGGCAACCCTAGGGCCATGGGTTGTACTGGGGCCTTGACTTACTATGACCGTTGGGCCCTGGAACGAAGGCAAAGAAGAAATAGGAGTGTGATTTTTTCCCACCAAAAAAAAAGCTATTCTTCCGGTCTAACCGAATCCGCCGAAAGAATACCTGAATTTCACACGGAGACAGAATTAAAAAAAAAAGTAGTTTTGTAACCAAAATAATTTTATAAATAATATAATAAAGAGGTAAAGTTTGTTTTTTTGTTTTTTTGTTTGTAGGGGGTAATCTCTGGAACTACTGGTCCGATTGGAAAAATTTAAGCAACAATAGAAAGCTGCTTTACTCCTGAGTGACATAGGCTATATTTTATGTACGCGGGCGAAGCTGCGGGCAAAAGCTAGTAATTTTATATTTTTCTTAATTCTTTAGTTCGTTTTTTAATTCTAGACTACGATTTGACAACTCAGAATGTCACACTCTAATATGTTTCTGGAGCCGCCGGTTTGTGTGAAACTGTTATCGTGGCTCTAGAAATAAGGCAAGGAAGAATTGGGATAGGCTTTTTAGTCAGTAAGAGTCTGACACTGGTGTCCCGCTCCGCCCAAGAGCGGGTTTCGTCATTCGATGATTTTCACCTACCATAAAAAAAACACTCTAATATTATGTTCTGTTCCCAATATTCTGGAGTTCGGCGTTTTAAGTTGTCAAATCGTAGTCCAGGATTAAAAAACGAACTATAACATCACTTTTAAATTTATCTAAGGCATAGAAATCCTTGATTACCTCTGCAAAAGAACTATTCCTAAACAAAAAAGCTAACTTAACCATTTATGTAGGTGCACCCAACCTTTAACACAATTACCGAGCTGCTATTTTTTCTACAACGTCAGTCAATGAGCGAAATGCCGTTTTTATATCGTCGGTGATCGATGCGCATGCGCTGTAAAGAAAAGATAAGAAGGTTCAAACGTTATACTTCTCAAGCCTAAGCGATCGCCGGCGTTCGCACATACTCGTACCATACTTTCTGCGATATTTTACAATTTACTACAATTTGTGTTTTTATGGAAATGCCTAATTCTTGTTAAATTGTATGTTGGAAATAAAGATTTTATATTATTATTATTATACTACCTTTTTATTGTCTCTTTTAAATACCGTCAATTTAAGGAATAATAATAATCTTACAATAATAGAATAAACGTTACTTATTAGATTTTTTCGGAGGAGAAAATCATCTAAAGACGATCTCCCACCATTGGGCGGAGCGGGAGGATGTGTAAAATTTTACTGACTACCAAGCTACTACTACCTACTACCCAATTGCTCGCCGTCCGAAAGCCCGCGCCTACGGTGGTCAGAAATTGGGATCCCGGTGACTGTTTGGATGTTCGGTGAGATCTTGCGTCATGCGGAAAACCTTTACTAACTAAAAGAATAATATAACACGACTTTATAACCTCTAAGGTCCGGACTAAGCGATTCGCCTCATCGTTTATACTGCGTTCATCGAAGGACTCGGATAATTTGCCAGTTGCGGTCTTCCCGTCCCATAATTATTTTAACTGTCTTCATAGTTAGATTGCATAGGCCGAAGATTTTTCAGACTTTTTTTATGGTGAGAAAAATCATCCAATGATAAATCCCGTCCTTGGGCGAAGCGGGAAACAGTGTCAGACTTTTAGAGACTAAACCCACCCCATTCCTTCTTCGCCTTAGTTCCAGGGCCTTAGTGTTTCGCCTTCGCATCAACCCGTGGCACCAGGAGGCCTCTACCTTGCTAGGCCCCTACAGTTTGCTGACAACTCCTCGAGTCCTTGAACTATTTGCCGTAGACGACTAGGGATCGGTTCGGACGGTTACCAGACGATCGGACAGCAAGCTGCTTACCATCAGGTGGGATCGGAGTCAAACGCTAGGTTTTCGGCTGACTGTTTATATGTCAACTGGCCTTCTACCAGCGGCTTCGCCCGCGGGAAAGTAGCGTTCTCCATACAAACTTTAGACCCCCATTACATACCTTTAGGAGCTGAATTTTGAAAACCCTTTCTTAATGTTAAAAATGTTAAACATTTGTACACATATCTCTATCTCTTCTATCCCTACAACCTCACATAAAACACCACACACACACACACACATACAGACAGACAGTCACACACATACATACATGAACCTACAATTACTCCTGGTATTGCACTTTTAACACATTTTTATTCTCACTTTGTTTTGTTTTTCTTTCTTTAATTTTTAAACATATATTTGTAGTTATAGTCTCAACATTGTAATTTTGGTTTGTAAGGGAAGAAACGAGACAGCCAACACAAGTGATTTTGTAACTTACTGGGGTTGCCTTAATTTATATTATGTACGCAATGTTAGATGAAAAAAAAAAAAAAAGTGTTCGCCTGCGTCATAAAAGGATGCCTTGTGCAAAATTTCATTCTGCTAGTCTACGTAGTTTCGGCTGTGCGTTGATAAGTCAGTCAGTTTCTCCTTTTATATATATAGATTAGTCATTTTCTCTTTTAATGTTATAGATGTTATTGCCAAAAGATTGACCCAAGTTATTTTGTTCGGAGTTGATCTTCTGTTTTCTGCGCCTTATTTTTTGTTAGACCGCAATTTAGCCACGCCGGCGCAACGCGACAAAGGGAACTAGGTTTTTATGGATACATACCGTTAAAAGTAGCTCACCGGTCAGGTTAGGGTTGCTTTAACTTTTTTGTAGGTTCGATAATTCACGGATGTACTAGGTAGAGTGTAGAGCAGTGGTGGCCAAGTGGTAACGGCCACGACTTACTAGTAGACGAGGGTACAAACCCAGCCGGGCGCATCAGTTTGTGTAATTCATTGTAAACTAGCGACCCGCCCCAGCTTCGCACGGGCACTGATATTGAATATACAGGGTGTTTGGTGCATCGTTTGCCAAATTGATTTGGCCGACAGAATAGATCATTTGCTATATCTTCAGCCCCAATAAATCATTCCTTGCCTCACCGGTTTTTTTAAACACGTTTTTAATTTTTATTCTGAAAAACACCGGATTTCAGCATTTAAGCTTACATAAATAAAAAAGTTATTAGTCTATCCAACAAATTTTATTTTTATATTTAACTGTACTGTTTTATGGTTCTATGAAAGTCAAAATTACTTGCTAGTAACGTGTAGTTTTTCTATAAAAAACCTGCAAAGTGTATGGGATATGACAAAATAATTTTAAAACTCAACTTTAAATTTATATAAAAAAAAAAACTAAAAGCGTTGGAGATCTTCGAATTCTATAAAAACTTCTCTAGTTTATGCCCTTTCCAACGGTGTGCAATATGCTAAAAAAAACCTTTTATTAACTTCACTAATTGGCTAAATGTAAAAAGACAGAGGTCATTTCAGAGACGATTCGGTGTGAACGTTTGGGCAGGAGTAATTGCAAATCATGTGGTTGGACCGCACTATTTACCTGATAACCTCAACGGGGATAATTATCTTGAATTTCTTCAAACAGAGCTGCCCTTATTGTTATCTGAGCTGCCAATTTTTAATGAATACAGGTCTTTTGTCTTTCAACATGACGGTTGTCCCGCTCACTGGCGATTAACCGTAAGGCAATTCTTAAATGACGCATTTCCGGACTCGTGGGTTGGGAGAGATGGCCCTATTCCATGGCCTCCACGTTCACCAGACCTAAATCCGTTGGATTTTTACGTCGGAAGTCGGGCCAAAGAACTGGTTTATGCGACGGAAGTTGAGACGAGAGATGATTAAGTGCAACGTATTGAGGCAGCTTTTGTGACCGTTAAACGGAGCAGTGGTGGCTGAGTGGTAACGGCCCCGACTTACGAGTTTGTTGGTCACGGATTCAAACCCAGCCAGGCGCATTACTTTGTGTAATTTATTTCATCGCCACTGCTCTCAAAATGGTGAAGGAAAACATCGTGAGGAAACCAGCATGTCCTAGAACCAAACATTCGAAGACATGTGATATCCACCAACCTGCACAGGGCACGCGTGGTGTATCATGGCCCATTCCCTCCCCTAGAGAGGAGGCCTGTGTCCCAGCAGTGGGAACATTAAAAGGCTGATGATGATGATGATGTGACCGTTAAAGCAGAAATTCGTCTTCGAACTACAACTCGAGATAAGAGAAAGATGTCGTGCGTGTATACGAAACAATGGCTCCCAATTTGAGTAGGATTTGTGATTTTAGTACCTGCTTGTGAAATAAATGTTTAATTTTTTATTTCAAGTTTCAGGAAAGGTAAGGTAAGGTAAAAAAATAACTAATGTGCGTAAAAATGAGATATCAATATCTACCTACTTAGAGCAAGTTATTTATTTTTTTACTTTAACTTCTTAGTGCATTTACCGTAATATCAAATATCAGCCTTTTGTGATTTAACTACACATTTAGCCAGTTAGTGAAGTTAATAAAAGGTTTTTTTTAGCATATTGCACACCCTTGGAAAGGGCATAAACTAGAGAAGTTTTTATAGAATTCGAAGATCTCCAACGCTTTTAGTTTTTTTTTAATATCAATTTAAAGTTGAGTTTTAAAATTATTTTGTCATATCCCATACACTTTATAGGTTTTTTTATAGAAAAACTACACGTTACTAGCAAGTAATTTTGATTTTCATAGAACCATAAAACAGTACAGTTAAATATAAAAATAAAATTTGTTGGATAGACTAATAACTTTTTTATTTATGTAAGCTTAAATGCTGAAATCCGGTGTTTTTCAGAATAAAAATTAAAAACATGTTTAAAAAAAACTGGTGTGGCAAGGAATGATTTATTGGGGCTGAAGTTATAGCAAATGATCTATTCTGTCGGCCAATACAATTTGGCAAACGATGCACCAAACACCCTGTATTATGTATACAAAAAAAGCTGCCTCAAAATCCGTTGCGTAATTTTAAAGATTTAAGTATACATAGGGGGGAAGCGACTTTGTTTTAGTTGTTAGAGTTTTTTTTTTTGCTTTTTATTACTAAATCTTAGTTAATTCTAGGTGAAGTAAAAACGTTATGGTTTAATATAAATTAGCCAAATATATTGTTTTAAGTCATAAATAGTTTACAAGAGAAACTATTTTCTTTCTTATTTGCATTGTTAGAAACATTTCGCCCTTTTCTTCTATTTACCACAACTCAGACACATCACACAGTGAAACAGAGACACACAAAATTGAAAAACTGTATTCTGAATAAACTTTTTTTGTTCACGATTCGTAAGTAAATAATTTTTTTTACAATGTCTTTTTTTGTTCACTCTACCTAATTTCTTCGATTTGACAGTTCGACGTGACGTCACAAGATTGCAATCGATCCTATTCTCATTTGGAACGGATTGTACGGCCAACTAAAGAGTTCTCCAGATGGTTAAATATTGGTCGGATCAAATCTGAGTCAGATCGATATGAAAAGAAAAAAAAAAACGCCGTACATCAGCTATTACAAGGTTCTCGAAACTTGAAATTTGGCTCGGGAGAAACTTGTAATAGGGGAGGAGTGGGTGTCAGGCGGTCGTCTCCTGCGAAGCAGTTATTCTAGGCCACTGAAGGCGCGGGCTTGCCAACGGCGAGCAATGGTATGGAACGGGTCCAAGTCGTCAACGATACGTATCGTTTCACCTCAAAGATTTGTCAGCAAACCGTAGGGCCCCAGTTGCGTCGAAACCTAATGGAGCCATGGAGTTGAAAACGTCACCCGGGGCCCTGGAACGAATGCAAAGGAGGAACAGGAGTGAATTTTTTAGTCAGTAAAAGTCTGACACTATCTCCCGCTCCACCTAAGAGCGTGGAGATGTCATTGAATGATTTAAAAAAAGAGGGTCGTGACCTCGACGAATAACTTTTTGATGGACTATATTTCGCCGTGTTGCCCTAACTTCGGTAATGTGGATGGCGTCGCACCCTAAAAAAATGCTATTACAAGGTAAAACAAAAATCGATAATGTATTTTTCACTTGACAACCCTACCCATGTGGTAGAGCGCAAAAAGGCGGGAAAATGCGCTGTCAATCGGTCAGTCTATGGTTTGATCAGAGGTTATTTAGTCTGTGATGTGATTGATGAGAGTTTCAGTTTTTTGTCTATGTTATCTTGCGTGGTAAGCTTGGAACCAAAGTTAGAATTATTTTAGCTAATTAAGTAATTATAGGTAAGTAATTAGCGTCTGCGGACGTGATGTCGAAGTCGAAGACGGATTGAAAGAAGTATCCTATGGCCCCTTCTTGGAGTTTAAGGTTTCTCCACACCAAATTTCATCAAAATTGGTTCAATAGTTCAACCGTGAGAGTGTAACAGTCAGACAGAGTTACTTTCGCATATATAATTTTAATAATATGATAAGTATGGATTTTCTATTGACTCGCGAACGAAACAGCTGGCAGCAAATAAATTTAAGGATCATAACAGGTGGAGATATCACCGGAGGCGCAGGTTTGCGGACGTCGAGCAATGAGTAGCTCGCCGTCCGGTCATCTGGTAACTGTCCGGACCAAGCCCAAATCGTCGACGGCGTTCTCCTTTCCCGCGCATCTCAAGGAGTTGTCAGCAAAACAAGGCAAAATCGTAAGGACTCCGCAAAAGGGGCGAAACCTCCTGGGGCCCAGAGTCTCTTTCTGAACGAAAGTTGGCCCCAGTGCGAAAGGCAAAGAACGGGGTGTATTTAGTCAATAAGAGTCTGAAACTGTTTCCCGTTTTCCCCAAGAGCGGGATTCGTTATTGGATGATTTTTGTCCACCATGAAAAAAGACGAGGAGGTATCGGGTTGAAATTTAAGCCATATACTCAGGTATGCGGTCCCTTGAAGCTGTGAAAAATTAAACTTCTAAGTTACTTAACAGAAAAAAAAGATACGACCATTTATGTTGCAAAAACATATGAACATTTCGCTCCCTCAAAGAAATCAAACTTTATAGGGCACGTTGTTCTAGAATTCTGAAATTTGATATGAAGCAGGTTACAGCACAAATATAAGAAAATATCTGAAAACAGTCCTGATGTTTAGTAATAAAAAACTTCCTTTTTCGCGATTTATAACTGTGCTTTTAATAAACTAATGCACCTCGCCATATCAACGATTGCATCACTGCTTACCATCAGGTGGGATCGCAGTCAAGCACTAGTTTATAGTAAACTAGCGACCCGCCCCAACTTCGCACGGGGGCAATGCTGATATTAAATATATTATGCATATATTTTATACATACAAACCTTCCTCTTTCTCTACAAGCCGCATCAAAATAAAATATTTAAAAAATCGTCGTACTCTTTTCGGCCATTCAAAGGGTCTTGAAATCCGTATCTCAAAATCCTAAAAAAAATTTAGTTGCAAGGAAACATGTTATACAGATCTGCCAAACTTAACTAGTATAGTATTTCAAGATAGACGACAACCTAGCCAATAAGAAACTTGTACGGCTATAAAGGAAAGTTAGGATTAATGGCATAGATCGATAGTACGTAAATGTAACTCTCCTAGTCTAATGTACCCGTGTGTCGGCTGATTTAAGTGGTACAACTGATGTTGGTTCGAGTTGTAGTGAGCAGGTAACAAAATCACTACATAGTATAAAACAAAGTCGCTTCCCGCTGTCTGTCCCTATGTATGCTTAAATCTAAAAAATACGCCACGGATTTTGATGCGTTTCTTTTTAATGGATAGTGTGATTCAAGAGGAAGGTTCATATGAAGAATACATCATCATCATATTATGGAGCATCACATTATGGAGTTTCTTGCCGGTTCTTCTCCATAGGAAACGACCAATTTGGAACCGTGCACTAGCTTCTGACGTTTTATAAGTGCCCTTGTAGGCCTATATGAAATAAAAACCTTTTTGATTTTGATTTTGATCATCATCATCATCATCCTACCCTTATCCCAAATTACTTGGGGTCGGCGCAACATGTTTTTTTCTTCCACTCTGTCCTGTCGCCCGTCATACTATCACTAACTCCCTTTTCTTTCATATCACTTCTCACACAATCCATCCATCTCTTCTTCGGCCTCCCTCTTCCCCTCCATCCATCTACGTGTAAACTCAAAACACTGTAATATGTGCATAATATGATATAAATATATTATATTTAACTAGCTTTTGCCCGCGGCTTCGCTTCCGGCAACAGAAAAATGTGATAAATGAAGAACCACGCGACCGATTTTGTGCAAACTTCATATAATAAACCATCAACTAAATAGCCCCAACAAAGCCTAAACATTTAGATAGGTGAGTGCGTTCTTGTGTTATAAAATTACAACGAAAATTGCATTGATTTTTAGGGTTCCGTAGTCAATAAGGAACCCATATAGTTTCGTCAAGTCTGTCTGTCTGTCCGCGGATAATCTCAGCGACTGTTAGCACTAGAAAGTTGAAATTTGGTATCAATATCAATTACGCCGAATTTTTTTCTTAGTTTACATATTTATTATCCTGAGCATAGCGCCATCTCTCGGGAAATTGGGTTACTAATTTATACATGGCTACTTCGCGCTGAAGTCGTAGTTTAAGAGTCCTGTTACATCATGAGAAATTTGTGACGGACTGGAAATTACGGAACCCTACAGTGAGCGTGGCTCGACACGCTTATGGTCGGTTTTTATTTAATTGACGTGTCGATACGTATTTCACGGCAACATAAATATTTATATTTACGACTGAGTAATCGACATCGATACCAACTTTTTTCATCGATTTTCTAATAGGCCTAATTTTAGCCTAATTAAGATAATTATAGCCAAATTATTGCGTGTTGTCGGGCATAAAGTTATAAATATTGAAGGCGCTTTTTTTACAGTAGGTAAAAATCGTCCAATGACGAATCCCGCCCTTGGGCAGAGCGGCATCAGTGTCAGACTTTTACTGACTAAACAACCTACCCCGTTCCTATGTAGCCATATGTACCAGGGCCAGAGCCTTTCCTTCAGACACTAACTCTTGGCCCTAGTTGGCTTCGACCCTTCTGCAAGGTCCCTACGGTTTGCTGATAACTCCTTGAAGCGCGCGGGTACACTGCGCGCCGTCGACGACTAGTCTTGGTCCGAACGATTACCAGACTACCAGACTGCGAGTTACCCATTGCTCGCTCAACATATCAATATCGCTGCAATTTTGGATACCCGTTTGACATACTAAGCAATTTAGATAGATAACACCATAAATATGTCAAACAGTGGTACCACATTTATTAATATGACTATTGCTTGTAATTTTAATTGTAAGGATGCCTTCAACTTAGCCGCAAAGTGCCGCGCGACATCAGCGTGGTTGCAGCTCTACTGCCGTGCTGTTTTTTTATTCCATAAAAATAAAAAAATAAATAAAAGCTTGTAATTACTTTTAACACAGCTCCTTAACCTTTCAATTACCGTAATTACAGACACAATTAAAAGAGAATAGGTATGCGTTCACCAGTGTCCTCTTGAGGCTTAATAAACAAAATTCACTCCAGCAAAATCGCTATTGTAAACACAAAATCAAGCGATTTTCTCTCACAATATCTCCGCTACTTCAGTAAGTAACTTAGTTACAAGCTTATGTCGCAATACCGAAGTCCATAACTTTAAGCACAGCGTTTCCCACGCTTTACATACAAACACACAACTGGACACTGAAGATCTAGCGAATGTTGCTGTATTAGGAACAGTTAGGCGTTATTTAGGAGTTGTGAACTAAATACATTCACCTAATACAAATACTGCAACTTTGCTTACTGTTCGTTCGAAGTTGCGAGATTTGGAAGCGGTAAATGCGTTCTTTATAGGGTGAGTGGTAATTAGAGACATATTTAAACATTAGATTTTACCTTCGGACATTCCGGCGTACGGCAAATATCCACCCTTACGTTGTTGAGACACCTGCGGGCCTGACTAAGCGTTTTGCCTCGTCGTTTATACCGCGTACATCGAGGGACTGGAACAGTTTGCCGGCTGCAGTCTTTCCGTCCGATTATAATTTAGGTGTCTTCAAGGCTAGAGTGAATAGGCTCTTAATAAACTAGTGCGCCTTACCATCAAAAATTGCGTCACTGCTTACCATCAGGTGGGATCGCAGTCAAGCACTAGTTTATTGCAATAAAAAAAAAAAAAGAACATGTGATTGTAGTCATGATAATAAACAACTACAAAACGTTTTGGCAACACTTTCATTGTGTGTACAGCCAAGGAGTGGAATTCTTTGCCGGAGTCTGTGTTTCCTAATGGCTACCACCCGATATCTTTAAGTCAAGAGTGAATAGGTTACTTCTAGGTAAGCGCGCTCCGACGTCGATCGCATCGTCGCTTTCCATCAGGTGAGATAGCGGTCAAGCGCAAACCTATAGTAAATAAAAAAAAACAACTTTAACTGTAGGATTAGTCCTACGGTTAAAGTTGTTTTTAAAATAATCAGAAGTTAGGCGAACAATATAAGAGGGTCCTTTCGCCTATCATCATAATCAAGCAGTTTAAAATCTTGTTGCGTCATCCAACATAATACAACGCAAAGTTTGATGAAGAGGCAACGCGAAAAAAAAGAGATAACGTCTGAAAGCTCTGTAGGCTTTTTGGTAATTTTGTGATTTACTCGATTATTTGACAATACTTGTTCCAGGAAATACGTGTTTTTTAAACCCCTAAAAGTTTAGATAACACTGCGAAGCAGTAATGCTAGCAAAGGAGGAGGCCGACTGCATTTGCAAATGCAACGGCAATTACGCCCCAGCTGCTTCCACAATTCCGATAACAATTTTCGGCCACCGTAGGCATGGGCTTGCGGAACGACGAACGGTTGCCAGCTGTCCAACCGTCCGATAACCGTCCAGACCAAGCCCAAGCGGTCGACGGGGCGCACTGTTCCCTGTGCCTCAAGGACTTGCCAGCAAACCAGCAGGATCGATGCCTACTGAAGCCATGGGTTTACTTCTGAAAGAAAAGCCAGTATGAAAGGCAACGTAGGAACGGGGTGGGTAGTTTAGTCAGTAACAATCTGACACTGTTTCCCGCTACGCCCAAGGGCTGGATTCGTCACTGGATGATTTTTACCCACTATAAAAAAAACGGTCGGAAGATCCTCCCATTTCAACGCAGGTATGTGGGATTACACTCTCTGTTCTGCATACCCTTAAAATCACCCAAACGTTGCAGTGATCTGTTACATCTGGTTACCCTACAGTGTACACACTAGCCGCTGTCATCCACAGTGAAGGGCGCTCGCCACTGTCCACTCACCACTCCTTTCTAATGGACACAGATACCATCGGAGCTAGATATGGCGCGGGATTCTGTTGCACGGTGTATTTTCCATTTTAGTACAGGATTGGATTGTTTAATATAGATCACAGAACTTGCCATGATGTTTTAAAATGTCACGCGTATGAGCTAGTAAGAGAGGTGAAGTTAGACACCTTAGGGCCTGTGCACACCACGTTTTTAAACGCGCCGCTAACGCGCGGTTGTAGCGGTACGCGCGCTAGTTAGACGTAGCCTGTACAATTTTAATAAGACAAAACCGCGCCGTCAACGCGCGTTTAAACAAAGTAGTGTGCAGCACAGACTCATCCTTTTAACAGTTCTGTTTAGGTCGGCAAAAGGATCGCGTTAAGTGCTCGTGGTAGGGCTTCAAGGTTGGTCAACTTGATTAAACCAACGATTTACTGTTTACGAACTAAATCACAGACATAATAAATCTATAAACTAGACTCTTTGAGATTTAACAATCACAAAATCAATAAGAATAAATTTTAATAAGAGAGCAACCATAGAAATTTTAGCAACGGAGAAGTTTATTTATTTATTTTACACTTTCTTGTACACCTACACTAAAATATATTAAAAGGAAAACTTATAATAAAACGATACATACAATCGGCGGCCTTATCGCACTCGGCGATTTCTTCCAGATAACCTGGTATGAATAGCAATTGCCAGGACACAAAATGGGGTGCAAATACAAAAGCAAACAAAAATCATATAGGTATTAAAAAATAGAAACATAATACAGGCAAGAGAATAAGTGGTAAGACGAACTTCAATATGATAAACTTCAAATAGCATAAAAAAAACTGTTGATTTATGCTGAAAAGTCGAGTAAGTACTTAAGATGGAACGAGCGAAACCAGCTCGTTGTTTGAGCAACTTGTCTCGAATACGTTCAATGATCGAATTCGGAATTTTCGAAATTTTCGAATTCGGAATTTTTCGGGCTGCGATCATGTTCGGCGTAGAGCTACGAGCTTATATGTAGGTTAAATGTTAAAAGCCTTAGAGGATACGAGCGACGAAGTGTCATTATGCTACCAGTGTTGTGCCTTGCTTTGTTCGTTTCAGATCGTTTCTCCCGCAAAATGTTGCGGTAATTTTATTTGCCATCAAATTATGAGTGAATACAACCGTTTTTTTAAAACAGGTCATACGTGATATCAATATTACTGACTGATTAAGGCAACCATGTTTTTTTGTCTTAAGAAAACGTGATCATCCATATTAATCAATACATATAAAAATCAATGCCACATTTCGTTATAATTTTATAACTCAAGAACGGGCTCACCTATCCAAACCTAATTTTTAAGCTTTGTTCGGACTATTTAGTAGATGGTTTAGGTATGTGAAGTTTGCACAAAATCAGGCGAGTGGTTCTTCAATTATCACTTTTTTCTGTTGCGGAGAGCGAAGCCGTGGGCAAAAGCTAGTATAATATATGGGAAAGTGTATGTGTGTGTGTCTGTTTATTTGTCCCTCTTTTACGGCAATACGGACGAATTGAGGTGATTTTTTAAGTGGAGATAATTGAAGGGATGGAGAGTGATATAGCATACTTTTGTCTCTTTCTAACACCGAATTAACGTGAGCGAAATTGCGGGCAAAAGCTACTATTATTATATTGAAGATTCATTTTCGGCCGACATTAAAGGTCGGAAAACTAGTTCAGTTAGACACTATTTTTTTTTTATTGCAATAATTTTTTTTATTGCAATAAGGTGCTTGACTGCGATCCCACCTGATGGTAAGCAGTGATGCAATCGTTGATGGTAAGGCACACTAGTTTATTAAGAGCTTATTCACTCTAACCTTGAAGACACCTAAATTATAATCGGACGGAAAGACTGCAGCCGGCAAACTGTTCCAGTCCCTCAATGTACGCGGTATAAACGACGAGACAAAACGCTTAGTCCGGGCCGCAGGTGTCTCAACAACGTAAGGGTGGATATTTGCAGTACGCCGGGATGTCCGAAGGTAAAATTGGGAAAATTAGGATGCCGGAATCAAATCGTGCAATTCCTGCGCACACTAAAGGAAATTATCTCGCTTGCAAACGTATAATGGTGTCATTTCCAGTTCTACAGTATATCTGGGTGCAACGCATGTTGACATACTCGGCACAAAATGTGTTTGTGGTGCACACCGTTTTGTAAACGTCCAGGCATTGCGTACACGCAACTGTTGACGCCGTGGACTTTGTATTACCACTTAGTAATGTCAGCGTCTTCATTCGCGTGAAGGTGTTAGTTTTGGACTTACCTGTAGTAGTTAGTGAACCACTAGACCGACAGACAATGCTTTTTCATTTGGTGGAGAAAAATCATCCGATGACACCTCTCGCCTAACATAACCTACCCCATTCCTTGGTTGCCTTTAGTTCCAGGGCCCAGCCCTGCTAGCAAAGTTACCATCGTTTCGTTTAGAGTTAGCGCTTGAAGATAGCCAAAGGAAATTATCTCTCCCATACACGTATAATGGTGTCATTTCCAGTTCTACAGTATATCTGGGTGCTACGCATGTTGACATACTCAACACAAAATGTGTTTGTGGTGCACACCGTTTTGTAAACGTCCAGGCATTGCGTACCTACACGCAACTGTTACCGTGGACTTTATATTTCCACTTAGTAATGTCAGTGTCTTCATTCGCGTGAAGGTGTTATTTTTGGACTAACCTGTAGTAGTTAGTGAACCAATAGACCAACAGACAATGCTTTTTCATTTGGTGGGAAAAATTTATCCGATGACACCTCTCGCCTAACCTAACCTAACCCATTACTTCGTTGCCTTGGTTCCAGGGCCCGGTCCCCCTAGTAAAGTTACATTCGCTTCGTTTAGAGTTAGCGCTTGAAGATAGCCAAAAGAAATTATCTCGCCTGTATACGTATAATGGTGTCATTTCCAGTTCTATAGCACATCTGGGTGCTACGCATGTTGACATACTCAGCACAAAATGTGTTTGTGGTGCATACCGTTTTGTAAACGTCCAGGCATTGCACACACGCAACTGTTACCGTGGACTTTATATTTCCACTTAGCTAATGTCAGCGTCTTCACTCGCGTGAAGGTGTTATTTTTGGACTTACCTGTAGTAGTTAGTGAACCAATAGACCAACAGACAGTGCTTTTTAATTTGGTGGGAAAAAATCATTCGATGACACCTCTCGCCTAACCTAACCTACCCCATTCCTTCGTTGCCTTTAGTTCCAGGGTCCAGCCCCCCTAGCTAAGTTACAATAGTTTCGTTTAGAATTATCGCTTGTAGATAACCACGCTCCTAATTCCTTTGTTGAGATGACTTCCGAACAAGGGAATTGGGGGCGTGACCAACTCTAAACTAATGCATGGTCCGCCAGAAGGAGACTGATAAAAACTCCTGAATTTATTTCGATGTTTCTTCTCAGGGTAATCAGCTAGGAAACGCCGAAACGGCCTCATCGAGAATAAACAGCTTTAAAAAGAAATGATGTGCTAAGTGTTTTTTAATATCTACTTCCAAAAAAAAAAATATCATTTATTTACTAAAGGTGGGCCTTCTCCACTCGCCTATCGTCAACGTCGCACATGGTTTAAAAGCTTGTTGTTTCATTTGACAAAAAGTGATGTTTGGAACCTGGAAACTCTGTTGGCAGTCGGTAATTCTACGATTTACTTGAATGTTTCACAAAACTTGTTCCTGGAAATATGTGTTTTTATTAAACCCTTAAGGATTTTTGAAAACAAATGTCATAATTTAGAATCTCTATTAAATGCGGAAGGCTTCTATAGAAGTACTTTTTTATATTTTACATTATAGAGAGTCAAAGTTTACATAAAATAGCAGATTTTCAGAGATCTTTACTGGATTACTCTTACACTTTATGTTTTAATTTCTATAGAAGCCTAGATAATATCCACAAGATATCTGTGTATCCAAAATATCTGAAGAAAGATGTGTAATTACATCATAATTACGTAAAAGCGTTTGTATGAAAATTATCCTCAGGTTAGCCACTCTGAAAGGAACAAACACTCGAAAAACACAACCCTCCTTCCAACGCAGTCGGGTAATGAAAATCCGTACAATCAGAAAACTATACTCAAGCAATAAACTACAGTAACAGTTCCGCGAACGAACTAGTAACGTCATCTATTTTAATTTACACTACGGCTGTTAACTTTCACTACTCTACAAAGATGCAGATCTAAACCGTTTTCAGCTAACATTTTATAGTTCCCATATGGGTCCTTAGAGTCGGCGAGCTTAAATAATTATAGCATAGAATAGTATCAGCCTTATAATGTTCCCACTGCTGGGACTCAGGACTATTCTTTAGGAAAGGGAATAGGCCGTAATCCGTGCTGAGCACTGGGGCCCTAGACAAGTGGCAATCGCTCCGTGTCGAATCCATTTCTAAGTTCGATTTCGCCTTAACGATGTCGACCACAAAATGGTAGACAAAGTGACATCAACTAACATATCGATAAGTCGAAGTGTTGGTTCGATAAAATAACAACTTCTTGGCTATGGTTATCGAATTAAAACGTCCAATTTGACGTATAAACAACTAATAACAATTAGCGAATCGAAAACGTTTGACCACGTGACTTTTCGAAGGCATATTATGTCAGTTCCATACATTTCGGAGTTTCGAATTTCGTTATCGTTAGTGAGAATGTGACTTTGTCTAAGCCCCCTGGTCATTTTGCGCGAGTGTGTCGCATATTTTACGCTTCTTAGTATAGTCGTTTGTAATTTTTTTTTATATGTCTATATGGTATACGCTATACCTACTCTTGCGCAAATAAAATCTTTTTTTTTCTTTCTAATCCACCACACGGGCCCAGTGCGGGTTTCTGGATGTCAAATCTCTTTTTAATGGTGGGTACTACCAATCATCCAATGACAGCTTCCGAACTTGAGCGGAGCGGGAGATAGTGTCAGACTTAGGGGTGGGTTTTTGCTGCCTAAAAAACCCACTCCGTTCCTTCTATACCCTTCATATCAAAGTCAAAGTCAAAGTCAAATCATTTTTATTCCAAATAAACCATTTACAGGCACTTTTGAAACGTCAAGTCTGTCTGTCCTAAATAATGATGCTAATTGCACATTCCAAAGCGTAGATCTCTATGGAGAAGAATGTGCAAGAAACTCCATGGACACTCTTTTCAATTATGGTAAGTATTACAAATAATTCGGTTACATGTTTCTTGTCGATACTAGTATGTGAGAACAATGTAAATAATAACTAAAAAGAAACAATTCTAAATATAGATATTATATTAAAATAAACTACTGACAGCTAAGAGATGACCAATCTCAACTGACATCGCCCGTTCACGGACATGACGCATACATCAGCACTACTCAGCTCAACCATTTTATAGGGAACCGAATAATCCAATACACGCGCCACCGTCAGTGAGACATTTGAGTGAGCATGACAAACTCTCAGCTGCCGAGCTCATTTACGTCAAATCAAACAAGTCCTATAGTAACCTAAAACCATAAATTGTTCCATGGTACTCACATTTACAAACTTTGAAAAAAAAAAAATGAATTTACATTATACAATACTATTATAAAATAAATGACCAACTTTAAAACACAAGAAAAAAGTTATTTTAATGCCAATCCATTTGTACGAACTACGGGTAGTGGAGCTGGACCAGCATTAAGCCAAGCATTTTTATCTTGGATGTAATCCTCCAACTTATAATATGCCTGCCTGCATAGTGTGCGTTTAATGCAAAATTTAAATTTCGTTTCATTAAGTTCCAATATGTGGGAAGGTATTTTATTATAACATTTTAAACAGTACCCCATGAAAGAAGAGGCCACTTTAGCCAGTCTGAAGCCTGGTTGAACTAACTGATCCCTATTTCTTGTAACATAATTATGTCTATCGCCTCTTTTGCTAAAAAGATGAAGATTTTTTCTAACATACATGATGTTTTCATAAATATATTGACATGCCACCGTCATGATATTAATATTCTTAAACAGCTCCCTTAGGGAATCGCACCGCCGGAGATTATAAATGGCTCTAATTGCTCTTTTCTGTAGTATAAAAATTGAGTCAATGTCTGCATCCCGTCCCCATAGTAAGATACCGTATGACATAATACTATGGAAATAACTAAAATAGACTAGTCTAGCGGTATCAACATCCGTTAATTGACGGATTTTTCTAACAGCATATGCAGCTGAGCTAAGTCGTCCTGCAAGAGATGTTAAATGAGGACCCCATTGCAGTTTTAAGTCAAGCGTAATCCCTAAGAAAACCGTTTTATCTACAAATTCTAGTTTCTCATTGTTTAATATTATGTCACAAACACTACTCTTGACATTTGGTAAGGAAAACCTTATGCATTTAGTTTTTTTCCCATTTAACACTAGATTATTAGCAGTGAACCAATTATGGACCTGTAGTAGGGCGTTATTTACGTCGTCAAAATTAGTAGCCCTTCTATTTATCTTAAATATCAAAGACGTATCATCGGCAAACAATACCATATTAAGTTTGTTTTGCAATAAATGGGGTAAATCATTAATATATACTAAAAACAAAAAAGGACCTAAAATTGAGCCTTGGGGTACCCCCATTTTTACATTTAACCCCGAAGAATTCACACCGTTTATCTGAACTAATTGCTGTCTATCATTTAAATAAGATCTTAATAAGCTTAACGATTTTTGACCTAGTCCGTAATGCTCAAGTTTCAAAAGTAATGTTTCATGAATCACACAATCAAATGCTTTAGACAGGTCGCAAAAAATACCAACAGCATCCTGTGCCTCCTCCCACGCATCAAAAATGTGTTTCAGTAAGGAGACACCAGCGTCAGTCGTACAACGTCCTTTGGTGAAACCAAACTGTTTATTATGCAAGAGATTATTGGAGTTAAAATGAATCAGCATTTGATCCAACATCACCTTTTCAAATATCTTGCTGAAAACTGGCAATACAGATACTGGTCTATAATTATTTGTATCTTTACTGTCCCCGGATTTAAAAAGTGGTATCACTTTACTAAATTTCATTAGATCCGGAAAGATTCCTTGATCTACACACAAATTGAATATTAAGGCTAAGTACGGTGCTATTGTCTCAATAATTGAGGTACAAACTTTGATAGACATACCCCATAAATCTTCAGTTAATTTAATTTTAATTTGTTTAAAAGCTTTAATAACTGTGATGGGATTAATATGCTTAAAGTTAAATTCTGTTGGGCAGGCTGCAACATTCTCTTGCAATAAATCAAAAGCAAGCGATGGCGATGAGTTTAGGGCTTCAGTAGTTTTAATTGGTATACTGGTAAAGAAATTTACAAATTCTTGCGCAACTAGTTTGTTATCACTAACAAGACCGTGATGAGTCTCCAATGTGTAATCATTATTGTGTGTTTTGTTCCTATTGGTTTCATTATTTATAATTTTCCAAACGGTTTTTATTTTGTTATCAGCTGATTTAACCTTGTTGCTAATGTATAAGGCCTTAGCTGCTTTACAAGTATTTTTAAACATTTTTGAATACATAGCAACATACTTATTAAAAGTGTCAGTCCTAATGATAGGTTTAAGGCCATACAGTTCGAAGAGTCTTTCCCTACTTATTCTGATTCCTTTAGTCGCCCAATCACTAAATCTAAACTTAGGGTTGATACATTTAGTCTTCTTCTCAAAATTCTTGTTAAATTCTGTTTGAACTATTGAAAAAAAATTATTATACAAAATATTACTATCATTCTCTGCAAGTTTCCAATCATTTAGCTTGTTTACTAAAGTGCTATTAAATTTATTTAATTTACCGGATGTTATTGGTCTGGAATGTATCTGCACTTGTTGTATAGGTATGTCGGATTCAAAAGTTACCATCAAGCCGTCAAAAGTTACCATCAAGCCGTATATCGTGGTTGAACCTCTCTTTCAGAAGCCCATCTATGGGCCTAGTAGGCTTCGGCCCCTATAGTTTGATGACAACTCTTTAAGGCGCGCGGAAACAGTCGAAACGTACGAACTCGCCGTCGACGTCTCGAGCTCAGTCCGGTCGGTTACCAGACGGTTGAACAGTGAGCTACCCGTTGCTCGCCGTCCGCAAGCCCGCGCCAACGGTGCACGTCATTGTAAGTCTTCTAGAATCAATTAACCTTTCCAATACCGAATTAGAGACATAATAGAAATACAATAGGTGTGCGCACAACGGCGTTCGCTCGGGGCTCAAAAATTTGATTAAAAATGGAAGAAGTTACGTTCACGCTTGGTAGCGTCAATCACCGAACAATAAGAACATGTCAGCGTAATTGCGACACCGCGCTATATGCATTGAATATTTTATGTATCACATAAGTAAAATAGTCAGTACGTATTTCGGTGACATACCGCAGGAAGACCGTGCGCATGACTTATAATCTCATATCGATCACTATCCATCCTAGTATAAATTAATCTTAGTCCTATATTTATTTTCTAGAAACAGACAATATAGTGATTTGATAATCTTAAACTGACTTTATCTCAACCCAACCCCGAACAACGCTACTTTCGTGGCCCCAAAACCATAGAGTATCGCACTCCAGTTACGGTGTTTAGCCGATAGACGACGACTGCCGCCTTGATTAGTTCGACGTTACCATAGACTTATAATTCATTACGTACAGCTAGACTTTCAACGCGGCGCAAGATACAAGCGGAAAGCGATGAGCGATAATCAACAGGCTGAAATAATTATTTTCAATGCACTTACTCAAAAAACTCGGTCTTATCCCACCTGCCCTCAGCCCTCGGCTTCATAACACACTCGCCTACGGCTCGGCGAATTCCTCTACGGTCGCAATGACTTTCCTGAACTTGTATTAAAATGTACTATTTCGATTCGGCTGGCCGCATTTAGGACGGGATAGGTTTTTTTTTTTTTTTTTTTATGGTAGGTGAAAATCATCCAATGACGAAACCCGCTCTTGGGCGGAGCGGGAGACCAGTGTCAGACTCTTACTGACTAAAAAACCTACCCCGTACCTTCCTTGCCTTATTTCTGGAGTCGAGGTTACAATTTTCACATACCCTCTAGGCTCCAGGAGGCTTCGACCCTGAAGGGCCCCTGCAGTTTGCTGACAACTCCTTGAGGCGCGCGGGAACGGTGCGCGCCGTTGACGACTTGGACTCGGTCTTACCAGATGATCGGACGGCGAGCTACCCATTGCTCACCGTCCGCGAGCCAGTGTCTACGGTGGCCGGATATCGGCAGGATCGCGGCGGCGACGGCTACGGCGAGTACGCTGTTGCCTTTGCCTTATGCGGTCGGCCTCCTCCTTTACGAGCATTACTGCTTCGCAGAAGGAGGCGACCGCCTGCCATTCCTCTTCGCTGCGGACCATGGCCTGAACCAGGGCCCGACGCGAGAGGAGGACGGGATAGGTAACCTAACAATTTTTACACTTTTTTTTTACCACATTGTCGACGTGATTGATATATACAGATTGGTGTATATAATATATATACAATTTCAGCTTTCTAGTGCTAACGGTCACAGAGATTATCCGCGGACGGACAGACAGACAGACATGGTGAAACTATAAGGGTTCCTAGTTGACTACGGAACCCTCAAAAACCAGTCATAATTTTCTTCTTCAATAGCAATTTTGATTCAAAATGGGACAGACATTTTTTTTATATGGACTCTAATCCCAAAGAGCATGTCAGCCCTATTGTACCATAACCTAGGTCAGATACCTTGTTTCATGGAATAATCAGAACTAACTGAAATACGAGACTGCCATCTGCTGCAACCATTTACTATTTATTTATTTAATTTAATTAAAACAGTACGGCCGAAGTCAATTACATCTGTCTGTTACGCTTTCCCGCTTAAACCTCTCAAATGATTTTGATGTAATTTGGCACAGACAATCTTTAGACCCTGAAAAGGACATAGGCTACCTTTTATTGCGAAAAAAAGACGCAGACGAAGTCGCGGGTACCAGCTAGTAAAATATAAAACAATAAATAAAATTAACAACAGACAATTGACAAGTCGTACAGGGCTTTCAGGGGTCATCTAATAAGTATTACACACATTCATCTCACAGAATTTCATACATTCTGATAGTAAGAAGTATGTTTGGGGAAGACCCCAAACATATCAAAATCAGAGTACAATTGTGTTAGAGAAAAAGCGACAAATCGTCTCCTGCTGTCTTCTTTGGTTATAAAATATATTTGATTTTTTAGGTTTCCCTTTACCTCTTGTCACTTACACCACACACACAGAGTCTCACAGTGTGTAGTTACGCGTGAATTTATTCGCTTGCCAGACATTGTTACAGGCAGTTGCGAAATTAAGCTCTGCTGTATGTGAAGCGAGGCGGTGCTATAGATACGCTGATAATGATCTACGAGAATTATGTGGATAATTATTGCGAAATGTTAAGTACATAGATCCAGTGGTAGCTCCAAATTTGTAAGAGTTGTAGGGCGCGGTTTCAAACCCAACTAGGCCCATTATTTCGTGCAATTTATTTCATCATCTCCGCTCTCAAAACGGCAAAGGAAAACATCGTGAGGAAACCGGCATGTCCTAAAACCAAAAATTAGAAGATATGTGACATCCACCAACCCGCACTGGGCCCGCGCGGTGGATTACGACCCATTTCCTCTCCTAGAGAGGAGGCCTGAGTCCCAGCAGTGAGAACATTAAAAAAGGCTGATGATGAGCATTTTTGTTACAATAGCACCTCATTAAAATATTTTTACTGCTGGGGGACAAGCGTTCTTACTTTGAGAGAAAGTGAGATGTAAACCCACCAAGCATACTAATCGTGCCTGTGTTTTTGCTACGGGTGGTACGGAACCCTTCGTGCGCTAGCCCGACATGCACTTGGCCGGTTTTTAGGGTTCCGTACCTATAAAGAAAAAGCGGAACCTTTATAGGATCACTTTGTTGTTCGCCTGTCTGTCTGTCAAGACTTTTTATCTTGACCGGTTTTTTTGATTAGCCACCGCCGGGCGCAATTTTAAAGTCGTATTCTTTATAATATCTGCCGATACTTCGTTTGAATCTCCAGTGGTGCAACCGACCACTCGGGTACCAAAGTTCTGTTCCTATCCCGATAAAGATCGCCATTAGTTAACACATGCGCTCTACGAGAGCGTTAAGATACCATCTCTCGCACACTAGATGTGTATCGCGATGTTTATAGCTTATAGCTTTCTGTATCGCTCGCGCCATCTGTGATGGTTTGTACGAAAATGTTCGTACAGTAAACGAAAGATGTTTATATAGGCCTACTATTCATTTACGCGTATTCGTAATTATACATTTGGTGTAAGCCTGCGTGAAGCGACCGTATAAAACTATAGCCTGCTGTTCACGGACGCGTAGCTTCATAGACGCGTAAATTCACAGACACATATTGCTCATTATACGCCTACGGGAAGCTGCTGAACAAAATTATAGTATTATTTCTATTAATTGTACAACCCTAAATCTATCTCCTTTCACGCAGTCCATCCAAAGGTTGTCTGTAAGAGATTGTCCTGTGCGATAAGACCGCCCATTGTGCCCTTATTTTAATGTTTGTCCTATATACATTTGTAATAAATACGGTGTACAATAAAGTATAAATAAATAAATATAGCCTACTTTCCACGGACGCGTATTCATCGTATACCCTTGGTGTACGCGTGCATGAAGCAACCATACAAAACTGGTCTACTGTTCACGGACGCGTAGCTTCATAGACGCGTATTCGTAATTATACGCTTGGTGTGCGCTTGAGTGAAGCGACCATACATGGGATAAATCATCAGATGATTTCCTACATAAAACAAATAAATAAATAAAATTTCATCACCACAGCTCCCAAAACATCGTGAGGTAATCGGCATGCTCTCGAACTAAAAATTCAAAGACATGTGACATCAACCAACCCGCGCCGGGTCCGTATGGTAGATTACGGCTTATTCTCTCTCCTTGAGAGAAGGCCGAGAAGCAGTGAGAACATTATAAGGCTGATGCTATGAGCCGACTGGAGCAACCTTAAATGAATGCACCTAAGCATAACGGTAACAAACGTATTACTAACAAAATTACCGACGCAAAGAAATCAACTAACAGTATTAAAATTCATGAGTTATGTATCTTCTACTTTTTCTGGTGATTAACGATTTATTGTTACGAATCCGCAAAAGAAACTGTGAAGACTGCCATACACGTGTTTTTTTTTTTTTTTTTTTTATGGTAGGTGAAAATCATCCAATGACGAAACCCGCTCTTGGGTGGAGCGGGAGACTAGTGTCAGACTCTTACTGACTAAAAAACCTACCCCGTACCTTCCTTGCCCTATTCCTGGAGTCGAGGTAACAGTTTCCCACTTCCCTCTAGACTCCGGGAGGCTTCGACCCTGAAGGGCCCCTGCAGTTTGCTGACAACTCCTTGAGGCGCGCGGGAACGGTGCGCGCCGTTGACGACTAGGACTCGGTCTTACAGACGACCGGACGGCGAGCTACCCATTGCTCACCGTCCGCGAGCCAGTGTCTACGGTGGCCGGATATCGGCAGGATCGCGGCGGCGACGGCTACGGCGAGTACGCCGTTGCCTTTGCCTTATGCGGTCGGCCTCCTCCTTTACGAGCATTACTGCTTCGCAGAAGGAGGCGACCGCCCGCCATTCCTCTTCGCTGCGGACCATGGCCTGAACCAGGGCCCGGCGCGAGAGGTCGCCGCCGATACACGTGTAACTTCGTGTTCTATTGAGATAGAATGTTTTTTTACAAGCTTTTTATTAGCTTGCAATGTAACTATGTATGTTCGGCTCAAATCTTGCAACTCAATTTTGAAGCAGATTTCTTCACCCGATTGAGCTCCAATTCTGCGTGCAAGTGTACCTAAATCGCATGACAATGCAATATTATGATAACATGCAGCTGATCTGATGATGGAGCTGCCTAGCTGGAAGGTAGTTATAAGAGCTCAGCAATAAAACAACTCAACCTTATCGTGTTTGGGCTCATTGGATTTGTATTGACGAGTACTTTGATTGTATATGGTAGTCAGGGGAGCGTTCAAGTATTACGTAACGCAATTTTTCAAGTTTTTTACCCCCCCTCCCCGCCTTGTAACGCACGGTAACGTTTTTCTGTACCCCCTCCCCCTTTCTAAACGTTACGTAACACTCAAGTGACCATTTTTACCTAAACTTTTCTTTATTTTTCAGCTTTTTTTAGCCGTTGTCGTCGACCAGACTAATATAATCGAGGGATTCCTAAATGAAAAGCACCACGTAAATAAAAAGGGTTGCTAATTTGGGAGTTTTGATTCCCTAATTTTTTATTTAAAAAAAAAAACAATGTTACGTAACGTGTTGTAAGAAAGACCCCCTCCCACCCCTGTAAAGCATCGTAACATTTTACGAGACACCCCCTCCCCCCCAAATTGCGTTACGTAATACTTGAACGCCCCCCAGGGTCTGATGGTGGTGTTGGAAGGTGGCCATAGGAACTTCGTAATTCAATTAGATAACCCTAACGTGTTTGTAATTTTCGGAAAGGTCTCTCTATGAGTATTAATAATAAAGGTATATACTGAGCTATAAAAGCTTGTCATGAAAAAATGTTTTTTAATTGAAAACTTGTTAACGACCGGTCTTGTGCGTTTCACATCCATCGGATTTCCGCAAGCCTCACCATAAACTTGTAATGATAATGATAAATCATGAAGTGCATTAAAAACAGTCGTTTAATACACTTAACGGATCCATAATACACATTTTTTTACATTGTGAAAAGAAACAGCAGGGCCGAAGACTATTAGGGCCATGGACCAGCTTCTGAGCGGAAGGTCCGGCCCTGACATCAAAGGCGAAAAAGGAAGTTGGTGGATTTTTTAGTCAACGAAAGACACTATCTCGCTTCGCCTAAGGGCGAGAGATAGTGGAGAATTTTCAGCCAGCACAAAAAAAGACACATAGTTCAGTTGAAATAGCTACACACAACAGCTGTAATTTAGTTACTTCTTGCGCTATTTACTTATTTATGATGTAAAATTAAGTTTTTACTTGATTACATTGTACATTACAGGAATTGTAGTGTTATGAATTTTTTGATGAGAAGCCGCGCCTACTGTTACAATGAACTTATCAGAGTGAAAACAGGAAATGGGCCATTATCCACCACGCGGGCCCAGTGCGAATAGGTGGATGTCACAGGTCTTTGAATTTTTAGTTCTAGGACATGCCGGTTTCCTCACGATGTTTTCCTTCACCGTTTTGAGAGCAGTGGTGATGAAATAAATTACACAAAGCACGGCAGGCTGGGGTTCAACCCGCGACCTACAACTCGGTTTTTGCACTCCGTCTGTTCTGTGAGCAGTAAATTAAAATTTGAGCTCATTCATATATCAGCAAACTGTGGGATTTTAATCCATCATGGAAGTTAATGCCATCATAAAATTGGTTCTCACATTCATGACTTTCACTCCAGTAAAGATCGTCAACGTGAAACTAGAATCCATCGATGTATATAATACTAGCTTTTGTCAGCGGCTTCGCCCGCGTACATAAAATATAGCCTGTCACTCAGGAATAAAGCAGCTTTCTATTGTTGCTAATTTTTTTTCCAATCGGACCAGTAGTTCCAGAGATTACCTCCTACAAACAAAAAAACAAACTTTACCTCTTTATTATATTAGGTTAGGTTAGGTAAAAATCATTGAATGAAGATTCCCGCTCTTCGGCGGGCGGGAAACAGTGTCAAACTCTTACTGACTAAAAAAACCTACCCCATTCCTTCCTTGCCTTATTCCCAGGCCCTGGTGTTACGCTTTCGCATCAACCCTTGGCCCAGGAGACTTTGACCCTGTAGGGCCCTAACAGTTTGCTGACAACTCCTTGAGGCGCGCGGGAACAGTGCGCGCTGTCGACGAATGTACTACACACTAGATTAGGCGTACTGTACAGACACTTTTCTTGACTTAGGTGATCTGCAAGCCATACTTACCTTTACATTGATGACATTTGTGCAGTTTTGACGTTTACGCAGTATGAGACGCTGTAAGCTTTAAAAGTTTTGTTAGACGACATGATGCCAATGAAGCGCTGCAGCGGACTTTTGTATTAACTTTTCAGTATTTTATTGCACCGGGACAGATGGGCGAAAATAGTCACTCACTCGACACCTGAGGGAGGTCGACGCCGTCCAGGTCGTCCGAGGCGAGGGTGGAGTGACGATTTCATCATGTTCGCTGGGCAAACATGACCGGAGGTCGCTTTAGACCTCTGCCTTTTTCCTTCCAAACCTCTCTAGGTTTGGAAGGAAAAAGGGGAGGCCTCTGCCAAGCAGTGGGACATACAATAGACAATTTAAAAAAAAAATTGATTGAAAAAAGTTTCTATGAAAGTGCTTGTCTATCGCTAGCATATAAGTCGAACAACTACACGTATTTGAATTGCAAATCATTAAATTGCGTACAATAATAAAACACAGAATCTGTAACTAATTCCAAATGCATGTAATCCAATTAATACCTTGTCTAGCAATTACTGATTCAGTAATTTGTTTATAACGATTTACTTAGTCTAGTTAAGATTGTGTAACCAAATGAATTTTACCGTCGGACATTCGTACGGCAAATATCCACCCTTACGTTGTTGAGACACCTGCGGCCCGGACTAAGCGTTTTGCCTCGTCGTTTACAACGCGTACATCGAGGGACTGGAACAGTTTGCCGACTGCAGTCTTTCCGTCCGAATATAATTGCAAGGCTAGAGTGAATAGGCTCTTAACAAACTACCATCAACGATTGCATCACTGCTTACCATCAGGTGGTATCGCAGTCAAGCACTAGTTTATTGCAATTTACAAAAAAAAAGGCTTTTAAAGTGCTTCTAGTTCTCCTTTTCGAATTCTGTTTTTAAAAAGGTCATTTTAAGGGACTATGTAGGTATATGTTCGGGACTTTCTTCTAGCCAAGTTACAATCGTTTCATTTCGATTCTCTTGCGTCGAACGCCTCGAGCAGGCCACGCCTTCTATTCCTTTTTACAAATGTGGGCATCTATGGGACTTTAATACTTTGACGGAAAAGATAACCATCGACTCGAAAAGCAGAAGATGCTCACCCATCAAAAGTCCCACCTCAGCTAGTTACTTAACCCAATCTAAACGACTAAGTATTTATTTTTTAGCCTTATCTTTTTTTTTTAAATATTTCTTATATTACCATTTCATAGATCAAACTTAAAATGTAATTGTCTTACTGAGAGTTGTGATTATTTTTCTTGTATTTTTATATAGCCTCTTTCCTCCTCCTCTTTTATATAATGTGAATGTAAGAACATTGTAGACCAAATCTTAGAGTAATTCCTACCATTTTTACGGTGCGAGTTCAATATTGACTGGACTGCACTGTCGTTACATAATTTCTTTGTTAATAGTGTAATATGAAAATATTATAACAAACCATTACCTATTTTAAATTAGCGACCTCTCTTCCTCTTGAATCACTGTATCTATTAAAAAAGGCGCATCAAAATCCGTTGCGTAGTTTTAAAGAAGGGACAGGAAGCGACTTTGTTTTATACTATGTAATAAAGAGTGTCTTGCCGGTTCTTCTCCATAGGAAAAGACCAATTTGACTTTGACACTAGACTTTGATTTGTCGTATCAATGATATTGATCCTTCAAGCTAAAGGGGCCCCATGGGACTAGCTACAACACTGCTAAAGAACTACGTATCAGAGGATGCATCGAAGCCCATATGGACCGATGAACTGGTAAAGGTCGTGGGAAACCGACAGATGCAAGACGCACAGGACCGATATTTATGGTGTTACTTTGGAGGCCTGTAAGGACGGTTTTGAGGACGGCAGTGCTCTCAAAACGGTGAAGTAAAACATCGTGAGGAAACCGGCATGTCCTAGAACCAAAAATTCGAAGACATGTGACATCCACCAATGCATTGGGCCCGCGTGGTGGATTATGGCCTATTCCCTCTTCTAGAGAGGAGGCCTGTGTCCCAGTAGTGGGAATATTAAAGAGGCTGATGGTGATGATGAGGACAGTTTTGTTTCTAAAATTGTGGTGCTGCCTTTCTCCTAAAGCTTATGATACAATATGTACCTTAAATTATATACAACGTTTTATCGACTAAGACATAATTCTGTCGTCAAATCAGTTAATTATTATAAATTATAATCTACGTGCCCCTAAAGGCTGTATACTAATAGGAGGTAATGACGCGGACATAGTCATAAGCGGAAGCGGGTGGTACTTTATTTAGCTTTTAGGTTTCATTATGTAGGATGTTTGCCTTCTGGGACAAAGGGTTGATGCGAAAGCGTATTTCCGGAGCCCTGGGGCCAAAGCAAGGAAAGAACGGGGTACTTTGTTCAGTCAGTAAGAGTCTGAAATTGTTTTAAGATTCCACCCAAGAGCGGGCTTCGTCATTGGATGATTATTATCTGCCATAAAAAAAAAAAAAAAAAACTATATGGGTTGTTGGACTTATCCAAAATATTCTGGCATATCCAAAATCAGAAGGGACAAGACGGACAATTTGTTGCAGAAGCTCAGGCAGTAATCCCCTTTCCTATCTTATAGTATTTATAACTTTAATTTTGTGCATTGTAACTCATGATATGATTTAAAAGTGTCCATGGAGTTTCAAAAGAAAAATATCGTAACCTCTATCAGATCCTTATCGGATCACTTTGTTGTCAATCTGTCTGTTGTCAACGTAAGCTTATAGCTTTTTTATGGCAGGTAAAAAATCAGCAAATGACAGGTAAAAATCAGCGAGTATCAGACTCTTACTGACTAAACACCCCACCCCGTTCCCTCTTTGCCCTTAGCACTGTGGCCAAGCCTTCCATTCAGAAAGAGACCCTGGGCCCCAGTAGGCTTCGACCCTTTTGCAGAGTCCCTACGATCAATGACTGTAGTCAGAGAGAGCATTTCATGGCATATTTAAAACAAGTCCTAAAATGGTTTATTTTATTTTAAGTTAAACAATCTCCAAAATCGCTCCCCTTCTCTCAGCACACTACCTCTAATCCTAAGATTAAGTTATAAATAAGTATCACGGCGACTCTAACAGCGCCATAAGTTATATTTAAGTTAAATAAGCACGGGTGATGTCACTTAGTGCGTACGGGAAATCGTTGGGTAATAGTTACGATTAGTGCTAAGTTTCTGACTAGCCTAACCATTAGAACTGAAATTTTGCGACACTGTTCTAAATCCAATATGGCTAAACTTCAATGACGGAAGATAAACTTTCATTTAGTTTCATCTGCCCTGATGTTTGTGATCAAATCTTGTGCATTAAATTAATAAATTTGTTTACATTAAAACGGTTTTACATAACTATAAAAAAACTTCTATACGAAACCTAACTAACTAACCTACATATAATACAAAATATACAAAACACACTTAGGCGTCAAAGTACTCTTCCACATCGCTGTCATCTGGAAATGTGGCAATGCTAATTCTCTGAGCGAAGAAAGTTCCAGCCCCCTAAATTAAATTTGATACACTTCTCGATTACCGATTCATCATCATCATCATCATCATCATCAGCCTTTTTAATGTTCCCACTGCAGGGACACAGGCCTCCTCTCTAAGAGAGGGGAATGGGCCGTAATCTACCACGCGGGCCCAGTGCGGGTTGGTGGTTACCGATTGAGCTGACATTTTGCATGCCTATGTCAATCAGAGAGCAGTGGTGGCCGAGTGGTAACGGCCCCGACTTGCGGGTTCAAACCCAGCCAGGCGCATTACTTTGTGTAATTTATTTCATCACCACTGCTCTCAAAACGGTGAAGGAAAACATCGTGAGGAAACCGGCATGTCCTAGAACCAAAAATTCGAAGACATGTGACATCCAACAAACCGCACTGGGCCCGCGTGGTGGATTACGGCCCATTCCCTCTCTTAGAGAGGAGGCCTGTGTCCCTGCAGTGGTAACATTAAAAAGGCTGATGATGATGATGTCAATCAGATGACAATTCTTAACTATTATTTCGTGGAGTTGATCTGATGATGAAACCGGAAGGTGACCATAGGAACTCTGTAACTAAACGACACAACCCCATCGAGGTTGGGCTTGTGATTTGTTTTTACAAATTTTAATACTTAGGTACTCGAAAACTTGCTTTTATTTACTGCTTTTAGGTACGCACTTTCACAAAAATACAAAAATAAAGGTTTTAAAAAAATTAATGCAGTTTGCAGTTGTTATCGCTGAGAAAATCTGTTATACAACAATAAGAACTGCAACAATACAGTTCTTATTGTTGTGTTATTGGCATTATTTTTTTAAAACCTTTATTTTTGTATGAGTTTTCAAGCGCTAAAATTCGCAGTGCCTAACTGCAGACTCACTAAGATCCGACGACCGTACTGTACCAATTTTATCATGAAAAGTAGCCGCACCCATTTCTTTTTTTACGGTCGTAACACGAATATATAAACTGCACCTAAAAGTAACAGTTTAGGTAACATCACTTGCATCTAGGACGAGATGCTGCGCACACGGTTGTTGATAGTGATGTGAAAGTTTGTTTATCGATAAAGGTTTTATCGATAAATAAGGTCTTGATTGAATCTCGTTTATACATCTTTCAAATCTAGAACGAGAGGTTGTCTCTATCGAGAGCTAAAGATATTATCATAAAATTGAGAAGCCTTTCAAAATAAGTTCTATTTTCATCTCAATGACAATCAATGCCAAGCTTTGTAAAATGATAGTGTTTTTGACCAATGGAGATTAGATTGCATTGAAAAGTACAGGAGGACCCTATCGGCAAACCAGAGCATGGTTAAAACGCTTGCTGTTTCGTTTCACAAAACTTTTTCCGAGAAATATGTGATTTTTTTAAGAATAATTTTGTTTAAATGTTTTTGATTACGGTTTCCGTAGATATTGTCTATTTTCTTTACTGTTTTAATTTAATAGATAAAGTAAAGATAGTGGTGCAGTTTAGGGTATTTTTTATTTTTCTTTTTTATGCATATCTTTTGTTTTGTTTTTTTTTTTCTTATTTGTTTGTACATTATGAAGGAGCAAAGTTCAAGGCAAATAGCAGATTTTCAGAGGTTGTACTGAATTAGTTTTACTCAAAATAAAAAATCTAGAAAAAAAATATCGTCATAATCGTGTAACAGCGGATGTATTAAAAATAATGAAAATGTATCTGGGGTCGGACGCTTTAACAAGTTATCACAATTATCTGTTTACAAAGGATAACTACGCCAGAATACTTCATAAATGAATTAGCCGTAAATGACAAATAACTGACAAATCAGTCGCAAAATAACTACTTTTTCTTGTCATTGACGTAATACTCATTAATCAGCAATAACTTCACAATGAAAATATTCGTAATATCGGCCGTAATTCGTATTTATCGAAGCATTAACAAGAACTTTTAATTAATCAAGGTGACAATCGTCGCATGTCATGATATAATTATCTGATGATATCGACAAATCAATATGTATTGACTGGCCTGTCAGTCTAGTAGTTAGTGACCCTGACTGCTATTCGGGAGATCGTCGGTTCGATTCCCACCCAGGACAAATGTTTGTGTGATGAGCACGATCATTTGTTCTGGGTCTGGGAGTAATTTATCTACAATATGTATGTATTTAGAAATATATAAGTATGTTTATCAGTTGTCTAGTACTCATAACACAAGCTCTGCTTAGCTTGAGACTAGACGGCGTTGTGTGATGGTTCTCGAATATTATATTATATATTATAATATTGACATTTGAGGTATATGGTTTGCTGGAATCCGATAAATGCAAGACGCAAAGGACCGGTCGTTGTGGCGGCGCTTGGGGGAAGCCTATGTCCAACAGTGGACGTCTTGATCATGATGATAAGAGGTATAAGAATACTTCTCTTACCAGATAAGGTTGGTGGATCGGGAGAAGGAAAAAATCAGGGCTCTCGAGGTTTCCGAAACTTTTGCCGAATCAAAAAACGTTTTTTTTTTGGACGTAACTACAAATTTTCGGTTTTGTAGTAAACAGACACTGACACAGGGAGTAAGTTGGCTCGTTAGGTCACCAGCAGTTAAATTCAATTGAATTTAAAATATATACGTCTTAAATTTTTTTAGAAGAGCGAATGCGCCATAATTCTCCACTCCACGCGAGCCCAGTACGGATTGGGATGTGTATGTCGCATGTCTTCGAATTTTTGGTTATTTATATTTGATGTCCGTACCTGTTTCCTCACGATATTTTCCTTTATCGTTTTGAGAGCAGTGGTGATGAAGTAAATTATATAAAATAATGCACCTGCCTGGGTTTGAACCTACGACATATACCTCGTAAATCGGGGCCGTTACCGATCATCCAGAATTATAATCTGCAAGCTATTTACACTTTTTTTATGCTTGAAACAATGTACAGAATCCGGTCGTAGTAATTTGCACATTCAACGCGGTCAAATAGTTAAAATTGTATAAAAATTCAAGAGCAGTCAAACGTCTTATTGTTTTATTTTTAATCGATTACCTTGAATAGAATTTAGGTCGTTATAACAATTTAAAAGATTATATCACGACAGTTTTTGTTTTAGAGTTAGTTTTTCACTTAGTCACGCAAAGTGTTTATTTACACTAAATTGAGATTCCGTTCTGGAAATTTAAAACACGACAGTAATTTTTTATTGGTAAGACATCATGCAACTTTTTAATCACTTACTTATCAAAGATGACAGTGTTTTAAGAGTTCTGTACTTGAAAGGGAAAAATACGGAACTTTTATAGGATCACTTTGTTTTATTTTTGTCTGTCTGTTAATACCCCTTATCTCGGAAACGCGTGGCGCGTGGCGTGGCGCATATTTTCAGGTTTACGTTTGGTTAAAGCTGTAAAAAAATTAAACTTTTAAGTTAACGAAACAAAGGTCGTTGGTGACGCAAAAGAACGCATCTCAAAAAAACAAAATTCAAAACTTTCTGCAAGGCTTTTAGTCATTTCTTTTTTTTATCATACCTTGAAAAACTAGCAAAGTAGTATAACCAACCGTCTCATTTGTAGACTTTGATGTATGTTACAAGTGAGCCAAAACGTCGCACCACAAGTCACACAACCTTTTTATCGATATCGATAACTTACCCCTATAGATATATGTCCCACCACTACTCGCAATTCAAAGAACGGTAACATCACGGGCGCGGCAGATGGACTGCGCTCGCGCATCGTGTTTACACACACATATACATATATAAATATGTATGTGAGTGTGCAGTTTGTAGGTTAATCTTCTGCTTTAAACATGAAAGGTAGCGCTTTGAAACTTGAGGTGATATATGCACTTATATGTGGTTGAGGTGTGTGCAGTCTTTCCGTCCGAATATAATTTGGGTGTCTTCAAGGCTAGAGTGAATAGGCTCTTAATAAACTAGTGCGCCTTACCATCAACGATTGCATCACTGCTTACCATCAGGTGGGATTGCAGTCAAGCACTAGTTTATTGCAAGTTAAAAAAAAAAAAAACTCTTGAGCCCCAAGCGAACGACGGCTTTCGTACACTTATTGTCTTTATATTATGTCTCTAATAACAGTTATCGAAAGATTAATCTTTCGAATAATTTTTCTTACATATCACTATCACTACATACCTAGACACAAAGACCTACCTAGAAACAAAGTCGCTTCCCGCTGTCTGTTCCTATGTATGCTTAGATCTTTAAAAATACGCAACGGACTTCATGCGGGTTTTTTTAATAGATAGTGTGATGGAAGGTTTATATGTATAATACATGCATAATATATTGAATATCAGCACTGCACCCGTGCGAAGCTGGGGCGGGTCGCTAGTTTAAAATAAAGTCTTTGCCCATTCGATGAAACTTGATATGTAGGTATATAAGGAGTAATGCAAAAGATTTGTTATTTTTTGATGATTATAGACTGCCATATGAAAAACTTTTTTTTTACGTTATGGGATAAAAAAAAATACCTTAAAAAACGCTCAATAATGTTAACTCGGTATTTAACCGAATGGGGCGAAATCACGCACGAAAGTCGGTGTTCACTTGGGGATTAAAGAGTTTAAAAAAATATTAAAATATAATTATTTTTAGTATTTAGGTATGTGCGAAATCAAAATATGGGTCGTTTTGATTTCGCACATAAATACTAAAAATAAAGTTATATATAAAAACATCCCGATTCCTTTTATTACTTCACCGACCTTCAACAAACAAATATAATTATAAATAATAATAATTAAAACGTGAACACAAGAATTTTAATTTTAATACCATAAGTGGTTACTGCAATTTGTATGGAAAACAATAATTTTTATGGCACTTATATAATTGTAAAATAATAACAAAAACTGGTGCATTTAAAATTTAAATACATATTTAATTTAAGTAGGTATTAAAAATACCATAAGTACTTAATTTTTGGGATTCCGTATCCGAACCTCTGAACACAGCATGCAGCACTTTAATATCGTGGTCTTTTTTCATCATCATCATCATCATCATCCTACCCTTATCCCATTTTATTTGGGGTCGGTGCAACATGTTTTTTTTTCCCACTCTGTCCTGTCACCCGTCACACTATCAGTAACTCCCTTTTCTTTCATATCACCCCTCACACAATCCATCCATCTCTTCTTTGGCCTCCCCCTTCCTCTCCATCCATCCACGTGTAAACTCAGAACTCTTTTTGTGACATGCGTTTCATCTCTCCTCTTCACATGTCCATACCAAGACAAACGATTTCCTTTCAACTTTTCAGTCACTGGCGCCACTTTCAGACTTCCTCTAAAATATCGTGGTCTTTTTTATGGTGGGAAATTATCCAATGACGAATCCCACTCTTGGGCGGAGTGGGAAACAGTGGCAGACCCTTACTGACTAAACGACCCACCTTTCCTCTCTGCCTTAGTTCCAGGGCCAAGGTGTTCCGCTTTTACATCAATCCTTGGACTCAGAAGGTTTCGACCCTGCTGGGCCCCTACAGTTGTTGACAACTTGAAGCGCATGGGAACAGTACGCGCCATCGACTTGGTCTCGGTCCGGACGGTTACCGGTTGGGCTGACAGCAAGCTACCCATTGTTCGCCGTCGCGGCGTCGACTCCTGCGTCATTCGATGATTTTTCCAATCATAAAAAAAATGTGGAGCCGGAATAAAAAGCTTTTTATAACTGTGTTTTCCTGTATGTGGTCGCCTCCTCAGAATCTCTGGGTCCTATCAACTTCATTATCGATGTTCATGACACGTCTTATTCATTTTAAAACAAATTATTTGAAGCTCGTCTTTAACTGTGTTTGACGTAATTACCTTTTATTTTTAAAACAGCGCTCTAACAAAAACTAAATGACGTATGAAATAATACTAACGCACTTATAATATAGTACACACGGCAAAGTAGATTGGTACAATATGGCCGTCGGATCTTAGCGCGTTTGAAGTTAGGCTCTACGAATATTAGCGCTTGAAAACTCGTACAAAATAAAGGTTTAAAAAAAATAAATGCCAATTTGATAACAGTTTTTAACAGCAATAACAACTGCAAATTACATTTATTTGTTTAAACCATTTATTGACGTGACAACGTCTTAAATTAGGTTGCGGCTGGGAGTCACTTATGAAAAAGTGTAACGCTCGGTAACGTTACGATGAGTCACCGAACGAGAGAGAGGCCCGCCGAATGCCTTGCGTCTCTCTCCCACTCAACTATGATCGGTCTGCCGCGCGCGCAGCACTAGAGAATTAGGACGTTGTCACGTAAAATCTTCGCCCGTAAAACCGACTTTACAGGCAACCATTTTTTTTTTTACCAGTTTTCAAGCGCTAAAATTCGCAGAGCCTAACTTTAGATGCGAAGATCGGACGGACGTATTGTACCTAGATTTTTTCATGTAGAACGTGAAGGTGTGTCAGACTTTTACTAACTTAAACAACATGTTTGAGTCCTCTAAGAACTCTGCAAAGCGTTTCCTTCTCAAAAATTCCCCGTGGGCTTAGCGAGCATCGGCCCTGCTGGGCCCTGAGGTGTTAACGCCTAACGCTAGAGTCTCGAGTTCGGTCAGTCGGATAGCGAGCTACCTACTCATCGTCCATAAGTCCGCACCCAGGCAGCTCCTGTCGTGTTAGCGCCTGTTAAGTCTTGTGAATGTTCGTTCTCTTAAGCTTGCGGCTTTCTCCTTTTTTGCAGCATTGCAACGTAACAGAAGAAGGCGACTGCATCCCATTTTTTCTCACTGCTCCTGATCCCTGGATCAGGTCAAGGTCCGGGGCGAGAAAGATCGGCGGCGGCGACTTTTCGCACCCAGTCCAGAAGAGTCATTCATATGAAGGCGTAGAAACGTATCTACTTTGCCAACTGTACCATTAAAAGAAACTTAGGTACAAAACTGTATTTAAAATCTCCGTATAGGTATGAACAAAAACTACGGATATCCCCACCAAGATGAAACAAATATTTAATGATGACTCCGCGATAACTGGTCGCCTTTTTTTACAAAACTCGTGTGAACTCTTGTGGTCTTAGATTTTGATTACTAACCGTTATAGTTTGCGTACATTAATACCTGCCATAGTTTAACAAGTTTTCAATGAAAATATTTTTTTTCATAACAAGCTTTTATAGCGGTGGTCTATACTTATATAAATAAAACTCGTCAAGACGATTCACACGAGCCCAAACTCGACGTGGTTGTGCCGTTTAATTACAGAGTTCCTATGGCTACCTCGTGATTCCATCATCAGATCAGCTCCATGTCATCATAATATTGCATTGTCATCCGAACTAAACGTGTATACCAAATTTCAGCTCAATCGGAAACCGGGAAGTGGATCAAATTTAAGTTGCAAGATTTGATTACAGAACGACAGACAACGGGACAGGTGAAACTAAATAAAAGCTTGTAAAATGGTGGACCGACGATCTGGTGAAGGTCGCGCGAAGCCGCTGGATGCGGACAGCACAGGACCGATCGTTGTGGAGATCCTTAGGGGAGGCCTATGCCCAGCAGTGGGCGTCGCTCGGCTGACATGATGATGATGATGATAGTTTAAAATTATTTATTGTATTTTATTTAAATTGCAATAAACTAGTGCTTGACTACGATCCCACCTGATGGTAAGCAGTGATGTAATCGTTGATGCATCAAAATAAATTTGTAACTAGTACTAATATGTCTTCTTTTGCGAAGCAGTAATGCTGGCGAAGGAGACAGCCGCACGCGTAAGGGAATGGACATTTTTAGGGTTCCGTAGTTAACAAGAAACCCTTATAGTTTTGCCAAGTCTGTCAGTCCGTCCGTGCATAATCTCAGCGACCTTTAGCACTAGAAAGCTGAAAGGTATCAATATGTATATTAATCAGGCCAACAAAGTGCAAAAACCAAAAATAGTATTGTTTTAGGGTACCTCCCCTACACGTAAAGTTTTTTTTTTTATTTCTACCATAACGTGTACTATATTGTTGGAAAGGTAAGTATTTAAAAATGATTAAGGGTTTGGTACTTTTTTTGATAATGTAAATATTTTTGGAAATAATCGTTCCAAAAGTAAAAAACAGAGTCCCTCCCTCTCTAACTTTTGAACCATAAGTTTAAAATAAGGAAAATATGAAAAAAAAATCTCAAAGTAGAACCTTATTAAGCCTTTCTTCCTAGAAAGGCTTTAAAAAAATAAAAAAATCTAGAAAGGCTTTTTAAAATAATTTTCCTAAATTATTTTGAACTTGATAGGCTGAACAGTTTTTGAAAAATTGCGCAGTCTATTGATTGTTTTCCATACAGGCCACTGCTGATCGCATCGAAGTGGCAGATGTTCCTGGGTTGAACAAAGTCGGGCGGTGATATTAAGTGGAGTTTCCCGAACAACTTATATCTAAGTTCCGAATCTGCCGGGGCCGAGGGTTGGTGCGCAAGCGTTACACCGGGGCTCTGGCAATAAGGCAAGGAAGGCACGGGGTAGGTTTTTTAGTAAGTAAGTGTCTGACACTGTTTCTCACTCCGCTCAAGAGCGGGATTAGTCTTTCGATGATTTTTACCTACCATAAAAAAAAATCTAGGTTTCAAATAGCCTGTGTGCGGCAAAGCAAGGTAAAAGAAGAGAGAGAGAGTATCATCATCATCATCATCATCATCATTTCAGCCGAAAGACGTCCACTGCTGGACATAGGCCTCCCCCAAGCGCCGCCACAAAGACCGGTCCTGTGCGTCTTGCATCTATCGGCTTCCAGCAACCCTGACCAGGTCATCAGAGAGAGTATAAGTTTATTAAAACCCTCAACGATTCGTAGTTTATTAAAACTAGTGCGTAACAGATAAAGCTTGTAATATCAACACCGAATTCTCACCAGGCAGTCGCTTGAACAGGTTCTAAGATATAGCCCTATTCCCTTTCACTATCACTGCGTTAATTACCGCGGTATACCATGTTCAGTCAGGGAAAGGATTATACAACCAGATAACAGCACACTTTATGTAAATACGAACGTTTACTTTCAAAATGTTGCCCGATCTATATTTTGTAAGGGATTTTATTTACAACTAGCGACCCGTCCCAGCTTCGCACGGGCGCAATGTTGATATTAAATATATTGCATTACTAGCTTTTGCCCGCGGCTTCGCCCGCGTGGTATTGGGGTTGGGGTTGGGGTTTCCGGGATAAAAAGTAGCCTATGTCCTATTCCGGAGTGTATCCTATGCCTGTGCCAAATTTCATCCAGATCCGTCCAGCCGTTTTGGCGTGATTGAGTAACAAACATCCAAACATCGTAACTTTCGCATTTATAATATTAGTAAGATACATATAAACCTTCCTCTTGAATTACTATATCTATTAAAAGTGTAGTTTTAAAGATCTAAGCTTACATAGGGAAGAAGCGACTATGTTTTATACTATGTAATGATGTGAATTGACGCCAAATCACGAACTCTAAGGTGGGCCTTCCTCACTCGCCTATCGTCAACGTCGCGCATGGTTTAAAAGCTTGTTGCTTCATTTAACGCAAAAGTTTTTTATGATGGAAAAATTATGCGAAAAAAAAAACTTTTTACAAAAAAAAAACCGCCTTCAAAAAAAGCCAAACGATAAAAGTTCCTACACTAAAAAGTTGAAAATAAAAATTTGAATTGCTGTAAAGAAACTTAATTTATAGGTAAACTTATTTGACATTAATATTTTGCAAATATTCAAAATTTATTACTTCTTTTTGGAGTCGGTGCCAGCATTTTTATTGTTGAAACTTAATGTTAGGTAGCTTTTTAACCAGTGCCATTTTTCGTACATAATGCTTAAACATTTTCAATGTATATACATATTTATATATATATTTATGTATGTGTTTTTGTGTGTTTTTTATGTGTATGTATATGTGTGTGTTTTTTGTATGTATGTTTATATGTTTGTTTTTTTTTATGTATTTGTCTCTTAATTAAGTATTATATATTTGAGTATGCAAATAGGTACTAAGTAGTTTTATAGTTAAATTAGAGGTAGTTTTTCAAGGGATTGTTGCCCATTCGTAATTCCTTGCCTTGGCTGGCACCGACTCCAAAAATAAGTAATAAATTTTGAATATTTGCAAAATATTAATGTCAAATAAGTTTACCTATAAATTAAGTTTCTTTACAGCAATTCAAATTTTTATTTTCAACTTTTTAGTGTAGGAACTTTTATCGTTTGGCTTTTTTTGAAGGCGGTTTTTTTTTTGTAAAAAGTTTTTTTTATTTGTAGCCGTTTAGTGTTTTTTATTATAATGTGTTATGGCAACGAAGTCAATATCGTTCCTGCATTTCTTTTGAAAAAGTTACCAGTGTCATATAAGTAGGAATACATATTATAGGTACATTGTTACAGTGTAATCGTTTTGATCTCGTGGAGAGATGATATGATGCATGAAATACTTATGATTCATCTCATGGGTACATCTCATAACAGCTCTCATCATCATCATCATTTCAGCCAGAAAACGTCCACTGCTGGACATAGGCCTCCCCCAAACGTCGCCACAACGACCGATTCTGTGAGACTCGCATCCATCGCATTCCCGTGATTCTCACCAGGTCGTCCGTCCACCTTTTGGGAGGTCTTCCAAAGCTGCGTTTTTTGGTGAGCGGTCGCCACTCTAGAACCTTTCGGCCCCATCGGCCATCTATTCTACGAGCAATGTGCCCTGCCCACTGCCACTTAAGTTTGGCAATTCTTCGGGCTATGTCGGTGACCCTGGTTCTCCTGCGCATTTCTTCATTTCTGATTCGAACACGCAAGGAAACTCCGAGCATAGCCCTTTCCATTGCCCTTGACAGCATTGCCCATGAGAGCTCTAATAAGCTCAAACAATGCTAGGATACATTATTTTATTTTGAAGTTCCCATGCCGACCTTCCACCTTCCAGCTTCATCATCACATCAGTTCAATAGTACCTTACAGCCAAAGTGCATCTTATGACAATTCTAACAAGCCCAAACACGGCTAGGATATATTAATTAGTTACGCAGTTCCAGTGCCTACCTTCCAGCTCCATCATCATCATCAGATCAGTTCGATGATAACATTTTCAACATAATTATTTAAGATCATTGGTTTATAGTGCATTTTCATAGTTGCTTAACTACCTTGATTGTGATATCTATGCGAGTGTCAAGTTTCGTTAGCCATTTCTGATCTTCTTCACCAGTTCCACCTCATCAAATGTTACTTTTTGACTGTAAATACTTGAGTTCTCAATGAAAATATAAAAAAAACTATATAGTTGCTTATAATATTTGAGGAGTTCCCTCGATTTCTCATGGATCCCATCATCAAAACTCGATTTTGAAAAAAATGGGACCAATCTGGAAGCATATCCTTTCGAGTACAAAAAAAATTTTGCAAATCCATCCATAAACCACGGAGTTCTGAGGTAACAAACATAAAAAAAAAAAAAAAAATACAATCGAATTGAGAACCTCCTCCTATTTTTTGAAGTCGATTAAAAAGAGACATAACACCTGAAAATTCTCATTAGCATTCGGTAATTCTACGATTTATTCGAATGTTTCACAACACTTTTTCCAGGAAATACTTGTTTTTATTAAACCCTTAACGATTAAAAAAAATACATATCACTTAGAATCTCGATTAAATGCGCTGCGCTTGCGATAATATAGGAGGACATTATGAAGGGTCAAAGTTAACCTAAAATAGCAGATTTTCAGAGGTCTTTACTGGATTACTCTTACACAAATTTATGTTTTGATTTCTATAGAAGCCTAGAAAATATCCACAAGATATCTGTGTATCCTAAATATCTGAAGAAAGATGTGTATTAACATCATAATCACGTAAGAGCGGTTGTATGAAAATGTACGTCGGGTTGGCCGCTCTTAATGCGATCTATTTGACGACATATACTGTATTGTTAATAGCTTTATCGATCTCTCTCTCTCGCATGCCTGATATTTGAACATCTCATGGTAAGGTCTTTATTATAGTAAGCACACACAAATAAGTTGAACCAAAATTACTGTCATTGCTATAGATACGCACAACTCCCTCATTATGGTGGGCAAAAATCAACTAATGACAAATCCCGATCTTGGGCGGAGCGGGAAACAGTGTCAGACTCTTACTGACTAAACACCCTACTCCGTTCTTTCTCTGCCCTTCGCACTGGAACCAAGCCTTCCTTTCAGAGAGAGACCCTGGGCTCCAGTAGGCTTCGACTCTATTGCAGAGTCCCTACGGTGGTTAAAGGGTTGTAAAAAACTAGAAGGTAATTCTTACATCAAAGAATGCCTGTTTCTCTAAAGCGTTCTTGAACCCACTCTCGGTCGTGTCATTGAATAATTCATTGCAATAGGCGGAAATGTCGCCTGGCGTTAGATAATAGAAGCTCAAATTGATACATTCGTGTATATTACGTTGTCGAGGTCGACGGGACAAAACGGATGTGTTCCCGGATCTTGTCGTGGTAATAGTTTAACTATTAACAAACCAATTTTGAAGCAATAAAACTTGATATTGGTCACGGAGATTTTTATTACCATCCAATGCTTTCTGCCCTTTTAGGGCGGTAGGGCCTTTTAGGGCCTTTTAGCACAATCATAGAAACTATTTGTCAAAATACTGAAAAGTTAATACAAAAGTCTGCAGCGCTTCATTGGCATTGTGTCGTCTAACAAAACTTTTAAAACTTACAGCGCTCTCACACTGCGTGAACGTCAAAACTGCAATAATGTCAGCAATAAAAAAGGTGTATGGCATGCAGGTCATCAAATTCAATATAAAGGCTATCACATCGACTTACCTATATCCTAGCAATAGACAAGCACGTTCATAGAAACTATTTGTCAAATTACTGAAAAGTTAATACTAAAGTCCGCTACAGCGCTTCCTTGGTATTGTGTAATCTAACAAAACTTTTAAAACTTACAGCGGTCTTACACTGCGTGAACGTCAAAACTGCACTATTGTCTGGCCTGCACATTACCTAAGTCAAGTCAATCTTTTGCGTAGTACTCGTACATCGTTGAGTAGCTATCACATTCAGATGTCTTCGAATAGATAGTTAGATATACTCGTTATTGTAGGTACACCATAAACACAACTTGGTACCTACATTAGGAGCTTAAAATTACTATTGTGTTACAATGGGCGGCTCTTATCGCTGAAAGCGATTTTTGAAAGACAACCTTTGGATGGATTTGAGAGAGGAGAAAGATACACGGGTAGTTTGTGGCGTACTATTTACATATATATAGCGTTGCCATCCGTCCGGGTTTCCCAGGATTTGTCCTAGTTTAGAGGTCATCCGGGGACCGTCCGGGGAAGGTTTCATTTGTAGACCGAGTTTAAAAAAATAAATTAATTAAAAAATTTTGGGCCGCCCACGAGACACGCACTATGCTCGCATACCACGATTAAAAAGATTTAAAAGATCTCGTTGATATATCCGGCTTTCAGACTCTAAGATCCGGGGTTTTCACGCGTCTTGTCCTGTTTTCCAAATTTTAGATATGGCAACCCTACATATATACAATACATAACTAATGAAATTCATATACTGCAAATAATATATACGTATATAAATATTTATATACACATGGAAGCAGAGAAGCATGTACTTAATGACGCTTAAGAGGAGAGGTAGTGTTCCTTGACCATATTTTTAAAAGTTGTCAACGTTTGGGCCTTTCTTAACGACACGGGCAACTCATTCCACAGCCGCACTGCTTGAACAATAAAAGACTTACCATAAAAGTTGGTGGAGTGGCTTGGCATCTCCAAAATAAATATATAATACTAGCTTTTGTCAGCGGCTTCGCCCGCGTACATAAAATATAGCCTATGTCACTCAGGAGTAGAGCAGCTTTCTATTATTGCTAAAATTTCTCCAATCGGACCAGTAGTTCCAGAGATTACCTCCTACAAACAAAAAAATAAAAAAAACAAACTTTACCTCTTTATTATATTACTAGCTGTGCCCGCGACTTCGTCCGCGTGGAATAGTTATTTTGGGCATCATATTTATTTTTGCAAACAACCTCCTCAGCTTTATAAATTATAGCTGTTTGCCCGTGTCAATTTTTGTTATTTTTTTTTCGTCAATTTTATTTTTTAAAAGAACATAATTATCTAAAAGTACTTCGTAGAGCTACACCTCCCTTGGGCACGCCATAATCTCGGCGGTAAGTCAAAGAGGGGTCTTTGAGGCGTGGTTGGATAGACATCACGGTGTCCTCACTTACGCATGACGCAGGTTCTCACCGAACATGGCAAGTTCAGGAGATTCCTGCGCCGGATTCTTGCGGAAGAGACGCCTGGGTGTCGCCACTGTGTGGCCAGCCAGGAGCACACGGAGGAAATGTGCCCCGCTTGAGAAGGGCGCCGGGCCTTGATTCAGGCCATGGTCCGCAGCGAAGAAGAATGGCAAGCATAAGGCAAGGGCAACAGCGCCCTCGCCGTAGCTGTCGCCGCCGCGATCCCACCGATATCCGGCCACCGTAGACGCTAACTTGCGGACGGTGAGCAATGGGTAGCTCGCCGTCCGGTTGTCTGGTAACAGTCCAGACCGAGACCAAGTCGTCGACGGCGTGCACTGCTCCCGCGCGCCTCAAGGTGCTGACAGCAAACTGTGGGGCCCTTCAGGATCGAAGCCTCCTGCAGCCGAGGGTTGGTGCGAAAGCGTTATACCGGGGCTCTGGGATTATTCCCAGAGAAACAACCTACCCCGTTCCTCCCTTGGCTTATGGCAAGGGAGGAACGGGGTAGGTTGTTTATTCAGTAAGTGTCTGACACTGTTTCCCGCTCCGCCTAAGAGCGGGATTCGTCATTGGATAATTTTACCTACCATAAAAAAACCCCTCCGCGCTGCCTGCAAGCGTAGGGGCCCTTCAGGGTCGAAGACTCCTGGAGCCTAGAGGGTGGTGCAAACTGTTACCTCGACTCCAGGAATAAGGCAAGGAAGGTACGGGGTAGGTTTTTTAGTCAGTAAGAGTCTGACACTGGTCTCCCGCTCCGCCCAAGAGCGGGTTTCGTCATTGGATGATTTTCACCAAAACCCTTCTCGCCCGCCGGCCAGGCAGGCGCAGCGTCATATTTTGCACATCGTGTGGCGCGTGTGAATTTTATTAGGAGTTATTTTAAAATTGTAATATCTTCTAAGATGTTCATTGAAAATAAGTGATGTCAAAGACAATTTTGTTCACAATTACATACTCTTAATCAACAATACATTTATTTGGATAAAGTATAATATTATTATGTTGATACAACTCAAATAATTGGTAATAATGCATTAATTTCGGCCAAATTTGATTCCCATAAAAACGGTTCTAGTGAGTTAATCTTAAAAGATAGACATATACTGTCGCAGACATTTTTTTAGATCATTTTAAGAGGAATAATTCTTTCATACATATTTTTTTGGTATCTTGAACCGTTTACGCAGCGCACGCAACGGAAGCCCTCAAAGATGAATAATTTTCCCCGTTTTTTCCACATTTTCCGTTATTTCTTCGCTTCTATTAGTTGCAGCGTGATGTTATATAGCCTAAAGCCTTCCTCGATAAATGATCTATTCAACACAAAAAGAATTTTTCAAATCGGACCAGTAGTTCCTGAGATTAGCGCGTTCAAACAAACAAACAAACAAACTCTTCAGCTTTATAATATTAGTATAGATGTAGATGTAGATTGGTTTCATCATCATCATCAATTCAGCCGAAAGACGTCCACTGCTGGACATAGGCCTCCCCCAAACGTCGCCATAACGACCGGTCCAGTGCGTCTTGCATCCATCGAATTCCAGCAACCCTGACCAGGTCGTCGGTCCACCTTGTGGGAGACCTTTCAACGCTACGTCTTTCGGTACGCGGTCGCCACTAAAGAACTTTATAATTATATTGGTTTAAGGATGTTCTACCTCACGAATTTAATTAAATTTAGTAATAATGTTATTCATGAACTACTGGTATCTGCAGTCATTACATCGGTTGAGATCCGGCTCCGCACATCCGTGTCGTCTCGTCGGCCTCGAGCTGTTAATTCGCGATTGCTTACTAAAGGTTCCGTACTCCATAATTGTGCTCGGCGCCGATCGACGTATTCCATACCTCAAATGAAAAACCCTTATAGGATGGAGGAAGCCGACCACATAAGGTAACGGCGCTTGCACCCCAGACGCCGCCGGGATTTCGGTCCCGACTTCCAGCCACGAACATTGGGTATCTCGCCGTCCAGTCGTCTGGCAACCGTCCCAACCAAGCCCAGTCGTTGACGGCGCGCACTGTTTCCGCGCGCCTCAAGAAGTTGTCAGCAATCGTAGGGACGTTGCAAAAAAGGTCGAAGCCAACTAGGGCCACGGGTTCGTGTCTGAAAGGAAGGCTCTGGTCCTAGTACTTATGTATGGCAATGTAGGAAAGTGGTAAGTCGTTTAGTCAGTAAAAGTCTGACACTGTTTCCCGCTCCGCCCAAGGGCGGGATTCGTCGAAAAAAGCTCCTTTTTTGTTCGCTGGCGTATTTCTACCACAAAAGCGCGTATATCGCAATGAGGTCCATGGTGTAACCATCACCAGTTACTAGGTAACTTAACGATGGCCATCAAGCCATCGAAAGTGGAGGCAAATGACCGAAACCGGGTGAGTAGCTCGTAGCACACGCAAGTACTTAAGTGGTGACATTACCGAACATCTAATGAGGCAGTTATACGACAGTTTCTGGCCAGAGAAGTGTGAGGGGGGCGGGTCATTATACAAAGTGTAACTGAAATAACGCAATTGAGTATTTTTCGTTGACGTAGAATCTTAATAGGGTGGGTAGATTAGTCAGTAAAAGTTTGACACCGTTTCCCGCTCCGCCCAAGGGCGGGATTCGCCATCGGATGATTTTTCCAAACATTATACGAAGTGTAACTAAAATAATACGATTGAATAGAATAGAATAGAATAATACTTTATTGTACACCAAAAAAAAGCAACAATTTTACAGAAACTTATATGAATGGGTACAAAGGCGGTCTTATCGCTGACAGCGATATCTACCAGACAACCTTAGGATGGAGTATAAGAGCTTGAACTAAAAAAGGGGGTAGTCTATGGTGTACTACTTTAGCAAAACAACATTTCTTTAAAAATAAATTAAAAAACAAAATAAACACGTTACATAGATAAAAAAAATAAACAAGACATAATACATAAGCTTAACAAATAAATAGATATACATGCAGGTATATATAAATATATATATATAGGTATATATATATTAATATAATTATAATTACTTATGTGTTACACAATAAAAAGGAAGCAAAGAAAAAAAGAAGAGAATAAAAGTGCTGGGAAGAATTGAATTTAGATAGAACCTGAATAATATTAGAGACAAAGGTAGTAGCTTTCTCCACTCTGTCACATAAACCTTTAAAGGTTTCAGACAAGTGTCTAATTGGTTTTTATTTATGTAAAATTGTAAACTTATTGAACAATAAAGGAAAAAAAAAATGATTTTTTACTAGGATTTTAAAGGAATCCAGTGACTGAGCTTGCCTGACTGACCTCGGCAATGCATTCCACAATCGCACAGCCTGAACCGTGACAGTGATCGATGTTCTACATTTATTTTTTTATAGGTAATCTATAGGAAGTGGTGACCATCAGCAGTTACTAGGTAACTTAACGATGGACATCAAGCCATCGAAAGTGGAGGCAAATGACCGAAACCGGGTGAGTAGCTCGTAGCACACGCAAGTACATAAGTGGTGACATTACAGAACATTCAGTGGCGTAGCTACCTTGGGGGGCACCCGGTGCGGAAGTTGGTGGTGTCACCCTATCGAAAGTAAAAAGCAATAAATTTTATATGATAAAGGATATTGATCAGGAGGAGAAGGACAAGAGCTGAGCTGAGCTAGTGCTAGTGGAGGAATCCCTGAAAATAAAATTTTTGTACAAGTGATTCTTTTTTTGTTTGTACATTGCTCTGGGTGTCACCCCAAAAAAGGTGACACCGTGGCTCGCCCCCGCCGCCCCCCTTTACTACGCCACTACGAACATCTAATGAGGCAGTTATACGACGACAGTTTCTGGCCAGAGGTGTGTGAGGGGGGCGGGTTATTATACGAAGTGTAACTGAAATAACGCAATTGAGTATTTTTCTACATTTATTTTTTTATAGGTAATCTATAGGAAGTGATGACATTACCGAACATCTAATGGGGCAGTTATACGATAGTTTCTGGCCAGAGAAGTGTGAGGGGGGCGGTTATACGAAGTGTAACTGAAATAACGTGATTGAGTATTTTTCTACATTTATTTTTTTATAGGTAATCTATAGGAAGTGATGACATTACCGAACATCTAATGGGGCAGTTATACGATAGTTTCTGGCCAGAGAAGTGTGAGGGGGGCGGGTTATTATACGAAGTGTAACTGAAATAACGTGATTGAGTATTTTTCTACATTTATTTTTTTATAGGTAATCTATAGGAAGTGATGACATTACCGAACATCTAATGGGGCAGTTATACGATAGTTTCTGGTCAGAGAAGTGTGAGGGGGCGGTTATACGAAGTGTAACTGAAATAACGTGATTGAGTATTTTTCTAAATTTATTTTTATAGGTAATCTATACATCTGTAACTCTCTCAAGAGAATCAAAATTCATAGAGTATTTTCCGTTGACGTAAAATCTTGAATCTTTATCATTTAGAATCTTTTTTTCATAAGTAAGTTCCCTCTCATAGAGAGGAGGCCTGAGTCCCAGCAGTGGGAACATTATAAGGCTGATGCAATGCAATGCATGCAAGGTCGGTACGGAATCCTCAATGCGCGAGTACAACTCGTAGCTACATATACTCGAAAATCCGTCTTGAAACATTGTCCTGAAAAACGCATAAAACTTACGACTTTAAATTAGCGGTTTCAAATCAAATCAACTCTAAAATGTTAATTTATCTCAACAAATGGAATTTCAAACATCTAAAAGAAGTTATCAAAAAAAAAAACGTAAGCAATCATACGAATTTTTAATTTGTGGAAGATCTGTAGTTTGAACTAGGCCTAAGCCTGGATTTCAGAATACCTAGCCTCCCCACATGGGCACTTATAAAACGTTAGAAATTGGTCGATTCCTTCGCAGAAGAACCGGTTAGAAACTCCATGGTTTAGTCTTTTAAAAAAATGGTTTGGTACATAATTACAGTATTGATGATTACGAGTATGTAAGAACAGTGTAGACCAGTCAATAATGTATCCAAAAACACAATAAAAATAATCATAATAAGTAATAAATTAAACATTTAACTATTTGGCTGTTCTTTCTAAAGTCGAGCATAAGGCCGTATGTATATATTAGCCTTCTGCCAACGGATTTGCTCGCGTGAAATAGGTTCTCCATACAAACTTTAGACCCCAATTTCATCCCTTTAGAAGCTGAATTTTGAAAAACTCTTTTTGAGTTATGCCTTTTATGTCGCCGCCATAAAGGCCCAGTAGTTTCGGCTGTGCGTTGATATGTCAGTCAGTCAGTTTCTCCTTTTATATATCTATACTAATATTATAAAGCTGAAGAGTTTGTTTGTTTGTTTGTTTGTTTGAACGCGCTAATCTCAGGAACTACTGGTTCGAATTGAAATTTTTTTTTTGTGTTGAATAGATCATTTATTGAGGAAGGCTTTAGGCTATATAACATCACGCTGCGACTAATAGAAGCGAAGAAACAACGGAAAATGTGGAAAAAACGGGGAAAATTATTCATCTTTGAGGGCTTTCGTTGCGTGCGCTGCCAAAACGGTTTAAGATACCAAAAAAATATGTAGGAAAGAATTATTCCTCTAAAAAATGATCTAAAAAAATGTCCGCGACAGTATATGTCTATCTTTTAAGGTTAACTTACTAGAACGCAATGGGGCGCTCATATTAGAACTCTCTCTGGTAGACTAAGCTCAGCTGCATATGCAGTAAGAAAAATAAGGCAATTGACTGATGTAGCCACAGCTAGATTAGTTTACTATGCTTATTTCCACAGTATTATGTCTTATGGCATTTTATTGTGGGGATCTGCAGCTGATGTAGACTCAATTTTTATATTACAAAAAAGAGCAATCCGGGCTATTTATAAAATGGGTCCTCGCGAGTCCCTTAGAGATAAATTTAAAGAAATCGATATACTGACTCTGCCTTCTCTTTATATCTTAGAAAGTATCCTGTATGTTCGTAAAAATTTAGGACTTTTTAAAATTAGAAGCGATATTCACAACAAGAATACGCGCAGTAAACACGAAATTGTTTTACCCAAATGGAGGTTAGCCAAGACCAGCAAGTCATTTTTAGTAAACAGCATACGTTTTTATAACAAGCTGCCAGAAGCGGTAACCGAACTTAGTGAGGGAAAGTTCAAAAATCACATTAAGCGGGTCCTAACCAAAAAAGCATATTATAAGGTTAAGGATTATGTAGAAGACAAGCTTGTTTGGCAATGACTGCTCCTGCACATGTGGCTCCCTGGTAACTTATTCATATTGTGTAATTGTGTCTATTGACTGCTCCATCTTTGTTTCCATATACACATTTTTTTTTTTTTTTTCTTGACACATTGCTTCTGCAATATTTATATTATTAAGACCAAAAAAAAATTTTAATTCAATTATAATTAATTTTGTTAGCACCCCGCAGTGTAACTGTTGTAGTGATTGATGTATTTTTTTTTTCTCATACTTTTTTAATTTTTTTTTTATATACAATATTTTTTTACAATTCACGTTGTAAAGTAAGAGCACTGTAGACTTAGTAAATCCTATTACGATTCACCTTTTATTTTTTATTATTATGATTATTTTTATTGTGCTTTTAATACAATATTGACTGGTCTACACTGTTCTTACATAATGATATAAGTACTGTAACAACGAATTATTGTAAGAAATCATTTTTTTAAAAGAGTAACCATGGAGTTTCTTGCCGGTTCTTCTCCATAGGAAACGACCAATTTGGAACCGTGCACTAGCTTCTGACGTTTTATAAGTGCCCTTGTAGGCCTATATGAAATAAAAACCTTTTTGATTTTGATTTTTTGATTTTTGATTTTAGAACCGTTTTTATGCGAATCAAATTTAGTAAATTTTTACCGATTATTTGTTAGAATTGTATCAACATATTAATATAATCTTTATCCAAATAAATGTGTTGTTGATTAAGAGTATGTAATTGTAAACAAAATTGTCTTTGACATCATTTAATTTCAATGAACACCTTAGAAGATATTACAATTTTAAAATAACTCCGATATAAAATTCACACGCAATGCATGATGTGCAAAACTTGACGCTGCGCCTAGCCGGCGAGCGAGGAGAGGGGTTGCTTGCGGGCGGCGCGGATGGGTTTTTTTATGGTAGGTAAAAATCATCCAATGACGAATCCCGCTCTTGGGCGGAGCGGGAAACAGTGTCAGACTCTTACTGACTAAACAACCTACCCCGTTCGTACCTTGCCTTATTCCCAGAGCCCCGGTATAACGATACCTTGAGGCGCGCGGGTGCAGTGCACGCCGTCGACGACTTGGTCTCGGTCTGGACTGTTACCAGACAACCGGACGGCGAGCTACCCATTGCTCACCGTCCACAAGCCAGCGTCTACGGAGACCGGATATCGGCGGGATCGCGGCGGTGACGGCTACGGCGAGGGCGCTGTTGCCTTTGCCTTATGCGGTCGGCCTCCTCCTTTACGAGCATTACTGCCTTACAGAAGGAGGCGACCGCTTGCCATTCTTCTTCGCTGCGAACTATGGCCTGAACCAAGGCCCAGCGCAAGAGGTCGCCGCCGCTGATCACCCCCACGAGGACACGGCGATGCTCTTCTCAAGCGGGGCACACCTCCACCGTGTGCTCCACCGTATCCTCCAGGCTGACCATACAGTGGCGACACCCGGGCGTCTCTTCCGCACGAATCCGGCGCGCAGGAATCTCCTGAACTTCCCATGTCCGGTGAGAACCTACGTCATGCGGAAGGTGAGCATGCCGTGATAGACATCACGCCTCAAAGGTCCCCTTTTTTAAGGCGTTTTAAATTATGGCGTGCCCAAGTTCGGGTGTAGCTCTATGAAGTACTTTTAGATAATTATGTTCTTTTAAAAACTAAATTGTCTAAAATAATAATAGAAATTGATACGGGCAAAGTCGTGGGTAACAGCTATAATTTATAAAGCTGAGGAGGTTGTTTGCAAAAATAAATATGATGCCCAAAATAACTATTCCACGCGGACGAAGTCGCGGGCACAGCTAGTATAGATATATAAGTGGAGGTGTGTAAAGATAAGGAGGTAACCTGTAGTCTTTAAACACAACGATATACTTAGTACCTACTAAAATCATACAATACTCACCAACTGTTCGCTGTCGTCTTCTGGGTGTCGGTGGTCGTTTGAGGCTCAGATCTACTGGTTCCAGCTGGATCGGGGGCCCACAAGCCTGTGAACGAAAGAAAAACATTCTATGATACTTATTTCATATTATATAATACTAGCTTTTGCCCGCGGCTTTTGCCCGCGGCTTCGCCCGCGTGGTATTGGGGTTGGGGTTGGGGTTTCCGGGATAAAAAGTAGCCTATGTCCTATTCCGGAGTGTATCCTATGCCTGTGCCAAATTTCATCCAGATCTGTCCAGCCGTTTTGGCGTGAATGAGTAACAAACATCCAAACATCGTAAGTTTCGCATTTATGATATCAGTAATAGGTCTTATTGTATGGATCAGAATTTTAGGCTGTGAAAAAGATGGATTAAAAAAGACTGCATATAGCGGTGATGTGAATATTGAGATGGGTGTGTGGTGTGACGCGAATGGATAAAGTTAAAAATGAGTATATTAGAGGAAGTCTGAAAGGAAATCGTTTGTCTTGGTATGATCATGTGAAGAGGAGAAATAAAACGCATGTTAAAAAAAAAGTTCTGAGTTTACACGTAGATGGATGGAGAGGAAGAGGAAGGCCGGAGAAGCGATGAATGGATTGTGTGAGAAGTGATATGAAAGAAAAGGGAGTTAGTGATAGTATTACGGGTGACAGAACGGAGTGGAAAAAAAACATGTTGCGCCGACCCCAAGTAACATGGGATAAGTGTAGGATGATGATGATGATACCTGCTTAGTTCAGATAATACGAATGGTTACCGTTCTTGACCATTCAAAAATGCTAATATAGCCATAAAAATAGTTGACTTGTGTGATAAAATAGCTCGCATCAGTATAAAATAATATATGTATTTGCTGGTGAAGTTAATAAAGAAATACGAGAGCAGTGGTGGCCGAGTGGTAAAAGCCCGACTTGCGAGTTGTAGATCACCGGTTAAAACCCAGCCAGGCGCATTACTTTGTATAATTTATTTCATCACCACTGCTCTCAAAACGGTGAAGGATAACATCGTGAGAAAACCGGCCATAACCAAAAATTCGAAGACATAAGTATCCACCAACCCGAGGATTATGCCCCAACCCTTCCCCTAGAGAGGAGGCCTGAGTCCCAACAGTGGGAACACTATAAGGCTGTTGCTATGGCATGCTATACACCGTTAAATCTTGATCGTTTTAATCCCATAAAGGAGCGATTCAGTACATGAAACACTATCGATTGGTAGTTAGAATAAATAAAACAAAGTACTTTTTTTTTTAAACTCGAATTAATTTACGCATGTTCTAAATTGATTTCTTTAAGTAAACGTCAGCTGGGCGAGTTCAATGACCTGTAGGTAGTTAGTACGCAACGACCGACAACTACCTACAAGCGTTTTGACTCGTTTACTTAAAGAAATTAATTTCGTAAATGCGTATATCAATGAGATTTAGAAAAAAAGTACTTTATTTTTTTATTTTATCTTCACAAATCGATAGTGTTTCATGTACTGGATCGACCCTCTTCGGGATTAAAACGACTAAAATTTAACGGTGTATAAACAATCTAATTACGTATCAAACCTAAAGCCTGCTCTGCACTACTCGCGAAGTTGGTCGAAGTTTGAATGAATACGTCGCTTCGCTTCGTGCAACCTCGCCTCGCTTCGGGCGACTTCCAGTCGTTGTCGGTTTTTGCGGTCGACTCAAAGGACTCGAACAGCTCCTCGCGAGGTTGCACGAGTGTATAGTCACATACTAGATACTTCGATGAGTACTTCGTCGAGGCAACTTCGCGAGTAGTGTAGTAACTTAACGTGTAGGCTTAAAATTTCAATGAATTACTTTGCGTGAGTTTTGATGATTGCTTGATATTAATTCCGTAAAGAACTTAATTAAAGTTTTACAATTATTCAAAACCCCACGGAACCCCATATCACGCGTGGCTTGACACCTTCCTCAGTCAGCGCCCTCGAAACAATCCTAAGGATACAATCGCGATAGATACCAACATAATTCAAGGTGCAACCAGTATTGCCAAATGTGAAAATTCGATCAATTACTACGAAAAAAAACTGCAACACTGTTGTTAGGGTTGCCAGTTGAGCAGTTTTATATATCACAATGGTTTTTAGCGTTGGGAAAAATCATCTAATGACGAATCCCGCCCGTGGGCGGAGTGGGAAACAGTGTCAGACTCTTACTGACTAAACGACCCATTCCATCTAAGCCTTCATACCGGGGTCGGACCTTCCTTTCAGAAACCGGACCGGGGCCCCAGTAGGCTTCGGTCCTGCAGTTCGGCCTTTTCATTTGCTGACAACTTACTCCTTGAGGCGCGCGGGTACAGTGTGCGCCGTCAACAACTCGGCTCAGTCCAGACTGTTACCAGACAACAGGACGGCGATCGTATAAAGTATAATAATATAATAATATATTCCACAACTATCACACAACGTCGTCTAGCCCCAAGCTAAGAAAAGCTTGTGTTATGGGTACTAGACAACTGATAAACATACTTATATATTTCTAAATACATACATATTATAGATACACGTAAATTACACCCAGACACAGAACAAATGATTGAGCTCATCACACAAACATTTGTCCTGGGTGGGAATCGAACCCACGACCTCCGGCATAGCAGTCAGGGCCACTAACCACTAGACCATCAGGTCAGTCTCAGTATGTATTAGATTGAAATAAATAAATGCCAGCCCTACAGAAAACGGAGTAGGTAAGCAGTTAATAACAGGTGTTTAAACGGTGAGTTCTTTATTAGTTTCGGAAATACCTGTTTTTACTGTACTTCTGACTGCGTTCGCTTGTATTAAATTTGAATTTTATTAGCATACCTAGAAATGTTGTTGAGCGAAACATCAGAAGCTATTTGTGGGTACTTAGTGAAGCTAAATGGACATTTTTTTTATGGTAGGTAAAAATCATCGAATGACGAATCCCACTCTTGGGCGGAGCGGGAAACAGTGTCAGACTCTTACTGACTAAAGAACCTACCCCATGCCTTCCTTGCCTTATTCCTAGAGTCGAGGTAACAGTTTGCACCACCCTAGGCTCCAGAAGGCTTCGACCCTGAAGGGCCCCTACAGTTTGCTGACAACTCCTTGAGCCCCGGTGTAACGCTTTCGCACCAACCCTCAGCTCCGGGAGGCTTCGACCCTGAAGGGCCCCTACAGTTTGCTGACAACTCCTTGAGCTCCGGTGTAACGCTTTCGCACCAACCCTCAGCTCCGGGAGGCTTCGACCCTGAAGGGCCCCTACAGTTTGCTGACAACTCCTTGAGCCCCGGTGTAACGCTTTCGCACCAAGGGCCCCTACAGTTTGCTGACAACTCCTTGAGCCCCGGTGTAACGCTTTCGCACCAACCCTCAGCTCCGGGAGGATTCGACCCTGTAGGGCATCTACAGTTTTAAATGGACGTAGTTTAGTGAATTGTGAGGCGCATAGTTTATATTCAAATAGAATAGTTTTAACCATTTTGTATCTTTGTCCGTATTTTTTTTATATTTGCTAATAACTGCTGCCCGCGACGTCGTCTGCATGAAGGCTCTATAGCACCAAAAATACCTAAGATGCCAGTGTCGCTCTAGCATTATAAGTAAGTAAACAACTTTTAAAATAACATTACAATATAAGTTTTTTTTTTGCTATAAGTAAACTAAGACGAGAGTATGCCACCAACTATAAGTTTTATACAGTCGGTTCCCTAAGTTACGCTATGAAAGGGGTAACTTAGGGCAATAACCCTCATCGTCATCATCTTCCTGCCCTTTTTATTTGGAGTCGGCGTAATATGTTTTTTTCTTCTATTCTGTCCTGTAGCCCTAGCAAACTAAATAGTTACAACAAGTTTAAATGAAAATATTTTTTTCTTAGCAAGCTTTTATAACACGGTATTTACAGCTAATATATTTAAACTTGTCAAGATTAAACAGGCGAGCCCAAACTCGATGAGGTTGTGTCGTTAAATTACAGAGTTCCAATGGCCACCTTTTGGTTCATCATCAGATCAACTCCACGACATAATAATTTTGTATTGTCATCTGATAGACACATGCATGCAAAATTTCAGCTCATTCGGTAACCGAAGTGGATCAAATGTAATTTTCAAGATTTGTTCACAAACATCGGGATAGAAGAAGGTGAATAAAAGCTTGTAAAAAAAAAAATTGACGCAAAGCTGGGTTCAAAAATAACCAGAGTAGTGTAGAGTTCTAACCCAGAGTCGTTCTTTTATGACTCGAGTTTATGACCCTAGAGTTAACCCAAGTTGGTTTGGGTCAGCACTAGTCTGGGGCAGCGGAAGTCAAACTGCACCCGTAGCCTCCGACAAAAGTGTACGAGGGAACACCGGGGTGGTTTTAGTCAGTAAGAGTCTGACAGACCCCTCCACCTACCCCTGGGTGGAGGACATCCATGAGGATTTCCACCACGAAAAAAAAAAAAAAAAAAAAGTGACTCAAACTTCGAGTAGGTTAGGTTGGAGTAAGATTGACAATAGAACTTGACGTTTGCGTACAAAAATGCGGGTGTAGGGTATCTACTCTGTGACGTCATTAGAGTTAACTCCAACCTCAAATTTGAACGCAGGGTATGCATTGATAAAATCGTGATAAAATAGATTCATCATCATCATCATCATCAGCCTTTTTAATGTTCCCACTGCAGGGACACAGGCCTCCTCTCTAAGAGAGGGAATGGGCCGTAATCCACCACGCGGGCCCAGTGCGGGTTGGTGGATGTCACATGTCTTTAAATTTTTGGTTCTAAGACATGTTTCCTCACGATGTTTTCCTTCGCCGTTTTGAGAGCAGTAGTGACGAAATAAATTACTCAAAGTAATGCGCCTAGCTGGGTTTGAACCCATGACCTGCAACTCGTAAGTCGGGGCCGTTAACACTCGGCCACCTCTACTCTAATTTTGAAAATGCTTGATATTAATTCCGTAAAGAACTTAATTAAAGTTTTACAATTATTCAAAACCCCACGGAACCCCATATCACGCGTGGCTTGACACCTTCCTCAATCAGCGCCCTCGAAACAATCCTAAGGATACGATCGCGATAGATACCAACATAATTCAAGGTGCAACCAGTGTTGCCAAATGTGAAAATTCGAACGGTTCCCTCACGATGTTTTCCTTCACCGTTTTGAGAGCAGTGGTGATGAAATAAATTACACAAAGTAATGCGCCTGGCTGGGTTTGAACCCGCAACCTACTACACGCAAGTCGGGGCCGTTACCACTCGGCCACCACTGCTCTCTGTTCTATCAATAAAGTTAATTTTTATTTACGAACTAGTTGACTCGGTGAACTTCGTACCACCTATTTTTTTTCCTCTAAAACCTTGCCATATAATAATAATATTTCATGACCAAAATGAATGAAATCAGTCCAGCCGTTCGCGAGTTTTAGCGAGACTAACGATTAATTCATTTTTATATATGAGATTGTTGTTGATTGAAGTGGTGAGCACCACTACAATCATTTGGAAGTAATTTACGTCATTTACAAAAACTTATTTGCGATTCGTAAAAATCTTCAAAACTCAATTCAAAAATTTAATTTGTACAGAACCAATTTTCCGACATAACCAACCACATATAATTTATTGCAAAGTTATTGCAAACAAAATAACAGTTCGGGAAAGATCGTGAATCTTCGTGTGTGGCCGTTGTAAAAAGGGTGGAGCTACAGTGGCAGAGGTTGCATTAACCGCATCGCTGGGTCTGATATTGCAGAGATCGGTGCAAAAAAGAAGTTATTGAGTACGATCCTAAAGTCGAGCAAAATGTTATTTCTTATCTCCTTTTATATAAAAACTTGCTTTTGCCCGCGGCTTCGCCCCTGGCAGCAAAAAAAAAATTATAAACTAGCTTTTGTCAGCGGCTTCGCCCGCGTAGCAGCTTTCTATTGTTGCTAAAATTTTTCCATTCAGACCAGTAGTTCCAGAGATTACCTCCTACAAACAAAAAAACATAAAAACAAACTTTACCTCTTTATTATATTAGTGTAGATGTAGATGAAGAACCGCTCGACCGGTTTCGTGCAAACTTCACATAAACCATCTACTAAATTGTCCGAACAAAGCCTAAACATTTGGTTTGGATAGATGAGCCCGTTCTTGAGTTATAAAATTACAAAGTAAAGTGGCATTGATTTTTATAATATTGATTATGTAACGATTAATAGAAATTGGTTAGTATCGCTAAAACTCAACCACGGCTGATTAGAATTGGCTAATTTATCGCTAAAACTCAACCACGGCTGATTAGAATTGGCTAATTTTAGTCTTGAAATATTGGTAATAGTTCAGGAAAGGTTTAAAATGTTTTAACAAAAAAAAAAAGACAGTAAGAAGTTTGCCGAGTCACATGAGCGTCGGTCTCATGACGTTCTCGCTTTAGAATAACTTAATTAATTGAAAGAAAACATTGATACGATTTCTAAAAATCTTTATATTTCTAAATGCTGTGGCAGTGGCAATGGGCAGGACACATTGCACGCAGAACGGATGGCCGCTGGGGCCGAAAGGTTCTGGAGTGGCGACCACGTACTGGAAGACGTAGCGTTGGAGGGCTTCCCACAAGGTGGACCGATGACCTGGTCAGGGTTGCTGGAAGCCGATGGATGCAAGACGCGCAGGACCGGTCTTTGTGGCGGCGCTTGGGGGAAGCCTACTACTACTACCTATGCTGGACGCATTGGACGTCTTTCGGCTGAATTGATGATGATGATGACCCTAAGTAAGTTTTTATTTTTTTGTAACATTTTATTATTTCCAATTTTGTGTAAGCGTAATTTATGATAATAAGACGTACACGACTAACATCGCATTAGTGTTAGCTGTTAAGGAGTTATTACTGCAATTTTAAATAAATGAATAAAAACGAACAACTCGCTTTAACTGTGACCGCACCAGAACGCATGGTTGCGCACACGCAGCGCGTGGCCACGCCCCCTCACACTTGTGTAACATCACGATTTTTATCAATCACCGGGTGAGCACAACTCTAATTACGTGTTGATTACACCGTCGTGGTCATGAGGACAGGTTGCGGGTAGTACGGTATTGGCAGAGTATCGAAATACAAGGTGTCATGACATCGTCGCACAAACGAATACCACTGATCCAGTACATGATACTGAAACCCCAGTGGTGAAATTTTTTGTCGGTTTAAAAAAACCGAAAAAAAAATAAAAAAAAACTAATAACTAACAAAAACTAAGAAAAACTTAAAATTTTTGAAAGAAAAAGATGTTTTTTTTTTAAATTTTTACTTCAATAAAATCGTTATTCTAACCAAACTCAATGAATTTATAGAAAAAAAAATATTTTTCATCTATTTTATCATTTATCATCGCGGCAAATAAAATAGTTATTCTTTTTTTTTCGCAAAAAAATTTAAAATAACGTTTTAACATTATCAGTTTAACCTTTTGATCTTGTAATTACAGACACAATAAAATTAAAGAAAAATAGTTTCTAAATACATTCTTATTATTGTAGATAATTTAAAAAAAAATTGAAAATGTATATCCTGTCCATATTGTGACGTGTACAATAAAGTTTATAATAAATAAATAAATTACACCCAGACACAGAACAAATCATTGATCTCATCACACCAGCAATTGTCTTGTGTGGAAATCGTACCCACGACCTGCGGCATAGCAGTCAGGACCACTAACCACTAGACCAACAAGCCAGTCAGTCACTCTTATCTTGTGCTGACTGCCGTATGATGACGCCGACATCCGCTTGTGAAATGAGTCGCACCCTCTCACTGCAACCTTTTCTCAGGATCATCATCATCAGCCTAGCGTAAGTCCCGGTTGCTACCTTGGCTTTCACCTCGGTGCCCGGGGTCCGCTTTCCTGCCTAGTCGCCTCCACTTCGCTCGGTCTTTTGCGTCCTCTGCCTTAAGCTGCGTCCTCTGCCTTAAGCTGCGTCCTCTGCCTTAAGCTGCGTCCTTTGCCTTAAGCTGCGTCCTCTGCCTTAAGCTGCGTCCTCTGCCTTAAGCCTTAAGTCTAATGATGGCGCCGACATCCGCTTACGAAATGAGCCGCACCCTCACACTGCAACCTTTTCTCAAGATAATCATTATATCAAGTTTTCCTAACATTCATTATTTCATCAGCATCATCATGGATTAGCTGTAAGTCTAATGGTTAGTGGCCCTAATTGCTATAGGTACCGAAGGTCGTGGGTTCGATACCTAACTAAGACAAATGTTTGTATGATTAGCAAGATTATTTGTTCTTGTGACCGGATGTAATTAGGTATTTATTAATAAAAATATATCTATTAACCCTTTAGTCCCGGAGGAAGAGTGGCAGACGGTCGCCTCCTGTGCAAAGACGGAGGCTGACCGTATTACAAGAGGCGCTCACGCCCCAGACGCCCCACCGGGATTCCGATCCCGATTTCCGACTACCGTAGGTGCGGGCTTGTGAACGGCGAGCAATGGGGTATGCTGGTAAGGGTTTCCGCGTCGGAAAGGAAAGTTTAGCTCAGTTTTTCATTTAACATATTTTTCTGTTGCCGCAGCGAAGCCGCGGGCAAAAGCTAGTCTATACCATCATCATTACATAAGTAGTATAAAACAAAGTTGCTTGCCGCTGTCCCTATATATCTTTAAAAGTAGGTACGCAACGGATTTTCATAAGGTTTTTTATCATAATATATTCCATATCAGTACCCGTGCTATGTGATATTGCAACTTACTTTTATATAATATTATCTAGCACCGACGTTATTTTATTTTTGTTTAATTCTCTATTGAAGTCAAGTAGAATTACATAGCATAAAACAAAGTTGCTTACCGCTGTCCCTAAGTAACTTTTATTATATAGCTCATATAGCTTAGATCTTTAAAAGTACTTACGCAACGGATTTTTTTAATGCATAGAGTGATTCAAGAGGAAGGTTTATGTGCATAATACATGCATAATATATTTTTTCAATATCAGTACCCGTGCAAAACTGGGGCGGGTCGCTAGTAATATATAAAAAGTTTGCACAAAATAGGTCGCGCGGTTCTTCATTTATCACATTTTTCTGTTGCTGAGAGCGAAGCCGCAGACAATAACTAGTATCTTATACAAACGAGTGAATCTGCAAAGGACGTAACCAGCATCCGCTTATGAAATCAACCGCGCCCAGACACGCCTATCCCTCAGCGGAGGAAACGACGGTTTTCTTCGACAAATTACCATATGCGAAGGAAAAGAGTAATTTATGAAACGCAAGGCACTCCTTGAGAAGCTCGAAACTGGTTTTTGACAGATACGTCAGATACTTCTAGCTTCTTGGCCTGCCTAATAGGAATCTGCCTAATACCTAATAGGCTCGGCAGGGTCGAAGTATATGTCCACAACTATCACACAACGCCATCTAGTCCCAAGCTAAGCAGAGCTTGTGTTATGGGTATTAGACAACTGTTAAACATACTTATATATTTCTAAATACATACATATTATAGATAAATTACACCCAGACACAGAACAAATGATCGTGCTCATCACACAAACATTTGTCCTGGGTGGGAATCGAACCCACGACCTCCCGCATAGCAGTCAGGGTCACTAACTACTAGACTGACAGGCCAGTCATCTACCGCCATCCGCAACCCCGCGAGTTTATGTTTGGCTTCTGTTACACACATCATCATTTAGTTCTAAGATAGGTTTTTTATGGTGGGAAAAACCCTTGGGTTGAGCGGGAAACACGTTAGTTCCAGGACCTTGCTGTTTCGCTTTCGCATTAACCCTCGACACTGCTGGGTCTCTACAGTTTGCTGACAAGTCCTTGAGGCACGCGTGGAACAGTGAGCGTAAGGTTAGAACGGTTACAGGTATACCGGGCGGTCGGACGGTGAGCTACGCATTGATCGCGTTTCAAACATTATTTAATTCTAAGATAGGTGCAGTTACATACAGTTTCACCTAGTTTAGTACATATTGCGAAACCTGTGAGGATGTTACCACGTTGCCGACAGTGTGAGGAAATCGACCGCGCCTTCGAGCGCCATTCTAAAACGCTGCGCATCGTGGAAATGGTTTCATTTCGACATTTTAATAGTAGGTACTAGGTACGGTGTCGAGTTAAAAACTAGGGTGGTTTACGTTAAGGTGTGTTTCAAACTCCAACTCAAAATAATTTATTTCAAATATACAGGCAATTTTGAAATGTCAAAATTGAAGCTAACATTGCAATTTGCATGCGTTGCCTTTGCATTTTCTCGTTGTCCACTTTAAAATATAATGATTGGTCTGTTGGTCTAGTGGTGAGTGGCCCTGAATGCTATGCGGTCGTGAGTTTGATTCGCACCCATGGCAAATGTTTGTGTGATGAGCACGACCATTTGTTCTGTGTCTGGATGTAATTTGTCTATAATATGTATGTATTTAGAAATATACATATACCTGTGTATCAGTTGTCTTAGTTGCGAAATAGTAATTATCTATTTCCATGCGTTTATATATCTCAGGATCTTGAGGTCCTGGGCCTTTGAAAAGCGTATGAGGGGCCGAAGCCAACTTGCAGAGGACCTTTGAGTGATTTTATTGGAACGTGATACCAACCGACGATAATCCCTGTACACACTATACTGATGTACCTAAGGACCACCCCCGGTTAGTGAAGAAGTATTGACATATGAAAAACAGGAATACTTAATTGGACTATATTTTTTGGAGTCTTAAGAGAACTGGTAACTCGAAACTATGTTGTGTACGAACCCTGCCTGAACAATGTTATACATATATCCATTTTTATTTGTTTGCTATACCTACTAACATATAATATTACTAGCTTTTGCCCGCGGCTTCGCCCCCGGCAACAGATTATTCTACTCTACCCTACCCTACCCTACTCTACCCTACTCTACCCTACTCTACCCTACTCTACCCTACTCTACCCTACTCTACCCTACTCTACCCTACTCTACCCTACTCTACCCTACTCTACCCTACTCTACCCTACTCTACCCTACTCTACCCTACTCTACCCTACTCTACCCTACTCTACCCTACTCTACCATACTCTACCCTACTCTACCCTACTCTACCCTACTCTACCCTACTCTACCCTACTCTACCCTACTCTACCCTACTCTACCCTACTCTACCCTACTCTACCCTTCTCTACCCTACTCTACCCTACTCTACCCTACTCTACCCTACTCTACCCTACTCTACCCTACTCTACCCTACTCTACCCTACTCTACCCTACTCTACCCTACTCTACCCTACTCTACCCTACTCTACCCTACTCTACCCTACTCTACCCTACTCTACCCTACTCTACCCTACTCTACCCTACTCTACCCTACTCTACCCTATTCGAATTTTCCTCACCTTTTAAACCTTCCCTAGACCTCCACGAATAATTCAAGACCAAGATAAGATAAATCCGTTCAGCCGTTCTCGAGTTTTAGCGAGACTAACGAACAGCAATTGATTTTTATATATATAGATATTTATAAAAATTTCCTAAAACCTAAAACACATACAAAAACATTACTTATTAAATTATTATAATCTGCTTTTGCTTAATAGCCTCAGCATCTTTTGTCTTAAATTCCAATGTCACAGAATGACAGTTTTATTTTTCCATGTTAGAGTGATATCAAACAGCACCGGATATACGTCGCAGGTCTGCTGGAAGAAATTTTGTTAAAAATAAGCAGTACCTTTGTACTCTACTATCTGTATGTGTTCTTTTCTTTTTGTTAGTTTTTGTGTACATCTATATACAGGGTGTCATTGACATGTTAACGCAAACGAATACCATTGATCCAGTACATGATTCTAGACCCCCCAATGATGGAATTTTTTGTCGGTTTTTTCTTACTTTTTTTAAATGAATTTTTAACGTTTTTTTAATTAAACTGTATAAAAACGTCAATTTAACATTTTTTGCGAAAAAAATGAGTGCATTACTTACATTTCGAATTAAAAATGTCATCGGGTTTGATTAGAATAACGCCTTTATTTGCCTCGATGATTTTTTTATTAATTTTATTTTGGAAAAAAAAATTTTTCTTTATTTTTCTAAAAACATCATTGGGATTGGTCAGAATAACGATTTTATACAGGTTAAAAATAAAAAAACAAAACCTTTTTTTTCAAAAATTTGAAAAAAAACCGACGAAAAATTCCACCACTGGGGGGTCCAGAATCATGTACTGTATCCATGGTATTCGTTTGCGTTAACATGTCAATGACACCTTGTGTATAAAAGAAAGTCGTGTTAGTTACTCCACTTATAACTCAAGAACGGCTGAACCGGTGTGCTGAAAATTGGCAGGGAGGTAGTTTAGAGCTACGAGAAGGACATAGGATACTTTTATTTTTTTTTCTTTGTTTTTAATGTAGTATATCTGCTAATTCTGAACTCTACTCTCCCACCGAGTAGGGTAGAGTAGGGTAGAATAGGGTGGAGTAGGGTAGAGTAGGGTAGAGTAGGGTTGAGTAGGGTTGAGTAGGGTTGAGTAGGGTAGAGTAGAATAATCTGTTGCCGGGAGCGAGGCCGCGGGCAAAAGCTAGTAAATAAATAAATAGCACTACACAACAATATCGGCAATGTGTTATTATTGTTCGTAAATAATAATTACACAGTACTAACGAAGTTATCCACACGTTATTAAATTTTAGGTAATTCCGGCGTTACCGCTAAAACGCATGTTTGTTGTTAACACGCAATTCACTGTCCAAAAATGAAGAAACGAAACTAGTAAACACTAGCTTTTGTCAGCGGCTTCGCCCGCGTACATAAAATATAGCCTATGTCACTCAGGAGTAAAGCAGTTTTCTATTGTTGCTAAAATTTTTCCAATCGGACCAGTAGTTCCAGAGATTACCTCCAACATACAAAAAAACTAACTTTACATCTTTATTATATTAGTGTAGAAGTATTAATTATATGAGTGAGAAAAAAATCGGAATGGAGCTATATATCTAATATTAACAAATCATTTAATATCAGGCATCTTGGCCCATACTAGTGTTTCATGTACCGGATCGACCCTTCACGGGATTAAAACAACCAAAATTTAACGGTGTATAAAGTAAAAACAACTTATAATCAGTAAATACGACCTGGAACTACGTTCGTAACACTTCACATTGCACTACTTAGGTTTTTTAGGGTAGGTAAATATCATTTAATGACGTATCCCTCCCTTGGCCGGAGCGGGATACAGTGTCAGACTCTTTGACTAAACCACCTACCCCATTCCTACGTTGCCATTTATAGTAGGGCCAGAGACTTCCTTGCAGACACGAACCCTTGGCTCCAGTTGGTACTGCACTGTTCCCGCGCGCCTCAAGGAGTAGTCAGCAAACCGTAGGGACCGTGTCTGAAAGGAAAGCTCTAGCCCTGGTATATAATATATGGCGACGTAGGAACGGGGTAGGTTAGCTAGGTCGTTTAGTCAGTAAGAGTCTGACACTGTTTCGAGGGCGGGATTGGATAATTTTTACTTACCATAAAAGAAAAAAAAAGCACCAAAAAAGAAACTTCCTAAATAGCACCGGGAGTTAGAAAAATGGATACGTTGAGAGTCCGTGATAGCTTCTCTAGTTTTTGTCTTATTTGGAAATTGATTTTTAAATTAACAATCGCAATTTAACTCGTTATGCGACCTTTGTACGTAAGAAGCTCTTAGGTGTCCGAAGAATCTTATACATTAATTTGCATCTGCCAAGTTTAGTAATGCCGTTTCTATTAAATGCAGATATTTCTATAATTATTTAACTCTCACCTTTTACAAATATGGCTTGTAGCAAAATGATGTACAAATAAATGCTACTGTAGTATTATTCTAGGAGTTGTCAGTAAACTGTAGGGCGCCCAGTAGAGTTAAAGCCTCCTGGGACAATGGGTTGAAAGGATGAAATGGCAAAAGCGGAACTCCAGGGCCCTGGGATCAAGGGAAGGAAGGAACAGGATGGGTCGTTCAGTCAGTAAAAGTGTGACACTGTTTCCCGCTCAGCGCAGCAGCCAGTCACTTAATCATTGCGGCAATAGTGCCGTCAAAAAGTGGACGTTTTTGGCTGTGTATTTTGCTGTGAGTGGATGACAATGCTGATGATGATAGTGTAACCTGGTCACGACTTATCCCCACTAGTAAAAATACGGAGCAACGCGACTGACTTGCGGTACCAAGAAATACATCTAAGGGCCTTATCACACTAGCGGATTGCCAACGTCCTCAAAGCGGAGCGGGTGCGCAACGAATTCGTCGCGAACACGTCGCGAACACGTCGCGGCTGCGCAGCGAAGACGTCGCGGACGCATGGCCAATGCATTACATTATCGTGGCGTGTTTGTAGCAAATTATCGCCGGACAATACACTCCGTAACAAAATGGATTCCGACGAGGAAACACTGCTGTTGGCTTTATTGCTTCAAAGACGCCGGAGACGAAAACGAAAGCATCGACGAATTTAAATCTCGTTGTGCGTCCGCGACGTCTTCGCTGCGCAGCCGCGACGTGTTCGCGACGAATTCGTTGCGCACCCGCTCCGCTTTGAGGACGTTGGCAATCCGCTAGTGCGATAAGGCCCTTAATGTAAGAAGCCAGTTACAATATTCCACCCTTTTCTTCAGTTTTTGACACCGACTACGGCTTCGTGTAAACAAAAAACAAATATTTGATTGCTTTTTGCTGAGAACTGGCCGTTTTGTGCGGGTGTGTCGCATATTTGCGCTACTAACTATACACCGTGAAATTTAAATGGTGGTTTCCCCGCGGCAGAATGACTTGCCATAAGGAGTACTTTTGAAGCATACTTACAGTAAAAATAAAAAAATTAAAAAGTTTTTTTTTTATAAATAATTATTAAAAATATTTACCAACTCAAAAAAGCGAAAACAATAGTAACATTAGACGTAATTTTTTTTTAATTTAAACCAAAATATGCTCTCGCACGTTGTGATACGTCATAATTAGCTTGCACTCTACAGGTCCATTTTTTGTTTTTAATATTTTATTTTTTTATCAAACGTTTGTATTACCAAGACACAACCATTTCGCTGAGGGAAAACAACCATTTAAATTTCACGGTGTAGTTGTTTGTGTTTTTTTTGGTATGCGCCATAGGGAGCGTTCAAGTATTACGTAACGCAATTTTTGAAGATTTTTGACACCCCCTCCCCCCCTTGTAACGCACCGTAACTTTTTTCTGTACCCCCCCTCCCCCTTTCTAAACGTTACGTAACATTCAAAGTGAGCATTTTTACCTAAACTTTTCTTTATTTTTCAGCTTTTTTTAGCCGTTGTCTAAGACCAGACTAATACAAACGAGGGATTCCTAAATGAAAAGTACCACTTATATAAAAAAGGTTGCCATTTTGGGAGTTTTGATTTCCTAATTTTTTATTAAAAAAAAAAACAATGTTACGTAACGTGTAGTAAGAAAGACCCCCTCCCGCCCCTGTAACGCATCGTAACGTTTTACGAGACACCCCCTCCCCCCCAAATCGCGTTACGTAATACTTGAACGCCCCCATACTCTTGCGCAAATAAACTTTTTTCTTTCTTTCTTTCTTTATTTCCTTAGAGATTCATTATATATCTCCGAAGTTCTTCATAAAAATCATCATCATCATTTCAGCCGAAAGACGTCCTCTGTTGGACATAGGCCTCCCCAAAGCGTGGCCTCAAAGACCAGTTCTGTGCATCTCCCATCAATCGGATTACAGCAACCCTGACCAGGTCATCGTTCCACCTTGTGGAAGGCCTTTCAACGCTGCGTCTTCCGGGTACACGATCGCCAGTCAAGATCCTTCCACCAACGGCCATCTGATACCAGACCCCTACCATGTATGAGCCCTTAATATTTTTTTTTTCGATTCTCAGAAAAACTCGAACACAAGGTGGACCGATGACCTGGTGATGGTTGCGAAAATCCGATGGATGCGAGACGCACAAAGACCAATCGTTATGGCAACCTTTGGGGGAAGCCTATGTCCAACAGTGGACGTCTTTAGGCTGAAATGATGATGATCTGGAAGGGTATATTACAGTGTTTCTCTCCATAACGCACAAAAACCCGATCTGGGCTCCTCATCTACAAGGCAATAAACATTCAGACTTTCACATTAAAAGCAACATTAGCACAGGATTTTGAAAGTACATCGATTAATGGGTACCTGCACAGTTAGCGCTTACAAATACCATAACAGACATTCGTAACAGAAGTCTAGTTTATATTACCTCATATTTCACGGTACTAACTGCTTTAATTAAATTAATACCAACATAAACCAACATCCCACTCGTAACGGCTATAAAAGCCGAACTTTCCCGACAGAACCCGAATAGAAAACGTTTCGCAATCGCCCAATCAGATAACTGACAAATCAATAGATCAATTACGATTGGTCTGTTCCAACGTTCCATATTCAAATCGATGTATCGATGGTCCATTTAAATTTAGAATTTATTTCGAATGAATTTTGCAACGGTTGTATTTTGCTGTCTGTTCGCGATTCCCGATTTCGATTTGATATGCTCTCGATTACTTATCTTCGGTACTATTTCATTGGTTTATATCTCTGAAAGTATCTTCCAAGCATTTAAGAGCACTTCATGGGAATATTAAAACGTTTATGGCCTGTGAAAGTCTCACCGATACTTGAAAATTGAGGCCATTTAACACAGAATCTAGAAGGCGTATAGATTTTATTTGTTATAAACTAATGCTTGACTGCGATCCCACCTGATGGTAAGCAGTGATGCAATCGTTAATGGTGAGACGCATTAGTTAATTAAGCCCCAAGAGGACACCGGTGACCGCATTCCTATTGTCTTTTAAATGTATCTGTTATTCGGTATTCTTGAAGACACCCAAATTATAATCGGATGGGAAGACCGCAGTAGCGGCAGCAGGCAATGAGGGTTTTCTAAGATGTCATTCACCAGGTGGCAGCACTGAGGCGTCAGGTCCCGACACCTGTCAAAACGCTTATGTTACTGACATTAGGTAGACATCAACGTCAACGTCAAACGTTAGACGTCAACGTCATGTATAAGTTTTCAAAGGAAAAGACCTGACGGCTAAGTGACGCTAACTGGTGGTGTGAAAATTCCTAAACACCCTCATTGTTCAAGTCCTTCGATGTGTGCAGAATAAACGACGAAGCGTAACGCTTTGTCCGAACCATAGAGGTTTCAACAACGTAAAGATGTATACTCGCCGTGGATCGCGTTGTCCGATGAAACAATCTTTAAGAGAGTTCTATAAGAGTGTTATCGATCTATATGAGGGCTGTCTACCTATAAGAGGGTTGTGATGATAAAAATGAGATAGTAGAATCAAGTCATGAAGATGCTTTACTAATATTGCAACGTGCGCAGACTGTAACTTTCAATTGACATAAAAAAACCCCTTTGTAGATGAAACGAGGGTTCAAAGTTTGTATGTCCTATATTCACGTGGGCAAAGCCGCTGGCAAAGGCTAGTTAATAGTATAGGTAATAGTTTGGACCCACAAACTACTCTCATAGGATACTGATGAGTATTTTCGCGTCTTATTCGCCAGGGTGGTGTGTTAGCGACTGTGTACTCCACCTCGTTTATCTCTTCAAATCCCCATAGGTGACAGGAGAGCTGAGATGGAGTAAGGGATGATTCTCATTAGAACGTGCTATGCCCGGGGCGGGGCCCGGACGGGGCCCGGACGGGGCAATGTTTTAATCTGTTTCATATATTTTGTATGAATCAATTTATATTACACAGTGCATTATCCGTGTCCCGTCCGGGCCCGCTCGACGCACTTCAATGCCACGTTTGTTGCACGGTCCCGCCTCGTTCCCTCCACGTCCCATCGTAATCCGAACATTTTTCGTGCTGCGTCCGAAAATAAATTGCATAGCACGGACGGGCCCCGGCTCGTCCACGCCCCGGCCCTGGCACGGCCCGCTCTAATGAGAATCATCTCTTATTGGTCGAGAATGTGCGACACTGGCGGAATAAACGTGAGAGTATCTGTCAGATATATCCGGCATAGGCGTTTAAAGTTTATTTAAAGAGAAGGCAACCAAATAGAGCAGTGGGGACCGAGTAGTAACGGCCACCACTTACGAATTGTAGGACACAGTCCACCTTTTTATTATTAACTAGCTTTTGTTAGCGGCTTCGCCCGCGTACATAAAATATAGCCTATGTCACTCAGGAGTAAAGCAGCTTTCTATTGTTGCCAAAATTTTTCCAATCGGAACAGTAGTTCTAGAGATTACCTCCTACAAACAAAAAAATAAAAAAACAAACTTTACCTCTTTATTATATTAGTGTAGATAATTTCATTGTTGTCCACTGCTAGGCAAAGGCCTCCCTCCATTCCTTCCAGTGTTCTCGGTCTTGAGCCACTTGCCAATTTCTAAGGAAGGCAGCCAAGTCGTCTCGCCAACTTCTTCTTGGTCTGCCGCGACCCCTTCGTACGATTTCAGGGCACCAACTTTGTGTTTTACTGGCCCACTGTTCGAACTATACGCTATATACTTACCGTCTACCTTTACGCACAAAACGGTTTGGATCAAATTCGTTGTGCGTATAGCTAAGGAATGGAATTCCCTGCCCGAGTCTGTGTTTTGTGTTGGCTACAAGCCGAAAATCTTTAAGTCAAGCAAGCGCGAATCTATCACCAATAAAAAAATCCATCCAGGCGCAAAATTTTTGTGTAATTTTTTTCATCACCACTGCTCTCAAAACGGTGAAGAAAAACATGTCCTAGAACCAAAAAATCAAAGACCTATGACTACCAACAAGCCGCTCTTGGCACGAGTGGTGGATTACGGCCCAATCCCTCTACTAGAGAGTAGGCTTGAGTCCCAGCTGTGGGAACAGTATCAGGCTAGTGTCAAAGTTATGCTACTAATTCCTGCAAATACCGCATGTTTCTGCAGTTTACAATGTTTTTCCTAAAAAGGGCTGATTTAGAATAGATATAGCTATGACGTAAAGGCAATAACAATCTATTAGACACGCCTATTGGCCATCTAATGCTCGTAAAGACACTGGTTGACCCTTCATGCAACCTTCGCTTACTTCATCATTCTAGGATTTTAATATTACGATATAGTGTTTGGATTTATTAGATTTTTCGCAAATTTAATTCCGCCTAGCCCGTTCTATCATTGGACCACCAGACGTACGGCATTGCGCCACCGGTACATGGTGGATATCCCACATATACGTACCAAATGTTTTGGGAACACTTTCATTGTGCGTACAGCCAAGGAGTGGAATTCCTTGCCGGAGTCTGTGTTTCCTGATGGCTACAACGGAGTCTTTAAGTCAAGAGTGAACAGGTTACTTCTCGTTAAGCGTGCTCCATCGTCGACCGCACAGTTTTTTTTTTTTTAATAGAATACTTACATTTTTAACCACAAATCCTCCCCACTCAAGTATGCATGTACTGATTATTCGAATAAAACTGTTGTTTACGTACCTCCATTGTAGAGGGCAGCACGGCGCCAACGCGACGCCCCGCGCCCTCCCTCTCATCCTGTAACAAAACGTATTATATTTAAAAAAAACATATTTATGGAAAAACATCACGTTTGTTGTATTTGAGCCCCCTTTAATAAACTTTCTAACCTATCCTAATATTTACTTTAACCTGTTTTTACTGTAAAAACAATAACTACTTATTCAAGATTTTTCTTTTTGCAAAGCCTCTTTACAAAACAAGTATTATTATTTTTTGTAATTTGCAAATGTTTCCGTGATGTAATCTTGTAGATATGCACGTCAATGGTAAGAATTATCTATACAAATTAGAACATAAATTTGTGTAAGAGTAATCCAGTAAAGACCTCTGAAAATCTGCTATGTTACGTGAACTTTGAATTAGCACATTTAATCGAGATTCTTAATGGTGGCCTTTTCTTTTTCAAAAATCCAAAAATTTGATATAAACACGTATTTACTGGAACAAGTTTTGTGAAACATTTCAATAAATCGTAGAATTACCGAATGCCAACTGAGGTTTCAGGAGTAATCTCTCTTTTTTCGCATTACTTTTGCATCAAACATCGCTTTGGATTGCGTTAAATGAAGCAACAAGCTTTTAAACTATGCGAGACATTGACGGTAGGCGAGTGGGGAAGGCCCACCTTAAGCGTTTTTCAAATTTACATAGCACATGAAAATCAATCTGTATTTCGCAAAGAAAATGGTTTTAAAAGCCGATTGTAGTCACTGAGTATATTTTATTTATTTAATTTATGATATAACATGTGGTTTTATTTTTATATAAAAAAACAACCCTCAAGATTTTTCTTTTATTTATTTTTGTACACACAAACACTTACAAAAACAAAAAAAACACATTCAGATAGAAGAGTAGGTACTATATTAAAAGAAGAACTGCTAGAGTACTATATTAGGAGTTTTTTTTTCGCATTTCCAGAGGTTTAAATAGAGATTTTATCCAGAGGTTTAAATTTTTAAATGTATTATTATTATTTAAAAAAGTTCAAAATAAGTAGAACTTGGCCTTAAAGGTCTTGCGTCTGGACGCGGCTGTATGCCTTCAATTCCAGCCAGATATTCAAAGGAATATACGCCTTAACAAACAATTAACTTAACCAGGACACACTTCACTGAAACCCATCGAGCTTACAGTCAACAATAAATCCGAGGTTTCGTCAAACGCTAGTCCGACAAGCGACGGTGGCAGCGAGTGAAAGCGCAAATGTTACGTTCCCACGCTACACTTGCGACTGTGTTAAATGCGTCTTGTGACACAGTGGGGATGGGTTAGCGAGCTTGTTCGATGACATGCTGGCTTTGTTTGCAAATTAGTTAGACCAGAGGCCCTACCATTAGCTGTTATCGCGATCCGGTTGACGATCTATAGTGAACAGTGAAATGGTATGAAGTTAAATACGGTGTATAAATTCATGGGGTTATTTTTTTTTTGTATTGACCCATGACAAAACCACCAAAATGTTGTGCAATTAAACCATCATTATGTAACTTGCTTCCTTAGATCATATTAAATTTTGCATGCAGTCTTATTAAACCGTGATTGGATACATAGCATAGCACTGCCTTATAATGTTCCCACTGCTGGGACTTAAGGCTCTTCCGTAGGAAAGGGAATGGGCCGTAATCTACTACGCTTGCCCAGTGCGGGTAGAAGGATGTCAGAAGTCTTCAAATTTTTGGTTCTAGGTTACGAAAGTTTCCTCACGACGAGTTTTTTTCACCGTTTTGAGAGCAGTGGCGATGAAATAACTACATAAAGTAACGCACCTGGCTGGATTTGAACCTGTAACCTAAATAGGTAAACCGTTACCACTCAGCCACCATTGCTCTCAACAGCAGCCCGCAAAATGTTGTACAATTAAACCATCCGTATGTAACTCGCTCCCATACAAGGTCATGTCACATTTTGCATGCAGTCTTATTTAGATGAAGTATGTGATGACCTGCCTATCTACATACATGTGACGTTTGTCTGACTTAGGTCCGAGTTTCCGGCCTCAAGTACTTGGCTTTAAGTGAAGTATTAGGTTCACAAGCCTAAATATTATTATTAGGCTTGTCTGGGTCACCTACGTAGTTGAGACTTGCGTGTATCCCCAAACTCTAGAAGATGAAGAGTCTAGGAAAAACATCAATACACAACTCCCGCCTTTGAGCGAAGCGGGAGATAGTGTCAGACTTTTACTTACTAAAAACCCTCCCCATTCTTTCTCAGGCTTTCATAGCGGAACCTGTCCTGCTAGGCCTCTACAATTGCTGACAACTACTCGCTCCGGACCATGCCCTGTACGAAGGCTCGCGCGAGAGATCGCTGCTGCCGATCGCCGAGCTGCCGATTACGAGGACACCGCGGTGCTCTGCCCAAGTGGGACACACCTCAACCGTGCACTCCACCGTATGCTCTACCGTGTCCTCCGGGCGAGTTCCCCTCCTGCCCCAAGACAGCTTGCAGCTGAAAAAGAAGGCTGCGGAAATTTCCAAGAATTACCACAGCTCTGAAACGCAAAGCGAGGAGGAGGAGGAGAGAGAGCCCTTTTTGAAGTTCTTATGTAGCTCATACTAAAATCTGGTTTGGCCGGCAACACATACAAACAACTTTATAATATAATCAAAAGATGATTTTTATCGTAATCTAAGTGCACTAGTAACAGCGGCAGGTAAAGGCTAACTCGTTCAGGATGAGCCGAGCCACTAGGTGAAGGCCAAACAAAATGGCGGCATGCGCTTGCGCACTACTCCCATACTTTTGCAATTTTTCTTATATTCTTTATCATCATCATTACATAGTATAAAACAAAGTTACCGTTCCCTATGTATGCTTAAATCTTTAAAAGTACGCAACGGATTTTGATGCGGTTTTTTTTTAATAGATAGAGTGTATCAAGAGGAAGGTTTATGTGCATAATACATGCGCAATATATTCAATATCAGTACCCGTGCGAAGCTGGGGCGGGTCGCTAGTTGTAAACAATTATAAAAAAAAGGTGATGTACACAGGCGAGCTTAACCCATAGTTGGGTTTGGTATTGCGTTAGTTATAAGTGTATTAAGAACATATTTATTATCTTCATCATCATTTCAGCCAATAGACGTCCACTGCTGAACACAGGCTTCCCCCAAACGTCGCCACAACGACCGGTCCCGTGCATCTCGCATCCATCGAATTCCAGCAACCTTGACCAGGTCGTCGGTCCACTTTGTGGGAGGCCTTCCAACAATACGTCTTCCGGTACGCGGTCGCCACTCCAGAACCTTTCGGCCCCAGCCATCTGTTCTGCGTGCGATGTGCCCTGCCCATTGCCACTTAAGTTTGGCGATTCTTTTCGCTCTGTCAGCAACCTTGGTTCTCTTGCCGATATCTTCATTTTTAATTCGATCACGCAAGGTAACTCCGATCGTTCTCTTTCCATTGTTATAAGTGTATTGAGAACATTTGTATTACTAGCTTTTGTCAGCGGCTTCGCCCGCGTACATAAAATAAAGCTTATGTCACTCAGGAGTAAAGCAGCTTCCTATTGTTGCTGAAATGTTTCCAATCGGACCAGTAGTTCCAGAGATTACCTCCTAAAAACAATGAACAAATTTAGCTCTTTGTTATATTAAGTGAAGATCATCATCATCATTTCAGGAAATTTAACATAGGCCTCCCTCAATTGTCGCCATAATAACGGTCCTGTGCATCTCGCATCCATCAGATACCCGCAACCCATGTCAGGTGCCAACTGGGGCCAAGTTTTCTTGTCTGAAAGGAAGGCTCTAGCCCTGGTATAGATGGCGATGCAAGAACAGGGTAGGTTGTTTAGTCAGTAAGAGTCTGAAACTGTTTCCGGCTCCGCCCAAAGGCGGGATTCGTCATTGAATGATTTTTACCTACCATAAAAAAAACCCTTGTCAGGTCATCGGTCCATCTTGTTGAAGGCCTTCCAACACTAACATCCGTATTCACAAACAATACTCAAACGACCCTTGACTAAGCAAACGCACAGCGTTGAAATAGAGCTCTGTGATTGGTTCGTTTGTGTTGCGTAGTTCACAAACCCTGCCCTGTGCGCTCGCGAGCACTGTGAGACCGCATAGTAACGTTTGTGAATAGGTACGGGTGTAAGTCTTCCGGTACGCGGTAAGTATTTATTACGTTTACAGCTAAAGACTGGAATTCTCATCCCGGAGTCTGTTTCCTGATAGCTACAACGGAGTCTTTAAGTCAAGAATGAATAGGTTACTTTTAAGCAAGCGTGCTCTATCGTCAGCCACATCATTGCTTACCATCAGGTGTGAGAGTAGGCAAGGGATTTCCATAATAATGAAAAAATAAGTTCGTAAGACATCTAGACCCAGAACCATTATTTTAAATTACTAATCTAAAAAACTAATCGGGTTTAAGCCATCATGTTAATCTACACCGTTAAATGTTGGTCGTTTTAATCCCGTGGAGGGTCGATCCGGTACGTAAAACAAAATCGTAAAACACTTTCGATTTGTAATGATAAAAAAAAAAAAATCAACAATTCAAAATTAATATACCATTGCACCTTAGATTATAAAACAAGCATTGCACGAATATTTTTTTTATTGCTATAAAATACTGTGCTTAACTGCGATCCTACCTGATGGTAAGCAATGATGCAATCGTTGACAGATAGGCGCACTATAAAATTAAAACAATGACCTTGTAGCTAGTTGCCGGTCGTTACGTACTAACTACCTACGGACATTGAACTCACCCAGCTGACGTTTCCTTAAAGGAATTTGATTTCGTACGTGTGTAAATTAACACAAGTTTGAAAAAAAAGTTATTTATTTTTTTAATATTATCTTTTTAAATCGATAGTGTTTCATATACATTGAAAGAGTCCGATTCACTCTTACCCACTTTTTTTTAACATACAGTACGGCTGTCGGATCTTGGCGCGTCTGAAGTTGGCTCTGCTAAATTTAGCGCTTGAAAACTCGTACAAAAATCATCATCTTCCTGCCCTTGTCCCGTTTTATTTGGGGTCGGCGTTTTTTTAAAAATATGTTTTTTTCTTCCATTCTGCCCTGTCACCCGTCACGCTATCACTAACTCCTCTGTCTTCCATATCACTTCTCACACAATCCATCCATATTTTCTTTGGTCTCCCTCTCCCTCTCCATCCATCCACATTTATACCAATAAAGCTTAAAAAAAAAAATGTCAATAACAGTTTTTAACAGCAAGAACAACTGCACATTGCATATGTTTAAACCATTTTTTTTATGAGTTATCAATCGCTAAAATTCGACGGCCGTACTGTAATGGTAAGTTTACACGCTTGCCAAGCGTTGGCCAGCCTCGGCCAATCGCCATTGTGTAGACATAGAGTAAATGGGGAAACCCCGTAAACACAATGGCGGTTGGCCGAGGCTGGGCCAACGTGTAAACGAGGCATTCAAAAAATAATATAAAAATATATTTGCATATTTTTTTTATGGTAGGTGAAAATCATCGAATGACGAAACCCGCTCTCGGGTGGAGCGGGAGACCAGTGTCAGACTCTTACTGACTAAAAAACCTACCCCATTCCTTCCTTACCTTATTCCTAGAGCCGCGGTAACAGTTTCACACAAACCGGCAGCTCCAGAAGGGTATTTGCATAAGATTAATTATTACTTAACGAATTAGATCTCAGTTGACAACCACTTCGTCAGTCCACATCACCTTGGCTTAAAAGCTCTTCAAAATGAAAAGGAAGAGGAGCACACATGACCTCGCTGGAGATAAGTGTGGCCTACGAGATGTAAGGTCAGTAAAGAGGCCGAATCGTGTCCGGTTGTACATAGGATCGTGGGTTGGCACACGTTCTAACTAGATGAGCTTCGTGCAATAAGGCGAAGATGTAGAAGCAAGAACTGGTGTAGTTTATGGTTGTTAAAAAATATTAAAGCTTTGAATTGGTTTAATCCTTTAAACTTTTGAATACCGTAAATAGAGACGTAATAGAAAGACAGTGGGTATGCGAACGCCGGCGTTTGCTCGGGGCTCAAGAAGTTTAATATTATGAACTGCGCCAAGTAATATTTCCCAGTATAATTTTCCGAGTATTTTCCGTTTTCAGCAATTTTGTCGTTGACCCCAGCTTAAACTAGTTCTCCAGAACCATCCGCCATAACAAAAAAAAAATATATATAGTCCCCATATAGGTAGGGAAATCGGTGTTAGGAGTAGGTAGGTCCTACCAATAGCCTGCAAACATAAAATTTTGTCGAATAGAAATGTTCGGTATCCAAACATTTCTATTCAATAAAGGGGTGGCTGAATGTGACATCTCTGAAGAGTTCACATGCGCCCCGGATTAGCATACTGGCTTGCAAGACGTTCGCAGACTATTTGTAGTTTAAAATATTTAAAAAAGAAATATAATAGGTTGTCAAAACACATAGAAGATTGTATGTCGAGCCTTAAGAGAAAAATATAGAAAAAGTATAAAGTAAACGTGGTTTGATTTGCTATTACCACGTCCCTGACGGTTGGACGCCTCTCGAGAGGACTCGAGGCTCCCACAGTACGCTAACACTCGGGAAATTATATTATTTTATTAAGCACTTTATTGGCAATTGAGCAATAAAAAGTTACGTTTGATGGAGAGGTAACGTGAAAAAAGAGAGATAACACCTGAAAACTCTGTTGGCATTCAGTAATTTCAGGAATTTCCAGGAAATACGTGTTTTTTAAAACCTTTAACAGTTTTTGAGAAAAAATATCATCATTTAGAATCTCGATTAAAAGCGCCTTCCTATAGAAGCCTAGATAATATACACAAGACATCTGAGTATCCAAAATATGCGAAGAAAGATGTGTAATAACATCATAATCACGTAAGAACGGTTGTTTGATAATGTACTTCGGGTTGGCTGCTCTTAAGAGGATTACAGCTCCTAAAGTGCAGTTGCTCTTAGACTGCATACTAAAAGACTGGGCGAATCGGACTCATCATCATCATCATCAGCCTTTTAATGTTCCCACTGCTGGGACTCAGGCCTCCTCTCTAGGAGAGGGAACGGGCCATAATCCACCACGCGGGCCCCCTGCGTATTGGTAGATGTCACATGTCTTCGAATTTTTGGTTCTAGGACATGCCGGTTTCCTCATGATGATTTCCTTCACCGTTTCGAATCGGACTCACTCAAAAGGATTCCGTACTAATACTCCAAAAATCACACTACTCACACCACTGCTCGCATCACTGCTTACCATCAGGTGGATCGCAGTCAAGTACTAGTTTATAGCAAAAAAAAAAATACTAAAACTAGACGACACTTAGTAAGCAACATTTCAAGTTATCAAAGGAAGGTCAAGAAAGGGCACTTCGCATTACAGAGTCCGAATGTAGTATATCAAATCGTGAATTGCGACACTGTACTTGATGCGCTTGCATCTCGTAAGGCGAAGAGCTCATCGTGGAAATAAACAGGGATAGATAGATAATCTTTTTTTTTTCTAAGGCGATTATCACAAGGGCAATGGAGAGCTATGATCGGACTTTCCTTGCATGTTCGAATCAGAAATGAAGAGAACCAAGGTTGCTGACATAGCGAAAAGAATCGCCAAACTTAAGCGGCAATGGGCAGGGCACATCGCACCCAAAACAGATGGCCGCTGGGGCCAAAAGGCTCTGGAGTGGCGACCGCGTCCCGGAAGACGTAGCGTTGGAAGGCCTCTCACAAGGTGGACCGACGACCTGGTCAGGGTTGCTGGAATTCGATGGATGCGAGGCGCACGAGACCGGTTGTTGTGGCGACGTTTGGGGGAGGCCTAGGTGCAGCAGTGAACGTCTTTCAGCTGAATTGATGATGATAATTACCTCACAGCACCGTGGTCTACCGCGGAGAGTGGTGGCTGTAAACTTGTAAAGATTTCGTACGGCGGCGTACGAGTATGGCTGTCGTATCTTGGCGATTCTGATGTAAGGCTCTGCGAATTTTAGCGCTGGAAAACTCGTATAAAAATAAAGGTTTTAAAAAAAATAATGCCAATAACAGTTTTTAACAGCAATAAAAACTGCAAATTGCATTTATTTGCAGTTGTTATTGAGTTAGCAGAAGGAATGGGGTGGATCACTTAGTCATAGTTACACTCTTTCAAGCTCTACTTAAGGCTTCGGATTCGACGTTAGATGATTTTTCCCACCAAAAAAAAAATCTACTTTTTTGTGAATATTATATTGTTATTGTTACATTTAAAAAGTCCTCAAAAGCCAAGCAACAAAACTATAAATAATAATAATAATAATAATATGTCCACAACCATCACACAACGCCATCTAGTCCCAAGCTAAGCAGAGCTTGTATTATGGGTACTAGACAACTGATAAACATACTTATATATTTCTAAATACATACATATTATAGATAAATTACACCCAGACACAGAACAAATGATCGCGCTCATCACACAAACATTTGTTCTGGGTGGGAATCGAACCCACGACCTGGGAGCATAGCAGTCAGGGTCACTAACTACTACACTGACAGACCAGTCAAAAACTATGTTATCAAATAAACTAGTGCTGCCCCTTAAGACCAGTTCATGTCGCGATGTTCGAGATAGCAAGGTCGTCCCATCACCGCTCTATTTTGACAAGCCACACCTACCTAACGTACAGATGATTTCGAACTCATTACGGCTTACGGCCCTGGGAACTGCGAAATCTTTAGATAAGACTAGCTTGCGTCAGTGGCTTTGCCTGCGTGCAAGAAGAAAATGTATACTTATGTCATTCAGTACTTGAAAGAAATGTCTGTAAACCGTTGGGGCCCAACAAGGCTACAGGTTGTGCGAAAGCGATCCCTGGGGTCCAGTAACGAAGGCGAATTGTGGGTAGTCAGTAAAAATGCTCTGCTGGGCGAGAAATGCTCTAAGAATGAATTACTGCTTACCATCAGGTTATCGCAGTCAAGCACTAGTTTAGAGCAATTTAAACAAAAATGCCATTAGGTTACTTCCTACCTAAAAACAAAAAAAAGTCATTGAGTAATTAATCAATTATCGTTACGGGCTCAAGTAAACCGCTGTAGAGTTAAATGGACTACAATACGCGGCATATAAGGTCAGACACAGAACAAATGGTCGTGCTCATCACACAAACATTTGTCCTGGGCGGGAATCGAACCCACGACTTCCAGCATAGCAGTCAGGGCCACTAACCACTAGACCAACAGGCCAGTCAAAATATACACCGTGAAATTTTAATGGTTGTTTTCCCTCAGCGAAATGGTTGTGTCTTGGTAATACAAACGTTTGATAAAAAAATAAAATATTAAAAAAAAAATGGACTTGTAGAGTGCAAGCTAATTATGACGTATCACAACGTGCGAGAGCTTATTTTAGTTTAAATATTTAATTAATCGGTTTACACCAAGGGTCGGCTCTTAGCCCTTACCTCTTCCTAATAATAATGGACGCTCTGACGTCGGACATTCAGGAAGAGGCTCCCTGGTGTATGCTGTTTGCCGATGATATTGTGCTGGTTGCCGAGAGTGCCCCAGAGGTCCAGAGCAGATTGGAGGTGTGGTGGCAAAGACTGGAGAGTGTTGGCCTAAAATTGAGCAGAACTAAAACCGAGTACCTGTTCTGCGATTTTGGCGGTCTCTCTAGTCCTGTGCCCATAACTCTCGCTGGAACGCCCATACCAATCTGTTCCGACTTTAGGTACCTTGGGTCGCTTATCCAAGGGAATGGTGAGGTAGACCGAGACGTGGCACATCGGATCAACTCAGGATGGATGAAATGGCGACAGGTCACTGGAACAACTTGCGACCCACGGATGCCCCTCAAATTGAAGGGTAAAATCTACAAGTCCGTGATAAGGCCTGTCCTACTTTATGGGTCAGAATGTTGGGCTATGAAAAAGACGGATGAAAAGAGATTGCATGTAGCAGAGATGAGAATGTTGAGATGGATGTGTGGTGTGACGAGAATGGATAAAGTGAGAAATGAGTATATTAGAGGAAGTCTGAAAGTGGCGCCAGTGACTGAAAAGTTGAAAGGGAACCGTCTGTCTTGGTATGGCCATGTAAAAAGGCGGGATGAAACGCATGTTACAAAAAAAGCCATGAGTATAAATGTGGATGGATGGAGAGGGAGAGGGAGACCAAAGAAAATATGGATGGATTGTGTGAGAAGTGATATGAGAGAAAGAGGAGTTAGTGATAGCGAGACGGGTGACAGGACAGAGTGGAAGAAGAAGACATATTGCGCCGACCCCAAATAAAACGGGACAAGGGCAGGAAGATGATGATTTAATTAATCGGTTTCCTTTGACGGCGTACTGCTCATGCGACTCTAGTAGTACCTACAAATTACGTCTAATGTTACTATTTTTTTCGCTGTTTTGAGTTGATGAATATTTTTAATAGTTTTATAAAAAAAAACTTTTTTTTTTCTGTATGCTTCAAAAGTACTCCTTATGGCAAGTCATTCTGCTGCGGGAAAACAACCATTTAAATTTCACGGTGTATACCGCGCTATAAAAACTTGCTATAAAAGAAATATTTTCATTGAAAACTTATTTATTTATAGCAACAAAAACACAGACTATTATCATATTTAATGAGTCTTATCATAGTGTTTATGTTAATAACAGATATTTACATTTAATTAAAAACATTTACAAGTAACAAAGTCAGCATGATTTTAATTAATCGGAATTAATTAAATTTTTAATTACATAGTACCTATAAAACAAAGTTGCATCCCGTTGTCTGTCGCTATGTATGCTTAGGTCTTCAAAACTACGCAACGGATTTTGATGCGGTTTTTTTTACTAGATAGAGTGCTTCAAGAGGAAGGTTTGTATTTATTATGATACATGCATAATATATTTAATATCAGCATTGAAATGATGGAACCCGTGCGGAGCTGGGGCCGATCGTTAGTCACTACCTACATAGTATAAAACAAAGTCGCTTCCCGCTGTCTGTCCCTATGTATGCTTAGATCTTTAAAACTACGCAACGGATTTTGATGCCGTTGTTTTTTTAATAGCTACGATATAAGTCGATGTTGACTTCGAGGACCCTTAACTGCGGTTTAATTTTGATATAAAAAAAGAACTTAATAACCATATAATTTTTTTTTTGCGACATGTGTTGATAAGCACAAAACTCAAGAACAGCTGAACAGATTTAGATTTCGCTAATTCTTTTTTTGTTACGTTTGTAATTCAGAGAAGGATTTTATGAAAAAAAAAAATTGGTTATAACTAAATACCCTATTTTTTTGGGTGTAAAGTAGGGTGGAGTAAGGTAGAGTAGGCTAGAGCAGGGTAGAGTACGGTAGAGCGGAGAAGAGTAGAATAATCTGTAGCCGGGAGCGAAGCCGCGGGCAAAAGCTAGTAGTTTAATATAAATCATTCTCGCGAACGAAGTCGCTGGCAAAATGCTACTTAGTTGGTTTTAATGAAAGAGTCGGAACAAAGCTGGGTTAGGTTATCAAACCGATTAAAAATTTTCTCATATTGCCCCTACTGTCAAATTCAGAATTCCGATTATTTCGCACGAGTGATATTTTTTCACTAGCTTCTGACGTTTTATAAGTGCCCATGTGAAATAAAAAAAAATTGACTTTGCCTTTGACTTCTTAGAACTGTCAAAAATGACAGTAAACTAAAAAATATGTACATAATCCAATTCCTATAGTCGGAAGTGAGCAATGGTTTTTTAACCCACTGCAAGAAGGGTTATTCTAAATCTTAGAAGAGGCGCAAAATTGCCTCATTTTTTTAAATTGTTTGTTTGTTTTTTGTTTAATTTAATTTTCCTCACGTTTAACCACTAAATCACATGATGAAAAGAGAAACGAAGGTGTTTTGTTATTCTTTTTCTTAGCGCGTCGATGGCAAAACCAGCTAAATTCCTTGCCTGGCCCAGTTTCGGCCACAGCAATGCTGTCCACTGACGCTGTCATTAGGTCCCTACGTGAACAGGTGGAGGCACGTGGTGGAGAATGGAAGGTGGGACATGGTCTGCGGAGAGACGCCGCACAAACACTGAAGATCAGAACCGTCCGAGAACTCCTATCTGTGGAGATAGTTGTTCTCGGACGATTCTAAGGTCTTAGCTGCACTTAGCCAACCTGGGTTTCGCACCCAGGTTTGTTTAGAGTTTTCCAGGTTGGCCATGGCAAATCATTTACGTTTTGTTGTTAAAAAAAATATTAATCTGAACGACTTACCATATAAACCATTAAGCGCCTTTTGAGGGTTCTTCACTTCACATGCTGATGTCTCGAGCTGATGGACAAAAATATAACAAGTTAACGCATAATGTACAATCAGCCTTATAATGTTCCCACTGCTGGGACTTAGGCCTTCTTTCTAAGAGAGGAAATTGCACGTAATTACTACTCCACACGGGTCTAGTGGAGATTCGAGGAGGTCAAAGAATATTTGGATTTCAGATCACCCTGCTGAGACTCAGGCCTCCTTCTTAGGAGAAGGAATGGATCCTAATCCATCACGCGGGCCCAGTGTTGATGGATGTGACATTTCTTCGAATTCTTGGTTCTAGGACATGCCTGTTTGCCCAAGATGTTTTCCTTCACCGTTTTGAGAGCAGTGGTGATGAAAAACTTTAATCTGCTGTAATTAATAAAATATGGCACTTTTATCGTTCATGAGGAAGCTTAACATACACTGTTAGAAATAAATAAGCCTGCCCAAGAGTCGCCATAACAACTGGCCATAGTGCGTCTCGCATCCATCGGATTCCTGTGAACCTCACTCGGTCATCGATGAAGAGAACTGTTTGGCGCCGACTCCAAATAACATGGGAAAAAGGGCAGGAAGATGATGATTTAGTTCCTGATGCGATCACGTAATGAAACTTCGAGTATAGCCCTTTCCATTGCCCTTTGAGTGACATTAAGCCTGATGCGGCTACTCAGAACCTTGCGAACCATCGATATTTTACTACGCACTAGATTAGGCGTACCATACAGTCACATTCTTGACTTAGGTGATCTGCAGGTCATACACCTTTACATTGATAACATTAGTTGCAGTTTTGTCGTATACGCAACGTGAGAGTGCTATACTGCCGTCGTTATTAAGAAAGGCACAACTAACATTTTACAAATGTTGAGAAAATCGAGTTTAAAATATTTTTTGAATTTTGTTAAAAAAATCACGTTTAAAATGTGTTTTTCAAAATTGTGAAAATGTAAAAAATTGTGTTTTTTTGGTATGTACGCAACGATAGCAGTATTATATTTTTAATTTAAATGGATATATTTAATAATTAGCATAATTCTTTTTAACTTAACATAAAAAATAACAAGAAAGGAGCAATATTATGTTGAAAAGGCACATATAACCAAATATGCCTTTTCAATGTAAAATTTTGGGTAAAAAATTTAACATTTTACGACGAAAAGGCATATTTTTTTAATTGTGTCTTTTCATCGTAAATTATTAAAATGAATATATAGGTACAGAAAATATTAGAATTAATTCATCGATAGTAAAAAGGTAAAATAAAAGTCACATCATACAATATGCCTTTTTATTGTAATAAAACTTAAAAAATGATGTAGTTGTGCCCTTTAAGCTTATGCTATCTCTGTTTATTTTGCAGCTAAAAATCCACAAAAAATCAGGCAAATAGGCCTTTTTTTCCTGATTCCGAATATATATATATAACTCATTTTGACAAAAAATGTTAGTTGTGCCCTTTTTCGGTAGCACGGCAGTATAAGTTTTGTTAGACGTCATAAAGGCCAATGAAGCGCTGCAGCGGACTTTTGTATTAACTTTTCAGTATTTTGACAAATAGTTTCTATGAACGTGCTTTCTATCGTAAGGATACATATGTTGTGAAAAAAAATCAGAAAAACCATTAGGGTATTATCACACTAGCGGTTTGCGAGCGTCCTCAACGCGGAGCGGATGCGCAACTAACACGTTACGTGCGCGCAACGAACACGCCGCGTAAGCAAAGCGAATTTTTTGTGGACGCGCAATGAGATTGCCGTAAATAGCAGCGTGGACGCCATTTAGTACTATCTTACTACCTAATATTATAAATGCGAAAGTTACGATGTTTGGATGTTTGTTACTCAATCACGCCAAAACGGCTGGGGCACAGGCATAGGATACACTCCGGAATAGGACATAGGCTACTTGTTATCCCGGAAACCCCAACACCACGCGGGCGAAGCCGCGGGCAAAAGCTAGTCTCGTATAAACGCCACACGGTGTTTCTGAAGGTGGACAAAAACAAAATTTTTAATATTAAAGATACATTTTGTTATTAAGTGTATTGCACGTAGTTAACTTGCTACAAATACGCCACGAAAACGTTGCGAATTTTACCACGCTCCAGCGACGTCTTCGTTGTACAGCCGCGGTGTGTTCGCGACGCATTCGCTGCGTAACCGTTCGCAAACCGCTTGTGTGATATGTAGGGACTCTGTAAAATGGTTGAAGCCTATTGGGGCCCAGGGTCTCTTTCTGAAAGGAAGGCTTGGCCCCAGTGCGAAGGCCAAAGGGGGAACGGGGTGGGGTGTTTAGTCAGTAAGAGTCTGGCACTGTTTCCTGCTCCGCCTAAGAACGGGATTCGTCAATGGATCATTTTTGCCCACCATAAAAAAACCGCTTGTGTGATATTGCCCTTAGTTAGTTCTAAATGGATACTGTAGGTAGTTAATTACTAGGCAAAGGCAACAGCGCCCTCGCCGTAGCCGTCGCCGCCGCGATCTTGCCGATATCCGGTCACCGTAGACACTGGCTCGCGGACGGTGAGCAATGGGTAGCTCGCCGTCCGGTCGTCTGATAACTGTCCAGACCGAATCCAAGTCGTCAACGGCGCGCACCGTTCCCGCGCGCCTCAAGGAGTTGTCAGCAAACTGTAGGGGCCCTTCAGGGTCGAAGCCTTCTGGAGCTGCCGGTTTGTGTGCAACTGTTACCGAGGCTCTGGGAATAAGGCAAGGAAAGGTACGGGGTAGGTGTTTTAGTCAGTAAGAATCTGACACTGTTTCCTGCTCCGCCCAAGAACGGGATTCGTCATTGGATCATTTTTGACCACTATAAAAAAAAACCGTTTGTGTGATATTGCCCTTAGTAATAGTTCTTAGGTAGTTAATTACTAAACAATAGCTAGTAAATAATCAACTAACAAGCGATTAGTTTCAGAACAAAAAATATACTATAATAGAATATAATATAATATGTCCACAACTTTTACACAACGCCATCTAGTCCCAAGCTAAGCAGAGCTTGTGTTATGGGTACTAGACAACTGATAAACATACTTATATATTTCTAAATACATACATATTATAGATAAATAACACCCAGACACGGAACAAATGCTCATCACACAAACATTTGTCCTGAGTGGGAATCGAACCCACGACCTCCATAGCAGTCAGGGTCACTAACTACTAGACTGACAGGCCAGTAAAATGTGTCAGTGTGATATTGCCCTAAGTCAGTTCTAAATTGATACTGTAAGTAGTTAATTAATAAACAATAGCTAGTAAATAATCAACTAACAAGCGATTAGTTTCAGAACAAAAAATATACTTACAAAAGAATGGTTCAGCTCGCGCCGCGGCATAATCATAACTATTCATTATTGTACCTTATTATTATTATTACTGGCCTTTTACTAAGCAAAAAGGTTTTAATTATCACATATTAATATAAAATAAAAACTATTTAAATTCGAAAATACTGGCCTATAACTGTCATTTGATTCACATTTTAGGAATAGTTATTTTAATTTTTTGATTTTTTTTCTATACTGGTCATCCTAGTTTTTGAATCTGGAACAAAAGAAAAAGAACATTTCAACGCTTCCAACGCTTCCAACGTTTAAAAAATTGGTGAAGGAGCATTACCTTTCACTTTGATTTTTCTTCTCCTCTCTCAATTATATATTTGATATATATTAGTATATTATCTTTATTGTATGTATGTATTCGTGTTTTGATATGTTATTAGTATTTTTTTTTTTCTTATAATAAATTGTACACTGACAACCCTAGATCTATCTCCTTTCGCGCAGTCCATCCAAAGGTTGTCTGTAAGAAATTGCCTTGTGCGATAAGACCGCCCATTGTACCCTTATTTTTATAACAATGTTTGTCCTATATTTGTTTAATGTGGTGTACAATAAAGTATAAATAAATAAATAAACATTATTTTTTACAGGAAAATTGATCAAATACACTTCTCATCAAAAAAATCGAAACACTTCCGTTTTCATTGTTTCTGTCCGAATTTAACACAAAAAAGAATTCATACGATGAAAAAAAATACATATATTATAGCTGGCAGTTTGGCCATTACAGTAATAAGCGAAAATTCTAAATTCAAAATTAGAATTTCATTTGTTTATCTTATAAACGAAATGAATCACTGTTTTGAGACAAATGTGTGTTTAGGGTTGGAGTACATTTAGCGTTTAAAAACTAAAAATTGGCGCCTATCCTTAAACTTTTTGTTTTTTATTTCAATACTGTGACTTTGGGACGTCTGAAAAAAGGTTTTTTTTCTAAAACGTATGGATACTTCGCCCACAGAAGTCGCCCAAGTTGTGGCATTGCTGGATTCTGGCCTTAGTCAGCGTGTTGTGGCTGCAAGACTGCATCTAAGCCTGTCATCTGTTCATAGAGTCTATAAACGTTATCAGGAGACTGGTTTGTTCACGCGCCGTTCAGGATCTGGCAGGAATCGGGTCACTTCTGAGCGAGATGATCGATTTATTGTAACAACTTCTTTAAGAAATCGACGCCTTAACGCTTTTCAACTGCAGCAGCGGCTTCGTGTTGTACGAAGGGTGGCTGTAAGTGACTCTACAATTAGAAGAAGGTTGAAGGATCGTGGACTGGTACCGCATAAGCCAGCAAATGGGCCGAAATTAACTGCAGACCATCGAAGAGCGCGCCTTAACTTTGCACGTGAGCACCTAAATTGGTCATACCTACAGTGGAGCAAAGTTCTCTTTTCTGATGAGTGTAAAATTATGCTGTATGGTAACGACGGAAGGAACAAGGTCTACAGAAGAGACGGAGAACGCTATGCACAATGCTGCATTGAAGAAAAGGTCAGCTATGGTGGCGGTTCGTGGACGGTTTGGGGAGGAATCAGCGCCGACGGTAAGACAGAGCTTGCTTTCGTGTCTGGGCCACGTCTGCCTGCACTAAACTGTCATCGGTACGTCGAAGAGTGTCTCGAGCCTCATGTGATGCCCTATGCACATTTTATTGGCAACGGCTTCATATTCATGCACGACAATGCTAGGGCTCACACCGCGGGCGTCGTACGAGATTATCTTAACGAAGTCGATATCTCTATTATGGAATGGCCAGCAAGAAGCCCGGACATGAATCCCATTGAACATCTATGGGATGAATTAAAGAGACGAATTCGAGCAAGAGATCCTGCCCCAGAAACACTTAGCCAGCTGCAAGATGCAATCCAAGAGGAATGGGACAATATACCACAGCATGTGATCGTGACTCTCATCCGATCGATGAAGAACCGTATGGAAGCAGTAATTAGAGCTCGGGGAGGGAATACAAGTTATTAAATAAACGTTTTTTAGCTTTTTTTTTCATTTACGTGTGTTGTTTTATCCATTTCCTTTATACTCCATACGGAATAAAAATGACTCATTTAACAAAATACGAAACCTATGAAAAATTCATTTAAATTTAGAACATTAACATTAAGATTTGATAAGCTCATATTACTCACTATTAAACGACATTTAACATTTATTCCTAAATGTACACATTTTTCTGATAATCCTGACAAAACGTAAACTTGCAAGGTGTTTCGATTTTTTTGATGAGAAGTGTATATTAGTTAACTTTAACTTAGCTTACATATTTTATTATCCTGAACGTTAGCTACTTATTAAAAAATTACCACCGGGTACAGCGCCATCTCTTGGGAAATTGGGTTACTGATTTATACATGGGTAGGGTTGCCATCCGTCCGGGTTTCCCCGGATTTGTCCTAGTTTAGAGGACGTCCGGGGAGCGTCCGGGGAAGGTTTCATTTGTAGACCGAGTTTAAAAAAATAAATAAATTTAAAAAAATTGGGCCGCCTGCGAGACACGCACTATGCTCGCACACCACGATTAAAAAGATTTAAAAGATCTCGTTGATATGTCCGGCTTTCGGACTCTAAAAGCCGGGGTTTTCACGCGTCTTGTCCTGTTTTCCAAATTTTAGAGATCGCAACCCTATACATGGGCTACTTCGCGCTGTTAAGTCGTACTTTAAGGGTTCTGTTACATTGTAAGAAATTTATGACGGAAGGGAAATTGCGGAACCCTACACTGAGCCCGGGACGCTCCGGGCCGGTATTTTTTTTTATTATGACGAATGACTAGCTTCCGAACGGGATAAATTCTGTCGAGACCGCCACTATAAACCGAAGACGAGCGATTAAACGAGCTAAACTCTTGAACTACTAGATCGGATTGAAAAATTCTCTGATCTAGCAACTAGTCTACTGCTATTAAAATCTTACTAATATTATAAATGCGAAAGTTACGATGTTTGGATGTTTGTTACTCAATCACGCCAAAACGGCTGGACGATCTGGATGAAATTTGGCACAGGCATAGGATACACTCCGGAATAGGACATAGGCTACTTTTTATCCCGGAAACCCCAACCCCAACCCCAATACCACGCGGGCGAAGCCGCGGGCAAATGCTAGTATTTTCATATGAAGTAGTATTACCTCAAAACGGAACCCTTATAAGATCACTTTGTTATCCGTCCGTCTGTATGTCTGTCTATCAAGTCAAGGGTTTTGATACAGGTATCCCAGGAACGCGTGAAAGTAAAACAACCTACTCCGTTCCATCCTTGCCTTGATGCGAAAGCGTATTACCGGAGCCCAGGGCCCAGGTCCACTTTCACATCAAGACAAGGATCGTCCCGTATACATTTTCATATCCACAGGTACATTTTGGTAAATCGTAGAATTACCGAATGCCAACAGAGTTTTCTGGTGTCATCTCTCTTTTTTCGAATCACTTTTTCATCAAACATAACATTGGATTGCGTTAAATGAACCAACAAGCTTTTAAACCATGCTCGACGTAGACGATAGACGAGTCGGGAAGGCCAACCTTAACTATAAAACGCGAGTCGATGATCCTCATAACTTATTGATGTATGCAAGGTGTGGTACTTGTACATTTCAATGGCCCAAATTCATAATTAAAGAACAATAACACGCAAGCCACACCTCCAACTTCACACAAAATTGCTGCAATTAGGTATCTTCTAAATTAAAATTCATTTAACTCTTTAGATCACAGAATTACTTCGTTCATTCGGTTTACATGTTACAACAAGTTTTCATTGTTATCCTAGGGATGTACGAGTCGTTATTTGGCGACCGAGCGGTAGCGAGGACGCTAATAGTTTGAGAGCTGTTTTCATCTCTAACCCGAGATAAACACTGTGCTTTTCATTACGACTTACAAGGAAAATAAAAACCTAATTCGTCGTCAAAGGTCGTCGTATGATTTTCGGATGATGGTGGATGTCACATGTCTTCGAATTTTTCCCCACGATGGTTTTCCTTCACCGTTTTGAGAGCAGTGGTGATGAAATAAATTACAGAAAGTAGTGCGCTTGGCTGGCTGGTTTCTTCTTTACAAAGGACTTAAGTAATCTAGGTATATCAGGTGCGACTTACATCTAGTCTTAGGTTAGGTTTTGGTTGGTTAGGTGGGTATGTTGTGTATGTAAACACACATACACAACACACCCAGACCCGGACCACCTATCTGCAGACCATAAAAATATATGTCCCCGCTGCGTGCCGCGGGATTCATTTCCCGCGGCACGCATCGCCAATCGCTCGGCCAATGAATACATTACATTGTGTGAATGTGAAACAGGCCTAATGGTACGAAGTTGGATCTTAAGGGCTCCGGTTTTAAAATGTAAAATATTATATTTTTTTTGCATTTTCAGTTTTATTCCTTTTACCCAAGAGACCGTTCAAGTACCTATTACGTAAGCACTATGGGGGAGGAGGGTCTTTGTTTTGCTTATTTTGGATAACAAGGGAGGTAGGGGAGTCTAAGTCGAAAGAACATAAATGTGGTTTATTCATCAAAAGTCTGGTAAACCCTCAGATCCGTCCTTTATCAGGAGAAAACTTTGAATGATTTCCCATTGTAAAAAAAGACATGATATATTTTTCTCAAAAACACAAATTATTGATGTGGCTCAAAAGGCTGCCCAACTTAAATGGGACTGGGCAGGACATGTCTGCCGCATCTCTAACAAGCTGTGGGCCCGTAAAACACAGGAGTGGTGTCCGGACCAGACCAGACCAGGAAGGAGATGGCGGGGCGACCTGGATGTCTTCCTTGAGAATTTGAACGATAAAGCAAATAACCAAGATACTTAATTGGAAAGAATAGAGGAAGGTCTTTGCCCAGCAGTGGGACAGCACAAGCTAGGTATAATCGTATCTTTTAGCCCAGAAATCTGTTTGTATGAAATGATTTCCTTAATAATCCTGCAATTAGTGTTTAAAGCAATATTCTGTGATAAGTCAATGTCAAACTATTTTTAAATTAAAAATAGCTCTCCTTTTTGAGGTGTACCTTACCTCAGCATAACGTGGATTATACATATAATAGTATAGCTCAATCAGCATGGATGGATTGTGTGAGAAGTGATATGAAAGAAAGAGGAGTTAGTGATAGCGTGACGGGTGACAGGACAGAGTGGAAGAAAAGGACATATTGTGCCGACCCCAAATAAAACGGGACAAGGGCAGGAAGATGATGATGATGATGATGAGTATAGCTCAATCAGCCTTTTAATATTTCCAGTGGTGGGACTCATTACTCTTTTCTAGGAGATCAATAAAAAGGTCTGTGTGGTATGGGAATACCACATGGATCCTGTCTCTATATAACACGGACCTCTCTCATACTACAGTGCAGTTTGGTGGATGTCATTTATGTCTTCCAATTATTTATTTTTTGTGGAATTCTCCATTGAAGTCAAGTTTATGTTTAGGAATTTTGGGTCAGGACCAAATTTTTGACGTAATCGCACAACAGAAATCACAACATAATGTGTCACACTTGAAAATATATGTAGTGCAACAATTCTATTATGCTACATTTATTTTCCAGTGTGACACATTTATTTTCCAGTGTAACACATTTCGTTGCGTCAAAAATTTGGTCCTGACCCTTTTCCATTTTTATTAATGATATAAAAATGAAAAAAAAATGACTTATACAAGAAATTTTTTTCCTGTCTCCAAAAATAGACATAGACATGTTTTTTAAAATAATTTTTTATAGATATTGGAGACATAGGTAAGGTATCTTATGAAATACATTGCCAAATATCTATTATTTTCCCCAAACAAGGCGATACACTGCCTTCACAAGATATTATGTGTGAATGTGAATATGTGTATTATGTTGTGTTTTTATGTCTTATTAGTATTATTTCTAATTAATTGTAACTGACAATCCTAAATCTATCTCCTCTCGCTCAGTCCATCCAAAGAAGGTTGTCTGTAAGAGATTACTCTGTGCGATAAGACTGCCCATTGTACCCTTATTTTTAATAATGTTTTACCTATGTATATTATTTTGTAGTCAATGCGGTAAACAATAAAGTATAAATAAATACCCTTTTGCAGCGCTCCCAGTCTCAAGAGCATTGCGTCGACATCATGCTCTATGTATTGAGTCATGGTTTTGAACTCTTTAGTATTTCAATATATGTATATTGCGTTCCAAATGAGAATAGGATCGATTTTCATGTCGTGACGTCATGATTTACTGTCAAATCGAGGAAAGAAATGTTTAAACTTTTTTTTTTTCGAAATGTGAAAGAAAATAGTTTATTCAAAATCAAGTTCTTCAATTCTACTTTTCTTGGAAATTTTAAATTTTGCTAAAATATTAAATTTGACAGCATGATGTGACGTCAAACATGGTAATCGATCCTATTTTCATTTGGAACGCATAGTATGTCAGATATTTTAACTATAGTTCCTACTGTACTAACCCGCACTGGGCCTGCATGGTGGATTAAGGCTCATCCCTCTTACTCCCACTCCTCTTCTCGTTGACAGAAGAGGAGTGGGAGTAAGAGGGGGAACATTGAAAAGCTACTTTTAATTCTATGCAATTGTTATTGTGGCTTATCCTTTCAACTACAGTAATTACAGACACAACAAAAATGAACTAGTGGAAATTAACAGGATGCGGGCATTATCAGTTGTTTCAACTGCCTGCCTGTCTACAAATAATAATAATAATAATTGAAGAACAATAGGTGTATGAACGCCGGCATTCGCTTGGGGCTCAAAAATTTAATATGGGGCTTGTTTGCCTAGAAATAACTACCTTTTAATTTTTACATAATAACCACAGCTCATTACAGACAACGTACATCAAGGAATTGGAACAACTTGCCTGCTGTGCTCTTGCCATCCAATTTTAACTTGAGAGTCTTCAAGGCTTAAGTGAATAGGCTCATAAACTTTCGATCTTGTAATTCTGTAACTACAAGATTGAAAGTGTCTGTACACAATTAAAGAACAATAGATATGCGAATGCCAGCATTCGCTTGGGGCTTAACGAATTAATAAACTAGCATTCCCTCATCATAAACTATTGTATCACTGCTCCATTTATCATTTATCATTATCATTTAGCAATCTTAGAATTAGTTATCTACACTAATATAATAAAGAGGTAAAGTTTGTTTTTTTATTTTTTTGTTTGTAGGAGGTAATCTCTGGAACTAATGGTTCGATTGGAAAAATTTTAGCAACAATAGAAAGCTGCTTTACTCCTGAGTGACATAGGCTATAAATTATTTATATAGCATGGATGTTAACCGAGCTATCACTATAAGAAATTTTCCGCGGACGAAGTCGCGGGCAGAAGCTAGTATCAAATAAAAAAAAAAATTTAAAATACTGCATCTGATGATGAGACAGGTATGGTGGAATTACCATTGGTGTTAGTTTTTTTTCCATGTGCATATGTTAACTTACATTTCATAATATTTCCAGCCAGACAAATCTAACATAAACAATTGAAGTAGGTTAACTCTCATCTCAATAGAGAATACCACTTATAATATTTAAAATCATAAAGCAGGTAAGTTCTAATTTGAAGAGCTATTGTTTCACCTTTTTCCTTCAAGTTGAAGTAAGAAAATAATGTTTTTACTTGAATAGCCTACTACATAACAGAGGCCAATTCATATTTTTTTACTTTTACTTGCTCTTTTCATAAGCAAATCAACTACAACAAAATTAAATGTTTATAGAGAAAGAATATAAAATTACTTTGGTTTATTTGATTATGATTGACTGGTTTGTAATATTTTATGATATAATACCTTAAATACCTTTCAAATAAGCTCAATTTTACGATACAAACCAAATATGAGTAAGTTTTAAAACGATTTTACAGTACATGACAACAAACGAAAAAAATAATAATACACACCTTAAAATTGCAATCCAAAGGTATAGAAAATTTCCAACACATGTCCACACACACACACAACGGATTTAATACATATTTATAACATTTAAAGTCACTGATACTTTACTTTCCCATTTAAAACTAGTTCGAACGAAAAGTTTTTCACAAACGTCACGTCACGTAAATATTTTCATCGAACTGTCAAAATTATATTACCCGATCGAAAAAATAGAACACGGATGCGGAACACGCGTTCATTTAAACGAGGCATTTAGAATGAGTCGGATAATAATAAAAAATTGGCGCAAAAAAAATATTGATGCGTTTTATTTTACTTTGTAGCATATGCGAGGAAATCCAAGTTTTTGTGTGTCGAAACTGTTACGCGCCGTGTAAAGACTGCTGTCCGGTTGCAGCGGCCTTCTAATACTGTTCAAGAAATAACGCGAGATAGTATTCGCCGTTCGCCGTGTCCGCGGCCGGTTTACGCACAGGTAATGTAGGTACAATATACTTACAATGCCACAATAATTATGGAGACAATTACTGTACAAAATAGTCCCGCTACTGTTTGAGGTCGTTTGCGTGCTTTTTAATCGTAGACTGGCTCAATGACCTTATTTTAATAATGAGATGATCATAATAGCGATAGGGTCATTATTTTATACAAAACGATGAAAAGCGAGCGTAGAATGATCGTTTTATGTGGTAAAGAATGAAAGAGAATGGAACATTCGTTAATTTTAGCTCAATATTTACCCAAAGGTTCAGTTGAAAACCAGTGTCAGGCCACTGCTATCTAATTGTGTGGCATCATGCTATTTGGCGCAACCGTGAGACACATTCTTGTTGCTGTTTTTACTTTATATATAAGTTTGTATTGTGTTTCATTGCAAGCCAATTTTTTTTTACGCACCGTAAAATTTTGTTCATTTTGATCCCGTGGAGGGTCGATCCGGTACTTGAAACACTATTACCTACTTAATGAACCACTGGCACTTACACGTATACGAAATTCATATCTTTAAGTAAAGAACAGCTGAGCGGGTTCCATGGCCGTAGGTAGTTGTCGGTCGATGCGTACTAACTACCTACGGCCATTGAACCCGCTCAGCGCAGCTGCTGTTGTGATATGAATTTCGGATAAAATTAATTTATTTTTTCAATTTTATCTTTAAAAATTGATAGTGTTTCATGTACCGGATCGACTCTCCACGGGATTAAACCGACCAAAATTTAACGGTGTATATTTTTACTACTCCATGAGTTCTATCCTGTGATAAAAATATTCAAACTACTAACATATTGACAGATAGATCCAGAAAAGGAATGGACACAGCAGCAGCATCAGCCTTATAATGTTCTCACTGCTGGGTCGCAGCTCACTGCACAACACCGTCTCCTTGTCATGGACTTGCGCGTCAAGCCTAGGGTCAAGGTTGTTGAGCGCCAACAACGCCGTATACGGTGGTGGCGACTGAATGAAGCCACGTCCCAGTCGTTCGCGTCGGCCATCGGCGATAAGTGCGATGGTACCGATGGCGAACCTGTGCAAAGCCACTGGGACAGGATTCAGGTTGCCATCACTGAAGCGGCAAAGTCGGTGCTCGGCTTGTCCAGGGGCGGCCGCAAGTGTGACAAGGAGACTTGGTGATGGGATGACACAGTCCAAAGGGAGATCAGAGAGAAGAAAGCCCTCTTCAAAACGTGGCAAGCTTCCAAATCTCCCGAAGACCGCGACGCATACAGAACCGCAAAACGTGCCGCCAAGAGGGCCGTAGCCAGAGCCAGACGAGACCACTTACAGCCACTTTATGATAAGTTGGAATCGTCTGAGGGGCAAAAGCTCATTTATAAGTTGGCACGTTCCAGGGTCAAAGCGGCACTGGATATCTCTAAGTGCCGCTGTGTAAGAGACCCTGACGGCAATCTGTTATGCGAGGACCTCGCGGTGAAGGAGAGATGGCGCTCGTATTTCCACGAGCTGCTGAACAAGCAGCACAAAGAGGTGTTGTCTCCGGTTCTCCCTCCAAATCAGGGACTTGTGCCCCCGGTTACGCCTGAAGAAGTGCATGTGGCCCTTCGCCGCATGAAGAACCGGAAAGCTGTCGGTGCCGATGGAGTCCCCATTGAAGCCTGGAAGGCGATGGGTCCTCGTGGTGTGGGCATCTTAACCCACCTATTTAACCGCATGCTCCTCACCGGAAAGATCCCGAGTCAATGGAGACTGAGTATTATCACTCCAGTCTTCAAAGGCAAGGGATCGGTGCAGGAGTGTGGCGACTACCGTGGGATTAAGGTTATGTCCCACACCATGAAGCTCTTCGAGCGGGTGATTGACTCTCGGATCCGACAGGAGTGCACCGTCTCGGGATGTCAATATGGGTTTCGACCAGGCCATGGCGCCATGGATCCCATCTTTGCCCTAAGGGTTACCATGGAGGGATACAGATCGAAGAATACGCCTCTGCACCTCTTGTTCCTAGACATGCAGAAGGCCTTCGACTGTGTCCCCCGTGATGTGATCTGGTGGGCGCTGAGATCTAAAGGAGTGCCCGAGACCTATGTTGACATCATCCGAGATATGTACCGAGACTCCGGTTCTGTGGTTCGGACCGCTGTTGGCGATACGAAACCCTTCCCCATCACCGTCGGAGTTCACCAGGGCTCTGTCCTTAGTCCGTTTCTGTTCAGCGTGGTGCTGGACGTGCTGTCCTCCACCATCAGGGACTTACATGAGCAGCCGCCATGGCTGCTCATGTATGCAGACGACATCGCGCTGGCGGATTCGGACAGTGGGCGCTTGGTTCGACGTGTGGCAGCGTGGAAGGAATCGCTGGAAAACGGCGGTCTGAAGATTAATGCGGCGAAGACCGAGTACTTGGCCTGTAACACAACTAACGCTGCTCCTGTTCGCATTGGCGAAGACACAGTTGAGCGCACGGAACAGGTCAGGTACTTGGGATCGGTGCTCCACGAGTCCGCGCGGGGACGTCGATTGCGACGTCGAGTCGCGTATCTCGGCGGCCTGGGCGAAATGGCGTGAGGTGGCGGGTGTTATCTGTGACCCCAAAATGCCGGTTAGGCTCAAAGGACAGGTCTATAAGACCATCATTAGGCCTGTCCTTTTGTATGGCAGTGAAGCGTGGCCTGTACTTGAACGACATAAGCAAAGCCTGCGTGTCACGGAAATGAATATGCTGCGCTGGATGTCTGGAGTTTCGCGGAAAGACCGCATTAAGAACTCCCGCATCCGGGGCAGCCTTCAGGTCCGTGACATAGCGGATAAACTGCAGGAGGGTCGTTTACGCTGGTATGGCCACGTTTTACGAAAACCGGCAGACTACGTGGGTAACAGATGCCTCGCCATGCCGCCTCCGCCGGGACCCGGAAAACGAGGTAGGCCTAAGAGGCGATGGATCGACGTCGTAAGGGACGATATGCGTGCTAATGGGCTTAAGGCAGAGGACGCAAAAGACCGAGCGAAGTGGAGACGACTAGGCAGGAAAGCGGACCCCGGGCACCGAGGTGAAAGCCAAGGTAGCAACCGGGACTTACGCTAGGCTGATGATGATGACTGCTGGGTCGCAGGCCTCCTCTCTAGAAGAGAAAATGACGTAATCAACCACGCAGGCCCACTGCAGGGACACAGGCCTCCTCTCTCTAGGAGAAGGAATGGGCCATAATCCACCACGCGGGCCCAGTGCGGATTGGTGGATGTCACATGTCTTCGATTTTTGGTTGTAGGACATGCCGGTTTCCTCACGATGTTTTTCTTCACCGTTTTGAGAACAGTGGTGGTTTGAACCCGCGAGCTAGGTACTCCTTACGAGGAGCTGTGGTGACAGAGTGATACAGTACGGCCGTTCGATCATGGCCAGTCTGAAGTTAGGCTCTGCGAATTTTAGCGCTTGAAAACTTGTACAAAAATAAAGTTAAAAAAAACTAAATGCCAATAACAGTTTTTAACAGCAATAACAACTGCAAATTGCATTTATTTATTTAAACCATTTATTTTTGTACTAGTTTTCAAGCGCTATAATTCGCAGAGCCTAACTTCAGACTCGCCAAGATCCGACGGCCGTTACTGCACAAATATTTTAAAAAAATTGGCCAAGAGCGTGTCGGGCCACGCTCAGTTTAGGGTTCCGTAGTTTCCCGTCCGTCACAAATTTCTCACAATGTAACAGAACCCAGTAGCCCATTGAAAAATTAGTAATCCAATTTCCTGAGAGATCGCGCTGTACACGGTGGTAATTTTGGATTTCGTGAACCGATTTTCCTCTTTTTATATTTTTATTTGAAAGAAGATACGCCCAGGATAATGAAATATGTAAAAGAGTTAAAAAAATGCTTGTATGTACGATTAAATTACAAAATTAGTTCAGAACGTTTTTTTTTTAATTTTTCAAAAACTGTTCATCCTATCAAGTCCGAAATAATTTTCCTAGAAAGTTTACTTAAAGTTCTACTTTAAAGATTTTTTCATATTTTCTAAACTTATGGTTCAAAAGTTAGAGGGGGGCTCGCCTCATTTTTTTACTTTTGCTTTACTTTTACTTTTTAGCGATTATTTCCGAAAATATTAACTTTATCATAAAAATATTTTACAGAACCCTTAATCATTTTTATATACCTATCTAACAATATATCACAAGTTATGGTAGATATGAAAAAAAAAATCACTTCCCACTTTACGTGTAGGGAAGGTACCCTAATAAAACATTTTTTCCACTTTTTGTTTGTGCACTTTGTTGGCATGGTTGATATACATATTGGTACCAAATATCAGCTTTCTAGTGCTAACATTCGCTGAGATTATCTGCGGACGGACCGACGGACAGACAGACATGGCGAAACTACAAGGAGGAACCCATTGACTACGGAACCCTAAAAATTAAATTTCGAACATTTTTGACAGATACATCCGGCAAAGGCATGGGCACACCTGAAGGATTTAGGTTTTTTTTTTAATAATAAACTTTATAAAAACATATATAATTTTATTCCATATATTTATTTATTTATTTTATTTTAGGAAAAACAAACAGTAACACAATAAAGGATATACATAAGATCTTAAATATTAAAGTAGGACAATATCATGCTACCCACTACGTTTTCCACAGATTATAGTGCTGCCACACTAATGCCAAGCAATGTTGACATTCTCCAACAATACATCCATTGCTAAACGTCCCAACATTAAAATGTTATGACGTCTGTCGGCCAATGCACTGCTAGAAAATGCCACAAAGTGCAACGTTATCCAACAATACATCCGACGACAACAACAAATGCATTGCTAGAAAACGCGAGCAAACACCAGTGCGGCAGCACCGTTACAATAAGAAATACTTAAAACTAGCTAGGTAGTTATAGTTTACTTACATAAATAGAAATCTGATACACAACTGATCATCACCAAAATCATTAAATATAATTTATACGTAATTATATATAATTGATTTTTTTTTTTTTTTTTGTGTGCGTACAGTCCAGCTTACAATAACGCGATAAACATTACGCGGTTATCCACAATACAGTGGCACGCAAAAACTACTGCGCTTCTAAGGATTTAAGGATTGCTTGGACTTGCTTCTTGAAGGCACTTTTACCAAGGAAAAGAATGTCAATAGAATTAAAATCATTATTATATGTTTCAACTAAACGGTGAAGTGGTGAACGTGAGCCAGCGTTGGTTTTACAAAGACTAGTAGCGAACAAACGACGGGAGCGTACTTCACGAACGTGAACTGTTCGAGGAACCAGGTAGCACAAAGTTTTAACTAGATCAGGACAATCAAAATGATTGCGACACACATTGAAAAGAGTCATGACTTCCAGAAGTTTCCGTCTTGACTGTAAGGTTAGAAGATCATATTGCTTAAGTAGTAACTGGTATGACATTTTTTTCCGGTGACATCTAAAATTCATAGCTCGAAGATATTTACGTTGTACAAGCTCTAATCTTTCACAATACTTTTTGTAAAAAGGGTTCCAAATAGGTACTGCATACTCTAACTGTGGTCTAATTATAGATTTATATAAATGCAAAAAGGTGGAAGGTCGGCGAAAATCTCTGGAAGATCTCATTACGAAACCAAACATTTGGTAAGCCTTGTTAACAATTTTATCTATATGTATATCCATATGGAGCCTTGAATCCAACAGAACACCAAGATCACGTAGAAAACTCACTTTACTAATTGGCGTACCAGCAAGACGATAATCGGAATCAATTATGTTTTTTTTTTTGGTAAATGTTATAACATGACACTTTCGAAGACTAAGGTAAAGCTTATTGGAAGAACAATAGTTGGAGAAACGGTCTAAATCCTGCTGAAACTTAAAACAGTCGGTTTTATCTGAAATGATTTTATAAACTTTTAAATCGTCGGCATAGAGTAGAAATTCAGAATTTTGAAAACAGTCTTTAACATCGTTAATATATAGAATAAATAATAAAGGACCCAAAATAGAACCTTGTGGTACACCTGAAGTGACTGGAAAGGAGCCAGATTCAAAGCCATTAACAACCACCTTTTGAGTTCTGTTAGTTATGTAAGATGTAAACCACCGCAGAAGGTCCCCTCTGATTCCATTGTAAGCAATCTTATTAAGCAGTAGTGTGTGATCAAGTTTATCGAACGCTTTCTGAAAATCAGTATAAACTGCATCAACCTGCTGTCTATTATCGAGACGATCAAACAAATGGGACGTGAAAATAAGAAGATTACTAATACAAGATCTGTCTTTGACAAAACCATGTTGTTCCTTAATTAAAACATTGCGAATTACTGGATATAATTTATTATGTACCAGTCTCTCAAATAGTTTAGAAAACGCAGATAGTATAGAGATAGGCCGATAGGTCGTGACATCATGCTTGGAACCACTCTTATGAACTGGCACGATATTTGCATGTTTCCAAACGTCTGGGAAAATACCACATGATAGACATTTATTAAATAATAAACATAAAGGATAGCATAATGTATTACAAGTATTTTTCAGAAAAACCGACGGAATCCCGTCAGGACCGGGACCCTTGGTTGAATCAACTGATTTTAGCTCTTTATGTATTTCATCTAGAGACAGTTGCAGTTTGCATAGGAAGACATCATGATCAGCATTAGTGGACGGTGGTTCCCAAGAATTACAATCAAAAGTTGACGGCTCATATGCGGACTCGAAAAATGTAGCAAATAAGTTGCAAGTAGCAGTAGGATCAGTGGACGTGGTTTGATTGTAATGAACCGTGGAGGGGATTTTATTTGTTGTTTTACGGCTAGCAATGTACGTCCAGAATGCCTTAGTATTAGTAGCAATACTATCTTCAATTGCATTAATATATTTACTATAGCAAATGTCAGCTTCTTTTTTAAACTTTTTTCTATAAGTCGAAAATACCTCATAGTCACATATATTCCCATACTTTTTCCACCTAACCCAGGCTTGACTTTTCTTTTTATAGGTGTGAATGAGAGATTTAGAGAACCAATCAGGAAAATTTTCATTCTTTGGTCGACAACAAATATATACAAAACATATAAGTATTCATTTCTTATCATCACCTATATCAGAAAGTTTTCTTTTTCTCTTGTTGTGGTGCTCGATCCTCTCTTCTAGGCTTGCTGTGGAAATAAAAAGGTATATTTTATTTTTATTCAAAAAATGAAATTTTTCACATCCTTAGTCCACACGGCTTTATTAACTATTATAATTGAAAATTATAATCTACTAGCTTTTGTCAGCGGCTTCGCCCGCGTACATAAAATATAGCCTATGTCACTCAGGAGTAAATCAGCTTTCTATTGTTACTAATTTTTTTTCCAATCGGACCAGTAGTTCCAGAGATTACCCCCTACAAACAAAAAAACAAGCTAACAAAAAAACAAACTTTACCTCTTTATTATATTAGTGTAGAGTGGCTTTAAGAATAAAGTGCAATATTGCAAAGTAAGGGTGAATATCGATGCCCCGGAAATCGTAATTTTTTTTTTCGATTACCGACTTAGTTTCCAAGCGATAAAGTTGGTATTCGAAAAACAAATTTTGGCGACAACTGATTCATTGCCTGAGGCGACAATTTATACTAGGGTGAAAATTAAACCATTAACGCTCACAAAGAGCCTCAAGAGATGGCTCAAGAGGGTGCTTTAACCACTCAAAGGATAAAAAAGGGTTTATTTTATTTTATTTATATTTTATATCGGAATTCCCTTGCGTGATAAAAAAATAAATATTCCACAACTTTCAAACAGCGCCATCTAGTCCTAAATCAAACAAAGTTTGTGCTTCAAGTACTCGAGAGCTGATACACCGTTAAATTTTGGTCATTTTAATCCCTTGGAGGATCGATTTGGTACATGAAATACTACTTTATTTTTTAATTTTATCTTTACAAATAGCGATTCGTAAATAAAATTAAAAAAATAATATCATTGTATAGTGCTCATATAGTTCGTTTTTTAATTCTAGACTACGATTTGACAACTCAGAATGTCACACTCTAGAAATATGTTCCCAATTTTGTGGAGTTTGACATTTTAAGTTGTCAAATCGTAGTCTAGGATTATAAAACGAACTATAGCATACAAGCTCTGCTTAATTTGGTACTAGATGGCGTTATATGAAAGTTGTGGAATATTATTATTTTCAGACATCTGAATACTTACAGCACGTATCTCTATCCAGCAATTTCGTATAGACTCTAGCTTTAACCCCTTGCGACAGACAATCAGTGTACGCCATAACTCTATCAGCTTCGGTTATTTCGCCGCCACACAGTTTCAAATACTGAGACTCCAATTCATTGATGACTTCCTTTATCATTGTCGTCCTGAAAAAATGGAAAGAAAGTTCTTATAGACATAACATTACAGAAAGAAACAAAAACAAAAAAAAGCTGACTGTGTTTTTTTTTAATCCTAGATAGGCTCGCGTTTGACCACAATCTCACCTGATGGAAAGTGACGATGCGGTCGACGATGGAGCGTGCTTACCTAGAAGTAACCTATTCACTCTTGACTTAAAGACCCTTAGGTTGTAGCTATCAGGAAACAGACTCCGGCAGGGAATTCCACTCCTTGGCTCCAACTCATGGTAATAATTCAAACCATTTTTTTTTCAGGTACACTATGACATTTTTTCAGTTTTCAGATCTATTCCTATACTTTTGCTATAAGGCTTTGCTTCATGCCAAATTTCAGAGGTCTAAGTCAATGGGAAGTACATACCCATAAATTTAAATTCCTTTGAGAGTGACGAAATAAAAAAAAAAATAAAGAATATATCTATCTATCTACACATTTTTTACGACATAAATTGTGACGTCACAACGATATGCCTTGATCTGGACCGTTATCAGACTACCGGACGGCGAGCTACGTCCGCAAGCCCGCGCCTACGGTGGCCGGAAATCGGGATCAACATGTAATCCACCAACCTGCGCTGGGTCCACGTGGTGGTCTATGGTCCATTCCTTCTCCTAGAGAGGATGCCTGGCTCCCAGCAGAGGGAACATTAAAAGGGCTGATGATGATGGAAAAAAACTGCTTACTTAATACTTTGAATCGTCCATTCACTCTGCAGCTGGGTCAAGACTTCGGAAAGCTGGTGCTTGTCGTATCTCCAACCAGCTCCTGGCAGGTTGTATGAGCAGTGGAAAAGATTCAGTGGGACATCCAACGCCATGTTGTATTGAGGTTTCCTGGAAATCAAACACAAAGTTTCAATACAAATTCTTCTCACTCATACACTCTAGCACTCTGTCAAAAGTGTACGAATAAAGGTACTGATATTAAATTTGTCGAACTGAACAACGAGCCGAGCCAAGCATTGCTACGAACATTTTCATGAGCGCTCTAGCGAACGCAAAAATTCGAAGTAAATTTACCGTCCTTCGCTAGAATGCTCGCCAGAACGCTTGATAGAATGCTCGCCAGAACGCTCGATAGAATGCTCGCTAAAATGTTCTCGTATTTTTCTATTATGTAATATTCGCAAGAATGCTCATTACAAGTGAATGCTCAAGTTTATCAGCATCTTAAGAATTTGTATGTATGTTAACAAATTGTATTTTACTAATATTATAAATGCGAAAGTTACGATGTTTGGATGTTTGTTTCTCAATCACGCCAAAACGGCAGGACGGATCTGGATGAAATTTGGGACAGGCATAGGATACACTCCGGAATAGGACATAGGCTACTTTTTATCCCGGAAACCCCAAACCAATACCACACGGGCGAAGCCGCGGGCAAAAGCTAGTGTATAATAATTAAATGGTTAGTTAACAAATTTTATTAATACTGTAATATAGATGTTACGGGTAATGCTAGAAGGTGGAGTAAACCTAGGTTTACCCGGGTTAACTTAGTATTACCCAAGCTTCTTGGGTAAAGTCCGAATAATAAGTAAAATCAATTTTAATTCGGGGTTTACCCAAGCTCACCTAGGTCTACCCAGCTCTGACTGGGTAATGTTAGGTATTGCGTATTTTTCGAGCCGGTGGCGTAAATCTCGGAGGTCCGCGTTCCCCCGCGCCGCTTGCGCCTTATTTATCCGCCCGATTGAGCTTAAAAAATCAAACTAAGAAGAAGAAGAAAACTGATTCTTTGAGAATATTCCCTCAATAGTACCACGTTCGTTTCCTAGCCTATACAGATCATTAGCTTTTTCTATTGGTAGTGTGGTGACTGCAAGAAGGTCACATAGCATTCTAACTGGCACAATGTATTTACTTTAAAACTTCATATTAAAGAATAACTGATTTGAGGGATGATATGTCGTAGGATGTCAGAGAAGAGAAAAAATATTATAAAATAATTATGTTTATATCAATCTAATCTTTATGAATTATATCAATCTTTAATGTTTGTGTCGTATTTGTTGCGTTATTGTTTTTTTTTTACATTAATTTATTTTGAATTGTATTGTTATTTGCTTTGGGTAATTGAATTTTATTATTTGAATGATTTTTTTTAATGAATGAATTATTTGAATGTTATTTATTGGTTGTGGTAATTAAATATTATTATTTAAATTAAATTTATATGGTAAATTAATTTTATAGAAATTGTAATTTATAATATCTGTCTACATCTATCGCATTGGGCTTCTGTAGGTAATGGTAGATGTATGTAAGTATGTGAAAATAAATAAATAAATGTTAATTAAGAGCTTCGATAAACAATATAACGTATAAAGAAGTCTCTTATTGTCGCGCACCCGCGCGACAGTAGGTTTACACGCTTGCCAAGCGCCATAAAACCGACATTGTGTTTACGGGGTTTCCCCATTTATACAATGGCTACACAATGGCGATTGGCCGAGGCTGGCCAACGCTTGGTAAGCGTGTAAACGTACCATATAACTGTCATAAGCACGTTCCAAAACTCGCCTTTTCCTGTATCGACATCTGGTACTTGGACTCTTACCGTAACTTCAACGGAAATTTTAAATTAGATAAGACTTTCATTTATTTAGTTTGATTTTTTAAGCTCAATCGGGCAGATAAATAAGGCGCAAGCGGCGCAGGGGAACGCGGACCCCTGAGATTTACGCCACCGGCTCGAAAAATACGCAACACCTAACATTACCCAGTCAGAGCTGGGTAGACCTACGTGAGCTTGGGTAAACCCCGAATTAAAATTATTTTACTTATTATTCGAACTTTTCCCAAGAAGCTTGGGTAATACTAAGTTAACCCGGGTAAACCTAGGTTTACTCCATCTTCTAGCATTACCCGTAACATAGACATACTGTGACAAACCACTTTTTTTTTTAAAGTAACCAAGGAGTTTCTTGCCAGTTCTTCACAGGAAACCACCAATTTGGAACCGTGTCCTAGCTTCAGACGATTTATAAGTGCCTATGTAGGCTTAGGTATGTGTAATAATTATTTTTTGACTTTGACTTTTGGCTTTGATGTAATTTATTTTTTCATGTGTATTTCCTATTATAATCTGTGCGACGAACCGAAATATCTTTTAACTATTTCAAGTAAACCTATTACCAGACCTGGGATGTTTCTCGACATCTAGCAGCTCACTGATGACTTCAGGAGCTTCCTTCCCCTCTCCAATGAGGAGGAGCACCCCCATGATGCAGCGGATCTGGTGCCAGAGGAATGCGTTACCTTCAATCAAGAGGTAATACATTGACGTGGCTGAAAGAAAGCGTAGAACAGGTTTACTAAACTAACACAATTAATTGTTTACTAGAAATGTATTTATTTAAACCTTATCTACAGTAGTGGTACTTTTTTTTTTAATTATTTATTTATCATTTATACAAATATTACAGGATATTATTTATGTTAGATAGCAACCAAAAAACCACAAAGGTTTAAATTTGTGCTATCATGAATCATCTCAAATCGAAACAAATTTTGTTACAGTTTTATATGTGTACGTTATTGTCGAAATTAATTTATACAATCTTTGTGTAAATCAGTAAGAGAAAACATTCTTAAATAATACTTAGGTAATATTTCTTAAGTTTACATTTAATATTTTTGGGTGTAATATTATTTTTTATTTCTGAGGGTATGCTATTAATAAGTCTCGGTACAATATACCCTCTAGTTCGCTCGCCATACGTATTGTTGGCTTGAACAAGGAATTCTCTATCAGTCAACCTTTGGGTTAAATAGACAACACTGTAGGTATGATGTGTGGTAAGAGCAGACGTGGCCGAGTGGTGTCGGTATAACTTACGTGTTGTAGGTCGCGGGTTCAAACCCAGCCAAGCGCATTACTTTGTGTAATTTATTTAATCACCACTGCACTCATTACAGGGTACACCTACCACATTGTTGTCTTTTTAACCCAAAGGTTGACTAGTAGAGTATGCCTTGTTGCATTAAGTCCGCCTCCTACCACTCATCATCATCATCAGCCTAATTAATGTTCCCACCGCTGGGACACAGGCCTCCTCTCTAGGAGAGGGAATGGGAAGTAATCCACTACGCGGGCCCAGTGCGGGTTGGTGGATGTCATATTATGTCTTCGAATTTTTGGTTCTAGGACATGCCGGTTTCCTCACGATGTTTCCCTTCACCGTTTTGAGATCAGTGGTGATGACATAAATTACACAAAGTAAAGCGCCAGGCTGGGTTTGAGTCCGCAACCTACAACTCGTAAGTCGGGGCCGTTACCACTCGGCTACCACAGTTCTCTCATAAAATAAACTTACGTAATTCAGCATCCAGACAATTGACTGGCAACACATCAGCTCTAAGTATTTCTCTACGAAACTGGACCACTCCATTGCCGACGTCCATTTTACACAGGTTGCGATAGTCATTGGACCCCACGAGGCGGGTACACGCTGAGCGCATAGCCTGTATGTCTAGTGAGGATCGAGGGAAATAGTATTTGTATGTCCGCTTCTTGCAGTCAAATCTGAAAACAATATTTATTTATTTATACTTTATTGTACACCGCATTAAAAATATATAGGACAAACATTATTAGAAAAATAAGGGTACAATGGGCGGTCTTATCGCACGAGGCTATCTCTTACAGACAACCTTTGGATGGACTGCGCGAAAGGAGATAGATCTAGGGTTGTCAGTGTACAATTTAATTATAAGAAAAAATACTAATAAGATATAAAAACACGAATACATACATACAATAAAAAAATATTATATATTTATTTATAATAGACAATAGTTATATATTTATTTATTATAAACTTTAGTGTACACCTCATAATGTGGACAGGATATATTTACAAAAACTAAGTGTAGGTAAGTACAATGGGCGGTCTTATCGCACAGGTCATTTTAATTTATTTATTTTAATAACACATATAATACGCGGTATTACGGCAAATAAGTGGAAACAAAATGACGATCGACATTCTATGTGCCGTAACACATTTTCGAGTCTCCATACTCCATCGCATGACCATAGCAATGACGGCCACTTTCAAGAGGGGAACTTTTTTTTATGGTCAGCAAAAATTATCCAATGACGAATCCCGCCCTTGGGCGGAGCAGCAAACAGTGTCAGACTCCTACTGACTAAACAACCTACCCCGTTCCTTCCTTGCCTTAATCAAAAAGCGCTGGTATTACGCTTTCGCATCAACCCTTAGCTCCAGGTGGTTTCGACCCCGTAGGGTTCAAGAGTGGAACTGGATGTGCGTACTTGTCTAGAAGTAACCTACTTCTAGACATTTAAGACCACATAACCATTTTCTATCAACCCCTTACCCAAGTTACGATCGTTTCGTTAACGTCGAACACTTAGAGTAGATCACGCCTCAACAACTTTGTTCTAACCACGTGACTGAGCGTTGAGATGGCGTCAGAACAAAGGAGTTGGAAGCATGGCCAACTCAAAGCGTTCGACTTTAACGAAAAGATCGTAATTTGGCTAGGGAGGTATGTGAAATAATGGTCAAGCATATGCATAAACCTATATAATAATAATAACAATAAGCCTTTCAATCAGCAGGTAAAATAATAAATGAATGACAATTTCTAAAAGTTTCCTTTATTTTTTCCTCTTGCTACTGTCTGTGTGTTACTGATTAACAAAGGCCTCCTCCAAATGTCACCATTTCTTTCTGCCATTTGCAAGTCTTGTCCATGTGGCTCCTGTCACTTCTTTTATAACGTCAACCCATCTTTTGGCTGGTCTACGTCGTTTTCTTTGTCTCATGAACCAGTACATTATAGCTTTCAGCAATTTAAAAACAACAACAATCGTAAACCTATATGTAGAGGCCCCACTGCAGGGCCGAAACCTACTGGGAGCCGGTCCGGTTTCTGAATGGAAGGTCCGACCCAGGTATGAAGGCTAAGAAGGAATGGGTGGGGTCGTTTAAACAGTAAGAGTCTGACACTGTTTCCTGAAATTCGTCATTACATGATTTGTCCCACCACAAAAAAAAAGTATAGTTTGATGATAAATTCAATAAATACCTCTAAGTGCCGAAGCTGGAATGGGGTAGGTTGTGTACTCAGTAGGTAAGAGTCTGACACTGTTTCCACCCTGCCCAAGGGCAGAATTCGTCAAAAAAAAAAGAAAAAAAATAGTTACATGATCATACCTTGCACTGTATTCTGGCATATCATCAGGAATAGGGATCCATGCGACGGCTCTAATATCTTTCGGCAGCAGCCTGTTCAAAATTTTACAATATTGCATCTCATTTTCTATTGATTGTTCAGTAAACTGCTGGGACGGTGGGAATTTACTCCTTAATGATATAGAAATTACCTGTGAAAACGAATTTTAAAGTTATTGCAATTCAAATGTGTGAGCGAGAAAGAATGATAAAGTTATCAACCTCATATTGCTATATACAGTGAGGCAGTGGTGGCCGAGTGCTAAAAGCCTCGACTTACGAGTTGTAGGTCGCGGGTACAAACCCAGCCAAGCGCATTACTTTGTATAATTTATTTTATCATCACTGCTCTCAAAACGTTGAGGAAAACATTGTAGGAAACCAGCATGTCCTAGAACCAAAAAATTCGAAGGCATGTGACATCCACCAATCTGAACTGGGCGTACGTGGCGGATTTAGCCCCATTCCCTCTCCTAGAGAGGAGGTCTGTGTCCCTGCAGTGGGAACATTTAAAAAGGCTGATGATGATGATTCCTAGATACCACATATTGAGGGTGATGTGGCGATCTGAGCATGTTCGCAGGGTAAACTTGTCCGGAGGTCGCACTAGACAGAGAGGTTTGGAAGGAAAAAGGGGCCGCCTTTGTCCAGCAGTGGGACATATAATAGACTATAAAAAGAATAATTAACAATCCCTACTTCCCCAAAAAATAACACTGTTTTAGAGGTAAGCGGAACAGAGAGTAAAGTCCCACATACCTCCTTTGAAAAGGGAGGATCCTCTGACCAGACAGGTGTTATAGTCTATTGGGCTAATGCTAACTAGTTGATTTCGGGCTGTCATATGTTCAAACCGAGCGGAGAACTTTGATTGCGCGATGCAGGATTCTTGTAGTTCTTATTTGATGCGATAGATGGCGCTACACTGTCATTTATTAATTTATTTGTTTGGCACAAGTTGGTATGAAGCTACATGCAAATTAAGGTAATCTCTCAACATACATGTATGGCAAGGCGTTATGAAGAAAGGTCCAACTTGATAGATTGTCCCAAGCAACATCCATAGAATAAGTTTCTGAGTAAGCGTTAACTTTATTTTTTTTACTTTTGACACATATCTAAATAAAAAATATGTGTTTATGGTATGGTATATCGGGCTGATGTCCGCAACTCCACGACTAAAGCACGTATTTTGCGTACGGTCGGTACGGTACGGTAAATGTGTTTATTAAAATGTATTCAAGTTTATTATGTCTAAATTTGCGCATTGGTTAAATTATTTTTCTGTATAACCAGTATGACTAATGTGTGTTTCTGCAGTTTATGTGTATTTTTTCCTTGTAGTGTTCTATATTTAAGTGTACTAGAGACACACTTGTTAATATCTTTGTTTGTCTCTAATTACGTAAGCTAAATACTCGCTTTAGATGTGGAGTTGCGGACACCAGCCCGATATACTATACTATACTTTTCTCTAATTTTCAATTTTTTTAAAGGCATGCATACCTGTTATTTGCATAGTTACTGAAATGTTAATCTTAGATGTAAGTTGTATTTGAATTGTAAGTGATTATGCTGTTGGTGTGCTTATTATAAACAAGCTTTTATAGTGATGGTCTATACTTATATAATTAAAACTCATCAAGACGATTCACACGAGCCCAAACTCGATGTGGTTGTGCCATTTAATTAGAGTTCCTATGGTTGCTGCGATTCCATCATCAGATCAGCTCCATGTCATCATAATATTGCATTGTCATGCGATTTACACCTGCATGCAAAATTGCAGCTCAATCAGTTGAAGATATCTGCTTCAAAATTGAGTTGCAAGAGTTAAGCCGAACATACATAGTTACATTGCAAGCTAATAAAAAGCTTGTAATAAATAAATACCTGACCAAAAGAACTGACACCTTTATCAGTCCGTCCACATCGATGATAGTTTGATGTTTCTCTACTTTGAACCAAGCATGATTTGATCAGAGCCTGGAAGAGATGGTGCTCAATCGTCTGGTTGGTGTCTTCTTGAACAGCTAGACCGTTGTAGTCCCAACCAAAGTAGAGGATACGGAGTAAGACACGGCGGAAGTGACATCTGAAAATTAATAAATTTTGTCTAGTTCGAGAAGTAATATTTAATCTTATAGGTTTTTTGTTTATTTACAGGATATACAAATGTGTACAAATGTAAAAATAATGTTGTGGCTAAATAGCCACAACATTATTTTTTCTTGTTTCAGATTAGTTTTCATTTATTTTTATTGTTAACCTACTAACTATTAACTATGCATTGAAATTCTTTGCTTTTTCTTATAAAAATATTAATTTATATATTAAAATCTCTCTGTCTATTGGTGGAAACTACATGAGAAACTGTTCAGTCGTTTATGAGTTTAGCAAGCAAACAGACAGGCATAATGCAACAATTTGTTTAAAAAAAAAAAACTGTTATTTTATTAGGGGTATGTCGAAAAGACGTATCTAAAAAAAATTAGATTTCTTAAATCGAAAGGGCATACAATTTAGGAAAATTTTCTAAAAAAAAAGTTGAAAATGTTACTCACTTGCTAAAATCCAGCTGTTTTTTATCAACTTTACCTTTTTTTATGTCATTATTATCTTCTTCTGATAAGTTCTTACTTATAATGTTTCTTAGCTGTAAATTATGCGCTTCGAGCTGTATAATTCTAGCTATAAGGTCCTGTAAATAAAATAAATATGTTGTAATACTAGAAGAGGTTAAGAATTCTACGGTATTTTTATATCAGTAAGTATTTACTTCTTTATCTAACTTCAACAACTCTTCTTTAGGGGTTATATCAGCCTTTTTCTTTTTTGGCGGCATTGTTGAAAAACTATGAATGAGTTAATGAAATATTAAATTGTGAAACTCAAGCAACAAAAACACAACAAGTCAACAAAAGTTTAAAACTTCAGTTTGACATTGACAGGAGACTTGCCCCTCTTTCAGCCCCTCGTTCCGAATTACGAATAATAAGAGATTGCGTATTGCGACAACATAAAATTATGATTTACTAGTTTTGTCAGTGGCTTTACCCGCGTACATAAAATATAGCCTATGTCACTCAGGAGTAAAGCAGCTTTCTATTGTTGCTAAAATTTTTCCAATCGGACCCTGTTGTTCCAGAGATGCCTCCTACAAACAAAACAACAAACTTTATCTCGTTATTATATTAGTGTAAATTACTATTATGTAGATAACTTCCAAATATCTTGTCTGTGTAGTTGTGGATTACGTGTGTATTTAATGCTTTAACAATTATGATATTTATGTACCTATTTCTATTTTTCTGTTTGTTTCAGTTCACTACTACTAACCTATCAAGTGTCAACATATCACTCGAAGAATCTTAAGTCTTCAGTTACTGACCCTTTTCATCGTTCATGTTGATAATACACTACTTGCTTTTAAAATTTACTTTAGACATTGGCGGAATAGTCGACATTGGCTCTATTTGCATCAACAACACGAACAAAAAATAGAATAGATTATATCTTGGTCCAACCAATATGCAACGTCAGTTCAACGTCAGTCACAAAATATCCTTATATTTTGTGACTATGCAATTTATTGTCGGGTAAATGCGATATAATCGCTTTAGACGAAAAACAAAAAGCCCTGGCTGAATTCTCGTTATGATTAGCTTTTGACGCAATACGGAACGCGGTGTGTTTTGACATTTGACAGTGACGCGAGTAAAGTTCTGCTTTGAACCCAAGGCTTTCTGACATATAAATGTTTAGGTAAATAATTTAACATTGAATACCCAGTACCTTGGAATTTCAATCCAGGAAGGTTTCAAATGCCAGAAATAGGGACAAATTAGATCAACTTCGGTTCAGATTGGCCAAAGTACGTAGTTCGTTTATGGGGTGCTGTATTAAATTTTATAATAAATTACCAAGTGAGATTATTCAATTGAATGAATCCAAATTTAAAACTTGTATTAAACGCACGCTATGTAGACAAGCATATTATAAACTGGAAGATTACATTCTTGATAATAATGCTTGGTTAAATGCCGTTTCTGCTCCACAGCCACAGTCTACTTTTGCCTTCTAATTTGTTTTTTTTTGTTAACATATTTATTGAAAGGATGGAAGTTGTTGCCCTTTTTATATTGGCTTTTCGTAATAGTTTTATATTTTATTTGTTAAATTGAAGCTCATGACCATCTACAATTATTATATTTTTTTGATTTGGATACAATAGCATTGTATAATGTAGAAGCACTTTGTAAATTTTGTAAATGTGAAGTACCATGGAGCATTTTTCGCTAGGTTGCAACTTATTTGACATTCGAGCATGGCAGCTGAGAGTTTGTCATGCTCTCTCAAATGTCTCGCTGATGGTGGCGCGTGTGTTGGGTCATTCTGTTCCCTCTAAAATGGTTGAGCGGAGTGGGGCTGATACATGCGTCATGCTCGTGAACGGGTGCCGTCAGTTGAGACCGGTCATCTCTTGGCTGCTAGGCGCTTATTTGAATTTTTTTTTTTTATTATTATTATTTTACTTTTTGTTAAATACCGCTACATAGTGCTCGCATATTAGAATCAACATTTTGTAACCAAGTAATATGTAAATATAAATTTTGATTTAAAAGAGTGCCCATGGAGTTTCTTGTACGTTCTTCTCCATAGGAGTCTACGCCTTGGAACGTGCAAACTAGCTTCAATTTTGACATTTCAAAAGTGCCTGTAAATGGTCTATTTGAAATAAATGAGTTTGACTTTGACTTTGACTTTGACTTTGAATGAAATCTATATTAACTAACCCTAACGGAGTCATTCGATTGAATGCACGTTTTATTAATGCACGGCTCTTTAAAAAGGAAATATTGACCAATGATTAGATAACTGGTCAAAAATATTAAGCCTAAAAATACAAGAAACACTTTAGACGCTCAAACATGGCCTTGATGATTTCTGATGTCCTTAAGATCCTGCATACAAAAAATAGAAGCAGTTTCCCATCTAGCCGGTAATTATGGCATAAATCTTACTAATATTATAAATGCGAAAGTTAAGATGTTTGGATGTTTGTTACTCAAGCACGCCAAAACGGCTGGACGGATCTGGATGAAATTTGGCACAGGCATAGGATACACTCCGGAATAGGACATAGGCTACTTTTTATCCCAGAATCCCCAACCCCAACTCCAATACCACGCGGGCGAAGCCGCGGGCAAAAGCTAGTAATAAGCTAAAATACATTCACTGTTGAAGACAGGCCACCCCCAAGCGTCGCCTTCTCGCATCCATCAGTATCCCGTAAGTCTCACCAGGTCATCGGTTCACCTTGTAAAAGGCCTTCCAACGCTGCGTCCGGAACGTGGCTGCCTCTCCAGAACCGCATCTGTTCTGGGTACAATGTGCCCTGTCTATTGACTCCTAATTAAGCGATTCTTCAAGCTAGCGATAAAAAATATGCCTTCTTTCGTCGGACAACGCGACGCAAAGCGAGCTTAATAAACTAGTGCGCCTCACCATCAACGATTGCATCACTGCTTACTACCAGGTGGGAGAAATGCTTGACTGAAAAGTCAAGCATTAGTTTATCATTACGTAGTATAAAACAAAGTTGCTTACCGCTGTCCCTATGTATGTTTAGATCTTTAAAAGTACGCAAAGGGTTTTGATGCGGTTTTTTTTAATAGATAGAGTGATTCAGGAAGAAGGTTTATGTGTATAATACGTGCATAATATATTCAACTAGCATTCTGGCGACGGCTTCACCTGCGTATAAGTAGGCAACTTCATACAATTTTTTGACCCCCGTTTCATCCCCTAAGGGGGTGAATTTTTGGAAATCCTTTCTTAGTGCTTACCTACGCAATAAAAGGAATCCTTGTGCAAAATGTACGCTCCTAGACCCAGTACTTTCGGCTATGCGTTGATATGTCAGTCAGTCAGTTTCCTCTTTTATGTATATAGATATCAGTACCCGTGTGAAGCTGGGGCGGGTCGCTAGAATCAAATAAAAAAATAAAAACATTTCAACAACACACAGGGCAACAGCTGCCAACCTTTTCATTGTACAATCATAAAAGGGATCGATTTCTGTTCATATGTTATACCTACAACGTAATTATGGGCAATTGAGTTAATAATGGTCGATTTAATTTATTTCTCAATAATTCCTACTTTCTGCGTTTACGTGGAAAATTAAATACGGTGACGTAGATATAATACATTTTCTTTACCAAGCCTTAATAAATTACGGTTAACGGTTATCTATAAAGTAAAATACAATCAAATTGAGAACCTCCTCCTTTTTTTGAAGTCGGTTAAAAAGGGAGGATCCTCTGATCAGACAGGTTTTATGTCTGGTAGGCTACTGCCCGTGTCCTATAGATGATTGCCGACGGTTGTACATGTTCATCTTGCGGAGAACTTTAACCTGTTGAACAGGTGGCGGATACCGATGTCCTCGCAGGGTTTGACGGAAAGGTTTGCTTATTTTTGGTATTTATACTTTCGAGTAGGTACCGTAATTAGAGACATAATAGAAACTCAACGGGTGTGCGAACGACGGCGTTCGCTAGAGGCTTGAGAGTTCAATTCCTGTAAGCTTTGAATCCCGCAGCACGGCGCCAAACCAACTTTCGTTTCAAGTGCAAGCAAAAATGAACTTAACGGTGGTTACCAGGAAGTGTCATCGATGGTACAATCCCACGCCCGTACATACGGTATGCTGACCTCTCTAACCCAATTATATGGGATATCAAATCGATATGAAGTTGTAATCAATTTGTGGGTACAAACTAAATAATTAATGAACATAACCCACTGTGAGGTTACAATCATAGCCGACGTCAACTTCCTTCATTTATGATTCCTGTTTTTCAGTAATCATCATCATCATCATGTCAGCCGAGCGACGCCCACTGCTGGGCATAGGCCACCCCAAGGATCTCCACAACGATCGGTCCTGTGCTGTCCGCATCCAGCGGCTTCCCGCGACCTTCACCAGATCGTCGGTCCACCTTGTAGGGGGCCTGCCCACGGAGCGTCGTCCAGTACGCGTAATTCAGTAATGGTTCAGTAATGGTAGGTCGTTAATAAAAAAAATTAAAAAATTGGATGGGTGACAATTAAAAATGAAACAGATACCGGATATTCGGCAATCTATGTAACCAGAGAGCAGTGGTGGCGGCCCCGCCTTACGTGTTGTAGGTCGCGGATTCAAACCCAGCCAAGCGCATTACTTTGTGTAATTTATTTCATCACCACTGCTCTCAAAACGGTGAAGGAAAACATCGTGAGGCAACCGGCATGTCCTAGAACCAAAAATTCGAAGAGATGTGACATCCACCAACCCGCACTGGACCCGCAAGGCGGATAACGGCCCATTCCCTCTCCTAGAGAGAGAGGAGGCTTGTGTCCCAGCAGTGGGAACATTAAAAGGCTGATGATGATGATGACCCTCTGTGAGGCTACAGTCATAGCCGGCTTCGTATGCGTCGTCGTCACATGCCGGTTTCATCACGATGTTTTCCTTCACCGTTCTGAGAGCAGTGGTGATTAAATAAATTACACAAAATAATGCGCCTGGCTGGGTTTGAACCCGCGACCTCTCGGCCACCACCGCTCTGAACTCCTTACCAAGACCGATCTGTTTGAATGATTCCACATAATATATTTACTTGTCAGACTCGTTGTGTTGAATTATTTTTACAATTTAGATACAAAACTATATCAATTTTACATCACAATATCCAGTAGAAATCAATGTGCAACAGTGCAAATAACAATTGAAACAGCCCCTAAACTTCTCTTAAATTGCAAATAATTAAAGCAGCCGCAAAACTACATTCAATTTGCAAATACACGTACCATGATAGGTATAGGTAATGAAGTACATAATCTTAAAACTACAATATACACCGTAAAATTTAAATGGTTGTTTTCCCGCGGCAGAATGACTTGCCATAAGGAGTACTTTTGAAGCAAACAGTAAAAATAAAACAATAAAAAGTTTTTTTTTATAAATAATTATTAAAAATATTCATCAACTCGAAAAAACGAAAACAATAGTAACATTAGACGTAATTTGTAGGTACTACTAGAGTCGCATGAGCAGCACGCCGTCAAAGGAAACCGATTCATTAAATATTTAAACCAAAATAAGCTCTCGCACGTTGTGATACGTCATAATTAGCTTGCACTCTACAGGTCCATTTTTTGTTTTTAATATTTTATTTTTTTATCAAACGTTTGTATTACCAAGACACAACCATTTCGCTGAGGGAAAACAACCATTAAAATTTCACGGTGTATATGTTACGGGTAAAGCTAGAAGATGGAGTAAACCTAGGTTTACCCGGGTAAACTTAGTATTACCCAAGCTTCTTGGGTAAAGTCCGAATAATAAGTAAAATAAATTTTAATTCGGGGTTTACCCATGCTCACCTAGGTCTACCCAACTCTGGCTGGGTAATGTTAGGTGTTGTGTAATTTTCGCGCAATTCAAAATGTCACAGCAATTTATCTTGCTGAAATAATGGCTGGGTAATGTTAAAAATTTGTCTAATTAATTAGTAAAATGAAAATCTGGGTGCATTTTAAACATTTATTATTTAAAAAACATACAAAGGCGAACGTAATCGCTTGAAGAGCATAAACTTAATAGCTTTAATAGCAAAAACTAATAGTGGTTGTTTTTATTAATATTGAAATAATTTATTTCTTGCATGAACACTTATTTGCAGCACATTTTGTTTTGCAATTACACCTTTTATAACCATGGCCTCCTGAAATCGACTGTTCATTTGCAAGCTTTCATAAGCTTTCTTCTGGTGATATATTTGCACTTTGCTCGGTCGCCATTCTGTCACTAAGTAAACGACGTGCGTTGCCGCGTGGGTAAGCCCTCCAGAATTACGCCACCGGTGCGAAAATTACACAACACCTAACATTACCCAGCCAGAGTTGGGTAGACCTAGGTGAGCATGGGTAAACCCCGAATTAAAATTTATTTTACTTATTATTCGGACTTTACCCAAGAAGCTTGGGTAATGCTAAGTTAACCCGGGTAAACCTAGGTTTACTCCACCTCCTAGCTTTACCCGTAACATATACATAAACGAAAGAAAAGAGTTTTCTGACGCCTTATTAGATTAGGTACTTTTAGTTAGTCCATAAGGGCTTTTTAGGGTTCCGTAGTCAAAAAGGAACCCTTATAGTTTCGTCATGTCTGTCTGTCTGTCTGTCTGTCCGTCCGCGGATAATCTCAGCGACCGTTAGCACTAGAAAGCTGATATTTGGTATTAATATGTATATCAACCATGCCGACAAAGCGCACAAACAAAAAGTGTTAAAAAATGTTTTATTAGGGTACCTCCCCTACACGTAAAGTGGAAAGTGATTTTTTTTTCATTTCTACCATAACATGTGATATATGTATTGTTGGATAGGTATTTAAAAATGATTAAGGGTCCCGTAAAATATTTTTTTGATAATTTAAATATTTTCGGAAATAACCGCTCCGAAAGTAAAAAATGATGCGTCCCCTCTAACTTTTGAACCATAAGTTCAAAAAATATGAAAAAATTCTCAAAAGTAGAACTTTAAGTAAACTTTATAGGAAAACTATTTTGAACTTGATAGGATGAACAGTTTTTTAAAAATTAAAAATAAACGTTCTGAACTATTTTTCTAATTTAACCGTACATGCAAGCATTTTTTTAAACTTTTTTATATATTTAATTATCCTGAGCGTATCTTCTTTCAAATAAAAATACAAAAAGAAAAAAATCGGTTCACGCAATCGAAAATTACCACCGGGTACAGCGCCATCTCTCGGGAAATTAGGTTACTAATTTTTACATGGGCTACTGGGTTCTGTTGGAAATTTGTGGCGGACGGGAAACTACGGAACCCTACATTGAACGCGGCCCGACACGTTCTTGGCCGATTTTATTTATTTATGCAAATACATAGTTTGAATTGCCGCTAAACTCGAATCGACTTTTGCAAATAATTGAAACAACAGCTATGATTGTCACTCAATAACTTAAACAGCTGGTTAATTTCAGAAATTCGCAAATAACTTAAATAGCTGCTAAACTTCACTTAATTTGCAAATAGACAATTAAAATAGACGCTGAACTTTCAGGATCAGAATCGGAATATTTCATTTTATTTTATATTATAACAAGTGACCCGTCCCAGCTTCGCACGGGTTTTTTTATATGGTAGGTGAAAATCATCGAATGACGAAACCCGCTCTTGGGCGGAGCGGGAGACCAGTGTCAGACTCTTACTGACTAAAAAACCTACCCTAGCTTCGCACGGGTGCAATGGTGATATTAAATATATTGTAGTAGGTATACATATAAACCTTCCACTTGAATTACTCTATCTATTAAAAAAAATCACATCAAAATCCGTTGCGTACTTTTAAAGATCTAAGCATACTTATGGACAGCGGGAAGCAACTATGTTTTATACTATACTAGCGACCCGTCCCAGCTTCGCACGGGTGCAATGTTGATATTATGCATGTATTATAATATAAACCTTCCTCTTGAATCACTCTATCTATTAAGAAAAACTACATCAAAATCCGTTGCGTGCTTTAAAAGATCTAAGCATACATAGAAACAGCGGTAAGCAACTTTGTTTTATACTATGTAATGATGATTATATAGCCGCTATGTTTTCCTGTAAAGGCGTACAAATTACACGTACAACTTTACTTCAAACAATTCTGTTATCAAACTATAAATGGTTTTATTGGAACAAATACTTAAAGTTTGAGTTTTTGTGACAGCTGTGAATCATCGGTCTATTTTTCGGCCCTTGTACTTAATATTTCATGACTGTGTAGGTAGATACACGTACGTATGAAAGAAGGTCATATTCGTAGAATATTAATAGCGAATGGGCTATTTTTGTGGCCTAATTATAATTGGTTTATTTTTTATTAAACCTCTAGTATTTTTCCGCTACTTTACTATATAATAATATGATATATTTTCCTCAACTTTGACACAGCGCCATCTAGTCCCAAATTAAAATCCCATAAAATTCAAAACCAAGCAGAGCTTGTGCTATAATACCTAACTAACAAACCAAAATTTCATATCACGGTGTTTATTTTCAGACTTTTTGACAGTTTTTTTTTTAATTTATTTATTTAATCTTCATGTACAGTAGTGGTACATAGGCAGACTCAACCTTTTTGTGCAGGTTTTTGGTATTTGTTAGATCTAAGAATGGATCTTTGGTTATTTTTTATATCACCTCCACTAACTTATTTGTATACAATTGGAGAATTCACTTAGTTTAGTTTGTACCGAACCCTCGATTGTTGTACTCACACAACTCGCAATTGCCCAGTTTTTTCCTTTTGAGGAATGGAACTCCGGAAAAAAATAGCAATAAGCAAAGAGGTTGTAATCACATTATTTGCACTAGTGCGAAAGCCGGAGCTTTGTTACTTCCACTAATATTATAAAGTCTAAAATTTCTGAGTGTGTGTGTATATTTTTACTTCTTCACGCTGAAACTGCTGAAGATATTTTGATGAATAATAATATCAATTCATCGAAATACCACACAGTTGCCAAAAATTTATGAATGAAGCAAACATTCAAGGACTTTTAAAGACTATAAAATATATCAGCACCACTCAGCTCAAGCGTTATGAAGGGAACTGAATGATCCAACACACGCGCCACCATCAGCGAGACACTTGAGTGAGCATGACAAAGACCAAACTCTCTACCGCCATGGTCATTTACGTCAAACAAGTTCAGTAGTAATCTTAAACAATAAATTACTCCATGGTATTCACATTTACAAACATTCCAACCAATGCTTTTACATTATACAACACTGCAATAATGTCAAAATTTAAAATTAAAAAAAACACGTGCAATTAGTGTACCTAATTTTATACTGATTTGATATTAATTTTATTTTTGACTGACCTGTTGGTTTATTGGTTGGAAGCCCTGACTGCTATGCCGGAGGTCGTGGGTTCGATTCCCACCCAGAACAAATGTTTGTGTGATGAGCTCAATCATTTGTTCTGTGTCTTGGTATAATAAAATTTATCTCCGTCATGTATGTATTTAGAAATACGAGTATATAAGTAGGTTTATCAGTTGTCTAGTACCCATAACACAAGCTCTGCTTAGCTTGAGGCTAGACAGCGTTGTGTGATAGTTGTGGAATATATTATATTATTATAATGTACTATCACGCGGGCAAAGCCGCTTGTAGCAACTAGTTCTAATACAATTAAACAAAGTGGTTAGCATCAACATGTTTAAACAAGGTATGTAGAAATGCAGGCAGTGATAGACAGTCGTTTAACGTTATAGTTCTTTTTTAAATCCTAGACTACGATTTGACAACTTAAAATGTCAAACTCCAGAAAATTGGAAACATATTGCTTGAGTTGAGTGTGACATTCTGAGTTGTCAAATCGTAGTCTAGTATAAAAAAAATGAACTATAGTATAATATAAATTATTTTTGTTATTTGCTTAATAAGTAGTCATTTTTAGGGTTCCACATCTCGAAAGGAAAAAACGGTACAATTAAAAACGCTTTGTTTTTTTCTTCTTCTTTTTCAAGGCTTTAGTCGTAATTTCGACTATGACAACCTCATTACAACTAACGCTTGTGTTTTATACTAGATACTAAAATAAGGCTCTTATGGATCTATTGCATACAAAATTTATAAAGCTCATTGGTCTCTTCCAGGAGGACTTAAAAATACTCTGATATACTCCAATGTCACTTCTGTTTAATTTATACTTCCTAATGAACTCTCTACATCCACCAATCCGCACTGAGCCCGCGTGGTGGATTATGGCACATTCCCTCTCCTAGAGAGAGGAGGCCTGTGTCCCTGCAATGGGAACATTAAAAGGCTGATGATGATGATGATGATGATCAATGAACTTTAATCGTGCCGCTTCATTTTTTAAACATCTTGAGGCCGCTGCCTCGAATCTTGCGGGCAGCGGGGCGGCAGCGGCGGCGGCGCGGGAGCGGAGCGGGCATCGCTGACCTGTTCTCGAAACTAGCGGGCAGATCGCGCGTCATTTTAGCCCCATAGTGTTGTGTTCATTATTGTGTCTGAAAAGTCTGAACAATGGCGGCAACATCTTTTTAATTCAAATTTATTCCTAATGCTCGATTTGTTGTGGGCGCGGGCGGTCGTCGCTCGACTAAAGTACACCGATCGTTACCCGCGCCCGCCCCGCTGCCGCGCCGCTGTTTTCGAGGGCCGGTCCATTTGATTATACGAGTATAAGATCCTGCCGCGCCCGCGCCGCCGCCGCCGCTCCGCTGCCCGCAAGATTCGAGGCAGCGGCCTAACAGTAAGTGGTAAATGTAAATGTAAGGTAAACGTCTACTGTTCCACAGACATAACCACTTTGTTGTTAGTCTGTCAAGACCCTTTATCGAGGGAACCTAGCTTAGAACCCTAAAATTTGGCATGAAGCCTAGTACAGGAATAAATCTGAAAACTGAAAATGTGTGATTACCTACGTCACAACAAAAAATAAGCATTTTTTCGATTTTTGTCTCGAAACTTTGGAAATTCGGGAATTAAATCTACACTATAAAGAGGTAAAGTTTGTTTTTTTGTTTTTTTGTTTGTAGGAGGTAATCTCTGTAACTACTGGTCCGATTGTAAAAATTCTTTTTGTGTTGGATAGTCCATTTTTCGAGGAAGGTTATAGGCTATATAACATCACGCTATGACCTATGGAGGCGGAGCAGTAACCACAGACGCGGGTGAAGCCGCGTGTAGTCTATATATTGCTAACTTCACGCGGGCGAAGCCGCAGGCAAAAGCTAGTTATTAACATAAGTTAGGTTTTTTTTTTCGGAACCCTCAGTGTGCGAGTCCGACTTGCACTTGCCGAGTTTTTTATCTGTTTCTTCCTCTATCCCACAGGGACTAAACAACGCGAAAAAAGGAAGATATTGAAAACTGGAAAATTCTGTTAGCATTCGGCAATTCCATGGTTTGCGTAAATATTTTCCGAAAAGCTTGTGTGTTTTTTTTTTAACTTTTTTTAAGTTTCTGTGAAAATTTTCTTCATTCAGAATCTCTTCCATTCCAAAATTCCAAAGTCGAAAGGTTACCTAATACCTTGCGACTTTGGTAATTACTATGGACTATGGAATGCGTTGCCTGTGGCTATAAAACGTGCGCAAACACTGCCTGTGTTTAAAAGGCTTGTGAAGGAGCATTAATTGACACTGTGATCTTGTCTTCTTGTTACCACTTATTCCCTTGCCTGTATATATTTTATATGTATGTATATATGTATCTATTTTTTATTATTTTTTAGTAAGTATTAAGTTCTTTTATGTGTTTTTTTTTATTACTTTTGTATTTGCACCAAGTGCAACCCCATTTTGTGTCCTGGCCATTTCTGTCTATACAGGGTTGCCTGGAAGAAATCGCCGAGTGCGATAAGGCCGCCGATTGTATGTTGCAATAAAAAATTGCAAGTTTCACTTTCAACGTATTATGTCTTGGTGTACAATAAAGTATATAATAAATAAATAAATAAAGACACAATTAAAGAACCATAATTACTTTTCTATTTTACTACCTATTGTATTTCTATTATTTCTCTATGGTATTCAAAAGGTTAGTGCAAGGTTTCTATGTTTTTATTTTTTTCTATGATTTTATATAACGAGAAGAATATGGAGGAGCACAGTTCCCGGTTCAAAATTTCGGATTTTCTGAGGTTTTTACTGGATTATATATCATCATCATCATCATCTCAGCGCTAGTCCCGGTTGCTTCCTTGGCCTTCACCACGGTGTCCGGGGTCCGCTTTCCAACTTAAACGCCTCCACTTCGCTCGGTCTTTCGCGTCCTTTGCCGTAAGCCCATTGGCACGCATATCGTCCCTTACGACGTCGATCCAACGCCTCTTAGGCCTTCCTCGTTTTCCGGGTCCCGGCGGAGACGGCATGGCGAGGCATCTGTTACCCACGTAGTCTGCCGGTTTTCGTAACACGTGGCCATACCAGCGTACTGGATTATATATACTCCATTCAAAATAACATAAGACATTTAAGAAAACACTTTTTCACCTTTTTTACCGTCCGTTGAACCGATTTTGAGTTTTATTACATTGGTAGAATGACAAATGGCGGCTGCAGTAAATTGTTTTTTTTTAAAAAAAACGTCGCCCCACGCTAGGAATTACTCCTGTGTCTGGCCCGTGGGTGCGTTCACAAACATGTAAACTCACACACACAAGATACCGTAGAGACCCTGGAGAAGGGTCGAAGCCAATTAGGGCCACGGGTTTGCGTCTGAAAAGGAAGGCTCTGGCCCTGGTATGTATGGCGATGTAGGAACGGGGTAGGTTGTTTAGTCAGTAAGAGTCTGACACTTGTTTTCCGCTCCGCCCAAGAGCGGGATTCGTCATTGGATGATTTTTACCTACCATAAAAAAAAAACATACACAAGATACCCAGACCCGGACTACCTATCTGTTGGCGATGGAAATATTTGTTCCGTGTGGGAATCGAACCTGCGACCTTCAGCGCAGCAGTCACTCGCTCAACCACTGCGCCAGCCGAGCCGTCTCGAGCCGAATTGGTTTTTTAACGACATTCTTGCTTCTAATGCCATCCTTATACCTACGGAATAGAATTTAAAATCGGTTGAACAGACGGTATAAAAAAGATTCTTTTTTTTTCATTGATTATATGGTTTGCGCATGACCGCTATCACACCTGATGGAAAGCGACGATGCGGTCGACGATGGAGCGCGCTTACCTAGAAGTAACCTATTCACTCTTGACTTAAAGATTCCCGGATTGTAGCCATCAGGAAACACAGATTCCGGCAAGGAATTCCACTCCTTGGCTGTACGCACAATGAGATTTCTTTAAATGTAGAGTATACCTACTTAAAACTTATATGAACAGCTGCACGAAATCTCAACCGGTGAACACAAGGTTATGGTCTAACTCGATTAATTGGCAAATTGATAGGCATACTTATAGTATGTGGCACATACTTTCTGTAAGACTAAGGGAGTTCTAAGGCTGTACTTAGTGGTACACGGACGGTTCCGTATGGATGACCGTCGTGCGGGTTTTTTTTATGGCGACAAAATCATCTAATGACGAATCCAGCTATTAGGCGGAGCGGGAAACATTGTCAGACTCTTACTGACTAAACTATCCACCTCATTCCTTTTTAGCCTTTGTTCGGGTCGGACCTTCCTTTCAGAAACCGGACAGAGCCCCAGTAGGCTTTAGTCCTGCAGTTGCGAACTGAGCGCGCCGTCGACCGTTTACCGTCCGCAAGCTCGCACCTACGGTGGTCGGAAATCGGGATCGAAATCACTCACCTTCCGCAAGACGCAGGTTCTCACCGGACATGGCAAGTTCGGGAGGTTCCTGCAGCGTAGGTATAAGGATGGCGGAAGAGACGCCCGGGTGTCGCCACTGTGTGGCCAGCCCGGAGGACACGGTGGAGTACACGGTGGAAGTGTGCCCCGCTTGGTAAGAGCATTGCCGTGCCCTCGTGGGGGTGATCGGCGACCTCTCGCGCCGGGCCTTAGTTCAGGTCATGGACCGCAGCGAGGAGGAGTGGCAGGCGGTCGCCTCCTTCTGCGAGGCAGTAATGCTAGTGAAGGAGGAGGCCGACAGCATTAGGCAAAGGCAACTAAAAAAAAAACCCGCTTCTCCATAGATTTGTATTCACATAACTCGACAAAATTTATAGAGCAGCGGGTTTTTTTCGTGATTATTGGGTTGGTCTCATAGTAAAAGTTGTTCATATTGGTATGTACAATGATCCTTTTTAAGGAAAGCCCATCTGTCGTATCAACTTTGTATATAAGAAGTAAGTATTATGGTGATATTTGTTATAGATCTAATCTACTAGCTTCTGTCAGCGGCTTCGCCCGCGTACATAAAATATGCCTATGTCACTCAGGAGTAAAGCAGCTTTCTATTGTTGCTAAAATTTTTCCAATCGGACCAGTAGTTCCAGAGATTACCTCTACAAACAAAAAAACAAAGAAACAAAAAAACAAACTTTACCTCTTTATTATATTAGTGTAGATGTATTTTAATAGTATGTGTTTTGTATGTACTTTTCCTTTTTTTCCTGTTACTTGTACATAAATAAGGACCCACACCATGACGTTTAAAGTAAGATTGTTTTATTCCTGTTCCAGAGTGTGCAAGTGACAGCGTTAGACACGTTGTCTAGCGCCGTCTCCTTCCCACTGAAAGTAATATTGAAGTAATACTGCTATAAGGGCTTGTGGTAGGCCGCAAGGTGTCGACATCTCGTTTTTCCGACTCTGCTTTCGCAAGTATACTCGAAGAGATTTGTATACTTACCAACATCTTTGCCTACCCCTTTCAGGAACACAAGCGTGTTATTACATATATATGTTAGTGTTTGTGTCCAGTTTGTTTGTCCAATGTAATCGTGGACAAGTGATGGCAGTCTCGTGTCACCAAATTACACGGTCCTCGATGTTTTAGTGTTGTAGTTGTTGTCGATGTCGATAAAAATTATTTTCCTTGATTTTAGAATATTTTAAATTCTTAAAAAAAAAATAATGAAGAAGACGGAATCTCCGAATTGTTTAGTCTGTGGTACAGTAGAAGACATTTAATACATACTGTACATATGTTTAAAAAATGGAGCAGTACGATTAGAGTTCATTACGAAGCATAAAGAGTATTTTATCTAGTCCTACTTCGGAAATGCCCAATGAGCTTTATACATTTTATACGCAATAAATCCATACGAGCCTTGGTTTAGTATCTAGTGTAAGACACAAGTGTATGTTATAATGAAGCTGTCATAGTCTAATTATAACTAAAGCTTCTAAAAACAAATAAAAAAATAAGTAAGTGGTTTTCTCTTTATAAAATTGTGTTTGAGTTTAAGTCAATTAAAATTTAGGGATTTCTCAATGTGTGAACTGTGTTAAGCCAGCCTTTTTGTTGATATTTTTTCTTTAAATTTAGTAAATCATCGAATAACTTCTGCCGCTCTGTGTAGGTAGACCCGTGCCAGATTTTTACATATTTACCTTTTACGATATACATATACCTATTTACTTAAAGGAATGTTAGTTGATTAACTAAATTTAAAATAATCTTTGTAAGTCTTCTACAGTACGACCGTCGGATCTTGGCGAGTCTGAAGGCTCTAGGCTCTGCGAATTTTAGCGTTTGAAAAATCATACAAAAATAAAGGCTTTAAAAAATAAATACCCATGACAGTTTTTAATTGCAATAACAACTGCAAATTACATTTTTTTGTTTTTATCTGTTTTTATTTTTATTAACAGAAAATTGTACAACTGGTTGTGTGACAGATGCTTTTATTCTACCAATGAATATTTTGAATATAAAATGTTAAAATAACAATTTTATTGATATGAATGTAATATAAATAATATATATGAATGAATATTATATGACATTAATTTAATTTTTGAACATTATGATTATTTTATTATTCATATTATTATTAATAATTTATTTTTCTTGACATTTCCGTTAAAAATTATTTGTTTTAATTCTGGAATTGTTCATTAAATTTTTAATGCTAATATAATTTTATGACTATGAATTTTTGTATTTGTATTTGTATTTTGTATATGACATTGTCAATAAATAATATGTGTACTCACCTAAACTGCATGCTAAAATAAATAATTATAAGGTGATTGTTAATGAAATTAAATATAAATTTAAAACTAAATATTTGTACGGCTGAAATGCCGAATATAGTGATACGCTTTTAATCTTAAGACCTTGTAAATTACCTATATTCATGCAAATAAATATATCATTCATTCATTCATATTTAAACCATTAATTTTTTTACGATTTTTTAAGCGCTAGAATTCGCAGAACCTAGCTTCAGACTCGCCAAAATCCGACGGACGTACTGTACGGGGTTTAGAAAAAATGAAAAGACATATTAACATGGATAATCCATGTTCTATTTTTAAGTATATAGATTGTCATTGATAATTCGAAATTAGACTTTTTTTAAATTTTATTTTGAACCTTTTCCAGTACTACTGCAAACTTTTCTTTTGAATGTTAACATCTGTATGTTATATTTACGTATCCTCTTTTTTTACAATCCATTTTAGAAATTTAATCTTCTTTTTATTTTATTTTTTTTAAATACGTGTTCTTCTTTTTTATGTGTTAATTTTTACAATCAAATTTATTGTGTAAGCTGTGCATACCTGTAATAGGCATGCATACTAGTATAAGGTATTTTGTATTATTTTATGTGATATTCCTGTATGCATGCTGTTGGTTTGCCAATAAATAAATAAGTAAATAAATACTAGAATTTATTGATCTTCAGAAAGTCGACGAGTGTATTACTATTGGATTTTGTATAAACAAACTGTCTCACATTGTATAGAAGGTGATACTTTTCATTTAGGAACATTTCCAAAAACTCTAAGTGGTATGTTAATAATTTAGTGCACGTCAAACATACCTAAACATAATACAAAATATACATATACAAAGCTTATACGACCGATGTGCTTTCCTTAAAAAGGATAATTGTACACAACAATATGAACAACTTTTACTATGAGACCAAACAAAAATTCAGGAAAAAAAAGCCGCAGCTCCATACACTTTGTAGAGTTATGTGAATATAAACCTATGGAGCAGCGGTTTTGACGTGACAACGTCTTAAATTAGGTTGCGGCTGGGAGTCACTTATGAAAAAGTGTAACGCTCGGTAACGTTACGATAAGTCACCGAACGAGAGAGAGGCCCGCCGAATGCCTTGCGTCTCTCTCCCACTCAACTATGATCGGTCTGCCGCGCGCGCAGCACTAGAAAATTTGTGCAATTCTTATTTTCATTCATTTCCTTGTTCCTATTGTGCAATTTAATTATATTCATATCAATAAATATTCTACCGAGAAAAAGACGTTGTCACGTAAAATCTTCGCCCGTAAAACCGACTTTACAGGCAACCATTTTTTTTTTCGTGATTTTTGAGTTGGTCTCATAGTAAAAGTTGGTCATATTAGTGTGTACGATGATCCTTTTAAAGGAAAGCCCATCTGTCGTGTCAAATTTGTATATGTAGTAGCCAAATCTTAAAACTAATCACTTTATGATATGACCGGCCATTTCATGAAAGGGGCAATTTCAGCTAAACACATATGAAACTGAAGTACCAGTACTTATTGGTTTAGGATAAAAGGTGATACATACTTTAATTTTAAAAACCTTATTTTTTTATTAAACAAATTATTAACGCACACATATCTAAACTAAAATCAAGAAAAAATAGAAAGATGACTATTTCTAAAGAAATTTCTTCTAGAAAACTGCAAAAAGAAGAAATATAGAAAAACCAAAGGAAAGTATGAAGTGATGTGATAAGATTAAACTAGCTTTGTATTTTTTATAACGTATTAAAAAGTTCAGACAGTTGTAAATACGCTTGTGATGCAAAAATATATTTAGACGCAAGCCATGCACGACTGAATCAGCCTTGAAAAGTTCCAACACAATAACAAAACGCCGCGTGCAAAAATTTGCTGTAAATATGTTGTCTTACTTTTTGCTGATGAACGGAAATAGATTCTCTAAATAGTGATTTAGGGACAGTTTGAGAGTGGTACCAATGACTGAGAAGTTGAAAGGAAATCGTTTATCTTGGTATGTTCATGTGAAGAGGCATGAAACGTATGTTGCTAAAAGAGCTGTTGTAAGTGTACGTGTGGATGGCTGGAGAGGGAGATAGCCAAAAAAAGCTGGACGGATTTTGTGAGAAGTGATTGAAAGAAAAAGTACCTATACAAAAAGGCAAACAAAAAAAATACATAGGAATTGATTTTTGTCAGTAAAAGCAGATTTTTCAGACACACCACCCCCGCTCCGCTCTAGAGCGAGAACAGACACAAGATTATTTCCTAGCCATATTAGTCTAGCTTTCAATCTTTGAAAGAAATTTTATGATTAGGTTAGTACTAAAATCCACCTATGTTATTTCATCTTCTGCCTTTGGCATGCTAGTGACAGGGTAAATATTTCAGACGTTCTCGCAGTCTTAGTAGGCATTCGCCCTTCTAAGTTTCCACGTCTTCTCTTCCTACTCGCAGAAACAAATAATTTTAATGCTAGCACTCGGACTCAGACCAGAACAAGAAAACGTAAGAAGTTAATTAGTAAAATAAAAATTATAGTTATTATTTTATACCTGCATTAACTCTAGTCTAACATCGAGAGAGATCTCAAGAAAGCCTAATCTCCAAAATGGACAACCCAGGACACTTGTTCTGGTACAGAATAGGGAATCTGAGCCCAGATATTGAGAACAGGGACGGACAAAGAAGAAGATAGTTATTATTTGAAAAAAATACATGTGCGTCATAACATAAGGGCAAACCACGAGTCAAACCCTACGCATAATTTAGTATGTAGGTATTACGTAAGGATTGTGCAAAAAGCAATTATGCATCGTAAAATCCTAATCGTTTTCATCTCGTAGTAAACGTGATACGTTTCAGTAAAGTATTTCAGTATGATAACGTTTTATTGATTGATGAGGTAAGTAATTACTTACCTACTCTTATTCGTCAAAAACGCACAATCATGTTCATTGAGTTTTTTTTATTGGTTTAAACTAGTGCTTGACTGTGATCCTACCTGATGGTAAGCAGTGATGCAATCGTTGATGGTAAAGCGCACTAGTTTATTAAGACCCTATTCACTAAAGGAAGACAAGGGGCGGAAAAAGAAAGACAATAGGGCGGAAAAACTGTTCCTGTCTCTCGATGTACGCAGTATAAACGACAAGGCTAAACACTTAGTCCGGACTGTAGAAGTCTCAATAACGTGAGGGTGGACATTCGCCGTACGGTGGTTGTTCGATGGTAGAGTTGAGATGGCGGAATCAAACCATGCAATTCCCGCTCACACTCTCCTAAATGCATCGTGTACAAAAGTTTTAAAGATTGGACTTAAGCAAATCTGGATCACCAATTAGCCTTTTCGCACGAAGCGCGAAAATATAGGCGGTTTCAACTTATTTGCCACGTGCCTATGGCAAACTTAATGTCGAAATACTACGTTTTTATAACTGTTCTGGTTTTATTTTTAGGTGGGAAAAATCATCCAATGACGAATCCCGCCCTTGGGCAGAGCGGGAGATAGTCTCAGACTTCTACTGACTAAACGACGCATCCCATTCCTTCTTGCCTTAGTTCCAGGGCCCTGGTGTTACGCTTTTTTATCAACCCTTGTCCCCAGAAGGCTTCGACCCTGCTGGACCAGTTTGCTGACAACTCATTGAGGCGCGCGGGAAACTGTTCCCACGCCTGCGCCAGTGCGCACAGTCGACAACTTGGGCTCTGTCCGGACGGTCACCGGATGGGCGGACAGCAAGCTACCCATTGCTCGCCGTCCGCCATCCCGCACCTATTTTGGCCGGAAAACGGGCCACTACCAAGGACCGCCACAAAAGATCGCCGCCTCCGATCGCTCTTACGAGAACTAGGCGATGCTCTTCCCGAGCGGGGCACACCTCTACCGTATGCTCCATCGTGTCGTTCGGGCGGTCCACGCACTGGCGACACCCGATCGTCTCTTTCTCCCGAATTGTAACCGTTGTGGTGCGTCTGTCATGAATAAAAGTTGATTTTAAATTCTTAAAAAGAACAAGAAATAAACATTTGTATAATTTATAATCTCTCAAAGATTTAATCAAAGATCACAATTTACAAATCATGACTTCTCAACTTTTCAATTCTGGCCAACATTAAAAAACAAATGTGCTACAAGAAAAATAAATTATTATTCCATCGACAGTTTTTCCCCAGTCGCATCACTAGCCATTACCTTGTCACTCAGGCAGCCATCTTGGATAGTTTATTTGAAAATCGAACGCCGGCGGAAGCGCGCGATACTGTCATGCCGAGCGAATAGATCGGAGTGAAAAAAAAAAACTATTTTCGTTCAATAACAATTGGAAAAACATAAAAGCTGATTTCATGTGACGTTAAATATATTTTCATTTAATAACAATTGGGAAAAATAAAAACTGATTTCATGTGACGTTAAATATATTTTCATTTAATAACAATTGGGAAAAAATAAAAACTGATTTCATGTGACGATAAATTATATTAAAATAATAGTTTTAATAATATAATAGTGGTGTTGTGTAGTGTTGTCAAAAATGGAGTATTAACAATTAGGGTAAGTATTAAACAAATACTTTTATACCAAGAAAATTGAAAGGAAATCACCGGAAAAATAAACCACTCGAATTGAATTCTTATCGCTTCGTTGTCATATGGCTAGCGACTTTGTTTACAGTTGTAACTATTATACAGATTTTCCATGCCTTTAAAAAAAACCTTAAAAACTCTCAACAATATAATGTAACTAGGGTTTTATTAATATACTAGTCTTCTGCCAGCGGCTTCGTCCGCATAAAAATAGGGTTCTCCATACAAACTTTAGACCCCCATTACATTCCTTTAGGAGCTGAATTTTGAAAAATTCTTTCTTAGTGTTCGCCTATGTTATAAAAGAAAGCCTTGTGCAAAATTTCACGCTCCTAGTCCCAGTAGTTTTGGCTGTGCGTTGATATGTCAGTCAGTCGGTTTCTCCTTTTATATGTATATAATAGATGATATGCAATTTATAATACCTTTTGCTGGCCTTTGCCCAGTCATCACTACATAGTATAAAATAAAGTCGCTTCCCGCTGTCTGTCCCTATGTATGCTTAGATCTTGAAAACTTTTAACTGACCTGTCAGTCTAGTAGTTAGTGACCCTGACTGCTATGCGGGAGATCGTGGTTTCGATTCCCACCCAGGACAAATGTTTGTGTGATGAGCACGATCATTTGTTGTGTCTGGGTATAACTTATCTATGTATAATATGTATTTATTTAGAAATATATAAGTATGTTTATCAGTTGTCTAGTACCCATAACACAAGCTCTGCTTAGCTTGAGACTAGACGATGTTGTGTGACAGAAGAATCGGCCAAGTGCGCGTCGGAACCGCGCGCGAAGGGTTCTGTATCTATACTATACTATAACTATTATTAATCACGTTTGTTGTAGGGAAATCCCAGTTAAATATTTATTTAATTCTATTTTCATTATATTATACAAGGTCTTAAGCAGCAAATCAAAATAAATTGCCCGTATGTAGCTCCGTAGCGTACTAATTTGTGTCAAACCAAAGAAAGGAATAAATGATTTCGGAAATGACAATGTTATTTTTTCGGAAGAAGAAATTTTGTTGAGCATTTACTTATTGACATTTTTATGTTCTACTAGCTTTTGCCCGCAGCTTCGCCCGCGTACATAAAATATAGCCTATGTCACTCAGGAGTAAAGCAGCTTTCTATTGTTGCTTAAATTTTTCCAATCGGACCAGTAGTTCCAGAGATTACCCCCTACAAACAAAAAAACATAAAAACAAAAAAACAAACTTTACCTCTTTATTATATTAGTGTAGATAATGGGGTTAACAAACTTAGTACATTATACTATACTTAAAATAAACATTATTTATGGTATTAATATACTTACACTACGGCCGTCGCATCTTGGTTAGTCTAAAGTTTCTGTCTCTGCGAATTTCAGCGCTTGAAAACTCGTACAAATATAAATGGTTTTAACCCCTTGACACCCAAGCGAGCGCCGGCGTTCGCGCTCATGATTTCGCGCCGTTGTCAAATTTTCAAAAATATAATGTACAATATTTGAGCTTTTTTTTTGTAGGGTATTTTGATATTTATCCAAGAACGTAAAAAAAAGTTTTTATAGACAAATAACTTTCCGTTAATACCCGCGAACGCCGGCGTTCACAAATAAATGCAATTTGCAGTTGTTGTTGTTATTGTGTAAACTGTTATCGAAATAATTTTTTTAAAACCTTTATTTTTATAAGAGTTTTCAAGCGCTAAAATCCGCAGAGCCTGATTTTTGACTCGCCAAGATCTGGCTGGCTGCAGGCTGGTACCTACTCCACTGGCACGGGGTATGAGCATTCACTTTTCTGAATTAATGAAAAAAAACGTACGTGAAAAAAAACATACGGAAAACGTGTATTTCGTACCTACACTCTCAACAAAATCAAAATTCATTGTATACTTCCCGTTGACCTATAAGTCTGAAATTGGGAAGGAGCAAGGTCTCATAGCACAAATACTTATAGGAAACAACTGAAAACTGTACTTTTGTAGTTACGTTACAAAAAAAAACTTTTTGAAATTCGATCGATCGGAAAAATCTTAATAACTCAATTCGGGAATTGTAACTACAGGTAAGTTCGTACGGAACTTTCAGTGCACGAGTACGACTCGTATTTGCCGAGTTAGAAAGGTCCAAGATTCTATTGTTCTTCATTTCCCACCGAATCCATGAAAAAAAAAACCGCGTATTGAAATGTTCCCAACGTGTCCACGAGATTTGTCCAAAGTACAGTCAGTAAAAAAATCTTTTTTGTCTTAATTACTTTGTAAGCCTTGAGAATAAGAAATAGTTATTATCTACGATTATTTTTAGTATTCTGAAATTGTGATTCTCTATTTTAGTTTAAAATTATTTATAATACATATTTAATAAATTATTATTTTTTTTCACGTTCATGACTACCTATTCACGAGATGCCCCTCAAGTTGAAGGGTAAAATTTACAAGTCCGTGATAAGACCTGTCCTACTGTATGGGTCAGAATGTTGGGCTGTGAAAAAGACGGATGAAAAAAGACTGCATGTAGCGGAGATGAGAATGTTGAGATGGATGTGTGGTGTGACGAGAATGGATAAAGTGAGAAATGAGTATATTAGAGGAAGTCTGAAAGTGGCGCCAGTGACTGAGAAGTTGAAAGGAAATCGTTTGTCTTGGTATGGACATGTGACGAGGAGAGATGAAACGCATGCCACAAAAAGAGTTCTGAGTTTACACGTGGATGGATGGAGAAGAAGAGGGAGGCCGAAGAAGAGATGGATGGATTGTGTGAAGAGTGATATGAAAGAAAAGGGAGTTAGTGATAGTGCGACGGGTGACAGGACAGTGGAAGAAAAAAACATGTTGCACCGACCCCAAGTAAAATGGGATAAGGGTAGGATGATGATGATGATGACTACCTATTTACCTCTTAGGAGACATGCCTATAATGTTTAACGTTTCATAAGTACTACGTAAATGAAAAAAAAACATTCATTGTCTTTTATTTCATAAAAATAGAAATATTTGTAATATATACATTATCTATCAAAACATTCTCCTGGACTTGTAAGTATAATAAAAAAAAAAAAATTTAAAAATGACATGGACTCATTGGGAACTAATTTTGGAAGTTACATTTTCGAGAACAATGAACTCATGGACCTTTGAGAAGGATCCGTTATTTGTGAACATCTACACTAATATAATAAAGAGGTAAAGTTTGTTTTTATGTTTTTTTGTTTGTAGGGGGTAATCTCTGGAACTACTGGTCCGATTGGAAAAATTTTAGCAACAATAGAAAGCTGCTTTACTCCTGAATGACATAGGCTATATTTTATGTACGCGGGCGAAGCCGCTGACAAAAGCTAGTATTTTCTAAATTAAATTTGATCCACTTCTCGATTACCGATCGAGCAGAAATTTTGCATGTATGTGTCAATCAGATGATAATGCTAAATTATTATGTCGTGATTTGATCTGATGATGGAACCGGAAGGAGGCACTAGGTACTCTGTAATTAAACGACATAACCCCATCGAGTTTAGGCTCGTGTAATTCGTCTTCATGAGTTTAAAATATATAGGTTATACCGCATATTATTACATAGTATAAAACAAAGTCGCTTCCTGTCACTATGTAGGTAGGTACCTATGCTTAAATCTTTAAAGAGGAAAGTTTATGTGTATAATATATCTATGCATAATATATTTAATATCAGCATTGGCCCCGTGCGAAGATAGGGCGGGTCGCTAGTAAAAAATATTTCCATTGAAAACTTGTTTATCTTAGTATTCGATACTAAAATATTTTTTTTTTTAATTACTTAGTGCTGGAACATTTACCTCAAGGAAAATGAGTAAAGACAATCGAAATTCAGGGTAACTAGTGCCTTGGAAGAACTCGTGGAATAGTAAATTTTGATATAAGTGTAGAAAGTTTCTCATTGCGACCGTGGTGGAATTCACCTGAGCCGCAGGCAAGGGTGTTATGGATCCGAGTGCTGTAGTGACAAATTCCTACGCGTATCAAACGACGTTTTTCAATACACTTACAAAGAAATAAAATAATAGAAAAAAAGTATTTTTGTTTTTTTTTTGCTTATATTGTCATTTAATTTAATTGGGTTTTTCCCGCTATTCATCATCATCATCATCATCAGCCTTTTTAATGTTCCCACTGCAGGGACACAGGCCTCCTCTCTAAGAGAGGGAATGGGCCGTAATCCACCACGCGGGCCCAGTGCGGGTTGGTGGATGTCACATGTCTTCGAATTTTTGGTTCTAGGACATGCCGGTTTCCTCACGATGTTTTCCTTCACCGTTTTGAGAGCAGTGGTGATGAAATAAATTACACAAAGTAATGCGCCTGGCTGGGTTTGAACCCGCGACCTACTGCACGCAAGTCGGGGCCGTTACCACTCGGCCACCACTGCTCTTCCCGCTATTAATCTTTGGAAATAAAGAAAGAAGCAAAGGTAAGACGCCACTATAGATCTTAATATTTAAAAAAAAACATATTTTTTTAATTTAGAATGTTTCCCTACGTCATAAAAGGAAGCCTTGTGCAAATTGTCACGCTCCTATGCCCAGTAGTTTTTGCTGTGCGTTGATATGTCAGTCTCCTTTCATATATATAGATTACAGTATTACATTACATACATGCAAAAATTTTAAAAATTACAATTTAACTTTTATGCGAAGGTACAGTACAGATTTTAGCGCTTGAAAACTCGTAAATAAAATACCTAAAGGTTTCAAAAAAAATAAATACCAATAACAGCTTTTAACAGCAACAACAACTGCCAATTGCATTTATTTGTTTTAACCATTTTTTTTACGAATTTTCAAGCGCTAAAATTCGCAGTCAGACTTATTTCTCGAGCGAGACTCGCCAAGATCCAAAGTGCCTTACTGTACTTCTCAAAGGGCCGTCGGCGGGCCGGATAAAGTGCTTATGCGGGCTGCACTTTGCCTATCAATGTCCCATAGTCTCCAAAGCACAACATCAAGATTCATTCATTCACGACACCTAGTTGTAACTAAATACTTATTCTTCATTGTAATACCAAGTCTACACAGAACCAGTTGTTATTAATGTCAATTATCTACGTTAACGTCCGTGAAAAAGGCTAAATGTTCTCGCGGATGTTGCAATTTTCATCGCTTCTGATAGCAATACAGTCTTTTTTTTGTACCTACGTTGTAGTTTTTTTACCTTCACCTCATTTTGTTTTAGTAGATTTTAAAAATATATTCAAGTGACTAATACGTATATTTTTTTCTGGGTTACTTTCTGAATGTAAAAATGAAAATTTACTTGCCGACCGACGGTTCCGTACACATTTATAGGTAACTACATATTATATCTATACTTTTTTTTTATGGTAGGTAAAAATCAAAAGAAGAGTGTTCGTGTCTAAACACACTATGCCGAACGTACGCAACCGAAGTTCCGCGGCTGATTTTACGTTCCAACGTATTCGACTGATATGACACACCATTAGTGCCGAACTTACGCGGCAGAAATTCAGTTGCGCAATTTGGTGTGTAAGTATATTCAGTGTTTCGAGCGCTGTCGTGGCGATCCTCCCCGCTCCCGATCTCCGTCGGCAATCGAACCGAACTTCGGTCGCCTATAATGTGTGTTCTACAGAATACGTTGCCGCCGAATTTCCGCTGAACTTACGCCCGACTGAAGTTCGGCTGTACGCTAAAACGCAACGTAATTTCGGCATAATGTGTCGCCAGTAATTCAAATAGCATTGCAGGCGTAATCATGCCGAACTTCCGTCGCGTATCCTCGGCATAGTGTGTTTAGACACTTCGACTCTTACGGACTAAACACCCCACCCCATTTCTTTGCCTTTCGCACTGGGTCCAGGACTTCCTTTCAGAAAGAGGCCCTGCCCCAATAGTGCCGTACTTGCTTGCCGACTTTAATTCCGACCAAATGTTCATGGGCGTATAGTATAAGGGTCTATACGCCTTAATTTTTCACGGTTATATTTTTACAGAATCGACCGACAGTACTTCCAGTGATTGCCTTTAAGGTGGGCCTTCCCCACTCACCTATCGTCAACGTCGCGCATGATTTAAAAGCTTGTTGTTTCAATTCACGCAATCCAAATTGATGTTTGATGTAAAAGTAATGCGAAAAATGAGATATAACACCTGAAACCTTTGTTGGTATTCGGTAATTCTACGGTTTAATCGAATGTTTCACAAAACTAATTTCAGGAAATACGTGTTTTTATTAAACTCGGATTTTTGGAAAAAACTGACATTATTTAGAAACTCGATTAAATGCGTTAGGCTTCTATAGTCATACTTTTTTATATTTATAACATAGGAGTATATTATGGAGAGTCAAAGTTTAAAAACTTAAAATAGCAGATTTTCAGAGGTCTTTACTGGATTACTCTTACACAATTTCATGTTTTGATTTCTATAGAAGCCTAGTGTATCCAAAATATCTAAAGAAAGATGTGTAATTACCAGCACAATCACGTAAGAGCGGTTGCATGAAAATGTATTCGGGTTGGTCGCTCTTAACAAACATAAACAAACCATTCCACGTGTTAGTATTAGTTTAGATAAGTAACCAGCTAACTACCAGGTTGTGGGGGTCAGATGTCACTTGCTACAAGTCTCTTAGGACGAACGTCACTTAATTACTTAGAGTACCTACTTATATCTTGACTAATCTATACATATAATAAAATCGTAGGGGAGTCAAAACTGTACATTGAATATTTTTTTTAAAAGAATACTTGGGGCGTGATCTACAATCGATACCGAAGCCAAAAATATAGTTTTTAGAATTTTTGTCTGTTTATCTGTTTGTCTGTATGTATATCCGAACTGAACTCAAACAGTACTGCATAGATTTGCTTCAAATTTTGCATGAATGTAACTAAGAGGCCGGGTCGTGCAATGGGCTACATATTATCACGCTATCACCTACGGGGGAGGAGCAGTGAATCTTTATTTTTCTTACACATTGAGATGTGGTCATTTTCAGCGGCAATCCACTGATCGAATATGAATTACCACCTCCCCAATCATCACCGCATCAAGACCATGGAAATCGAGAGTATAACACTGAGACCAATTACGATCCGGGCGAAATGATCACCATACGAAATGACCGTGTCGCTTTGTTCTCTTCATAAAAAATACGATCCGGGCGAAATGACCACCATACGAAATGACCATGTTGCTTTGTTCGCTTCATAACAAATTACGATCAGAGCGAAATGACCACCATACGAAATGACCATGTCGGTTTGTTCGCTTCATAACAAATTACGATCCGGGCGAAATGACCACCATACGAAATGACCATGTCGGTTTGTTCTCTTCATAACAAATTACGATCCGGGCGAAATGACCACCATACAAAATGACCATGTCGCTTTGTTCTCTTCATAAAAAAATACGATCCGGGCGAAATGACCACCATACGAAATGACCATGTTGCTTTGTTCGCTTCATAACAAATTACGATCCGGGCGAAATGACCACCATACGAAATGACCATGTCGGTTTGTTCTCTTCATAACAAATTACGATCCGGGCGAAATGACCACCATACAAAATGACCATGTCGCTTTGTCTGTTGCCGCTGTGCCATGTCTCTTCATAGCAAAAACAAATTTATGACACCATCCTTAAAAGCGTTGTGCAAATCCAGAGTAAAATGTTTTTCTTGGATGTTCCTGGTGGAACAGAATATTCCACACATTACATACTTGCAGAGGTCAGGAGGCAAGGCAATATTGCCATTGCTGTAGTGTCAACAATACAATTGGGTGAAATGGCGTGTTATACAGTCGTCGGATACTTAATGTGAGTGCGGTGCCCCAGTTCAAAACATGAGCCACTTGCTGGGGTTCCCCTATGTGCCCATACACCTGCACTATGGAGAATTTTATTAGTGCCACTGATGTTACAGTTAACGTAGCCACTTACTGGGCCCCAACAGTTTAACGAGTTTATCATCGATTCGAAAAGAAAAAGAAGCATTTTCGGGAATCGCTGCCACACTGCTTCCGGGTGGTAAGCCAGCACATGCCATGTTTAAAATTCCCATTGATTTTGAGAGCGCCAAACGGCAGTTTGTGGTGTGGCACGTAACAACGATAAGGGACACGTGCTTAATGATTGTTCTCTGATCGTATGGGATGAGTGTACGATGGCCAATAGGAAGTCAGTTAAAGCCGACATCTGCAGGAACGAACATTTGATGAGTGGTGCCACAGTTCTTTTCAGTGGCGATTTCCGCCAAACGCTTCCCGTGTTGACGCGGGGATCGAGGGCTGACGAGAATGCTTCGTTGAAACGATCTTCGTTGTAGTCACGCGTCGTACACTGTGCTTGACCATTAATATTAGAGCTCGGGTCGGCGGCAATACACGTGCTCGAGAATTCTTCGATGTCCTTCTAACTCTTGGCGAAGGCGCTTTACCTTTTTTTATAGTGGAAAAAATCATAGAATGACGAATCCTGCCCTTGGGCGGAGCGGGAGACAGTGTTAGACTAAACAACCCACCGATCCGGTACGGACGGTTACCGAATGGACGGACAGCGAAACCATTGATCTCCGGTGGCATGGCCGCGCCTACGGTGGCCAGTAATCGGGATCATTGGCAACTGCGGCGTGAGCGCCGTCGCCTTTGCCTGATGCGGTCGTCCCCCTCTTTTGTTAGCATTACTGCTTCGCAGAAGGAGGTGACCACCTGCCACTCTTCTCCGCTCCGGACCATGGCCTCTACCAAAGTCCATCGCAAGCCAAAGCCCGCCGCACAGAGGTGGACAGATGGTGCATCCAGAGTCTCTCGGTAGAGTGTTATTCAACTTAGAAGAATTCATTTGCTGTGCGCACATCAGTCGTATACCGCACCAGATTTTTTTATGTATTAGAATTTTTTCGTTACCGAATTCTCGGGTGTGTGAGCCGGCTATTTTGACGCCCAGAAATGATCAGGCTGCAGCAAAACGAATGTATTGTCTCGGAAATTGAGGAGAATGAAGTGGTCTACTCCTCGATAAAGACTGTCGTCGATCAAGATGACGCCACACATTATGCAGTGGAATTTCTGAACTCGATGCCAGCAAGTGGACTTCCAGCGCATACCATCAAGCTTAAGGGCGGAGTCCTGATTTATGCATCTTCGGAACCTATCTCCTCCAAAGTTGTGTTACGGGACCCACCTTAAAGTCATCTCGCTCCACAGACACACCACTGAAACAAAAATTCTTACAGTTTGCGGCGTCGGCGAGGCGGTAATTAAAACCTCATAACTTCCCGTTCCAGTTCAAGCGCGTACAGTTCCCCGTGAGTGTTTGCTTTTTGCAGCGGGAGACAACCTCAGGACAAGTTGCTTCTTACACGGGCAACTGTACGTCGCTTGCTCCCGCGTCACCAGTCCTGAATCTTTTTACATTTTGGCTCCTGGCAGCATAACTACCATCGTAGTTTATAGGGAAGGGTTGTAAGGTATATAAAATATACCTATAAATTTTTGTACGTAATTTTAATTATATATTTTTGTACGTGTGTTTGGTGTCCTAGAATGTATTCCTGCATTATTTTCTGCAATTCCTTCAGTAACATCTTATGGCTGAATTCAGCGACATTCTCATATAACTTTTTTCACTTGCAAAAAATACTTACATTTTAATGCTATTTTAAAAGTTGTTTACTTATAATGCTATAGCGACACTGCCATCTAAGGTATTTTCATTAGGTACTATAGAGCATTCAGGCAGACAACGTCGCGGGCAGCAGCTAGTCTATAATATACACCCTTTGATTATATAATATACTAGCGACCCGCCCCAGCTTCGCACGGGTACTGATATTGAATATATTATACATGAATTATACACATAAACCTTCCTCTTGAATTACTCTAGTACTTTGAAAGATCTAAGCATACATAGGGACTAAGCAACTATGTTTTATAACTACTATGTAATGATGATGATAATCAAAATATACACCGTTAAGTTTTGATCTATGGTTTTGATCATTTTAATCCCGTGGAGGGTCGACAATTTTTTTTTCTTTCTTCTACGCATGTACGAAATTAATTTTCGTTAAGTAAATATCAGCTGAGCGAGTTTAATGACACGATTATAACCGAAGGTGGCCCTTCAGTTAAGGCAGACTACTTTTTGTCCTCGAAATGTTCATTTCTAAATTAGCCAATGATCTTTGTAAAACCCAGACAGCTTCGACACCCACGTGTGGAAATTGTATATCTATTTTTATCTGATCTTTGGGCAAAATTATCTTCTTGATTACGTCATATAAACACTACATCTTGCAGTCTCTCCGTTCAATGATCTTATCTGGAGAACCACTTATTCGATTTTGAAGGTTGCTTTTTTATAGATTACCATGTTTGCACTAGTGCAGAAATTAAATAAACTTTTCGGTACTGTTTACGATACGTCAAAAAAAAAAATGAAAATGAAACAATGTTCAATGTTTTAAACAATTTCTCTCCTAGTAACTAGTTTAGTATTTGAAATTGCTGTTTTTTTGCGATTATGGTTTGGTTACAAAGTATAGAATAACTCTTTAGGAGCAGTGATGGTAACGGCCTCGACTTACGAGTTGTAGGTTGCGGGTTCCAACAAACCAAGCCAGGCGCATTATTTTGTGTAATTTATTTCATCACCACTACTTTCAAAATGGTGAATAAAAACGTTGTGAGGAAACCGGCATGTCTTCGGGCCAAAAAATCGAAGACATGTGACGTCCACCAAACTTCACTGTGTCCGCGGTGTGGATTACGGCCCATTCCCTCTCCTAGAGAGGAGACTGCTGGGACTTAGGCCTCCTCTCTAGGAGAGGGAATAATCCACCACGCGGGTGGATTATTCCCTCTCCTAGAGAGTGTCCACATGTCTCCGAATTTTTGTTTCTAGGACATGCCAATTTCCTCTGTGGTCATAAAATAAATTGCACAGAGGAGTAATGCGCCTGGCTGAGTTTGAACGCGCAATCTACAACTCGTAAGTCGGGGCCATTACCACTCGGCTACCACTACTCAAACACATGATAATCTATCTATATGTATAAAAGGAGAAACTGACTGACATATTAACGCACAGCAAAAACCACTGGGACTAGGAGAGTGAAATTTAGCATAGGGCTTGCTTTATTTTGACGTAGGCGAAAACTAAGATTGGATTTTCCAAAATTCACCCCTAAAGGGATAAAACGCGTATCCAAAGTTTGTGTGAAAACCTATATTCAAGCGGGCAAAGCCGCTGACAGAAAGCTAGTCAATATACATATATAAATCAATGCCACTTTTCGTTGTAATTTTATAACTCAAGAATAGGCTCACCTATCCAAACTAAATGAACTAAAACAATCATAAATTGTTTTATTAGGATGGTTTATGTGAAGTTTGCCCAAAATCGGTCGAGCGGTTCTTCATTTATCACATTTTTCTATTGCCGGGATCAAAGTCGCGGGCAAAAGCTAGTGCTGTATAAAAAACTAAATGTGATTTATTTCTTCACTTTGGGTTAGACTCAAATTTTGTAGGTAAGTAACGTGTATTTATTTTACACCGAACGTTTTTCTTTGTTTTTCTTAGCAACACATTTTATGAAGTAGTTTTCAGTTATGTAAATATCACTTTGTTGATTTTATAAAAGGTTTGTATTTATATACTTTGTTTTTAGGAAAAGCATTTGCTATTATAATAAATCATGCCGTGGATTATAGGTACATAATAAAGATTTTATTTAAATAAAAACAAGTGTTCAATGAAAAAAGTTTTTTTTATTACAAGCTTTTATAGCTTGATATAATATACCAAGCTATAAAAATTTTACAATGAATACTTATCAAGATCTTTCTAAAAAGTATAAACAGGTTGAGTTTTTTTTATGGTGGATAAATCATCTGATGACGAATTCTGCCGTTGCGCGAAGCGGGATACAGTGTCAGACTCTTACTGACTACACGAAGCTCACCCCATTCCTTCTTAGCCTTCATACCGGGGTGGGATCTTCCTTTCAGAAACCCGGACCGGGCCCCAGTAGGCTTCGGCCCTGTAGATGGTTCGATTCTTTACATTTGCTGGCAACTTCTTGAGGGTGCCGTCGACGACTTGGCTTGGTCTAGACTGTTGCCAGACGACCGGACGGCGACCTACCCATTGTTCGCTGTCTGCAAGCCAAAACAGGTTAGGGTTTTCTTATTGTACTACCTAGTTTCTATGGCTAACTTCCAGTTCCGTCGTCAGACCTATGGTTACGCCCCGTGTCCTCGTGGGGGCGATCGGCGGCGGCGATCCCTCGCGCCGGGCCTTGGTCGAGGCCATGGTCCGGAGCGAGGAGGAGTGGCAGGCGGTCGCCTCCTTTTGCGAAGCAGTAATGCTAGCAAAGGAGGAAGCCGACCGCTTAAGGCAACGGCGCTCACGCCCGAGACGCCGCCGAGATTCCGATCCCGATTTCCGGCCACCGTAGGCGCGGGCTTGTGGATGGCGAGCAATGGGTAGCTCACCGTCCAATTGTCTGGTAACCGTCCGGACCAAGCCCAGTCGTCAACGGCGCACACTGTTCCCGCGCGCCTCAAGGAGTTGTCAGCAAACCGTAGGGACCCTGCAGAAGGGTCGAAGCCAACTGGGGCCATGGGTTCGCGTCTGAAAGGAAGGCTCTGGCCCTGGTGTATATGGCAACGTTGGAATGGGGTAGCTTGTTTAGTCAGTAAGAGTCTGACACTTGTTTCCCGCTCCGCCCAAGGGCGGGACTCGTCATTGGATGATTTTTACCTACCTAAAAAAAAAAAGACCTATGGTTACCATCTAGTACCAAAATACACGTCAAGACCAGTTACACAAGCCCAAACTCGACGGGGTTGTGTAGTTTAATTACAGAGTTCCTATGACTACTGCTATTCCACAATCCGAAAGGATCTGAAGTGGCGACCGCGTACCGGAAGACGTACCGTTAGAAGGCCTCCCACAAGGTGGACCGATGACCTGGTCAGGGTTGCTGGAATCAAATGGATGCAAAACTTACAGGAGCGGTCTTTGTGGCGGCGCTTGGGCGAGGCCTATGTCCAGCAGTGGACATCTATCGGCTGGAATGATGATGATGAAAATATGTTTAAACAAAAAAATCCTACATACAGAGGCCTTTGATCTTGAGTCGACTTCGTAACAAAAACCAGTGTTTCTGCTAATGATTATTAAATTACAAATAAAAAATATAATATTATGTTAGTAACCTTCCTTGGCAAGATGTAACCGGAATATATAGCAAAAAATCTACGAGTACATACATACAAACTTATAATATATGATTTATGTCAGTCACCAAAAATCTTACAAAAAAGTTTCTACTACCTGTTTCTCTTGCGTGAATTTACTAAATATCTTATTTATTTATTAATATATGCGATAGCGCGGCCTAAAAATTAATTGACAATAAATAAACAAAAAAAAAATAAACAATATCTAATAGTATTCCTTCTGCTCTTAGGTGAAGCGAGAGGTCGAGCCAGAATTTTACAGACACTTTTATGTTTCTTCTTTGCAGAACCCAATGTTTTTCTTTCAGAGCCAAATCTATAGCCCGAGTAGGCTACGACCCTGCTGGGCTTAAAAGATTACGCTGACATCTCCTTGAGGCACGCATTTGGTCCGTCAACGAGAGACGAGACCCTGCAGAAGGGTTGAAGCTTTATTGGGGCCAAAGGTTCGCATCTGAACAGAGGGCACTGGTCCTGGTATATAATTATGGCAACTACGGTTTGCTGACAACTCCTTGACGCGCGAGGGAAAGGTACGGGCTTGGTCCGGACGGTTACCAGACGATTGGTCGGCGAGCTACCCATTGCTCACCATCCACAAGCCCGTGCCTACGGTGGCTGTAACTCGGGATTGGAATCCCGGCGGCGTCTACGTAGGGACGTGGTGAGTTTTTTAGTCAGTAAAAGTCTGACACTATCTCCTGCTCCACCCAAGGTCGAGAGTTGGACGATGATTTTTACCTACAAAAATACCCCATGACCCTAGTAAGTTTCGACTTTCCTAAGCTCCTAAGGTTTTACCGACATCTCTTTGAAGCGCTCCTGGAACAATACACGCCGTTGCTGACTCAGGCTCTGTCACAGGGCGGTGAGATACTCATTGCTCGCCATCCGCAAGCCCACACGGTGTACTCCAAATATCCACCCTTACGTTGTTGACATTTGCGGTCCGGAGTAAGCGTTTTGCCTCGTCATTTATACCGCGAGGTACTGGAACAGTTTGCCAGCTGCAGTCTTTCCGTCCGATTATAATTTGGGTGTCTTCAAGGCTAGAGCTCTTAATAAACTAGTGCGCCTTACCATCAATGATTGCATCACTGATTACAATCAGGTAGGATCGCAGTCAAGAACTAGTTTATTGCAAACTAGCTTTTGCCCGCGGCTTCGCTCCCGGCAACAGTTTATTCTACTTTACTCCCGTCTACCTTACTCTACCCTGCTCTACCCTACCATACCCTTTTTTTTCATAGGAACCTTCTCCTGACAATACCAAACACAACAAAAAAAGAATTAGCGAAATCGGTTCAGCCATACTCGAGTTTTGCGCTTACCAACACATTTTACGATTCATTTTTATATTATAGACTAGCTGCTGCCCACGACGTTGTCTGGGTGAAGGCTCTACAGCACCAAAAAAACCTAAGATAGCAGTGTATGATCAGTGTATATCAGATGGCATAGCATTATAAGTAAACAACTTTTAAAATAGCATTGCATCAGCCTTATAAAGTTCCCGCTGCTGGGACACAGACCTCATTTCTAGGAGAAGGAATGGGCCATAATCCACCACGCGAGTCCAATACGGTTTGGCGGATGACATTTGATGAATTTTTGGTTCTAAAACATTCACAGTCACAGTTTCCTTATGATGTTTTCCTTCACCGTTGAGCAGTGGTTATGAAATAGAATACACAAAGTAATGCGCCTGGCTGGGTTTGAACGACAGACCTACAACTTGTCGGAGCCTTTACCACTCCGCCACTACACTACGATGGTAGTTATGCTGCCAGGTGCCAAAATGTAAAGAGAGTCAGGACCTTCGACTTATTGATGGTCATCGCGATGCAAACACTCACGGGGAACTGTACGCGCTTGAACTGGAACGGGAAGTTATGAGGTATAAATACTGCCTCAACTTCGCCATAAACCGTAAGAATTTTTGCTTCAATGATGTGTCTGTGCAGCGAGATGACGTTAAGACGGGTCTCATTACACCACTTTGGAGGAGATAGGTTCCGAAAATGCATAATCGGGACTCCGACTTTCAGCTTGATGGTATACGCTTGAAGTCCACTTGCTTGCTGGGAGTTCAAAAATTTCACGGGATAATGTGTGGCGTCATCTTGCTCGACGACAGTGTTTATTGAGGTATAGATCACTGCATTTCCCTCAATTTCCGAGAGAATGTATTCGTTAATTGCTGCAGCCTGAACATTTTTGGACGTCAAAATGGCCCGCTCACACACCCAAGAAATTCTGCTGGTGCGGTAAATGACTGTTGTCCCCGTACACACAGCAAATGAATTCTCCTAAGCTGGCTAACGCTCTATCGAGAGACTTTGGAAGCACCTCCTGTCCACTTCTCTCGCAGTGGGCTTTGACTTGCAGCGGACTTTGGCAGAGGCCATGATCCGGAGCAAAGAAGAGTGGCAGGTGGTCGACTGCATCAGGCAAAAGCAAAGGTGCTCAAGCCGCAGCTACCGCCGCCGTGTCTCCAATCCCGATTTACGGCCACAGTAGGCGCGGGCTTGCGACCGCCGAGCAATGGGTAGCTCTCTGTCCACCCATTCGATAGTTGTCGACGGCGCGCACTATTCCCTGCGCCTCCAGCAGTCGGCAGCAACTGTAGCAGCCCAACAGGATCGAAGCCAAGGTTTCAACGTAGCAAACGGGAAGCGTTTGCCCGAAATCGCCACTGAACAAACTGTGACACCACCCATCAAATGTTCGTTCACGCGGATGTCCTGCAGGGTTTTGTCCTCGGCCTCAACTGCCTTCCTATTGGCCATAATATGCTCATCCCATACGATCAAAGAGCAATCCTTAAGCACGTGTCCTTTATCGCTGTTACGTGACACACCACAAAAAGGCGTTTTGACGCTCTCTAAATCGATGGGAATTTGAACATGGCATGTGCTGTCTTGCCGCAGTGTGGCAGCAATTCCCAACGACGCGACAGCAATAGCAATATTACCTTGCCTCCTGACCTCTGCAAGTATGCCATGTTTTTCCTGTTCCAACAGGAGCAACACAAGAAAAACATTTTGCCCTGGTTTTGCACAACGCTTTCAAGGACGGTGTTATAAATCTGTTTTTGCTCTGAAGAGAACTCTGTCTCTGCGTTATACTCTCGATTTCCATAGTCTTGATGCGGTGACAATTGGGGAGCTAATAATCCATATTAGATCAGTGGATTGCCGCCGATAGAAATGTCCACATCTTGAAGTGAACTGAGACAGGTGTTCAGCAAACGATCATCAGTTACAACGACTTCGTCTCCAGTAGCACGCTTCAAAGCTCACAGAAAATCTTCAGACAGATGATGGCGAAATTTTAATGAACATAACTTTTTTGTAATACTTAACACCGCATTTTTTTAATAGTATTGCTCAACTCTGCTCAAGATTTTGAGGGTTTTCTGGAACTTGAATTTTTCAAAACGAACTATACCCTGCCCTATATATTGCCCTGTGCGATTTTGTATTTGTATATCCTGTCCACATTATGAGGTGTACAATAAAGCTTATAGTAAAAAATAAATAATATACGATACCACGTTTAGAAAGAATTTGATTTTTATGAAATCAAATAGATGGCGCTGTTTTAAAATTTTCTATATGCTACTACATTCAACTATGTTTCTCTGCCCAAGTTACTTAAATGTCGTAGTATTTATAGTGTAAAGCCAGATAATAGCATGGCTTTCTCAAAAACAACATTTAAATATGCGACGTTAGATTAAACACTGTCACAGAATGCGTAAGGAAAATAAGTATTCACAACTCCTCCCCCGTAAGTCATAGCGTGATAATATGTAGCCTATATGATAGCCCATCCTTTAATCAAGCAAAATTTTAAGATAATCCACGCAGTATGTATAAATATAAATACATATCCTTTTATGAAGAAAATGCGCACTACCATCTATGAATTTTAAGAATAACTAACTGCTAACCTTGCCAACATGGTCATAAAATTATTAATTTCCAAAAAGTGTCAAAATGTAACTTGATTTGATTTTTGTGTAATCTCATAGATGGCGCTTTTTAAAATATGTCTTTATACTACTAATATTCATTAAACTATGTTTATTTGCCTAAATTACGTAGTTTTGAAAAATGAATAATGGGAATCTTTATTATTTACCTAAATAAATTTACGTGCCAAGTTTCAAGTTAATTATCCCAAGCAATAAGATTCTCCCATACAAACTTTAACATCCCCTAAATCTTGCACTGGGGGTACTACTGAAAAAATAAATACGGCATCCTGGATAACTAATTTAGGGTAATGTTTATGCTAAGTTTTGAGTCGATCGGCCCACGGAAAAAAAAGTTACACCCTTGCATCCATTGCACCATTTAAATTCAATATTGCTTACCTCTCATAACGTACGGCGTGATAATATGTAGCCTAAAGCCTTCCTTGGTTTGCAAGGAACATTTTTGCTGAATTTCAAATCAATCTATCCAGTAGTTTTGGCGCCTACCCGTACCATAGGCACAGACAAACAGACAAACAGACAAAAATTCTAAAAAGTCACTTTTTGTCATCAGTTACGTTTTTCTAACAAAACCCACTCATTTTTTCCAGAAAATTCTCAATGTACAGTTTTTCTTTCGTTACTGTTTTATTATATGTATAGATAAAAAAAAGGATTCCTGCCTTCCTAGATGATAATAAATGTGAATGAACCTACCAGTACAAAGACTTCATTAATCTTATCTAAAAATCGCAGCTGTATCGGTTACTCGCGGCATGTCTATTGTAGTACTACCTCATTGTTTTACAAAATACCAGAAGGATGATGTCGATGTGTTTGTGTTAGGACATAATAGGAATACTTGAAGTTCATCAGCACTGTATTATCATAACTAGCGACCCGCCCCAGCTTCGCACGGTACAGATATTGAATATATTCACATAAACCTTCCTCTTGAATCACTGTATCTATTAAAAAAAAAACCGCTTCAAAATCGGTTGCGTACTCTTAAAGATATAAGCATATATAGGGACAGCGGTAAGCAACTTTCTTTTATACTATGTAATGAAAAATAAAATTAAAAGCTGTCAACCCGTGGTACATTTTCAGACAACCACCCTTACGTGATTATGATGTTATTACATATCTTTCTTCAGATATTTTGGATACACTGATATCATGTGGATATTATCTAGGCTTCTATAGAAATCAAAACGTAAATTTGTGTAAGAGTAATCCAGTAAAGATCTCTGAAAATCTGTTATTTTACGTGAACTTTGACTCTCCATAATGTACTCCTATATTAAAAATATGAAAAAGTACTTCTATAGAAGCCTTGCGCATTTAATCGAGATTCTAAATGATGTAATTTTTTTCAAAAGTTCTTAAAAGTTTAATAAAAACACGTATTTCCTGGAACAAGTTTTGTGACTTTCCAACCGATTACAATTTAGGTGTATTCAAGGCTAGAGTGAATAGGTTCTTAATAAACTAATGCGCCTTACCATCAACAATTACATCACTGCTTACTTATCAGGTGCGATCGCAGTCAGGCACTAGTTAATACCAATTAAAAAAAAGGCATAAATAACCGCGATAACACCTTCTCTGAGTCTGTATGAGACTCTTTTCTAAACCATATGTTATAGGCTAAATCATTTACTATAGAAACCATAGCAACAAATCGTGTAATTTCAGTTAGCCTCCAATCATGGTTTTCATGTGATTCGCACGAAATCGCCACTTATTCGAATCTAATTTGATTAAATTCTATATGCAATAGTATTGGAATAACGCCAACTAATCCATTTTAATATAAATTGCATTACATGCACTGGGATTTGGTATAAAGGAACTGATTCGTCATCTGTGGCTCTTCAATAATGTACTTCCTGTTTCCTGCTATAGAATAGTCATCATCATCATCATTTCAGCCTAAAGACGTCCACTGCTGGACATAGACCAGGCGCCGCCACAAAGACCGGTCTTGTGCGTCTTGCATCTATCGGATTCCAGCAACCCTGACCAGATCATTGGTCCACCTTGTGGGAGACCTTCCAAAGCTGCGTCTTCCCTTACGCGGTCGCTACTCCAGAACCTTTCATCCCCAGCGGCCATCTGCTCTGCGTGCAATGTGTCCTGCCTATAACCACATAAGTTTGGCGATTCTTTTCGCTATGTCAGCAACCTTGGTTCTCTTGCGGATATCTTCATTTCTGATTCGATTTTCACGCAAAGAAACTCCGAGCATAGCCCATTCGATTGATTGCCCTTTGAGTAACTTTGAGTCTTCTTATGAGGCCCATTGTAAACGACCAAAGAACAGTACTATCGACTTATATATCCTAATGATAGACCGTTCATAGAAACTATTTGTCAAAATACTGAAAAGTCAATACAAAAGTCCGCTGCAGCGCTTCATTGGCATTATGTCGTCTAACAAAACTTTTAAAACTTACAGCGCTCTCACGCTGCGTGAACGACAAAACTGCACTAATGTCATCAATGTAAAGGTGTGTGGCCTGCAGATCACCTGAGTCAAGTAAAGTCACTGATTGGTAGGCCTAATCTTAGTGTCGGAAATAAATAATATAAACAAATAAATGCAATTTGCAGTTCTTATTGCTGTTAAAAACTGTTATTGGTATCATTTTTGAAAAAAAAACCTTTAGTTTTGTCCGAGTTTTCAAGCGCTAAAATTGTCAGAACCTAACTGCAGACTCGCCAAGGTCCGACGGCCGTCGCCGACGCATTTTTTCCTCTTTTTGTTACATTTTCAAGAATTTTAGGGATGATGACGCAACCGCGATATGCCAGAACGTTACAATCCGTTCCAAATGAGAATAGGATCGATAGCAATGTTGTGACGTCACGTCGAACTGTCAAATCGAAGAAATTAGGTAGAGTGAACAAAAAAATATGTCTAAAAAAATAATTTACGTACGAATCGTGAATGAAAAAAGTTTAATCAGAATACAGTTTTTCAATTTTGTTTATCTCTGTTTCACTGTGTGATGTGTCTGAGTAGTGGTAAATAGAAGAAAATGGCGGATTGTTTCTAACAATGAAAATAAGAAAGAAAATAGTTTTTCTTGTAAACTATTTATGACTTAAAATAATATATTTGGCAAATTTATATTAAACCCTAACGTTTTTACTTCAGCTAGAATTAACTAATTTTTAGTAATAAAAAGCAAAAAAAAACTTTTTATTGATACGCAAATAAGATTTTTTTGCAAACCGTACTTTTCACTCAAAATTTGACAGATCGAGGTTATTGACTTTCCGGTTCTTATTTGGAACGCATAATACTTTCGTGATTAATCAATACTAAAACATTATTTTACAAGCAAGTTCTAGCCTTGTGTCAATCTGGTTGCTCTGATTGGCCTGCCTGCTGGTGTAGTGGTTAATGACCCTGACTGCTATGCCGGAGGTTGTTGGTTCGATTCCCACGCAGACAAATGTTTGTGTGATGAGCTCAATCATTTGTTCTGTGTTTGGGCGTAAATTTATCTTTAGTATGTATGTATTTAGAAATATATAAGTATGTGTATCAGTTGTCTAGTACCCATAACACAAGCTCTGCTTAGCTTGGAACTAGACAACGTTGTGTGACAGTGTGGAATATAAGTATTATATTATTGACCGCTAGCTCTTATACTATCTCTTCTATTTATTATTTCAGTGTTCACATGGCTACACAAACAAATTGCTAGAGCAATAATTTCCTTACATTAGCGCATCTACCAGCAGATTACACGCTGAAGGCCATTTTGTTCGATGTTGTATTTAATCGACCAGTTTCACTTGATCTCTAGCCACTGATAAAGGCTGCAGTTAGAAGCCTATGGTCTACTGACAGTCGCGTACCTTCATAGACGCGTATTCGTCATTATAAGCTTGGGGTACACCCAGTGGCGTAGCTACCTTGGGTGGCACCCGGTGCGGAAGATGGTGGAGCCACCCCATCGAAAGTAAAAAGCAATAAATTTTATATGATGGACATGGATGGTCAGGAGGAGAAAACAGGAATAGGTTCTTTTGCGGGAATCCCCGAATTATGTATAGAGCTGAGCTAGTGCAAGGAGAGGAATCCCTGAAAAATTTTTTTTTTTGTTTGTACATTGTTCTTAAAGTTCAGAGACCAGGTGGGTGTCACCCCAAAAAAGGTGACACCCGGTGCGGCCCGCCCCCGCCGCCCCCCCTTTGCTACGCCACTGGGTACACCTACGTGAAGCGACCATTCAAAGCTGTGGAATTGTTCAAAGAAGCGGCGGCGTTGCGTATGAGCATTTTTCAGGCAGAAGCCTGAACAATCCTATATCATCATTATCAGCCTTTCTAATGTTCCCATCGCTATAACAGGCCTCCTTCTTCTCGAAGAGGGAATGGGTCTGTAATCCACCGCGCGAGCCCTAGTACGGATTGGTGGATGTCACATGTCTTCGAATTTTTGGTTCTAGGACATGCCGGTTTCATCATGATGTTTTCCTTCTCCGTTTTTTATATTTAATTGACCAGTTTCACTTGATCTCTGGCCACTGATAAAGGCTGCAGTTAGAAGCCTATGGTCTACCGACGGTCGCGTACCTTCATAGACGCGTAATCGTCATTATAAGCTTGGGGTACACCCAGTGGCGTAGCTACCTTGGGTGCACCCGGTGCGGAAGATGGTGGAGTCACCCCATCGAAAGTAAAAAGCAATAAATTTTATATGATGGACATGGGTGGTCAGGAGGAGAAGACAGGAATAGCATCAGGCTCTTTTGCGGGAATCCCCAAATTATATATAGAGCTAAGCTAGTGCAAGGAGAGGAATCCCTGAAAAATAAATTTTTGTGCTAGTGATTTTTTTTTTTTGTTTGTACATCGTTCTTAAAGTTCAGAGACCAGGTGGGTGTCACCCCAAAAAAGGTGACACCCGGTGCGGCCCGCCCCCGCCGCCCTCTCTTTGCTACGCCCCTGGGTACACCTGCGTGAAGCGACCATTCAAAGCTGTGGAATTGTTCAAAGAAGCGGCTGCGTTGCGTATGAGCCTTTTTGCAGGCCTGAAGACCCTGCCTGAACAATCCTATATCATCATTATCAGCCTTTCTAATGTTCCCATTGCTATAACTCAGGCCTCCTTTCTCGGAGAGGGAATGGGTCTGTAATTCACCACGCGGGTCCAGTGCGGATTGCTGGATGTCACAAATCTTCAGATTTTTGGTTATAGGACATGCTGGTTTTCTCACGATGCTTTCCTTCACCGTTTTAAGAGCATTGGTGATGAAATAAATCACACAAAGTAATACACCTGGCCGGTTTTGAATCCGCGACCTGCAACTCGTAAGTTGCCACTCGGTCACCACTTTTTTTTATTATAGTTAAAAACCATTGAATGTCGAACCCAGTATTTGGGCGCAGCGGAACACCATGTCAGACTCTTACTGAATAAACGTCCCACCCCTTTCCCTCGTAACTTTCAGACCGGGGTCGCACCTTCCTTTCAGAAACTGGGTCCAACTGGGCCCAACTGCAAGGCCTCTACATTTGCTGACAACTTCTTGCGGCGCATGGGAACAGAGCACGCCGTCGACGCCTTGACTTGGTCCGAACTGTTAACAGTCGACCGGAAGGCGTTCTACCCATTGCTCGCCGTCCGCAACTCCACCGGTACATTGCGGACATTCCACTCACACGTACAAAGCGTTTTTTGAACACATTTATTGTGCGTTCAGCTAAGGAGTGGCAATCTCTGCCGGAGTCCGTATTTCCTGATAGCTACAACTTAGGGGTCTTTAAGTCAAGAGTGAATAGGTTACTTCTAGGCAAGCGTGCTCCATCGTCGACCACATCATCGCTTACCATGAGGTAAGATAATGGTCAAAGCGATCATCATTACATAATATAATAAAACAAAGTCGGTTCCCGCTGTCTGTCCCTATGTAAACTTTTGGATTTTGGATTTTGATACGGTTCGTTTTAATAGATAGAGCGATTCAAGAAGATATATTCAATATCAGTACCCGTGCGAAGCTGGGGCAGGACGCTAGTGTATAATAAAAAAAGAAACTCTACCGGTTTTATTAATTACGATCACTCACAATGATAGGAAAGAGCCATGTGTCCCACAAAACTATTTTAGGCTGATTACACTACCCTATAACCTTATTGTCTACCCACATGACTCCCAAAGGACAAATTAACCAACCAGTGGCGTAGCTAGTCCCACAGGGGCCCCGTATCAAAAGTCCTTCGGGGGCCCCATATAAAAAAAAAACGTATTTTTATTACAGCACAACCGTCTCATAGGGTAGCTAAGCGCCCTATGAGACAGTTGTGGATAACAGATTGCGAATTTTTGCCTAGGACGGGGACCCTGTACCGCAGGGACCCAGTATAATTGATACGGCAGATACGGCGGTAGCTACGCCTCTGTAACCAACCTAGCTATCCCACAACACGGAAAAACCAGTATGAAAACGCAAACTTCAGTAGAAATCGAATATTAAAACCAGGGTTCAAGTTAGGCTGGTTTATTTAACTAATTAGTCACGCAAGTCAGGTGAAGCAAGGCATACGTGGGAACTGATGTGCTTCGGACATCTATTGTGTTCGGTTTACGCGATGTTTTTAATGGTTCGAGGAAAGTAGAGGAATTTGTACACCATTATATATTTTTTCTACAACTATCACGCGCTGACTAGGCCCAAGCTAAACAGAGCTTGTGTTATGAGTACTGGACAACTGATAAACATACTTTTTTTTTAAATATTATGGATAAACTACACTCAGAATAAATGATTGTGTTCATCAATCAAACATTTGTCCTGGGTTTTTCTTTTATGGTGGGCAAAAATCATCCAGTGACGAATCCCGCTCTTGGGCGGAGCAGGAAACAGTGTCAGACTCTTACTGACTAAACACTTCACCCCGTTTCAGAAAGAGACCCTGGGTCACAGTAGTATCCATTTGCAGAGTCCCTGAAACATGTTCTAGGTGGAAATCGAAACCACGACCTCCTGCAGCAGCAGTCAATAACTACTAGACTAACAGGCCAGTAGAATTATACACATCTTGCCAAGAGATATCGTATTAGCGTGGTGATTTTTTAAGGTTCTGTAGCTCAAAAAAAAAAACCGGGCAACTGAGAGCCGCGCGTGTTCTCAAGTCAATTCTCACTGCAGCCCTCGGCTCCATAACACACTCACTTACGGTTCGTGCGAATCGGAATTCGCACGAACCGTAAGTGAGTGTGGCGGACCACGGTTGCAATGACAAACTTTCTACACTTGTATCGAAATGAACTGTTTGTAACTTTATGACGTCTGATATTTTTTCACTTGGCACTTTTGTAGGAGCGCTATCTTCCTTTTTTGTTATTCTGTTCTGTGCTACTCCTTCAAACGGCGGGTTCCAACCCAGCCAGGCGCATAACTTTGTGTAATTTATTTCATCACCACTGTTCTCAAAACGGTGAAGGAAAACATCGTGAGGTGGTGATCAACATTTTCTTCTTACTGAATTGGATTCCAGCCTATAAGGCCGTGCACACACTGTCATACAAATCAATCACTCCATCAGACAAACAAAGAATAAATCAATTGTAAAGTTTATGGTTTCCATATGTCTTGCGTTAACTGAAATACATCTGTCAGAGCTTTGTAATGGCTTCAAATAGATTGTTTTTAACTCGTTGTGTATTTGTACTAAGAGGCGATTTTAAGGTTAGTAGCAAGAGCAAGAGCCGCGAAGAACGGAACAGATTCCAGGGGCCCTAGACAAGTGGCAATCGCTCCGTGTCGAATCTATTTCTAAGTTCCTTAACCATGTCGACCACAAAATGGTAGACAAAGTGACATCGACTAATATATCGATAAGTCGAAGTGTTGGTTCGAAAAAATAACAACTTTTTGGCTATGGTTATCGAATTAAAACGTCCAATTTGACGGATAAACAACTAATAACAATTAGCGAATCGAAAACGTTTGACCACGTGACTTTTCGAAGGCATATGTCAGTTCCATACATTTCGGAGTTTGGAATTTCGTTATCGTTAGAGAGAATGTGACTTTGTCTAAGCCCCCAGAAATGGTAAGAGGAAGCGCGGGCCTACGATGAATGGAAGGAGTGGCGGAAGGCCATTGCTTGGCCCAGGAGTGGGACATTATCATCATCAGCTTTCCAATGTTCCCACTGCTGGGACAAAGGCCTTCTCTCTATGAGAGACAATGGGTCATAATCCATCACGCGGGCCCAGTGCAGATTGGTGGATGTCACATGTCTTCTAATTTTTAGTTCTAGGACATGCCGGTTTCCTCACGATGTTTTCCTGTACCGTTTTCAGAGTAGTGATGATGAAAAAAATTACACAAAATAATGCGCCTGGCTATGTTTCTCGCTCCGCCCAAGGGCGGGATTCGTCATTGAATGATTTTTATCTACCATAAAAACTAGATGTTAGAATAAAACACGTCTTAGTTACAACTTTTTCAACTGAGCTACAAAAATCTTTTGGCACTTCGCTGACGGTGTAGTGGGCGTATGTTAGTAAACATTTCTTGTTTTTTTTAAGAAGAGCATTATTAACACATTTTGGCCAGACGCCAAAACATACTTTTGTAAAACTACGAGTATAAAGAATTCTAACATGTATCATGCAGTCATATTTTTATTTTCGAAATGGTTAAACGAAGGAAACACCCTGAGTGTCTTAAGTCGAGCTGATGGTTTACAATGGGTAGCTCGCGTATTCTGATTGTCACTATTTTCACTAAATTCAGTCTACGACTGCGAAGAAATATTTTTTATTTTATATTTTTGATTTAAAAAGAAAGAAGTTTATTTCATAGTTAATTCACGCTAATACTCTCCAGCGTTGTCTAGTTTGCACGTGTTATTGCAGTGGTGATATTAAACATATTATGAAAGTATTATACTTATAAACCTTCCTCTTAATTCACTCTATTTATTAAAAAAATCCGCATCACAATCCATTGCGTAGTTTTAAAGATCTAAGCATGCATAGGGACAGACAGCGACTTTGTTTTATACTATGTAACGATGCTTTAGGTACTAGCCTTCTGCCAGCGGCTTCGCCCGCGTGAAAGTAGGGTAGTTAATACAAACTTTAGACCCCATTAGATCCCTTTGGTAACTGAATTCTGAAAAACCCTTTCTTACTGTTCGCCTACGTCATAAAAGGAAGCCTTGTCCACAGTAGTTTTGGCTGTGCGTTGATTGGTCAGTCAGTTTCTCCTTTTATACATATACATAATTATATAGATAAATAAGTAAGAATCTTCATGCGCGCAAAGTGACGCTAACTTCTCTCTTATTCGCTCAAGACCACGTGCTCAAGTGGTGCCTTAAAGAGTAAATTGACAAAATGGTTCAATACAACTTACTCGACGTGTGTTTCCGCGATGAACCGCGAGAACCTGCCATATGGTCAATTCGAGTCATTATCTGCTGCGATTATAGCATATCGATTCGACTTACCTATAAGAACCATTTAATCCACCATCAGCTTTATTTTCCTAGTGAATATATTTTTCAAAAATTTGCTCAAATTTGAAAAAATTACTCAAATCCCCCCAAAAAACCCTATTAAGTTTAAGTTCCTATTGTAATTTTATTTTTGTTATGCAATGAAGAATATATCTTTCTATCTACCTCAAGTTTGAAGATTCCTAATACACCGCTACCAATCCCACTAAAAATACAGGTGTATATGTCGTAGCCATCTGGTTAAATAAGCCCGATTACGCCTAGGGCGTTTGTTAAACGCTGGCATTCAATTGAATGCCTGCGTTGGCCGATAGTTGTTTGAACTTAAATCACTCAAAGTTTAACAGCTTGACTGAGTCATGGCTAATCAAGACTCAGTCAAGTGATTCAAATTTACCCTACTAAACTAAATGAATACACATCGTTCAGCCATCTGGTTAAACGTTACGGTCAAAAACATGGCTAGTTGTTCTTCAGCTATTTGATTGGATGCCGGCAGTATGCGAACGCCATAGTCGTGGCTAATTTAACCAGATGGCTGCGACACAAACACAATTAAATTTTGGTCTCCATATCACCATAATCCCGTCTAGGGTCGATCCGGTACATGAAACACTATCGATTTGTTAAGATAAAATTAAAAAACAAAGTAATTTTTTTCTAAAACTGGAATTATTAATATACGCGCGTACGAAAGTAATTTCTTCAAGTAAACATCAGCGAAGCGAGTTCAATGTCCGTAGGTAATTGTCGTTGGTTACGTATTTAACTAGAAGTATAAGTTTGATAAATATAAATAAACTAGCTTTCTGCCAGCGGCTTCGCACGCGTAAATATAAGTTTTCACACAAACTTTGGATACGCGTTTCATCCCTTTAGGGGGTGAATTTTGAAAAATCCTTTCTTAGTGTTCGCCTACGTCATAAAAGATAGGCCGGAACAAAATTTCACGCTCCTAGTCCCAGTAGTTTCGGCTGTGCGTTGATATGTCAGTCAGTCAGTTTCTCCTTTTATATTTGTAGATAATTTGACACCCATTATTATTTCATTATTTTGGACACGAACTCATCAAATCCAAGTTAAAAAAGACGTCATTTGTCGTGATTCTAATAATTATAAATATATACATACGTTCGTGAAATTACTATTACTACTAGGTTAGGTATATTCTGTACAAAAACGTGGTAATTTTTATTCATACGAACACTCTTTGAAGATCTGTGCACGTTTAGTTACTGCAAGATTATACATGTATAGTGGTTTTAATTTTTGTGTTTTGGGGTTCGGTAGCTCAAAAAGATAACTATTACACAACGCTGTCTAGTCTCTCAGCCTTTTATGCTTTTAATGTTCCCACTGCTGGGACACAAGCGTCCTCTCTAGGAGTGGGGCACACTTTAGAGGGACATAAATAAATATTTTTAAATAGGTATTTTAGCGTGGAGTGGTGGCGATGTCGACACAAGACACCGGAACGGTGCAGTGTACAGGTTTAGATAAAATAAATAAAAGAAAATAAATTACGCCCTAAATTCTCTTCTAAAGATTCGTCTTTAAAAGAGAATTTCTGCCTGAATCCCAGTAATGGACACATTATAAGGCGTGAATTTAACCGAAAGTTATTCTGTATCCAAATGCTATATGCTGCGCTGGATGTCTGGAGTCTCGCGGAAAGACCGCATTAAAAGCTCCCGCATCCGGGGCAGCCTTCAGGTCCGTGACATAGCGGATAAACTGCAGGAGGGTCGCTTACGCTGGTATGGCCACGTTTTACGAAAACCGGCAGACTACGTGGGTAACAGATGCCTCGCCATGCCGCCTCCGCCGGGACCCGGAAAACGAGGAAGGCCTAAGAGGCGTTGGATCGACGTCGTGAGGGACGATATGCGTGCCAATGGGCTTACGGCAAAGGACGCGAAAGACCGAGCGAAGTGGAGGCGTTTGAGTTGGAAAGCGGACCCCGGGCACCGAGGTGAAAGCCAAGGTAGCAACCGGGACTGGCGCTGAGATGATGATGATGATGATGATTCTGTATCCAAATATTCGGTAAAGCCACTATTCGGCGCATCTCTAGTAATAATACACGAACTATCTAATTCACTTAGTCACGTCTAATTGGTATTATTAACTCTTCAAGCAACCTTGAAGTAACACCGCTTAAACTATGTACTTTGAACCTGTACAAATCTTTTAACATAGCATTAACTTATAAACTAAGTAATTTGAAGGAGAAATTACCATAATTATCTATCTCTTATAAATATTACATGAGTCTTTAATGTTGTATTGTTGTGTTGTAGTATTTTACTATCTTCTTCCGACTTACGGCTCAAACACATAAACACGTTGCTCAGTTTTTTTTAAAACCTTTATTTTTGTAACTTAGCACTTGAAGCTAAGTTTCGCAGAGCCTATCACTAACATAAGTTATAATACTACTATTTATAACAATAACATGCGATATAAGCGAATATTATATATATAAATATGTACATACTAATAATTAATATGATAAATATCAAATCAGAGAATTTAAAACAAACAATGAAAAATTAGAGATTTTAATGTCAAGTCAACACCAACACGCTATCACAAGATAAGGGTTTTTTTTTTAGGTAGGTAAAAATCATCCAATGACGAGTCCCGCGCTTGGGCGGAGCGGGAAACAAGTGTCAGACTCTTACTGACTAAACAACCTACCCCATTCCAACGTTGCCATATACACCAGGGCCAGAGCCTTCCTTTCAGACGCGAACCCATGGCCCCAGTTGGCTTCGACCCTTCTGCAGGGTCCCTACGGTTGCTGACAACTCCTTGAGGCGCGCGGGAACAGTGCGCGCCGTCGACGATTAGGCTTGGTCCGGACGGTTACCAGACGATTGGACGGCGAGCTACCCATTGCTCGCCATCCACAAAAGATAAGGGGTTTAGACAAACAGACGGATAAGAAAGCAAAAATCATGAGTTCCGTTTTCGGGTAGTTAGTGACAGAGGGACACTGACTGCCAGAGGCCGTGGGTTCGATTCCCATCCAGGAAGAGTCTGACACTGTTTCCCGCTCTGCCCATGGGTGGGATTCGTTCATTCAATGATTTTTATCTACCATAAAAAACCCAGGACAAATGCTTATGTGATGAGCACGACCATTTGTTCTGTGTCTGTATGCAATTTGTCTACAATAATGTATGTATTTAAAAATATCTAAGTATGTTTATCAGTTGTCTAGTACCCATAACACAAGCTCTGCTTAGCTTTCGTAGGAACTCTGCAAAAGGGTCGAAGCTTACTGGGGCCTAGGGTCTCTTTCTGAAAGGAAGACTTGGTCCCAGTGCGAAGGGTAAAGAAGAAACGCGGTGGGGTGTTTAGTCAGTAAGAGTCTGACACTGTTTCCCGCTCCACCCAAGAGTGGGATTCGTCATTGGATGATTTTTGCCCACCATAAAAAAGCTCTGCTTAGCTTGGTACTAGACTGCGTTGTGTGATAGTTGTGGAAAAAAAATGTCATTCAAAATCCTTCAACTTCGACAAAGGTCATTTATGTACGTGTACATATTATGGAGCTATTATCCGCTTTACGTATAAAAACGAGTTATTACCGGACGAAAATTGGACAAATAATTGTAGCTGCGGGTCATTTTAGTTAATTTTTCCCCAAAATTATTGTCATATTCATCATTAAATTAATTTTGCCTAATATAGCTACAATCTACACCCATACTCGGTTTGTTTAGGACCTATGTACTTGTTGACTGGTAGAGAAAGCCTTGTTGCATTAAGTCCACCTATGTACCACTACTGTACGTGAAGATTAAATAAATAAATAACTGTCTCCCTATTTCATTTAACCTTTTTAATACCGTCATCATCATCAGCCTTTTTTTAGTGTTGTAGCTGGGACACGGGCCTCCTCTCTAGGAGAGGGAATGGGCCATAATCCACCACGCAGGTCCAATGCGGATTGGTGAATGTCTCATGTCTTCAAATTTTTGGTTCTAGAACGTTCCGGTTTCGAGAGCAGTGGTGATGAAATAAATTCCACAAAGTAATGCGCCTGGCTGGGTTTGAACCCGCGACCTACAACTCGTAAGTCGGGGCCTTTTACACTCGGCCACCACAGCTCTCGTCTAATACAGTAATTAGAGACAAAACAGAAATATAATAGGAGTGCGAATGCCAGCGTTTGCTTGGGACTCCAGAGTTTAAAAATCGTGTCGCGTCTTGTCTTAGTGTGTGCTGTCCCTTAGTTTAGATTACCACATTTTAATCTTACAACGCTTCAAGCAGCTAAAATAAACACAGTTTATCTTCATATGTCAAAGTATTATAACAGATTGCTTAGCAATGGCCTATTAACTGGTTAATTATAACATTAGGGAGATAAAAAGGTCATGGGATGTTTCGTCTAGCATGCCATAGGTACAAAAACCTATTTATAAGAGTTCAGACACGAGTAAATATTTTGTGTTTTTTTTAACATCCAGGGACAAATCCCGCCAATGGGCGGAAACGGAATCTCATAATAGGCCCTGCAGTTGGGCCTCTACATTTGCTGACAACTTTTTGAGGCGTGCAGGAACAGAGCGCGCCGTCGGAGACTTGGTTTAGTAGACGACCTGACGGCGAGCTACCCATTGCTCGCCATCCGTAAGCATCCTTGGCCCTAGTTAGCTTCGACCCTTCAGCAGGGTCAGGTCAGTCGATGTCACACGTTTTCGAATGATTAATAGTTTAACAAACCGTTTTCGACATACTGTTTTCCTTCATTACTTTTATAATAGTTAATAGGTACGTACTTCGGTACGTAGCACTGAATAATTAGCGACATGCGTGTACTTTTATTTTATTATTTAGTTCAATAAGTCACGCATGCCCTACTACGACAGTTCTGTTATTGATTGGCTCGCGTTTGACGACTATCTCAATTGATGGTAAGCGGTTTTGTGGCCGGTGGTTTTTATTTATTTATTTATTTAATCTTCATGTACAGTAGTGGTACATAGGCGGACTTAATGCAACAAGGCATTCTCTACCAGTCAACCTTTGGGTTAAAAAGACAGCACTGTGGTAGGTGTGCACAATAAATAAATATAAGATAATAGATATATTTAAAATAAACAATGGTAGGTAATAATCATCCAATGACGAATCCCACTCGTAGGCGGAGCAGGAAACAGTGTCAAACTCTTACTAACTAAACAACCTACCCCGTGCCTTCCTTGCCTTATTCCCAGAGCCCCGGTATAACGCTTTCGCACCAACCCTAAGCTCCGGGAGTCTTCGACCCTGTACAGTTTGCTAACAACTCCTTGAGGCGCGCGGGAACGGTGCGCGCCGTCGACGACTTGGACTAGGTCCGGATTGTTACCAGACGACCAGACGACGAGCTGCCCATTGCTCGCTGTCCGTGCCTAGCAGGGATGTTATGAACATATTTCGAATCTAGATACGGGTAGAGATATAGTGACGGGTGACAGGACAGAGTGGAATAAAAGAACATGTTGCACCGACCCCAAATAAAATGGGATAAGGGTAGGATGATGATGATGATAAGGGTAGAGATATATCAGGGCGCGAGTCCGACTCACACCTTCCTTTCAGACTCATACCCTTGGCCCCAGTTGGCTTCGACCCTTCTGCAGGGTCACAATAAAAAAAAAAGTATAGGTACGCCGCTGGGTGGTGGCTGAAGCTCTTGGCTATTAAGCCATTGGCTGACACGACTATCGGCACAATGATCGCTGAGTCCACATTCCACATGTCGACAACCTCGCGAGCCAAGTCAATATTATAGTATTTTTATAGTTTGTTTATTTTCATTGTTGAGTTAAGCTTCATACATGAATTGTCAAATGACTGTGGAGGTAATATGTTAGGTTTTTGGGTTTACTTAACAAAGAATTAAGAATTTATTTTGGTTTCATTCTAGGGTTCCGTACCTAAAAAGGAAAAAACGAAACCCTTTTAGGATGCTGTAGTGACTCTGCAGGAGAACGAAATCAACCGACATCGCTCGAAGGATTGCATCGCTGAAGTGGCAGTGGGTGGAACACATAGCGCGGAGAACCAATGGCCGTTGGGGTGAAAAGGTTCTCGAATGGCGACCGCGTACCGGACGACGCTCCGTGGGCAGGCCCCCTACAAGGTGGACCGACGATCTGGTGAAGGTCGCGGGAAGCCGCTGGATGCGGACAGCACAGGACCGATCGTTGTGGGGTTGTGTCCTTGGGGGAGGCCTATGCCCAGAAGTGGGCGTCGCTCGGCTGACATGATGATGAGTGACTCTGCATAAGGACTGAAGCCTACTGGGGCTCAGGGTCTCTTTCTGAAAGGAAGACTTGGCCCCAGAGCGAAGGGCAAAGAAGGGACGGGGTGTATGTTTAGTCAGTAAAAGTCTGACACGCGCGCAAGAGCGGGATCGTCATTGGATGATTTTTGCCCACCATAAAAAAGAAAACCCTTACAGGATCACTTTGCTTTCCGTCTCTCTATCCATCAAGTCCCTCTATCTATCTCGGAAAAGCGTGGAGGTATTGAGTTGAAATTTAAACCATATTTTCAGGTTTGCGGTCTCTGGTAGCTGTAAAAAAATTAAACTTCTAAGTTTATGAAAAAAGATATGGCCGTTTATGTTACAAAAAGATACGTTTTCGATACCTACTCTCAGAAATCAAAATTAATAGGGTACTTTCCCACACCCACAATTCTGAAATTTGGCATAAAACAATAACACCAATATAGTAAACTAGCTTTTGTCAGCGGCTTCGCCCGCGTACACAAAATATAGCCTATGTCACTCAGGAGTAAAGCAGCTTTCTATTGTTGCTAAAATTTTTCCAATCGGACCAGCAGTTCCAGAGATTACCTCCTACAAACAAAGAAACAAAAAAACAAACTTTACCTCTTTATTATATTAGTGTAGAAAACTGAAAATAGTAAATTTTTTGTTACGTTACAATTTTTTTTAATAAATATTAAAAAAAAACAAAGCCTATTTCTAGCATTTTTAGAATTATTTGACAGTTGGGTTGAACACATCACGTTAAACATAAAGCGATCGAAAAAATATTAGGTATTCATATTTTTCGAGGAGAAAAGCTATTGGAGATATAAAAGAACATATTATTACAATCACTTTATATATATTTAACTAAGTTATTCACCTATAAAGACACATAAACCAACTAACACAACACTACAAACACCATGATTCTAAAAACAATTTTCTATTTTCTACGAAGTCGCTTCAGCATTGAAAATGCAAGATTATTCATAAGGTGTGTCTTGTTTATAAGTCTGTCGATATGCCACGACCTTAAACAACACAGCTTGGATTTAAAAATAAACAGACATTCGTGGAAATCTGCTTTCAGTGTGACCAGAACTGAGACTGAAATTACCTTCAGGTAGCTTTTTTTAAGGGAGGACCACTGACTAGACTGATGTAATATGTTGGTGAGCAGGAAACAGTGTCAGACTCTTACTGACTAAAAAACCTATCCCGTTTCTTCTTTGCCCTTCGCACTAGCGCCAAGCCTTCCTCTCAGAAAGAGACCCTGGGCTCCAGAAGGCTTCAACCCTTTTGCAGAGTCCCAACGGTTTCGCTGACAGCTCCTTGAGGTGCGTGGGAACAGAGCGCGCCGTTGACGGCTTGGTTTGGGCCGGACTGTTACCAGACGACCGGACGGCGAGCTACCCATTGATCGCCGTCTGCAAGCTCGCGCCTACGGTGACAGTATAGATAGAATATAGGTAAAAAACTTTATTGTACACCAAAAAGTTACAGAACTTATACAAAAACTACATAACATGTACATGTTCAAAGCTCGCGGATAACTTTGATTGCGCGATGCAGAATTTCGTATTTTTGTAGTTTTCATGTGGCGCCATAGATGTCGCTACAAACCTACCCTTACGTACTTACTTCTTCCTGTTGACCTAGAATCGTAAAATTTGGGAAGAATCAAGGTCTCATATTACAATTAAAAGTAAAAATTTGAAAGCTGCCATTTTTATTTACGTCACAATATACGGTGCGCGATTTTAACTCCTCTCTGGTTCTGGAATTAAGGCAAGGAAGGAACGAGGTAGGTTGTTTAGTAAGTAAGAGTCTAACAATATTTCCCGCTCCCCGTAAGGGTGGGATTCGTCATTAGATTATTTATCCCACCTTAAAAAAATATACAAATAGACAGACGAACAAACTAAACGAATAAACAACAACGGACAAAAAAGCGATCCTTTAAAAACACAGAAAAATTAAAGATGGAACTCAGGGGCGTAGCTACCGCCGTATCTGCCGTATCAATTATACTGGGCCCCCGCGGTACAGGGGCCCCGACCTAGGCAAAAATTCGCAACATGTTAACCACAACCGTCTCATCCAAGCATCTGTAATAAAAATACGTTTTTTTTATACGAGGCCCCCGAAGGACTTTTGATACGGGGCCCCTGTGGGACTAGCTACGCCACTGATGGAACTGCAATTATCACACTTTGGCCACGAACGCTGAACTGGGCGCATCGGTCCCCATTAAATAGTAGTATTTGTAGTTGATTGATTTGTGGTCAGCGCCCAACTAGTCATTATTTTAATTCATTACTTTATTTTAATTCATTACTTTATTTTAATTCATTACTTTATTTTAATTCTCTGTTTTATTTAACTCTAATTTTAATTTATAGTTCATGACATTCTTTCATTTTACCAGTCGACGCAGAGGTCGAAGCCTCCTGGAGCCGAGGGTTGGTGCAAAAGCGTTACACCGGGGCTCTGGGAATAAGACAAGGGAGGAACGGGTAGGTTGTTTAGTCAGTAAGCGTCTGACACTGTTTCCCGCGCCGCCCAAGAGCGGGACTCGTCATTGGATGATTTTTACCTACCATAAAAAAAAACCAGTCGACGCGGAAGATTTGATACGTTTTGTTTTTTCGAAGTGTAAGTTTTTTCGTAGGGACTCTGTAAAAGGGTTGAAGCCTATTGGGGCCCAGGGTTTCTTTCTGAATGAAAGGCTTGGCCCCAGTGCGGAGAGCAAAGAAGGAACGGCGTGGGGTGTTTAGTCAGTACGAGACTGACACTGTTTCCTGCTCCGCCCAAGAGCTGGATTCGTCATTGCATGATTTTTACCTACCATAAAAAAAAACCAGTCGACGCGGAAGAGTTTTTTCAAAGATTTTACGTTTTCTTTTTTTTCGAAGTGTTAGTTTTTTGGGAGTTTAATCTGGTCACACCGCTGGCCTCCCCTAGGGGGGTAAAGTAAATAGACAGGACACCCGCCGTATCACACGCCGTCCGCGTGAATTATTGAAACTTATCGATTGCCGCTAACCTTACCGGACGCTTCACGTTTAATAGTCTTATAGACTATGAATAAAGAAGCGACAATCTGATTGATATGTTTTTATTTTTATGCCTACTGTTTATTTTTATTCAATCAATTTTTTTATTGATTATAGGTTTGCGCTTGACCGCTATCTCACCTGATGGAAAGCGACGATGCGGTCGACGATGGGGCGCGCTTACCTAGAAGTAACCTATTCACTCTTGATTTAAAGATTCCCGGATTGTGGCCATCAGGAAACACTGACTCCGGCAAGGAATTCCACACTTTGGCTGTACGCACAATGAAAGTCAAAGTTAACACAAAACACGTCCATTGTTGGACATAGGCCTCCCTCAAACGTCGCCACAACGACCGGTCCCGTGCGTCTTGCATCCATCGAACCCCAGCAACCCTGACCAGGTCGTCGGTCCACCTTGTAGTATTGTTTTTATTGCAGAGCATACAATATTCTTTCATCATCAGCATTTTTAATGTCCCCACTGCTGGGACACAGGCCTTCTCTCTAAGAGAGGGAATAGGCCATAATCCACCACGCGGGCCCAGTGTCGATTGGTGGATGTCACACGTCTTCGAATTTTTTGTTATGGGACATACCGGTTTCCTCACGAAGTATTCCTTCACCGTTTTGAGAGCAGTGGTGATGAAATAAACTACACAAAGTAATGTGTTTGGCTAGGTTTGAACCCGCGACCTACAACTTGTAAATCGGGGCCATTTCCATTCAGTCACCACAGCTCTAATCTAATCTATAATATTCTTTAATTAAGCTAATCTTTAAGTCAAGAGTGAATTGGTTACTTCTAGGTAAGCGCGCTCCATCGTCGACCGCATCGTCGCTTTCCATCAGGTGAGATAGCGGTCAGGCGCGAACGTATGAACAATAAAAAATAACCATAAATACTTTTATACATACAAAGTTTTTACAACTGATGGGCTTTCCATAAAAAGGATAATTATACACATCAATATGAACAACTTTTAGTAAAAGACCAACCCAAAAATCACGACAAACGAACTATGCTTCATACATTTTGACGAGTTATGTGAATATAAATCTATGGAGCATAGTTTGTTTTTCGTGATTTTTTGTGTCCCATCTGTCGTATAAATTTTGTATAATACAAAAGCAATAAATACACTTTAGGTCCAGCGCACACCACCGCTGTACCTAAAGTGTATATAAACCTCAGTATAAACCTTAACAAACGGTCAAAAATGTACGGTGTAAACAACTGTTTGTAGGCCAATATAGGAAAATAACATAAATAAATAAAATATACCCTCTACACATCATCTTTGGTCTATGGCCGCAGCTATCTATGAATGACATACATTGATTGGTTGTATGATTCCTACAATTTGAATGGAAAAGTTGCTGAAATGGTATTTTACTGGACGATTTAGATTTTCATAGTTAATGAACCCTGTTAGAGTCATAAATATGTTGTTTAGGAAAGAAACTACAGTTTTTAACCCAAAAAGAAGGTTGTTGTCGGTTAGTTTGACATATGACCTATAAGTTTGAAGTGTAGGTCTGTGATGACATGAACGGATGAACCGTTTTTGATTTAGTTTTTAATTTATTATAATTTATTTACAGTACGGTCGTCCTAACTTGGCGAGCCCGAAGTTCTCTGAGGCTCTGCGAAATTTAACGCTTGCACTCGTAAAAATAAAAAAAAAACACGTACATAATATCATGCCGAGGCTTTTATTTCTATTTAATTTAAAGTGTTGCCCCACTAAATCCACGTCCTCCTACTATTATTATCATGTAACTCTGTGCAAATCATGAGAGAGCACTGGTACCCATAACACAAGTTTAATCTTACCTTGGGTACCAGAGTTCATTGTACTACCTACTTACAATTTATGAGTTATATTAAATTTAATAGATTTTATTATTAGTCTATTGGTAGAACTGTACAATTTATCTAAAAGTATAAATATTTATTTATTAAAATAAATATGAAAGCAGTGATGGCCGAGTGGTAATGGCCCCGACTTATGAGGTGTTGGTCGCAGGTTCATACCCCGCCAGGCGCATTGCTTTGTATAATTTATTTCATTAACACTGCTCTCAAAAAAATGAAGGAAAACATCGTGAGAAAACGGCATATCCTAGAACCAAAAATTTGAAGACATATATGACATCTACCAACCCGCAATGGGCCCGCGTGAAAGAAAGAAAGAAAGAAAAAAAAGTTTATTTGCGCGAAAGTGTGGCGCATACAATAAAAAAAACAACTAAATAATAAAAATGAGCGACACACCCGCACAAAACGACCAGTGCTCAGCAAAAGCTGGGGCTCATGTGTAAAACAGAGCCACAGCGCTGATTATGGCTTATTCCGTCTCCTATAGAGGAGGTCTGTGTCTCAGCAGTGGGAACATTAAAAAAGGCTGATGATGATGATAATGATGAAAAAATAAATGCCAATAACAACAGCTTTATAGTTTTTAAGCCATTTTTTTATTTACGAGTGCAAAAACTTCAGAACCAATATTTGAATTATCTTGATGCGCGGGAAGTGATGCTAGCTCCTCTTTTGTTTGCTCAAAGTCGTTGGCGTTTAGTGTCGCTCTACAAAGTCTTAAGCATCCTTTCTCTTTTTTTACAGGGACCAAACCATGGATGATGGCGGTTTCGAGGAAGTACCGATAAAGAAGACATCATCCCGCCTTGACTACCGTGCTCCCAAACATCTGGACCAACTCGACACTATTGGACAAAACCTAGAACTGCTGGGCAAGAAAGTTGGCCGAAGACTTGAGAACAAAGTTGGGCCGAATACGTTGGCAACAATCAGTTTTGAGAGCGAGAGACTAAGGACTAGCCATAGTGAAAGTTCTTCTAGAAGGAACAGTGATGACGGTGGAAGAGCTTCGGCACTTAGAGGTATTTATTGTATTTTTCATCAAACTATTCTCAAAATTTCGATTATTTGGAGGTATGCGGAACAGAGAGTAAAGTCCCGCAAACCTCCGTTGAAAAGGGAGCATCCTCCGACCAGACAGGTGTTATAGTCTGGTGGGCTACTGCCCGATAGTTGACTTCGAGCTGTCGTATATGTTCAAATCGAGCGGAGAACTTTAATTGCGCGATGCAGGATTCTTGTAGTTCTTATGTGACGTCATAGATGGCGCTACAAATATTATACCGATAAACATTCTCACGTTTACTCCACCACTATCGCACATCACTGGGTCTTGATACGTGCCATGGGCAGGAGCATGGATGATTGGCAGGCGGTCGTCTCCGCGTGCGAAGCAGTAGTGCTGGCGGAAGAGGATCACGAAAAATAAAAACAAACTGCACGCTGCTCCATAGATTTACATTCACAATTCGACAAAATGTATGTAGCAGTGGGATTTTTTCGTGATTATTGGATTGATCTCATAGTAAAAGTTGTTCATATTGTTGTGTACAATAATCCTTTTTAAGGAAAGCTCAGATATCGTATCAACTTTGTATATTAAGGGATGTTTAACATAGATCGAAAAGTCATAGATAACATAGTACTTTATTTTTTTTACAACGATAACACAAGGCTTTCTTGTCCCAAGCTAAGCAGAACTTGTGTTATGGGTACTAGACAACTGATAAACATACTTATATACTTCTAAATACATACATATTATAGATAAATTACACCCAGGCACAGGACAAATGATCGTGCTTATCACACAAACATTTTCTCTGGGTGGGAATTGAACCCACGACCTCTGGCATAGCAATCAAGGCCTCTAACATCTAGACTAACAGGCCTGTCATCAAATCATTGCTTAACATCTCCCTCGTTTTCAGATGGCACCAGCTCCGAGCCACCTACAGCGAACGTGACGAACTACAACGCGTGGAGCGAGCTGAACAGTTCCACCTCGACCACCAGGACAGAACTCAGTCTTTCTGACGGAGGAGAAGACCAGGTGAGGGACCGTACACTAACGATCTTATGGCGGCTCCAGAATAATGCCGTGAAGCTCTGTGAGCAGGCGTAAACGTGAGGCGTGACTTGTGTAGTTTATTCTTGTCGTGAATCCACACGTGAATTCGTAGCACTAAAATCAAAATCGTTTATTTCATACATACCTACACCAATTGCATTGAATCGTTAAATTGTCAAAATGTCGCTCAGTAAAAAAAAAGTTTGTGCAGAAGTACGTTCCAAGGCGTAGATCTCTATGAAGAAGAACTTGCAAGAAACTCCATGGACACTCATTTAAATCATGGGTTACATAAAATCTTGCTTAAATGTCTTGCTGCTTCTATTATGTGACTTATCTACATTATAGATAAGTGATAAAAGTTCAAAGACAAAGATATGCTGCACATTGGCTTAATTCATAAGCCAATTGCAGCTAAGAGATGACCAGTCTCAACTGACACGTGCATCAGCCTCACTCAACTCAACCATAATGTGGTGCCGCCATTAGATTTCATCCGTATTCGAAAGCATAGGCTTGCGGACGACTGGTCCGGACCGAATTCGAGTCGTCGACAGAACGAGTGTTTCACGCGCGCCCCGAAGAGTCGACGGCAAACCCTGAACCTGAAGACATGTCTGCTTGGGCCTAGGATTATTCGAAACGGGGTCTTGGGGTCTTGGGCAGCTGGGCAAAGAAGTAACATAGAAGTAGGTTTTTTTGCAGTCAAATTCTAACATGCTACTCCCATTATAGCCTAGAGAAGAATTCATTGGATAATTTTACACTTATATTATTTTACTAGTGGATTTCCTCTTGTCAAAATAGAAAATAGTAACAAGAACATATTTCCAGGATAAAAAGTATCCTATTTGCTTTTCCCTGGGATATCCTTGTGGTATTTTAGAACATGTTTAACTGATGTGCCAAATTTCACTAGTACTGTACTAGATTAGGCGTACTACACAGTCACTTTACTTGGCTTAGGTGATCTGCAGGCCATACACCTTTACATTGATGACATTAGTGCAGTTTTGACGTTCACGCAGTGTGAGAGCGCTGTAAGTTTTAAAAGTTTTGCTAGACGACGTAACGCCAATGAAGCGCTTCAGCGCGAAGCAGACTTTTGTATTAGCTTTTTTGTATTTTGACAAATAGTTTCTATTAACATGTCTATTGGTTATCAATTATCATCATCACCAACTGATAAAGTACCGATCATTTCCACCTTATACCTTGACATTGGCAAAATCATCGGGCGTTCCCTAATGGAGCCACACAAATAAAAAAATAAAATAAAAAAATCATTCTATTTATGTTCCCACCGCTGGGACATCGTTGGGCCTCATCTCTAGGAGAGGGAATGGGCCATAATGCAACGCGCGGTCCCAGTGCGAATTGGTAGATGTCACATGTCTTAAAATTTTTGGTTTTAGGATGCCGGTTTCCTCACGATGTTTTCCTTCACCGTTTTGAGAGCAGTGGTGATGAAATAGATTACACAAAGTAAGGCTCCGGCTGGGTTTGAACCAGCGACCTACAACTCGTAAGTCAGGGCCTTTACCACTCGGCCACCACTGCCCTCATATAAGGATATAAGTTAATGATAATATCTATCTATCTTCCCCAGACGTCAAAACATCGTCGTCGAAGCCACGAGTCAGCGTTACCAGGGACGCCAATGCATCAGAAGACGCCATGGAAGTCGGCTGACAGCCTGGCTCCAGAGTCAGCCTTCGGGACATCCTTGGCTGACATCATGGAGAGTCCAGCTAATAAGGTAGGATTTGGTCTACGTTTTGTTTCTTGAAAAAAAATCCTTATATTTTACATTTATATTTATTTTTATTGTACACAAAAACATGTAATAGTACACAGTAGCTAGTAAATTCATGTACAAAGGCGAGCTTAACTCAACATTGAGTTTTCTCCCAGCAATCCTTTGAATAACAAAGAGAGAAAACGATCCTTGTTTTCTGTTTATTTACTTCGGGGTTTGTAATCCATATGGATACGCCACCCCAAAAAAAAAATCTTGTAGAAGGTTGTTCAGTTCCGTCTACTGAGCAAGCTCCTCGCACGCGCTTGTCGTATTATTATTACGTAATTGCGTGTTTTTAATTCAGGATTTTTCCTGGAAAAAATAAGATATACACCGTTAAATTTTAGTCGTTTTAATCCCGAAGAGGGTCGATCCAGTACATGAAACACTATCGATTTGTGTAGATAAAATAAAAAAATAAAGTACTTTTTTTCTAAATCTCTTATTGATATACGCATTTACGAAATTAATTTCTTTAAGTAAACGAGTCATTGACCTTGTAGGTAGTTGTCGATCGTTGCGTACTAACTACCTACAGGTCATTGAACTCGCCCAGCTGACGTTTACTTAAAGAAATCAATTTAGAACATGCGTAAATTAATTCGAGTTTTAAAAAAAACTACTTTGTTTTTTCATTCTAACTTTACCAATCGATAGTGTTTCATGTACTGAATCGATCCTCCAAGGGATTAAAACGACTAAAATTTAACGGTGTATAGAAATTAAAGCTTTCGGCCGAATGGATTTCGTACATCTATGTGTACAGTACGACCATCAGATCTTTGCGAGTTTGAAGTTAGGCTCTGCGAACTTTAGCGCTCGAAAACTTGTAAAAACAAAATGGTTTAAACAAATAAATGCAATTTATGCTGTTAAAAACTGTTATTGGCATTTATTTTTCTAAATGGGATGGCATTATTTTGCACCAAATTGAAAAAAAATATATTTTTGCATTATATATACAGGGTGTCATTGACATGTTAACGCAAATGAATACCATAGATCCAGTACATGATTCTAGTCTAGTCTTTCACTCATTTTTTTCGCAAAAAATGTTTATACAGTTTAATTTAAAAACACCAAAAAATTCATTAAAAAAAAAGAAATAACTGACAAAAAATCCCACCACTGGGGTGTCCAGAATCATGTACTGGATCTATGGTATTCGTTTGCGTTAACATGTCAATGACACCCTGTATATATATTCAAGGGGAATTCATGTATGTAGATTAGGGCTACTACAACTTCAGTAGTAAAATTATTTTGAGTGAGCCTAAATTCAAACTTGCCAAGATCCGACGACTGTAGTGTACAATACGACAATTAGCGTTTTTTCAAGGTCCGTATGTACAAACGGTGGGGCAAAAATTTGCGAACACTTGTCCCTTCCACCCTGTATATGCATTCAGTAGCCATCTCACACTAAGCTAAGTCTCATCATCATCTTCCTGCCCTTGTCCCGTTTTATTTGGGGTCGGTACAATATGTTTTTTCCTTCCTTTCTGTCCTGTCACCCGTCACGCTATCACTAACTCCTCTGTCTTTCATATCACTTCTCACACAACCCATCCATATTTTCTTTGGTCTCCCTCTCCCTCTCCATCCATCCACATTTTAGCTAAGTCTAAAATTTTCTTTATATTTTTTATTTTTATTTCCATGCTTGCAGAGCGAGCCTTTCGGTATCTACGATGAGAAAAAGGTACTTTTCATGCATGTTTAGTTTTGGACATATTATGAACTAAAGTCGTTCTAGTACCGATGTATTCTGGCTCCGATAAAAAATATATTATAAAATCCTGTGTATATATATTTTGATATACACCGTGAAATTTAAATGGTTGTTTTCCCTCAGCGAAATGGTTGTGTCTTGGTAATACAAACGTTTGATAAAAAAATAAAATATTAAATCAAAACAACGGACCTGTAGAGTGCAAGCTAATTATGACGTATTACAACGTGCGAGAGCTTATTTTGGTTTAAATATTTAATGAATCGGTTTCCTTTGACGGCGTGCTGCGCGTGCTACTCTAGTAGTACCTACAAATTACGTAAAATATTACTATTGTTTTCGCTTTTTTGAGTTGATGAATATTTTTAATAATCTACACTAATATAATAAAGAGGTAAAGTTTGTTTTTTTGTTTTTTTGTTTGTAGGGGGTAATCTCTGGAACTACTGGTCCGATTTGAAAAATTTAAGCAACAATAGAAAGCTGCTTTACTCCTGAGTGACATAGGCTATATTTTATGTACGCGGGCGAAGCCGCTGGCAAAAGCTAGTTATTTATAAAAAAAAAACTTTTTATTTTTTTTTATTTTTACTGTATGCTTCAAAAGTACTCCTTATGGCAAATCATTCTGCCGCGGGAAAAAAAGCATTTAAATTTCACGGTGTATATGTGCAAACTTCAGTCAAATTGTGGCATGCATCGCGTTTATGAATGTGTTATTACAAGCTTTTATTTAGTTTCACCTGTCCCGATGTTTGGGGTCGAATCTTGTACATTGATTTTGATCCACTTCCCAGTCACCGATTGAGCTGAAATTTTGCATGCATGTGTCACTCAGATGACAATACAAAATTATTATGTGGTAGAGTTGATCTGGTGATGTAACCGCAAGGTGGCCATAGTAAACCTGTTATTAAACGACATAACCCCATCGAGTTTAGGCTCGTCTGATTCGTCTTGACGAGTTTAAAATATATACTTAGGTATATACCGCCCTATGAAAGCTTGCTATGAAAAAATTTTTTAATTAAAAACTTTACTTTTCCGTATAGCATAAACGTGCACAGATGATGCACAGTGAACCTGTAATTTTTTACTTAAATATTGAAAAAAAAATTACAATGAAAAACTCGAATGACTCGTTGTTTGGACAGTACCTACCTAAGTAATTGCCTTGTCATATTAAATGTCATTTATAAAGAGTGAAATGAGTAAGTGATGGACGGAAAATGCCAGTTATCAACCCCCTCCATTGGTTAAATAACTCCAGCTATACTTTGTGTTCGTACTTCGTAGAGCAGTGGTGGCCGAGTGGTAAAAGACCCGACTTACGAGTTGTAGGTCGCGGATTCAAACCCAGCTAGGCGCATTACTTAAAACAGTGAAGGAAAACATCGTGAGGAAACCGGCATGTCCTAGAACCAAAAATTCGAAGACATGTGACATCCACCAATTCGCACTCTGCCCGCGTGGTGGATTATGGCCCATTCCCTCTACTAAAAAGGAGGCCTGTGTCCCAGCAGTGGAAACATTAATAAGGCTGATGATGATACTTCGTCTACCGGTCCTGTGCGTCTCGCAACCCTGACCAGGCCATCGGTCTACCTTCCAACGCTCCGTCATCAGGTTGGCGGTTGCCATTCCAGAACTTTTCTGCCTTAACGGCCATCTGTTCTTCGTACGAATCAGCATTGCCATCCAACGCAATGCTGTCAGCGTTCTGAGCACGTTCCCCGTTGACATCGATGTGGATTGATTTTTTGATGTCCTATGAGTTTTGCTTTCTATCTGTTTATATATTATTGTTTTTAGTCTGTATAACCTGTACACAGTACCACTAATGTAATGTAAATAGATATAAATATGTCGAATAGATGGCTCTGAAACTTAAAATAAGATAGAAACCAGTCAAGAATTGTATTTTTTATTTGAAATAAGATACACTTAGTATAGTAAAATATGTACTTAAACCAAGTTAAAAAAAAATTTTTTCGTTGCGAAGTTAGCCGTATTGCTACACAGTACAAACACCGAAAAAAAATACAGTGTATAGTCTAATATATAAGTAAAAGACTTATGCAAAAACATTTTCTAAAACTAATTCAAAATTTTGAGAAAAAAAATCGCAAGAAAGTATACGAAAACAATTTTTCGTCTCGAAATATTCAGTATTTTGAGTGATAACTATTATTTTATTTGTAACTACCAACATGGAAATTTAACCAACTAAAGAGAAATGTAAAGATATTTTAACAAATCGTTGTACTTTTTTTTAAATAATAAAAAACTGCGAAAAATCCTTCATATTAGCGGACACGAGATTCAAACGCATAGCCATTTTCAACCTTATTTGTTCGCAGCGATGCATCACCCGGAATTACCTAAAGATTTGCTGCTTACAGCGCCTTAAATTACAAAATTCGTTCAGAATTGGTATACATATTGATACCAAATCAGCGATCGTTAGCACTAGCTTTCTAGTGCTAACGATCGCTGAGATTATACGCGGACGGACAGACAGACAGACAGATACACTTGGTGAAACTATAAGAGTTCCTTGTTGACAACAGAACCTTAAAAAAGTAAATACAAGTACTTAAATCTCTCTCTCTATTAATTTTTGTCGGAGCTCAGAAGTTTTTGTATAATGTTCTAATATTTTTAATGTGCATACATCATTGTCAAATATACTAAATATACAATATATTATGTAACTTTTTCTTATTGCCTCGCCCATGTGCATGTCTTTCTTTTTGCACAGATGCCTTTATTATACTTTAAATGTTTAGGCAATTTATTTAATGTGCGTTCTTTGAATACTTTAGGCGATCTGCAAACAGACCAACTTTAATTTTTGCAAGCAACACGCATTTCGTAGGTAGGTACTCTGCACAAGGATCGAAGCCTACTGACTGAGGCCAAGGTTTGCTTCTGAAAGGAAAGCTCGAGCCTGGTATGAAAGGTGACATAGGAACGGAGTGCGTTTTTTAATCAGTAAGAGTCTGACAATATCTCATGCTCCACCCAAGGACGGGAGTTGTATTTGGATGTTTTTTACGCACCATTAATAATAATAATAATAATAATAATAATAAAAATGTTTATTCATCTCCACAAATTACACATTATGTATGAGGACAATCTTAGAGTTAAAAGTACAAGTTGACAATTACGTAAATGCAATTTGTAGGAGATCTGGAGTCTAAACTAAGCCTAGGCCTGTACTATAGAACTCCAGGCCCCCCATCACCATATTGTTTATGCTAAATTATAGGTCAGCGAGTAGGTTAAATGTGTGTATGGTGTATGTGGTGTATGATGGTGTTTGTATGTGTGTGTGTGTGTGTGTGTGTGTGTGTGTATGTGTGTGTGTGTGTGTGTGTGTGTGTGTGTGTGAATGTTTCAATATACGTGCTATGCATGCTATATTTATATATATATTATACAAACATAAAACTACCTTGTCACTTCAATAATTTTTTCAGTTTCGTAATAATTTAATCCTAATAGCCATTCTTTAATTTTACTTTTACATTCATTTTTATTGCAATTAGATATAGAAATTATCTTATTTAGTTTATTAAATAGCATATTTCCTCTGTAAGGGAAAAATCTTTGTGCAAAATGAGTATTTACATGGATGGACTCACATATAGCATAGTTTCTTCTTGTGGTGGCTATGCGTTGTTTTCTTTCCCCCGATATGTTAGGAAGTTTAAGAAGAACAGTAAGTAATATGTAGAGCTGTCGTACTGAAAGCACTTGCGATTCTTCGTACAGTTTAGAGGTAGGGTATAAACGAGGCTTAGATAAGCTTACTTTTAAAATAAGTCTTTGAGCTCTTTCTAGTGTTATCAGTTTTGTTTTGCAAGCACCACCCCATGTAGTGATGCAATAACTTAGAACTGACTGTACCAAAGCCTCGTATACTAACCGTATGGTTTGCTTTTCTACTACACTACGAAGCTCTCTAAAAATGTAAGTAAGTTTACGAATTCGCTGTGATACAGACTGTATATGGTTTTCAAATGTTAAGTTGGCATCTATTTCAATTCCAAGATATTTTATGCATTTAATTGATTTTATGATAGAACAATTGCAGTTTGGGGCTGGAGGAAAATTACATTTATGCGCAATTAAGTTTGAGGTTAGGTTATTTACGTCCGTACGGTTATGAATAGAAAAAATAATATATTTAGTTTTATCTTCGTTTATAGTGAGAGAATTTGATGAAAGCCAGTGACATACTGTGTTAAAACCTTCCTGTGCCAGCTCAAACAATTCGTTATATGAGTCTGAGAAGAATGTAAGGGCAGTATCGTCTGCATACGCGGAAATACGACAGTTTTTAATTTTTAGGGAGCAGAGTTCATTGATGTAGCAGAGAAACAACGTAGGCCCTAATACGCTGCCTTGAGGCACTCCGAATTCTATTGATACTTTGTCACTAATATGATCTCCAATTTTTACGTACTGGCTTCTATTTTTTAAATAATCCGCAAGTAATTTTAGCGGGGTACCCCTGATGCCATGATTTTCTAGCGTTTGCACAAGCCGGGGTACAGAGACAGTGTCAAATGCCTTTGCCAGGTCGAGGAAAATTGTTAAGCATTTGTTTTTGTTATCCATTTTGTTAACCAAATAGTTGACAAGGTCAATCACTGCGTTGCTGGTTGAACGACCCGTCCTAAAGCCGTATTGTGAATCCGAGAGTATATTCCCGTCTTCTAAGTATTTGGTTAATCTATTATTAATTAATCGCTCAAATAATTTAGATAATGTTGTAAGGATTGCTATTGGCCTATAGTTATTGACACTGCCCCTGTCTCCCGCTTTATAAATCGGGTGCACTACAGCTATTTTCAGAGCATCTGGGAATATCCCAGCATCAAAACATCGGTTAATTAAATTGGTAAGAACAGGTGCTATTGGTTTAGAGATGTGCTTCAAAACATTAGCATTGATCTGGTCCCATCCAGGAGAACAGTCACTTTTTAGTGCTTTAATAGTTCTTTCAACTTCTTCATTATCGGTCGGTAGGAGGACGAAAGATTTTAAAGGTGAAGGATAATTAACATTTTTAAAATTAGGTAAATGGGTGGGTATCATGTCTGATAGTTTTTTTCCAATGTTTGTAAAATATTTATTAATTTTATTGACTGCATCTTTAGGGTTATTTTCTGCCGCCAGTAATTGCAATGGCAATTGTTTTTGATTATTGCTATTTATTATTTCTTTAATGGTAGTCCATAGCTTTTTTGAATTATTTTTAGACAATAGTAGTTGATCTCGTTCGTACTGCTTTTTAAGTTTCTTAAGTAGATTATTACAGTAGTTTCTGTACCTTAAGTACGAAATTTTTAGGATGACGTTATTGTCATTTGTTTTTAATTTTTTATGCATCCTATCTCTAGTGCGAATACAACGTAACATACCGGCCGTTATCCAGGGTTTAATTATACATTTATTTCTAGGAATTAACCTGCGTATAGAATTATTTGCTATCATTTTTTGCAGTATGTCAATAAAATTATTCATAGCAATATTTAAATTTGTTTCTTGGCATACTTTATTAAAGTTATAATTTCCACATTCAGCATTTAGTTTTTCGAAATCAATTTTATAGTTTAGCTTTAATTTTATAGGTTTATTATTTTCAAATACCGATTTCAAACTGAATAGCACCGCCTCATGGTCGGTGATGCAAGTACCTAAAGAAAAAGTGAAGGCACTTAGTTTTGATTTTAATATTACATGATCTAGGCAGGACATTTTCCTAGTCGCCGTGTTTATGGCGGGGAGGAGTCCATGATATGCAATAATATCTAAGTATGCCGCTGTCGCTTGTCTCGTTCCTTTTAAATCAATATTAATATCACCAACAATAATTATATTTTTATATGATTTTAAGCCCTCTAACAAATTGTTTAATGAGTTAATGAAGTTATCAGGTGATTTAAAACTAGGAGGTCTGTAGATAGCAATTATAATCGTGTGATTTTTTATTTTTATTGTTAAACAGTTTGCATCAGCTAATGAAGGTTCCTGTACTATACTTTCTAAGTTACTATTTGTGTACACTACGACACCATCATTTTGATTGTAGTTGTCATTTGTCTTGTATGAGTCATATCCCTGCAGTATTGGTATGTTTGTAACACGAGATAACCAGCATTCGGAGAGTACAATAATATCACAGGATATTTCAAGTCTTTTAAGCAGAACGTGTAACTCTTGGTAGTTGCAATTTATGCTACGAATATTTTGTTGCAAGATATTTAGGTAATGTGTCGGATTTTTTAGGTATGTTGAGCATTCTTCAGGGTCACATGAGATAGGTACAGCAACATTGAATTTATCTATAGAGTGCATTAGGTTGCTAGTGTCATCGAAAGTTAAGCATAGTTATAACGAGTGAAGATATTTTTGGCGCTAGTTTTATTTTTGCGCCAGGTAGATGTAGAATAGTGTATATATGTAGCTTAATAACATATAATTTTATACAGTGTATACAGCAGAATTTATGTGGCAATTTAACGAACTTTAAAATGTATTTATAATAGTGATGTATTTGAGTGAGAAACTGATAATATTTTAATTTTGCATTTGTGTATATTTTGTATATAGCGTTTCTTAGATTGTGTAGAATAGTGTAATTGTGTATGAATAGTGAGTTTTGCAAGTATTGTGTGTAATATAGTTGTAAAGTGGGAGTGAGTATATAATATGAGCCTACAACGTACATAAATAAGTAAAAAATATAGCTAGTTGTGTAGTAGAGATGAAAACAGTATCTTAAATTATAGCTAGAGGTAGTACTTAATAAGTTTAGAATAAATATTAGTCATTGAGTTTTTAAATTAATTAAATCTTCTTCACGGGAGATTAATGTTGCTCGGTCACCTTCTTTCTGGCGCAGATACACTTTCCCATACGAAGTCCAGCATCCGGCGTATTTGTTATTTTTAACAGATTCACGAGCCAAGTAGTATAAGCGCCTTCCATGGGTGGTGAGAGATTCTGATATGAAAATCGGCTTGGGTTCACCGTTTATCTTGAGATGCGAAGTGTTTAATTTTTTTGTGTTAGATTTATTATAGGTTTTCGATGATTTTATTATATTTTCCTTAAGCGATGTCGTAGAAAATTCCACTATTATAGGAGATATCTTGTTTTGAGATTTTTTAGGTCTAAATATATTACGAACATCGGTATCTAATACCTGGACATTTAATACATCCCCAATATTTTTTATCATATCCGTTAAGGATGATTTGTTTTCTTGGGGGTTTTCCGGAACATTTCGCAGCTCTAGGCAGGTCGCTTTTGAATTACGTTCAAGCAGTTCCACTTTTAATTCCAGTGATTTTATTTTATTTTTGCAAGCTGCATTTTCAGTTCTGGTTTGCTGAAGCTGAGATAAGATGTCATCATACTTGTCCGACATGTGCTGAATAGAGTCTTTGATTTCATTATTTTGTTGAATCATTTTATTTATTTCTGCTTCAAATTTTGACGCTTGGGTTTTTTGTTGAAGCTGCAATTCGGCCAGTATATCTTTTATTTCAGACAAAGTAGAATTAGAATCGTCATGTTTACGCTTATAGCGACGTGTTACGTTATGTTGTCCTCCGCCACAGTCTGGCTCCGAGACTACGCAGTCAGATGCAGTATCAGACTCCTGTCCTAGTATACTAGGTTTCAATAAGGATTTGGATTTTCCTGGCGGGGGGGTCCGTTGAGTAGATGACATATTATGGTTTGGTGTATAATACTAATCAGAGTGTACGTAAATCACCTCCTGGTACTAGGCGGAAGCGATAGTAAGGACACGGTAATACTATCTTAATTAAGGAGCTTAGTTACTGCAGAAAATATAGTGATGCGAATTAGTATAGTCGTCCTTGTTCTTCTAAGTAGGTACCCCTAAGAACTTGATAATATTGTTGTCTTAGTCACACGTTAACATAAACCGCGCATGCGCAGCAGGGGTCTAGCTGGCTGGTCGACGATCGACGTTTTAGTACAAAACTGCTATCCGTCCAGTGTTAGTTGACCTCTTCTTGTAGTGATGGAAGATTTACTCGGCAGGGGTCTAGCTGGCTGGTCGACGATCGACACTTTAGTACAAAACTGCTATCCGTCCAGTGTTAGTTGACCTCTTCTTGTAGTGATGGAAGATTTACTCGGCAGGGGTCTAGCTGGCTGGTCGACGATCGACGCTTTAGTACAAAACTGATATCCGTCCAGTGTTAGTTGACCTCTACTTGTATGTAATGCAAGATTCACTCACTTTGATTGTTTGTGTGTGCCTGTCCTGTACGTACGGCTTCCTTGAGTGATTTCTTCTCGCTTCCTTACGCCCTGGGGGCCTATTACGACCTCTTAATTCCAGTCAATTTACGCCTTAAAATGAACTGCCTTGCTTATCCGCATTATGAACTCTTATTGCCAGCCAGTCAGCAGTCACGTGACACTTGACCGACATCTGCCTGGATATTGGCTGGGAATTACGTATTATGACCGTCAAGCTGACATTTCACAACATGCTCAAGTGTCAAAAATTGTGATTAACAAGCCAGTCAGTTTACGCCGGTTTGGAGTAACTTTTACTGAATTGTTTTGTCTTTTTATTACATTTTAATCTATTTGGACAGTAATTAAAGCATTTAGTATTTATTATGAGTTGATAATCTTCGAATTTCTTGAATGTAATGCGATATAAGAGAACAACGAAACAAAAAACCAAAAGGTCTTAGAGATATTTATACGTAAATAAATATATATATAATTTAATAAAATGGTATATTTAGAGTTTCAAATAAAGAGCAACAATTAATTTGGTAATTATTATGAATAATGTAGGTGATACTTACGCCATCATTACCTAATTAGAGATAATATTTATAAATAAGACTTTAACAGGATTCTTATTGAAAATTCAGATTGCTTATTCAAGTAAAACGATTTCCTATTAAGTAAAATAGTATTTTATTAAAATAAAAGAATACAACTGACAACACGAATCACACAACTATTTCGAAATCCATTTATTCCTAGCCTATTACGAACTTTGTCGAAAAAGTTCCAAGCGAAAGAACGCCGGCGTTTGCACACTTATTGTATTTCTATCGTGTCTCTAATGAAGGTATTCAATTAAACACTGCACTAATAATGTTTTATATTTTTGTAATCACTGGTTACGTTCCATTCCCTTCGAGCACAGAGGTTATCAGATGTTTACGTCTGAACTTAGGGTTTCGCGGCCCAAGCACTTAAACACCGTCGCCGACGACCATCCTGTCGATTGCGTGACGTCACGCAGCACTCCACGGCGTCGCTTACTGTGATACCAATCAACAATCACGTACACAACACATAAATATATTCTTGTTAAAAAGTTTTGTTTACACATACTTGACACTCTTAATTTTGTTTTTGCCGGGTCAGCAGTTATCGCAACCTAGGTACGTTCAAAAATGTAGTGTGCGTCAGAAATGTGTGTTGTGAGACTGCGCAGTATTTTCAAATTTATGACATTGTACTTATGGATATAATACATAATTTGTTTTTAAACTCGTTATTAATCTCGACTACTGTTACAAAATTACATTAAGTCCATCAATAAACAATATTACATTCAATATTTAAAAACCGTACATACCGGTAACCTTTGTTTAATGTTTTCGAACGCCATCTTTCGAGGCAGTGCAAAACAGCCACAGACAATCATCCAGGATGATTCCAGTCAGAGTAACGTCCGTCATAATACGAAAAATAACCAGGCAGTTTACGGCCGTAAACTGACTTGCCTGGAAACAGACTGGATTTTAAAAAGGTCGTAATACGCCCCCTGGTATCTCACAGAATATTTCACTCCAAATTTTGTAATATATTATTAGAAATTTGTATTTTTCGTTAAAAAAATATACACAGTGGACACGTCTATACGCTTTTGCGATCCAGAGGGGAGCATTAAAAACATAACAAAAAAAAAACTCGCAATTTGCTGTGCAATATTTTTTTATATAATTTTGTAGGACAATGTCGTTGAAGTTCGGCCAGAAAAACGTAGCGAAATTTCGGCATGAGAGAAAAATTGCAGGAAATACTCTTGCACTACTAGGTAAAGACCTCCTTTACCTAGTTGTGCTAGGTAAAAAACGCAGACAAAATAATTAACCAGTGGCTTTGGTGGTTTCGGTGGCCAGCAACTGTCACTTGGTCAGTAAATCAATTTCAAATTGCCACAACAGCAACCGCTAACCACAAAATACGTCGATCGACTTCACTCCCCCTTCGTCCCCTACATTGAAGTACAGGGTTGTGTGTTAGTTAAAAACCTCTACAACAACTGAAAAAATTATAGTTGCGTCAACTGAAGTTGCTTTGTCTGCAGAACGCCTTAGCATGTTACTTAGTAATAGTTTGTGTCGGTATGTGTAAATATATTGCTTGTGTTGGCTACCACCTAGCCGCTGCTAGTCACTATTTTTGCCACGGCATTTTGGCTATTTTCATAATATATACTTAACGTATATAAAATATTCGTCCGGTCCGAGCACAAGTCGTCGACGGCGCGCAATGTTCCCGCGCTCCTAAAGAAAGAAAAGAAAGAAAAAAAGTTTATTTGCACAAGAGTATGGCGTATACAATAAAAAAACAAAAACAACTAAATAATAAAAATATGCGACACACCCGCACAAAACGGCCGGTGCTCAGCAAAAGCTGGGGCTCATGTGTGAAACAGAGCCACAGCGCTGATTTTCAGCACCAGCCGAATTCGACGGTAGACGCTGCACAGCTAACGTAAACTTATTTATATAAAATAATAAACAAAATAAAAACAAATAAATTACTTAACATACAGATACACAATACTAAAGATAAAATAAAATAATAAAATTAAAAAAAAGAAAAATACAAAAATCACAGATAAAAACTTAAAACATAAAATCGTCGATTAAATTGATCGATAAACCCGACAAAGAAGTTGTCAACAAACTGCCCATATCAGCCCAGCAAAGTCGAAGCCTCCTGGGGGCATGGGTAAATATGAAATTGTAACACCAGTCAGTAAAAGTCTGACACTATTGTCGCACCACCCAAGTGCGGATGATTTCATATGACAGTGGATGACATTGCCCACAATAAAAAAAAAGTTTATCAAATACTAGCGACCCACCCTAGCTTCGTAAGGGTGCAATGGTGATAATAAATACATGCGTGTATTATACACACAGACCTTTCCCTTGAATCACTCTATCTATTAAAAAAAAAACCGCATCATAAATCCGTTGCGTAATTTTAAAGATTTAAGCATATATGACAGCGGTAAGCAACTTTGTTATGTACTATGTAATGATAAATAGAGTACAATACCCAAAGTTGATACGACCAATGGGCTTTCTATTAAAAGGACCATTGTACACATCAACATGAACAACTTTTACTATTAGATCAACCCAAAAACCACGAAAAAATATGATTAATAAAAGAGACCATTTACACAAGTGTCGAAGTCGTTAAAGAATGCTCTTAATACATAAGTATATATATACATACTAGCAACCCGCCCCAGCTTCGCACTGGTACTGATATTGAATATATTATGGGTGTATAAACCTTTCTTATGAATTACTCTATCTATTAAAAAAGCCGCATCAAAATCCGTTGCGTACTTTTAAATCGATCTAAGCATACATAGGGAGCACGCAACTTTGTTTTATACTATATAATGAAGTGACGGGGGTTAGTAGACCGGTGCAACGCTTTTTATTAACAATTTTATTGAAATGCATTTTTTATTAAGACTAGATATTATGTGTCCCACAGCTTAGCAAACCCATCTTTTCTCTCGTCCCAAACTTCTCTGTCAAAGGCGATCTCTGCTCTCCCAAGTTTGCCTTGGGAACGTAATCACATAATCAGAAATTCTGTTATAATATATTAATTAATATTATTTAGTCCGAACCCCAGTTTTTCTTAAACGACCTCTAATTCCGATAGTGACCCAAAACAGAAGAATTCGGATCGCGTGCTTCAGAATTGAGAACAACATAAGGCTTAATACTCACTGTCGAATAACTTACCTACAATTATTATATACATTATTGATAATGTATTGTACCTATTTTATTTTTATTAGACCTGTGTTACTAAAGGGTTTTGGTATTATCTAGATAACAAGTTTTGTAGGTCAGATAGGATTTCATTACGTAAGATTTAAAAAAAACCGGACTGGCGTATAAACTTAAAATGATTTAATTTTTGAGTCACGTAACCCATTTGTCATGATTTTAGCTGAAAGCCCTCCACTGCTGGACATAGGCCTTCCCAAATTGTCACCATAATGAACGGTCCTGTGCATCTCGCATCCATCGGATACCCGCAACGCTTGCCAAGTCATTGGTCCACCTTGTTGGAGGCCTTTTAACACTGCGTCTTCCGGTACGCGGTCGCCAATCCAGAACATTTCGACACAACCGACCATCTGTTCTGTGAGGAATATGCCCTGCCCTTTGCCACTTAAGTTTGGCAATTCTTTGAGCTATGTCGGCAACCTTAGTTTTCCTGCGGATATCTTCATTTCTGATAAGATCATGCAAGGAAACTCTGAGCATAGCCCTTTCCATTGCCCTATAATATTTATATATTTAGAAATATACTAGCTTTTGCCCGCGGCTTCGCTCCCGGCAACAGATTATTCTACTCTACCCTACCCTACTCTACCCTACTCTACCCTACTCTACCCTACTCTACCCTACTCTACCCTACTCTACCCTACTCTACCCTACTCTACCCTACTCTACCCTACTCTACCCTACTCTACCCTACTCTACCCTACTCTACCCTACTCTACCCTACTCTACCCTACTCTACCCTACTCTACCCTACTCTACCCTACTCTACCCTACTCTACCCTACTCTACCCTACTCTACCCTACTCTACCCTACTCTACCCTACTCTACCCTACTCTACCCTACTCTACCCTACTCTACCCTACTCTACCCTACTCTACCCTACTCTACCCTACTCTACCCTACTCTACCCTACTCTACCCTACTCTACCCTACTCTACCCTACTCTACCCTACTATTCGAATTTTTCTCACCTTTTAAACCTTCCCTAGACCTCCACGAATAATTCAAGACCAAGATAAGATAAATCCGTTCAGCCGTTCTTGAGTTATGGAATTACAACGAAAAGTGGCATTGATTTTTATATATATAGATGTGGTTCAGTGTAAAGTTAGCTTTACCGCCCTCGTGGCCATGCTTTCCCTGAATGACCAACATACATTCACAAGTATTAACTCAATGGTAAAAGGTACACGTTGGAAAAAAGAAACTTATTTTTATATCGTTTAGAGAAATTAATGTTAAAGATGATTAATTCAAATAATAATTTAATAAGTTCAGTGGAGTTAAAACAGATTAATGAAATCAAGGTGGGAGCTGTGAGAAATGGACCGTTTTGGGTGGTATGTCTACTTATTCTTTTTTAATTTATCTGATTTTAAGGTTCTGTACTTCAAAAAGAAAAACAGAACCCTTATAGAATTATCGCGCACTGTTCTCCCGCGCCTCAAGGAGTTGTCAGCAAAACTGTAGGGGCCCAGCAGGGTCGAAGCTTACTGGGGTTTTTTTACTGTCGGAAAAATCATCCAATGACAAATCCCAACTTGGACAATTCCTTGAGGCGCGCGGGAACAGAGCACACCGTCGACGACTGGCTTGGTCCAGACTATTACCAGACAACCGGACGGCGAGTTACACATTGCTTACCGTCCGCGGCTTACTAGGGTCAAGGGTATATATAAGGAAACCTTCAAAGACGCCAAAACTTTGGAGATAAGCCTTAGAAGCCTGTGATATTTCCCTCACCAAAACCATTACGGTTATTTTCATCAGCACATACAAGGGACCCCGTTGCCTCTTAAAAGACCACTTCTGCGCAACGCCTTTTACAGCATATTCTTGAGGAGACCTTACTATTGCATCCCCGACTTATTCGAGTGTGGTCAGCCCTCTCAACATCGATATATAATATACTAGCGACCCGCTCCAGCTTCGCACGGGAGCATGTATTATACACATAAACCTTCCTCTAGAAACACTCTATCTATTAAAAAAACCGCATCGAAATCCGTTGCTTATTTTTAAAGATCTAAGCATACATAGGGAAATAGCGACTTTGTTTTATACTATGTAATTATGTACTATGCACTAGATGAGGTGTACCGTACAGTCACTTTACTTGACTTAGGTGATCTGCAAGCCATATACCTTTACATTGAAGACATAAGTGCAGTTTTGACGTTCACACAGTGTGAGAGCGCTGTAAGTTTTAGAAGTTTTGTTAGACGACAATGCCAGCAGACTTTTTTTTTTTTTTAATTGCTATAAACTAGTGCTTGACTGCGATCCCACCTGATGGTAAGCAGTGATGCAATCGTTGATGGTAAGGCGCACTAGTTTATTAAGAGCCTATTCACTCTAGCCTTGAAGACACCTAAATTATAATCGGACGGAAAGACTGCAGCCGGCAAACTGTTCCAGTCCCTCGATGTACGCGGTATAAACGACGAGGCAAAACGCTTAGTCCGGGTCGCAGGTGTCTCAACAACGTAAGGGTGGATATTTGGATATTTGGTGGACTTTTGTGTTAACTTTCCAATATTCTGACTAATAGTTTCTAGGAGCGTGCTTGTCTATAAGTCGATGCCTCCCACGTTCCTGCTTCGGATCGCTATGGTCTTCAGTACAAAGAAGCAACTTCGCTTCAGTTTTCTGGCTACGTCATCATAGCTTTCGCACTATGGCATGGCCTACACAGAACTTGGTGCGAGAAATCACCGCATCCGTATTAAGTAGACCTCTAAGGTACACTTCTTGTGCACCACTGATCTCTATAATTACCACGGGATTGGCTGTTCCATACATTTTTAGCTTCAAATGCTGCAAAGAAGTCTGAAGTATGTTCGCATTTTTACTTCATTTCGTTCGATATCTTATATATTTAATAAATAAATAAATAAATATTTGTATTCTACAACTGTCACACAATGCGAAGGCATTAGAAGGCATTCTGCTTAGCTTGGGACTAGAAGTAGTCCCAAGCTAAGCAGAGCTTGTGTTATGGGTACTAGACCACTGATAAACATTCTTATATTTCTAAATAAAAAAAATTACACCCAGACACATAACAAATTATTGAACTCATCACACAAACATTTGTCCAGGATGGGAATCGAACCCACGACCTCCGCCATAGCAGTCATCGCTGCTGACCACTAGAGATTGGTCTAGTTTGTTAGGCCAGTCATCATTCAAGAGTTGGAAAAAAACTTAAAAATTATGTCATGTGTCAATATTACTACTTTTAGTACCGTAGACACTCGCTACAGCTGACAGCGCCAAAATGGCGAATAACAAACACGTACAAAATCACTTTGACAGCTTCCAATACAGTGTGTTAAATGAGGTCAGTTTTGTGTACCTATACTTATTTTACATTTAAATCGTGTTTGTATAATATTGCCATAATTTCGTGCGAGCCAAACAATTAAAATACTTTTATTATTTTTAATACCTACTTGCTCCAAATTCACTTTTACTATCAATAAACACGGAATTTAGTACTCAAGAAACAAGAACTAGTTTATAGCTGGCCTGTGCTGTCACACTGTTGGGCAAAGCAAAGCTCCCTTTCTTTCTTTCTTTAATTCTTTATTGTACACAACAATTTACTTAACAACAATGATTTGACAATTCATGTACAAAGGCGAGCTTAACTCAACTATGAGTTTTATCCCATCAAACCTTTAAGTGAAAGAGAGAGATTACATAAGAGGGTATCCCTCCATTCCTTCCAATTATCTCATCCAGGAAGACATCCAGGTCGTCCCGCCATCTCCTTCGTGGTCTGTAGCGGCCGCGTGTCGCTGTGCCTGGGCACCAATCCTGTGCTTTACGGACACACAGCTCGCTAGACATGCGGCAGCCTTTTGAGCCGTATCAACGTTTTGGATCGCAGTGTAATGTTTTGAACGTGGTCTGTTAATTTAACACATAACATGCTGCGTTCTATACGTTGGCAAATCTTAAGTTTGTACTATTCGATGTTAGTCGAAGACCAAGCCTGTGCACCATAGGTAAGAATAAGGAGAATACACAAGTCCATCAGCTTACGCTTCAGTGAAATGGACAGTGCCCTTGAGTAGTTCATTCATGAATCAGAAGCACTTCCAAGCATTTTCTTTTCGGCGCGTTATCTATATATATAGGTATATAAAAGAAGAAACTGACTGACTGACACATCACCGCACAGCTGAAACTATTGCATTGCAATTGGGATTAGGAGCGTGAAATTTTTCACAGGGCTTCCTTTGATAACGTAGGTGAACACTAAGAAAGGATTTTCCAAAATTCACTTCCTAAAGGGATGAAACGCGTGTCTAAAGTTTGGCGAAAACCTATTATCACGCCGGCGAAGCCACTGGTAAAAAACTAGTACTAATAAAAAAATATATAGCAACACATAACTTTATTTTCGAAGAGTTCTTGGCCATTTTTTACTTTTTGAAGACGATGACGCTTCTCCTGACGTGGATGACGGTGACGGACCTGCCAATGGTGATGGCGCTGATGTTGGCGACCCTGGCGAAGTAGGCGAAACCCGTGAACTTGCATTACTTGGCCCAGGCGTAGACATTATCCTTGGCATCGATTCCAAATACGACAAAGATCTTTCAAGAAGCACTATATCTCGACGTGGCAATTCTTGATCAGGAGGAGGTCGAGCAATAAGTATCACTACTATATCAGCTATTAATAAAGATATTTCAATGATCTGCAACAGGCCATTTATTAAAAAACTTACGTCTTTTTCTTGATGTGGAATTGAAAATATTATGACGCTTAAACTTATTTCCAATGCTGTGCAAGATAAGAGCGCGTATAGTTGCAAGAAGACGGAAGTGTCGTAGCCTTGAATACCTCCGATGAATGTTGAGCCAATCATTACATATATAGTAAATATAGTAGTTGGTGCGACGAGGTTTCGTGTGATGCTGTGAGGGGTGTCCAGTAATCGGGTCCGTTCATTGAATAAGTCGGCAGTATTGACAAGCAAAACTAGAAATCTAATCTTATTCGATAATGGGTCAGTCATTTGCAAGGTACTGCCTGTCTGGACTTCCAAGAGACACGGCAGCTTCAGATTTCGTCACATACATCTTCGGTTTTCTATCGAAAATTACTGTACATTTTATTTTGTGTTAGACAAATTAAATTGTGGCTCCCAAGTAATAAATTAATAGTTTTTTAGTCAGAGATAGTATTGTTTACTAAAACTATGCAGGTCACTCAGTGTTCATATGACAAGATGTCAATTTTTGACATATTTTTGATATACGTCAAATAGATCTTACTTGAAAGAAGTCTTATTTACAATGTTATTTGTTTAAGAAGTTTTTATCACTACATCATTACATAGTATAAAACAAAGTTTCTCACCGCTGTCCCCATGTATGCTTAGATCTTTATAAGTACGCAACGGATTTTGATGCGGCTTTTTTTAATAGATAGAGTGATTCAAGAGGATGGTTTATGAGAGGGATGGATGAAGGATGAGATATGTATAATAAATGCACAATGTATTTAATATTATCATTGCATCTGCGTGCCCTATTCTAAGCGTTCGATCTTAACGAAAATATAGTGACTTGGCTAGGCGAGGCAGTATGATATATAGAAAATCTAATGAAAATATAAGGTGGTAATAAAGCTTATAATTTTAGAGAATTTTTAATATCCTGCGGATTTCATCATGCATCTAGGACTGTTCCTCACGCGTAGGTTTTTTTTTATTTAATAAAATAAACTAATGCTTAACTGCGATCCCACCTGATTAAGGTAAGCAGTGATGCATAAATAAATTGCGTGCCTAAAGCCTCTGCCCACCGCCACTGTCCTGCTTCCCGCAAGATTCGAGGCAGAGGGCTAAAAGGTAGGGTTTGCGAGTAAATGCATTGAAATTTTTTGGATTCTTTTTTTCTTTACTTTTCCCCTTTCTACCCCTTCAAACTACGGTTAAGTAAATGCTCGCTTATGTCTCTTTTCACTTACTTCCAGGTCCACCTTCGAGATGACATCAAGTCCATTCGTTCGGACAGCAGTTGTGAAGACAAGAAACTACGAGGATGGCGCTTCGTCAGGAATGTGACGTCAGCTGCTGGAGCCTTCTCAGCGAAACCTAAGGATATATCCACTCCGTTACCTGGAACGCCACAACCCAGCTTTCAGGTGGGAAGTTTTGAGGTTTTGATTCATTGGTTTGCAGTAGAATCAAGGTTTTCGACACAGTACGAAGAGAAGGGTTGAAAAGCCTACAAGGTGGACCAATGACCACCGCCACCGGTGGCCAGCGACGGCGACTTGACACACTTTTTTATACATTTTGCAACAGTAGCTAGTGGCCACCACCGGATACACATGTGCGGCGCGTCTATACAAAATATTTTAAAAACTGTGTTAAGTCGCCGTCACTGGCCACCGGTGGCTATGGTCGGTGGCCCATTTGCGCCGAGCCTTAGGGTTGTTGGAATCCGATGAATGTGAGATGCACAGGTCCATTCATTGTTGCGACACTTTGGGGAGGTATATGTCCAACTGTGTACGTCTTAAAAACTGAAAAGACCGCCAGTAAAATCTCCATTTGGCCACGCCACCTATTCTTTTGTTCTGACGTCATCTCTACGCCCAATCAGCCGTAGGGTCTCTGAAAAAGGGTCGAAGCCTACTGGGATCCAGAGTCTCTTTCTGAAAGGAAGGCTTAGCCCTAGTGCGAAGGTCAAAGAAGGAACTGGCTGGGGTGTTAAGTCAGTAAGAGTCTGACACTGTTTCCTGCTCCGCCCAAAAGCGGGATTCGTCAGTGGATGATTTCTGCGCACCATAAAAAAAACGCTAAACCCGTCAGAAAAAAGGCATTAAAGACGTGGTCAATTCCAAGCGTTCGACGTTAACGAAACTATCGTAGTATATCGAAATTAAACTTTACTATTTATTTGTATTTCAGTCCAAGCCGGATAGCAAAAGTTCAGACTACGGGAATGATGACAAGAAGCCATCATTACCATTCTACCCGAATGAGAAAGACGAAGATGTTGGTGAAACAAGTACAGACGTACGTATGTATTTTATTACTATTTTATGTTTAAGTACAGAGGGCCTAGTGTGAGTTTGTTTTACGTTAATGCTATCGACTTTGACTGGCCTGTCAGTCTAGTAGTTAGTGACCCTGACTACTATGTGGGAGGTCGTGGTCTCGATTTCCACCCAGGACAAATGTTTGTGTGATGAGCACGATCATTTGTTCTGTGTCTGGGTGTAATTTATCTATAATATGTATGTATTTAGAAATATATAAGTATGTTTATCAGTTGTCTAGTACCCATAACAGAAGCTCTGCTTAGCTTGGTACTAGATGGCGTTGTGTGATAGTTGTGGACATATTATCGACTAGTTTATGACGTTCGGCGCTCCGATTGGCCCGCTCCAAGCTCTTAACCAATCAGAGAGCCGAACGCGCTAATCGATCCGATCACGTTGACGTTAAAACAACTCACACTCAACACACTGTACGGCTGTCGGATCTTGGCGAGTCTGAAGTTAGTCTCCTGCGAATTTTAGCGCTTGAAAACTTGTACAAAAATAAAGGCTTTAAAAAATAATGCCAATAACAGTTTTTAACAGCAATAACAACTATATTACGTAGATTATTATTACATTATATACGAGCGCGATGATGATGATGATGTAAAAAGGCGGGATGAAACGCATGTTACAAAAAAAGCCATGAGTATAAATGTGGATGGATGGAGAGGGAGAGGGAGACCAAAGAAAATATGGATGGATTGTGTGAGAAGTGATATGAAAGAAAGAGGAGTTAGTGATAGCGTGACGGGTGACAGGACAGAGTGGAAGAAAAAGACATATTGCGCCGACCCCAAATAAAACGGGACAAGGGCAGGAAGATGATGATGATACGAGCGCGATGATGTAGACAGAGATTTATTTACTTACAGCTAATAAAAACAGACTAAAATAGGAAACCGTAATTATTAGTAAGCCAACAAACAAGTTCTAACGTATAAACTTTATTAATAAAGAGGATTTATTCAAACACAACCTATTCGCTATATTTTCTTTTAATTTTCATTCTGTCATTCTTCGATTGAAATGAAATGCCCAATCGTGTATTTTAATTATATTATATTATTTTTCACTACAATTTGTGTAAACCTATCATAAATATCAAATTTTTCGTCGTAACATTAATTTGTAACTTTGTATAAATAAACTTTACCTATCAGAAATATCAAATTTTGTGTCGTAATATAAATTTCTTTATACTCAAACTTTGTATAAACAATGAAATCAAAGGCAAGTACTTTACGTCTTCGAAGTGTAATATCGCCAGTAAAAATAAAAAATTTAAAGTACATGAGTAAAACTGAGAAAATGATGGTGATAAATGCTTACAAGTATATATATAAGATGTGGCCGGATGATGATTATTGGACTTCAGACCTATGTACACTAAAAACAGCTCAACTCTTAGGAATCACTCCTGAAGCCGTGATGAGGGTGTTGAAACGACATAAAGCTAGTCGCGTGCATTTTAACGAAGATGGACGGAAGTCAAAGTTTATAAGGAGACTGGATGAATTTAGTACATTCGACTCTTTAAAGAGAATCATACAGCAGTTAGTGAAAAAACAATATGAGTCGGCACCGAAGCATGTGAGACTTTTTTAATTAAATCATCATCATCATCATCAGCCTTTTTAATGTTCCCACTGCTGAGACACAGGCCTAGGAGGGAATGGGCCGTAATCCACCACGCGGGCCAAGTGCGCATTGGTGGATGTCACAATATGTCTTCGAATTTTTAGTTCTAGGACATGCCGGTTTCCTCACGATGTTTTCCTTCACCGTTTTGAGAGCAGTGGTGATGATATAAATTACACAAAGTAATGCGCCTAGCTGCGTTTGAACCCAAGACCTACAACTCACTAGTTGGGAGAGTTGGTTTGATTAAATAAATGTAGAAAATATTTTTAAACGCGTTACGTCGCTCAAAAAGGATACCCCGTTGTAATCCTTGTTATAAAAGTGGAAACATCATGGCAGTCAACAGATTTTCGGGTTTCAATCGAAATGAGACTGCGCGTAACTAAACTATTAAAGTTTTGTGAAACATTCGAGTAAATGGTAGAATTACCGAAAACCAACAGAGTTTTCAGGTTTTCTCTTTTTTCGCATTACTTTTGCATGAAACATCGCTTTGGATTGCATTAAATGAAGTAACAAGCTTTTAAACCATGCGCGATGTTGACGATAGGCGAGTGAGAAAGGCCCACCAGCTCTTAGTAATAATTCAGTGCCACTAACATCACTAACCTATTGTTCCAGGGTTTGGAGCCAGAATCCCTGTTGTTTAGAGATGGAAGAAGAAGGATAGATATGGTATTGGCTTATCAAGAGGAGGACTATGGTGTCATGACTGAAAATGAAGCAAGGAAGCGTGAACAGAGAAGAGTATTTCAGGTAAGCATTCGTTCACGGTGTAATTCATTTATCTTCTTCTTCTCGAATCGATAGATTCCGCTTCCCTCAAAGTTTTTGGGCCCAGTAGGTTGCCACATTTATAGCAGCTTCAGTGGCATTCTTAAGGTCCTCCAGCGTGCATTTGTAGGGACATTTTGGACACTCTAATAGGTGGGCAATTGTTTGATCAGGAACACCGCTCTCGCACTGTGTGTCACCGGGATCTATAATCCCAAATTTGCCAGGTTGTGTTTGCAGCGGCCTACTTGGGTGCGCAGTCTATTGATTGCTTTCCATACAGGCCACCGCAGCTCATATCCAAGTGGCAGATGTTCCCGGGGTTGGACGAAGTCGGGCGGTGGTGGGTGGTGTTCTTCCCACAACTTACATCTCTCCGCAGAAGGACGGAAATCCATTTATCTAATCCGAATATTTTGTTCAATAGCGGATTGAACAAAATATTCGGATTAGATAAATGGATTTCCTACTACAAATATTATTCTGATATACAAAACGTACCTAGAGTATGTCTGCAGGGGCCCTTCAGGGTCGAAGCCTCCTGGAGCCTAGAGGGTGGTGGAAAACTGTTACCTCGACTCCAGGAATAAGGCAAGGAAGGTACGGGGTAGGTTTTTTAGTCAGTAAGAGTCTGACACTGGTCTCCCGCTCCGCCCAAGAGCGGGTTTCGTCATTGGATGATTTTCACCTACCATAAAAAAAAAAAACCTAGAGTATGTGGATTAGGTAAGAAATATTCAGCATGGAGTATGGCCGTTCCGTTCTTTGATTATTTTTTTTAATAGCCTATTGTATGTCCCACTGCTGGGCAAATTCCTCCCCTTTTTCCTGCCAGACCTCTCTGTCTAGGGCGACCTCCGGCCATGTTTGCCCCACGAACATGATGAGATCGTCACTCCACCTTCGCCGCGGTCGACCTGGACGGCGTCGACCTCCCTCACGTGTCCAGTGAGTGACAATCTTCGCCCATCTGTCCGGGTGCGTCCATTCGTGCGACGTGGCCAGCCCACTCGCACTTCAACCTGGCGGTTTTTTCTCCATAATCTGCTATTTGAGTTATGGAGCGCAGCGTGGTGTTCCTAACCCGATGTTCTTTGATATATGTATTGTAGAAAAATGGATTATATTAATTTTGTTTGTATGGGCTACCTTTACCATGTTTTATTAATGGTGTAGCATAAAATGTTGTCTATTATACATTCTCACATCCTTAGGGCTGTCATCTTGTGTACAATGTGTAGATTCACAGAAAGGCGTATTTAATACTTTTGATGTTTGAGATGGATACTTTTACTATGTTTCTTGGTTGAATTTTATATTTTGTAGTTCTTTTTTTTCTGAAACTTAAACTTAAATTTCCCCATTTTAAAGTGCAGAATATCTTCTGTGTAGACTGTGTACGAATATTGTGTCGTGGATTAGGTAAGCCTAATCCCTGACACTTTGGATTAGGTACGGATTCGCATCGAAAAATACCTAATCCACATACCTGTTCCGATACTTATGCCTCACGTCCAGGCGTAATTCGGTAGTGTATATTAAGAACTAGCTTTTGTCAGCGGCTTCGCCCGCGTACATAAAAAGTAGCCCATGTCACTCAGAAGTGAAGCTGCTTTCTATTGTTTCTAAAATTTTTCCAATCGGACCAGTAGTTCCAGAGATTACCCCCTACAAACAAAAAACAAACTTTAGCTCTTTATTATATTATAGTGTAGAAGTGTGGATGTAGATTACTCCAAGACGACCCTCGGTTGTACATGATTATGATATTTTAACTTTCTTTTTTCCTTATTGTCATTTTAAATCATTGTGATTATTTTGTTGTCTCGCAAATAAAAAGTTTTTCTTACTATCTATTTTTCAAACTGAAATGACAAATAATAATTTTTTGCAGGATAACTTAGTAAAGGAGGGTCTAGAACTAGAACTGGAGAACAAAATCCTGTCTTTTGATGAGAAGACGTGGTTCCTTAAGATCCACTTACCATGGAAGACGGAGATGAGGTTAGCAGAAGTCATTGGCATGAAGCTTCCTACACGAAGGTTTATTGCTGTAACGGTGAGTGCTTAGAATATAATGGAGTAGAATGGAATGGAATAGAGTGGAATAGAATGGATTAGAATGGAATGGAATAGAATGGAATAGAATGGAATAGAATGGAATAGAATGGAATAGAATGGAATAGAATGGAATAGAATGGAACAGAATGGAATAGAATGGAATAGAATGGAATAGAATGGAATAGAATGGAATAGAATGGAACAGAATGGAATAGAATGGAATAGAATGGAACAGAATGGAACAGAATGGAACAGAATGGAACAGAATGGAACAGAATGGAACAGAATGGAACAGAATGGAACAGAATGGAACAGAATGGAACAGAATGGAATAGAATGGAATGGAATAGAATGGAATAGAATGGAATAGAATGGAATAGAATGGAATAGAATGGAACAGAATGGAATAGAATGGAATAGAATGGAACAGAATGGAATAGAATGGAATGGAATGGAATAGAATGGAATCTATCTATAAGAGTATAGCATAGCAGACCATCAGTCATTATAATGTTCCCCCTGCTGGGACACAGGCCTCCTCTCAATGAGAGGTGTCTAAAACTAGATAGTTGTCAGTCGTTGCATACTCAACTACGTATTGAATTTAACTATGTATTGGTCAAATCACATAAGGACCATGCAGATTTGTCCGAGATGGTCTTTTGAAGACAGAACCATACAAATTTGAGTAGACCTGTCCAGTCAGTGCAAGCATTTGTCAATATTCCTAAAGCTCAACTCAGGACTACTAAGGAGCTCAACGACTTGACGAACAATACCAAGGAAAGGACATTTGGGTAGGCCGCAGAAAATACTCAAATTGCCAGATATACGCTAAAATTACTGAAAAAAAAGAGAAAAAGAAAAAAAACAAATAGTCTTATTGACATAGTCCTCAGATTCACAATAATAATGTAGTGTACTGACCCCTTTATTTACTTTATATAATTTAGTAGTATTTTATATCCTTTATAAAGAAGAAAAGAAATAAAGAAACAGTGTTTATGTTGCCCAAAATAGCCGCACATATTACAACAATTTACCAAACCAAACCCACCTGACGATAAACAGTGATTAATTGATTTATATTTTTCCAGAACGACGAGAACAAAAAGGACAAAAAGAAGCGTTGGTACACAACTTGTCGGAATTGGATAATGAAGCTATACGAGTATGAACAGATCAACACGGAACCTTCCTTCTACGGAGCGGCAGACCAGAAGGATGCGAGTGAGGTGTTAGTAGCAGTCAGTATAGTGCACGGCAAATAAGTTGAACTCGTTGCTATTGTTACGCGCTGTTCCCCACCTCAATTGACAAACCATATACTGATTTATGCAAAATCAATGCAAAAAAATATATATTATTTCGATATTCTCAGAGGAATCAAAATTTCTTCATTTACATTTTTTTTTTATGATGGGCAAAAATGATCCAATGATGAATCCCGCTCTTAGGTGGAGCGGGAAACAGTTTCAGACTCTTACTGACTGACTAAACACCCTACCCCGTTCCTTCTTTGCCAAGCCTTCCTTTCAGAAAGAGACCTTGGGCCCCAGTAGGCTTAGGCAGTACCCTTTTGGTTAGTCCCTACGGTTTGGCTGACAACTCCTTGAGGCTCGCGGGAACAGAGCGCGCCGTCGAGGATTTGGCTTGGTTTGGACTGTTACCAGACGGCGAGCTACCCATTGCTCACCGTCCGCAAGCCCGCTCATTTATATAAATAGATTGAATGGCACGATACCCTCAACTTATTTCTCACTCGTACTTGCCAAGCTTTTAAATTAATGTACAACAACAAAAGCAAAATAAGTTATCTAACATAAACTTATTTTGCTTTTGTTATTTTATAATAAACTATTTATTTATTTAAACTTCATGTACAGTAATGGTACATAGGTGGACTTAATGCAACAAGGCATTCTCTACCAGTCAACCTTTGGGTTAAAAAAGACAACAATTTGACAGGGTTGATCAATAAATAAATGTCAGATAATAGATATATTTAAAATACAATGTAGTATCATAAAGACAAGCTAGGTACTTATAATAATAAAATACGTATATAAGGTAACTTTTGCCTTTTGCCAGCGGCTTCACCCGCGAGAAAATAGGGTTCTCCGTACTAACTTTAGACCCCCATTACATCCCTCTAGAGACTGAATTTTGAAAAACCCTTTCTTAGTGTTCGACTACGTCATAAAAGGAAATTTTGCATAACGCTTGTTATGCAAAATTTCACGCTCCTAGTCCCAGTAGTTTTGGCTGTGCGTTGATATGTCAGTCAGTCAATTTCTCCTTTTATATAGGTACTAGCAACTCGCCCCAGCTTCGCGCGGGTGCAATTCTGATATTAAATATTTTATATCCTATGCATTATACACATCAACCTTCCTCTTGAATCACTCTATCTATTTAAAAAAGCCGCATCAAAATCCGTTGCGTACTTTTAAAGATCTAAGCATACATAGGGAAAGGCGACTTTGTTTTATACTATGTAATGATATAGATATAGTTGTATATCTACACCATAACAACTAGTCTGCGTTCACTTCCAGATTTTTAGTAAAAGACCGACACACGCAGTATTCACCGGCGCAGAGGAGTTTATTAGTCATGCAGATATTATTAAGAGCTAAATTTGATAGCAATGAAACAAAGGTAAGTCAAATTTATTTATTTACTAGCTTTTGCCCGCGGCTTCGCTCCCGGCAACAATTATTCTACTTTACTTTACCCTACTCTACCCTACTCTACCCTACTCTACCCTACTCTACCCTACTCTACCCTACTCTACCCTACTCTACCCTACTCTACCCTACTCTACCCTACTCTACCCTTTTTTTTTAGAGTAGGGTAGAGTAGACTCTACCCTACTCTAAAAAAAAAAAGTATCCTATGTCATTCTCCTGGCTCTAAACTACCTCCCTGCCAATTTTCAGCTAAATCGGTTCAGCCGATCTCGAGTTATAAGTGTTGTAACAAACCCGACTTTCTTTTATATATATAGATTATTATTATTGCTAGCCTGTGTTGTCCCACTGCTGGGCAAAGGCCTCCCTCCATTCCTTCCAGATATCTCTATTGCTCGCTTTGTCGCTCCAATTCTCAAGGAAGACATCCAGGTCGTCCCGCCATCTCCTTCGTGGTCTCCCGCGGCCACGCGTCGCTGTGTCCGGGCACCAATCCTGTGTTTTAAGGGCCCACAGCTTGCCAACATTCGGCAGACATGTCCTGCCCAGTCCCATTTAAAAATAAAATTAAAAAAATATTACAAGCTTTTTATTAGCTTGCAATGTAACTATGTATGTTCGGCTCAAAACTTGCAACTCAATTTTGAAGCAGATATCTTCAACCGATTGAGTTGCAATTTTGCATGCAGGTGTAAATCGCATGACAATGCAGTATTATGATGACATGGAGCTGATCTGATAATGGAGCTGGAAGGTAGCCATAGGAACTCTGTAATTAAACGGCGCAACCCCGTCGAGTTTGGGCTCGTGTGAATCGTCTTGACGAGTTTTAATTATATAAGTATAGATCACTGCTATAAAAGCTTGTTATGCAAAAATTATTTTCATTGAAAACTTGTTTATTTATTAAACACTTCATGCACATAACAGTACAAAGGCTTAATGCCTAAGGCATTTTCTACCAGTCAACCTTTGGGTGATGCAGAGGATCATCACCATCATCTCGTTGGTTAGGACTGAAACGATTATTAAAAACTAGCTTTTGTCAGCGGCTTCGCCCGTGTAAATAAAATATAGGCTATGTCACTCAGGAGTAAAGCAGCTTTCTATTGTTGCTAAAAATTTTTCCAATCGGATCAGTAGTTCCAGAGATTACCTCCTACAAACAAAGAAACAAAAAATCAAACTTTACCTCTTTATTATATCAGTGTAGATTATTCCTTGTCTGAGTCTTTTTTTCCTGATGGCTACAATCCGGGAAGCTTTAAGTCAAGAGTGAATAGGTTACTTCTAGATAAGCGCGCTCCATCGTCGACCGCATCGTCGCTTTCCATCAGGTGAGATAGCGGTCAAGCGAGAACCTATAACCAATAAAAAAAAACACAACTGTGGCTAAAATCGGCAGTACTGGCCGCCCTTTTTCGCGTCGCCGCAATGCAACTTTCAGCGTTTCATCAATATAATATGTATACCTACACATAAATAATATATGTATGTCTATTACACTAGACTAGGCATACCGTACGACTGTATAAAACCAGTGTGAAACAAGAAAGTGACTTCTTTACTTGACTAAAGGTCCTTGTCCTTGGCTAATTTTATAAGGGATAAAAATACCTAATGAGATCTCCGCGCCCTTTATGTGGGACGGGGGATATTGACAGACTTTTACTGACTAAAGAAGAACCCACTCTTTTTTCTCTGCCTTCGTGCCAATGGCTTCACCCAAAAGTTTGCATGGAAAAGGCTTCTCCATACAAATTTTTGACCCCGTATCAAATTTTGAATTTGGTTTCGTATTACGGAGAACCCTATTTTCACCCGCGTGAAAATAGGGTTCTCTGTACTAACTTTAGACCCCCTTTACACCCCTCTAGGGACTGAATTTTGAAAAACCCTTTCTTAGTGTTCGCCTACGTCATAAAAGGAAGCATTGTGCAAAATTTCTCGTTCCTAGTCCCAATAGTTTGAGCTGTGCGTTGATATGTCAGTTTCTCCTTTTATATATATATATATATATATTTAGATGGTGCACAAAACATGTAATAGTACACACTAGTTAGACAATTCATGTACAAAGGCGAGCTTAACTCAACAATGTGTTCTTTAGCTATTTTAACTATTTGTATTTTCAGATGGGAATCCGTCGTCTACTGAACGACAAGACATATACAGCGTGCTATCCTTTACACGAAGGCAGCTACGATAAAGATATGACTGACGGGAAAGTGACTGACAGAAGAGTAAGTACAACCCTTTATAATACGCGCTATATAAGTCGATACGACAGATGGGCTTTCCTTAAAAAGGATCATTGTACTCACCAATATGTATAGCTATGAGACCATGCCAAAAACGTAGGGACCCTGCAGAAGGGTCGAAGCCAACTGGGGCCACGGGTTCGTGTCTGAAAGGAAGGCTCTGGCCCTGGTGTACCTATATGGCAACGTTGGAATGGGGTAGGTTTTTTAGTCAGTAAGAGTCTGACACTTGTTTCCCGCCCCGCCCAAGGGCGGGACTCGTCATTGGATGATTTTTACCTACCTTAAAAAATAAAAAAAAAGACCATGCCAAAAAATCACGAAAAACCCGCTGGTCCATGTAGGTATTTTGTCGAGTTATGTGAATCTATGGAACAGCGGGTTTTTTTCGTGATTTTTTAGTAAAAGTTGTTCGTATTGGTGTGTACAATGATCCTTTTTAAGGAAACCCCATTTGTCGTATCAACTTTGTATAAATTGAAACAAAACGGCAATCGATTAGCGTTTATACCAAATTTCAAGTTTATTAAACCAAGAAATAAGAATGCCATACAATCCTAAAACTTCCTAAATTGTTATTCTTCATTATTTATTAGCTTGGCCTATAGCTTCGCCCCTGTTTTACTCTACCCAACTCTACTCTAATCTATCCTACCCTGCGCCACTTTCCCAATACCACCTACCTACTCTACCCATTTATTGCTTTTAAACCTTCCTGTAAGCTGGTGAACAAAACAAAAAAGAGAATAATTAAAACCAGGAGAAATAGCGGGTTCATTTGTATATACATACAGAATGAACTGTAATTAGTGATCGATAATTAGACACGTGATTGTAAAATTCGTTCAAACCTCCCCTGATTGTTTGCAAATATTTTAAGACCAAAATGAACCAAATCGGTCCAGCCGATGTTGAATTTTAGCGAAACTAACATCTATTCGTTTTTATTTATAAGACTAGCGAGTCGCCCCTGCTTCGCACCGGTGCAATGCTAATATATTATGCATGTATTATACACATAAACCTTAAAACACACACACACCATCACACACACACTCTCCTAATTAAAAAACAACTGCATCAAAATCCGATGCGTAGTTTTAAAGGTCTAAGTTGTTTTATACTAAACTTTTTATACTAACTGTTGTTTTATACTATGTAATCATCATCATCATCCTAGCGGTATTAGTCCCGGTTGCCAACCCCGGCCCTCGCCTCGGTGCCCGGGGTTTTATACTATGTAATGATATATAGTAAAGATTAATTATTTCTTTCTTTCATCAGCTTCTTTATCTCGAGTGGGCTCGGCCCTGCAAATGGTTCAAGAAGCAGCCTCTCTGGCTGATCCGAAGGTACTTCGGTGACAAAATAGGCCTGTACTTCTGCTGGCTCGGCTTCTACACAAAGATGCTGTATGCCCCAGCCATTGTGGGGACTCTTTGCTTTATGTATGGACTGGCGAGTATGGAGTCCTCAGATAATATTCCTAGGTAAGTTTGTGAGGACCAGAAATTGAATTTAGCTTTCATCTTCAGTAATAATGAGCGTTAGCTCCGTTGGCTCAGGCGGTTGGCTTTTTGTTCTGCTAGCATTACTGCTTTGCAGAAGGAGGCGACCGCCTGCCATTCCTATGGACTATACCAAGGCCCGGTTTGAGAGATCACTGCCGCACTTAGTCCCTGCAAGGACACGGCAATGCTGTGCCCAAACGGGTCACAAATCTACCTTATGTTACAGCGTGTCCGCCTGGCAGTCTACACGGTGGCCACACCCTGGCGTCACTTCGAAGGAAAACACCATGAGGAAACTGTCATGTCCTAGAGCCAAAAATTCAAAGACAAGTCACATCCACCAAAACCTGCGTGGTAGATACCGGCCCATTCCCTCTGCTAGAGAAGGAGGCCTGCATCCCAGCCGAGGGAACATTAAAAAGGCTGATGATGTTCTATCGCAATGAGCCATGGTTTAACCAAAGGTCTGAAGCGAGAAGAATTAGCGGCAGTTATCTCCTTCAGCGAAGCGAATGCTAGCGAAGGAGGCGGCTGCTTCCGTGAGCGAATGGACTGCCCACGACCCTCTGGCTCAGGTGGCCTGGGCACTCTGTGGCATGATTATCTGTCAAGCCAGTCGTTTATACTCTTTCTTTTGTCCACAGCAAAGAGATCTGTGACGTGAGAGGGCCTGGCAATACTACACTGTGCCCTCTCTGCGACAAGGCCTGCAAATACCAGTCGTTATCAGAGTCCTGTGTCTTCGCCAAGCTCACTTATCTCTTCGACAACCCGGCGACAGTGTTTTTCGCGATCTTCATGTCTTTTTGGGGTAAGTTGGGAACTTGGGAAATACACCGTGTCACCGACTTTGACGCACAAACGATATCATTGGTCCAGCAAATGATTCTGAACCCCCAGCGGAACTTTTCGTCAGCTATTCACTCATTAAAAAAAACTGTTTTTTTTTTTTAATTTAGTTAGTATAAAATCATTATTTTAATCAACCCTGATTATATTTTTAATGTGGGGTAAAGTCACTGCCTCCTGCAACATAGTTTCTTACTAGCTCAAGAGTCAGGAGCCAAAGAATGTAATGTATGTGTGTAAGAAATGTATGTCAACAAATTATTTTATAAATTTATTTCAGCAACCACATTCCTAGCGTTATGGAAACGCAAACAGTCGGTGTTGAGGTGGGAGTGGGACATGGGAGGTGCCTGGACCGATTCTCAGGTTAGTTGTCTCTTTCTAATACCCAAGTTATTTTTTTTTGTCCACAAACTATATTACGAGTTAAATTTAAGCTCGGTACACGAGGGGAGAAGGGGAGAGTTATATCTTCGGAGCTTCCCAGTTATCAGACTTTTACTGGCTTAAAAATACTCTTCTGTTCCCTTTTTGACTTCTTTCCAAGGTTTTTCAATTACACTAGTTTACATGGGTTTTGTCCTTGAAATAAAAAGTGTTTTTCTTATCATTTGTGATGTACCGAGTTTAAAAAAAAATAGGAAAAAAAATCAATACGTCACGTTTCCAAACTATTTATTGTTTTTGATTTACAAAAATATGCCCATAGAAATAATCAAAAAAATTTTGAATTTTATAATTTTGTTCAAAAATTTCAAAGCCTGATGAAAACGCTCTCCATGTTCGTCGTTGACTTCTCCGAGATTTTCAGGGAAAAAATCGAGGTGCGAATGAAGAGAATAGGTTTAATAACTATTTAATTTTATCTTTGTTCTTCTGATTAAAACCAAATGTCCAGACAGAAGTAACAGTCATTTTCGTGGTTGGATGGTTCTCTCCATATCATTGGCATATTAAAATGCAAAAATCTTTTTGCACCTGCAGACCAGAAGTTTAGCGTTTTTCTACATCTTTCATAAAAAAGGAGCGAGGAGCCGATTTTTTGTCCTGGTGGGAGACCGGAATTGTGAAATAACAAAAATATGCTTCTTTCAGAGATTCTGTTATGGGATATCCTTTGTTAGATATAATAAATTAACCACAAACGTAACAAAATCGGTCAGGATGTACTTTACACAACCCTTTTGACATTTTAAAAACAATATTTATTCAATTGAACACTACAATGCAGCAAAATTTTAGAGTGGATTCAGAACCAACTTTTTGGTAGGCTTAAAATAATGTGTGTAGATAACTTAATTCTTTGACGTCATAAAAATAAAACAAATATATGTTTGCGTTTAGTTTTTGTCATTAAATAACACGATATGAAATTCACTGGAAGGACAAAAAAAATATTATATTTTGTAAACTAGTGTTATTTGATACCACTCTTGATTCCACCCATCGATGTAATATTATATATACATGTACTACACACAAGATTAGGCATACCCTACAGTGACTTTACTCCACTTAAGTGATCTGCACTTTGACATTGGTGATATTATTGCAGTTTTGACGTATCGGCGCTATAAATAAAAGTTTCGATAGTCGGCATAATACCAATGAAGCGCTGCAGCGGACTTTTTCAGCATTCTGACAAACAGTTTCTATGAACGTGCTTGTCTATGTTTATTAAAGTTTTACGGTATTATAATAAATATTTTCAATCAGGACGAAGACCCCAGACCAGAATTCGAGGCATCAGTAAAGACATTCCGGACAAACCCTGTGACGAGAGAGAAGGAGCCATACCTGCCTACCTGGCAGAAGACTGCCAAATATATTGCCAGTGGATCAGCAGTACTGTTCATGGTAAGCAAAGAATACCATCAGCCTTTTAATATTCCCACTGCCTCAGGCCTTCGCTCTAGGAGAGGCAATGAGCGGTAATCCACCACGCAGGCCAAGTGCGGGTTGGTGGATTTCACATGTCTTCGAATTTTTGGTTCTAAGACATGCTGGTTTCCTCACGATGTTTTCTTTCACCGTTTTGAGAGCAGTGATGATGAAATATCTTACATTAGTAATACGCTTAGTTAGGTTTGAACTCGGGGACCGTTATCGCTTGGCCACCACTGCTCTCATTTTTACTACTTATTATGGTGTATGGTATCCTGATATGGTCAATTTTTCTAATGATAAATGAATGTTTGATGTTTGCGGTACCTAGTCTGTTAAAATTGTGACAGTTCCTTTGATTATAGGGATCCCCATTACATTAGAATGTTACTGTGCAATAATTGCTTTTAATTCGAGAAAAAACAAGACAGCTCGTGCCACAATTCTATTACGTTACGATACGATTGACTGACCAATGATCGGCCATTATGAATTAACAGATTACGAACTTTTAGCAAAAATTACAATTTCATCGTTTTGAAATGACGATATTATGAAAATAGCAGACTTGTGTCGTTGGTCTTGTGGTTGGTGGCCGTGACTGCTATACCGCCGGAGGTCTTGGCTTCGATTCCCACCCAGGATAAATGTTCGTGTGATGCGCACGATTATTTTTTGTATCTTTGTCTATAATAACCCTTAGCGAAGGCTAGTGTAGTGTAGGGTAAAACGGGAGCGAAGCCGCGCGCAAAACCTAGTTAAAAAATATATGTTTTAACTCTTTTCTTTTTTTTCCTCCTTCAGATTTGCATAGTATTGGGCGCCGTTCTTGGCACCATCATCTACAGGATATCCATGGTGTCAGTCATCTACAGTGGCACCGGCTTCTTCATACAGGACCACGTCAAACTCTTCACCACCATGTCTGCTGCCTCCATCAACTTGGTCATAATCATGGTCTTAACCAGGGTAAGTACGGGTTTTTTTTTATGGTAGGAAAAAATTCCCACCCGTGGTCGGAAAGAGAGATAGTGACAGACTTTTACTGACTAAAACAACCATCCCATTCTTTATTCGTCTTTTATACACCAGGGCAGAGCCTTCCTTTCAGAGATCCTTGACCCCAGCAAGATTCGACCCGGCGTGCTGGCAGGCTGGGACCTGTGCTCTGTTCCCGCGCACCTCAAGGAGATGTCAGCAAAGCCGAAGGTACTCTGTATAAGGGTCGATGCCTACTGGGGCTCAGGGACTCTTTCTGAAAGGAAGGCTTGGCCCCAGTGCGAAGGGCAAAGAGGGAACGAGGTGGGGTGTTTAGTCAGTAAGAGTCTGACACTGTTTGCCCACCAAAAAAATTACGCGATCTATTTTAGCGGACAAAAATCCGTTGTCTGCGCGGGCCTTACGAAGTGCAAAGTCAAACGATAGAATTTATATGTAAATAGTATCGACAAGTGTAAACTGAATGTTTTGTTCCAGGTGTACGCTGAGATAGCGGTATACCTGACAAACATGGAGAACCCTCGGACACAGACGGAGTACGAAGACTCGTACACCTTCAAGATATTCTTCTTCGAGTTCCTCAACTTCTATTCTTCACTTATCTACATTGCTTTCTTTAAGGTAAAGTTTACCTTTATTTATTACTAGCTTTTTTCAGCGACTTCGCCCGCGCACATAAAATATAGCCTATGTCACTCAGGAGTAAAGCAGCTTTCTATTGTTGCTAAAATTTTTCCAACCGGACGAGTAGTTCCAGAGATTACCTCCTACAAACAAAAAAAACAAACTTTACTTCTTTATTATTAAACTAGCTTTTGTCAGCGGCTTCGCCCGCGCACATAAAATATAGCCTATGTCACTCAGGAGTAAAGCATCTTTCTATTGTTGCTAATTTTTTTCCAATCGGACCAGTAGTTCCAGAGATTATCTCCTACAAACAAAAAAGCAAAAAAACTAACTTTACCTCTTTATTATATTAGTGTAGATTAAATTGGGGCCGTTGCCACTCAGCCACTCCTGCTTTATATAACATCACACCATCATATCAAGATCAAGAGGCAGAAATCCAATACGTTGGTCAAACCAAATCCGTGGTACATTGGAGACTACAGTCTGCGACGCCATCCACATCGCCGAAGATAGGGCAACATGGCGTAATATAGTTCATCAAAAAGTTATTCGTTGAGGTCACGACCCTCAGCATTGAGGATGAACGACGTAATGAGGAGGACAACCATCTGCAGTACCCAAAGACATATACATACATGTAGACACAGTAACAGTTACTTACCGTTTAGAATTCTTTTCCCTAGGGCCGTTTCTACGACTACCCAGGCGATGACCAAGCACGGAAGTCGGAGTTCCTCAAGCTGAAAGGCGACATCTGCGACCCAGCAGGCTGCCTTTCAGAGCTGTGCATACAACTGGCCATCGTGATGATTGGCAAGCAGTTCTTCAGCAACTTCGTCGAGTTGGCTGCCCCGTAAGTACGTCTGTGTTTGTGTTTGTCTGGCGGCTTTTTCTACTGGTCTAGATCATTTTTTTGCTGTGAGAAAAGCATCCGATGACAATGACTCCGCGCCCAGAAGATATTGTCAGACAGTTACTGACGAAAAACCCACTCCTGTTACTTTATTTCCTTACAGAATACTTACAGAACAAAATAGGGAACAGAACAGACTTGCATAACTTTCTCCACACTTACACTACACCGTGAAATTTAAATGGTTGTTTTCCCGCGGCAGAATGACTTGCCATAAGGAGTACTTTTGAAGCATACAGTAAAAATAAAAAAATAAAAAGTTTTTTTTTTATAAATAATTATTTAAAATATTCATCAACTCAAAAAAGCGAAAAGAATAGTAACATTAGACGTAATTTGTAGGTACTACTAGAGTCGCATGCGCAGCACGCCGTCAAAGGAAACCGATTAATTAAATATTTAAACCAAAATAAGCTCTCGCACGTTGTGATGCGTCATAATTAGCTTGCACTGTACAGGTCCATTTTTTGTTTTTAATATTTTATTTTTTTATCAAACGTTTGTATTACCAAGACACAACCATTTCGCTGATATTTTGTCTCGAAATGTTTTTTTTTTGTTGTGCTTTATGTTTTCATTTCATTTCCGACTGGCCTGTCAGTCTAGTAGTTAGTGACCCTGACTGCTATGCGGGAGGTCGTGGGTTCGATTCTCACCCAGGACAAATGTTTGTGTGATGAGCACGATCATTTGTTCTGTGTCTGGGTGTTATCTATAATATGTATGTATTTAGAAATATATAAGTATGTTTATCAGTTGTCTAGTACCCATAACACAAGCTCTGCTTAGCTTGGGAATAGATGGCGTTGTGTGATAGTTGTGTACATATTATTATTATTATTTTTTTTTTTTTTGACGGGCCTGTCAGCCTAGTAGTTAGTGGCCCTGACTGCTATGCCGAAGGTCGTGGGTTCGATTCCCACCCAGGACTAATGTTTGTGTGATGAGCTCAATCATTTGTTCTGTGTCTGGGTGTAATTTATCTACATATAATATGTATTATGTATTTAGAAATATATACGTACTAGCTTTTGCCCGCGGCTTCGCTCTCGGCAACAGATTATTCTACTTTACTCTACCCTACTCTACTCTACCCTACTAAAAAAAAAGGCTTCTCCTATGTCATTCTCCTGGCTCTAAACTACCTCCCTGCTAATTTTCAGCTAAATCGGTTCAGCCGATCTCGAGTTATAAGTGTTGTAACAAACCCGACTTTCTTTTATATATATAGATGTTTATCAATTGTCTAGTATCCATAACACAAGCTCTGCTTATCTTGGGACTAGACGACTTTGTGTGACAGTTGTGAAATATGTTATTATTATTTCATGTTTTTGTTGCATCAAATATACTTATCTATCTACCTTACACACCGGCTCTGAACATTCCTTTCAGAAGTAAATCCTTGGCCCTAGTATATACACACTTGGCCTCTTGGCCTGGTTTGCTGACTCTTTGAGGAGCATGGATCATCACGCGCTGTTGACACTTTGGCTCGGTCCAGACGGTTACTGGATCGGAAGTTGAGGTACCAATTGCTCGCCGTCCACAAGCCCTCCAGGTCTAGGTCTTCATGAGAGAATGTCCTCATAGTTGTGGCTATCTTCTCCGTTAACATTTTGCCATGCAGAAGAAGGATATTGCACCATTACATGGTGATCCATGTGCTCCTCAAAGGAGGGTCAGCAGCCCAGCAGGGCCACTGCCCGCTAGCATGGACTGCGAAAGGCCGATGCCTACTGGGGCCTTGGTCCGGTTTCTAAATGAAAGTTTCGATCCCGGTATGAAGGGTAAGAAGGAAAGGGGTGGGTCGTTTACACAGTAAAAGTCTCTGTTTTCCGCTCCACCTCCACCAGGGCGGAATTTGTTATGATTTTTCCCACCATAAAAAAGAGCAAAATTTCTTTCTTTCTTTATCTCATCATCATCATCATCTGCATGTTCCGACTGCAGGGACACAGGCCTCCTCTCTAAGAGAGGGGAATTGGCCGTAATCCACCACGCGGGCCCAGTGCGTGTTGGTGGATGTCACATGTCTTCGAATTTTTGGTTCTAGGACATGCCGGTTTCCTCACGATGTTTTCTTTCACCGTTTTGAGAGCAGTGGTGATGAAATAAATTACACAAAGTAATGCGCCTGGCTGGGTTTGAACCCGCGACCTACAACACGTAAGTCAGGGCCGTTACCACTCGGCCACCACTGTTCTTTTTTTTCTTTATTTCAGTCTCACCTAATTTACAAAGGCCTACATAAATACAAAAACTTTATATAACGTATTCATACTTATGTTACTCTTCAAGATGGCTTCTGAACTGGTGGCGGCAGCGGTCGCACAGAGCGATGACGAAGGACCCCACGAGACCCCACATGGCATGGGAGCAAGACTACCACCTGCGGGACCCTGGGCGGCTGGCGCTCTTTGACGAGTACCTGGAAATGAGTGAGTATTGCTTGAGGCAGGTAGCGACATCTATATCGTTAGATACGAACTATAATCAGAAGTTTTTTTTTAATTTGGCTTTGCTCGGCTTGTGCGCAATTTGGGCAGTGTTGTGTCAAGTTAGAAAGTAAAACGTTTTCCTAGATCCTATAGTTTCGGCTGTGCGTCGAGTTGATATACAGTGTATATGTATATTATTCTAAAATATTTAGTGAAAAAAGGAATAACTTAAATTGAAAATGTCATCGTGGTTCATCATAATAACGATTTTATACTGTTTAAATTCAAATCAATTCGATCTGGTGAAGGTCGCGGGAAGCCGCTGGATGCGGACAGCACAGGACCGATCGTTGTGGAGATCCGCGGGGGAGGCCTATGCCCAGCAGTGGGCGTCGCTCGGCTGACATGATGATTATGAAATTCAAATGAAAGTACAGTAGATTGATAAACAAATCAGGAACGATTCGCGTTTTTTTTAGTGGAAAAATCGTAATTCCACCACAGGGGTGTTTAGAATCATGTACTGGGTCTATGGTATTCATTTAGACGTCGATATAAAACTCACCGTGTATATCACCAGAGTGAGGTCTATATATCGATGCTATTTTTTAGAAAAAGATACGCAATTTTTAGAAAAGATGCATTTTTTTTAGAAAAAGTCCTATTTATTAGTGCTATTTGTTACCTAATGTAAAATACAACGTACTTGTTTCAGTTCTTCAGTACGGTTTCATCACTCTGTTCGTGGCGGCGTTCCCTCTGGCGCCTCTGTTCGCGCTACTCAACAACATCGCTGAGATTCGTCTGGACGCCTACAAAATGGTGACACAAGCTCGTAGGCCGCTCGCTGAGAGGGTAGAGGATATTGGCGCTTGGTACGTTGACTTCAAGGTCTCTTTTAGCATCAATACATAGCATGTATACAACGTGTAGCGTTGAATGCGCAAAACCAAATGATTTTTAATTCAATTTACTTTTTGATTATAACTAATTTCGTGTCTCATTCGAAGTGGAACGCTGTGCGTAACCGTAGCATTTGTTTCAACTTGTTCGCTGTGTCCCATAATTTTTAACATATTTGTTCTAGGTATGGCATTCTCAAGGGAATCACATACGCTGCTGTCGTGTCGAATGTAAGTTCTTACTTCAACTTTTATCTCTCTATTATTTATTAAAACTTTATGCACATAACACTGCACAAAGGCGGACTTAATGCCTTAGGCATTTTCTACCTGTCAACCTTAGGGTGGTGCAAAAACATAACATGGCTGGTGCAACTTAAAAAGATAAATAATAATAAATACATACTTAAATACATACATATAAATAAGCAAGGTGATTGTAAAAACAAATCCAACCAATCAGTGCTGAGATAAATCCGCCAACTTCTCGCGAATGTAGTCTCGTGCCTTCACCCTAAAAGACAATCCGCTGGTCGCCATCCTGATATTCGGAGGGAGCGTAATCCAAAGTGATATCGCTTGGCCAAAAAAGGAAGAGTGGTGGGGAAGTCTTATTTACATTTTTTTCACATAATATTAGCGACAAGAAATACGTAACCGAAATATTTGTAATACTCAAGGCTCACCAGGGCTTTCCTCCCTCGCCTATTGTCAACATCACGCATGGTTTAAAAACTTGTTGCTTCATTTAACGCAATCCAAAGTGATTTTTGATGTCAAGTAATGCGAAAAAAGAGAGATAACACCTGAAAACAATAAGTATTTTCTTCCAGGCATTCGTGATAGCGTACACGAGCGACTTCATCCCCCGCATGGTGTACAAGTATGTGTACTCCCCTGACAACACACTCACTGGGTACATCGACCACTCATTATCATGTAAGTACCTATTCGCTGGGTGCGCGATGACAGCGCCAACTAGCGGTTGCAAATACGGTGGCCTCCGAAATGTCAAATGCCCGGCTGTAATTACGACGAGTTATTTACAAACGAACAATTTTTATTAGATATTGTAATTTACATTTATTCCAATAAATATTCTAAATCTATTTAAGGTAAGTCTTTTTTATTTTTCGTCTAAAATGACACAATCAATGGATTTCGCTTAGTACATTACGGATGTTTCATGACTGTCATCATGAGAAGTAAGTAAAGAAATAAGCAAATTTCATCGAATAACGCATTTCATGTAAATAGCAGACGATTATTTATGAGTGCATGTGCTCTCAATAATCCATCCTTTTATGTATTTTCAGTTAAACATGGCCAAATTAATCATTAAAACTGGATTCCGACCTATCACACACAACATCATTTTCCAACCACAAAAAACATTGAAAGGAAAACAATTAGTTTGTAGAATTTTTTATCACTATTTCTGTCATTGTTTTTGCAATTAACTACGCAGCAAGCTTCGTGACTCATGTTTATTTACTAAAAACGTAAATCTCGCTAGTAAAAAGTGACAGCGTTCGCCACCGAAAGTTCCTTTTTTGGCCATGACGCGCGCTGCGATCGTTTCGTGGTTCCCCCACCTTATACTTCGCACCCAGCGAATACCTATATCACTACATAGTATAAAACAAAGTTGCTTACCGCTGTCCCTATGTATGCTTAGTGAGATGCATTAGGAAAGAATTTTTCTTGGGGGTAGCCCGCCGGCCGGTCGTCTGGTAACAGTCCAGACCGAGCCCAAATCGACGACGGCACACACTGTTTCCGCGCACCTCTTGAGGCTCAACTCCTTGGAGTTGAGAGCCAACTGTAGGGGCCCAACAGGGTTGAGGCCTCCTGGGACCAAGGGTCGATGCGAAAGCGAACTACCGGGGCCCTGGGATCAAGGCAAGGAAGGAACATGGTAGGTTTAGTCAGTAAGAGTCTGGCACTGTTTCCTGCTCCGCTCGAGGACAGGATTCGTCATTGGATGATTTTTACTGACCATAAAAAGAAACCTCCCTAAGGGAATAAAATGGGGTCCAAAGTTCTTAATTTTATCCACTTCACAACCTAAATTGAACTGCTAAAGAGATGGAGCTATACAGGATATGCCATTTACTTATCTATTTTATTTTCACAGGGTTTAACACATCAGACTATAAGGAAGCTTGGGGCATCAACGAAAATGAAGTAGACCCCCCGGTGTGCGCGTACCGGGGGTACAGAAACCCCCCCGACCATCCGGACCCCTATGGCCTGTCCCCACACTACTGGCACGTGTTCGCGGCTAGATTAGCCTTTGTCGTGGTTTTTGAGGTAAGTGCCATCTATTGTTGATGAACAGAGTTATAAATGTAAAATGTGCCATCTAGCGGCAGTGCACGCAACAAGCCTAGAAATGAAGTTCTCAACAGCTCTTATCGAGTAGCGCATTTGAAATGCTGTTTTTTTATGATTTAAAATAAAAAAAAACGTCAATTTTTTTTAGAAATCAAATATAACTTGAAAAGCACAACATAAATTTATTCTTCCCTTGTTTAGCCGAGTCATAATCAAGAAAAAAAAATATTTTCGTTATTTGCATTATTGACAACAATTCGCTTTCCTCGGATTGCTACTACTGACTACCTTCAGACAGAGATGCAAAAATGAGCAGAATAAATCTAGATTCTGGTTGAATAGTTAAATTTTTTCGTTATGATTCGTAAATAAATCTTATAGCAGCCGATCTAGAGTTATAGCGAGCCTAACGAACTGCTATTCATTTTTCAACATAATAAGATATATAAAGTGTTTGTTTTGTTTTACCCTGCATGAATTGACGTATACACGTAAATATACACAGTATGGCGGAAACTCGATCCTATTCTTTTTCTAATATCATAGTCATTTCTTTCCTTACACCCTCAGCACGTGGTCTTCGGGCTGACCGGTCTCATGACGCTGTTCATTCCGGACGTGCCCAGCGAGTTGAAGACTCAAATACAGCGAGAGACTCTACTCGCCAAGGAAGCTAAATACGAACATGGTCGGAGAAGACTGTCCACTGAGTACCGGCAGCTGATCTCACAGAAGAGCCTGGCGGAAGGGCAGGGTGAGTCATACAATAGAATATTTCGATACCTATTTACGGATAGTTGTGCGTCTAGCCCAGGTTGGATTATATGATGAAAAAATGAAAAGTCCGGAGAAAAAGCCTGTTAACCATCAAAGACTTGGGGCTGATATATCATGACATGGATGTAGCAATAGCGACATCTATGGCGCCACATAAGAACTACGAAATCCTGCAGCGCACAATCAAAAGTTATCTGCGTGATTTTAACATATACAACAATCCGAAATCAACTAACGGGCAATAGCCCCTGTAGCCCACCAGAAGCAACACCTCATCATCACCAGCCTTATTAATGTTCCCACTGCTGGGACACAGGCCTTCTCTCTGGGAGAGCGAATAGGCCAGAATCCACCACGCGGGCCCAGTGCGGATTGGTGGATCACATATCTTCGAACTTTTGCTTCTTCCTAGAAGCAAAAGTTCGAAGATATGTGATCCATGCCAGTTTCCTCACGATATTTTCTTTCACCGTTTTGAGAGCAGTGGTGATGAAATAAATTACACAAAGTAATGCGCCTGTTTGGGCTTGAACCCGCGACCTACAACTAAATTAAAAAAAAAAATTGCGGCCTTTACCACTCGACCACCACTGCTCTCTAACACCTGAAGTAACTCCTGTCTGGTCAGAAAACCCTCCCTTTTCAACCTCCAAATGTCAACACGATAATATCATATTAATAGGATAACATTTTATTTTGCAAATATGGGTAATATATTGGGTTCTTAAGATTATATTTATCTCAGCCATATTGTTTACCAATCGGCATTCAAAACATTTAAAATTATTGACTCTATGTTTATTTTCAATTTCAGAGAAACCTCCGGGCGCCACCTGGCTACGCCGCACATCCCGCGCGTCGGACGGCCTGGACGCGCACGTGGCGGTCGCCCAGCGCCCCACCTCCCCGCGGATAACACACTGACAGTTATAGCGCCGGGGCAGCTCACGGAGCATCGAGACACAGACCCAACAACGGGTAGAGAAGACAGTGACAGAACGTGACAGAGAAACTGCACATATTAGTGAATGTCAACCTTTGCTTGGACAAATTGATGATGCAATATAATAGTATCCAATATTCTTTCCGAGTACTGCAATCGGACGTGCGTATACCAAGGGATGCCCTTAGGGATACACTCACAGATATAGATATACCTACATAACACAAGCATCACGATATGTATGGAAACCAAGCGTGCTATTTTTTGACTACCTATTATGGCGTCACAAGCACTATTTGTGATGCGAAAATCAAATGGCTTCGCTTCAACCCCGCCTAGCCAGCACAATTAACCATTTTTATATTTGTAACTGATGTCCGACTAGCGCTGTACACGGATGCAGACTGACCACGAAAGCGACCGCTTACGATTTTCGTACGTAAGCTAGGCACGCGAAGTAGTTGCTCTTGCGTTATCTAGGTACTGTGAATACGCCGTTAAATTTTGATTGTTTTAATCCCTTTGAGGGTTGATCCGGTACAGGAAACACTACCGACTTGTAAAGAGAATGCTAGCCAAGTTACTATCGTAAACGAAACGATAGTAGCTTGGCTTGGTGGACTAGCTGGTCACTTCTAGCGTGTCTCGTACTCTGTGTTTAAGGTTAAGTTAGATATTAAGTAGGAAATAGATGGTAGCCATTTAAATTTAGGAGTGGTTGAATTTTGATCTGAGAATTAGATTACCTGACGAAAGTTCACAGATATTCAATGGGACTAAAAGTTTTCAGAACTTATTTTTAATACGAGTGTGGTACTCTGCACAATTGAGACAACAGGAACCTCCTGAACTAGCCATATCCAGTGAGGATCTGCATCAAGTGCAAAGTCACACCTTAATGCCTCTTTAGCCCCATCTCGGAGGAGTAGTTAGAGACACGGCATGACAAAGTGTTGAGAATCCAAAATGTATTTCTTTCAGTACCTTTTTATCTCTGTGAAATTTCATCAGATAATTTTAATTAAACCTTTTGAGGGTATACAGTATAGTCGAATAGAGAATAGAAGGTAAAAAGAGGAAACTTATGACATGACAACCGAAAGCCCTTGATTATGGAGACGCGGCGCGTTGTGCGTTTTTCGTACATTTCCATAAATGGTATTTATTTTGTAAATAGGTTTCAAAAGAACACCTTTTTTTTTCTTTTCGTCAGTTTAACCCAGATGAGTCAGGTGTTTCCTAGCTAACTACCCTGAGAAGAAACACCGAAATATACTCAGGGGTCAAAGTCTCTTTTAAAGTCCATACAGTAAACATGTAATGGTCAAATCATATGAGAACCATGCAGATTAATGTCTCAGGTGGTCTTTTGAAGAAAGAACCACACAGATTTGAGTTGACCTGTCCAGTCAGTGCAAGAAAGAAAGAAACAGTGTTGATTTGTGTGTGTGTGTTCAGTGTTGTTTTGTCAATATTCTTGTAGCTCAAACTCAGGACTACTAAGGAGCTTAACGACTTGACGGTCAATACCAAAGAAATGACATTTGTGTAGGCCACATTAAATACTCAAATCTGTCAGACATCATATTAAAATTACAGGAAATCATATGTTTGTGTTTACCGCTGCTGTAATGCATGACGAACACCCAATGCGTCGCCCGTCGCGCCAAAGTTCCGTAAAGAAGTACTAAGTTGTTTCACATGCTCCTCTCTCTGCTTTTCGATCGATTTTGACAGTTGGTAAACTCATAGAAGTGGTTTTGTACATTTTTTTTGTCTTCAAATGATGTAAAGTGTATCGGAACAAGTTTTCTAAATAACGATATAGGATTCAATGATGACTTTAAACAGTGATGGGCAATCTTTCTCGAGGGCCAGAAAGCTTGAGAATTTTCAGAGGGCAAAATGCATATTGTGTTGAAACTTTTGGCACTCTAGAGTTGGGCCTCAAGAGTGCAGATGTTTTTACATTCATTACATTCAGGTCATTAATTATATTTACACTATTTACGTTATTTGAATTTAAAAAAGATTACAGGTCACTTCAAAGTAAAGAGTGTTTCAATGTTCCAAATGATACATGTAAAACATTACTGCTGTTCCAAACTTTCGGATCACTAATGTTTCGGATCAGTGATTGGGTTCGGTAAAGACTTATACACGCCTTCTATTCTTCTCAAAGGACGAGCCGAATTAAACTCTTTCGCCAGCCATACTTTGCCCATCACTGTCCTAAAGAATCACTGAAGAAATACAAGTGGAATATCATCAAATACTTCATTTCTTCTACTCTGGTGGAAGCATGAGCCTAGTCTAAGCAGGCCTTGTCAAAGTCCGATTAATTTCTAGGAGATTAGTCGAGAAGACGCATTTAAATGAACTATGATCTGATATTGACTAATAGTAATAATAAATTATGTCGTATATTAAAATGAGAACATAATGTAGAAGAATTTTAACTTTTGGTGTCGAGGACAGAACCATACGAGTCGTACACACTAACCTGAATAAAAACGACGCATTTATGCTATCAATGATTGTACGTTCTTGGCACCGAAAGTTTTAAGATATATCTTATTTTCCGAGGGTCCAAAAATTTGGTTAGTATGACTTTTTATAGGATAGGTACCGAGAATATTGGTGAACTAGTCCCTAACTCAACCGGTTAGGGACTAATTCACCAATAGTGAATTTGACCCTTTTGGGCCCAATACTAATCGCGATTATTTCAAACAAAATATAAACTGTTTGGTTTGAAACGCAAAATTAATCTATAATCTCGATTTGACGTTCAAACTGTGTTTTGTGAATTTGCCCCTTTAGTGAGTCACTATTTTAATTACAGTCAAAAGATTTGAAAAAAAAAGTACTTTAACTTAAAAAAAAATCATAAATCTATGAAGATTTTAGGATTATTTTTTCTAGATTTTTTTAAATATGACATGTTCAAAATTTATCAGAAGATATAAAACTTTCTTATAACTTTATGAAAATTTAAAAATATCCTTTTTTTTTCATTTAAAAATTAATTGAATAGGTATTTTTGGAAATGGTACTTTTAAAATTACTTACAATGTGTAATAATGTTGTTATATTGTCAAAATCAAAACTATTACCAATCAGTGTGTAACGCATTTATACCACAGACATGACAGGTAATGTTAAATAGTTAGTTTCTCAATGAAACTTAAAAATATCATGAAAAACTTATTGTTTTGTAATGTCATACTAACCTGGATAGAATCTTAGATAGCTAATTTATTTATTTGTTAAAATAATCATGTAATCTTTTAAGCAATCCAAAATAAATGCTTGATTTTTTTTCCAATTTGCTTAGTGGGCATAGTACTTATTATATTTTGTATCTTCATTTATTGTTCTATAATGTTGTATTGATAATACTGAATTTTTTAATCAATCAAGTAATTTAACAAATGTATAGAATAGATTAAACTTATTGTACACCAAAATAGTAACAATTTTACAGAAACTTTAATACGGGTACAATGGCGATCTTATTGTTGACAGCGATTTGTACCAGGCAAATTTAGAATGCTATAAGAACCAAAACTAAATAAGAACACCGTGAAAAATCTATGAATACTGGATAAAGCATTTATTTAGGATTGAATCGTAGTTCTAAGGAGAAAAACAAATTATTGTTAAAACTTGGTGTTTATATTTAGACGACATTATAAGGGCCAAATCCACCAATAAAACTAATCGCCATCATTTCGCCAAACTTTAATCTCGATTTAAAAACAACCTTTAATCTTAACCTTTACTCTTGGTTTAAAAAATCGCAAAGAAATGGACATACCCAATACAACCTGAATGTTCATGGCTGATATTATTGTCGTATATACGTAATAAATGAAGTGTCAAATAATATAGCCAAGTATTATTGTATTTGTCAAAATCAAAGATTTTTTCAGTTCACGGTGAATGCGGTTTAAAACGTTTCGATTTCAAAACGTTTTAAATTTTATCCCCGCGAAAACGATATTATTTGGCAACTACGTTGCGTAACTTACGTTGCGGCTTCGCCCGCGTCGTTACTTCTTCTTCTTCATCGTTACTTCTGGTCAAATTCACAAATAAAACTTATTGCAATTATCTAACACAAAATACAAACTGTGTTTCGTTTTGAACGCAAAATTACCTAAGCTATAATCTCAATTAGAAGATTTTTTTAATAATTGCGTTTATTTTTATTGGTGAATTTGATCCTATTGATAAAATATCATTCTACTGGTGAAAGAATTTTTAAAATTGGTCCAGCAGTTTTTGAGTTCTTTACTTAGAAACAAAAATAAAAATCTTTCCTCTTTATAATCTGTAGATATAGATTACATAATTGCCATTTATTAATTTATTAGGTAGATTATAAAAATTAGTTTTCTTGAAGACCTTTCAGTTGCTGTAAATGCCCTAATCAATTTACTTAACATTTATTTGTAAAAGGTCTGTAATTTATTTTGAGAAACCAGCTGTTAGATATTACATTCTACTATATATTTTCTGTTTCCGAAACTAGGTATATAAAAAAATAATTGATATAAGATTTTTTTTTTGTTTATAAAATGTTTAAAGCAGGTTTTAAAAAACAGATTGTTCGGAAAAGTGCTTTTGCATCGTTGTATGTTTACAACTGGGTACTCCATATCATTTACCTTTTCAATACTCACCAAGTCACAAGAGCTAGCAAAATGGAGTATTTGGTCGTACATGTACGACCCTTTTGGAATATACGCGAGATATTGTCAGATATATTCGACGTAGGTAAAAGGGTAAAATTCACCAATAAAACTATTCACGATTATTTCTTTCTAGGGACCCGCCCTAGCTTCGCACGGGTACTAATATTGAATAAATTATGCATGCAGATAAACCTTCTTCTTCAATCACTCTATCATTAAAAAAAAAACCATCAAAATCCGTTGCGTACTTTTAAAGATCTAAGCATACATAGGGACAGCGGTTAGCAACTTTGTTTTATACTATGTGATGACAAAACGCAGTGTTTTATTTTAAACGCAAAATAAGATTTAGCAGCGCGGCTGTCGCGTTGTTTTTTTTTTTCATATAAATAAATGCGACAGCCGCACGTCAATATATATAAAAATCAAAGCCACTTTTCGTTGTAATTTTATAACTCAATAACTGGCTCACCTATCCAAACCAAATATTTAGGCTTTGTTCGGGACTATTTAGTTTAGTGGATGGTTTATGTGAAGTTTGCACAAAATCGGTCGAGCGGTTCTTTATTTATCACATTTTTCTGTTGCCGAGAGCGAAATCGCGGGTTTTGCCCGCAATTTCGCTAGTTATTTATATGAAAAAAAAAGTGGCGCGACAGCCGCGCTGCTGTCGCGTGGCACGTTACGGCTAACTTGAAGACGCCCTTAATCTCGATAACACTCTCAAACTAATTTGCTTTAAATAATCGCGATTAGTTTTATTGGTGGATTTGGCCCTACAAGTTTAGTATAATATCAATGACACAATTTTTTTAAACTGAAAACAAACAACAGACTGGACTTAATATAAGTACGGAGCTCCAAGAGCCTTCTGGCGTTTAAATGATATTTTCTAGATGGCGCTAGTCTATGATTGTGAAATGAAGTGACATTCACTAGATGGCAGCACTGACGTGTTAGGTCTAAAGATCTCTGAAAATATTATTAACATCATGCATTACGAAGAAAGTAAAGCCTGGGATTCACAGGCTCAGGAACTGGCGACCAGTGCGGGATGATCACTTGGTTCGTGGAAATATCGGTCACTACTTTTATTCAACAATTTTACTGACCGCCAGCTACTAGGCCAGTGAAAACCAGGCTTTAAGGATTTTTCGTCTAAGGACGTGTATCTGAATTGAGAGTTATTAATTTGTCAAGAAATGACATGTTGAAATATCAAGAGAAATGGATTTATTAACCCTGTATAATCCGGTAATCCTTTAACAATTCAGTTTAGGTCGTCAAATGGATCGCTTTAAGAGCTCGTATTACGGCCTCTATTGTCTGTAAGCACTGCCAACACGGCGATTCCGTACTCGTTTACCTTGAGATTCAACGTAACCGAAAGGCGATGCGATATTGAACTTTATACTATAGGTACCTAGCAAGGTATACATTTCAAAAGAAAGAATTCGAATACGCCACGCGGAGTTTAAAATTAGACTATAGTAGAATTTAAATTTCGAATTGTATATCACGGATTAGTTTATTCTATTTATCCAACCTATGGTGGATGCCTCCTGGAGCCTAGGGTGGTGCAAACTGTTATCTCGACTCTAGGAATAAGGCAAGGAAGGTACGGGGTAGGTTTTTTAGTCAGTAAGAGACTGACACTGGTCTCCCGCTCCGCCCAACAGCGGGTTTCGTCATTCGATGATTTTCACCTACCATAAAATAAAAATAAATAAAAAACCTATGGTGGAAAGTGAGTGTGGTGAGATGAGTCGGTTTGGACCGAAATGCGATACAATTTTGAACTTTATGCTCTACAGTGCAAGATACATATTTCAGTGATAGAATTCGATTACACCAATTTTAGTGCGGAATTTAAAATAAGAATCTTATATAATATAAAAATGAATCGCAAAATGTGTTGATAAACGCAAAACTCGAGAATAACTGAACCGATTTCGCTAATTCTTTTTTTGTTGCGTTTGTTGTTGTTAGGAGAAGGTTCTTATAAAGAAAAAAAAATAGGGTATAATAGGGTAGAGTTGGGTAGAGTAGTCAGTTCACGGGAGCGAAGCCGCGGGCAAAAGCTAGTTTAGTATAATTTAAAGTTCAAATTGTATCGCGAATTGGCTTATTCCACTGACGTCTACTACATACCACTGGACAAGCTTTTCCATATGTTTGACAGCTAAATTTTTTCTCTCTATTTGAAGCGCCACTCGCGAGCGTCCAGAGAACTAATTTGACTAACATTGTATACGGCGCGACAATACCAGTTGTAGTACCGTAGACACTCGCTACAGTCACCGTGACCGACAGCGCCAATATGGCGGATATCAAATGGGGACAAAAGCACTTTCATGGCAGCCAGTCCAGTGTAATAATTAATAGAGGTCAGTGGCTTATTCCGTTTATCCATTCAATGGTGTTTGAGTAAAGTCCCACATACCTCCGTTGAAAAGGGAGGATCCTCCGACCAGACAGATGTTATAGTCTGGTGGGCTATTGCCCGATAGTTGACTTCGGGCTGTCGTATATGTTCAAATCGCGCGGAGAACTTTCATTGCGCGATGCAGGATTCTTGTAGTTCTTATGTGACGCCATAGATGGCGCTACAGGTGGATACTCGAAGACACTTGTCCATGTGTCCACCCTGAAGAGGTGGATAGGTGGATAGTGGACAAATTAAAAATAAAAGCGCAAATCTTTGCGTCTGTAGGCTTTTTAAACAATTTATCGTGTTTGTCCCCAAAATAAATGTGATATTAGTTATTTCACTGTACAGTAAGAAATGAATCTCTAAATATAAGTTTTATTGTTATCTTTCTGTGGTCAAATACTCAATTTTCTTTATTAAATTATAATTGTTTCTAAATATTACATTTGGTTTTATTTTTTGGCTTATTCCTGCTGCTACCTTTTCCAAATTTTCTACGAGGCCAATTCAGATGCTGATACGAATTTAACAGCATTGATGTTCTACTCGTAAAATGCTTCAAAATGAAGCGCAAATCGTTTTGGTGTGGCTATATATAACAAAAATAAATATAACACTAAATAAATTTTAAACGTGCGTGATTTTTAGAATATAATAATATTCTGAAAACAGTTATTATATTTGAAATTAATAACCACTTGCAACATTCCATATTTAATTATTCTACACTACAACAGATAGCGTTACTTTATACAATATGTCTGCAAGGATTGAGGAGTCTCATCAGATTTTTTAAATCTTATCTTACCATTACTTTACAGCAATGTAGCTCAGTTTGCAGCACGAATTCTAGATTTAGCAGCAAAATATATCACTAGTTGTTTTAATGCAAAAGTGGCTCCTCAATTTAAACGTCTGAATGAGCCACAAACTCGTTAAGTAATAAATGAATTTTATGATTATTATCATTTAGTAGCAATTCTGCACATTGCCTATCTAAAAATTTAACTTCAGTAGCGATAAAATGAAAGAAAATACAATACTTTCAATAAAGCTCGTCAATCTAAACTCGAGACGTAAATTTCTGTTGGATGTGAGCGATCAATTAATATATTCGACATAATGATCATTCAGAATGTGTTGTTTGTTTTTGTATAGGAATTAAATAGTATAACATAGTTAATTTTGTATATGTATGCATTTTCTTTAGCTCCTCAATCCTGAAGTTTTAACTACATATGTTTGACTGTAGCGATCTGAGATCTCAACGGAACCATAAGCCAGAGATACATATTTAGCAGAAATGTCTGCTAAATATATCTGCACAGTTTTCTATTATTGCTAAAATTTCTCCAATCGGACCAGTACTTCCAGAGATTACCTCCTACAAACAAAAAAAATAAACAAACTTTACCTCTTTATTACCTACTAGCTTTTGCCCGCGGCTTCGCCCGCGTACATAAAATATAGCCTATGTCACTCAGGAGTAAAACAGCTTTCTATTATTGCTAAAATTTCTCCAATCGGACCAGTACTTCCAGAGATTACCTCCTACAAACAAAAAATAAAAAAAACAAACTTTACCTCTTTATTATATTAGTGTAGATGTAGAAAACAATATTTAACTATTTTCTTGTAAATTCAGTGTGTATAGGGTGACCATATTTTGGGGGTACCTACAAATAATTATTTCGCTTCGTACCCACAATAATATTTATTTAGTAACATCAGCGGTGAAGTATTCTCATTTGTTGTTTGTTTGTGTTTGTTGTGTGTGTTTTGTTGCTGTCGTGTGTTTGTTTGTTGTTCATATACGAATTGACTTCGATTTCTTATATTGTTAAGTACTTCTTATTTACGTTCTATAAAGAATATATTTACATTTATTTAGTAAACTGTACAAATAATTAGATATCTAGCCTTAAAACTACGTAACCCTAATTAACTTAACTAAAAATACCTAATCTAATAAAGCGTCAAAAAACTCTTCCGCATCGCTGTCGACCGGTAAAGTGCCCAAAAGGCTGGCCGCATTGCCACGCTGTATGGCAATGCTTATCCTTTGCCCAAGTTAAGTTTGTTAAGTTAATCATCATGTTTGTGTCATCATAATTTTGTGGGGATACTTTTCGAGCATCGTAATTATTAGAGACTGAATAGAAAGTCATAATGTGTGCGAACGCGCGTTCACGTGGGGCTCAACAGTTTAATATGTGCAATTTTTTTTTTTTATTGGTTATAGGTTTGCGCTTGACTGCTATCTCACCTGATGGTAAGCGACGATGCGGTCGACGATGGAGCGCGCTTACCTAGAAGTAACCTATTCACTCTTAACTTAAAGATACCCGGATTGTAGCTATCAGGAAACACCGACTCCGGCAAGGAATTCCACTCCTTGGCTGTACGCATAATGAATGTGTTCCCAAAACGTTTTGTACGTATATGTGGGATATCCACCATGTACCGGTGGCGCAATGCTGTACGTCTGGTGGTCCGATGATGGAACGGGCTAGGCGGAATTAAATTATGTAATTCCGACGCACACTCCCCGAAATGCAACCGGTAGAAAACCGACAGGCTAGCAACTCGGCGTCGATGCTCAAGACTTTGAAGTCTCGACTCGTCAAGCAATCAAGCTCGGCAATATCGTGTAGTGACTGATAATTAAGTGCAGTTTGATATCCTGATTTCAGTGTAAGTACATTTGTGCCGACTATTGTTATTTTTTTATTTAAATTATTTTATTTAAGCAGTAAGGTGCTGATAGACTTGAGCACTCACTTATTACAGAACATCGAGCATTCGCCGTTTTTATATTTGTCGAACTGAACAACAAGCCGAGCCAAGCATAAAGCCAAACATTGCTACAAACATTTTCATGAGCACTCTAGCGAAGAATGCTCGCAAGAACGTTCGATAGAATGCTCGCTAAAATGTTCTCGTATTTTTCAATGATGTAACATTCGCAAGCTCATTACAAGTGAATGCTCAAGTTTTCAGTACCTGTATGTTCGGGTTCGAAGTGAATTGGCGCTGTATTTTGATACTACAGTCAATAGTAGCCATTGTGAATTTGCTTGTCATAAATTTTTGAACACGTTGCGTTGTATTGCTGTAGTGGCATTTTTACAAAAAAAAATACTAATAATTTGTGCCATTTTATTCCAGTATCCAGGCAGATCGCATTTTCGCCTTTGCATTTCAACATAATTTCTGTTTTTGACATCTAAGGTTTAGAAGATGCAACTTTAATTGCTGAAGAAAAACCGACTTTACGTTTTGTACCAACAAAACTGTGTACTGAGACGCCTCGAGTCCTCTCGAGAGGCGCCCCAGTTCCAGGGTCGTGGGAACAGTAATTAAAACCCGATTAAACTTTATATTTTTTCTATATTTTTACTCTGAGACGGTTCGACATACAATCAAAATACTATTTTTTATTGAGCTTATTTTAAATTACGAATAATCTGCGAACGTCTTACAAGCCAGTGTGCCAACTCGGGGCGCATGTGATCTCTTTATAGATATCACAGTACCTATGTGTGTGTGTGTAACTGTTTGTGTGTGTATATACTCTATCAAACACAGTTTCATATGAACAGGATGGTTGTGAAATGAGAGTACATTACAAACATTTCAGGTGCATACTTAGTTATTCTACTCGGCAACAGATGGCGCTACTTTATACACTTATAACCACAAATCATTTTCTCAGTTTCAACTTTTTTAAGAGAACTTTAAAATTAAAAAACACTTAAAATGACTATTGTATTCCACTATTCTATATTTCTTTCTTACACTCCGACAGATTTGGAACTAGACCTGTTCTGAAGGAGGTACAAAATAATAATAATAATAATAATAATAATAAGCCCCCTAAACAACCACACGTCCTGATTGACCATCTAATCACGTGGGGGGCGGACACACGAATGAGTAATTACTGGCGTGGCTAACGTGGCTCTGGAAACCCATTCAACATGGAGACACGTTCAAAAAGTAAACGTATAGGACCGCTGCCCGGGGGCGATCGCCGGGGCGCACCTGGAGCTGACGCTGGGTGTCACAGCATGCGAACCGTCAGCGGTGAGGAGTTGAGCAGGCGGGCTCCCACCGACAAAGATACTACAGCCGAAATCATTGACGATGATGATAGACTGACAAACAGGACAGACACCCCTGTAGAACCGTACAGTCCTAGTACAGCATCGTACATACCTTCAAGAACATCATCACCGTCCATATCATCGTCACCTCTCATTAGTAGCTTAAACACAGTTCCACCCACACCGGCCTTGAATGTTGCGCGGGAGGTATCTACCTTCTTGCCCGCGTCCACCAAGGCTGGTAAACCAAGAGTTCGCATGAGATGGAGTAAAGAAGTAAACCTGTTCATCATGCGAACCTACTTATATATAACTAAATTAGAAACTGACATGACCACCTACAGACAACAACTGCACGCTATTTTTACCCGTCAATACCCTGAAATTTCGGTTACAGAACAAAGAATTTCCGATCAAAGAAGAATCATAGTTAGGAATAAACTTCTTTCACAAGAAACTATAGATCAATTAAAACAAGAAGTACAAACACAATTACTACAGGAAAACTCTGACACAGAACAAGCACCAGCGCTCACACAATTACAATCTCCTTATTCCCAATCCCATCAATATAACCAATCGCCGCTTTCTACACAAATTTCACACACATCCACCCAAACCGAGTATATTACCCTAACTCTAGAGAACGACATAGAAACCTTAGCCATCGGAAACCTTACAACAGACACGTATATCCAAGAAATACACGACAAATTTAGAAGCACGATAGCACAATACTCTGGGATGAACCCAGCATCTCGGCCAAACCTACCTAAACTTAAGTATACTCCTAATCTCTTTCGTTTAGTTAATTTATTTAATGAAAATATATTAGAACAGTTTCTTTCTGACGACGTTCATCTTTTAGACATAAATTTGCTTATTTATTGCACAGCAGTAGTTATATCCGAAGAGCTCAATTTTAAAATCACAGATCGCACACAATACACACGTTCGAGAAAAAACGTTGAACCAGCGTGGCAACAAAGGTTAGTAAAAGACATTGAAAAGTTAAGGGCAGATTGTGGCAGACTCACACAATATATCAATGGTAGCAGATCAAACAAAGTAGTGAGAAGAGTTGAAGCCATATTTAGATGCAGTTTTACACACACCAGGCACGAAAATAGTAACAGAAAGCCTGAAGAATTTTTAGACACCCTAAAACAAAAACTAGCACTTAAAGTTCACAGACTCAGAAGATATAAAAAAGCGCAACAACGAAAAAATGATAATGCCACGTTCTCCGCAAATGAAAAATTATTTTATAGAAATATTAACAATCCACACATCGACACAAATGACGTAAATAGTTCTAATTTACCAAATCAACCTACAATTCCCACAAAAGAGCAACTAGAAACATATTGGTCTAATATTTGGGAAGAGCAAATACAACATAACAACGAAGCATATTGGATAGAGGAAGAAGAGGCAAAGTGGAGAGATGTTGACGAAATGGAGTTTATAGAGATTACAGAGTCAGACATTACCAACATAACAGCTAAACTACATAATTGGAAATCACCGGGAATAGACAAAGTACATAATTTTTGGTATAAAAAATTAACTTCACTACATAAACATTTAGCAAAAATCTTAACAAAAATTATACTAGGACAACAGCACGCACCTGATTTTTTAGCAACAGGAATTACCTACATGCTACCTAAGACTAAAAATGCATATCAGCCTTCCCAATACAGACCAATAACATGCTTACCCACAGTATACAAAATACTAACTTCAGCAATAACAAGAAAAATTAATTCGCACATTGAACACAATAATATAATAGCAGAGGAACAGAAAGGATGCAGACAGGGCCACATGGGATGCAAAGAACAGCTAATCATTGATTCCACTATACACAAACACGCCAACACAAAAAACAGAAATCTTCATTGCACCTATATTGATTACAAAAAAGCTTTCGACAGTGTTCCTCACTCGTGGTTACTAAGAATATTAGAAATTTATAGAATAAATCCAAAAATAATCATCTTTTTACGTAGTATTATGCTGCAATGGAAAACTACTCTACAAATAAATTACAACAACAATGTGATAACAACGCGACAAATTTCAATTAAAAAAGGTATCTATCAAGGTGATTCTCTTAGTCCCATGTGGTTTTGCCTCGCCCTTAATCCCTTGTCTCACTTGCTTCAGCGGTGTAGGGCCGGATATTGCCTTAAGCATACTACAGAGGAAACAACAATATCACATCTCATTTATATGGACGACATCAAGTTATATTCAAATACAGAAACAAATATGAAAAAATTAGTTAACATTACAGCAGAATTCAGTAAGGATATTAATATGCAATTTGGTTTAGAAAAGTGTAAGACACTTCACATTGTAAGAGGCAAAGTGCGGTCTGGAGACTACGTAGTGAATAGTACTGACACTATAACAGCAATGGAACCGACTGACTTATATAAATATTTGGGGTACGCACAATTAAAAGGACTCGATCATGTTAGGATTAAAAGCTCATTAATTACAGAATACAAAAGAAGACTTACTGCTGTATGTAAAAGTCAACTTTCCAGTAAAAATCTCATTAAAGCTATTAACACATTTGCTATTCCCGTATTAACATACTCATTCGGAGTTATAAAATGGACTAAAACAGACACAGAACAATTAGAGCGAACTACACGAACAATACTTACAAAACATAATAATCTACATCCTAAATCAGCTATTGAAAGGTTAACCGTCAAACGACAACATGGAGGAAGAGGCCTTATAGACATTCAGTACCTTTGGCGGAAACAGGTTAGTCGATTAAAAACATTCTTTTACACGAAATCACACACTAGTAAGATACACAAAGCCATAGTAACAAACGATTACAACTACACTCCACTTAATTTAAATAGTCAGGCCGAGGTAGAAAGTACTACAAATGAAGACCCACAGACGCAAAAAATCGAAAATTGGAAGAGGAAAGTGCTTCACGGCCGTCACCCTCACGACTTAGAGCAGCCCCATATTAACAAATTAGCGTCTAATAAATGGCTGAAAATAGGTAACCTATTCCCGGAAACTGAAGGTTTTATAATAGCTATTCAAGATCAAATAATTAACACAAAAAATTACAGAAAGTATATAATTAAAGATCCTACAGCACTAGATGATAAATGTCGCAAATGTCACGCCCAACCAGAAACCATTCAGCATATCACTGGTGCTTGTACAACACTCACTCAGACTGATTACACGCACAGACACAATCAAGTTGCAAATATAATTCATCAAAAACTAGCTCTCAAATACACACTCATACAAAACACCCATACTCCTTACTATAATTATGTACCACAAACCATTTTAGAAAATACCACACATAAGCTTTATTTCGACCGTGCCATCCTCACGGACAAGACCATTCATTTTAATAGACCCGATATTACATTACAAGATAAAATAAATAAAGTTACCTACCTAATAGATATCGCCGTCCCCAATACACACAACATACAGAAAACAATCTCTGAAAAAATTAGTAAATATGCGGAACTCAAAGATGAAATAGTTAGAATCTGGCGTCAAGACAAAGTGTACATAGTCCCTATAGTTCTTTCCACCACAGGCGTTATCCCTAATCACCTCCTTCACAGTTTAAAATTGTTAGACCTAAAAGAATCCCTCTATATTACACTGCAAAAAGCTGCAATTTTAAATACCTGCAGAATCGTCAGGAAGTTCATGCAGATAGAAGAGAATGACGAAGGACTTCACCACACTACACATTAAAATCTCACACGCTACATTTACTTGGCTTGGCCCGTAAATGTAGTCGAAACCAGCCAAAGAGCTGAGAAAAGAAAATGTACCCGAAAATAATAATAATAAATGCCCTGTCTCGATGCCGGTGGGCTACTATTTTTTATATTTTTAAATGTTTTTTTTTTAATTTTTTTTTAAGGAAATATTTAAAAATATACCTAATATGATATTGTAATGTAAATAAATGGAATAATAATAATAATAATAAAGTTTATTTATTTCTCTCAAAAGGCTTAACATTCATACATATTAATAAATTAATGCAAATAAAGTATCTTTTGTGAGAGCTGGAGTCTATACTGGGTACAAGACCTGTGTGACAGAACTCCAGGCTCGCACCTTCAAAATTACAATTATGAATTGCACGTACGTTTCAAAACATAAAAGGAAGTTCAAGGGTTGATTGGAAAAAACATGAATAATTTAAATTATCAGAATATTGTGTTCACTAGTGCAATATAAATACTCACGCCCCTAGGTCCGCACCGGACAGGGGCTGACATGTACGTATTCGAGAGTAAACATGTATATGTGTGGGTGTGTTTTTGTGTGTGGGTGTGTGTGTATGTTTGTGTGTGTGCGTGGGTAAGTGTGTATGAGTAACGGTGTGTGTGCGCATGTGATGTTTGTGTAAATTAAGGGAGACGCTGATGGAGAATATTTAATCAAATTGAGACAGTTAAAATTTTTTTCAATATCCGCGTAATCCAATTTAAGAAGCCAGCTCGTAATTGCCTTTTTACAGTTTGATTTCCGCATATGATAAATATTTAATATTTTGTTGACTTGGTTATAGACATGACTGCCAAGGAATAGGAAGCTACGTTGCGATGAGCGACATTGTGTACGAAAGCTGGGACATACAGTGTGTTTTCGTCGCTGGGAACTAAATTTTTCAGGTTCGTAGGGAATTTGAGCGTGTTTAATTAATACAAGGTTAAGAATAAATAATTTGCGTACAGAGAGAACCATGCATTTTTCATATAACTCTGCGGTAGGGAAGCGGTAAGGTAACCGCCAACCAACCTTCAGGAGAGCCCTTTGCGCTCGTTCTAGTTTCAACATGTGAGTCTTTGTCGAGCCTCCCCAAGCAACTATACAGTATTGTATTAGTGATTGGCAGAGAGCCAGATACACTTGTCGAACCACCTTAGTATCAGCAACATGACGAAGAGTCTTGAAAATATAGATCAACCTGCGCAATCGTGTGGTGAGTGCATCAATATGTGTACTAAAAGACAAACAGTCATCAATGTGAACACCCAGATACTTAACGCAACAGATGCGGGAAAGACTGGGGCAACTACAGTACGTTCGATTATGCAAGGAGCATGAGTGAATTTTTAAAGAATAGGAAGAAGGAGATGGCTTTCCAGCGGCAGACAAAGAGAAGGTCAAGTATTTCGTTTTTTCAACGTTCAGTGTTAGCAGGTTCTGAGATAGCCAGTTAGTGACTAAATCGAGTCCAGACTGGGCACATTGGAATGCCTGCTCCCAGGTTTTTCCGTGAAATAGATATATATTTTTTTATTTGTTATAAACTTGTGCTTGACTGCGATCCCACCTGATGGTGAGTAGTGATGCAATCGTTGATGGTGAGGCGCACTAGTCTATTAAGAGCCTATTCACTAGAGTGAATAGACTCTTAATAGACTAGTCCGATTATAATTTGAGTGTGAGAGGTGTCTTCAAGGCCCTAGCCTTGAAGACACCCAAATTTTAATCGAACGGAAAGACCGCAGCCGGCATACCTTGTTTTTCTGATATTATTCGTCATGACTTTGCTCTTTCTGGTTACACTTGTTCAACTTCCCGAATACATAAGCTAAATCGGCCGAAACAGTTAAGGCGACACCATACACCAGCGACCTAGAGGGCTAGAGCGAACAACATAGGAGCTAGCCCCGCTCCCCGCGCATCAAGATTCTTCGAATTATATAATGTCCTTCATTTATTAAACACAAATTAATAAAAACCGAAATTATATTAAAAGATTGGTAATTAATTTACCCTTTGCTCGTAGTTAGTAAAAGTTTCATAAAAATACACAAAATGGTTTTTGCCTGATTTTCACTTTTGTCTCTGTTAGACATAACTTTGGAAATAAATCACAACAAGTTCTATGAAAAGAAATGTAAATATTCTTATATCAAATTATCAGGCAAATAGTCTAGTTAAACTTATATTTTTTTCAAAACATACGGACTAGCAGTTTAGTCTTTTAATATTGTGAATGTGAGAACATTATAGACGCAAATCTTAGATTACTTCCTACCATTTTTACGGTACGAGTTCAATATTGACTGGTCTGCACTGTCTTTACATAATCTATGTGTTAATACTGTAATATAGAAATATCAAATATTGTAACAAACCATTTTTTTTAAAGAGTAACCATGGAGTTTCTTGCCGGTTCTTCTCCAAAGGAAATGACCAATTTGGAACCGTGCACGAGCTTCTGACGTTTTATAAGTGCCCATGTAGGCCTATGTGAAATAAAATGATTCTGGCTTTGACTTTAAAAAAAACCGCATCAAAATCCGTTGCGCACTTTTAAAGATCTAAGCATACATAGGGACAGCGGTAAGCGACTTTGTTTTATACTAAGTAATGGTTATTACGCCAATAGTCTAGTTTAACATATCTATATATATTTTTTTTCAAAACATACGGACTACCGTTTAGACGTGATATTCGATTTAAAATTATCGAAAATCATAGAGAATGTCTGAGGCATTAAGTCCGCCTGTGTACCTTTGTGTTGCACGAAGTTCTTATAAATAAATCGTATATATCTACCCCTTAACTCCTCGAGTATATTAGCAAAATCAGCAGCAGTTAAAACATGAACGCAATTATAATTATCCGCAATTGAAGTAAGACAGACAGCAATTACAATTTGTCGTATCGCGGGGCTCGACGGAGGTCGTGTTATCATGAGCTTATCAATTCAACGCTGTGTAATCTGTTGACGGACAAACTATGACAAACTTCTTAGAAATATTATATTTTTTAGTCAGTAGCTTCCGACTACGTTTTAATACGTATCTTCTAACAAAATCAGCATTCCCTTACAGCCTTGAACACAGCGATGGCCGCAGCGACGAATACCAAATTGGTATACAGGATTTTTTTATGGTAGATAAAAATCGTCCAACGACGAATCTCGCCCTTGGGCGGAGCAGGAAACAGTGTCAGACTCTTACTGACTAAACAACCTACCCCATTCCTAGGTCGCCATATATACCAGGGCCAGAGCCTTCCTTTCAGACGCGAACCCTTGGCCCCAGTTGGCTTCGACTCTTTTACCCACAGGGTCCCTAAGGTTTGCTGACAACAGTGACAACTTCTTGAGGCGCGCAGGAACAGTGCGCGCCGTCGACGACTGGGCTTGGTCCGGACGTTTACCAGACGATTGGACGGTGAGCTACCCATTGCTCGCCATCCACAAGCCCGCGCCTACGGTGGCCGGAAATCGAGATCGGAATCTCGGCGGCGTCCCTACGTGGTATGTAGGATTAACAATCTAATATCCTATACATAGGATTGTTAATCTAATGTACCTATTTCGTTGGATTTCGTCGTAGTTTTGTCCGGGCCACACTAAAGATACACGCCGAGAATTATCACGACCAATATTTTTTTTATTCCACAACTATCACACAACGTCGTCTAGTCCCAAGCTAAGCAGAACTTGTGTAATGGGTACTAAGATAACTGATAAACATACTTATATATTCCTAACTACATACATATCATAGATAAATTACATCCAGACACAGAAAAAATGATTGAGCTCATCACACAAACATTTGTCCTGGGTGGGAATCGACGATCTCCGGCATGGCAGTCAGGGCTAATGACCACTAAACCAACAGGCCAGTCAATCAAAAACTGTTTTTCTTTCTTTGAATCGACGACCTCCGGCATAGCAGTCAGGGCTAATGACCACTAAACCAACAGGCCAGTCAATCAAAAACTGTTTTTCTTTCTTTCTTTCTATCTTTCATTCATTCTTTCTTTCTTTCTTTCTTTCTTTCTTTCTTTCTTTCTTTCTTTCTATCTTTCTTTCTTTCTTTATCTCTCTTTCTTTCTTTCTTTAAATTTCTATCATCTGGTCACGTCAGAAACAACGGCATCATCTTTAGAGTAACGACCTTAACACGTGCCATGTTGCCAATTGGTACAACTGGACAGATAGAGTAGGACTATCTTATCTACACTGGGTCGCAAAAAATAAAGAGTCACGTGGAAATACTTCGATATCTCGTAGAGTTGAGTTCATAGATCGCTCGTCTAAATAATCTGTTTAAAATAACTGGCCTGTCGGTCTAGTGGTTAGTGGCTCTGACTGGTATACCGGAGGTCGTGGGTTCGATTCCCACCCAGGACAAATATTTGTGTGATGAGCTCGATCATTTGTTCTGTGTCTGAATGTAATTTATCTATAACTAGCGACTATATTATGTATGTATTAGGGACAGCGGGAAGCGACTTTGTTTTATACTATGTAACTAGCGACCCGCCCCAGCTTCGCACGGGTACTGATATTGAATATATTATGCATGTATTATACATATAAACCTTCCTCTTGAATCACTTTATCTATTAAAAAAACCGCATCAATATCTGTTGCGTACTTTTAAAGATCTAAGCATACATAGTGACAGGAAGCGACTTTGTTTTGTACTATGTGATATGTATATATTTAGAAATATGTAAGTACGTTTATCAGTTGTCTAGTATCCATAACACAAGCTCTGCTTAGCTTGGGACTCCACCCAAAGGCGGGAGTTTTCATTGGACGAAAAATAGCCTTGGTTAGTACAAATGTTACACAACAAGAACACATGTTTTCATTCGTAGTTAAATGCCTACGACAAAAAAATATGTGCTAAGTAATCAAACTTTTAACATTATCCAAATGTAGGGGCGTAGCTACCAGTGTATTAGCCGCATTAATTTTATGGGGCCCCAGGCTACAACGGCGCCAATGTGTGCATCACTGGCGAAGAGTCCATATAACACGATTCCCATCGCCTTCCCTTATAAAAATGTAATCTAAAGTTCAACGACCTTGTTAGTTTGTTCTATTGCTCATTGTACTTAAAATTTTTAAATGCCTACAACTTTAAAATAAGAATGTCAAAATCTCAAGCCGAAAAATACCGATTTCCCTGATCAAACATCAAAATCCCATACTAGACAACTAATCTCATTTTTTTCCTTTCCCAATTTTCCTTTGTAAGATATCGTTTCGCAAGTTATAGATTCTTACGTTTTGTTATAAAAAAAAAATTATAAAATTTTGTCAGTAAGCACGAATAGTGCAACGACATAATCAATACTAACTATACTAGCCATAAGTAATACTTACAAAATACGTGGAAAAATTAAATATAAACTAAACAATAAATATTTTTATAACTGTGGGACAGTATAGGCTAGATAAAGAAACCTAACTTTGTAGGTACCTACATATAATACAAAACATAAAAATACACTAGTCAAAATACTCCTCCACATTGCTGTCATCCGGAAATGTGCCCAGAAAACAGGCATCATAATTATATTTATTTTACTTTTATCACGCTCTAGTACTATAATACTCTCCAGCGTTTGATAGTCTAGTCTGCACGTGTTATTGTCAAAATTGTGGTATCTCTTCCACAAAGGTCATTCATTAAGAGTTGAAGTTGAAGTTGACAGGTATCATTGCCATGTAGAATGGCAAAGCTTAGAAAAAACCCGTTCTAGCATTACCTACGCCACTGTCCATATGTCAAGCTTCTTATTCTGGTTGACCCTGTAAACGATTTTTTCTTTACACAACAATTAACTGCTCAATTCATCATAATTTGTTGCGTAAATGAAATTTTATGAAGCAATTGAACTACATAAAAAGACACAAGTCTTTTTTATATAGTTCAATTGTTTACACCATCTAAATTTAAAAGATAAAAAGTGTCGACATTGGCTACTTAAGGTGGGCCTTCCCGACTCGCCTATCGTTTACGTCGAATATGGTTTAAAAGCTTGTTGCTTCATTTAAAGCAGTCCAATGTGATGTTTGATGTAAAAGTAATGCCCAAAAAGAGAGATAACACCTGAAAACTCTGCATCCAAATAATGATCACATCATAAAATGTTATTACACATCTTTCTTCAGATATAACATGTAACACGTGAGACCGGTTGACGGTTGTATGAAAATATACGTCGGGTTGGCCGCTCTTAACATAGGTTCTCATTTGTCCTCGACACTCCGTGTTTCACCTGCGGTTCCGGTTTCGGCTTCGTTTCTGACAAAACCACCTCCGTAACATCCCTAATCAGGATATTTGGATATTATCTCTCTTTACTCGCTTCGTTGTAGGGACAGGGCAGCCGGGCTCCGTGCACTTTTTGCTCGTCGGTAGTGCGTGAAAAAAGGAAAAAACACAAGACTCTAGTTCGTTTTTTAATTCTAGACTACGATTTGACAACTCAGAATGTCACACTCAAGAAATATGTTCCCAATTTTCTGGAGTTTGACGTGTTAAATTGTCAAACCGTAGTCTAGAATTAAAAAACAAAGTAGATCTGTCACGTATCATCACAGATATTACATAACCCTCTAGAACGATCTGTAATAGCTCTGTAATTATTCCAAGCTTGTCTAAAATCGTACCGTCACGTCCGCCAATTAAAATTTTCCATCATTTTAAATTGGTTACTATGCCTACTGTGTTTAGAAATACTAGATCATACTTGTTTTCTTCGATGGCATATGCCGAATATGCAAATGGATAGAATGAAAAATATGGTTCAAAAATCAAAATGGTTTTTATTTCACATAGGCCTACATGGGCACTTATAAAACGTCAGAAGCTAGTGCACGGTTCCAAATTGGTCGTTTCTATGGAGAAGAACCGGCAAGAAACTCCATGGTTACTCTTTTAAAAAAAATGGTTCCTTACAATATTTCGTTATTACAGTATTTATAACATTATGTAAGAACAGTGAACAGTCAAACAGTTGCTTTTTTATTCGTTCAATTCTGAAAAAAATAAATAAAAGAAATAGTAAAATATTTTACAATTTACACACAACTACCGGGTAAAATGGGATGAATAGAAACAAAAATTTTATTAGGATTATTACTTTGTATATTTCGTCTGCTAAGTCAGTTTACTGACTAAAACTGACTTTTAGAAAGAAAGAAAGAAAGATAAATTATACAAACATGCGTTTACATAAACTGAGTAATCAGACATCATCATCGTCATCATCAGCCTTTTAATGTTCCCACTGCAGGGACACAGGCCTCCTCTCTCTAGGAGAGGGAATGGGCCATAATCCACCACGCGGGCCCAGTGCGGATTGGTGGATGTCACATGTCTTTAAATTTTTGGATCTAGGACATGCCGGTTTCCTCACGATGTTTTCCTTCACCGTTTTGAGAGCAGTGGTGATAAAATAAATTACACAAAGTAATGCGTCTGGCTGGGTTTGAACCCGCGACCTACAACTCGTAAGTCGGGGCGTTTACCACTCGGCCACCACTGCTCTCTAATCAGACATGCAAGGTATTAAATACTATGTTGTGAGCGTCCATGTTTGCCGATGACGGCGGACAAAGCCGCTAGCAGAACCTAGTTTATTTATACACTGTTAAATTTTGGTCGTTTTAATCCCGTGGAAGGTCAATCGGGCACATGAAACACTATAAATAACAGCTGAGCGGGTTCAAACACGTTGGGCAGTTGTCGGTTATTGCGTACTACCTACCTACGGTTATTGGACTTGCTCAGCTGCTCTTTACCTAACGAAATTAATTTCGTATACTTACGCATATTAATTTCAGTTTTAGAAAAATACTACTTTATTCTTTAATTTTATCTTTACAAATCGATTGTGTTTCATGTACCGGAAAAAAAAACAAATCTACTGACCGAAATAACAAGACCTTTAATAACAAGATTTTAAATAACAATAACAAGATTTTAAAGGTGTATATGTCGTTGCCTTGAGAGTAGTGGTGACCGAGTGGTATCGGCCCCGACTTATGAGTTATAGGTCGCGGGTTCATACCCAGCCTGGTGCATTACTTTGTGTAATTTATTTTATCACCACTGCTCTCAAAACGGTGAAGGAAAACATCGTCAGGAAACTATGATTATATGATATGTCCTAGAACTAAAAATTCGAAGACATGTGGGCCCGCGTGGTGGATTGATGGCCTATTCCTTCTCCTAGAGAGGAGGCCTGTGTCCCAGCAGCAAAAACATGAAAAAGGCTGATGATGATGATGATGTCGTTGACTGATCATAGATATTGATCACTTCATGATATGACCAACTAAAATTGACCACTTCTTTGATTTAAAAGAGTGCCCATGGAGTTTCCTTGCACGTTCTTCTCCTTCGTTCGTCTACGCCTTGGAACGTGCAAATTAGCTTCAATTTTGACATTTCAAAAGTGCCTGTAAATGGTCTATCTTATATATAAAAATGAATCGTAAAATGTGTTGGTAAGCGCAAAACTCGTGAACAGTTGAACCGATTTCGCTGATTCTTTTTTTGTTGTGTTTGTTATTGTCAGGAAAAGGCTTTTATGAAAAAAAAAATAGGGTACAGTAGAGTGGAATAACCTGTTGCCGGGAGGCGAAGCCGTGGGCTAAAGCTAGTTTGAAATAAATGATTTTGAGTCTGAGTTTGAGTTCATAAAACGCTAATATTTGACAATATTTAAATAATCGTTTGATCATATCATTGATGAAGAATTTTATGGTATTAAAAGGTCTGAAGAAAGTAGACTAAACGAGGATTTAAATATCTAATTGTTTAGCATGTTAGTGGCAACGGCGGATCCAGGGGGGGGGTCATGGGGGTCATGACCCCCCCCTGGGCTGGTTCCAGGACTTAGGTGGACCACTCAAAATCTAAATCAAAATGTTTTTATTTCATATAGGCCTACATGGGCACTTATAAAACGTCAGAAGCTAGTGCACGATTCCAAATTGGTCATTTCCTATGGAGAAGAACCGGCAAGAAACTCCATGGTTACTCTTTAAAAAAAAATGGTTTCTTTAAAAGAGTAACCATGAAAAGAATAACCACCTTCACTAATTGAACATAATGATTTTATTTATATGTTTGGCATCATACAGATTTTATGTAAGTAACTACATACCTTCAATATTTAATTAATTTAATCTATATACATGGTGTCATTGACATCGTAACACCAACGAATATCATAGATCCAGTACATGATTCTAGTGGGCACGCCATAATCTCGGCGGCAAGTCCCCTCTTTGAGGCGTGGCTGGATAGCTGGATAGACCTCACGGCGTCCTCACCTTCCGCATGAAGCAGGTTCTCTACGGACATGACAGGTTCGGGAGGTTCCTGCACCGGATTCGTGCGGAAGAGACGCCCGGGTGTCACTGAGTGGCCAGCCAGGAGGACACGGTAGAGCACACGGTCAAAGTATGCCCCGCTAGGAAAGAGCAACGCCATGCCCTCGTGGGGGTGATCGGCGGCGGCGACCGCTCGCGCCGGGCCTTGATTCAGCCCATGATCCAGTAAGGTCACAGTGACGAAGAGTGGCAGGTGGAATGAAGGAGGAGGCCGACCGCATAAGGCAAAGGCAACGGCCAACGGCGCTCTCGCCGTAGCCGTCGCCGCCGCGATCCCGCCGATATCCGGCCACCGTTGACGCTGGCTTATAAACTGGACGTAGCTCGCCGTCCGGTCGTCTGGTAACAGTCCAGACCGAGCCCAAGTCGTCGACGGCGCGCACCGTTCCCCCGCGCCTCAAGGAGTTGTCAGCAAACTGTAGGAGCCCTACAGGGCCGAAGCCTCCGGAGCTTAGGGTCGGTGCGAAAGCGTTAGACCGGGAATAATCCCAGAGCCCCGGTGTAACACCAGGGCCTAGGAATAAGGCAAGGAAGGCACGGGGTAGGTTGTTTAGCCAGTAAGAGTGACACTGCTTTCCGCTCCGCCCAAGAGTGGGATTCGTCATTGGATGATTTTTACCTACCATAAAAAAGTACATGATTCTAAACCCCGCAGTGGTGGAACTTTTTGTCAGTTTTTATTTCTTAATTTTTTTTAATGATTTTCTTACCTTTTGTATAAAAATGTTATTTTAACATGTTTTGCGAAAACAAAAATGAATGCATTACATTCCAAATTAAAAATTTCATTGGGTTTGATAAGAATACGACTACGACTTTATTTGCCTCAATGATATTTTTATAATTTTTTTTTTGTAAAAAAAATATTTTTCTTTTTTTTCTAAAAATATCATTCAGGTTGGTTTGAATAACGATTTTATACAGGTAAAAATTAAAATTTTTTTTTTCAAAAATTTATCAAAACCGACGAAACAATTCACCTCTCTGTTGCCGGGACCGAAGCCGCGGGTAAAAGCTAGTATAATATAATAACTTTGTATGGTATTATTTAAATATATGTATTTTGTTTCTTGGAAACCCTTGTCGTTCCACCTCTTCACTTTTGCGGAGTTTTGCGTTATACCCCTCGACCTACAAGAGCCAGATTTGGGTGAGAGGGAGAGGCAAGCCGGGTATTTGACTTGAATGGACAGTTCACCGCGCCAAGAGGAAGGCGGCTAGGGCGGTGGACTTGGACGTATCCATTAAGGTGGATGAGGTGGTGGCCGCAATCGAGGCGAGTGGGTGCAAGACCGATCAGGTTCAGGCGGGCATCATCTGCGCTGAGACGGTCAGATGCCCCGTTTCGGCAGCCAAGACCATCTCAGAGGAGGGCCGACGTGTTCTTTGCGCTGGGTCTCCATACAAGGGAGCTGCCGCTGGGTGTTACGTGGGGGCCTATTGCGCCTCATTGCGTAAAGTGGATCGCAGTGACCACTGCTATCAGCGTGGTAAGCCCGGTCACATGGGTGCAGAATGCTGTGCTACGTTGTACTGCTACGCATGTGCAACACGGCTGGCAAACAGGCTGACCACCACACTGGGAGCAGGGCCTGCGATCCCTCCGTCAAAGCCAAGGGTAAAGTCCGAAGGCCCACCCTAGCCAAATCAATCGCTCAGGATCTGTTGATAACTGACTGGGTGCAGGTCTTGAGCGGCTTGGTGACAGTAATTTCGTCAGTCGGCGCCGGTACATCGTCCCTCGAGGCCGTCACTAGGGAACGGGGTTGCGCGGTAGCACGGTTCAGAGACATTGCAGTGGTAGCCTAAGCGTCTACCAGTCCCTGAACAGATCTCTCGCTGATCTGTGGGATTTGATTCACTCCCCGTAGTCATTTGCGGGGAACTCAATGCCAAGGATTTGGCTTGGGGTTTCCGATTCAGGAACCAGCGGAGTCGTTGTTGGAAGACTGGGTTTGGGAGACAGACCTGGTCATCCAAATCTGGGGTTCTAACGTACGTGGTGGTATAACGTTCGCCAGCCCCACTTTGTTACTGCGTGTTGTCGACTGACGCGTCATGGAATGGGGGGACGTTCTCGAACCACCGGTAAGTACATTTAGTTTGACATCTCCACCCAGACCTCGCCCGCGCCGGCCCAACAGACCCCATTAAAAACAAGTGATAAAGGGTGGCGAAAATTATCTTTGCCGGGAGCGGCTAAATAGCTAGATTGGACCCAGGACATGCCACTAGCTGTTATGACAAATCATTCACCACGGGTATGGAATATAAATAGGCTGCCTCATTCTGTGCGTGAGTGCTTCTCTGGATGTCTTCAAGAGAAGATGGCATTATATATGTGTATATGTACAAGTTATTATGTGTTAAGTTTTTCAAGTCTACAATAAAGAATACATATTTTTAAGTACAGTACTTACGTACATTAATAAAATACCTACTCTTTATTTGCATCTATTGTTATCAAAATTAAATTATAAGTTCTTGACTTGACCACGACTATGTGACCCCCTCCTGGCGCCAAAGCTGGATCCGCCCTTGGTTAATGGAACGTGTACATCTACATGACTGAAATGTAAAAAAAGATAAAAACAAAATAAATATGTAGCAGAAGATATAGTAATCTAATACGACCTCTCGTCTCACCGTAGGAATAGAACTAAAGAAGACATTGAATTACTCTAAAAAAAACGAATGAACAATTACAACATAGCTTGTTTTTTGTTTACAAACTGCGAACCCTGACACTCGCCAGCGGAGGGCTGAACTTCCGAACAATTATCTTATCTCTACCGGTCTGTCATTCATGGGACGATTACATTGTGCCTGTCTGCTATGAGGAACGGAACCAACCTCTGTATGTATCTCCGTCAGTTGAGTTCGATGAGATCTAGGTTTTTTTGGGGTTGTGTAACTTAGACCTGCAAAACAGAAGAAGATCGGAGGGAACGCGTGGACATTTTGTTTTGCGCAGGAACTAGGTATAGGTTACAGATGTACAGGTTCCTAGGTACAGGTAAAGTAAAAATTTGACTGGCCTGTCAGTCTAGTAGTTAGTGACCCTGACTACTATGCCAGAGGGGTTTGATTCCCACCCAGGACAAATGTTTGTGTGATGAGCACTATTATTTGTTCTGTGTCTGGGTGTAATTTATCTATAATATCTATGTATTTAGCAATATACAAGTATGTTTATCAGTTGTCTAATACCCCTAACACAAGCTCTGCTTACCTTGAGACTAGACGGCGTTGTATGATAGTTGAGGAATAAATCATTACATAGTATAAAACAAAGTCGCTTCCTCCCTTTGTATACTTAAATCTTTAAAACTACGCAACGGATTTTAATGCCGAGAGTGATTTAAGAGGAAGGTTTATAAGTATAATACATGCGTAATATATAAGTATTGCACCCGTGCGAAGCTGGGACGGGTCGCTAGTAATATATAAAAAACTAGCTTTTGTCAGCGGCTTCGCCCGCGTACATAAAATATAGCCTATGTCACTCAGGAGTAAAGCAGCTTTCTATTGTTGTTAATTTTTTACAATCGGCCCAGCAGTTCCAGAGATTACCTCCTACAAACAAAAAAACAAACTTTACCTCTTTATTATATTAGTGAAGAAAATATGTTTGATGAGATTTGGGTTTTTTTTGGGGTTGTGTTTAGACATGCAAAACAGAAGAAGATCAGAGGGAACGCGTGGTGAATTACGGCTCATTAGAATATATTTAATTTGCGCAGAAACTAGGTACAGGTTACAGGTGTACATGTTACTAGGTACAGGTAAAGTAAAAATCATCCAATAACGAATCCCACCCTTGGGCGGAGCGGGAATCAGCATCAGACTCTTACTGACTAAACAAACTACCCCGTACCTTCCTCGCCTTGATCCCAGGGCCCCGGTAATATTGATCCTAGGGCCCCGATAATCTTGATCCTAGGTATAGTCTACACTTAATATAATAAAGAGGTAAAGTTTGTTTTTTTGTTTTTTTATTTTTTTGTTTGTAGGAGGTAATCTCTGGAACTACTGGTCCGATTGGAAAAATTTTAGCAACAATAGAAAGCTGCTTCACTCCTGAGTGACATAGGCTATATTTTATGTACGCGGGCGAAGCCGCTGACAAAAGCTAGTATACTATATTTTTGTATAGTACAGTTATTGTCTTTGGGGATGGGAGTCCATTTGTTTGGTGCGGCACTTTGCGGCACGCTACGGGGTGGTGGCCTCTCAATTTTGAAATTCTGACGAGTATTATCGAAATCGCTGATACGTGCTCTGGAATAAAGCCACTTGCACATGGAGTTGCCAGGAGCCAAACAAATTTAAATATCAAACAAGGGCACGGACGTAATGTCTGTGGATGAAATGTAAGACAGGAGTGCGGTTTTAGTCAGTAGGAGTCTGACACTGCCCAGACTGACTCGTTTGTGAGGCAGCCTGGGCGTCCATGAAAGATTTCCCATTCATGCAGAAAAAAAAAGCATCTTAATTCACGGCACTTATCCAGAGCCGCCATTACTTGCAACGCATTGTTGGTTCCAAATTGCAGTAGGCAACCTATAGTTCCTTAACTATGATATAAGCGCAGATTCGCAGGAAGTGACAATTGCAAGTAGTGCACCGTGTCAGTGCGTCTATTGACTAATTGGTGCGTTGACCCGGTGGCTGAGCTGTTTATATATCACGCCTGCAGCTTACTGAAGGGTAAGTAGAGGCAGAACTCAGAAGAACGCAGAAGAGATCATTGCGCTTCCTCTCGATGTCAAGATGTTGTGGAATTATTTTCTCTACAAATAGCGTCGTCTCAAAACCCCTTTCTTTTACTATATATATAATATGTATTATATATATAGTAAAAGAAAGGGGTTTTGAGACGTACGATATTATACATACAAATCTAATATGTATGTTTATTTTTTTAACCCTGGATTTTATTTAAAAAACAAAAAATGCATCTGCCTTGTGTTCTCTTCACCACCCTTGGTTGACATGTTGAGAATGCCTTAGGCATTAAGTCTACCTGTGTACCTCTGTGTTGCATGAAGTTCTCCATTATCAGCCTTTTAATGTTCCCACTGCTTGGACACAGGCCTCCTATCTAGAAGAGGTAATGGGCCATAATCCACCACGCGGGCCCATTGCTGGTTGGTGGATGTCACATGTCTTCGAATTTTTGATTAAATAAATAACACAAAGTAATGCGCCTGGCTGGGTTTGAACCCGCGACCTACAACTTAAGTCAGTAAGTCGGGGCCGATACCACTCGGCCACCATTGCTCCGTGTGGAACACTACGCGCTGTCGATAATATGCCTAGAAATTGGAATATTTAAATTATGTTAATTTAAATCAAAATTAGCATAGAGTACCTAATGAACTGTTTTGACATTTATATTAATTAATACAAATGTTATTAGTTTTAAGATACTATTACAATTATTTTTTATCATTATTTTTTCCTGGAAAAATTAACATATTAATTAACTAGCGACCCGCCCCAGCTTCGCATGGGTGCAATGGTGATAATAAATATATTATACCTATAAACCTTCCTCTTGAATCACTCTATCTATTAAAAAAAGCCGCATCAAAATCCGTTGCGTACTTTTAAAGATAAAAGCATACATAGGGCATAAGCAACTTTGTTTTATAATATGTAATGAAACAAAGTTGCCTAATCCCTATACAAGGTGTCATTGACATGTTAACGCAAACGAATACCATGGATCCAGTACATGATTCTGGACCCCCCAGTGGTGGAATTTTTCGTCGGTTTTTTTTCAATTTTTTTTAAAAAAAGTTTTGTTTTTTTATTTTTTACCTGTATAAAATCGTTATTCTGACCAATCCCAATGATATTTTTTAGAAAATAAAAGAAAAAAAAATTTTTACAAAAAAAAATTAATAAAAAAAATCTTCGAGGCAAATAAAGTCATTATTCTAATCAAACCAGATGGCATTTTTAATTTGGAATGTAATGCACTCATTTTTTTCGCAAAAAATGTTAAATTGACTTTTTTATACAGTTTAATTAAAAAAACGTTAAAAATTCATTAAAAAAAAATAAGAAAAAACCGACAAAAAATTCCATCACTGGAGGGTCTAGAATCATGTACTGGATCTATGGTATTCGTTTGCGTTAACATGTCAATGACACCCTGTATATGCTTAGATCTATAAAACTGAGCAACGGATTTCGATGCGGTTTTTTTATTAGATAGAGTGATTCAAGAGGAAGGTTTATGTGTATAATACATGCATAATATATTCAATATCAGTACCCGTGGTGCGAAGCTGGGGAGGGTCGCTAGTTTTAGTATAAAAGTTTTGGAATTCTCGACATTTTTCTGTTACTTAATAACTTTTATGATAGTTTTTTTTTATTCATTGATTTTGACTGGCCTGTTGGTCTAGTGGTTAGAGGCCCTGACTGCTATGCTGTATGTCGTGGGTTGGATTCCCACCCAGAACAAATGTTTGTGTGATGATTCGAGCATTTAATCTGTGTCTAGGTGTAGGTAATTTATCTGTTATTATTTTTTTGTTTTATATAAATATTGTACTATCTACTACTATTAAGTACATCCTATATTTTATTATGTGAAATAAAATATTTTGACTTTGACTTTCTAAGTATGTTCATCAGTTGTCTAGTACCCATAACAGAAACTCAGCTTAGCTTGGGACTAGACGACGTTGTGTGACAATTGTGGAATATTTAGTAGGTATAAAAGGTAGGTATAGTTCTGCTGTCTGCCCCTATGTATGCTTAGATCTTTAATTCTAAGCAACGGATTTCAATGCGTTTTTTTATATAGATAGAGTGATTCAAGAGAAAGGTTTGGATGTATAATACATGCATAGATAATATATTTAATATTAACATTGCACCCGTGCGAAGCTGGGGCGGGTCGCTAGTTATATTATAATTCATAATTACAATTGTACTGACACGAAACCTATCCTGAAGTTATTCCTAGCCAAAATCGTTCCTTTTTTAAACTCAAATTTGCCGCCATCTTGCGCGGAGTCAAAACTCGCGAGCGCGGCTCTTAGTGATCGACGCGCACGCTAATTAGAACAGAAAACCATTTTCAAAAAATATACGCGTCTATGGCAAGCTCGTGTGCGTGAAATAAAACCTTTTTTCTTATGAAATTCTAAATAACGCCTTACTACTAGAAGTTCGCTGACTGATCGCTTACTATCAATCTTGCCTGACTTGGGGGATAGTGGTTATCCTTTTTGAGTTCGTGAGAAGAACTGGCCGGCCAGCTCCATCGCGCCCAGTCGAAAGGCTCCGTCGGCGGAATCAAGGAAGAATCAAAGAATCATCTGGACTCCAGGGCCTCACAATAGTGTCAGAATAAATTGTTCATTTTGACAAGTTTGGCGCCATTATGAGTTTCCAATCATCAAACAATAATTTTGTTTTTTTTTTGACTTGTCACCCCGATTGTAATCGAAATTTTTTTGTAATTTTATTTTGTTTTTAATTTGTATCTTAATTTTAAGTCTGATATTAATTTTGTTTTAGAATTTGATTTATTATTTAATTTAAATCCGTTTATTTATATTATAATTTAAATTATTATTATTAATTTTATTTTATTATTATTAATTTTATTTTATTATTATTTATTTTATTTTATTATTATTAATTTTATTTTTTTCATGTAATTATGGTCTTAATCTGGTATTGTTTTAAGTTATAATTTTATCTTTAATGTCCAAGTCTCAATAGTGTCGACTACTTCAGGGGAGGAGCGAGACAACCCCGACACAAGTGTTATTAACCACTTACTGGGGCTGTTTCATTCACATATGTAATGATACACTAAGAGGCTAAATAATTTTTTTTTAACCAGTGACACATTATTCAAAGAATTTTTTTTTAATGGAAATCTCGTACATATGGACAAAAGTCTTCAAAGCCCAAGCGAGCGCCGGCGCTCGCGGCATGATTTCGCGCCATGCGGTTGTCAAATTTTCAAAAATAGAATATACAATATTTGAGAATTTTTTATAGGGTATTTTAATATTTATATATCCAAGAACGTAAATAAAAAGTTTTATAGATAAATAAATTTAAATTTGGAAAATTAGCAACTTTCCGTTAATACCCGCGAACGCAGGCGTTCGCGTTTGACATATGCGGTAAATTACTAAAATTGTGACAGTTCCTTTAATCAGTGACTTACAAGTACGATTAGAATGTTATTGTGCAGTTATTGTTTTTAATTCGTTACAAAACAGCTCGTACGCGTGCCAATGGGCTAAAGGCAGAGGACGCGAAAGACCGAGCGAAGTGGAAGCGACTGTGTAGGAAAGCGGACCCCGGGCACCGAGGTGACAGCCAAGGTGTGCAACCGGGACAGTCGCTAAGATGATGATGATGATGATGACAAAACAGCTCGTACCAAAATTCTGTTCCAAGACCGCTGAAAGCGGGCATTCGTGTTTGACATATGCGGTAAATTACTAAAATTGTGACAGTTCCTTTAATCAGTGACTCACAAGTACGATTAGAATGTTATTGTGCAGTTATTGTTTTTAATTCGTTACAAAACAGCTCGTACCAAAATTCTGTTCCGACGCCCAATGATCAGCCATTATGAATTAACAGATTACGAACTTTTAGCAAAATGACAATGGAATCCTGTTGGAATGTCAATATTTTGAAAATAGCAAACTTGGGCCCCTGGCCCTCGCGCCCATTCGAAAGGTCTCCGTCGCTGGAATCTCCCGTCAACTCTTAACCAACATCTAGGTGAGTGGAATCGCTTTTTCTATCTTTGAGGGTCATATGGTTTCGTCTAAAGCCTGCTCTACAGTAGTCGCGAAGTTGACTCGTCGCCATATATACCAGGGCCAGAGCCTTCCTTACAGATGCGAGCCCTTAGCCCCAGTTGGCTTCAACTCCTTGAAGTGCGCGGGAACAGTGTGCACCGTCGACGACTAGGCTTGGTCCGGACGATTACCAAACGTCCGCACGGTGAGCTACCCACTGCCCGCTGTCCGCAAGCCCGCGCCTACAGTGGTCGCGGTTTATAACTTTGGACTGGCCTGTCAGTCTAGTAGTTAGAGAACCTGACTGCTATGCCGAAGGTCGTGGGTTCGATTCCCACCCAGGACAAATGTTTGTGTGATGAGCACGATCATTTGTTCTGTGTCTGGGTGTCATTTATCTATAATATGTATGTATTTAGAAATATATAAGTATGTTTATCAGTTGTCTAATACCCGTAACACAAGCTCTGCTTAGCTTGGGACTAGATGGCGTTGTGTGATAGTTTAAAAAAAAAAAAAAGAAAAAAAAAAAACAGCAGATCCCCTTAAAGAGTAATTTTATATTTAATGCCTCATTTACATTCAACTGTAGGGAGGAGGGAAGTGGGCAGAGAAGTGGGCAGGACGAGTATGTAAACGTATACTTCTCCTGCCACTGCTTAATGCCACTCGCGCTGCCCAGGGTTTCTCAAAAGAGCGGTTTTTATGCGGACTTCAAAGGACCGGCAGCGCAAGCGGCAGTGCGTGTTTACATTCTGTTCCGACGCTCGCCCAGCGTCTGGAGGAGAAATACATTCATTTTTTTTAAGGTCATAGAAAATGCCGTCCGAATGGAGCAATGAGATTACAAAAAATTCTTAGAACTACTGGAAACGGAAAAAGTAATTTGGGATATTTTGCGTATTCGATATCTTTTTAAATATCGACCTCATTACGTATCTCAAAAAGAGACAGCGCGGTCGCTGTAATTATTTCGACGTCTGCCATTACCGAAACTTGAAAGCGAAGTGAGTGGTAGGGCAGTATGTAAACACACACTCCTCTCGATCCTGCTGCAGCAGTATTTAGGGAATTATCGCCGGCAGCGCGAGGGGCAGCGGCAGGGGCTGAATGTAAATGAGGTATAAGACCCCCCGCTCCCAAGCAATGCCATAAAACAAAAACTTTCTGAAACCTATAACTCCTCCCTCAAGGAGTTGTCAGCAAACCGTAGGGACCCTGCAGGAGGGTCGAAGCCAACTGGGGCAAAGGGTTCGTGTCTGGAAGGAAAGCACTGGCCCTGGTATATATGGCAACGTAGGAATAAGGTAGGTGGTTTAGTCAGTAAGAGTCTGACACTGTTTCCCGGTCTGCCCAAGGGCGGGATTAGTCATTGGATGATTTTTGATTCGGTAACGACTAAGTTTAAAAAAAAATGTTTATTATAGATACATATAATAAACATTTTTTGGTATATGTATAACATTATCAACATTTGTTTTTTTTTCGTATGACTAATACCTCTTGCCAAAAAAAAAACGCCAAGAGCGAGTCGGGCTCGCATAAAGAGTTCCGTACCAACCGCAGCAAGAAACTGCAAAAACATCATGTTTGTGGTATGGAAGCTTCCCTTAAATATCTATATTATTTTGATTTAATATTTTTGCTATAGCGGTAAAAAAACAATGCTATAGTGAAAGTGATAATCTAGGTGTATATCAACACTAATATAATAAAGAGGTAAAGTTTGTTTTTTTGTTTGTAGGAGGTAATCTCTGGAACTACTGGTCCGATTGAAAATTTTTTAGCAACAATAGAAAGCTGCTTTACTCCTGAGTGACATAGGCTATATTTTGTGTACGCGGGCGAAGCCGCTGACAAAAGCTAGTATATATATAAAAAGAGAAACTGACTGACTGTCATATCAACGCACCACAGAAACTACTGGGACTAGGACCGTGAAATTTTGCACAAGGCTTGCTTTTACAACGTAGACGAGCACTAAGAAAGAATTTTCTAAAATTCACTCCCAAAAGGGCACGTAAAGCGTGTCCAAAGTTTGTCCAAAAACCTATTTTCATGCGGGCGAAACCGCTGGCAGAAAGCTAGTAATCTATGAAAATTTCAACTGCCTATCTATAATGGTTCCTTGACAGTTGTTTCCTTAAGGTACAACCTGGTACCTTTTTTAAATTGCTATAAACTAATGCTTGACTGCGATCCCACCTGATGGTAAGCAGTGATACAATCTCTGATAGGCGCACTAGTTTATTAAGAGCCTATTCACTCTAGCCTTGAAGACACCTAAATTATATTCGGACAGAAAGACTACAACTGGCAAACTGTTCTAGTCCCTCGATGTACGTGGTATAAACAACGAGGCAAACCGCTTAGTCTGGACCGTAGATGTCTCAACAACGTAAGGGTGGATATTTACCGATGGTTGTCCGATGGAAAAATTGAGATGGCGGAATCAAATTGTGCAATTCCCGCGCATACTCTCCAAAATGCATCCTGTAGAAAAGCGAAAGGCTGGCTACTCTTCGCCTGTGCTCGAGGCTTTGAAGTTTTTTCCTTTTGAGATACGGGACCCTAAAAAAATAATAAATGGTTCAACTTAATTGCCGCGTGTTTATAAGTTTATCATGGCCAGCACGAGGTCAACACAGTCGCTATACTTTTATTTGAAGTTTATCTCGTTGTCCTAAAAATATGAAATCAATGCGTCACTACGTTTTGTTATTTTCTCAAGCCATTGACTCCGCATTTCTTTTGTTTTTTTTATTAACAGTTTAATAGAACTCTTGCCAGATTGGTCGTGGTTGACAAAGGCTCCCGCGATGCGTCTCTATTTGACACAACCTTTTAGCTCTCGAGTGAACGCCGGCGTTCGCGGGTATTAACGGAAGTTATTTGTCTATAAAACTTTTTATTTACGTTCTTGGATAAATATCAAAATACCTATAAAAATGCTCAAATATTGTACATTCTATTTTTAAAAATTTGACAACGGCGCGTGGCGCGAAATCATGCCGCGAGCGCCGGCGTGAGCTTGGGTGTCGACGTATACCTAACGTTATCTAACCAAATCTTAAAAGTTGTTTCGATTGTATGGTGCATGGGGTGTTTTTTTTTTTTCGGCCAGCCCACTCCCACTTCAGCCTGGCTGTTTTTTCTCTCTCTCTTCTGCTATTTGGGATTTGGAACGCAGCGTGGTGTTTCAAACGCGATCTTTATAGTGGGAAGAAACATGCAATGACGAAAACTGCCCCTGGGTGAACCGGGAAACCAGAAAAAGTGTCAGATTCTTACTAACTAAACACCTCACCCCGTCCCTTCTTCGCCCTTCGTTCTGGGACTAAGCCTTCCTTTCAGAAAGAGACCCGGGGCCCCAATAGGCTTCGACTCTTTTGCAGAGTCCCTACGGTATAGTGCAAGAAAATGGAATGAAGACATTAATTATAATGTACAAATTTTTGATCATACTACGCGCAGTCCCCACATCTAAACATAAGATACTGTTTTATCCCGGTTGTACATTCCCTTACGATATTTCTCTACTTTAACCAGTGGCGGTCCCTTCATACAAGCCCAAAAGCCCGGCTTGCCTTACTAAAATGCCCAATAAGAATCAATATCAAACCCTAACTATTTAAAAGTTCGCGCGCTTAATTCTTATCAAAATAACACAAAGTATCTATTCGTACTTAGGCCCGCCCGCTGCATTACACATCGCGATTGTTCGCGCGCTTCGCATACATATAGCTATCTCGCTTACACTTACCGGCTTTTACCGGGCTTTCAATGTCTCTTTCGCACTCATAGCGATGTGAAGTATAAGTACTTAGGACGTTTTCCGTCTACAAATCGATCATATAGATATTATAATAGAAGATTTAAGCCGGGCTTACGCATGAAGTTGTACGCGGATGCGTGACCTTGTCAGCTTGCCACATCTATAATGTTGCCGTTTTAGCAACGTTGTGAGATCTTGGAGACTTTTAATGAGTTTGGAGACTTTTTTTAAGATTTAGCAACAGTAAAAACTAGCGGCTTTTAAAAATAACGAAATTAAATATTCAAGCGTTAACTTAAAAATAAAAAAAATGTGACATCTAGCTAGATTTTTCATATACCTGGCGACTTTTTTTGCATAAATGACAACACTGGAACTTTGCCTAAATAGTTTTTGACACTCGAGTGCAACTAACTTCAGTTTTATTTGCTTTAGTTGGAAAAGTTTTGTTGTGTGTTTTCTTAGATTTTCCCAGTGTTATATGTAACTGTTTTGGTGACTTACCTACAACAATGGAGGTAATTGTACCTTGTGAGAATTTAAAATGCGTTCGAGTTTTGATTGGCGAAGATAAGGTAAAATCTTTAAACTTTGCTCAGAAAAAACAGTTAATTTCTTCATTAAAACCGATGCCTAATCTTTGTATTTCTCAGTCTAGTAAATCGCATAAACGAAAATTTAATAGATCAGTGTATATATAAATTACTCACATTTTCCTACAGAGGGATTAGATTCATTATTTGACATTTATGCAAACTATTTCGACAAAAACAATAAACAGTTAATTGATTTGCCTGTATTCTATAATAGTCCTGATCTAAAAGATCGTAATGTTTTGGAATTAATTGATTTCATTCATGAGAATAACCTCAAAGATGCCTTTCCCGAATTGTTAAAATTAGTGTATCTTGTTTTAACTATTCCGGCTGTAATGTAATTTAATCATTTCAGAAAGATAGACAATTCCAATTAGAATATAAATAATTAATTTAAATTCCTTTTTATATTCTATCTAGGTATTTTTTTACTTTTGTTTTGGAACTTTGTTTTGTTTTTTTTTTGTCTGTAACCTGTTAGTCCTGTTAGGAAGCAATCAACTACTTACCATAACTTTGTTTCCTCAAGCAATGAGCCAAACCAAATAGCTTTTTTCAAAGCCACCGGAGGTATGCAATTGCTGATATATTATGTTTATTATATTCAATCTAGTACTAGCATGCCTTCAGTGAGTGAAATTGAATAAAAAATAGGAAAGAAGATGGATGAATTCACTTTTAATTTATTTTGTATCTAACCAGTAGTTTATGAGAAAATTGCCATGATCCATATGTAGGTACTTACATACTCAGTCCAAAACTGAACTTTCTTTTTTTGAAATTGGTTAAAATTTTTGGACTTGCCCTATATTGAAACCCTAGGCACGCCACTGACTTTAACGTGGACGAAACCGCTGAACAGAACCTAGTAAACAATAAAATCTATTTATAAATATAAAACTCTAAAACCACGCACAGTTATGTCACATCAATCACAAGAAAATAAACATATCAGAGGGATTTTCCTCATTAAGCTATGTACTTAGTCTATGCAGAGGCGTAGCGCGAGCTAATTTAGATGTGGGCGAAAGACCAACGGCAACGGCCATTACTGGAGAAGTGATGCCTTCTGGGGCCAAGGATTGATGCGAAAGCGGAACACCGGGGCCCCGGAACTAAGGCAGGAAGGTACGGTGGGTCGTTTAGTCAGTAAGTCTAAAAAAAAACTGGAGAAGTGATGGCCGAGTGGTAACAGCCCTGACTTACGAGTTGTAAGTAGTGGGATAGAACCCATAGCGACCCTACAGAAGGGTCGAAGAAAATTAGGGCCAAGGGTTCCCATCTGAAAGGAGGGCACTGGCCCTAGTATGTATAGCAATGTAAGAACGGGGTAGATTGTTTAGTCAGTAAGAGTCTGACACTGTTTCCTTCTCTCTCTGTTTCTTCATCTTAATTGGATAATGGCCCATTTAATCTCCTAGAAAAGAGGCCTAAATCCCAGCAGTGGGAACATTATAATACTGATTCTATGCTTAATTTAATCACGGCATATCATATGAGCAGAAATTAGTTTGTGACCATGAGAGTTTGTTCCCGTGAAACTCTTGCCCCCCCAACCCCCCCACCCCACGCAAACACCGGCGTTCGCACACCTACTGACCTACTGTATTTCTATTATGTCTCTAATTACGGTACTCGAAAGGTTCGGCAGGTTTGACTCGGTAGGTTTATTGAATTACATTAAAACTCTTTAAACGTGTGTAAAGAAAGCAGTGGTGACCGAGTGACAACGGCTCCGACTTATAAATTTGACATTTCCATTAATGTTTTATTATTGTGTTAAATGAAAAAATATATCTTGCAATAATTTCAATTTAATTTAATATAAATTTATTGTTTATCCAGATGTAATTATTGTATGCCCTACGGGCGGGACATAGCTAATCTAAATTATTATATATTTAAGAACTGTACTGTACATACCTATGATCCACAATAAAATTTGATTGATTGATTGATTGAATTATTTCTACAAGCCCAGTTCAAAAACAGTCAGGCGCATTACTTTGTGTAGTACATTTCATCACCACTGCGCTTAAAACGTTGAAGGAAAACATTATAAGGAAACCGGCATGTCATAGAATAAAAAAATTAGAAGACATGTGACAATGATTTCTCTGGACTGTACCCGCGTGGTGGTATACGGCCCATTCCCTCTTTAAGAGAAGAGTACAGAGTCTCAGCAGTGAGGACATTAATTGTTGTTGATTAATTTGTATTCATCATCAGCCTTTTAATGTTCCCACTGCATGGACACAGGCCTCCTCTCTCTAGGAGAGGGAATGGGCCATAATCCACCACGCTGGCCCAGTGCGGATTGGTGGATGTCACATGTCTTAGAATTTTTGGTTCTAGGACATGCCGGTTTCCTCACGATGTTTTCCTTCACCGTTTTGAGAGCAGTGGTGATGAAATAAATTACACAAAGTAATGCGCCTGGCTGGGTTTGAACCCGCGACCTACGACTCGTAAGTCGGGGCCGTTACCACTCGGCCACCATTGCTCAATAATTTGTATTATATGATATGAGTATGAAAGCACAAGAGTGAGGCCTTTTTCTTTAGAAAACGAGACAGCAACTGTCACAAGCTTGTGTTCGAAAACATCATTACTTATCTAACGTGTTTAGTGGTCGAATGGCCTATCAATTATAAAAAAAACCTTGTTCCTAAAGAGCCTACACCTGCACGAGGCCTCTTTAGTTGCGAATCCGTGGGTGATGGGCCGCTTCGCCTACGCCTAGCTACGCTACTGAACCTTTGGCTCATTATTGGCACGGATATAACTAACATGAAAAAATCTAATAATAGATAATACGGCAATAAACTTGTCCCTTACCCAAAGATATTTTTTTGTAGGTGAAAAATCATTCTATGACTTCTCCCGGTCAGGATGAAGCGGGAGAGCGTGTCAGACTCCTCATCATCATCATCATCAGCCGAAGGACGTCCACTGTTAGACAGAAAGTAATGCGCTTGGCTGGGTTTGAACCCGCGACCTACGACTAGTAAGTCGGGGCCACCACTGCTCTCTTTACATGCATAAATGAAATTCAATACATAACTTAAATTATAAAAACCTCTACGATTCGGACTAAGCGTTTCGCTTCGTCGTTTATTCCGCACATATCGAAGGACTGGAACAATTTGCCTGCTGCGGTCTTCCCATCTGATTATAATTTGGCCGTCTTCAAGGCTCTTAATAAACTAGTACGCCTCACAATCACCGATTGCATCACTGCTTACCATCAGCTGGGATCGCAGTAGAGCACTAGTTTATATCAAAATAATAAAAAAAAAACAAATGTCGATGCGTTGCATCACTGCTTACCATCAGGTGAGATCACAGTCAAACATTAGTTTACATTAAAAAAAAATCTAATGTCAAAACGGTACTTTTATTATTTGACAACTAAAAGTAATGCGTGTTTATAAAATAATCACAAATATCAATAATAATGACAATCTTCCTCAAATTCAAATAGACAAAAACTTCCATTAAAAAATCTCAACGAAAAACCAAACCATTCAACACGAGATAACCTATTGGAATCATTACGAAAAAAATATATATACAATACGATAACCCATACATGACCTAAGTATCACTCAGTATTGTGTCAACAAGCGTCGCAACAACACGCGCGCTCCGTTTCAAACCGTTATTAAAAAAAAAACTATGTTCTAAAAAACCGTTTTTAAAAAATAACGCCGCGAAAATGAGTTCCCCGTACTATGAAAAGCCGGTTCCTTCGTCGCCGATGCTTGAAGAGAACGGTGAACCGAAAATGGTGGTTATAACTCCTCGAAATGGGGCAAAGCTGTTGATTCGTGAGGACACTATCCTGGCCAACTTGCATGGTTGTGCAGGGTGTGGAAGGGCTACTTTCGCTTGTGGAGGGGTGAAAAACCAGTGGTCTGTGTTGTGTTGGGGTAAACAGCCGGAGAAGAAGTATTATTGTTGTGAGTAGCCGTTTTATTATAAGTAACCGTTTTTCTATGCCGTTTTTCTTTGTGTACCGTTTTTTCCTCTTTACATACAGTGTTTTAATGTAAACTTAAATAAAAGTAACCTCCACGGTTCGGACTAAGCGTTTCGCTTCGACGTTTATTCCATCCGCGCACATGGAAGGACTGGAACGATTTTTCAAACTATACCGTTTTCTTTGTGTACCGTTTTGCATCATCTTTACATAGTATAAAACTAAGTTGCTTACCGCTGTCCCTATGTATGCTTAGATCTTTAAAAGTACGCAACGGATTTTGATGCAGTTTTTTTTAATAGATAGCGATTCAAGAGGAAGGTTTATGTGTATAATACATGCATAATATATTCAATATCTGTACACGTGCGAAGCAGGAGCGGGTCGCTAGTTACCGTATAAAAATGTTTTTAAGTTTGTTGCGTTAAAACTGCAAGTTCTGTTGAAAACCAGAGTCAGTCACTAGCTGTTTAGCATTTATGCTAAATTGAACCTATTTTGGTGCAGCTGTGAGGCACACCATTTTATTTTTTGTTTTGTTTATTAACTACTTTCTTTCTGCCCTTCTTTGTTTCTCTTTCTATCTTTATATCTCTCTTTCTTTCTCGGCAAATGAAGCAACGGGGGTCTTTTAACCCCCCTTTTCTATTCCGTTAAAGGTTTATTTGAAATAAATGATTTGAATTTGAAAAAAAAAATTGAAATTTGAATTTGAATTTGTTAGGGGGTGAATTTTGGGAAATCCTTTTTTAGTGCTCGCTTACACCATAAAAGGAAGCCTTGTGCAAAATTTCACGCTTCCCAGTAGTTTTGGCTGTGCCTTGATATGTCAGTCATCATCATCATCATCATCAGCCTTTTAATGTTCCCACTGCAGGGACACAGGCCTCCTCTCTCTAGGAGAGGGAATCGGCCATAATCCACCACGCGGGCCCAATGCGGATTGGTGGATGTCACATGTCTTCGAATTTTTGGTTCCAGGACATGCCGGTTTCCTCACGATGTTTTCCTTCACCGTTTTGAGATATGTCAGTCAGTTTCTCCTTTTATATATATCATCATCAGGGACACAGGCCTCCTCTCCAGGAGAGGGAATGGGCCATAATCCAACACACGGGCCCGGTGCGGATTGGTGCATGTCTTCGAATTTTTGAAAAAAAAAAACATTAATAAAAAAATCATCGAGACAAATAAAGTCATTATTGAAAAATGTTAAAATGACGTTTTATACAATTTAATTTAAAAAACGTAAAAATTTCATTAAAAAAAAATAAGAAAAAACCGACAAAAAATTCCACCACTAGGGGGTCTAGAATCATGTACTGGACCTATGGTATTCGCTTGCGTTAACATGTCAATGACACCCTGTATATAGATTAAAAAAAAGAAGTATTTCAATTCAGGTCAATAATACCCTATGAAATCTTTCGCCCATTCCGTTTTTTATTAGAGAATAAAATAAAAACGGCAGCTGAAGTTTATGGAGTGTCAAAATGGGTATTAAACTTGTTTATGACAGTTTCATAGCTCTTTTGTTCTATTTAGAAATTGGATTGAATTTTAGGCACGGTAATAAATAGGCTTTTAGTTCATTAAGCTACAAGAGGACACCGGTGTCCTCACACCTATTGTCTATTAATTGTGTCTGTAATAACGGTAGTCGAAAGGTTCAACTAGTGCGCCTCGCAATCAACGATTGCATCACTGCTTACCATCAGGTGGGATCGCAGTTAAGCACTAGTTTATATAAATAAAAAAAGTGAAGCCCTGTTTACATTAAACTCAAAACTCAAACTCAAACTCATTTATTTCAAATAGACCATTTACAGGCACTTTTGAAATGTCAAAATTGAAGCTAATTTGCAAAATTATCAAATGATATCTTAAAATCGGATACTGTGACTAGCCTATGGGAGTTTTTTTTTATTGTTATAAACTAGTGCTTGACTGCGATCCCACCTGATGAACATTATTTCACGTTATTGGTGGCACGTTACAATGGCTCGCGAAGAAATATTATACCAACATAATCATATGATATTTTCTATACACTACTTCTTCTTCTTCTTACTAGCTTTTGACCGCGACTTATATGTATGTTTAAATATTATTACCAATTGTCAAAATACTATCTTAGTTTATTTATCTACACTAATATAATAAAGAGGTAAAGTTTGTTTTTTTGTTTGTAGGGGGTAATCTCTGGAACTACTGGTCCGATTAGAAAAATTTTAGCAACAACAGAAAGCTGCTTTACTCCTGAGTGACATAGGCTATATTTTATGTACGCGGGCGAAGCCGCTGACAAAAACTGGTTTATTATAATTAATTAAGCCCCAAGAGTACACTAGTGTCTTTTAATTGTGTCTGTAATCACGGTAGTCGAAATGTAAAATAAAAAGGAAATTGTATTTTAACTTTTTTACATAATAGAAAGACAATTAGGTGTATGAACGCCGGCGTTCGCTCGCGGCAAGATTTTATATCAATTACATTTTGAGTAGTTATTTACGTGTCAATATTATACTTAAGTACATAATGATCTGTGTGTATATAATTTAATAGATAAGTAATGTTTTCTCTGTACTATATTAAAGTCATGTACATAGAGATAATTATAAGTGGAAATAGGAAATGATGTGTGTTAAGTTCGAATTCTATCTCTCAAACGATCATCGTATCTTTGCAATATTAGTGTAATTAAAAAATTCAGTCAACACTGGCTTATTTTCTGGCTTGAAACTATCGCAAATTAAAGTAACAAATTATATTTTACTAGCTTTCTGCCAGCGGCTTCGCCCGCGTGAAAATTTCGCACAAATTTTGGACACGCGTTTTATCCCTATAGAGGGTGAATTTTGGAAAACCCTTTCTTAGTTTTCGCCTACGTCTTAAAAGGAAGCTTTGTGCAAAATTTCACGCTCCTAGTCCCAGTAGTTTCGGCTGTGCGTTGATATGTCAGTCAGTCAGACTCCACGACGGATTTTGATGCGGTTTTCTTTTAATAGATAGATTGATTCAAAAGGAAAGTTTTTATATATAATACAGTATATTTAATATCACCATTGCACCCGTGCGAAGCTGGGACGCGTCGCTAGTTATAGATAAATTATCACCAGGCACAGAACAAATGATCGTGCTCATCACACAAATATTTGTCTTGGATGGGAATTGAACCCACGACCTCCGGTATAGCAGCCAGGGTCACTAACCACTAGACCCACAGGCCAGTCAAATTGTCAAGCACGTGTAAATAACCGAAGATTATTAGCTCTTTACAAACTATTCATCCAATTAAGGCAGTTTACTAACACTTATATTAATATGACACACGAATTTTACAATCCTTAGGCGTCTATCACACTGTAAGTCATTTAGCGTCATTTTTTTCTGACAGACCGACTTCTTGACTTTTTGAAACTGCGTGTAAAGGTTTATTTAAAACTAGATTTCTGCCAGCGGCTTCGCCCGCGTGTAAATCTGTTTCTATACATATATAAACTTTTGACACCCCTCGTGAAGAAATCCTTTCTTAGTGCTCGCTTACGGCATAAAAGAATGCCGTGAACAAAATTTCTTGCTCCTAGTAATTTCGGCTGTACGTTGATATGGCAGTCAGTCAGTTTCTACTTTTATATACTTATATAGAATATAGATAAATGTTTTGAATCTTGAATCTATCACACTGTAAGTTTTGCTAGTCAATATTTCAATTGACGAATAACCTACCGTGTAATGCGATGATAAACACAAATCACAACCTGTCAAAATGGGCTCCCTCCGACACCCATTGCCTTTGCGATGCTTCTAATCAAACAATGGCCCACATATGAGTGCCCAAAATGTACATTTAAAAGCACCTTGGTGGACCTAAAAAACGCCATAATGCCGCTACAAAAGTGGCAACTCTGGCAACCTATTGGGCCCAAAAACTTTAAGGGAAACAAAAACCAAAAATCAGTTCGAGAAGAAGATGGCGAAAACTATCGTTTACCATCATTCAGGATTGATGGAAATGATTGACGCTTTCATGACCGTGTAATGATCGCCTTACAACTCAAGTTACTCGATTTGGAATGGTGTCCGACTCGAGTTGCAACTCGATTCGCTAACGAGTTAATGAGCATCGATTAAATACTCGAATCAATTCAAATCGATACGAGCGGAATTTGATCCGATTTATAAGAGTTTATGTATTGTCTATAATACAAAAATGAATCCCTGAAAGTGTTGCTAAGCATATCTCGAGAACAGCTGAACCGATGTCGCTAATTCTTTTTTGTTGTGTTTGTTATTGTCAGGTGAAGGTTTTTATTTAAAAAAAATAGGGTAGGGTAGGTAAGGTAAGGTAGAGTAGGGTGGAGTAGGGTGGAGTAAAGTGGAGTAGGGTAGAGTAAGGTAGAGTTGGGTGGAACGCAGAAAAAAAAAAGAAAAAAATGTAATTGCATTTGTTATTGCTTGCTTACAACTGATGTTGGCATTTATTTTTTTAAACCCTTTTATTATTTTACGAGTACATCAGCGCAGAGCCTAATTTCAAACACGACAAAATATAACGGCCGTACTGTAATAAATGAATTGCCCCCTTGTAGAATATAGGTTTACAAAAAACTGTTTTGTAATATAAAATTTGCGATTGTAGACTACGGTTACTTTTAAGACAAAAAATTATATAATATATTCCACAACTATCACACAACGCCTTCTAGTCCCAAGCTATGCAGAGCTTGTGTTATGGGTACTAAGACAACTGATAAACATAGTTAGATATTTCTAAATACATACATATTATAAATAAATTACACCCAGACACAGAACAAATGATCATGTTTCATCACACAAACATTTGTCCTGGGTCGAAATCGAACCCACGACCTCCAGCACAGCAGTCAGGGTTACTAACTACCAGACCAACAGGCCAGTCAAATTTCAAGTACATATTTAAGTAAAAAAAAAAGCTAAGTACCTAAAGAATCAGCGATTTTGCTGTTCTCTCGTAAAAAAACTGAGAGTCTCGATAGCACTTATTAAAATTCATTATATGGACGTTTTTTTGTCATAAACAAACGATGCAATGTTGACATAGGATGACAAGTCAAATGAGGAAGTGAGATCACAGATTGTATAGAGCTGTTTAAAAAATATATATATATAAGTATCATCATCATCATCTTCCTGCCCTTGTCCCGTTTTATTTAGGGTCGGCGCAATATGTTTTTTTCTTCCATTCTGTCCTGTCACCCGTCACGCTATCACTAACTCCTCTGTCTTCCATATCACTTCTCACACAATCCATCCATATCTTCTTTGGTCTCCCTCTCCCTTTCCATCCATCCACATTTATACTCATGGCTTTTTTTGTAACATGCGTTTCATCCCTCCTTTTTACATGGCCATACCATAAGTATAAATAAAAATATATAAGTGCATACAAGTAAATGAAAACATAGTGATATTAGTAAATTAATAAAAGCAAATCAGCATTGCCATCCAGCGAGGCGTGGCGCGTGGGTGAATAAAACGGGACACATTTAAAATTAAATTTATTTACCAACTGTGAAAAAGTTAAATCGGAATCTAATTCTTAAATTTTACTCATCTTTGAATTCTTTAATTTTGCCATAATGTCTTCGACGTCAAATCGAAGAAAAATTTTATGTATGATGGACGTCACAACATGACAATCGATCCTAATCTTATTTGAAACGCATTATAATTTCTTTTGTGTCGATAGGTTCGCGCTTGACCGCCATCTCACCCTGTTTCGTTAACTACCGTCATTAGAGACACAATAATAATAATAATATATCCACAACTATCACACAACGCCATCTAGTCCCAAGCTAAGCAGAGCTTGTGTTATGGGTACTAAACAACTGATAAACATACCATATATTTCTAAATACATACATATTATAGATAAATTACACCCAGACACAGAAAAAATGATCGTGCTCATCACACAAACATTTGTCCTGGGTGGGAATCGAACCCACGACCTTCGGCATAGCAGTCAGGTTCACTAACTACTAGACTGACAGGCCAGTCAAACAATAGAAAGACAATAGGTGTGCTAACGCCGGCGTTGGCGTGGGGCTTGAGAGTTTAAAAGTGGTGTACAATGTACAAGTACGGCCGTCAGATCTTCTAACTACGAATTTTAGCGCTTGATAAGTCATAAAACAAATTGGTTTAAACAAATAAATGCAATTTGCAGTTGTTATTGCTGTTACAAACTGTTATTGGCAATTATTTGTTTAAAACCTATATTTTTGTGTAAGTTTTCAAGCGCTAAAATTCGCAGAGCCAACTTCAAACTCGCCAAGATCCGACGGCCGCACTCAAAAAAGTCAAAATCATTTTATTCCAAACTAGCTTTTGTCAGCGGCTTCGCCCGCGTACATAAAATATAGCCTATGTCACTCAGGAGTAAAGTAGCTTTCTATTGTTGCAAAAAATTTTTCCAATCGGACCAGTAGTTCCAGAGATTACCCCCTACAAACAAAAAAACAAAAAAACAAACTTTACCTCTTTATTATATTAGTGTAGATAAATTCAAAAGTGCCTGTAAATAGGCACTTTTGAAACGTCAAGTCTGTCTGTCCTAAAAAAATGACGCTAATTGCACATTCCAAATCGTAGATCACTATGGAGAAGAATGTGCAAGAAACTCCATGGACACTCTTTTTAATTATAACTGTACAATTAAATTTTCTGACTGCAATAATCGTAATCATAACGGTCATTAAGATATACAAACAATAAGGAAATAGGTTAGTGTGGAAGTCGATATATTGTAACAGTGTGCGGCTAGTTATTTGTGTGTGATCTCTAACCCGGGCACGTGGCGAAACGATGTCAACGCACTCACACTACTTTTTATTATTATTCCCTTTAGTATTACTAGTAGATAGATAGATAGATAGACAAATTCTTTATTGCACACCAAAAATAAAAATGACAATAGTAACTTAAAATTAATAGGGTGTCACAATGGGCAGTCACTAAAAGATATTTTTACTATATTTTTTTTTTGTATTATTTATACTTTATTATACACCGCATTAGAGCGATGTGAGAGTGATGCCGAATGGTAACGGCCCCGACTTACATGTTGTAGCTCACGGGTTCAAACCCAGCCAGGCGCATTACTTTGTGTAATTTATTTCATCACCACTGCTCTCAAAACGGTGAAGGAAAACATCGTGAAAAACATGTCCTAGAACCAATTTGAAGACATGTGACATCCCGCACTGGGCCCGCGTGGTGGATTACGGCCTATTCCCTCTCTTAGAGAGGAGGCCTGTGTCCCTGCAGTGGGAACATTAAAAAGGCTGATGATGATGATGATGATGATGATACACCGCATTTAATAAAAATATACATAGGACAAACTTTTTAAAAATAAGGGTACAATGGGCGGTCTTATCGCACAAGGCAATCTCTTACGGACAACCTTTGGATGGACTGCGCGAAAGGAGATAGATTTAGGATTGTCAGTGTCCCTTTATTTAATACATACACATTACAAGCATAGATATATTTACAAGTTACATTTTTATTTATTTTTTGACAAAATCATCATCATCATCATTTCAGCCGAAAGACGGCTTAAAGTCACCCAAAGGCCAATGGAAAGGGCTATGTACGGAGTTTCCTTGCGTGATCAGAAATGAAGATATCCGCAAGAGAACCAATGTTGCCGACATAGCCCAAAGAATCGCCAAACTTAAGTGGCAATGGGCAGGGCACATTGCACGCAGAACAGATAGCCGTTGGTGTCGAGAGGTTCTCGAGTGGCGACTGCGTACCGGAAGAGGCAGTGTTGGAAGGCCTACAACAAGGAGAACCGATGACCTAGGAATTTTAAAAAAATGGGTTGGTCTATGTCCAACAGTGGAACAGGACAGGCTAGATATAATAAACTAGCCCGCGACTTCGTCCGCGGAAAATTTCTTGTAGTGATAGCTCGGTTAAAATCCATGTTATATAAATAATTTATAGCCTATGTCACTCAGGAGTAAAGCAGCTTTCTATTGTTGCTAAAATTTTTCCAATCAAACCATTAGTTCCAGAGATTACCTCCTACAAACAAAAAAACAAACTTTACCTCTATATTATACTAGCTTTTTCCAGCGGCTTCGCCCGCGTACATAAAATATAACCTATGTCACTCAGGAGTAAAGCAGCTTTCTATTGTTGCTAAAATTTTTCCAATCGGACCAGTAGTTCCAGAGATTACCCCCTACAAACAAAAAAACATAAAAACATAAAAACAAAAAAACAAACTTTACCTCTTTATTATATTATATATTAATATAGTGTAGATTAGTGTAGATAAAATAATATAATTTTACTAGCGTCCTATTTTTCTTACTCTGCAAAATAATAAAAATAATAATCTATGGTTGCATAGCAAAACCGGTGTCAAGTTCTAGATCGTAATATAAAACTGTATTGCACATCATAACATACAAATATAGCTGACGTTTCTTCGTCAACATCGCGCATGGTTTAAAAGCTTATTGCTTCATTTAACACAATTTTAAATGATGTTTGATGCAAAAGTAATGCGAAAAAAGAGAGATAACACCTGCAAACTCTGTTGGCATTCGGTAATTCTACGATTTACTCGAATGTTTTACAAAACTTGTTCCTTGTTTAGGAAATACGTGTTTTTATAAAACCCTTAAGGATTTTTGAAAAAAAAAACAGACGCCATTTAGAATCTTGATTGAATTCGCAAGGTTTAGAAGTACTTTCTTATATTTTTAATATATGAGTACATTATGGAGAGTCAAAGTTCACGTAAAATAGCAGATTATCAGAGGTCTTTACTGGATTTTATAGAAACCTAGATAATATCTACAAGATGTCTGTGTATCCAAAATATCTGAAGAAAGATGTGTAATAACATATAACATCATAATCACTTAAGAGCGGTTGTATGAAAATGAGTGTGGTACCTCGGGTTGGCTGCTCTTAAGACTCAACTTCTATGTGACAAAACCCTATGTCAATAAATAATTTTATTACTATTTATTCCCAAGAATACCTTCTGGTAAAGTTTTCGCTTTACAAATAATTTTAATTAATTAATGGCATTTAAATAAGCCCCTATTTCTTGAGCCTGTTTGCAGGTAGCACGCATTTGCTCCTAGAATAAAAATAATGGGTATCAGTGATCACTGTATTTTTAAACATGTTAATACTTATACAATATATTCGTGAATATACTGAGAAGGCACAGTATCTTTAAATTTATACAGTCCACTTAAAATGAGATACAAGGAGCTTAGATAAGTATCATAACATTTAAATCTGATTTGTTTGAGTTTTTTTTATGGTGGGCAAAAATCATCCCATGACGAATCGAAAAGAGAAAGAATACAATAACTTTTTCTCTCCACTCTACTGTACAAGTCATTTTTAACTGACTTCAAAAAAGGAGGAAGTTTTGTTCGAGTCATTTTGTGTATTTAGACACGAAACTTTTTGAAGATTTTAAAAATTCGCTTTTTCATCTTAAAAAAAAAACATGTTTGGTATCTTGTTCCAACACGTAAACACATCGTAGGGACTCTGCAAAAGGGTCGAAGCCTACTGGGGCCTAGGGTCTATTTCTGAAAGAAAGGCTTGGTCCCAGTACAAAGGGCAAAGAAAGAATGCGGAGGGGTGTTTAGTCAGTAAGAGTCTGACAGTGTTTCCCGCTGCGACGTCATCATCATCATCAGCCTTATTAATGTTCCCACTGCTGGGACACAGGCCTCCTCTCTAGGAGAGGGAATGGGCCGTAATCCACCACGCGGGCCCAGTGCGTGTTGGTGGATGTCACATGTCTTCGAATTTTTGGTTCTAGGACATGCCGGTTTCCTCACGACGTTTTCCTTCACCGTTTTGAGAGCAGTGGTGATGAAATAAATTACACAAAGTAATGCGCCTGGCTGGGTTTGAACCCGCGACCTACAACACGTAAGTCGGGGCCGTTACCACTTGGCCACCACTGCTCAAAATATTCGAAAATCGAAATTTCAAAATCGAAGATATTTTTGCATAATTGAAGAACTCTGAGATGAGTAAAATTGAAAAACTGGATTCTGATTAAACTTTTTTGGTTCACAGTTCGGTAAAATTAAATTTTACCTAAGTAAACGGAATTTTTAAAATGTCTTGCCTCGATTTGACAGTAAATCGTGAAGTCACAACATGGCAATCGATCCTATTTTGACAAACAAGAAAGAACAGGATTGATTGTTGTCTTACAAAACGGCCGCCCAACGCGCCGCGTCTTTATAAAAAGTACTAAATTAGTGTAGTAAGAAACAGTCAGATCTCGTATGTATAATGAGCGTATTAAAACGAAACGCCAAGGTTATTTTTTTAAGATAATTCGACATGAATTTTTATTTTATTTATATAGTAAAATAAACGCATGCAACAATACATGCAATCAGGCGTAAAAACGAGACAATTGCACAATCAAACACTTTTTCTACAGAATATAAAAACATAACATTATTTATTTATTTATTTATTAAGGTACATCAACAATATACATAACATACATTTTATTTTTTTATGGCAGAGACAGAGATCTTATATGTATATCTCTAACAGATGTACACAACATTCACTGTATGTAAACATAAACGCAAATCATAAAAAAAGAAGATACAAAATAAGGATACAAAAATGAAAAATAGAAATCAAGAACATTATAACATTATAAATGAGTTAAGGGGCAGACATATGATTTTTGATCATTTTAAATACAATATCACGTCTAAACGGCTAGTCTGTATGTTTTACAAAAAATGTAAAACTAGATTATTTGCCTAATAAAGCAGGATGCCAGAATTTGTATGGCCACCTGTCCCCACCCACAGATTTGAAACAGGTGTCACTCGAAGCTTCTAGTTGAATAGTTTTTTTTTTTTATTATGGCGACATATCTCAAAATTATGGGGTTTAGGTTTTAGGAGATTTTTTTTGCTCGTTCGTCATCATAGAGATCTACACTTTGGAATGTGCCATTTAGTTTCAATGATTTTTTTACTGACTTTAATTGAAAAAATAATGGAAAAAGCTGTTTATTTTCCTCTCGGATTTAAACTATCGCAGGATGGTTTTTTTTTCAGTGGGTAAAAATCCAAAACAACTCCCACCCTTAGGTGGAGACTGCACAGCAAACGATGCATTTTCAAAACACTTATAAAGAATAGTACATTTTGATACAAGTGCAGGAAGTTTGTCATTGCGACCGAGGCGAAATTCGCACGAGCCGTAGGCGAGTGCGTTATGGAGCCGAGGGCTGCAATGACAAATCTGCACGTGTGTCAAACGACGTTTTTCAATACACTTACGACTTGTGAAATAAAGAAAGAAAGAAAAATTGTTTAATTGTATCTAAAACATACAGTAGGAATATAATAATAATAGCATTCAAATCTGCTCTGGTCAGTTTCTAACTTCGTGGGGTCACCCAGCGCCGCGTGGGGGACGCCTCGCGCCTGATTCGATAAACTAAGAAAAAATAATAATATCCCGTGACCGTGACGATAAGGAAGGAATAAAAAAGCCCTTGTTGTGATAAACTCAAAAAAGCACTTGGGTGATATACATGCTATATTGAACCTAATAAGTGTGCGATAAGAGGCAGTTTTCGAGTAAGTGTATTGAAAATAAATAAGCGGGCCACCAGCCTAATTGTGGCGAGGGTAAGCTCGCACACATTTCCGCACTAGTTCAGAAAATGGTATTTTGCGTGTATAAAAGCGTTAAGAACAGGAGCGAATTTTTGAAAATGTGTATTGAAAAAATATTATATTTGCGATAGGTACAGGCATCAAACGTTCCACAATAATATTTTTATTTTTAAACCAACTGGAACAAGCAATCAATACAAATGCATTGTATCAACAGCATTATGACCTATAAAGCGTTATTTTATTATCGTATTTACTATAAAATTACTATCAAAGTAGGTTGCAAATGTAAGTTAAGCATAATCAGCCTTTACTGTAATCGTAAACGCGGACGGCGTGCAATAGGTAACTCGCCATCCAGACCGAGCCTGAGTCGACGGCGACGCGTAAGGTTTCCCGCTCGCTTCAAGAAGATGTCAGCAAAACCGTAGCAGCCAAGCAGGGTTGAAGCCTACTGGGGCAGCTCGCCGTCCGATCGTCTAGCTCGCTGTCCGATCGTCTGGTAACCGACCGGAGCAAGACCAAGTCGCTGACGGCACGCACTATTCCCGCACGCCGCAAGGAGTTGTCAGCAAACTGTAGGGGCCCAGCAGAAGGGTTGAATACTACTGGAGCCAAGGGTTTGCTTCTGAAAGGAAGGCTGTTGCATTATTTTATTTTATTTTTTTGTATTATTACCTATTTAGTTGTTTTTGTTTTTTATTGTATGCTATACTCTCGCACAAATAAACGTTTTTTCTTTCTTTTCTTTTCTTTCTTTCTACGTAGGAACGGGGTGGATTTTTAACTTTTGCTTCACCCGAGGGCGGAAGTAGCCATTTAATTTTTACCCCCTAAAATAACCCTATTGGGGCCAAGGTTGGTCCGGAGCGAGGAAGAGTGGCAGGCGGTCGCCTCCTTCTGCAACGCAGTAATGCTAGCAAAAGAGGAGGCTGACCGCATCAGGCAAAGGCAGTGGCGTTCACGCCGCAGACGCCGCCGCCGTGTCTGCGATCCCAATTTCCGGCCACCGTAGGTCCGGGCGTGCGGACGGCGAGCAATGGTTAACTCGCTGTCCACCCATCCGGTGACCGTCCATACTGAGCTCAAGTTGTCAAAGGCTAGCACTGTTCCCGCGTGCCTCAAGAAGTTGTCAGCAAACCGTAGGTAGTTGCAGAAGGGTCGAAGCCAACTTAGCAAAAGGGTTCGCGTCTGAAAGGAAGGCTCGGCCCTGGGTGGGCTTTTTAGTCAGTAAGAGTCTGACATTATCTTGTGCTCCACCCAAGGGTGAGAGTTGTCAGTTGATGATTGTTACCCACTAATGAAAAGCCTACTGGGGCCATGGGGCCAAGAAAACCCAGAGTCAATGAACCAACTGACTCATGCAAACTATCAGTTTTGTTGTTTATTTAAAATAGGACAGATTTCTATTATATACTTAATTATAAACATTAAATTCTGCGAAATATATTCTTTTGCTGGAATTTGTCACATGATAAATACAGTTTTGTAGTAAACAATGGCGATAAGATGTATTTTTTTAATAACCTAGTTAGAAATCTATCAAAAAAATATATTAATAAGTGAGAAATGAGTATATAGTTGTGTATGCACTTTGGTTTTTCATTGACGAATTTAAATAATAATTTTAAAACATTTTCTTTTATATTTTTGGAGTATTAGCGATTTTAGCGGACCTCTATATTTTGTGACATCTATCCCACGTGGGGGATAGTTGCCTGATCCATATTAGAGGCCTTACAGGATAGATCCCCACAAAACGGGCAATTATCCTCTAAAAACTATGATCGCATTTTGTCTTCTCATGCAATCACATAGAGACGTAAGACACGGTCAACATAGTAGTAGGTGGAAAATATTTTCATTAACAATTGAAATAGTACCTATACGATTCATTCGCAAGACTAGAGTAATCGATATCGCGGCACCAATCCCCCTGGGACGTCTATCTCGGCTTTTACCCTATATTATTGTCTATTTTCACGCAGGCAAAGCCGCTAGCAAATGCTAGTATTAGTAATCGAATTAAGATCATGGTTACACGTGTTAGTAGATTTAAAGAAACACCAAAAACTTAGAAATTAAAATAAAATTTACATTTTTTCCGGTTTTTAAACTAATTAAAATACGTAAACATAGATTTTTAGTCGTTGTTAGATATTTTTTTTCGTTTCTAAAGAACTATGTTTTTTCCTTAATAAAATATTCGTACGCTTATGTCCTCATAAAAATGTGAAAAAAATAAATAAATTAGTTGTTTTTTGTTTTGGTGTTTTTATAGCAAAAAAAAATTGGCACATATAGAACCTTGATTTCGATACGGAACTCGTTATATAAAATAAAATTTATTAATCTACCATTGCATAGTATAAAACAAAGTTGCATACCGCTGTCCCTATGTATGCTTAGATCCTTAAAACTGCGCAACAGATTTCGATGCGGCTTTTTTTATACAGTAGAGTGATTTTAAAGGAAGTTTGACATACATGCATCATCATCATCAGCTGCATAATCATCATGGGCCATAATCCACCACGCGAGTCCAGTGCGAATTGTGGATATCACATGTCTTCGAATTTTTGGTTCTAGGACATGCCGCTTTCCTCATGATGTATTCCTTCACCGTTTTGAGAGCAGTGGTGATGAAATAAATTACACAAAATAATGCGCCTGGCTGGGTTTGAACCCGCGACCTACAACTAGTAAGGCGGGGACTTTACTTGGCCTAATTCGACCAAATCATTCGGTTGAATAATACACAGAGTGTATGCATAATATATTTAACTAGCTTTTGCCCGCGGCTTCGCCCGCGTACATAAAATATAGCCTATGTCACTCAGGAGTAAAGCAGCTTTCTATTGTTGCTAAAATTTTTCCAATCGGACCAGTAGTTCCAGAGATTACCTCCTGCAAACAGAAAAATAAAAAAACAAATTTTCCCTCTTTATTATATTAGTGTAGATATCAGCATTGCACCCGAGTGAAGCCGGGGCGAGTCGCTAGTCTGCTATAAATTAAAATTAACCGTGTCATGTCATCATTATTTATATTTGTAATATTATTTTTCTGTTTGTTTTATCTGTTTATATAAATAATGGGAGAAACTGACTTCATACAAACTTGATCAGTCGTTCAAGTATCAAGATATTACAAACATACACGAATTGTCGCAATTTTTCACATTTATATGTTACTAACTGGCCTGTTCGTCGAGTGGTTAGTGGCAATGACTGTTATGCTGGAAGTCGTGGGTTCGATTTCCACCCAGGACAAATGTTTGTGTGATGAGCTCAATTATTTGTTCTGTGTCTGGGTGTAATTATCTATAACTAGCGATACGCCCCAGTTTTGCACGGGGCAATGCTGATATTAAATATATAAACCTTCCTCTTGAATCTCTCTATCTATTAAAATAAACCGCACCAAAATCCGTTGCGCATTTTTAAAGATCTAAGCATACATAGCTGGAAGCGACTTTGTTTTATACTATGTAATGAAGATCATGTCATCATCATCATCAGCCTTTTAATGTTCCCACTGCAGGGACACAAGCCTCCTCTCTCTAGGAGAGGGAATGGGCCACAATCCACCACGCGGGCCCAGTGCGGATTGGTGGATGTCACATGTCTTCGAATTTTTGGTTCTAGGACATGCCGGTTTCCTCACGATGTTTTCCTTCACCGTTTTGAGAGCAGTGGTGATGAAATAAGTTACACAAAGTAATGCGCCTGGCTGGGTTTGAACCCGCGACCTACGACTCGTAAGTCGGGGCCGTTAGCACTCGGCCACCACTGCTCTCTAAGAAGAAGATCATGCACCGGATCAAAATCCGTTGTGTACCTAGTTTTAAAGATTGAAGCATACATAGTAGTGAGGAAGCTACTTTGTTTATACTTTGTAATGATATGTATGAATTTAGAAATATACAGGGTGTCATTGACATGTTAACGCAAACGAATACCATAGATCCAGTACATGATTCTAGACCCCCCAATGATGGAATTTTGTGTCGGTTTTTTTCTTATTTTTTTTAATGATTTTTTAACGTTTTTTTAATTAAACTGTTTTTTTCATTTTTTTGCGAAAAAAATGAGTGCATTACATTCCAAATTTAAAATGTCATCGGGTTTGATTAGAATAATGATTTTATTTGCCTCGAAGATTTTTTTATTATTTTTTTAAGTAAAATAATTTTTTTCTTTTTTTTTCTAAAAATATCATTGGGATTGGTCAGAATAACGATTTTATACAGGTAAAAAAAAAAACGTTTTTTTTTCAAAAATTTGAAAAAAACCGACGAAAAATTCCACCACTGGGGGGTCCAGAATCATGTACTGTATCCATGGTATTCGTTTGCGTTAACATGTCAATGACACCTTCTATAAGGATGTTTATCAGTTGTCTAGTACTCATAACACAAGCTCTGCTTAGCTTGAGACTAGGCGACGTGAATCCACCATAAGAATGTACTCCTGGAGCCGAGGGTTGGTGCGAAAGTGTTACCGGGGCTCCGGGAATAAGGCAAGGAAGGTACGGGGTAGGTCTTTTAGGCAGTAAGAGTGACACTGTTTCGCGCTACGCCCAAGAGCGGGTCTCGTCATTGGAAGATTTTTACCTACCATAAAAAAAAATGTATAAGTACAATTAATAATGTGATTCACGCCACGCTACACAAGTCGTACCTATGTTCACGCCTGTTTACGGCGCTTCACGACACCATCTCGAGCCGCTATAAGAAAATAAACAATCTGTTTACAAATACGTAATAATACAAATTAACTAATGAGCGTCACAGTAACGTCTTTGGATCCTGGGCTAAGTCCAACAGTATTCACGGACTACACAGTAATTAGTGTTCAAGGCCAGTGGTGGTCACTGGGTATTTTGTATGAACTTCGTCCGGGTCTAAGTCGATTTCGCGGCCTCGGGGAGCTGTTAACAGCGATTTTAACAATCAATACATATAAAAATCAATGCCACTTTTCGTTGTAATTTTATAACTCAAGAACGTACTCACCTATCCAAACCAAATGTTTAGGCTTTGTTTGGACTATTTAGTAGATGGTTTATGTGAAGTTTGCACAAAATTGATCGAGCGGTTCTTCATTTACCTGTCACATTTTTCTGTTGCCAGGGGCGAAGTCGCGGGCAAAAGCTAGTTTTTATATAAACATTAACATTAAATATTCAAGAACTTTGTTTTTGCGAGGCGCTTTTAAAAAACAAGCTTTGTATATTTATTTTTTTAACTTTCAAATATTTCCCTAACGATCTACGCGCTAGATGAGTGAGTCACCGATGGTCGTAGTATCCTCCCTTTTCGTTAATACACTTCTGGACGCATCTATTGGCTCACCTTGTATTTTCAGTTTCGTTTGGTCCTAGCTAAAATTTTATATTAGGTCGAGCAAAAAGTTTTTGTGCAGTTTTGAACCTGGCACATACACAATTTCATTCAATAGTCTTTGAATTTCCAACACAGAATTTAAAGAAACAAAAGACAATTTGGAGCCTGTTTGTTGATATCAAACAATCGAATACCTACTAAGAAAACTTGGTTTTATTGGTTTACTTGGATTTAATTCTTCCGACTTGTTAGGCGTAGCTCCATGTCGTATGGTATTCTGAATTCAAATTAAAAACAATACGATCGAAAAAGATGGTAAAATGTATCTGGTTTAAAACAGCATCAACAGTTTTTGTTCAATCTAGCAATTATATTTCGGTAGGGGCCATCGAAATCTAAACTCTAAGGTGGGCCAATAGATGTGTCCAGAAGTGTAGATGTTTACAGGACTTTACTCTCTTATACGAATACCTCCAAAATGATAATTTACTAGGCATTTAATTGACATACTAGTCAAAACAAAAGGCGTATGTCATGAAAAATACCTAACAAATAGGTACAAACAACCTCGTATGATCACTTCTTTATCAGACGTAAGTAATAAATCTTTAAGGTCATTTAATATTAAAATAATTTACATTTTTAACATTGTAATCTAGATTTTTTTTACATGACCAAATACATGCTGGCGAATCTCGCTAATAAGTACTAATAATGTAATAAATAATAATATATTATTTGGTTTACGCAAATAATTCTGACCATGGCTCCGAGTTCCTTATTACTGTATTAGTAATACTAGCTTTTGCCCGCAGCTTCGCCCGCGGACATAAAATATAGCCTATGTCACTCAGGAGTAAAGCAGCTTTCTATTGTTGCTAAAATTTTTCCAATCGGTCCAGTAGTTCCAGAGATTACCCCCTACAAACAAAAAAACAAAAAAACAAACTTTACCTCTTTATTATATTAGTGTAGATTATTTACAACTAGCTTTTGCCCGCGGCTTCGCCCGCGTGGTATTAGGGTTGGGGTTGGGGTTTCCGGGATAAAAAGTAGCCCTATTCCGGAGTGTATCCTATGCCTGTGCCAAATTTCATCCAGATCCGTCCAACCGTTTTGGCGTGATTGAGTAACAAACATCCAAACATCGTAACTTTCGCATTTATAATATTAGTAAGATAAGTAAGCGAGTCCGAAATTAGACTCTGCGAATTTCAGCGCTTGAAAACTCGTACAAAAATAAATGGTTTAAACAAATAAATGCAATTTGCAGTTGTTATTGCTGTTAAAAACTGTTATTGGCATTTATTTTTTAAAACCTCCGATTTTTATTATGTCGAACAATATTTCGTTTTGTTTGTTTGGTTTCACTGTTGGTGTCCCAGAAAGAATGCACTTTTTCATTTTAAATTAAAAACAAGTATTTTACGACAGAGTTGTGATATTTTTAATGTATTGTAGAGGAGAAATGTTTCGATTAAGTATGGAATAAAATATTCGGCAAATGACCCCCATGGCTCCGATGACAGGCTCCTTTCATGAAATTTCCGTGAGTTTTGCACAGAGATTTTTATTTATTATTTATTTTCTTACTCTGTGGCTATTTATTTTGTGCCTAAGTGACATAAATAATTTTGAGTTTGAGAGTATGAATTGAGTGCTTTTTTAGAGTTCCGTAGTCAACTAGAAACCTGTCTGTCTGTCCGTCCGCGGATAATCTCGGTGACAATAATTAGTACGTGCTAACGGCAATAGAAAGCTGAAATTTGATACTAATATGTATATCAATAAAAAAATCAATCAAATCATCGCCGACAGTGTTAAATAAAAAGTGGTAAAAAATGTTTTATTAAGGTAAACTAAAAACAATCCCCCCTCTAACTTTTGAACCATAACTTTAGAAAATATGAAAAAAATCTCACAAATAATATAATTAATTTAATTATTTCTTTGTTTCAGTATTGCTGCTAATATCCACAACGTTCGTCCTGAGCATGATCGGGACGATATTCTTTTGTTTTACTAATACTATCAACGACGCCATATTATCTGTAAGTATTTGAATAATGAGTAATTACTGTATGATTAATTATTAGTATTGTTACGCCGTGGAAATAGAACACGCCGTTTCTTCGACAAAGTCAAGAGTATCACCGAATAATTAAAACGCATTGCTAGTCGAAACCTCCAGAATAGAAGTACGTACCAGGGCCTAGCAAATTCTAGAAAAATCCGACACGTATAAGTAGGTACTCAATAATTCTGAGAACTTTTGTAGGTACTTAAGTAACCTGGTAAAGGAATTTGTACCTTCTGTTTTTTACAATAGAGTCGAAGTTCGTATGAGTCGTGGGGTAGGTAGCTACCTACCTACTCGTAATAAAAATGATTTATTGCTTCGCGGAAACGGTTTCTTTTGTTCTGGTGTGGCCTCGAACCTTCGGAATCTAGAATTTTCTTGGCTCTGAGTATAAATACGTGTCTACTGGCCGGACGTCAGTCAGTTTGATTTCGACTGCGAACGAGTGCGAACTGACCAAGTCAAGTGAAGATTGTTTCATCCATACGACGACCTAAGCGATATTTCTACGGATCTCTAGAGTGCATTACGACGTGGTTTATTGGCGATTGGACTGAATTAGTGTTTCGTTTGTGGAAAATAAATCTCTCTCTTAGTAAACCGGCATTTGATTACTCACGTTCGTAACAGTATTATTACTAATTAACTCTTTGCCAGTGACTTCATTATTAAAAATGTATTCGTAATTGAAAAACCCACCCATCAGCTGATCGAGTTCAATGACATGTAGGTAGTTAGTACACAACGACCGACAACTACCTATAGGTCATTAAACTCGCTCAGCTGTCGTCTTCTTAAAGAAATTAATTTTGTACTAACGTAAATTCGAGTTAAAAAAAAAAACAAGTACGTTATTTTCAAATCGATACTGTTTCATGTACCGGATCGACTCTCTACGCAATTAAAACGATCGAAATTTAGCGGTGTATATCACCTCAAGACGACTTTTTTTCTTTATTTGCCGCTACAAATACAGACAGGTCATTCACTGTTGTTGCCATGCTAAAAAGCAAAGCGCAAAAGAAAAGTGTGTCTCATCTAAGTAAACATCGAAACTTGTTTTTTTGAATTAAAAAAAAAATCACAATTTATGTATGTAAAAAGAAGAAAGAAAAACATTTTATTTACTTTTTCATCTATTATTAATACATTATGATTCCTAGCCTACTACACTTTCCCAATTGCTGCGTAAAGGCCTCCTTACATTCCTGCCAGTGTGCCCGGCCACTTGCCAATTCCAAAAGGAAGGTATCTAAAACATCCCGCTATCCCCTTCTTGGTCTATCACGACATTATTAATATAATATTATAATAATTCAGATATCTAGATTATTCATAATTTCCAAAGACGACATTTCCTCTGTTACATCATCATCAACATCCTACCCTTATCCCATATTACTTGGGGTCAGCGCAACATTTGTTTTTTTTCTTCCACTCTGTCCTGTCACCTGTTACACTATCACTAACTCCCTTTTCTTTCATATCACTCCTCACACAATCCATTAATCTCTTCTTAAACCTCCCTCTTCCTCTCCATCTATATATTTAAACTCAGAACTCTTTTTGTAACATGCGTTTCATCTCTCCTCTTCACATGATTTACCAAGACAAACGATTTCCTTTCAACTTTTCAATCACTAGCGCCACTTCCAGACTTCCTCTAATAGGAAGACTTCCTCTAATACTCAATTCTGTCTTTATCCATTGTCGTCACACCACACATCCATCTCAACATTCTCATCTCCGCTACGTGCAGTCTTTTTTCTTCCATCTTTTTCACAGCCCAACATTCCGATCCATACAGTATGACAGGTCTTATCACGGACTTGTAAATTTTACCCTTCAACTTGAGAGGCATCCGTGAAGGGATTCCACTGGTACATCCATACTAAATCATGTCATGACTGGCCTGTCAATCTAGTAGTTAGTGACCCTGACTGCTGTCCTGCTGACCCTGACTGCACCCATGACAAATGTTTGTGTGATGAGCACGATCGTTTGTTCTAAAATGGGTGTAATTTATCTATAATATGTATGTATTTAGAAATATTTATAAGTATGTTTATCAGTTGTCTAGTACTCATAACACAAGCTCTGCTTAGCTTGAGACTAGACGGCGTTGTGTGGTGGTCGTTGAATATTTTATTATGTCTCTTTGCCCTCCAGAGCATGGTGATCCGCAACAACTCCTTAGCTTACAAGATCTGGAAGCGGCCCGATGTCCAGCCCCTCATGAAGGTCCATCTCTTCAACTACACCAACTGGGAGCGCGTGAGAGATGAACTGGATCAGAAGCTGCATGTTGAAGAAGTCGGGCCTTATGTTTACGCGTAAGTATTTTGTTTATAATTAGCTTTTTAATAATAAAACTTTTTGTACTAATAGATATAGTACTGGAGCACTTCGAGGACTCTCTCGAAGTGCTCCGGTACCAGGGTCGTAGCAGCGGCAATAAAACCCACGTTGAGTTTATACTTTTTCTATATTTTTCTCTCACGGTTCGACATACAATCAATCATAAAACAACATACTATTTTTCTTTCAAATAAATTATATTAAAACTACGAACAGTCTTCGAACGTCTTACAATTACAAGCCAGTTCGCTCATTTGTCCGTCTTATACTTCTAATTTTGTTCATTCTTCTGTTTATATACAGTCCATACTTCTTTGGAATGCGCTTCCTCTCGATATCAGGATGGCCACCAGTCGGTATTCATTTAAGTTGATGTTGCGGAAATATTCTCTCCACAAATAACAGAGTCGTCTCAAAACCCCTTTCTTTTTTACTATGTATAGATAATATGTATATGTAGGTATATTATATATATAAATATTTAAAATGGCGTTCATAACAACACATTTTTTATTTGAGCGAACGATTTATACATTTTTTTTTAATAAATAAATCGTTTCTACAAGTTAGAATGGCCAAAATTGAATAAAATAAGCAAGTAACAATTGAACGAACACAATAACCTAATGTGATTATTTTTCATATTCGAAATTTGTTTGCGAACAAAGAGGTTGAACAAAAAGGTTACAGTCTACATGACAGCACTAGTGCGTAATGGTAATCAAAATGTCACAGTTTGGTAGTGTACCTAATGCAATAGGAGCCACTTTCTGAGCTGATTGAAAAATATTATTATTCAACTTTTCTGTCTTAGTACCTAAACATGTAAGTAGTTGCAATAAATAGCCTTGAAAAGTGCTCCATATCGGGTGAAAGCGATTGCGGTATCTCGGGTTCGATGCTTCACGGGTACATAGTTCAGGCCACCATAGTCACAATAATATAACCTACATTCAGCTGTCAGTATTGACAAGCGAATAAGTGAATTTGCAACTGCTTTTTCTTTAATATACACCGTTTGCATGCCAAAACTAATGTACATACTTTTTTATTGTACAGAATATACTTGGCTCATTAAATTTTCATAACACCTTTATTGTACAATACCTACATCATTACATAGTGTAAAATAAAGTCGCGCTGTTCCTATGTATGCTTAAATCTTAAAAACTACACAACGGATTTTGATGGAGGTTTTTTTAATAGATAGAGTCATTCAAGAGGAAGGTTTGTGTGTATAATACATGCTTAATATATTCAATATCAGTACCCGTGCGAAGCTGGGGCGGGTGGCTTGTAATATATATGGATGTCCCGATCGTTAATGTACAAAATGTCACTTTGACAAGTCTTACTTGAAGAACCTTACCGAAGCTATCAGTAATACTGACTTTGAGCTACTTTTGGTCAATCAAAGTCATTAGGTTCTTAATGTGTTAAATTGAAAGTCAATTATAATCACTTTACAACATTGTTTTAAATAATTAAAGTAATCAATAAGTATGAGTATAAACATTGTTTTATCTACATTTTTTTTTTGTGCTTATACTTAGCATAATCACCCTTATGGACAATGACATTACTGACTGGCCTGTCAGTCTAGTAGTCAGTGACCCTGACTGCTATGCGGGAGTAACACTGTACTGCATAAATGGCGGCAAATTCAAATCTTGCATTAATTTTGGGACACCCTATATAAAAACCAGCTTTTGTCAGCGGCTTCACCCGCGTACATAAAATATAGCCTATGTCACTCAGGAGTAAAGCAGCTTTCTGTTGTTATTTTTTTTTGTATCGGACCAGTAGTTCCAGAGATTACCTCCTACATAACAAACAAAAAAACAAAAAGCAAACTTTACCTCTTTATTATATTAGTGTAGATGAGAGAGAGAGGTAGCCGAGTGGTAAAATCCCCGACTTACAAGTTGTACGTCGCGGTTTCAAACCCAGCCAGGCGCATTACTTTGTGTAATTTATTTCATCACCACTGCTCTCAAAACGGTGAAGGAAAACATCGTGAAGAAACTGGCATGTCCTAGAACCGAAAATTCGAAGACATGTGACATCCACCAATCCGCACTGGGCCCGCGTGGTGGATTATGGCCCATTCCCTCTCCTGGAGAAAAGGCCTGTTTCTCAGCAGTGATCCGGCGAGATATCGACCATATGATGTTGTAGTTAAGGTTCACTTTAGTAAGTACGGGAAACTTGTAAAAAATTCACAAATGCGTCTTTCTTCAATGGTGTTTATCAGCGAGAGCGACTAACTTAACACTGAATTACACAGCTACTTAAATACATTATGAGTGAAGTTAACGCCGCAACAATATGGAACCCTTTATATAGTTGTCCGTCTGTATGTTTGTCTGTCAGTCAATACCCTTTATCTCGAAAACGCGTGGAGGTATCGAGTTGAGTTGAGCACTCGTAACGGCGTACCACGGTTATGTAGCCTCCACATTAAGGTATGGACTCATATTCTGGGGTAATGCTACAAATATATCCCCCGTACTATTGGCGCAAAAGAGATGCATTCGAGCAATCTGCAAATTGAAAACCACCGAGACATGTAAACCACACTTTAGAGATCTAAATATTCTGACAGCACCGTCGCTGTATATCTATGAGGTTTTGATGTTTGTAAAAACTAATAAACACTTGTTTAGTCATGTAGAAAGTCAACATCGCTCTGATAAGCTGAAAACAATAATAACTAAAACTACTTTTGCCTACAACAGTATGTTTGCAATGACACCTAAGCTGTATAATAAACTACCTTGTCACATGAGAAACTGCAATAATAATAGTGAGTTCAAAAGTAAGCTCTTTAAGCTACTTAATGACAAGGTATATTATTCAGTCAAGGAGTATCTGGATGACAAATATTGACATATTATATTCATAATTTATTGTTAATTTAAGTTTATTTTTTAATCTTTTTCTTTTTTTAGAGTATTATTATTATATTATTTTTTCAATTTTCATAATATTCTCCCTAGTTCATTGCAATTTAAAATTAATTTAGAATTTTATAATTTGACATGCATGTAATCTTTGACATTTCATTTATAACGACTTCACTATCTTTATAATACTGCTTTTGTATGCCTATCGGCGGGACATGGTCTCTACAACAAAATATTGAAAAACATCACAAAATGAATAAATGAATTTGAATTTGAAACAATAATAGCTACTCAAAACATACCTACAGTCATGTCTGTGGATTGTTGAAACTAAAAAATTAAAATTTCCAAGTTAATGTCAAAAAAGATACAGCCGTTTATGTCGCAATATATACATACATACATACATACTTCCTGTTGGCCCTGACATTTGACATGAAACAATATTTGTAGATATGTCACAAAAAAACTATTTTCGATTCTTTAAAAAATCTTCGGAACTCGATTTCTGAATTGAAATACATATTTCGTCGCCTTGGAGGTCAATGGAGCCAAGCCACAATTTTTGCGAAAAGAAGTTAAAAAAATGCATTAACATACTCACAATAAACCATACTTTATACACCGTGAAATTTAAATGGTTGTTTTCCCTGAGCGAAATAGTTGTGTCTTGGTAATACAAATGTTTGATAAAAAAATAAAATATTAAAAACAAAAATGGCCCTGTAAAGTGCAAGTTAATTATGACGTATCACTACGTGCGAGACTAATTTTGGAATATTTAATGAATCGGTTTCCTTTGACAGCGTGCTGCTCATGCGACTCTAGTAGTACTTACAAAATGACGTTTAATATTACTATTGTTTTCGCTTTTTTGAGTTGATGAATATTTTTGATAATTATTTATAAAAAAAAAAACTTTTATTTTTTTTATTTTTACTGTATGCTTCGAAAGTACTCCTTATGGCAAGTCATTCTGCCGAGGGAAAACAACCATTTAAATTTCACGGTGTATTAGTCAATACATCTAATAGATATTCAGTAAGCAGTTTCAATTTCCCAATAAATTTAAGTTAAGCTTTTATAGGAGTCAATAAGTATATGCAGCTTAGATTCATTGTGATTACAATCATAGAAAATTAAGTATTTAGTGGTCAATAGTTGCAAGAACTCTTGACCTCCAAAACTACACAAATTTATGTCAAAACTAGCTTTTGTCAGCGGCTTCGCCCGCGTACATAAAATATAGCCTATGTCACTCAGCAGTAAAGCAGCTTTCTATTGTTGTTAAAATTTTTCCAATCGGACCAGTAGTTCCAGAGATTACCTACTACAAAAAAAAAAAAATTACCTCTTTATTATATTAGTGTAGATTAGTGTAGATAACTGTTTTCTCCCGCATCCTTTATTTTTTAAACGTCCATAACTCAGAAGTGTAGTTCTATGGAATAGCTCCATTGACCTCCAAGGCGACGATTTACATAACTTAGTTTGTACGGAACATTAAAAAAGGCTGATGATGATAATGATATACACTGTGTTTAAATGGTTGTTTTCCCGCGGCAGAATGACTTGCCATAAGGAGTACTTTTGAAGCATACAGTAAAAATAAAAAAATAAAAAGTATTTCTTTTATAAATAACTAGCTGCTGCCCGCGACGTTGTCTGCGTGAAAGCTCTACAGCACCAAAAATACCTAATATGGCAGTGTCGGTATAGCATTATAAGTATATAACTTTTAAAATAGCATTGCATCAGCCTTATAAAGTTCCCGCTGCTGGGACACAGACCTCCTTTCTAGGAGAGGGAATGGGCCATAATGGATTATCAATTACCAATCCTATTGGTGGATGACACAATATGTCTTCGATTTTTGGTTCTAAGACATTCACAGTCACAGTTATCTCATGATGTTTTCCTTCACCGTTGAGCAGTGGTTATGAAATAAATTACATAAAGTAATGCGCCTGGCTGGGTTTGAACCCCCGACCTACAACTTGTACGAGTAAGTCAGAGCCTTTACTACTTCGCTATCACTGAGTCGGAACCTTTACCACTCCGCCACCATACTACGATGGTAGTTATGCTACCAGAAGCTAAAATGTAAAGAGAGTCAGGACTGGTGACGTGGGAGCAAGCGACATACAGTTGCCCGCGTAAGAGACAACTCGTTCTGAAGTTGACACCCGCTGCACTCAGTGTCTGCCCTTGCGACTTATTGATGGTCATCTCGAAGCAAACACTCACGGGGAACTGTATGCGCTTAAAGTGGAACGGGAAGTTATGAGGTACATATACTGCCTCGCCTACTCCACAACCTGTAAGAATTTTTGCTTCAATGGTGTGTCTGTGCAGCGAGATGACTTTAAGACGGGTCTCGTTACACCACTTTGGAGGAGATAGGTACCGAAGATGCATAATCGGGACTCCGACTTTCAGCTTGATGGTATGCGCTGGAAGTCCACTTGCTGGCTGGGAGTTCAAAAAATCCACGGGATAATGTGTGGCGTCATCTTGCTCGACGACAGTGTTTATCGAAGTATAGACCACTGCATTTCCCTCAATTTCCGAGAGAATATATTCGTTAATTGCTGCAGCCTGATCATTTTTGGACGTCAAAATGGCCCGCTCACACACCCAAGAACTCTGCTGGTGCGGTAAACGACCGATGTCCCCGTACACACAGCGCATGAATTCTAAGCTGGCTAACGCTGTATCGAGAGACTCTTGAAGTACCTCCTGTCCACCTATCTCGCAGTGGGCTTTGACTTGCAGCGGACTTTGGCAGAAGCCATGATCCGGAGCGAAGAAGAGTGGCAGGCGGGCGCCTCCTTCTGCGAAGCAGTAATGCTAGCGGCTTAAAAAGGGCAAAGACAAAAGCAAAGGCGCTCAAGCTGCAGCCACCGCAGCCGTATCTCCTTTCCCGAATTCTGGCCACAGTAGGAGCGGGCTTGCGACCGCCGAGAAATGGGTAGCTCTCTGTCCACCCATTCGATAACCGTCGGGACTGGGCCTAAGTCGTCGACGGCGCGCACTGTTCCCTGCGCCTCAAGCAGTCATCAGCAACTATAGAAGCCCAGCAGGGCCGAAGCCTTCTGGGGTAAGGGTAGATGTTAAAGCGGAACACGGGCCCTGGAACTAAGGCAAGAAGGAACGGTGGGTTGTTTAGTTAGTACGAGTTTGTGCATTGCTGCCGAGCCGAGCTCTCATATTAATGGTCAAGCGCAGCGCACAAACTCGTGACTACAACGAAGATTGTTTCAACGTAGCAATCGGGAAGCGTTTGCCCGAAATCGTCACTGAACAAACTGTGACACCACCCATCAAATGTTCGTTCCCGCGGATGTCCTGCAGGGTTCTGTCCTCGGCCTCAACTGCCTTCCTGTTGGCTATCGTAAGCTCATCCCAAACGATCAGAGAGCAATCCTTAAGCACGTGTCCCTTATCGCTGTTACGTGACACACCACAAACAGGCGATTTGCGCTCTCTAAATCGATAGGAATTTGAACATGGCATGTGCTGGCTTGCCTTGCCACCTGGAAGCAGTATGGCAGTGATTCTCGACGACGCGACAGCAATAGCAATATTGCCTTGCCTCCTGACCTCTGCAAGTATGCTATGTTTTTCCTGTTCCAACAGGAGCAACCCAAGAAAAACATTTTACCCTGGTTTTGCACAACGCTTTCAAGGTTTTTGCTCTGAAGAAAACTCTGTCTCAGCGTTATACTCTCGATTTCCATACTCTTGATGCGGTGATGATTGGGGAGCTGGTAATCCATATTCAATCAGTGGATTGTCGCCGATAGAAATGTCCACATCTTGAAGTGAACTGAGACAGGTGTTCAACACACGATAATCAGTTACATCGACTTCGTCTCCAGTAGCACGCCTCAAAGCTCGCAGAAAATCTTCAGAAAGATGATGGCGATATTTCAATGAACATAACTTTTTTGTAATACTGAACACCGCATTTTTTTTAATAGTCTTGCTCAACTCTGCTCAAGATTTTGAGGGTTTTTTGGGACTTGAATTTTTCAAAACGAACTATACCCTGCCCTATATATTGCCCTGTGCGATAAGACCGCCCAGTATACACTTAATTTTTGTATTTGTATATCCTGTCCATATTATGAGGTGTACAATAAAGCTTATAATAAATAAATAAATAATATACGATACCACTTTTAGGAAGAAATATGCATTACCATTTATGAATTTTAAGAATAACTAACTACTAACATTGCCAACATGATCAAATTTAAATTATTAATGTAGGTACAAAAATTGTTGACATGTAATTTGATTTGATTTTTATGAAATCAAATAGATGGCGCTGTTTTAAAAATTTCTTTATACTACTACATTAAAATATGTTTCTCTGCCCAAGTTACTTAAATGGCGTAGTTTTTAAAGTGTAAAGCCAGATAATAGCATTACTTACTCAAAAACAACATTTAAATATGTGTCGTTAGATTAAACACTGTCACAGAATGCGTAAGAAAAATAAATATTTACAACTCCTCCCCCGTAAGTGATAGCGTGATAATATGTAGTCCCAAGAGGACACAAATTTCCGTGCAACTGTTGTCGTTTTTGTGTCTGTAATTGCGGTAGACGGAAGGTAAAAATAATATTATTTTGTTAATGTAATGTTTTCGTTTGTACTTATTTGAGTCAGTAGATGTCGTTGTACGTATATAAATAACATTGAAACGTTATTTAAGATTAGTTTGCGTTGCAAAATAAATCAGTTAGACCGTTGGAATAAGAATAAGATATTTCATATAAACATCGAGAACGCCGTTTCACCATTAAAGAGATAACCCACATTTTTTAGTAAAACGAACCAACCACTACCTAAGATATTTCCCTAAAAATAAATAAGTAACATTTGCTCTGTTTGGGCTTGTTTTTTTTTTTCATTTCTTATTCCCAGTTGTGAGTAAATTCGACAGCGCAGTAAGACTAAAAAAATGCACATCATTACCATCTATGAATTTAAAGTATAACTAACTGCTAACCTTGCCAACATGTTCAAATTTAAATTATTAATTTCCAAAAAGTGTTAACATGTAACTTGATTTGATTTTTGTGTAATCTTATAGATGGCGCTGTTTTAAAATTGTCTTTATACTACTAATATTCATTAAACTATGTTTCTTTGCCCAAATTACGTTGTTTTGAAAAATGAATAATAGGATTTTTTATTATTTACCTAAATAAGTTTACGTGCCAAGTTTCAAGTTAATTAACCCAAGGAATAAGATTCTCCCATACAAACTTTACATTCCCCTAAATCTTGCACTGAGGGTACTACTGGAAAAACAAATATGCCTTCCTTGATAACTTATTTAGGGTAATATTTGTGCTAAGTTGTGAGTCGATCGGCCCACGGAAAAAAAAGTTACACCCTTGCCACCCTTTAAATTTAATATTGCTTACCTCCCATAACTTACGGCGTGATAATATGTAGCCTAAAGCCTTCCTTGGTTTACAAGGAACATTTTTGCTTAATTTCAAATCAATCTATCCAGTAGTTTTGGCGCCAACCCGTACCATAGGCACAGAAAAACAGACAAACAGACAAAAATTCTAAAAAGTCACTTTTTGTCATCAGTTACGTTTTTCTAACAAAACCTACTCATTTTTTCCAGAAAATTCTCAATGTACAGTTTTTCTTTCGTTACTGTTTTATTATATGTATAGATTATTAAAAATATTCATCAACTCAAAAAAGCGAAAACAATAGTGACATTAGACGTAATTTGTAGGTACTACTAGAGTCGCATGCGCAGCACGCCGTCAAAGGAAACCGATTCATTAAATATTTAAACCAAAATAAGCTCTCGCACGTTGTGATACGTCATAATTAGCTTGCACTCTGGTCCATTTTTTGTTTTTTTTATCAAACGTTTGCACTACCAAGACACAACCATTTCGCTGAGGGACAACAACCATTTAAATTTCACGGTGTATAAAAAAAATAGATTGGAAAAATCTTCGAAACTCGATTCAGGAATTGAACTTTTTACATAAGTAAGTAATGCTTGCGATTGACTCGACTTAAAGATGCAGATTTTTGTCCCGCGGTTAACCTAACCATGCTATGTAAAAAAGACCTTCATCATCATCATCATCAGCCTTATAATGTTCCCACTGCTGGGACACAGGCCTCCTCTCTAGGAGAGGGATTGAGCCATAATTCACCACGCAGGCCCAGTGCGGATTGGTTAATGTCACATGTCTTCGAATTTTTGGTTCTAGGACATGCCGGTTTCCTCACGATGTTTTCCTTCACCGTTTTGAGAGCAGTGGTGATGAAATAAATTACACAAAGTAATACGCCTGGCTGGGTTTAAACCCGCGACCTACAACTCGTAAGTCGAGGCCTTTACCACTCGGCCACCACTGCTTAAAAAGACCTTAGTAATTTTAAATGCTACAGACCCAACTGCAGGGCCGAAGCCTACTGGGGCCCCGGTCTGGTTTCAGAAAGGAAAGTCCGACCTCGGTATGAGGGTTAAAAAGGAATGGGGTGGGTCGTTTAGTCAGTAAGAGTCTGTGGCGTCACATATTCCATGTGTGAACGCACCCTTAAATTTAGTGTGCAACACTAAATTTAAGCCTGCGTGTCACGGAAATGAATATGCTGCGCTGGATGTCGGGAGTGTCGCGGAAAGACCGCATTAAAAACTCCCGCATCCGGGGCAGCCTTCAGGTCCGTGACATAGCGGATAAACTGCAGGAGGGTCGCTTACGTTGGTATGGCCACGTTTTACGAAAACCGGCAGACTACGTGGGTAACAGATGCCTCGACATGCCGCCTCCGCCGGGACCCGGTAAACGAGGAAGGCCTAAGAGGCGTTGGATCGACGTCGTAAGGGACGATATGCGTGCCAATGGGCTTACGGCAAAGGACGCAAAAGACCGAGCGAAGTGGAGGCGTGCTTGCAGGAAAGCGGACCCCGGGCACCGAGGCGAAAGCCAAGGTTGGCAACCGGGACTAATACCGCTAGGATGATGTTGACTAAATTTAAGGATGTGTTATTATTAAGTGGCAACACTAGCGTCCATCTTGTTATTTTGTTTTCTTGCTCTCTCGGAGAAAAGGATTAGACTAAATTATTATTACGAATATTGTTGCTAATTATTAGTTATCCTTGATGTCTACGTATGTGACGACAGTACACAAGTAATCTACACTAATATAATAAAGAGGTAAAGTTTGTTTTTTTTGTTTTTATGTTTTTTTGTTTGTAGGGGGTAATCTCTGGAACTACTGGTCCGATTGGAAAAATTTTAGCAACAATAGAAAGCTACTTTACTCCTGAGTGACATAGGCTATATTTTATGTACGCGCGCGAAGCCGCTGACAAAAGCTAGTGAGCAATAAACAGTGATATCAACGCATTCAAGTTCTATTCATTTGGTTCCCGTCATTACCCCGTCGCAACACAACAAAGGGAGACAGGCACTAGGCAGAGTATCTCCTAGCTGCGTCCCCAAAAGTCTGACACTGTTTCCCGCTCCGCCCAAGGGTGGGATTCGTCATTAGATGATTTTTCCGATCATAAAAAAAAACCTCAATGCTTGAGTCCGTCACATAGTTACCCAATTTTTTTTAGTATCAAAAAGGTCGATGAAGCAATGCCCAGCATTATTTAATTTAACAACAAGATTACCTCAATCAATAATACCTATAAAATATTAATTATTATTGCATTTTAACTTGCTGTCTTGTCTCTGGGTCACAGGTCAATTATTAAAAAAAAAACACGTTTATCTATGCCCATATATTGTTATCAGAAATGAAACTATTTGAGCAGAGATTGAACGCGTGATCATTCACAACACATTATATTATTGTATTAATAACATATTATTATATTGTAAACTATATGCCTAACAATTTATTAATATTGATTGTGGCAAATGTTTATTGTAATTTGCATAATACTTGAAGCATATTGTGCATCCAAAATCAAGCATCAAAAAATAGTCTCATAGCATAGCTAAGCATTATAATGTTCCCACTGCTGGGACACAGGCCTCCTCTGTAGCAGAGGGAATGGGTTATAATCCAACACGCGGGCCCAGTTGCCTCCCGGAGCTGAGGGTTGATGCGAAAGGCCTCCCGGAGCTGAGGGTTGATGCGAAAGCATTACACCGGGGCTCTGGGAATAAGGCAAGGAAGGCACGGGGTAGGTTCTTTAGTCAGTAAGAGTCTGACACTGTTTCCCGCTCCGCCCAAGAGTGGGATTCGTCATTCGATGATTTTTACCTACCATAAAAAAAAACACGCGGGCCCAGTGCGGATTGGAGGATGTCACATGTCTTCGAATTTTGGTTCTAGGACATGCCGGTTTCCTTACGATGTTTTCCTTCACCGTTTTGAGAGCAGTGGTGATGAAATAAATTACACAAAGTAATACGCCTGGCTGGGTTTGAACCCGCGCCCTACAACACGTAAGTCGGGGCCGTTACCACTCGGACACCACTGCTCCTTAAATAAACTATACGCCTAACAATTTATTGATATTGATTGTGGCAAATGTTTATTGTAATTTGTTTAATATTTGTAGCGTATCGTGCAACCAAAATCAAGAAAATATTAATTTATATCCTAGCGATAGACAAGCATGTTCATAGTAACTATTTGTCAAAATACTGAAAAGTTAATACAAAAGTCCGCTGCAGCGCTTCAAAAGTGCTGTCCCACTGTGTGTACATAAAACTGCACTAATCCTGCAGTACCTATATATATTACCTAAGTCAAGTAAAGCCTGCAGATCACCTAAATCAAATGATTGTACAGTTCGGATGTCGGATCTTGTTGAGTCTGAAGTTTAAACAAATAAAATGCAATTTGCTGTAGTTATTGCTGACAAAAACTGTTAGTGGCATTAATTTTTTTTAAAACCTTTATTTTTTACAAATTTTCAAACCCCAAAATTCACAGGGCCTAACTACAGACCCGCTAAGATCCGACGACCGTACTGTTCGGTACGCTTAACTAATCTACGAGTAGTGCGTAGTACATCTACACTAATAATATTAGTGTAGATGTACTACGCACTACTCGTGATGCCTCCCACGTAAGTTGTTGTAACCCACAAAATGGCGATTTTGGGTTTTTTATGTAAAAGTGTCTAATTTTATGTATACTATCCTACAAAAAAACAAAAAGAAAAAAAAACCTATTAGTTAAGGTACTTTTGAAACGTATAATGTTGTATGTTTCGAACGATTCCGGCGTAGACTGTAGTATTTATTACTTGCAATGGTTTACAACGGGAAAAAAGCGCACGCGCGCCTGTTGTATGTGACATATATCACAGATTACGCTGGAATTTTGCTGCCGGTCGCACCTCTCATGCAATTTTTATGTCGTTAATTTAATATTCTAGTAATTATTATTTCGTTCAATCTTATCTTTAACTGACATGATACCCATTTAAAATGTGGTATTGATCCTATACAACAATTTACGTTGTTGATTTTAAAAATATTTTATGTTAAGTGATATATACAACATTTTACGTCGATGCTAGATATGTAAAATTAAGTTATAAGTGTCATATATGATCAAAATCGGCTCTTGAACTCCCGTGTATAATAACGTAAGTGATAGTTACAACATTTTGCAAGGTCCTCATGTCGCGGTAAACCGTTGTAACAACTAAATTCAAGAAATCGTTAAAATGATAAAGTAATGACATGTAGTAAACGATAACATATTAAAAACTAAAAACTCATACCGAATTTCAAAAAGATTCTTTGAAAAATGTGGCTTGTATCGCAAAAAGTATCTTTAAAACGCTCTCCTGTAAAATTGTATTTTTGGGGTTACAACAACTTACGTGGGAGGCATCGAATAATAAAGACGTAAAGTTTGTTTTTTTTGTTTCTTTGTTTGTAGGAGGTAATCTCTGGAACTACTGGTCCGATTGGAAAAATTTTAGCAACAATAGAAAGCTGCTTTACCACTGAGTGACATAGGCTATATTTTATGTACGCGGGCGAAGCCGCTGACAAAAGCTAGTAATATATATATCAATGCAAAAAACAAAGCATTTACTTATTTCAAACTTGCTGACCCGGCTAACTTCGTACTAAGATCCTAGAGCTGTCTGACTTGACAGAACTTTTTTCTATCTATATTTTTTTTTATTTGTATTTTGTTTATTTATTCCTGTGTCATGAAATGCCAAATAAACATGTTTTCTTTCTTTCTTATTTTGGGTCAAAGTTAAAAAACAAATATATAATTAAAAAAACAAACTTATTTTCTTACTAGAGGAAAATAATTAATTATCATTAATTGACCCAATTAACAACAGATACGTTACAATATAATGTGGGGAATGTTTTCATTCATAAATAAGAGAACTATATCGTTCGGCGGATGGACAAAGTCTAACCTCGTGGACTTTTGCATACGTAAATGTATGCTAAACGTCAAACTGATTAAATTCTTATGTCATACGTTAACTCAGTATTGCGTCGAGGGATTTCCTAAATCCTGTATTAAAATAACAACATCATATCTTGCCGGATCTCCAACCCTGACTTCCAATGCCAACTGACCAACCCCCCAACCAACCAACTGGACTCTGAGGGTCGAAAGGCTGGATTCTAGCCACGACGAACTTCAAGTCGTTCGTGATACGAGTTCCAACCTAGTAACTGCAGACCTTTTTGAGACAAGACATTTTTATCGTAGGTAAAAATCATCCAATGACGAATCCCACTCGTGAGCGGAGCGGGAAACAGTGTCAGACTCTTACTGACTAAACGACCGACCCCTTTCCTTCTTAGCCTTCATACCAGGGTCGGACCTTCCTTTCAGAAGCCGGACCGGGGCCCCAGCAGGCTTCGGCCCTGCAGTTGGACCTTTTCATTTGCTGACAACTCCTTGAGGTGCGCGGGAACAGAGCGCGCTGTTGACGACTGACTTGGTCACGGTTATTAGCAGACAACTGGACGGCGAGCTATCCATCCCATTGTACACCGTCCGCAAGCCCGCGCCTACGGTGGCCGGAAATCGGGTTCGGAATCGCGGCGGCGTCTGGGGACGTAAATGTGTGTTAAATGTCAATCTGATTAGAGTCTTATGTCATACGGAAATTACTTTAGTTATTGAAGGGTTTTCCCAAAATTAAAAACAAAAACATCGACTTACTCGTATATCCTAGCGACAGACAAGCACGTTCATCTTACTAATATTATAAATGCGAAAGTTACGATGTTTGGATGTTTGTTACTCAATCACGCCAAAACGGCTGGACGGATCTGGATGAAATTTGGCACAGGCATAGGATACACTCCGGAATAGGGCATAGGCTACTTTTTATCCCGGAAACCCCAACCCCAATACCACGCGGGCGAAGCCGCTGGTAAAAGCTAGTATTATAAATGCGAAAGTTACGATGTTTGGATGTTTGTTACTCAATCACGCCAAAACGGCTGAACGGATCTGGATGAAATTTGGCACAGGCATAGGATACACACCGGAATAGGACATAGGCTACTTTTTATCCTGGAAACCCCAACCCCAATACCACGCGGGCGAAACCGCGGGCAAAAGCTAGTAGAAACTATTTGTCAAAATACTGAAATGTTAATACAAAAGTCCGCTGCAGCGCTTCGTCTATCAAAACTTTTAAAACTTACAGCGCTGATACGTCAAAACTGCACTAATGTTATCAATGTAAAAGTGTATGGCATGCAGTACACTTAAGTCGAGTAAAGTCACTGTACGGCACATCTCATCTATTGCGTAGTACATTTAAAACAATGTAATTAAACAATACCATCTAGAGCAGAAATAATTTCCCAATATCCCGCCCTTGGGCGGAGCGGGAAACAGTGTCAGACTCTTACTGACTACACGACCCACCCCATTCCTTCTTAGCCTTCATACCACCTGATGGTAAGCAGTGATACAATCGTTGATGGTGAGGCGCACTAGTTTATTAAGAGCCTATTCACTCTAGCCTTGAAGGCACTCATATTATAATCGGATGCGAAGACCGCAGCAGGAAGAGTCTGACACTCTCTTTCGCTGTACCCAGAGGGGGTTTTGATTAAACCTATTGATTTAACCTACGCGCCGTAGACATATTACGTCATGTCTATCAGCTGATATTGTCTAGGTTTTTTTGGTAGTAAGAAAAATCACCCTTAGGCGGAGCGGGAAACAGTGTCAGACTCTTACTGACTAAACGACCCACCCCATTCCTTCTTAGCCTTCATACCACCTGATGGTAAGCAATGATACAATCGTTGATGGTGAAGCGCTCTAGTTTATTAAGAGCCTATAAAGCATTGAAGACACCTAAACAGGATTGCTTATTCAAATTGTCAGACTACCCTATGATGTTCTAAATGATATTTCTTAAAAATAGATAGATAGATGTACTCTTTATTATAGGTACACCACAAACAAAACTTTGCAGGGGCCCTTCAGGGTCGAAGCCTCCTGGAGCCTAGAGGGTGGTGGAAAACTGTTACCTCGACTCCAGGAATAAGGCAAGGAAGGTACGGGGTAGGTTTTTTAGTCAGTAAGAGTCTGACACTGGTCTCCCGCTCCGCCCAAGAGCGGGTTTCGTCATTGGATGATTTTCACCTACCATAAAAAAAAAAACCATAAACAAAACTTGGTACATAAGGACACTTAAAGATTGCTTAAAGCTCAGGTAGATCATCAGGTGATTCAGGTAGTCCTATGGGTAAGTTCGCGAAAAAGCAAGTATTATAATCGGATGGGAAGACCGCAGCAGGAAGAGTCTGACACTCTCTTACTGAGCCCAGAGGGGGAGGGGTAATTTGGTTTAACCTATGCGCCGTAGACATATTACGTCATTTCTATCAGCTGATAATGTCTAGGTTTTTTTTTTGTAGTGGGAAAAATCATGTAATGACGAAATCCCGCCCTTAGGCGGAGCGGGAAACAGTGTCAGACTCTTACTGACTAAACGAGCCACCCCATTTCTTCTTAGTATAATAATTTATATATAACTAGCGACCCGTCCCAGCTTCGCACAGGTGCACAGGTGATATTAAATATATTGTATTATACACATAAACCCTCCTCTTGAATCACTCTATCTATTAAAAAAACTGCATAAGAATCTGTTGCGTAGTTTCAAAGATATAAGCATACATAAGGGGAAGCGACTTTGTTTTATACTATGTAATGATATGTATGTATTTAGAAATATATAAGTATGTTTATCAGTTGTCTAGTACCCATAAAACAAGCTCTGCTTAGCTTGGGACTAGACGACGTTGTGTGGTAGTTGTGGAATATATATTACTAGCTTCTGCCCGCGACTTCGTCCGCGGAAAATTTGTGAGACAAAAGTTGTGATAGCTCGGTTAATATCCATGTTATATAAATAATTTATAGCCTTTGTCACTCAGGAGTAAAGCAGCTTTCTATTATAGCTTCAATTTTTCCAATCGAACCATTAGATCCAGAGATTACCTCCTACAAACAAAAAAATAAAAAAACAAAAAAACAAACTTTACCTCTTTATTATATTAGTGTAGATTATAATGGGATGGGAAGACCACAGCAGGAAGAGTCTGACACTCTCTTACTGAGCCCAGAGGGGGAGGGGTAATTTGGTTTAACCTATGCGCTGTAGACATATTACGTCATTTCTATCAGCTGATAATGTCTAGGTGCGACGTCAAATTTTGTCGTCTCTGACGGAATCACGATATAATGACAAGTTCAAAGTTATTACTGATAAGTACTGTGTACATAAATAATGTAGGAATTAAACATTAATGCAACTTAGTTTAATATTATATCTATAGATATATTTGTTTTAGATTAAATCAAAACTGCGGAAAGACAGATGACTCGCCTCTGGCGCGTGGACCGCTGAATTGTGACAATGAGGGTGTTCTAAAATGTCATTCACCAGGTGGCAGCACTGAGGCGTCAGGTCCAGGCACCTGTCAAAACGCTTATATTACTGACATTAGCCAGACATCAACGTCAACGTCAAACGTTAGACGTCAACGTCATATATAAGTTTTCAAAGTAAAAGACCTGACGGCTAAGTGGCGCCAGCTGGTGGTGTGAATATTTCTAAACACCCTCGTTGTCACGATTTCACGTTCGGTGACTGATCTCTGTCCTTGTCTACTCTTAGTGTACATGCGTGAGTTTCGAGTCCAAGATGTCCGCAAGCAACAAAGTGACGTTGGAACTGACTTGCATAGAAGTATTGATTCACTCTTTATTTGAGAGCAGGCAACCCGAGGTACACTTTCATACAACCACTCTTACGTGATTGTGATGTTATTACACATCTTTCTTCAGATATATTGTGAATATTATCTAGGCTTATACGGAAATCAAAACATAAATTTGTGTAAGAGTAATCCAGTAAAGACCTATGAAAATCTTCTATTTTACGTGACTCTCCATAATGTACTCCTATATTAAAAATGATTAAAGTACTCCTATAGAAAGAAGCCTTTCGCATTTAATCGAGATTCTAAATGATATTATTTTTTTTTTTTTCAAAAATCCTTAAGTGTTTAATGAAAACATGTATTTCGTGGAACAAGTTTTGTGAAACATTCGAGTAAATCGTAGAATTACCGAAAGCTAAAAAAGTTTTCAGGTGTTTTCTCTCTTTTTTCGCATTAATTTTGCATCAAAACATTACTTTTGATTGCTTTAAATGAAACAACAAGCTTTTAAACCATGCGCGACGTTGGAAAATTGTTTTTTTGGTTACTTCTCGATCCCCAAGCTAGGTAGTCAAAATACAATTGTAAAAACAGCCCTTCTATTTATTGACAACTTTATTACCTGGGCAAGCCGCTATATATGTTTGATATACAAAAATAGCCCTAATCTAGCTCTGTAACAAATATCCATAATTTTATGAATGGCTATGAAAAGCCTGCACCCACTTTGGGAATAAAATAAGGTTGTGGCTTCAGATGTGGTGAGAGCGATTTCATGAGCGACAGCGACAAACAAATAAAAGACAAACAAAACAATGAATAAACAAAAACAAATGAGGAGTATTCTTTTTTTTTTGAGTTAGGAATTCATCAAATAACTTCATCATCATCATCATCATCAGCCTTTTTAATGTTCCCACTGCAGGGACACAGGCCTCCTCTCTAAGAGAGGGAATGGGCCGTAATCCACCATGCGGGCCCAGTGCGGGTTGGTGGATGTCACATGTCTTCGAATTTTTGGTTCTAGGACATGCCGGTTTCCTCACGATGTTTTCCTTCACCGTTTTGAGAGCAGTGGTGATGAAATAAATTACACAAAGTAATGCGCCTGGCTGGGTTTGAACCCGCGACCTACTACACGCAAGTCGGGGCCGTTACCACTCGGCCACCACTGCTCGAGGCGAGTCTGCGAATTTTAACGCTTGAAAACTCGTACAAAAATGAAGGTTTAAAAAAAATGCATTTTGCAGTTGTTATTACTTTTAAAAACTGTTATGGACTTTTATTTTGTTTTATACGAGACCTCTCGACCTGTCTCGGATCGAGGTGGACACACTTCGATCGGTCAAAATCACGACACCGATTTTCACATAACTTTTTACCATAAAAAATATTTCCTCGAACTCTGGTAACTATTTAGTAATCTGTGCTCTGGGTGTAGCAAAAAGGACGAGTCAGTCATTTACTGACTACAGTTGCCTTTTGCCTAGAACCAGAGCAACTATTTCAAAAATTCTCTTAGCCCTAGAAAGCCTCATCACCTTTGAGGCGCGCTTAGATCATGATGTGTCTTAGACATGAATGACTACTGCAAATTGCATTTATTTGTTTAAACCACATTTTTACGAGATTTCAAGCGCTAATATTCGCAGAGCCTAACGTCAGACTCATCAAGATCCAACGACCTTACTGTTCTGAAGCCGACCTAATCGCTCCCGCTGTCTCTCATGACTAAGTCCGTAGCGCAAATATCAATAATATTATGTATTTCGGCCTCCCGCCGAGTAATTTGTCCCATCAATGGAAGACTTTATGATGGTCATAACAACTCATTTTTGGGCGACTATTATTGATAACAATGGTCTTTATATTGCTATATTCATACCAACCTACCAGCCTTTACTCATCCTTTACCCAACTGTTTTAAGGTCGATTAAGAGGGTCAAAGCTAAAACCAAAGGTCAAAGTCATATGTGCATGGATGCGGCAAAAAAACCGTCTGTAAGTTTTTTTAAAAATCATCCAATGACTTATCCCGCCCTTGGACGCAGTGGGATACAGTGTCAGACTCTTACTGACTGAAGAACCTACCCCGTTCCTTCCTTGCCTTGATCCCAGGGCCCCTCGTAATGCGCTTTCGCTTCTCGGTATTTTAGCTACCGTTTGTAAAGTCAGTATTTACGCCTCAAAGTCATTTTATTTATTTATTTAATCTTCATGTACAGTAGTGGTACATAGGCGGGCTTAATGCAATTAGGCATTCTCTACCAGTCAACCTTTGGGTTAAAAACTTCGAAAATAAACAAAACAAACACGTACATAGAAACTATTTGATAAAGCACAGTACGGCCGTTGGATCTTGAGGAGTCTGTAGTTAGTCTCTGTGAATTATAGCGCTTGAAAACTCGTACACAAATGGTTTAAACAAATAAATGCAATGTGCAGTTGTTATTGCTGTTATAAACTGTTATTTTCATTTATTTTTTTATAAACGTTAGGAGGGTTATCTTAATAAAACATTTTTTTTTCATTTTTATAAACCCAATTTTTAAGCCTACACTGTCCCACTGCTGGGCAAAGGCCTCCCCCAAACTTCTTCAAGGTGGTTTTCTCTCGGAAACTACCTAGAAAAAGTTTGTGGAGACCATCGATTTCTTTATTGTCGTTTCGGCTCCAAGGCAACTGCCTACGTTCCCTAAGCTTAAATCCGGCACTGATGGTGATGATGATGATGAACTTTGTTTCAGACAACAACTGGAAAGGGTCAACATAGAGTTCAACGGAGACAAGCTCAGCTTCCAGGAACGCAACCACTTCCAGTTCCTAGCTGACAAGAGCCACGGCGCACATTTTGACCAGGTCAACGTACCGAACCTTCCCTTACTTGTAAGTTTTTTACTCCTTCTTTTTCTTCAATTTACTGACTTTTTTATTGCAATAAACTAGTGCTTGACTGCGATCCCACCTGATGGTAAGCAGTGATGCAATCGTTGATGGTGAGGCGCACTAGTTTATTAACTATTCACTTTAGCCTTGAAGACACCTAAATTATAATCGGTCGGAAAGGCTGCAGCCGGCAAACTGTTCCAGTCCTTCGATGATGGTATAAACGACGAGGCAAAACGCTTAGTCTGGACCGTAGATGTCTCAACAACGTAAGGGTGGATATTATCTGCACGCTCAGAAAAAGGGCTCTTTTATGTACGCGGGCGAAGCCGCTGAGAAAAGCTTGTAAAAATAAAAAAATCAATATATACTCTTTTCCCTACATGAAGATGTGATACCTACGTTTTTTTTTTTGGTTTCAACTGCCAAATGAAAATGCGTTCATACCATGGTACCCTGTAGTTGGTACTCCGAAGCCGCGAGGTTATCGAACATTCCTGAAGCAATTTTACTATCCAGAAATACAATTTTTAACAAAACAACTTTCATATCAGGTTATTTTCGTCCCTTTATGGCAAAAAGATTAGATATCTCCTTATATTGAACCGCACTGCTATCACTAGTACATTATTATTTAATAACTATGTGTAATCTAGTACTTAACTAGTAAACAGAGGGGGTCAGATATGGGGGATACTAAAAATGAAAATTCTTGCTTTGTCTATTTTTTCCATGGGAAATAATTTATAGTACACTAGCCTTAGGCAAACTGTAGACCCCCCATTACATCCCATTAGGAGCTGAATTTTGAAATACCCTTTCTTAGTGTTCGCCGACGTCATAAAAGGAGCAAAATTTCACGCACCTAGGCCCAGTAGTTTTGGTTATGCGTTGATACATCAGTCAGTCAGTTTCTCCTTTTATATATATAGATAACTAGCTTTTGTCAGCGACTTCGCCCGCGTACATAAAATATAGCCTATGTCACTCAGGAGTAAAGCAGCTTTCTATTGTTGCTAAAATTTTTACAATCGGACCAGTAGTTCCAGAGATTACCTCCTACAAACAAGAAAACAAACTTTACCTCTTTATTATATTAGTGTAGATAGTACTTATGGTTTCGTATCCAAAGGGTAAAACTTTAATTGTACTTACAGCTAAGAAGTGTAACTCAATATAACCAAAGCAGAAGGGTCGAAACCAACTGGGGCCAATAGTTCATGTCTGAAAAAGGGGTCTAGCCCTAGTATAGATGGCGAAGTAGGAACGGGGTAGGTTGTTTAGTCAGTAAGAGTCTGACACTGTTTTCCGCTCCGCTCAAGGGCTCCCGCCCGCGGTCAGTCAAAACAGTGTCAGACTCGTCATTGGATGATTTTTACCAACCATAATAATACGCACAAATTTTTTTGGGAACACTTTCATTGTGCGTGCCTTTCTAAGAAGTGAAATCCCCTGCCTTATTTCGTGTTTCGTAAAGGCCGGTACACATAAACACGATACGGCGTTGTTTCACGATGCGACGTCATGTCGTGGAAATCTACGACAAGCATCGTAAAGAACTACGTCGCGACATCGTAACGTGCCACGATGTGAATTGTCGCTGTTAATTTCGAGAAATGGACTAGATGCGTCCTGCTCCTGCTGTTGTTAAGAAAACGTATAAAGAAAAGACAGAAACCCAGGAGATACTGGATCCACCAATTCCTTTTAATCATGAATAAAGGGAGCCGTATATCGTGGCACGTTACGATGTCGCGACGTAGTTTTTTACGATGCTCGTCGTAGATTCCCACGACGCGACGTCGCATCGTGAAACGACGCCGCATCGTGGTACGACGTCGTATCGTGATAATATGTCCCGGCCCTTATACCTCTGACTTCAAATTCGATTCCATTATAACCAACTAGCTTTTGCCCGCGGCTTCGCCCGCGTGGGTTTGGGGTTTCCGGGATAAAAAGTAGCCTATGTGCTATTCCGGAGTGTGTGCTATGCCTGTGCCAAATTTCATTCAAATCCATTCAGTAGTTTTTACGTGAAAGAGTAACAAACATCCATACATCCATACATCCATACTTACAAACTTTCGCCTTTATAATAGTAGTAGGATTCTATTAAATGCTTAAAATATAATACCATAACTATATTTGATTTTTGTTCTAGGGCGTGATATCCAAGGCTCTGAGTATGAACCTGAATACCCTGGGTCAATTCACTCTCAGCTCTGCAATTGCAGCACCCTTCGTAAACCACCGTAATGCCTTCGTTAAACTGCCAGTATTCAGGTAAGAAGCAAATTCATTAATATATTATACAGGGTGTCATTGACATGTTAACGCAAACGAATACCATAAATCCAGTACATGATTCTAGACCCCCAGTGGTGGAATTTTTTGTCGGTTTTTCCTTTTTTTATGATTTTTTTACGTTTTTTAAATTAAATTGTATAAAAACGTCATTTTAACATTTTTTGCGAAAAAAATGAGTGAATCACATTCTAAATTAATAATGTCATCGGGTTTGATTAGAATAACGACTTTATTTGCCTCGATGATTTTTTTATAAATTTCTTTTTTGTAAATAAAAAATCTTTTTTTTTTCTAAGAATATCATTGGGATTGGTTAGAATAACGATATTATACAGGTAAAAAAAAAAACAAAACTTTTTATTCAAAAATTTGAAAAAAAAAACCGACGCGAAATTCCACCACTAGGGTGTCCAGAATCATGTACTGGATCTATGGTATTCGTTTGCGTTAATATGTCAATGACACCTTGTATATAGATATATTTGATCAGTTTATAACTACATATATACACATGACTAAAAAAAATAAAACCCTTAAACTTAACTAAAAGTACCTAACCTAATCAACTAAAGCGCCAAAAAACTCTTCCGCATCGCTGTCGACTGGTAAAGTGCCCAAAAGGCTGGCAGCATTGCTACGCTGTATGGCAATGCTTATTCTCTGCACAAGGTAAAAGCCAGCCCTTGGGTCACGCGAAGAGTCAACAAGTCGTTTAAAAAGCACTTTTAACAACTTGTGGGCATTCGGACCCCACGATCCGAGAGTTTCAACCCCAAACGGCTCGAAAATATAACTAGCAACAAGGTTAGTATATTTCCGCCGGTTCCCTATCCATTAGCATAAAATTTTAAGACCTAATATAACTTAGCATATTGTTGTTTGGCATAATTATATTTTCGCATAATATAATTACGCATAACAGCTCATGCATAATTTTTTTAAGCATAATGTCTGTAACCATAATAATGATTAGGCATAATATTTTAAAGCATAAACTTATTAAGCATAAAATTTTAAAACATAACTTTTTTAAGCATAAAGTTCTAAAGCATAACTTTTTTAAGCATAATATCCCAAAGCATGTGCACTGAAAGTTTTCTGTGTTTTTTTAAAAATAACCCTAACCTAAATCTATCCGAGTCGGGGTGCCCTAAATTTAGTGCGTTCTCGCGATTGAAAATTTCATGTATATATGTATATTTATAATAAATCATTTGCATGTACATTGTTTTTGTTATTTATATTAATTGCATGCCTAAATATTATTATGCTAATAGTCATTAGGCCTACTAACGTTATGCGAATCAAATTTATGTCAAAAACAAATAAGTCCTTAACATGATTATGCCAACATAAAATGTATGCCTAAAAAAATTATGCCAAAGTATTATTATATCAAAACAAATTGTGCCAAAATCGTTGTGCCGAAGTATATTAGGACAAAAAACATTATGCGAAAAGAAGGGATCCCATTTCCGCCGCTTGAGGTTCTCCGCGGTGTTTGATCAGTGATATAAACTATTAAATAACGCAGTATATGCTGAGTTAGGAGCCCTTTTGGCCTCGCACAGATTTCGTACTTTTATTCTTGTAGTTTATTTGGTTGTGTGCGGCACAAATAAACGTTTTTCTTTCTTTTTTTTTCTTTTCTTTATTATTTCTGTATATTCCCAGGTTCCTGTGGGGCTATGATGACACCATCATTGACACTGCGAAGCCTTTTTTGAGTATCGGAGGACAACTGAAGTTTGACAAGTTTGGATTATTGGTTACTGTAAGTTTTATTTTAATTGTTGAAATTTTATAGCGTGAAGTGCAAGATTTGAGAGCAATAAAAGATTTCAGATAAATACAAGCTGAGGTTTATAGTCCTAGGACTAATAAAGCTCAATTTATAGCGCAAAATATAAATAACTAGCTTTTGCCCGCGGCTTCGCCCGCGTGGTATTGGGGTTGGGGTTGGGGTTTCCGGGATAAAAAGTAGCCTATGTCCTATTACGGAGTGTATCCTATGCCTGTGCCAAATTTCATCCAGATCCGTCCAGCCGTTTTGGCGTGATTGAGTAACAAACATCCAAACATCGTAACTTTCGCATTTGTAATGTTAGTAAGATAATTTACACAATGTCAATTATGTAAATATATATTTTTTCCAGAAAAACGGCACAGTCTCCGAGCGGTTCACGATCAACACTGGCGAGTACAATAAGGATAAGATGAACATCATCGAAAAGTTTGACGGACGCGACAGCCTCTCGTTCTGGGGCAGTGAGGAGTGTAATAGGTAAGTCTAAAATGCAACGAAAACTTGTTGTGATGGCTCTCAGGCTGAGGTCTGGTCACATCATCATCATTTCAGTGGAAAGACGTCCACTGCTGGACATAGGCCTCCCCCAAGCGCCGCCACAAAGACCACACACACCGCTTAACAAATTTTAAAGAAGAAGTCGAAATCTCCGAATTGTTTAATCTGTGGTACAGTAGAAGACATTTACCACTTACATCTACACTAATATAATAAAGAGGTAAAGTTTGTTTTTTTGTTTGTAGGAGGTAATCTCTGAAACTAATGGTTCGATTGGAAAAATTGAAGCTATAATAGAAAGCTGCTTTACTCCTGAGTGACATAGGCTATAAATCATTTATATAACACTAGCTTTTGCCCGCGGCTACGCCCGCGTGGGTTTGGGGTTTCCGGGATAAAAAGTAGCCTATGTGCTATTCCGGAGTGTATCCTATGCCTGTGCCAAATTTCATTCAAATCCATTCAGTAGTTTTTACGTGAAAGAGTAACAAACATCCATACATCCATACATCCATACTTATAAACTTTCGCCTTTATAATAGTAGTAGGATGGATATTGACCGAGCTATCACAACTTTTGTCTCACAAATTTTCCGCGGACAAAGTCGCGGGCAGAAGCTAATATGTTTAAAAAATGAAACGGCACGATGAGAGTTCATTGGGAAACATAAATTAAACAGAAGTGCCATTGGAGTACTTCAGAGTATTTTATCTAGTCCTACTTCGGAAGTGGCCAATGAGCTTTATAAATTTTGTATGCAATAGATTCATAAGAGCCTTATTTTAGTAACTAGTGTAAGACACGAGTGTTAGTTGTAATGAGGCTGTCATAGTCGAATTACGATTAAAGCCACTAAAAAAAAAGTCTGTTGTATGCCCGAATGCCCGTTGTCCCCATTATGTATCTCGTTCTCGATAGTCCCTAGGTAAACTCACGAAGTTGAAAATGTGCAATTTTTTTTTTCTGTTTAATGTGCATAATATAGGTAAAAATCATCCAATGACGAATCCCACTCGTGGGTGGACCGGGAAAGAGTGTCAGACTCTTACTGACTAAAGAACCTACACCGTTCCTCCCTTGCCTTATACCCAAAGCCCCGGTATAACGCTTTCGCAACACGGCTCCAAGAGGCTTCGACCCTGAAGGGCCCCTACATCATAATGGCACGTGGAATCATCTGTCTAACTCGAGTCATTGACTACATCGTCTCAATGAGATGAGATGAGACTAAGAAACACTATCAACATTTTGTAATGCGTCTCGTATCTTCAGGGCAGAGGTTATCGAAGCTGATAAACTAGCGCCTCAGCCAAAGGCACAAACTGTGTCTAAAAAAAATGTATAAATATGATTTTGTTATTTTAATTTGCGTGTTACATTCAATGGACATTTCCATGAGTGGTGGCCCAGTTACTACTTAATAAAATCTTCGCACGGGTGTAATCCTGATGTTAATAGGTAGTACATTTTGATACAAGTGCAGGAAGTTTGTCATTGCGACCGAGGCGAAATTCGCACGAGCCGTAGGCGAATGTGTAAAGGAGCCGAGGGCTGCAATGACAAATCTGCACGTGTGTCAAACGACGTTTTTCGATACACCTACGACTTGTGAAATAAAGAAAGAAAGAAAAAACGTTTAATCGTACCTCAAACATACAGTAGAAATATAATAATAATAGCATTGAAATCTGCGTTGGTCAGTTTCTAACTTCGCGGGGTCGCCCAGCGCCTCGTGGGGGACGCCTCGCGCCACTAAGTGAAAAAAAATAATCACTGTTGACCGTGACGATAAGGAGGGAATAAAAAAGCCCTTGTTGTGATAAACTCAAAAAAGCACTTGGGTGATATACATGCCATATTGAACCGAATCGGAGTGCGATAAGAGGCAGTTTTCGAGTAAGTGTATTGAAAAATATATTATGCATGTATTATACTTACATATAAACTTTCCTTTTCATCATCATCATCAGCCTTTTAATGTTCTCACTGCTGGGACTCAGGTCTCTCCTCTAGAAGAGGTAAAGGGCCATAATCCACCACGCAGGCCCAGTGCGGATTGGTGGATGTCACATGTCTTAGAATATTTAGTTCTAGTACATGCTTTCCTTCACCGTTTTGAAAGCAGTGGTGATTAAATAAATTACACAAAGTATTGCGTATGGCTGGGTTTGAACTCGTAAGTCGGGAAAAAAATCAGCTGTAGGTACCCTACATTTTGACGAGATAAATGTAGGGAACAGCTGATTTATTTTTCGCGATTTCAGGTTTACACCCATAGTAAAACTTGTTAATAATTATTATGAGTACAATGACCTCTTAAGAGATTGTTAATGTTTTACGAATAACCCTGTATATTATGTATCATTACATAGTATGAAACAAAGTCGCTTCCTGTCCCTATGTATGCTTAAATCTTTAAAACTACGCAACGGATTTTGATGCGGTTTTTTTAATAGATAAAGTGATTCAAGAGGAAGGTTTATGTATTATACACATACATGCATAATATATTCAATATCCCGTGAAGTTGGGGCGAGTTGCTAGTGCAGAATAAATAAATAAGATTATCAATATGTATTATAAAAAAAAAATTGTTCCACACATCATGTCAACATATTTATCTAAAAAAAAAAAGATTCGACATTGAAATAATCGTGACTGCTTCTCAAATCAAAACGTGATCTACTCCAAAATGTGATTAATAAAATTAGTTTTTAAACAAAACGTTACTGATATAATAGTTCATTGATAAGGATACTGAAATAAAAAAAAATCACAAGAAGTTGTTATACATACAGTATTGCTCGAAGAGATAACAGTTTTTATTTTTTTACAAGCTTTTTATTAGCTTGCAATGTAACTATGGATGTTCGGCTCAAATCTTGCAACTCAATTTTAAAGCAGATATCTTCAACCGATTGAGCTGCAATTTTGCATGCAGGTGTAAATCGCATTACAATGCAATATTATGATGACATGGAGCTGATCTCGTGATGTAATCGCTAGGTAGCCTTAGGAACTCTGTAATTAATCGGCACAACCACATCGAGTTTGGGCGCGTATCAATCGTCTTGACTAGTTTTAATTATCTATGTATAGACCACCGCTATAAAAGCTTCTTATGAAAAAAAATATTTTCATTGAAAACTTGTTAAACTTTGAAATTGTGACTTACCGCGCTACTCATCAATATATTATTCAATTGTGTATGTGAGAACTATGTAGATCATTTTTATTTTTAGTTATTTTGATGCATGTTTGACAATTAGAGTATTTCTGCGGCCTACTCGATTGTCCTTTCCTTGGGATTGGTCATCAAATCGTTGAGCTCCTTAGTAGTCCTAAATTTGAGCTACACGAATGACAAATGTCTGCACTGACTGGACAGGTCCACTCAAATCTGTATGGTTCTTTCCTTTAAAGACCATCTCAGACACGAATCTGCATTGTTCTTATATGATTTCACTATTACATGTTTGCTGTATAGACTTAAAAAGAGACTTTGACACCTGAATTTGTTTCGGGGTTTCTTCTCAGCTAGGAAACACCGGCCTCATCTAGATTATCTGACGAAAAACCTATTTACAATATTTGAAATAAACCCAAATATGCAGCTCAGCAGCGAGTCACTGTACCACTGCGCCTTGCGTGCCATCTAAGAATAATGAATTTTCTTTATTTCAGCATCGAGGCATCAGACGGCTCCATCTTCCCTCCATCCCAACTGGACAAGAACACCACCCTCCATGTCTTCTACCCCAACCTCTGCCGAAGACTACCCTTCAAGTATGAGAAAACAGTCGAGGTAAATATTGTTACTCTTTTTAGGGTTCCGTAGTCAACAAGGAACCCTTATAGTTTCGCTAAGTCTGTCTGTCTGTCCGCGGATAATCAACAACGGGAAACTACGGAACCCTACACTGAGCATGGCCCGACAAGCTCTTGGCCGATTTAAATTGTAATCATTTAATTTTAATTCTCTCGCTCTCAGGCGGAGGGAGAGAGCGTATTATACTTTGTTCCTTCTTTGATAATGATTTATGATCCTGGGGTTCCGTTTCGTATGTAAATACAATCACGAAATCTCATAAACTAAAACACCCTTGGGTGAAGCAGAAGATAATGTCAGACTTTTACTGACAAAAAACCCGCCCCGTTCATACGTGGCCTGGTACCAGGCCAGAGTCGTCCTTTCAGAAGCGAACCCTTAGGCCCAGTAGGCTTCGACCTTTCTGTAGAGTCCCTACGGTTTGTTTACAACTCCTTGAGGCGTGCGGGAACAGTGCGCACCGTTGTCGACTTGGACACTTGGTCCGGATGGCAAGCTACCCATTGCTCGTCGTCCACAAGACCACGCCCACGATAGCCCCAATTATTCAAGAATTACGTCATTTTTCTATTGAATAAGCGATTGTTATATTTACATTTCCCTACCTTGTCAAGTACCTATATACATATAAGATCACCATTCTAATTGTAAAGTAACACACGAAATGAATCTATCGAGATATTAATTTTTTGGGTCCATGCGTGACTTGGAAAGTTATTCTTTTTGGGCAAATACCTGAACATACCTTAAGAGCGACCAACCCGAGGTAGGTACATTTCATACAACCGCTCTTACGTCATTGTGATGTTATTACAAATCTTTCTTCAGATATTTTGGATACACAGATATCTTGTGGATATTATCTAGGCTTCTATAGAAATAAAAACATAAATTTGTGTAAGAGTAGTCCAGTAAAGACCTCTGACAATCTGTTGTTTTAACCTAACCTAACCTAAAAACCTGTATTTTCTGGAACAAATTATGTTAGAACACGCATTATTTTATTTATTTTTTAGGGTCTCTTGTTATATTACCTAACAATGTCCTAATTCTCCAAGGCACACTACACTGGGGTTAGGTCTAGCAAAATAAAAACATTACATGACTGAACTGATTGGTGGTTTTATTGCGACTAAATATAGAACTACATTCGTGGACGCAGCCACGACATTGGTACGCACATACGCGATATCGTTTTTGCCACGTAGGCACTTTGTGTCCCTACAATTTTATTTGAGTAAATCGTAGAATTACCGAATGCCAACAGAGTTTTCAGGTGTTGTCTCTCTTTTTTCGCATTACTTTTGTATCAAATATTACTTTGCATTGCGATAAATGAAGCAACAAGCTTATAAATCATGCGCGACGTTGACGATAGGCGAGTTGGGAAGTTCCCTCCTGTGCGTACTGGTTGAAACAATATTGACTTTTTGAGTACAATATTGACTGGTCTACACTGTTCTTACATAATGACATAAATACTGTAATAACGAGATAATATTGTAAGAAACCATTTTGTTAAAAGAGTAACCATGAAGTTTCTTGCCGGTTCTTCTCCATAGGAAACGACCAATTTGGAACCGTGCACTAGCTTCTGACGTTTTATAAGTGCCCATGTAGGCCTATATGAAATAAAAACCATTTTGATTTTTTTTTTTTGATTTTAAAAAAACACCTACAAATTATGTCCGGAGGACGTGGTATAATAGGTGTGCCCGCTTGGGCTGAACACCACCGTATCACAAAAGAAAGATTGTCTTCTGTACAATACGGTTGTCGGATCTTGGCTAGTCTGAAGTTATGCTCTGTTAATTTTAGCGCTTGAAAACTCGTAAAAAAATGCTTTAAACAAATACATGCAATTTGCAGTTGTTATTGCTGTTTGGTTCTAACACATGCCATTTCCTCTCGATGATTTCCTAAATCGTTTTGAAAGCAGTGGTGATGAAATAAATTACACAAAGTTATGCATCTGAACCCGCTATCTATAATCGTAAACTGAACGTTACGTTAAAATTAGTAATTTATTTATTATTTATTTAATCTTTATGTGCAGTAGTGGTACATAGGCGGACTTAATGCAACAAAGCATTTTCTACCAGTCGACCTTCAGTAATCCACATAATCCCCACATTCATTATAGATGATGATTTCTTTCCCAGATTGCAGACGGCATAGAACTGTACCGCTACAGAATGCCTCTGGACGTCTTCGATGACCCAGCTCACAACCCTGAGAACCAGTGCTACTGTGAGATCGACACCGCTACCTGTCCTCCCAGAGGGATCATCAATGTCACCGATTGTACTATGGGTAAGTTGACTGTAGCATTGCAATGCTGATATGAAGATGTGATGTGTCTTCTGAGTACAGTTTTTACTCTGTGGTTTTGAGTAAACTGCGATGCCTATATTATGAATTCCGTAAGATTTTTACTCTACAGTTTTGCTTTCAAGTCAAGTGGCGCCATCTGTTATTGAGTAGCGGATCTTGTTATTTTACATGAAAATAGGGGTGTTTTAAAATGACGTTCACTAGATGGTAGCCAGACATTATGTGATAGAAGATATGACACCCTTGGTTAGATGTCGACGTTATGTACACCTACCTACGTTTTAAAAGAAAAGACCGAACGGCTAAATGGCGCTACAGAAGGGGTGAATTTTCTTAAACACCTTTACTATTAAACTTGGGTTTTTGAACAGTCAGGTTTACCACCACCACGCTTCCTAGCTGGTATTTATACAACAAAAAAAAAACACATAAAATATACAAGTTTTATGATTCATACGAGATAATAAAGATATAATTATATATTTATTTGATTCGCTTTCTTCTATAACTATAACTTATATTGATTTATCATTTTCAGGAGCACCAGCGCTCGTCTCTTTTCCTCATTTCTACCTGGCCGACCCCAGCATCCGTGAAGCTATAACTGGATTGAAGCCTGACCCATTGAAACATGACTCCTACCTTGATTTGCATCCAACGCTGGGTATTGCTCTGAGTGGGAAATCTAGGTAAGAATCCAAGTATATTTATTTTATACTTTTAGCCTATTTTATATCGGATTTGCAAGGTCTATTTTGATGCAGAATTGTCTTATTCCCACTCAAATTTTACTAATACTGTTACTTATTTATCCAAACTCTTGTGCCCCAGCAAAGCTAGCTGTTAATATTGTTACGAACGTGAGTAATCAAATGCCGGTTTACTAATAGAGAGATTTATTTTCCACAAACAAAACACCAATTTAGTCCAATCGCCAATAAACCACTTCGTAATGCACTCTAGAGATCCGTAGAAATATCGCTTAGGTCGTCGTATGGATGAAAACGTTCTTCACTTGACTTGGATATTCGCACTCGATCGCAGTCGAAATCAAACTGACTCCCGTCCGGCCAGCGAACACGTATTTATACTCAGAGCCAAGAAAATTCTAGATACCGAAGGTTCGAGGCCACACCAGAACAAAAGAAACCGTTTCCGCGAAGCAATAAATTATTCTTATTACCTACCGGTAGGTAACTACTCGACCCCACGACTCATACGAATTTCGACTCTATAGTAAAAGACTGAAGGTACAAATTCCTTTACCAAGTTACTTAAGTACCTACAAAAGTTCTCAGAATTATTGAGTACCTACTTATACGTGTCCGATTTTTCTAGAATTTGCTAGGCCCTGGTACGTACTTCTATTCTGGAGGTTTCGACTAGCAATGCGTTTTAATTATTCGGTGATACTCTCAACTTTGTCGAAGAAACGACGTGTTCTATTTTTACGGCGTAACAGTGCCCCCCTCTTAGTCATGCTCGTCCCGAGCATTATTAGATCCACGGTACGGCGCCAGTCTATCCAAGTGAACTACCTTAGGCTTCCCTCTTAGTCCTTTCTTGATGCGGTAGGTTACGTCGTTAATCCTTTTCATCACGGTGTAAGGTCCCTCCCATCGAGTTTGAAGTTTCGGCGACTTCCCTTTTCGTCGGAGCGGGTTGTGGAGCCAGACTAGTGCACCCTCTTCAAATCCCTTGGTGTTGGCATTACGGTCGTACCTAGTTTTCATTTTGGAGCTGGTGATCATGCTATTCTCACGTACTCGTTTATGCACTTCGTCCAATTGATCTTGAAGGTCACTGACGTAGTCCGTAACTGGCTTGGTCTTTTCAGGTGGCACGCCAGTTATAGCATCGACTGGAAGTCTCATCTCTCTGCCGAAATTCACTCTTGCTGGAGTATGTCCGGTGCTATCATGCACTGCTGATCGATAAGACATCAGAAATAGGGGAATATACCGGTCCCAGTCCTTCTGATGGTCATCGACAACCTTAGCCAGGTGATTCTCCAGGGTCTGGTTAAATCTTTCCACCATTCCGTCCGACTGTGGATGCGCAGGTGTTGTGCGTGTTTTGTAAATCCCCAAAAGGGTGCACATTTCCTGAAATAGCGCAGATTCAAAGTTACGGCCTTGATCGGAATGGATCTCCAAAGGTACGCCATACCGACACACTACTTCTTCAACCACCTTCTTTGCCACTGTCGTCGCTTCCTGGTTGGGTATGGCGAAAACTTCGGGCCACTTTGTGAAATAGTCCTGGATCACCACTATGTATTTGTTTCCGTCATTTGTAATTGGAAATGGTCCAGCGACGTCGATGGCAATTCGTTCCCAAGGGGCTCCCACGTTGTACAGCTGAAGCTTGCCCCTGCTTCTAGTCTGTGGTCCTTTCACAGATGCACACGCTGTACATTTCCGACACCATTGCTCTATGTCATCTCTACAATTGAGCCAGTAATACCGCTGTCTCACTTTCAGTAGAGTTTTCTTAATCCCCAGGTGTCCACCAGAAGCACCATCGTGTATTTCCTGTAGCAGGGGGACCACTTCACTTCGTGGTACTATCACTTGTGTGGTTACCTCCTTGCCATCGTTCGATTCCCATTTCCTACAGAGCACATCATCTTCTAGGACTAAACTGTCCCACTGCGCCCAATAGCTCTTTGTGACGGGACTAAGTGACGATACTTCACTCCATTGGGGCCTAGCTCCACTACGCATCCAGTCCAGTATTGGTCGAATATCGTCATCTTCTTCCTGGGATTTCTTGAAGTTGCCTTCAGTCCTAATTACGTTCACGTGTTCTCGGGCTTCGTTTTGCTGGCAGTGTTTGCAGTCCTCATCACACGGACGTCGCGACAGGGCATCAGCATTGTTATGCCCTTTTCCACTCCGATGTTCCGTCACAAAGTTGAACTCCTGTAGCTGCTCGAGCCATCTTGCAACTTGACCCTCCGGGTTTTTAAATTGTAGCAGCCATTTCAATGCAGCATGGTCCGTCCTTAACGTAAACTGCCTTCCAATGAGGTACTTGTGGAAGTACTGCAAGGTTTTTACTACAGCCAGCAGTTCTCGTCGTGTAACGCAGTAGTTCCTCTCGGGCTTTGAAAGTGCCTTACTGAAGTAAGCGATCACGATCTGTCGGTCACCTTGCACCTGTGACAATACGCCACCGATTCCCGTATTGCTGGCATCAGTGTCAACGACAAATCTTCCATCTCTGCTCGGATACCCCAGTATAGGTGCTTCACATAGCCGCTGCTTCAGCTCGTTGAACGCTGACTCGCAGATGTAGTCCCAGATAAATTCTCTTTTATCCTCAGTCAGTTGATGCAGAGGTTTTGCAATGTCCGAAAAACTCATAACAAACCGTCTGTAGTATGTGCATAGTCCTAGAAATGCACGTACTTCTGTTTTGTTCTTCGGAACTGGCCACTGTTGCACAGCCTTTATCTTCTCAGGGTCGGTTCTCACTCCGTCGGCGGAAATCACATGTCCTAGGTAGCTGACCTCCTTCTTGAACAGGGCACACTTCTTTGGGCTTAGTTTTAGGTTAGCCCCTCGTATCCTGGTGAACACTTTTTCCATGTTCCTTAGGTTTTCCTTAAAAGTGCGGCCCATTATAATGACGTCATCCAAATATACTAGACAGACGTCACCAAGAAGACCAACCATGACTCGTTCCATGAGGCGTTCAAAGGTTGCTGGAGCATTGCACAACCCAAAAGGCATGACGTTAAATTGCCACAGGCCATTGCCAATGCCCGTACTGAACGCTGTCTTTTCTTTATCCTTCTCGCTGATTTCCACTTGCCAGTAGCCACTTTTCAAATCAATGGTTGAAAACCACCTCATACCACTGAGCATATCCAGCGTATCGTCGATCCTCGGCAAGGGATAACTGTCCTTCTTCGTCACGTTATTCAGCATTCTGTAGTCTACACAGAATCTTGTACTGCCATCCTTCTTCTTCACCAGAACTACAGGAGAAGACCATGGGCTCGTAGAAGGCTCAATTATTCCGCTATCAGCCATATCCTTCACCATTTCTGCCACTTCAGTTTCTTTAGCCCAGGGTATGCGGCGCGGTCTCTGTTTGATCGGTCTAGCATCACCTGTGTCTATCTCATGCTTGACGAGGCCTGTTCTTCCGCAGTCCTTTCCCGTTGCAAAAATATCCCGAAACCGTAGCAGAAATTCCCTGGCTTGCTGTAGTTCTGAGGTCGACAAATTGTCCTTAGAATTTTCCAGAAGTTGCTGGATGTGATCAGGTTCCCCTTTTGTCGAGTCCTGCTTCACTGGAGATGTGTTGATTTGGCGGAGATACTTCACTTCTTCACATCTTCCAACAACACTGTTTTTCTTCAAATGGACCTCCTTTTTCCCAAGATTTACAATTCTCACTTTAGATTTCCCTTTCGTCATTACTAAAGTTCTCGCGGTGATGAGTTCCGGGTGCCGCCCAGTATCTTCAACTATTACACACCTTTGTTGCCTGATTTTCTTGGGGAATTTTACTTCGACTAAAGTTTCTGTTCTCGGAGCCAATGTAGTGTCTTTTAAACAGTAGAGGTTACATGTGTTTACTCCTCGCAGGAACACTTCTTGGTCTAGAAACTTCAATACTCCCCTATCAATGTCCAGAGTACACCGGTACTTCTGCAAGAAGTCCAAACCCAGTATGCAATCATCGGTAATATTTGCAATTAAAACAGAATGGGTGTATACTTGATCACCGATTTTAAACTCTATATCTGTATCACCGAGGACGGAGACTGGCTGGCCGGTTGCTGTCTGAAGTCGGCAGGATGGAGACTTTCTTTGCCACAAGATCGTGCGTTTCAGCAACTCAGGTCTTATAATAGTCCGTGACGCCCCGGTGTCAACGGTGAAATTGCAAGCTCTTTCATTCAGCATTCCTTCTATGGTCAAACTATTTCCGTTGTGGACTTGATTGATGGTTATGGTTGGGGCCTTAAGTTGACCAGCCAGCACCCGCCCCGCGGCCCTGGCGACATTTAGTTTAACGACTCTTCGTTAACTTGGGTTCCGGAGTCCACACTTCCCCTCTTTCTTTTGGGGCAATCGGTGCGAATGTGCCCTTTTTCTCCGCACCCGTAACACGTCGGAATATAGCGGGACTTTGCCGAAGAAGAAACCACCCCTTCTCGTTGGCGCGGCTGCACTGAAGGCGAAACCACCACTTCTCGAACTCTGTGCGTGCGTGAGTCCTGTCGTACGGCTTCCACTTCCAAAGCGTGGGCCATCGCACTTTTCAGAGTTTGGTGGTGTCCGAGTCGCACCGTAGCTCTCACTTCAGTATCCCGTAGTCCGTCGATGAATGCCTGCACCAGATATACTTCCACGGTCTCCGGTGTCATCGACACGTATGCGCGCCGCACCAGCCGTTCAACCTCGACACCCCACTGTTGAAGACTCTCGTTGGGCTTTTGTGTTCTCTCGCGAAGCTGCGCGCGGAATACGTGCTCGAGGTGCTTGTCACCGTAGCGGGTGTCTAACCCTTCCATTAGACGCTCCAAGGTCCTACCGTCCGAAGGAAGGTTTTCTAGGACCAGTAGGGCGTCCCCACGTAGAGCTAAGGTTAACGCCGCGAAAGACTGCTCATCATCCCAGCGGTTTGTCTTCACCAACGTTTCGAATTGGTATTTGAAGGCAGTCCATGACGACGTGCCGTCAAAACGTGGCACATCAAACTTTGCGGCCGACGTACAGTGGGTGTGTGCTGATGAGCCAATGGCAATGGGTTCGCGTGCTTCCAGCTTGACAATTTTTCTATTGATGTCCAGCAGGCGATCTTCATGGCCATCTATTCGGGTTTCCAAAGTATCAGTTCGGGCGGAAACCTCCTTGACCTCTAAGGTGAGATTCTTTACTTTCTCGCCCAGCGTGACGAGGCCGTGATCGATTTTCTCGAGGATAAGGTTCTGCTTAGCCTCTTGATCGCGGCGAGCGGCTTCCTGTTCGCGGCGAGCTTCTTCCTGGTTAGCCGCGATTAGATCCTGGAGCTGGCGCTGGTTAGCTTCCTGTTCGCGGCGAGCTTCTTCCTGGTTAGCCGCGATTAGGTCCTGGAGCTGGCGCTGGTTAGCTTCCTGTTCGCGGCGAGCGGTTTCTTGTTCGCGGCGAACGGCTTCCATACTAGCTTGCATGGCAGCCAACACCGCAGCGAGGCTCATTTCTGAAGTTGGTCCTGTTGGCATCTCAGCAGCTGCCGTTGCTCCGACACCAGCCGGATCTTCCTCCTCCAGTTGGTGACGCGCAGCATCCATCTCCGTTTGTCTCCTTGTTCGTGGTCGCTGTTCGTCGTCCCTCTGTAGTAATGGCATCTCACTTCTGACACCAGTTGTTGCGAACGTGAGTAATCAAATGCCGGTTTACTAATAGAGAGATTTATTTTCCACAAACAAAACACCAATTTAGTCCAATCGCCAATAAACCACTTCGTAATGCACTCTAGAGATCCGTAGAAATATCGCTTAGGTCGTCGTATGGATGAAAACGTTCTTCACTTGACTTGGATATTCGCACTCGATCGCAGTCGAAATCAAACTGACTCCCGTCCGGCCAGCGAACACGTATTTATACTCAGAGCCAAGAAAATTCTAGATACCGAAGGTTCGAGGCCACACCAGAACAAAAGAAACCGTTTCCGCGAAGCAATAAATTATTCTTATTACCTACCGGTAGGTAACTACTCGACCCCACGACTCATACGAATTTCGACTCTATAGTAAAAGACTGAAGGTACAAATTCCTTTACCAAGTTACTTAAGTACCTACAAAAGTTCTCAGAATTATTGAGTACCTACTTATACGTGTCCGATTTTTCTAGAATTTGCTAGGCCCTGGTACGTACTTCTATTCTGGAGGTTTCGACTAGCAATGCGTTTTAATTATTCGGTGATACTCTCAACTTTGTCGAAGAAACGACGTGTTCTATTTTTACGGCGTAACAATATCATATTTGGAGAATCATAAGACTATGCAATCAGTTTGTTGGTCATGTTTTTGGTACATCCATAGCTATCGAACCAAAGGTATAATACGCGGCAAATATGCTATGGTTATGCGTAGCCCCCACTGCGAGTGAAACCCGAAAATCGGTTACTACGCATTCTAGATTCACCGCCATGACAATTCAACTTGTTTCACAAGGATTATAAACGAATTTCGGGTCTCAATCGAAGTGATCGTATAGTAAATGGTGGTGGTTCTTTGCCGTGTACGATACAAGATTAACACTTGCTACCTCTAGCTAATGAGGCGAAAAAAATTAACCTAAAGCAAATAACGATCCTGAATTGTTTTTGTTTCAGCATTCAAATCAACATTCAAGTGAAGAAAAGCGACCTATTCTCTGCAGTTAAATTCCTGGACCAGGGACTTATTCTACCCGTAGCTTGGATTGAAATGGTTAGAAGAAATATACTAGACTAACACATAGTTATTACATTCAAAACTTTATACTATTCGTCGGTAGATGTCACTAGTACAATAAATTCATATTGTGTGGAATAGACGTATATACTTGTGAAGCAGTGACATCTAGTGTCAAGTAGTGACACACTATATTTGTGCAAGCTATCCATAGATGGCGCTGTGACTATTTTTTTTATTTCCAATCATAGATGGCGTGAATATCAATTTCGTTGTACATTTAATGTTGCTATTCGACGCTAGATGTCTCTTTTGACTTTTCTCTGAACAATCTAAAATTGTTTTCTTTTTCAGGGTGTTGAAGAACTTCCCGAAGGCTTGCGGTCCCTCGTCTACCATGGCACCTACTCCACGGCAGCAGCTCAGCTAGGCTTAACAGTGATCTGTGTGATAGCATTCATCGGATCCGGAATATGCTTGCTCTGCACTTTTGCCAGAAGAAAACAAAAGCCATGTGCTACTTTAAAAGTCAAAATACCAGCTGACACCGAACTCAAGAGTCAAACATCGTGAAACAATAGAATTTTATAAATTGTGTTCATAGATATTTCAATTTCAAATTCGAACTAAAGAATGCGAAATCCATTTTTACTCGAAGTCTTCTACATAGTGGTGGTGCTCTTTGTGCTTCATTTTTTTGTTAAATACCTAACGATGAGTTATCGTTATAAATATTTTGTATATAAGTACTACCGATTACTCTTTTTTGCCACACTTACATAGTTAGACTAAGGTGAAAGCTACGGGCCCATGGGTGACCACTTTCCCAATAGTGGGCAAAGCCATGGTCAGAACTTAGAGCACTATTTTTCGAGTCGGATATTATCCGAAATGTTTGTTAGGATTTTGATTTCCTCATTCTTTTAACTATTTGATATTTTGATTGTGTTAATTACTTTTTTATTGGTTTTTCAATCGCAATGTATGATTTTGTTTATAAATATTAGTTTAAAATATTTGATTTGTCGTTCCATTGCAATTTTATTTTATTTAACTATTTTTTGTTATAATATATCACTCTTTATTTTATAAATGCTAGTTGCCTTATAATTGGTGACTATGCAACGTGAAAATATTCCAATTGTTGCGCCCAAGGGCGGGATTTCTCTTTGGATGATTTTTACCCACCATAAAATAAAAAAACCTGTATCTGTAAAATGTTAAACATACGATCTGTTGGTTTTACATTAATAAATAAGTTAAATATATACCATTTTCTCGAATTAATAATGCTTCCGGTCTACTAAGACCGTCTTAGTACACTAATACTAAGAGCTAGAGGCGCACTGGCGACTTTTATCAGGATGACACATTTATAATTATAACCAACTATCACGTCTTCAAGTGCGGGCACTACCTACATGTTGGATTCATAACCACGGGGACTTTTTGTCACGGTGACAAAAGTCACCAGTGCGCGCTACCTCTGAAACTACTAATATATTGATGTTAGCGCCATCTAGCGAAACCATTTACCCCTAGTTTTCACCTTAAATATGAAAAAGACATTTAACAACATTCCAATTCCAAACTAGGTACTAAGAAACATATTTTAAACAGTTTAAAACAAAATAAATCAAGGAATATACTGCTGAAAGTCTAGATATTTTTTTTCAAAATCTTATTTTTACCAAAATGTCTTTTTATTATTATTATTTTAGCGTAAAGGAGTTATATTTAAGTTTGAAAAGATGTCAAAGACTGGCTGTGTCTTTTTTATTTTATATAATAACATACATTTTATATAAAGTAACATTCATTTGCATTGAAATTTAAGATACAGTACGGCCGTTGGATCTTGGCGAGTCTGAAGTTGGCTCTGCGAATTTATGCGCTTGAAAACTCGTAAAAAAATAAATGGTTTAAACAAATAAATGCAATTCGCAGTTGTTATTGCGGTTACAAAGTGTTATTGGCATTTATATTCGTAACATCTTTATTATTGTACGAGTTTCCAAGCCGAGCTTAAGATTAAGATTAAGATAAGAACCGACAGCTGTACTGTAACAATTTTTCTTTCTTGACCTAATTCAATTTTTAAAATTACAATGGTACAATTTTTAAAATTAATGATTTTTACATGCTTTTATTTAGTTTTTTTTTTTAAGTTTTGTAAAACCGACTAAAATTATCTTGAAGACATCCCCTTCAAGATAATTTAAGTCGGTTTTAATTATTCGCAAAATGATTTCTAGCGGATATTGTAATGTAAAATTTATGTAGTTTTATATCTGAAATGTCTACGCAACTGGACAATATGTGGAATTATTGAAACAGTCGCTTTATCGGTACAAGGAGCTGCGAATTTTGAACACTTGAGCCCCAAACAACCGCCGTCGTTTTAATTGCTAGTGTGTTTCTATTAACGCCGGCGTTTTAATAGCTAGTGTGTTTCTATTTACGCCGTCGTTTTAATTGCTAGTGTGTTTCTATTAACGCCGGCGTTTTAATAGCTAGTGTGTTTCTATTAACGCCGGCGTTTTAATAGCTAGTGTGTTTCTATTTACGCCGGCGTTTTAATAGCTAGTGTGTTTCTATTAACGCCGGCGTTTTAATAGCTAGTGTGTTTCTATTTACGCCGGCGTTTTAATAGCTAGTGTGTTTCTATTAACGCCGGCGTTTTAATAGCTAGGGTGTTTCTATTAACGCCGGCGTTTTAATAGCTAGTGTGTTTCTATTAACGCCGGCGTTTTAATAGCTAGTGTGTTTCTATTAACGCCGGCGTTTTAATAGCTAGTGTGTTTCTATTTACGCCGGCGTTTTAATAGCTAGTGTGTTTCTATTAACGCCGGCGTTTTAATAGCTAGTGTGTTTCTATTAACGCCGGCGTTTTAATAGCTAGTGTGTTTCTATTAACGCCGGCGTTTTAATAGCTAGTGTGTTTCTATTAAGCCTCTAATTATGGTATTTAAAAGGTGTAGCATTGACTACCTCAACTGAGTTTACCGAGAAAGTCGACTTGATACATTTTCTGCTAAATACTACAAAAATGCTATATATGTATGTCACATCCATATGTATTCTAGTTCTAAAACAAATGAATAATTCATATGAAGACATAATACAAAGGAATTAGAACCCAAGAAAAAAAATCTGTTTTCCTGATTTTATAAAGTTATTTAGTACAATATATTTTACTTTTTTTTATCTTAGAATAGAAAATATCTATCTATAATAAGAATGATTGTACAAAATGCTGTTTTTTTTTTGTAATCTAATTTTAAGAGGGATTTATGAATGTACAATTTAAAGTTATATTTTAATGAGTTCTTAGAATGTTTAATAATAGAAAATTAATTTAATATTAGTATTTAAGTATTTGAATCTCCGATTTAAAACAAACCTTAAAATATTTGTAAATAAAATGCAACTTTGAAATAAAACTTATGCTACTCCACACTAGATGTCGCTTCTGTCTTTTCTACTTACGTTTTGAAAATGGTAACAAAATACATTGATGAGAAAATAATACCAAAAAGTTAACTATTTCAGTTTTTTTTTTTTTTTGTTATTTACTCCTTCACTTCGACTTATATCGTAGCGATAGACAAGCTCGTTCATAGAAACTATTTATTAAAATACTGAAAAGTAACAAAATTACGCTGCAGCACTTCATTAGCATTATGTCATCTAACAAAACTTTAAAAACTTACAGCGCTGTCACACTGCGTGAACGTTAAAACTGCACTAATGTCATCAATGTAAAGGTGTATGGCCTGCAGATCACCTAAGTCAAGTAAATTGACTGTAAGGTACGCCTAATCTAGTGCGTAGTATAGGTACATATATACATCGATGATATTTGACCATTCTTACAACTTAGAAAACTGGATTGAGCATGACCAAAATAAAATTCATTATCATCATCATTTCAGCCGAAAGACGGTCCATCGGATTCCAACAACCCTGGTCAGGTCATCATTCCACCTTGTGGGAGGCCTTCCAACGCTACGTCTTCCGGTACGCGGTCGCCACTCCAGAACCTTTCGGCCCCAGCGGCCATCTGTTCTGCGTGCAATGTGTCCTGCCCATTGCAACTTAAGTTTGGCGATTCTTTTCGCTATGTCAGCAACCTTTTTACTCCTGCAGATATCTTCATTTCTGATTGGATCATGCAAGGAAATTCCGAGCATAGCCCTTTCCATTGCCCTTTGGGTAACTTTAAACCTTCCAATGAGTAAATTCTGCTCTCTATGTCTATGTTATTATACTCGTTCAAAAATAAAAGGCCCATTTTGACATTTGAGAAAGATCCTAGAGAGTAATTTGAAACAAGCTGCAAGAAACAATAAAATAATAATTAATTACATTATGTGTTTTATTGCAATTACAAATGTAATATAGACGGTTCATCATCAGCCTTTCTAATGTTTCCACTGCTACCAGGCCTCCTCTCTAGGAGAAGAAATAGGCCATAATCCACCACGCAGACCCAGTGCGGATTGGTGGATGTCACATGTCTTCGAAATTTTGGTTCTTGGACATGCCGGTATCCTCACGATGTTATCCTTTTCCGATTTTGGGAGCAGTGGTGATGAAATAAATTACACAAAGTAATGCGCACATGTCAAAATAACCCCAAAATAATTTTTTGACAACTTTATTGACACAAATATGAATAAAATGATTTTGATTTTGTAGCTGAAGCTCAAAACTTTACTAATAATCTGTAAACAAATCCACAGGCGAATTCTAGTATTTTTTAGATAAATTATTTTTACTTATAGATAAGTAAGCCCGGAATGAATTATTTTTAATGTATGTTGTATAGTGAAAATATATTAAGTATATTGTAAAGAGAAATTATAAAGAAATAAAATTTATTTTTAAATAAATATATCCTTTCTTTTTTTATTATTTATCATATTCAAACAGTATTAATAAAAGTATTCTATTTGACACGTTCTACCCGAGCGCCAAATTCCATTTAAATCCGTTCACCGAGTGACAGCTTTTTTTATTGATTATAGGTTCGCGCTCGACCGCTATCTCACTTGATGGAAAGCGACGATGCGGTTTTAATTTTACTCCTTGGTTGTACGCACAATGAAAGTGTTAATGATTTAAAATTCAACATCGCGTTTAAAAGGTTTATCGTTGTGTTTTGAAAAACATAAACAAGACTATTTTCCTAGTAATTTGTTACTTTTTTTTCATAAAAGTTGTAGGTGGCGCCACAAGACTGCCTACTGCATATTTAATTTTAAATTGACAGCTCGCGCCACTCCTATTTTTTTCCCAGTTCCCGCGCCGCCGCCACGAGTGAAAGAGAACGCATACCTAGTTACCTATAGTACGGCCGTCGGATCTTGACGAGTTAGGCTCTGCGAATTTTAGCGCTTGAAAACTGGTACAAAACTAAATGGTTTAAACAAATAAATGCAATTTGCTGTTGTTATTGCTGTTAAAAACTGTTATTGGAATTTTTTTTTTAAACCTTTGTTTTTCTGCCTGACTTCAGACTCTCCAAGATCCGACGACCGTACTGTAGGTACACTAGGATAGAACTTGATAGTGACTTGATAGTGACTTTAGAAAGCCAGAAAAAAGTATGTTTATGCATCGTGAGTGTGATGAATAATCATGAATACCGTGATTGCTGCTGGAATTGGAAGACGCCAAACTAGGGCCGCGAGCTGGCTGCCACGTGGAGATCAGTGGTCAAAGGTTGGTGCAAATCTTTATACAATACGTTCCAAATGAGAATAGGATCGATTGTCATGCTGTCACGTCACGATTTACAGTCAAATCGAGGCATGATATTTTTAAAATTCAGTTTATTTACGAAAAATTTAATTTATTTACGAACTGTGAACGAAAAAAGTTTAATCAGAATCCAGTTTTTCAATTTTACTCTTTTCCGAGTTCTTCAATTTTGCAAAAATATCTTCGATTTGACAGTACGGTGGTCGTTATATTCTGGTTATCGATCCTATTCTTATTTGAAACGCATAGTACCTACCTTTCTTGATCTTGAAGCATTCGCACGCGCATTAACGTAAAGTTGCTAATTTTCCATATTTAAACTTGACCCCCAAACGAACGCGTACCTATTGTCTTTCTATTATGTCTCTAATTAAATTACGGTAGTCGAAAAGTATGTTCTTGGATAAATATAAAAAACTAGCTTTTGTCAGCGGCTTCGCCCGCGTACATAAAATATAGCCTATGTCACTCAGGAGTAAAGCAGCTTTCTATTGTTGCTAAAATTTTTCCAATCGGACCGGTAGTTCCAGAGATTACCTCCTACCTACAAACAAAAAAAAAAAAAACAAACTTTACCTCTTTATTATATTAGTGTAGAATGATAACCTATAAAAAACGCTCAATATTTTATAACCTATGTGAAAGCTTGTTGTTCAGCCGAATGGCGCGAAAAGAGCCCTACACTGAGCGTAGTCCGCCACGCTGTTGGCCGATTTTTTAATTCTTAAAAATATCAGAGCATCCGGTCATATCTAAGAATTTACTCCCTAAGGAAATATATAACCTACCCTCATAATTAATTTTATTTATTATAACGTTTCCCGCCTAACTTGTTGTGGGTAGTTTAATTGCCGTTACCTTATTTTTTGTGTATAAAATTCAAATGTAGATAAATTCATTCTTTTGCTAGTCAAGGAATAAACACCGTGAATTGTAAGTTTATCTATTATTTTTTCTCTATATCACCTGTCAGTGGCGTAACTATATGGCCTGAGGCCCGTGTCAAATTTATTGAATGGGGCCCCCAAAAATCATCTCATTGTGTTTGAATTTTACCAAATAAACTTTGTAATTTTGGCTTATTTGTTCTGAGCCCATGGCCTCTTATACTGGAACCCCGTCATATCGGGGGCCCGTGGCATTTTGCCAGCCTTGTCACACTATAGTTACGCCACTGTATTTGACATTTATTGTGATTGTATTTTGGTGCAAACCAATGTGTGACTTTAACGATGACGGCGATCATACGCCGACACGTACGTAAATTCCAAACAGCAAGTCGTGTCTGTGTTTTCAGGCAGAAAGTCGTCTGTAAAGTATTGGTCCAGTTTCTTACTGTTTCAGGAATATATGGTTTTCGAGCGAGCGAGTGAGATTAGCAGTGGCGTAACTATATTACCCGAGGCCCGTGCCAAATTTATTGAATGGGGCCCCCAAAAATCATCTCATTGTGTTTGAATTTTACCTAATAAACTTTGTAATTTTCGCTTACTTGTTCTGAGCCTATGGCTTCTTAGACTGGGAGCCCCGTCATATCGGGGGCCCGTGGCATTTTGCCAGCGTTGCCACTCCATAGTTACGCCACTAATTAAAAAGTATACCTATCTATAAGAAAAGAATATCATTACATAGTATAAAACAAAGTTGGGTCAGTGGGTAGCCTTTGCTTAAATCCTATGTATGCTTAGATCTTTAAAAATACGCAACGGATTTTAGTGCAGTTTTTTTTTTAATAGATTGAGTGATTCAAGAGGAAGGTTTATAGCTATAACATATCACCTTTGCTCCCGTGCGAAGCTGGGGCGGGTCGCTAGTAATATTATAAATGCGAAAGTAACTCTCTCTGTCGGTTAGTCTGTCTGTCTGTTACGCTTTCCCGCTTAAACCTCTCAAACGATTTTGATGAAATTTGGCACAGACAATCTTTAGACCCTGAGAAAGGACATAGGCTACCTTTTAATGCGAAAAAAAGGACGCAGACGAAGTCGCGGGTACCAGCTAGTAAGAGAATATAAGAATTTATCTTTCGCCCTGTATCAATTAGCTTAGCTGCAACTCAGGATAGCGACCGCGCGGCGGCGACGGCACAGGGAGGACAAGGAGATCCTCGTCCTCCCTGTGTTGCTGCAACTGTGCCGCATGTATAAAACCTGTTAGTAAGTGGTTAATAATTCTTCCTTCCGCAAAAAAATTACTTTGTCATTTCCGAAATCATTCATTCATTTCGTAACACAATTTATTACGCAGCCACATACAAGTTTGAGCAATCTCTTTTAAAAGTTTAACTAATTCAATACAAATGAACTCTTTCAGGATATCTACTGCATAGAACGAGATTAAACCGAAGTCTGACTTGAAGCGATGTCCCACGTCGCTAAGCTGCCCACGTCGAACTTCAGCGCTGCTCGCTGAAGAAACATCACAACAACACACACACAACAACTTCATCGATGTCAATAACCTGGCTAGTTCTACTATAACACAGATAAGTCGACTACTGGGGCCAAGGATTGATGCGAAAGCGGAACACCGGGGCCCCGGAACTAAGGCAGGAAGGTCCCGTGGGTCGTTTAGTCAGGAAAAGTCTGACACTGTCTCCCGCTGCGCCTTAGGGGCGGGATTCGTCATTCGATGATTTTTCACACCGGAAAAAAAGGTAAGTCGACTAAACATTAGGTACCAGTGCAGGCCTCTTTTACGTTCATCTCAGGCTCTAGACAGATGAACCGCAATTCAACTGCAAATTGCAGTTTGAATGCAGTTGACACGACTGCAATAGAACTGCAAACTAAACGTGCAGTCCGATTCAATTGCTGTCGGTTCAGTGCAATCCTGTAAACTGCACACCAACTGCAATCGAATATTTTGTTTCTTTTCTATTTGTCTATCTTTTTAAGTTGCACCTACCATGTTACGTTTCTGCACCACCCTAAGGTCGTCAAGGAGAAAATGCTTAAGGCATTAAGTCCGCCTTTGTACAGTGTTATGTGCATAAAGTTTTAATAAATAAATACCTACTAGTATTAATTACCGTTTATCTTGATTAACTTGACTTGTCATGTGCAAGTAGGTATATCTCTTTCATACCTACGTGTGTCGACAGGTGGCGACGACGGCGACCGCGCCTGCTGGTTGAGCCGCGCGGACGAACTAACCTTGGAGTGGAAAAGAAGAGGGATGCACCCCCTACGCACCCAATTTGAATCTCAACAAGCTGAGGAAATGCACTAAACCGGAGGTAGGTACAGTTTCTTTACTGTTGTACCGTAAGGCTCAACACACACCGAAAGAGCGGCGAAGGGCAACGAAGCGGAACGCAGTTTCAGTGTCATATGATTTTTAACTTTATTTCCATTACCATAATACTTATTATCGCATGAAAAACTCGACGAGTCGTGCGGATGCCCGCGGCGCCGCAGGAATTCCGGGGAATTCCATAAACGAAGCCATGCGACTGCGTGGGAAGTCGCGGGAATTCCCGAGAAAGTTCGAGCATTCGCGAGCGGCCGCTGACAATATCCCGCCCCTCGCGTCCGCTCCCCGCGCGCGTCTGTTGCACGCTGAGCATTTGTTGCAGGCGAGCATTCGCATTCATTCCTTTCAGTGCAACGAACACAGAAGTGATGGAGGACGAAGAAAAACTTATTTATTTGGTGCAAAAAAAAGGTGAAACTGAACTGCGCATAGAAGAGCGACCCATGAATTCGCGGGTGGGCTCAGGAAGGCGCGCGCATTCCTGCGACTGCTCGAGAAGTCGCTGGAATGCTCGAGAAATCGCTGGAATGCTCAAGAAGGCGCGGGACTTCGTGGCTCTGCGCTTCGCCGCCCTTCGCCGCTCTTTCGGTGTGTGTTGAGCCTAAGGGTCAGTTCACACCGAGACGCGACGCTGCACGCACATTTAAATAGAGTGACTCAAAATAGAACTTTATTTACTACGCGAAAAGATACACATTTAATTGTGAGAATTTGGAATACGTTGCTCCATGCAGCGCTGCGCCTCGTGAAGCCTCGCGGCGTAGCGCGACGCAGCGGTGCATCACTGGTCCGAGCGGTGACGATTTTACTATGCGCCTCGCAACGTTACGATGGGTCTCGCGGTGCAGCGCGAAAATACTGGCCTATTCCTGCGTCGTCGCGTCTCGGTGTACATTTGTACCCACGGTGTACCCTTACCAGTGGCGGTCCCTTCATACAAGCCCAAAAGCCCGGCATGCCTTACTAAAATGCTCGATAAGAATCAATATCAAACCCGAACAATTTAAAAGTTCGCGCGCTTAATTCTTATCAAAATAACACAAAGTATCTACTTAGGCCCGCCCGCTGCATTACACATCGCGATTGTTCGCGCGCTTCGCTTACACTCGGCACTATATATAGCTATCTCGCTTACACTTACCGGCTTTTACCGGGCTTTCAATGTCTCTTTCGCACTCATAGCGATGTGCCGTATAAGTACTTAGGACGTTTTGCGTCTAAAAATCGATCAGTATAGAAGATTTAAGCCGGGATTGCGCATGAAGTTGACCGCGCATGCGTGACCTTGTCAGTTTGTCACACTTTAGTGTTGCCGTTTTAGCAACGTTGTGAGATCTTGGAGATTTTTAACGAGTTTGGAGACTTTTTTTAAGATTTAGCAACAGTAAAAACTAGCGACTTTTTAAAATAACGAAATTAAATATTCAAGCATTAACTTAAAAGTAAAAAAAATGCGACATTTAGCTAGATTTTTCATATACCTGGCGACTTTTTTTGCCTAAATGACAACACTACAACTTTGCGTAAATAGTTTTTGACACTCGAGTGCAACTAACTTCAGTTTAATTTGTTTTCTTAGTTAGTAAGTTTTTTATGTGTTTTCTTAGTTTTCCCAGTGTTATATGTAACTGTTTTGGTGACTTACCTACAACAATGGAGCTAATTGTACCTTGTGAGGATTTAAAATGCGTTCGAGTTTTGATTGGCGAAGATAAGGTAAAATCTTTAAACTTTGCTCAGGAAAAACAGTTAATTTCTTCATTAAAACCGACGCCTAATCTGTGTATTTCTCAGTCTAGTAAATCGCATAAACGAAAATTTAATAGATCAGTGTATATATAAATTACTCATATTTTCCTACAGAGGGATTAGATTCATTATTTGACATAAATGTCAAATAATGAATCTAATAATGGCAAACTATTTCGACAAAAAAACAATAAAAAGTTAATTGATTTGCCTGTATTCTAGTCCTGATCTAAAAGATCGTAATGTTTTGGAATTGATTGATTTCATTCATGACAATAACCTCGAAAAGATGCCTTTCCTGAATTGTTAAAATTAGTGTATCTTGTTTTAACTATTCCGGTTCCGGCTGTAATGTAATTTAATCATTTCAGAAAGATAGACAATTCCTATTAGAATATAAATAATTAATTTAAATACCTTTTTATATTCTATGTAGGTATTTTTTTAATTTTGCTTTGGAATTTTCTGTTTTGTTTTTTTTTTGTCTGTAACCTGTTAGTCCTGTTAGGAAGCAATCAACTACTTACCATAACTTTGTTTCCTCAAGCAATGAACCAAATCAAATGGCTTTTTTCAAAGCCACCGGAGGTATGCAATTGCTGATAGGTTTATTATATTCAATCTAGTACTAGCATGCCTTCAGTGAGTGAAATTGAATAAAAAATAGGAAAGAAGATTGATGAATTCACTTTTAATTTATGGTATCTAACCAGTAGTTTATGAGAAAATTGCGATGATCCATATGTAGGTACTTACATACTCAGTCCAAAACTGAACTTTCTTTTTTTGAAATTGGTTAAAATTTTTGGGCTTGCCTTATATTGAAACCCTAGGCACGCCACTGACCCTTACACGTGTAGCTAGTTAAATATGGTAGTGTGCATGTAATCATACCGATGGCGATCTTTATTATAAGGGGCACAGTTGCCCGCGACCGGTCCCTCGGCGTACTTTATTACTGTACCCGGAGTACTTTTATTTGGGAACGCGCAGGCTCCCGCGCATACGCGTGTCCAAAAGAGCGTAACGTTGTGAGTCGTGAGTGGGTGCATATGGGGCCCCACCACGATCTTCGGGGCCCAAGTCAACCTCCCCTGCAAGTTGGGGCACCTGCCGAACAACAGATGAGGCTCTGGCGCTGGCTTTCCCTTTTAGGGTTGGGAGGTCAGACGGCAGTCGCTCCCGTAAAGGCCACAAATAGCCACTAATATGGATAGAACAGGAAAGAGTGTTGCCACGGATAGGGCGCCGCCGCAAAACGGCGCGCAGGAGATTCGCCCGACTCCTGTGGCAAGTGGGCAAGGGCTACCGTGTATGGGGCGAACACGGCCAAAGACGCGAGCCCCAACCCGGAAAATCCGCTTCGCCAGCCTCAACATTGGCACGCTGACCGGACGCGCGAGAGAGTTAGCCGATGTGCTTCTTAGGCGAAAGGTGGCCGTGGCATTCCTGCAGGAGACTCGGTGGAAAGGCCGCAGGTCCCGGCTCATCGGGAATGGCTACAAGCTGATCTACACGGGTGCAGCCGGTGGGGAGAACTGGGTGGCCGTTGTACTCTCCGAGGAGTTTCAAGACGCAGTCCTGGAGGTGAAACGCTACAGTGATCGGCTTATGGTCGTAAGTGTGCTTATTGACGGGGTTGTAACCCACTTGATAAGTGCCTACGCACCTCAGGTCGGTTGCAGCGACACTGAAAAGGCTGCGTTCTGGGATCAACTCGGTGGGGTGCTTCGTGGCATCCCGTTGTCGCAGGGAATCGTTTTGGGTGGTGATCTGAACGGTCATGTGGGTGACAGGTGCAAGGACTTTGAGCATGTTCACGGTGGCTTTGGATACGGTAGCCGTAACGCTGAAGGGGAGACTATCCTCCAAACGTGTGCGGCTGCCGGCCTTGCCATCGTGAACACGTATTTCAAAAAGAAATCCGAACACCTGATTACCTACTAGAGCGGGAGGTACGCTACCCAAATCGATTTCTTACTCACACGGAGGCACCATATCAGTAAGGTAGCCAACTGCAAGGTCATACCCGGCGAGAGTCTCACTGCACAACATCTTCTCCTTGTCATGGACTTGCGCGTCAAGCCTAAGGTCAAGTTTGTTGAGCGCCAACAACGCCGAATACGGTGGTGGCGACTGAATGAAGCCACGTCCCAGTCGTTCGCGTCGGCCATCGGCGATAAGTGCGATGGTACCGATGGCGAACCTGTGCAAAGCCACTGGGACAGGATTCAGGTTGCCATCACTGAGGCGGCAAAGTCGGTGCTCGGCTTGTCCAGGGGCGGCCGCAGGTGTGACAAGGAGACTTGGTGGTGGGATGACACAGTCCAGAGGGAGATCAGAGAGAAGAAAGCCCTCTTCAAAACGTGGCAAGCTTCCAAATCTCCCGAAGACCGCGACGCATACAGAACCGCAAAACGTGCCGCCAAGAGGGCCGTAGCCAGAGCCAGACGAGACCACTTACAGCCACTTTATGATAAGTTGGAATCGTCTGAGGGGCAAAAGCTCATTTATAAGTTGGCACGTTCCAGGGTCAAAGCGGCACTGGATAACTCTAAGTGCCGCTGTGTAAGAGACCCTGACGGCAATCTGTTATGCGAGGACCTCGCGGTGAAGGAGAGATGGCGCTCGTACTTCCACGAGCTGCTGAACAAGCAGCACAAAGAGGTGCTGTCTCCGGTTCTCCCTCCAAATCAGGGACTTGTGCCCCCGGTTACGCCTGAAGAAGTGCATGTGGCTCTTCGCCGCATGAAGAACCGGAAAGCTGTCGGTGCCGATGGAGTCCCCATTGAAGCCTGGAAGGCGATGGGTCCTCATGGTGTGGGCATCTTAACCCACCTATTTAACCGCATGCTCCTCACCGGAAAGATCCCTAGTCAATGGAGACTGAGTATTATCACTCGTCTTCAAAGGCAAGGGATCGGTGCAGGAGTGTGGCGACTACCGGGGGATTAAGGTCATGTCCCACACCATGAAGCTCTTCGAGCGGGTGATTGACTCTCGGATCCGACAGGAGTGCACCGTCTCGGGATGTCAATATGGGTTTCGACCAGGCCATGGCGCCATGGATCCCATCTTTGCCCTAAGGGTTACCATGGAGGGATACAGATCGAAGAATACGCCTCTGCACCTCTTGTTCCTAGACATGCAGAAGGCCTTCGACTGTGTCCCCCGTGATGTGATCTGGTGGGCGCTGAGATCCAAACGAGTGCCCGAGACCTATGTTGACATCATCCGAGATATGTACCGAGACTCCGGTTCTGTGGTTCGGACCGCTGTTGGCGATACGAAACCCTTCCCCATCACCGTCGGAGTTCACCAGGGCTCTGTCCTTAGTCCGTTTCTGTTCAGCGTGGTGCTGGACGTGCTGTCCTCCACCATCAGGGACTTACATGAGCAGCCGCCATGGCTGCTCATGTATGCAGACGACATCGCGCTGGCGGACTCGGACAGTGGGCGCTTGGTTCGACGTGTGGCAGCGTGGAAGGAATCGCTGGAAAACGGCGGTCTGAAAATTAATGAGGCGAAGACCGAGTACTTGACCTGTAACACAATTGACGCTGCTCCTGTTCGCATTGGCGAAGACACAGTTGAGCGCACGGAACAGGTCAGGTACTTGGGATCGGTGCTCCACGAGTCCGGGGACGTCGATTGCGACGTCGAGTCACGTATCTCGGCGGCCTGGGCGAAATGGCGTGAGGTGGCGGGGGTTATCTGTGACCCCAAAATGCCGGTTAAGCTCAAAGGACAGGTCTATAAGACCATCATTAGGCCTGTCCTTTTGTATGGCAGTGAAGCGTGGCCTGTACTTGAGCGACATAAGCAAAGCCTGCGTGTCACGGAAATGAATATGCTGCGCTGGATGTCTGGAGTTTCGCGGAAAGACCGCATTAAGAACTCCCGCATCCGGGGCAGCCTTCAGGTCCGTGACATAGCAGATAAACTGCAGGAGGGTCGCTTACGCTGGTATGGCCACGTTTTACGAAAACCGGCAGACTACGTGGGTAACAGATGCCTCGCCATGCCGCCTCCGCCGGGACCCGGAAAACGAGGTAGGCCTAAGAGGCGTTGGATCGACGTCGTAAGGGACGATATGCGTGCTAATGGGCTTAAGGCAGAGGACGCAAAAGACCGAGCGAAGTGGAGACGACTAGTCAGGAAAGCGGACCCCGGGCACCGAGGTGAAAGCCAAGGTAGCAACCGGGACTTACGCTAGGCTGATGATGATGTTGTGAGTCCCAGAATTTCGGTTGCAGAAATATCTCAGTAGGTCGGCAGACAACTCATTCACGCGTCACCGTGTTAATCAAATAGACTGATCTATGAAATCTAATGCAGCAGAAATTCTGCGACTCACGTCTCGGCAAAATTACGCTCGTTTGGCCTCACCTATTAGTCCAGTGCAAATAGCATCGTTAACGATAAAAAGTGGACTTAAATAGTAGTAGAATGAAACCCATTGGAAAAGGAAGAAAATATGGCAAAAATTTAAGGAAAAATAAATTACGGTCGATCTGAGGTCGGGAAGTGGATGGGTGTGCGGTTTTAAGGGTAAAAAATGGTTTATCTCTAATTCCGGCAAAACTACCGGTTCTATGGAAACAAGTCTAATGGCAAACTTGTAGGTTATAAAAAGATCTACGACTTTTATATTTTAACTTTTATACATAACCTCAAAATCTATGTGAAAAGTCCAAAAAACCGAGTTTTTGAATTTAATTTTTATCTCCTTTAAAAATTACTTTTTTTTCACAAAATTTGGTGAAAAGTTTCCTTTTCATGTCCCAAACTTACTATAATTTTTTTGATTTAAAATATTCACAGTTACTCTTTATTTCGACTTAATATCGAAAAAACAGCCTCTTCTTCAATCGAAAAATCTCACGTAAAAATATGTGATTTTTTTAAAACGTTTGTTGGCTTCTTATTCGTCGAAATTTTTACTTTTTGATGGTGTAAAAAAATATATACATTAGAATAGTAAATTTTCTCAGAAAATGCGAAAAACTAAAAAAACTCGAATTAGAAATTTCTTTTGTTTAATCATTATTAGCGACCCGCTCCAGCTTCGGGCGGGTGCAAAGGTGATATATTATACCTATAAACCTTCCTCTGAAATCATTCTATCTATTTAAAAAAACCGCATCAAAATGCGTTGCGAACTTTTAAAGATCTAAGCATACACAGAGATAAGCAACTTTGTTTTATACTATGTAATAATGTACTGAGGTGTTTATTAATTTTTTTATAAGATTTAAAGGGGATTTCATGTTGGAAATATGGCTGCTGCAATTGCGTATGCTTACATAATGCTCCAATGTGGAAGAACAAACCTACGAGGAAGTTAATGATTCAGATGATGAATTTCATCATCTGAATCATAAGTAAGTAAGTTTTTCGAATTTAACCATGAAGAAATGCTATCAAAGAGACAGAAACTAATGGTAAAAACTAATAAATGATTAGAAAGTAAGATAAAATATATGAGGCAAGATTATATTATTTAAACATATGTAATGAATATAAATAATGTTGACTGATTAAACGAAGCTAAAATTTAATAAGACAACGTTTTTACTGCATAAAATTGCAGCAATCACATTTCCTACATGAAATCCCCTTTAAATCTTTTATAAAAAATTTAATAAATACCTCAGTACATCATTGCATAGTATAAAACAAAGTTGCTTATCCATGTGCATGCTTAGATCTTTAAAAGCAAAAAAATTCGCAACGGATTTTGATGCGGTTTTTTTTAATAGATAGAATGATTTCAGAGGAAGGTTTATAGGTATAATATATCACCTTTGCACCCGCGCGAAGCTGGAGCGGGTCGCTAATAATGATTAAACAAAAGTAATTTCTGATTCGAGATTTTTTAGTTTTTTGCATTTTCTGAAAAAACTTACTATGTTTAATGTATACTTTTTTTACACCATCAAAAAGTAAAGATTCCAATGAATAAGAAGCCAATAAAGTTTTTTAGAAAATCACATATTTTTACGTGAGATTTTTCGATTGAAAAATAGGCTGTTTTTTCGATGTTAAGTCAAAATAAAGAGCAACTGTGAATATTTTTAATCGAAAAAATTATAGCAAGTTTGGGACATGAAAAGGAAACTTCTCACCAAAGTTTGTGAAAAAAAAGTAATTTTTAAAGGAGATAAAAATTAAATTCAAAAACTCGGTTTTCTGGACTTTTCACATAGATTTTGAGGCTATGTGAAAAAGTGTAAATACAAAAGTGGTAGATCTTTCTATGACCTACAAGTTTGCTATTAGACATTTTTCCATAAAACCAGTAGTTTTGCCGGAATTAGACATAAACCATTTTTTCCCCTTAAAAGCGCACACCCATCCACTTCCCGACCTCAGATCGACCGTAATTTATTTTTCCTTAAATTTTTGCTATATTATCTTCCTTTTCCAATGGGTTTCATTCTACTACTATTTAAGTCCCTTTCAAAAGCTATTTGCACTGGTCTATATAGAGTAGACGGTAAGTAAATAAAAGATAAATAATAAATTCCAAACATTTATTGTACAAAAATTCGAGATATTCAGAATTCCAATTTTCATGACTTTTTTGTGAGACCTCTCCGATGTGTTGACCTGCGAAGACAATATAATAAGTTTAATAATGTAATTTTAGCCAAATATTTTTAATGATAATCTTTTTGTTTCAGATAAAAATCAAAAGGGAACAAGATTTTTCATCAGGTGTGTATCATTGCGAGCTAGGTGGATCATCATTTTAAGTAAATAAAATCATTCATAAAATCATTTTTCATTGGTTGAGTCGGTGATAGTAATGGAGACAAGAAATTGCAAAAAAAAAAATGCTGGCAAAAAGAAACACTAATACCACTGTCTCAACCAAAATAACGCTTAAAGTCTATTATCAATACAAATCACAAAATCAATTAAGCACATTTTGTTTTAAATGATAAAAACTAGTGCTTGACTGCAATCCCGCCTGGTGGTAAGCAGAGATGCAATCGTTGATGGTGAGGCGCACTAGTTTAGACCATTACAGAAAATCAGCGAAAAATATCACAGTCAAAAAAGTAAAACAAGTTTTTAGCATAGATTTACAATAACTGTTTTTAGTATACAAAAGGACAAGTCGACACAAAATATACAGTGATGTAATTAACCATACTAATTAGAGCTAAATAATTTGTGATTTGTATTGCAAGACTATTTAGGCTCTAGACAGACGGACCGCAATTCAACCGCAAATTGCAGTTCGGATGCAGTTTGAATGCAGTTGACACGACTGTAATAGAACAGCAAACTAAACGTGCAGTCCGATTGCTGGCGCTTCAGTGCAATTGTGTAAATTGCTCACCTAATGCAATTGAACTGCACGGTTAGATTGCAGTTCTATTGCAGTCGTGTCACCTGCATTCAAACTGCAATTTGCGGTTGGATTGCAGTTGAAATGCAGTCCGTCTGTCTAGAGACTTATTAACCTCGTCGAATTAATCAGACAAGGTGTTTTCGCTTCCTATGCGCCAATCCTGTTTGCGACTAGGTACTCCAATCTCGTTCAGACCCCATTCGGAACGGAAAACCAATTTAAAGAGTATTAAGTCGTAAATTTGCAAAACTGCTGGCGGACTAAATGCGAATGTTCGTCAGATTAATCCGACGAGGTAAATAAAAAAAAAAGAATAAAAATGTAATGCTCACCTTTACAAAAGCTGTGGAATACCTTTTTTTACACTTTTACAGTACGGCCGACGGATTTTGGCGAGTCTGAAGCTAGGCTTTGCGATATGCGAGTAAAATTAGACTCGCCAAGATCCGACAGCCATACTGTACAGTAAATAAAAACACATAAAATTCAGTTTTTTAACGTATATTTTAACTTAAACGCTCTCTTGTACGGGAGGCTCGTAGCCCTCGGGGCGTTCCGACTTGTCGCCGGCTTCGCCTCGCTTGCCACCGCCACCCTCACCGTGCAACTCCATCAGTTTGGAGATCTCGAATCGTGGCCTCTTGAGGACCTTGACCTGGAGAAAGAAACTCTTTGGTTAGTAAAAGATAGCGGGGATAAGATGCTGGTGGTTGTGAGGTGTCGTTTTCAGTCAAAAATCAAAAGGGAACAAGATTTTTCATCAGGTGTGTATCATTGCGAGCTAGGTGGATCATCATTGTGAATGGTTTGGACGAGTTGATAAGTCTTGAAATAAAAAAGTGTGAGAATAACAAATAATAATAATTTGTTTGCAAGTTCTGTTATTTATAGCCTAAAAGTTGTTCATATTGGTGTGTACAATGATCCTTTTTAAGGAAAGCCCATCTGTCGGATCAACTTTGTACATCATTTGTAGATATATGCTATGTGGGATTCGGTTTGGTTTTAGTTTAACTGTGTACTTTGTCAATTAAATAACATAGTAATCAGCGTAATTTTGATGGACTAATTACAGAGTACCAAACAAGATTACGTCATGTTTGCTTGCATAAATTCTTATTTCAATAACTTCAGTCAAAAAACTAGTTTTACTGTGAAGTCGAGAGCTTCAACAATTTTCTTATAATATACAAAAACTTATCAACTTGACCTTACGCCGTAAAAAATAGGTGAAAAAAGAAACAAGACTAGGTTTTGAGATAAAACTTAAGTTGATACAATTGATTAAAAATTGTAATATAATAATTAGTACGGCCGTCGAATCTTGGCGAGTCTGAAGTTCTGCGAATTTTAGCGCTTGAAAACTCATACAAAAATAAAGCTTTTAAAAAAATAAATGCCAATAACAGTTTTTAACAGCAATAACAACTGCAAATTGCATTTACTTGTTTAAACCGTTTATTTTTTTACGAGTTTTCAAACGCTAAAATTCGCAGAGACAAACTTCAGACTCTGCCAAGATCTGACGGCCGTACTATACATATACAACGTGTAACAAAATAAACATATACATCAAGAAGCACTAAATTAGGTAGCCAGGTTTACAGAATGTTTCGTAATATTAGCGAGTGTCGTGGAATGTTAGTAACTCCCGTAGTATCGTGACACGTTTGTTACGATTTGAAATCAAGAATCATGCGATACCAAGAATTTGGTATCAATTTTTTGAGAAATTTATTTTGAGCTGAAACTTCGTGTAGAGATTCTATTCAACCTGTATTCTTTCAGCGCTTCTTGATGTATATGGTTATTTTGTTACACTTTGTACATCGATGTTTAGCATATAAAAAAATAATGTTGTATATTGATAAATAAATTGCTTAAGTAAACCTCAAGTTTCTCATTTTCACCCTTAAAACTTGGTCAAGAACAGTGCTACATACCTTCCTAATGCAGACATCCCTGAGAGGGTAGATGCCGTGACACGCCTTCTCAATATCCTTGGCGATGGAGTCAGGAATCAGCTTGTTGACAACCTCACGCAGTTCAGAGTTGGTCACATCACGGGTGATGATCTCGCACATCTTCTTGCGGATGGCACGGACCTGGAAATGAGAGGGTTTTTGTTAGCACAAGGAAGTTTACAAAAAAAAAGGACGTGACATCCGGAACACGCACTGGGCCCGCGTGGTGGATTATGGCCCATTATTCCCTCTCCTAGAGATGAGGCCTGTGTCCCAGCTGTGGGGACATTAATAAGACTGACGATGATGATGATGATGATGATATGGTCAATATCGTCAAATGATGAATGAAAATGAAATATCGTCAAAGTTCAAATATCGTCAAATGTTCGCGTTTCAACGATCTGGCCAATTTTAGTTGGTCATATCATAAAGTGTTCAATTTCTAAGATTTGGCCACGACATATACATATAAGCAAAGCACACAAAACCACATCCAAAAATAATAAACAGGATGTCATTGACATGTTGACGCAAACGAATACCATACATAGATCCAGTACATGATTCTGGACACCCCAGTGGTGGATTTTTCGTCGGTGGTATTCGTTTGCGTTACGATGTCAATGACAGCCTGTATATAAGCAAAGAACACAAAACCACACCCAAAAAAATATATATATCAGTGAGGAGAATGTATCAAGACCACGAAAAGCCAACGGAATGTCGAGAGCCGCGTTCGTGGTCATGCTCAACGAAAGGTTACTGTACGCAGGAGGACAGGAGCAGCTATAAAGAGCAATGAAACGACTAAGATCTCTTTATAGTGCTAACCTGCGATACGTCTAATATCGATATTACTAGCTTTTCCTGTGACTGTCTGCGTAAAGGTCGAGTCACACTGAAATGGCAGTATAGTTCGTTTTTTAATTCTAGACTACGATTTGACAACTCTGTCACACTCTAGAAATATGTTCCCGATTTTCTGGAGTTTGACATTTTAAGTTGTCAAATCGTAGTCTAGGATTAAAAAACGAGCTATAGCTGGCAACGACGCAGCGAGTAGTTATGCCCGGTCCACACTAAGACCCAGGGCATACGATGCGTTGCGACGCCACACCGCAAATATTTTGACGAATTGGCGGGCACACAAGTGACGCCACCCCGCTCGTACAACCACCCGATTGGTCGAAATATTTAGGGTGCGGCGCCGCAACGTTTCGTGTGACTTGGCCCTAACGAGAAATGCCGAGAATTATCGCGATAATCGACGTTACCTTTAGGTGTGGCCACGGCTTACCGCGATAATTTGACGACGGCATTAACATTTCCGTTTGGCGTTAGGCGATAACTCAAACAAATTTCAAGTGTAGCCACCCTCGCGATAAATATCGCGTCGACGCGTTGTAGCAGGCAATACCGTTAGACTTTAGTGTGGCCCCAAAATTTGTGTGAAATAATTTTAAACTTTATACTTCAAGGACCAGTATCACGTGAATAGTTTGAAAAGGCGTCGCCGCGGACAGAACCACCGACAAGATATATACACGCGATCATGGTATTTTACGTCTAGAGTTAAAGTTTAAAATTATTTAACACTGAAAATGCTTGCCGCTGCCATTGCAATGTGACTCGTCCCTTAACGTTGGTTATTGCAGACGCGAAGTGTGCCAGGATTGAAGCGGTCAAAATTTAGCGGTGTATAAAAAATATAAGTGTTGCTAGAAGACCAAAATTAACAGCTAAAATCTTAGATCAACAAGAGAATGGCATGCTCACCTGGGTGTGCTGAGCATAGCAGGTCTTGCGCTGGCTGAGCGAATCCTTGTTGGTGAATCCGATGCAGAACACGCGGAGCAGGTAGCCGTCGGTGGTCTTCACGTCAATGTTGGCTTCCACCAGGGTCTGCCATTTCTTGACCATCCATCTATTGAGGAATGTGGTATGTTAGAATATTATGCGGAGAAAAGCAAGGTGACAAGTACGAGCGAAACATGACTGAGCTCAAACTCATGTACAATGCGTTCCAAATGAGAATAGGATCGATTGCCATGTTGTGACGTCATGATTTACAAAATATTTTATAAATTCAGTTTATTTACAAAAAAAAAAAATTATTTACGAACTGTAAAAGCAAAAAGTTTAATCAGAATCCAGTTTTCCAATTTTACTCTTCTGAGTTCTAGAATTTTGCAAAAAATATTTTCGATTTGATAGCACGGCGTGACGTCACATCCTATCAATCGATCCTATTCTTATTTGGAACGCATAGTAGTGTGGATCGGCTTTAGTAGAGCCAAGCACGAATTTGAGCTCAGTGCTAAATATGTTTGTAGCGACGACACAAGGTACCAAAGTATAAAAAATACAGAGGCGTTTCAGTGCGGTAGCATACATATGCTTTCTGCAGACAAAAACGATATGAAGACCATATGGTTTTTCTTCATATAGCTGGACTGCAGTACAACAATGAAAATTAATTATTCAAAGCTATATATTCGCTGGGTGCGAAGTATAAGGTGGGGTACCACAAAACGATCGCAGCGCGCGTCGTGGCCAAAAAAGGAACTTTCGGTGGCGAACGCTGTCACTTTTTACTAGCGAGTTTTACGTTTTTAGTAAATAAACATGAGTCACGAAGCTTGCTGCGTAGTTAATTGCAAAAACAATGGCAGAAATAGTGATAAAAAATTCTACAAACTAATTGTTTTTCTTTCAATGTTGTTTGTGGTTGGAAAATGATGTGTGTGATTTGTCGGAATCCAGTTTTATGATTAATTTGGCCATGTTTAACTGAAAATACATAAAAGGATGGATTATTGAGAGCACAAGCACTCATAAATAATCGTCTGCTATTTACATGAAATGCGTTATTCGATGAAATTTGCTTATTTCATTTGCTTACTTCTCATGACGACAGCCATGAAAAATCCGTAATGTACTAAGCGAAATCTATTGATTGTGTCATTTTAGACGAAAAATAAAGAAGTCTTACCTTATATAGATTTAGAATATTTATTAGAATAAATGTAAATTACAATATCTAATTAAAATTGTTCGTTTGTAAATAACTCGTCGTAATGACAGCCGGGCATTTGACATTTCGGAGGCCACCGTATTTGCAACCGCTAGTTGGCGCTGTCATCGTGCACCCAGCGAATATACCCTATTTGCATTAAGATTAGACACCTTTTTTATGTCTGTGCAACCAATTTTAATTTCTACTAGCCCTTTTACCCGCGACTTCGCTCCCAGCAACAAAAAAAATTGACAAATGAAAAACCACTCGGCATATTTTGTGCAAACTTCACATAAACCATCTACTGAATAGGTTTGAATTTTAGGTTTTGAATTATTAAATTACTATGAAAAGTGTTGTTGATTTTTATATTTATTGATTGATGATTCCATAAGCATAAGGACAGTATTGAAAGCAAAATTAAAAAACCAACCATTTACTGCAGACACCATTTGTCATTCCACCAATGTAATAAAACTAAAAGTTGGTTGAGCGGACAGTAAAATGGTTTCTTAAATGTGTAATGTTATTTTTAATGGAATTCAGTAGTCCTTCCCGCACTGGGGTCGAACGGTGAATTACAGCCCCATTCCCTCCCCTAGAGAGCCTGACACCCAGTGAACATTTTTTTTTTTTTTTCCACAACTATCACACAACGCCATCTAGTCCCAAGCTAAGCTGAGCTTGTGTTATGGGTACTAGACAACTGATAAACATACTTATATATTTGTAAATACATACATATTGTAGATAAATTACACCCAGACACAGAACAAATGATCGTGCTCATCACACAAACATTTGTTCTGGGTGGGAATCGAACCCACAACCTCCCACATAGCAGTCAGGGTCACTAACTAATAGACTGACAGGCCTGTCAAATTAATAAAACATTATAAGGCTGATGCTACACTATCACTACAGTAGTAAATATACGTAGTACAAACCTGAGCTTGTCAGTGGTGAGGTCCATACCATGGAAGTTGCAGAGCACATTGCGACCCTGAACGTCTTCAGCGATCAGACGGAACTTGCGGAAAGACCTGTTAAAGAAAAATTAATTTCTATGAAGATATATTTGCTAATCGTAATTGCTACCACATACATATTTTAAGTTCCTGATTTGGTATAAACTTTATTTGGGTTTGTTATGGCTATGTGCAGCAGTAGGACATTACAGCTAGTGTAGCTATCTACAAGCGCCACCTATCGGCCAATCAAGACACTCAACTGGTGGTGTCCGTAAAATTTATTAAGATGCAATATTAGAACATTTTGCTCAAGGAAATGAACCTATATTAAATTGTTAGTAAAGGAACTCAATAAGGAAATATAATAAAATAATGTATGTAGCAACGACACAAGGTACCAAAGTATAAAAATACAGAGGCGTTTCAGTGCGGTAGCATATGCTTTCTGCAGACAAAAACGATATGAAGACCACATGGTTTTTCTTCATATAGCTGGACTGCAGTACACCAATGAAAATAAATTTATATTAGGTTAGGAGCAAATGATTTTAAGTTTTTTCAGATAATATAGTGCAATGGCATGATTGACATGGTGGTTAACTGTTTGTCTACTGCACTACTTTTTTAATATAAATACTTTCTCATCTAGTCCAGAGTCTAGATGAGAATTTTAATAAACTTAACCTTTTAGCTCAATAAATTAGAAGTTTGAAAGGAAGTAACTCTCAGGCATACAGAAAATCAGGATCAAATGAGTAACTACATTATATTGAATAGTCAACAGGTCTGTCTGTGACAGCCATACTAAACTGTCCTTGTAATAAAAAAAAATGACCACATGCAAGGCACCTTTCGAGTATAGCCTAAAACATCAAGCATGAGTTATGGACATTTTTGTTGCATGTTGATAGGTTCATGCTTGGCCACTCTCTCACCTGGTGACTAGACTATCTTATGATGAGAGATAACAACAAATATGCATCTGAAACTAGGTATCCATGAACAAGTCTTGTGCACCTATGGACATGGTCTGTATAGTGAATATCTTACTTAGTATATCAATTAAAGTGCTTACCTTTCAGCATCAGTATCAGCTTGAAGATCGGCCAGCGATACTTCAAACACACGGCCTTTCAAACCCTCAGAGGCGATTTTGGTTCCCTAAAACAGTAATTTAACATATTTTGGCTAAACTGTACAATACTGGACGCGGAAATTTTGAATTTAAGGGGGAGGGGGAGGAGGGGGGGAAGGCCCCTCCTCCTCCAAACCCCCTCCCAAATAAAGAAAACGCATAGTTTTGGAGATATTTAAAATTAAAAATTTTGAGGTTAGGTATCAGAAAATCGTACATTTTATGCATTTTTTGAGGAAAATTTATGGGTTTTTGGAGGGAGGGTCACTCTCAACCCCTAGATCCATCCCCCTGTAGTAGCAAATGTATACCTATAGGCATTTAAAAGTAAAAAGAATAATTGTCCGGGAGCGTTCTACATTGTATATAAATATTTGTGCACAGACAAAGTAGCTAAATGATGATTTAGGTTAAGGTTATTTTTTTTTTTAAACCACACACACTAAATTTAGGGCACCCCGATTAGGATAGATTCAGGTTAGGGTTATTTTTTTTTTTAAACCACCCACACTAAATTTTGGGCACCCCGACTTGGATAGATTTAGGGTTAGGGTTATTTTTTTTTTAAACCACCCACACAAAATTTAGGGCACCCCGACTCAGATTTAGGTTAGGGTTATTTTTTTTTTAAACCACCCACACTAAATTTTGGGCACCCCGACTTGGATACATTTAGGTTAGGGTTATTTTTTTTTTAAACCACCCACACTATATTTAGGGCACCCCGACTCGGATAGATTTAGGTTAGGGTTATTTTTTTTTTAAACCACCCACACTAAATTTAGGGCACCCCGACTCGGATAGATTTAGGTTAGGGTTATTTTTTTTTTAAACCACCCACACTAAATTTAGCGCACCTCGACTCGGATAGATTTAGGTTATGGTTATTTTTTTTTAAACCACCCAGAAAACTTTCAATGCACAAATATTTAAATACAATGTAGAACGCTCCCGGAGAATTTTTTCTTTTTACTTTTAAATAACTATAGGTATATATAATATACATTTGCTACTACAGGGGGATAGATCTAGGGGTTGAGAGTGACCCTCTCTCCAAAAACCCACAAATTTTCCTCAAAAAATGCATAAAATGTATGATTTTCTGATACCTAACCTCAAAATTTTTAATTTTAAATATCTCCAAAACTATGCGTTTTCTTTATTTGGGAGGGGGTTTGGGGGAGGAGGGACCTTCCCCCCCCTCCCCCTTAAATTCATAATTTCCGCGTCCAGTATTGTACAGTTTTACCCATATTTTTAACAAAACCGTTAACTTGATTATATTTTTAATGTATTTTATGAGAAATTTCAGCAGTAAATCAAAAGGGAACATAAGTTTTCATCAGATGTTTATCATTGCGAGCTAGGTGGATCATCATTGTAGGTTAGGTTAAGAAAAAATAACAAATTAGTATACATACAAACTTTTTGTAATGAAACTCCTTTGAGGCAGTTTATGGTAATAATTCAATAACTATGGTAGTATCAAAAAAAGGATTCTTACAAAAAGTTTGAATGGCTTTTTAAAAGTTCATGTTCTGGATACCTACATGTGTGCTAGCTATGACATTTTATAAGTAGCTATAAAGGCATGAAATAGTTTTAACAACTTCTACATCATCACATGACTTTTCTATAGTTATTGGAAAAATATGGGCATTGAAGGGAATTCAATGGCATCACATTGAAATAAAAAAAAGCATCCGAACATAGTACCTCCTCCTTTTGTAAAGTCGGTAAAAATACCACATGTTCGATTGTAAAAACAATAACAATAAAGTATCAATACAAGGAGTGCATATTAATCTTGTATAAGATTACATTTTCAAGAAAAGAAAATTGAAAACTAAATTCGACTCAGAGTTTAGTAACCAAACAGGAATCGAACAAAAGGAACAGTTTGCAAACTGTCCATGTGGTATATATTTTGAACATTTTAATGATTTTAATCTACGACAATTCCATATTTGAATTCAGAATAGAAATAGAGTGAGATTCTAGACTTGCCGGCAGTTACGCCCTGACATGAACTTTTAAAACCTAAATCAGAGGTTTAAAGAGATCAACTTACCTGAGTACGGTTGACAAGGGTGGTTCCCACTTGTCTCTTGGTGAACATCGACGGTGCTTTGACATCGTACCAGTCTTTACGGGTGAAGGGATCGACACTGAAAAATGTGATACATTTTAATTTAACCTCAAAACTATAACCAAAAAACTCACCACACTATGTAAAAGTTATATATTACTGCATGCCATTTTCTTTACATCACGAGAATTAACGATTATAACACACTGAAACAAGCTAATCACTGATAAAACTAAGTTGTATTGAGAAAACATCTTGACACGAGACATGGAACTTCCATCCGCGAATATTCGCGCAATCACATTTATCACAACTTTGGTTTGAGGTTTAGCCGAAAGAATACTATATTGCTTGATAGATTTGAGGTTTATTGTAGACTTACATCTTCTTCTTAACACCCTTTTTACCGCCTTTCGAGAGGCCCTTATTTTTACCAACCGCCATGTTCAATAACTAACTTTCGAAAGACTTTATTTTGTTTATGGATGCAAGTCGAGAGTTGCTATGTCCAACGACAACATAGAGTGGGAGGAAGTTTTAGTCGATTATTTAATTTGTCGTTGAGAAAATCATAAAGATAGTCGAGTTGGATTAAATATTACTAAATAACAATTTTTGTGTAAATAAATATGCTTGATATTTATAAATAACAATTTATGCTATGCCGGTGCTGCCGCTGCGGTTGCGAAGAACCTCAAGCGGCGGAAATATACTAATCTTGTTGATAGTTATATTTTTGAGCCGTTTGGGGTTGAAACTCTCGGATCGTGGGGTCCGAGTGCCCACAAGTTGTTTAATGAACTTTCTAAACGACTTGATGACACTTCGCGTGACCCAAGGGCTGGCTTTTACCTTGGGCAAAGAATAAGCATTGCCACCGGTCGACAGCAATGAGTTTTTTAACGCTTTATTAGATTAGGTGTTTTTAGTTAAGCTAATTAGGGTTATGTAGTTTTAAGGTTATTTATCTAAATAATTATTAAATAAAATCAACCCGATGACATTTAAAAAAAGATACATATTTTTTTAAATGTCTTCAGGTTGATTTTTTTTACATTTTTTTACTAAATAATTAGTCTGTACTATACTAAACAGTGTCAACTATAAGACTATTAACGATATTTTTTTAGTTTTTTTATTTATTTTAATGCGCTCGAGCGTAGTAAACTGGAATCTAGTTCTTGCTTATAGAACGCACTCCTTAGTACTTGCGCGCTTTTATTAGAAAAAATGCTTAATGTATTCCTCGGGTTCCTGTGATACTATTTCCCGCTCCGCCCAGGTGCGCGATTAGTCATCGGATGATTTTTCCACCATAAAAAAGTACCTCCTTATTTTGAAGTCGGTTAAAAAAGGACTACCTACTTTCTTACGGTGAAATTTTGTATTGAATTGCCATATTTATTCCTATATTTAAGTGCAATGATATTCTTTATAGTTCTCATTATGATATATTTCTATTTTATGACCTGTTTATTCAGACATAACATAATATAGACAAACGACTATTACAGAATAAGTGAATGAAAAAGCATTTTATATTACTAATCAATCACTCACATTGTCGCAGCACTATGCGAACCGTGCCCTTGGTAGTGGCCTGTACTACGATTAAAACTGCCTACGTACCACTATATTTTTCTATCGTAATGATATCAATTTAATTTCGACAATGTACTTATATAAAACTATATTGGCGCAAAACGCATTCTAACATATGATAAGAAACACCATAGTTTCGTAGATTTGTAGCAGCAGATTATTTTTTACAGCTGGAAACTGCATAACTTACCATTTTTGAAGAGAACTTATTTACGACAAAACGATACACTATGGCGGCGGCCGCGCATGAACTAGTTTTATATTTCGTGCATGGTCATATGGCCAAAGTACTTTGGCAGAGGGGTATGCTATGCTTTGCCATCTCCATAGGTTAAATGGTCTAAGGTACAAGCGAATGCATGGCTATTACCCATACCTCTATCCAATGACGTATTAAATATAGACACGTCATGAACTAACATCGCGGCGCTTAAAAACGGCGAAAATACTAGATAACTACTTATACGCGTAAAGAAAGGGAAAGAAAATATGACATCGTATGGTGGAACGCCTTTGCTAGAAAGAGATAAATATACATCTTCAGTTACATCACAGGATAAGTAATAGTAAAACTACATTTTCATTGGTCGAGCGCATGAGTGACGTAGCTATACCTTGATGCGCCGGCCGCCATAAGATGGCGGGCGGCGGCGTCAAGAAAAATAAAATAAAAATAGGTTGTTTGGTGAACTTACGCATGAAATGACACATTTTTGTCTTTAACTTTTGGGGTATAATTTGTACATCGTCTGAACATACACGACGTCATGCTTTCTTTATGTTTCGCACAGGTTTACACATACGATATAAATTAAAAACAAACGTAGCGTCGCGCGGCAGGTTGGTGCGTAACTAAGCGCGATGTTGTCAATTGCCTTCATTTCATGTTGTCATTTTAGAGCGCGGACAACGTATCTATAGTTTTATACATCATTGCCTCTATCCAACAAAATTTATTTTGGATTGCCTCGGATATAACTCTCTAGTGACAAGACAAACGCGAGATCAGCTCTCTGTAGCCTGGCGTAAGTTTCTTTGTCTTAGATAATTTTAGCCGCGGTAAAAATCACAGAATGTTTGCTGTGCTTCAGTGTCTCACTGTTGCCCGTGCTCAGTCTTCGATACGTTCAATATTGACTGCTCTATATGGTCTCTTGGATATCAATCTAACTAATAATTTGTTTGCGGAAGAATGGAAGATGATTTTATTGGCATGTCAGAAGTACTATTAGAGGGGGACAATTTGGTTACCACCACGTATAGTGTGTATCATCCAATGACATCTCCTCTCTACGGTTTGCTGACAACCCCTTGAAGTGTGCGTGGACCGACACACACAGTCAACGACTTGGACGCGGTCCGGAAGGTTACCGGACGGTCGGACGGCGAGCTACATGGGTATCTCGCACTAAAAAAAAATACCCATTGCTCGCCATTCGTAACCCCACGCCTACGGGATCGGAAACCCAGCGGCGGATGGGACCGTGTGCATACCCCTCTTTATCAAGGACTACCTCCAGCCATATAGCCTCCTATATTAATAGAGGAAGAATTTTTGAAATCAGTCTAGTACTCTTTGAATTAAATTGTAACATACAAACAAACAAAACTGAAATAAAAATCAAATCTTTCTTCTTTACAATATTAATTTTAGAGTCTGTCAGACTTTCGCAGTGCGGCTTGTCTTTGTCTGGGTTCGTCGCTCACCGGCACCGCCCCGCCTTTAGTGACTCATAACTTAGTTGGGATTTTATCCGAGTAAATACTCAAAATGGATAAATACTCAGTAAATATCAGATATTTGCGGATATAACAGTCATAACCAAAGAGAATTTAGGTAGATACTGTTGCTGCTCATAACATTCATTCGTTCGCTGACGTCTGTCATGCAGCGCTGAACGAATAATTGCAAATTTCATTGATTCATTCCGTTCCGTTCAGTTTCAATCAGTCAGCCGGGTTGTTAGAAAGCTGTCGTTTCGCGAATTATTTTATTTTACAAAAAAAGTGATATTTCGTATTACCGCGTCATCTTTAATCATATAACGACGCTGCTAAGCGTTCACGGTGTGGAGTTAAGCTAGTGTTCTACAAATAGCAGTTGTTTATGTGTTTCAAACATGGGTGCTAAGGTATCCAGAACTGATTTTGAGTGGGTTTACACGGAGGAGCCTCATGCAAGTCGCCGGAAAATAATCCTAGGTACGTTATTACGTCACGCATTATATATGGAAACCTATTGAATGTATGTACATGTAATAGAAAACGGCTGACTAGATTTTGGGTGAAGAGAATTTCATTATTGGGTCTAATTTGAAAAAAAAAAGGTCATGCGCTAGATCTACTTCTGCCGGCTTAGTTATCGCCTTAGATTCATTATTAGCCATAAAAAAGGGAGGATATTGCAGCTTCAGTGCGAAAAACTAATTTTCAAAGGATATTTCCCGTTACCGACATAAATACCTAACTATTTTTTAAGTAGTCGTAAAATAAAATGAATAGTGCGTACTTACCGCGACATAATGGTCGAAAATTGTACTTAAATATGCCTAAAGTTTTTATCACTGTATTTGACCCTGAACTCACGTGAAATCACGTAGCCCTGACACTGAATTAATGAGGAAAATATATTTTTATATTTCCGCGGACCAAAATTAAACTATGCTTGTATGCAACAAGTGTAGTGTTTCATTTAAATTTACTCCACTCGAGACCTAGACTGTTTTCTAGTTAAAGTGCTCAAAAATCTGTTTTTGACTAAAAAAAGGCTAAAGAAATGATAAATCTCTAATATTTTGAGAGGGAACCATCAAACAACTTCTCTTGCACTTTTTGGAGCTTGAGGAATGGCCCCAAAGGCCCTTTTCTTTCCAGAGCTGCGTTAACTCAATCTTACTCTTCTCACAACTGTGACAGGAGTACATTTTGGTGATAGAAGCATTTGGCTTGATATTTCTAACATGAATAAATAATAAAAAAAACCAGGTCGTTTTTTGCGGCGGCTGGTGGTTTCTCACACAAACACATGGTCGTGAGACCATCGGGGCGAGTGAGGGATGGTTTTGCTGCTATTCCCAGCTGTGTCTGGTTCCTAATGCCCGCTAAGACCTTATGTGACCTGTAGTGGTGTTGAACTTGTAACCTTTTTTAAATATTTTTGAGAAAAATAATTAACATTATGTAATAATTATTGGAATCGGTTCAGTTACTGATTCTGAACAAACTGTAATGCATTCAAGTATTGTATGAACTAAAAACAATTTTGTCAAAATTAGAGGCAATAGAAAAACAGTAATTATGTGTGCAAATGCAGCCATTTGCTTGGGACTGCCCAAATTAGTATTTGGCTCTATAACAACTTGTGTCAAACAAAATGAATGAATAAATGATTTCTGAAATGACAATGTTACTTTTTGCAGAAGTGGGAATTGTTCACCATTTAAGTATTACCATTTTTATATTTTTTTATGTGGTTAAAAAAATCTGTATAATATGGACATATCATTTGATAATGTAACATACACACCCATTAAAACAAATATTAAAATCCAGCTCAATTTTGAATAGAAAGATCACAGGACAAGAAAACTAAAAAAAAAATCTTGTGACACAATATGGCATGGGGTATAGGTATTCTTCTTTAATAGAATTACAGCCATAAAAACATTGTCTATGAATAATAGTTCTAATGATTCTAATAATTGATAATACAATAAGCTAACAGGTGTTTTATGATACTATAATCAATAATAAAAATATTATCTGTACAACTTATGTAAAACCATTTAAATATTAGACAGAACTATTAATTAACTATTAGTTAAGGCTGAATTTCACAGTCTATTTGTCATATCAATGTCAGATTACAAGATTTAGTTAGTAAAAATGCAAGGAGAAGATAGATATATTATTTGAAGTTTGATGATTTTAAATCCAACATCACATCTAAACGGCTAGTTGGTATGTTTAGTATAATCTGACTAATATTATAAATGCGAAAGTTACAATGTTTGGATGTTTGTTACTCAATCACGCCAAAACGGCTGGATGGATCTGGATGAAATTTGGCACAGGCATAGGATACACGCCGGAATAGGACATAGGCTACTTTTTATCCCTGAAACCCCAATCCCAACACCAATACCACGCGGGGAAGCTGCGGGCAAAAGCTAGTTTGATATATGTAAATATCTACAGTTTTTTAATTGAAGTTGAAGTGTATTTATTTGAAGTGTATTTTATTTTCAAATGTGGGATGTTTTATTTCATAGATGCTTTATTGCAATACTTTTCACACAAACATTACATCAAATGTAACATTTGTGCACCCATACTGTATCTATTTATCTGCACTAGGTGAATAAACATTTCGTACTCCAATCTCTGCTAATTATATCTGCACTCTCGTGCCGCACTTATTGTATGCAAAGTTAAACAATGTATTCATATGATAGCTCAATCAGTTTTGTGATTTACATACTATTTCATTGTGGGTGGTTACGATTGTTTGAAAAGATTTAAATAATAAAACATTGAAGTTACGTAATAACACTGCTTTTTTATGGTAGGTAAAAATCATCATTATGAATCCTGAACTTGGGCGGAGTTCGTGATTGGATTAAACAGTGGGAAACAGAGTCAGTCTCTTACTGACTGAACAACTTACCATGTCCGGCGAGAACCTGCGCCATGTGGACAGTGATTACGCCGTGAGGTCTTTCCAGCCTCAAAGAGGGGACTTACCGCTAAGATTATAGCATGCCCAGACATTGCTGTATTTATTGAAACTGGATAAGTGCATGTTGGCTCGCGAACTGTGGGTTCTTTAAAAACCCAGGAATTCGTCATTGGATGATTTTTCTCCACCATAAAAACCCATCTATGAAAATAATGCAATTCCAGAGTCTTGAAGATGTTTTTTTTGTTTTCAAAGCAAACTTAGAAGTTTACGAAACTACGGATTTTACGAAACTCCACCCCTTCCAAGAGGTGAAATTTGTTTACAAAGTTTGTATAAAGAATTCAAACACATGGGCGAAGCCGCTGGTAGATTCTAGTCATCCTAGTATAGTAGGTATACGGCTTAAGAGTTAGGTATAAAACCAAACGACTCGAAAATATAACTACAGACGAGGTTTTTATTATTTCCGTCGCTTTAATACTAAATTACTCAAGATACAGATAACATACAAACATAGTGCTGTTTCATGCGATAATCATAAATAAATATTACACTGTCTAGATTAAGAAATACAACCTCACATTACATTGCAGTTGGGCACGCGACGATTATAGCGATAAGTGCTCTCTCTGAGAAGTGACTGGGTAGATCCCACTGCGTCCTCACCTTCTGCATGACTCAGGTCCTCACCGGACGTGGTAAGTTCGGGAGGTACTTGTTCCGAAACGTCCGGGTGAGGTCTTCTCTCATGGAGAGAGAATGGGCCGTAATCCATCATGCTTGGAGGATGTCACATCTCTTCGAATTTTAGTTTTAGGATATTCCGATTACCTCCCGATTTTTTCCTTCACCATTTTGAGAGCAGTAGTGATGAAATAAATTTCACAAAATAATGCTCCTGGCTGGGTTGGACCCAGCGACACTACAACTTGTAAGTCGGTGCCGTTACTACTAGACCACTACTGCTTTCCTTTCAGCCAGTAAGTCTTGATAATAGACGGTAACCAAATGCTTATCGTCTATCGTCACGTCATAAAATCGGTAATCGATTTCCGCACTCAGTCCTATGTTGAGCAGTGGTGGCCGAGTGGTAACGGCCTCGACTTACGAATTGTAGGTCGCGGGTTCGAACCCAGCCAGGCGCATTACTTTGCGTAATTTATTTCATCACCACTGCTCTCAAAACGGTGAAGGAAAACATCGTGAGGAAACCGGCATGTCCTAGAACCAAAAATTCGAAGACATGTGAGATCCACCAACCCGCACTGGGCCTGCGAGGTGGATTATGGCCCATTCCCTCTCCTAGAGAGGAGGCCTGTGTCCCAGCAGTGGGAACATTGAAAGGCTGATGATGATGATGATGACTCAGTCCTATGCGGACCAAGCCCAGTCGTTGACGGCGCGCACTGTTCTCGCGCGCCTCAAGGAGTTGTCAGCAAACTGTAGGGACCATGCAGAAGGCTCGAAGCCTACTGGGGCCAAGGGCTCGTGTCTGAAAGGAAGGCTCTGGCCCTGGTATAGAAGGCAACGTAGGAACGGGGTGGGTTGTTTAGTCAGTAAGAGTCTGAACCATTTTCCAAGGGTGGGATTTGTCATTTGATGATTTTTATCTACCATAAAAAAATCGCCATTGAAGTTTCGACATTGTTCAAAAGAATTACCGTGACCCTGAAACGTAAAGGGTATCTGCTCCAGGGCTCTAGGAATAAGGCAAGGGAGGAACGGGGTAGGTTGTTTAGTCAGTAAGAGTTTGACACTGTTTGCCACTCCACCCAAGAGACGGGATTTGTCATTGGATGATTTTTACCTACCATAAAAAAAGGGTATGTGATGGAACATAGAGGCAAAAGCCTCGATAACAGACGGTAACCAAATGCTTATAGTCTATCATCATTTCATAAAACCGGTACTGACTAACCTATTTATAAAAACTGGTCTGGTTACTTCCTAATGGGTGGAATGTCAGAGATGTTTATACAAATTGGGTTACAACACAAATAAATTGCATAATGTTAAACAATACTTCTTCAAATGGGTACACAGGGTCTCTAGTCTGCTATTACAATAAAGTTCGTTTTTTAATTCTAGGTTACGATTTGACAACTCGGAATGTCACAGTCTAGAAATATGTTCCCAATTTTCTGGGGTTTGACATTTTAAGTTGTCAAATCGTAGTCTAGGATTAACAAACGAACTAAAGTGTCAGAATAGTCTAATATTGATTTCATAATTGTTTATTTTGACTAGTTTGTTAATCATCATTACATAGTATATGTATAACAAAGTCGCTTCCTGCTGTCTATCCCTATGTAGGGTAAATACGCCATACGTCGGCCCCCCCCCAAACCTCGGCCGTCTGCACATTTTCAGCTTGCGTTCCTTTAAAACGTAATAAAGTGGCAAGAATGCCACCCTAATTGCAACCTCAGTTCATACTATATATGTACAAACCGTTATTATCCCATTACGTCGCTCACTCTTCGCGTACTGAGCGTCAGCAGCGATTGCGCCGTCGAAGCGTCATGTCCATATTAAAAGTACCTTACTTGCTGTGAATACTCACATTTCGGGGATTGATATTAGAACGGTAAGACATTCCTTTATTTTTGTTTTAAGCTTTCTTATTAGTAATAAGTGATTTTTACTATATTTTGAGATAGTTTTTCCAATGTTTTACGTATTGTTTTAAGGGAAAAATAGGAGGCCGCCAATAGAATACCAATTTTGAGTTAAAACCGAATTCTCGGCCGTGGCCGACTTAATGTAAATGCAGTCTGTTTTAAAAATTCCAATTGTAGTAATTCCATTGGCTCCATAAGAGAATTTGCAACGCATATAGACCAATAAATCTATTTTACGTTTAATCGCCGAATGGCGACCGGGGTGATATTAGTTAAATCTCGAGAAATAATGGACACGAAATAGGGGCCGGCTTTAGAAATATTAAAGATCGCAATGTCGACCAGCCTCAAATTCGAGCGCCACTATACAGGCTGATTACTTTTTTATTTTCTCAAAGTTAAATATTAAATTTATTAATATTGTAAAGACGAAGAAGAAATAGTAGGAGTTGATAATATTGTTAATAACCTCTCTATAATTCAAAGTTATCACGAGTTCCCTACAAAATCTCTTTATATTTCGAACTAAATCAATACATTTGTTTTTTTGTTTCGTGGAGGTAATCCCATAAGACTGAAGAGATTACGACTTTTTTAATTCATGACAAACACATTTATAATTAGCATAGCATAATAATGTTTAAGTAACCTTTATTTTATTATTTACCGACAAAACAATCACTTTTAAATTATTACAGTTTTTTTTTTATTTGATGTTTTTATTTTATTTTTTATAATTATAATATATAACATTGTTTAAAGCAAATAGAAAAATACTTTACCTGGAAAGTATTAAACAAATACGATTAATAATGTAGGCATAACTACTTGTGAGACTCCTGCCAAAATAAATCATATTAATAATATTTGTCAGTTTTAATTTACAACACCCTATACCCGGCCGACATTTGGGAAAAACGCGACCGACTATGGGCCATGAATGGCCGACTTTAGGAATTTTTCGTTCTCGACGCATTTAAACCTTAGTACTTTTTCCTTGTAATAGAAATGTTATCCTTATGCCCATAAACATGAAATACATATAACAAACTAACAAAAACCGCATCAGAAGCATCTATAAGTTGCAAATTGACGGTACCAGAGCCATCCCAATATAGAAAAACCGTTAGGGGGCCGACATTTAGCGTATTTACCCTATGCTTAAATCTTTAAAATTAAATATATTTTGATGTGGCTTTTTTTAGTAGATATTGTGATTCAAGAGGAAGTTTTATGTGTATAATACATGTATAGTATAATATATTTAATATCACCATTGCACCCGTGCGAAGCTGGGGCGGGTCGCTAATTATATTTAAAAGGAGAAACTGACTGACGTATCAACGCACAGCCAAAACTACTGGGCCTAGGAGCGTGACATTTTTCACAAGGTTTTCTTTTATGACGTAGGCAGACGCAGTACACCTTTTTCTTGCAAATCTGTGTGTATAGTGAAATTCTTAAGAAATCGCATGTGTTGACTCACAGCCGATACCTTGTTTACTTTTCATGATAAGTCTGAAGTAGTGACTGTTCAGAGCATAGGGTTTGGTCTCACTGCTGGCGTTGTGGCTTGGCTTGTTACTTGGGGTCGGTGCAACATGTTTTTTTCTTCCACTCTGTCCTGTCACCCGTCACTTGAGCTCACTAGAATGAAGAAAGAAAAAGAATTTTGCTAGCACAACACAAGGTACTATCGCGGTCATTTCTGCTTGATCATATAAAAAAATATTGCTTGAATCCTGCGGCGCGGCGACAAACTAAACCCTTGCAGCTTTTCGTTTCAAGTGCAAACAAAAATGAACTTAGCCGTGGTCAGATGGAAGTGTCTTTGATGGCACGTAAAAATAAGTAAATTAGCTCGCCTTTGTGTACAATAAAAAAAAAGAAGCAAATAATACATATATTCATGGTTGCGTCAAAATAGCTTAAGAATATTGAGAGGCAAGCCAGGAGGATCATTTGCAATGATGCACTCGTCGAGTCGAGGCTTCAAAAGTCTTGAGCACAGAAATCTTAATAATAAGGCATTGCCTTATTATTAAGATTTCTGTGGTCTTGACCATCGACGACGAGTTGCTAGCCTGCCTAGTCGGTTTTCTACCGGTTGCATTTCTGGGAGAGCCTATCCGCTGTTAGAGCCTGTCCAGAAAGCTCTATATACTCTCGCGCGTATCCACTCACGCGCGAGAGTATCTGGACAGAATGTATGTAGCACTAGTAACTCGAGAACGCGCGAGTGCCTACGCGTGTAAATCGCGCTTTCTGGACAGGCTCTTAGTCTGACCACAGCCTCTCGCGAAACGTTTACATCGTCATCCGCTAATTGTGTGTAATGGTCTTTTATTGACTCATAAGAGGTACCAACCTAATTAGTGGCTCCTTGGTAACGTTGGAGTAAGGTGCCGTACCCTAGCGATAGTATGACACACACGTTTAGAAAGAGATTCTATTGCACGTGTATGAGTGACAGAGACAATGATAGATACATAATTTTTAAATACCTTCAACAGTTAACGCCGAAGCCTCCTGGAGCTGATGCGAAATCGGTATACCGGGGCTCTAGGAATAAGGCAAGGGAGGAACGGGGTTCTTTAGTCAGTAATAGTCTGACACTGTTTCCCGCTCCGCCCAAAAGTGGGATTCGTCATTGTATGATTTTTACCTACCATAAAAAAGCGCATGCCACGGAAGGTCATAAATGGAATAATTTTATCACATTTTTGCAACGTTTTTGGTTGATATTCCGCTCCTATTAGTCGTAGCGTAATGATGTATAGCCTATAGTATTCCTCGATACATATGCTATTATTATGTAATACAGAAAGGATTTTTCAAATCGGACTGGTAGTTCCTGAGATAGACGCGTTCAACCAAACAAACATAAGAGGTACTAAACTAATTATTGGTTTGTTGTTAACATCGGAGAATTGTACCGTTCCCGAGCGATAGTATGACACATGGTAGTGTAAAAAGAGATGCTATTGCACGTGTATGAGTGACAGAAAAACAGATTTATGAGCGCGCAATCGTGAAGACTCGAAAAGGTCCTAATTAAGACCTATTTAGAAAGCAGTGGTGGCATAGTGGTATAGGCCACGACTTACGAGTTGTGCTGTGTGCATGCATTACTTTGTGTAATTTATTTCATCACCACTACTCTTAAAACGGAAGAAAACATCGGGAGGAAATCGGCAGGTCCTAGAACCAAAAATTCTGTGAAAATATGCGTCTAACGGAAAGTATGGTCTCTTTGGCGCCTTAAATAGATTAGGCCTGACTCCACATGAGAACGTATCTCCACACGGGTACGAAGACAAAGAAGGAACGGGAGCAGGTTTTCAGGCAATAACCTTTCGATTTTTTTAGGCTCCAAGCGAACGCTGGCGTTCGCACGCCTATGTTGTTTAACTGTGTCTGTAATTACACGATCGAAAGGTTAACGTTATATACGCAATTAAAGACAATAGGTGTGCCAACATCGGTGTTTGCGAGGGGCTTAAAGTCTGACACAATTAGGGTTGCCAGGCCATAAAATGCAAAGGCATTTTTTTAAAAAGGTTATTTTAACTTTACAAATCGGCAAAGGTTATTTTAACTTTACAAATCGGCAAAGGTTATTTTAACTTTACAAATCGATAGTGTTTCATGTGCCGGATCGACCCTTCAAGGGATTAAAACGATCAAAATTTAACGGTGTATAAGGCCGGACATTTGGCCCTTAAAGCCGGACATGTTTTTTTGCACAAACAATGTTTTTACAGCTGGCCTGTTGAAAAAAGTATTTATACGTGATGTAAACTAAGGATGAGATCGAAGATGTAGTGTGCGATGCGCGGGCCGAGAGACAGTTTGCTCTCCGGTCGGCCTTGTCCGTTCGGGTCGGGCGCTCGTCCACCCATCGTCGTACGAATCGCCACTCCGACAAAAAGCCTGACAAAAGCCGGACAGGCCGAACACGTACATATTTGGCCGGACGCGACCGCAAAAAGCCAAACAGGACACCTGGGAAGCCTAGACACAATCTCCCGGGCCGCTCAAGGGCATGGAGACGTCATTTGATGATTTTCCCTCCTGGAAAAAAATCATGGGATTTCATCTGACTAAAGGCAGATTTACATTGAGTCAGTAGCTGTCATCAGTGCTGGCGCCGAAAACTGACGCGTATATACTGATATTTCTTTTGGTGTACACACGTTCGTAAAGTCAGTGCGGAAAAATGATTTCTCAAAAACAGCAAAGAATCAAAGAATTTTGTGCAATATTCTGCAATGCTGTTGCACACATTTCTTTATTTCTATAATTTTGTGATTTGAAATCCCATAGGCATTAATTATCACGTATAGTTGTACAAGTTTTAAGTTTTCCGTGTCGCTCAATTTTCGCGTCATTTTGTGATCCGGTGCGACGAATCGTGGTTACCGTACAACAGAGCGGCAGCAACTGACTTGGGCAATTTAAGGCAGATTTATATTGAGTAAGTAACTGACGTCAGTCCACTGACGAGTCAGTGCTGACCTGGCACTGCTATAATGTAAATTGATTTCAAGTCAGTACAGTACTGTCACGTCAGTACTGACTTCAATATTCGCGCTGCAATATTTTCGGCGTCAGTCCACTCCCCCGCCACCCGCGCCAGCGCTACTGACAACGTGTAAATTGCCCAAGTCAGTTGCTGCCGCTCTGTTGTACGGTAACCACGATTCGTCGTACCGGATCACAAAATGACACGAAAATTGAGCGACACGGAAAACTTAAAACTTGTACAACTATACCGTGATAATTAATGCCTATGGGATTTCAAATCACAAAATTATAGAAATAAAGAAATGCGTGCAACAGCATTGCAGAATATTGCACAAAATTCTTTGATTCTTTGCTGTTTTTGAGAAATCATTTTTCCGCACTGACTTTACAAACGTGTGTACACCAAAAGAAATATCTTCGACTACTGACTGCTTGTAAATAGTACGCGTCAGTTTTCGGCGCCAGCACTGACGACAGCTACTGACTCAATGTAAATCTGCCTTTACACGTTGTCAGTAGCGCTGGCGCGGGTGGCGGGGGAGCGGACTGACGCCGAAAATATTGCAGCGCGAATATTGAAGTCAGTACTGACGTGACAGTACTGTGCTGACTTGAAATCAATTTACACTATAGCAGTGCCAGGTCAGCACTGACTCGTCAGTGGACTGACGTCAGTTACTTACTCAATATAAATCTGCCTTTATTTCACGTGCTTCATTCCTCTACATAATCCTCTACCTTCGCCCATTCATGGTTCTTATCACACACCTGACAATACACAGTATATACAGATTAGGTACTATAAAAATGTTTTATCGAATTTATCTTGAACTCTATCAATATGGCCCTAGTATCGTCAATGGATGACTGTTCACTTCACCTATATTTTGTCTGATAAAGATAGATACGGGTTAGTCATTTGGAAGATTTAAAAACACGAGTAAAACTCAAGGTAATGTCCCCCGGTCCGCCCAAGAGGTGGGATTCGGGAGGAGTCCTCATTCGGCACCAATGCAAATGGTACCGCACCCACCATCTCCTGGAGCCTAGGGTGGTGCAAACTGTTACCTCGACTCCAGAAATAAGGCAAGGAAGGTACGGGGTAGGTTTTTTAGTCAGTAAGAGTCTGACACTGGTCTCCCGCTCCGCCCAAGAGCGGGTTTCGTCATTGGATGATTTTCACCTACAATAAAAAAAAAAACCGCATCCACTATACTGACATAATGTGACAATAACAACCAACGGTCTAATTTCCTTAAAAGATTTTATCGTAGGATGTTATTCAATATCTCATAATATCGATTAATAAATTAGATTTCTAGAATACTCTACAGGAAAATCGTGTTTTAGGGTTCCATGCCCCAAAAATACTCTTATGGGAATAAATAAATAAATTCTGAAATATGACATAAAGCAAGCTCTTACTAGTATAATAATAGCACAGGTAAGTACGTAAGGAATAAATATAAAAACAGTAAATATGTTGTGACGCGTGATGTCGAAAATAAAACTTGTGTTGCAATTCGGAAAAATCTTTGACGTCCCATTTTTTTTTAATCGTGGCTAAAAATCATCCAATGACGAATCCCGTCCTTGAGTGGAGCAAGAAACAGTGTCAGACCTACTGACTAAATAGCCACTCCGTTCCTTATTAGCCTTTCGCACTGGAGCCAAGCCTTCCTTACAGAAGAGTCCCTGGGCTCCAGTTGGCTTCGAATCTTCTGCTGATTTCCTACGGTTTACAGGTCCCATTCGAACTATTTACACTAGGTGAGTTTGTACAGAACCCGCACTTGCCCAGTTTTATTTTTAAATTCCTAATCTAATATCAACAAAGTATATGTTTATATCCTAATCTTATATTTTATCAACAACAGACACAGGTAATGTTCACGTAGCGTTCAATCTTATACCGATTTATCAATTAATACATTATATCGGCATATTAATTTATGATGTTAGATCAATTTTGGATTTAAAGTATACGTAATATCCACCCTTACATGGTTCGGCGAGTATTGGGTAGCTCGCCGTCCAATCGTCTGGTAATTGTCCGTACCAAACCCAGTCGTCGACGGCGCACTCGCCTTAATGAGTTGTCAGCGTAATATCCACCCTTACATGGTTCTGTGAGTAATGGGTAGCTCGCCGTCCGACCGTCCGGACCAAGCCCAATCGTCGACGGCGCGCACTGTTCCCGTACGCCTCAAAGATTTGTCAGCAAACCGTAAAGGCTGAAGACAGAAGAGTCGAAGCCAACTGGGGCCAAGGATTCGTGTCTGATAGGAAAGCTTTGGCCCTAGTTTAAAGGCAACGTAGGAATGGGGTGGGTTGTTTGGTCAGAAGTCTGGCACTATTTCCCGCACAAGGGCGGGATTATATTTGGTATAGTATGCGGCTTATTTGCCGCATACTACACCAACTAACTAGAGTCCGACCGAAACGGTTTTTTCCGGCCGAAACCGAATATTCGGCCGTGGCTTCAGTTTCGGCTGAAACCGAAACCTGATCTGGGACTCACGTGATCGAGTATAAAATAACAACAGAACAGGAAGACACAAATAAACTTGATTATTAGCCGAAACACACAACACACAACAACACACACTACACACTACAACTAACTCTAGGGGCAATAATCCAAGAGCGAGTTGACAGGAAAAAAAAAAAAAAAAAAAAAAAATAACGATAAAAATTAAAACACAGGCAAAGCCGCGGACTGCAGCCAGTTACAGATAAATGTTAGGTGTCATCCTAATCGAATATTTTGATAACGTTATCAGCTTCGGTCGATTTATTATGAGTGTTTTTATACAAACAAAACACTGAGTCATTCATTGACACCTGCATCATTCCCTTTACAATAATAATATTTTTTTATTATTATTGCAGAGGGAGTCATGCAAATTATCAAGAACTACGTATAATTTATTTATTTATTAAGTACAGCATACTAGCCATTAATCAATATATTTAAAAAACTGCCTGTTTTCTCCTCTTAGGAATCTTGCGTTTAATTTATAACTGAAGCTGATAAACTTATCTTGTTAATACAAAACAGAGATTTAGCAAAAAGTAAACAAAACTCTACACCTCGAAAAAAAAATCAAGAAAGACCAAATCGGCCACAGATTATAGAGAGACTTTACCCGCCATTTTTTTTCAGTGGCCGTCTGGCTATTCAATCAATATTTTTCATTTTATCATTGTAAAAATGGGTCAGGTCAACATTTTTCTCAAATATAATATTAGTTTTAATGAAATAGTTGAAAGTAAATTAAAATAAAATCATTAAAATAAAGTCATTAAAAAAAGTATTCTTAAATTATTTCTATCTCTATGTTATTTTAATTGTACTGGCAGTATAGAAATTCGGGTCACGGTTCAATTATCAAAATAGTTACTAGTTATTTTTTTAATTTTTGGGCAGCTGTCAGTTGAAAAGTGAAACTCCCCAGGGAGTAAAAGTAGTTTTTAGTAGTCCGCAGGCAACTTTACACCTACTTTCAGAGTATGAGTAATGAAAATGCTTATTTTATTAGGCTTTGTTCAGTGTAACCATTCATGATTTTATAGGCTGTAAAAAATAGTACTTACTGATTTGATACACGTGCAGAGCCATGTAGGTGTGAATCTCGGTGTGTTATGGATCCGAGGGCTGCTGTGACTCATTTGTGTGTTTCAAATAAGGTTTTTTATTCAAATTAATACACGTGCGACTCGTGGGGGTTGAGGGATATCTAGCCTGATACAAATAATGTAATAAAATTGTGGCGGAGCTAGCATGCGCACTTACTAGTGCAGAAAAGTGCGCATGCTAGCTCCGCCACAATTTTATTACATTATTTGTATCAGGCTAGATACGACAATAATAATACACGACCATAACAAGGTACCTATAGTTTTTTTTAAATTCTAGACTACGATTTGACAACTCAGAATGTCACACTCTAGAAATATGTTCCCAATTTTCTGGAGTTTGACATTTTAAATTGTCAAATCGTAGTCTTGGATTAAAAAACGAAATACTTATATTAGCATAAGATCCCGATATAAAACGACCTTCACCGAGATGTTTATTTGATGAAACGTATTTTATATGTAATTTAATATGTCAATAAATAAATTGCATATGGGTTGCCTAACAAATTTAAGTCAAGGGTATTTTTAATTAATAATTGAAAAAAATTTTTTTTTTAAACATTCCACCGGTGTGATTATTAGATAAACTATATACCAATCGAAAGTATGAAGCCCATAGAACATGCAAACGTTAGGTTGCCCTTTTTATTCCGGTCACAACTATCGGGTAGCCAGGTATAAACAGGTAAATCTACACTAGCATTTTGCAACGGTCTGCTTATTGAATTGAACCTTAATAAAAATTAAAGATTATTTAATTATAAACACGGTGGTATAGGGGTCAAAATTTACCTCCAGCTGAACATTCATATAATGAATTACCTATTTTAAGAAATTTCTTCTAATATGGCAGATTATATGTAATGGATTTAAACCCCATTTATAAAGGATTATCCTTTTTTTAGAAATTGCAACATGATCTAATCTTAATTTACAAAATGGAGCATCTCCTTTAATAGAACAAATTATTTTCTTCCATGATCATACTTTAGTTATTCTTATTATAATTACAATTTTAGTAGGATATTTAATAACAAGATTATTATTTAATAAATATATTAATCGATTTTTATTAGAAGGTCAAATAATTGAATTAATTTGAACTATTTTACCAGCAATTACTTTAATTTTTATTGCATTACCTTCATTACGTTTATTATATTTATTAGATGAATTAAATAATCCTTTAATTACTTTAAAATCTATTGGCCATCAATGATATTGAAGTTATGAATATTCAGATTTTCATAATATTGAATTTGACTCTTATATAATTCCTTCTAATGAACTTAATTCTAGAGATTTTCGTTTATTAGATGTTGATAATCGAATTATTTTACCAATAAATAACCAAATTCGAATTTTAGTTACTGCTACAGATGTAATTCATTCTTGAACAATTCCTTCATTAGGAGTAAAAGTAGATGCTAATCCTGGACGTCTAAATCAAACAAATTTTTTTATTAATCGTCCAGGTATTTTTTTTGGTCAATGTTCTGAAATTTGTGGAGCTAATCATAGTTTTATACCTATTGTAATTGAAAGAATTTCAATTAAAAATTTTATTAATTGAATTAATAATTATTCCTCATTAGATGACTGAAAGCAAGTACTGGTCTCTTAAACCATTTTATAGTAAATTAGCATTTACTTCTAATGAAAATTTATTCAAAGAATTAGTTAAATCATATAACATAAATATGTCAAATTTAAATTATTACTTAAAGTAATATTCTTTTATACCTCAAATAATACCTATTAATTGATTAATTTCTTTTTTTTAATTTTTATTAAGGTTCAATTCAATAAGCAGACCGTTGCAAAATGCTAGTGTAGATTTACCTGTTTATACCTGGCTACCCGATAGTTGTGACCGGAATAAAAAGGGCAACCTAACGTTTGCATGTTCTATGGGCTTCATACTTTCGATTGGTATATAGTTTATCTAATAATCACACCGGTGGAATGTTTAAAAAAAAAATTTTTTTCAATTATTAATTAAAAATACCCTTGACTTAAATTTGTTAGGCAACCCATATGCAATTTATTTATTGACATATTAAATTACATATAAAATACGTTTCATCAAAGAAACATCTCGGTGAAGGTCGTTTTATATCGGGATCTTAGACTATATATAAAATTTTCGTGTCACAGTTTTCGTTCCCATACTCCTCCGAAACGGCTAGACCGATTTTCATGAAATTTTGTGAGCGTATTGAGTAGGTCTGAGAATCGGCCAACATCTATTTTTCATCTCCCTAAGTGTTAGGGATAGTCCACCCGTGCGAAGCCGGGGCGGGTCGCTAGTACTAATATAAAAATTTGAAATGTCTGTTTTGAAAATTGAAATACCTATCTTAAAAACTGTTTTTTCCCGCAATGACTCATTCTAGTCCATATCAAATATTTGTTGACCGATTACCGATATGAGCTGATTCAGCCCAGATGTTCGATAAAATCAGATTAAGTTCTAATCGTCTAGATACAGGCACGTACCTATAGAGATTTCAAAATGGTTATAGTCCTGTGTAATCATTATCTTATCGATAAATACGGAATACGTGACAAATACCATGGGTGGACATTCTAGAGCTTGTTTGTTTTCTATCACACTGTAGTACCCACACACACTACCACACCACACCTACACAGTCGACGAGCAATGGGTAGCTCGCCGTCCGGTCGTCTGGTAACTGTCCAGACCGAGTCCAAGTCGTCAACGGCGCACCGTTCCCGCGCGCCTCAAGGAGTTGTCAACAAACTGTAGGGGCCCTTCAGGGTCGAAGCCTTCTGGAGCCGCCGGTTGGTGTGACGGAGTTACCGCGGCTCTAGGAATAAGGCAAGGAAGGAATGGGGTAGGTTTTTTAGTCAGTAAGAGTCTGACACTGTCTCCCGCTCCGCCCAAGAACGGGTTTTGTCATTCGATGATTTTCACCTACCATAAAAAAAAATACGTGTGGCACTCGGGGACTGCCGCGGTAAAGCTATTGCATAGCATTCTGTATCAACTTATGCAATTATAACTATTTATTTTTTATTTTTAATAATAAATGCACTTTGTTCATTCATATTCAAAACACTTTATACACAAATTTTACAAGTACAGCCGTTCACTGTTGTAGATAAATACTTATACACCTATATACTTTCTCACAAACAGCTGATTATGTATTCTTCCGATTTCGGAGCAGCTCGTCTCGATTCGGGCGAGTTCCGTAAAGTCGTACAATACGTCTAATCGCACGACACACAGCGCCGTGTCGAAGACTGCCGAACTGACACGACGTTAGACGATGCACGGCCTTCAAGCCACACCTCCGTGCCCGTCGGAGTGGGGAGCGTGAGGTTTTTTGGAATTTCTGGATTTAGTCCCCGCGCTCAAGGCCTGCGATAGAAGCTATGCAATAGCTTAAAACCTCACACTACCACACCATACCCAATTACCCACACAGTCGACAGGGTCTTTTTCATAGTGGAAAAAATTGTCCAATGGCAAATCCGCATAGGTAAACACACTCCATCGTCGACCGCATCGTCACTTTCCATAGAGTGAGATAGCGGAGAAGCGTGAACCTATAATCAATGCTAACTAATATAATGAAGAGGTAAAGTTTTGTTTTTTTTTTATTTTTTTGTTTGTAGGAGGTAATCTCTGGAACTACTGGTCCGATTGGAGAAATTTTAGCAATAATAGAAAGCTGCTTTACTCCTGAGTGACATAGGCTATATTTTATGTACGCGGGCGAAGCCGCTGACAAAAGCTAGTAATCAATAAAAAAAAATCCCGTCCTTGGGCAGAATGGGAAATAGTGTCAGACTGTATACTGACTAAACGGGTTCGGTCAGTTCCTTCTTTGCCTTAGTTTCAGGGCCCTGGTGTATTGCTTTCGCTTGAACCCATGGCCCCAGTAGGTTTCGACCCTGCTGGACGCCTACATAAGACACACACACACAGTACACAGTACAGACAGACAGACAGTACAGTGTAGTACAGTCCACAGGAGACAGAGTAAACCCCAACTAGTGAGTTACTGAAATACGATTTGCAGCCGAAACCGTATGCGGTTACGGCCGAAACTAGAAGAGGAGCCTTTTTAAGTTTCGGCCGTAACCGATTTCGAAATTGACATGGTACCTATATGTAACGGATAAACTGACAAAAAAAGATTTCGATGTAGTTATTCTTAACTATATTTTGATAAAAATGAGGTAGTTTATAAATAACTTTAATGAAATACTATTTATAATCAAATCATTCGATGGTTACATAAAATACACAGACAAGTGAGCCACTTAGTTTTATAGATGATATCTATTAATTAATTAATCTTTTACAAGGCCACAACCGTTAGCTTGATGCTAGGGCCACACTAATGTCTAACGACATTGCCCACTGCGCGTCAACGTGATATTTACTGCGATAATTGTTGCGATAATTTTAACGCGCTAAAGTGGGTGGCTAAACTTGAAATTTTCTGGAGTTATCGTCTAACGCCAAACGGTAGTTAATGCAGTTCTCAAATTATCGCGTTAAGTCGTGGCCGCAGCTAACGTTAAAGTCGGTATCGCGATAATTCTCGGCATTTCTCGTTAGTGTGGCCTGGACATAGAAGACACTAATTTCGGTTGAGCCGAATTGGCCAAAACCACAGATTACTAAATAGTTACTACCAAAACCAAAACCGAACCATGGCGATCCATGGTTCGGTTTTGGTTTTGGTTATTGGGTTGGGTTTCTATTGTTTAAATTGTGTTTGATGCTCCCCTTTATAAGCAAGTAAAAGAATTGGTCGAGCTGATTTCAGTCCAATTTTGGCCGGAATTGAATCTACAGCCGAAACCGGCTTCTTCGCTGATACGGAAACCGTATCTTCGGTCAGTTTTTAAAAATCAATAATATTCCACAACTATCACACCACGTCGTCTAGTCCCAAGCTAAGCAGAGCTTGTGTTATGGATACTAGACAACTGATAAACATACTTATATATTTCTAAACTACATGCATATTATAGATACATTACACCCAGACACAGAACAAATGATTGAGCTCATCACACAAACATTTGTTCTAGGTGAGAATCAAACCTACAACCTCCGGTATAGCAGTCAGGGTCACTAACCACTAGACCAACAGGCCAGTCGAGTATAGGGTTGCCATCTCTAAAATTTTGAAAACAGGACAAGACGCGTGAAAACCCCGCATTTTAGAGTCCGAAAGCCGGACATATCAACAAGATCTTTTATACATATTCAATGTAATAAATAAATCGGCCAAGAGCGTACGCGCTTGCGGGCGGCCAATTTTTTTTAAATTTATTTGTTTTTTTTTTTAACTCAATCTACAATCTACGTCCGGGGAAGGTTTCATTGACCTTCCCCGGACGCTCCCCGGATACCCTCTAAACTAGGACAAATCCGGGGAAACCCGGACGGATAGCAACCCTGGTCGATTATAATAATACGAAAATATATGTATTGTACAAAAAGGAAGAAATCATAAAATTCTTAAGGTTCTGCTAGATTCGTACTATATTCCCTTTTTTAATTCTAGACTACGATTTGACAACTCAGAATGTCACACTCAAGAAATATGTTCCCAATTTTCTGGAGTTTAACATTTTAAGTTGTCAAATCGTAGTCTAGGATAGCAAAATGAAGACCAGTTGTGTGTTAATAACCACAATTAAAGCTTTTAGAGGGCGCGTGGTAACTAATTAAACAGCTTGTAAAACAATTAGTACCTACAGTAGGGTGTTGAACTGAACAATGATGCTTGCAGTGTCAGTGTAAGGCAGTTTTTTTTTATGATAAACTAGTCTTTTACCGTGTTCCCTCTAACGGGAAGCAGAGTTATAATTGTTTTTGATTTGATAGTGAGGCGCACTAGTTTATTAAGAACCTATTATAGGGTGATTATAGATAGACTAGGTAAACACATGAGTCATGATAACAGCCTATTTTTACTGTGGGACCAAACCTAAAAACGAGAAAAAATGCAGCAAGTTTAGTACATTTTGACCAGTTGCGTACAGCCAAGGAGTGGAATTCCTTGCCGGAGTCAGTGTTTCCTGCTGACTTAATCCGGGAATCTTTAAATCAAGAGTGAATTGGTTACCTTTAAGTAAGCGCGCTCCGTCGTCGACCGCAACGTCGCTTTCCATCAGGTGAGATAGCTGTCAAGCGCGAATCTATAAACAATAAAAAAAAGTTAAGGGAACATAAATATCTATAGGTTCTGACCGACAGATTTTATTCGCGATTTCAGGTTTGGTATGGTACATTTTGGTGGCAATTTTTGTTTTCTATATTGATCAATATATTTAGTATAGCAATTAAACCCTTCCTGCAATTTTATTGTGTTTCCAAATATAGTACAGCAAGATTCTGCCGACAATTCAATCAGAATCTGTTGCCGGGAGCGAAGCCGCGGGCAAAAGCTAGGTTATATAATTATATAAAAATCAATGCCACTTTTCGTTGTCATTTTATAACTCACTAGCGACCCGAGCCAGCTTCGCACGGGTGCAATACTTATACTTATAAACCTTCCTCTTGAATCACTCTATCTATTAAAAAAAACGCATCAAAATCCGTTGCGCTCTTTTAAAGATTTAAGCATATATAGGAACAGACTTTGTTTTATACTATGTAATGAAGAACGGCCTCACCTATCCAAACCAAATGTTTAGGCTTTATTCGGACTATTTAGTAGATGGTTTATAAAGTTTCCACAAAATCGGTCGAGCGGTCCTTCATTTATCACATTTTTCTGTTGCTGAAAGCGCAGCAGCGGGCAAAAGCTAGTTCTCTAGTAAAAATTTAAAAGAAAATTATTGTATTAATGTAAGTACTACAGTAGTAGTGTGTGTGTAGTACTTTATGCTTTCACGTTTCAAAACACGCATGTCCTTCAATTGAAGCGCCCTGGTTTTATTAAACATTTGATTGAAGTACATGTACTATCATTAAATACTAAATGACCACTACAAAATTGTTGATATGACTAATGCGTCAACTGTGTTATTAAAAAACGACGTTTAAACCACTTACTCGAATATTCGATTATGTTATTCGCACTAGCGCGTAAAAGTGCGGAAGCCAACCCCACTTAAATTTGCAGGTGCATGAAAAGAACGAATTTGAGAGAAATGGCGCTTTAATTTTTTTCCATGATGGTGATCAACCTACTATAATCCATCATCATCATCAGCCTTTCAATGTTCCCACTGCTGGAACACAGGCCTCCTCTCTAGGAGAGGGAATGGGCCGTAATTCACTACGCGGGCCCAGTGCGGATTGGTGGATGTCACATGTCTTCGAATTTTTGGTTCTAGGACATGCCGGTTTCCTCACGATGTTTTCCTTCACCGTTTTGAGAGCAGTGGTGATGAAATAAATTACACAAAGTAATGCGCCTGGCTGGGTTCGAATCCCGCGACCTACAACTCGTAAGTCGGGGCCATTACCACTCGGCCACCACTGCCCTACTATAATTAGATACTAGAAAATATTATTATTAGAAAATATTTAATTGTGTTGAAAAACTTTGATCGGCAATTGTCATTGGTAACCGATAAATTTTCGGTTTCCAAAACGACCTCGCTTTCAGCTCGGGCGTATATTCCTCGAATGCAATGACAATCTTTATCCACTTGCATCAACAATACAATTCGATCAAGATCATTATCTCGCAAGTATTTCAATTATACTTTATCAGTAGCGTACCATTTTCCACGTATTTCGATATGCAACTAACCCGTTCCATTACCGGACCATCAGACGTACGGCAATGCGCCACCGGTATATGGTGGACATCCCACATATACGTACAAAACGTTTTGGGAACACATTCATTGTGCGTACAGCCAAGGAGTGGAATTCCTTGCCGGAGTTTCCAGATGGCTTCAATCCGGGAATCTTTAAGTAAAGAGTTACTTCTAGGTAAGCGCTCTCCATCATCGACCGCATCGTCGCTTTCCATCAGGTGAGATAGCGGTTAAGCGCGAACCTATAATCAATTTTTTTAAAATCTGCTATAGGTGCACCAGTGCACCGATTGAATCAAGCAAGGTCACTTGACTTGGAACGCTGGATTTCCTCCCTGAACCCCAGGCTTTAGTGCAACAACGTGACAAAAGATTTTTGCACATCGAAAAACGGATGATCCTGCCTTTAAAACGCGCAAATATAAATAAAAATGACTTTTATAAGTACGGAATTTTTTTCGTTATCGGTAAAATAAACATAATAGATCGTAAAATACGTCCATCGTGCTCGGTTTTTCCCGTACAGTTTTGATAGATTAGGGACAGTCATAACTGAATTTCATGAAATTGTTTCTTAAATAAGATTAACATTTTCCTCCTTGCCTTCATTTATCAATAACATAAACAAATCATCATCATCATCAGCCTTTTTAATGTTCATACTGCTGGGACACAAGTAATCTACCACCCAGGACCCAGTGCGAATTGGTAGATGTCACTTGTCTTCAAATTTTTGGTCCTATAGGACATGCCGGTTTCCTCACTATGTTTTCCTTCACCGTTTTGAGAGCAGTGGTGATGAAATGAATAACACGAAGTAATGCGCCTGGCTGAACTATCACTGATCTCAAATATTTCCAATTAATTAATGAAAAAAGTGTAAATGTAATCTCCCCAGGATTACATTTACACTTTTTCTAATCTATCTTTATGTTAAGAGTGAATAGGTTTTTATTCCATCGCTTTTTATTCGGTGAAGTTTAGTCAAATGTATCAATACTAAAAAAAGCTTTTGGAGGATTTTTTTTAGAATGAAGTGCAGCGGTTTTAATCTATACTAATATAATAAAGAGGTAAAGTTTGTTTTTTTGTTTATACTCCTACAAACAAAAAAACAAACTTTACCTCTAGCAGTGCGGCCGATATGGCCAAGATATTTTAAACGAACGAAGGAGCAAAATTGTCAGCAGAATTTTGCTGGATTATAAATCTACACTTCTACACTAATATAATAAAGACGTAAAGTTTGTTTTTTATTTGTTTGTAGGAGGTAATCTCTGGAACTACTGGTCCGATTGGAAAAATTTTAACAACAATAGAAAGCTGCTTTACTCCTGAGTGATATAGGCTATATTTTATGTACGCGGGCGAAGCCGCTGACAAAAGCTAGTTATTCATAAATTGGTTCCTAATAGATATTGTGAATTTGTGTTGTACGCGGTGGATTACGGGTCATTCCCTTCCTATAAAGAAGGCCTGAATCCCAGCAATGGGATCATTATTTATATGGCTGATACTACTAAAACATGCACTATCTTGGTGAAAACGTAAATACCGATGATGAAACAGACTAAAGCCTGATGACAACACTCACTATATAAACTTAAATCAACTAAGCTCATCAGTAATCTGGTTTAAGAGCGGCCAATCTGACTTACATTTTCATACAACCGCTCTTTCGTGATTATGATGTTATTACACATCTGTCTTCAGATAATTTCGATAACCAGATTATCTTGCGGATATTATCTAGGCTTCTATTCAAATCAAAACATTTTGTGTAAGAGTAATCCAGTAACGACCTCTGAAAATCTGCTATTTACGTGAACTTTGACTCTCCATAATGTACTCCATGTTTAAAATAAAAAAAGTGTTTCTATAGAAGCCTAGCGCATTGAATCGAGATTTAAATTGTTTTTCTTTTTCAAATATCCTTAAGAGTTTAAGAAAAACACGCATTTCCACACGCCTACAAGTCTTGTGAAACACTCGAATAAATTGTTCTACAATTTACTGAATGCCAACAGAGTTTTCAGGTGTTATCTCTTTTTTCGCAATACTTTTGCATCAAAAATCACTTTAAATTGGAGCGCGTTAAATGAAGCAACAAGCTTTTAAACTATGCTAGACGTTGATGATAGGCGAGTGAGGAAGGCCCACCTTAAAGACCCTTTGTCAAAAACATGTACAGTACGGCCGTCGGATTTTGGCGAGTCTGACGTTACGCTCTGCGAATTTTGGTGTACAATAAAGATTTTTCGATTATTTAATCCTTAAATTATCTGTTGTCCACAGAAAAATATCCACAAATAAAGAAGCTGTTTGGCTACGACCCAAACTTCAAATGGGTGGTCACCGCGATGGTGTTCGTGCAGATCATCTCCTTACCTTTTGTGACGCAGCTCAGCTGGCCAGTCATGCTGGTGGTGGCCTACTGCTTCGGCGGAGTCATCAACCATTCCCTTATGTTGGGTAAGTAGCCTTGAATAGCTAACCGTAACTGGCATGGTTTCGGAGGGACCCTGCAGAACGGTCGAAGCGAACAAATGGGTGGTGACCGCGATGGTGTTCGTGCAGATCATCTCCTTACCGTTCGTGACGCAGCTCAGCTGGCCAGTCATGCTGGTGGTGGCCTACTGCTTCGGGGGAGTCATCAACCATTCTCTTATGTTGGGTAAGTATCCTTGAACTGCTCGTAACTGGCATGGTTTCGGAGGGACCCTGCAGAACGGTCGAAGCGAACAAATGGGTGGTCACCGCGATGGTGTTCGTGCAGATCATCTCCTTGCTGTTCGTGACGCAGCTCAGCTGGCCAGTCATGCTGGTGGTGGCCTACTGCTTCGGGGGAGTCATCAACCATTCTCTTATGTTGGGTAAGTAACCCTGAACAGGTCGTCGTAACTGGTATGGTTTTTGGCAAACGCGTACGGTAAATATCCACCCGTACCTTGTTTCGACGGCGCGTACCTACTGTTCCCGCGCGCTTCAAGGAGTTGTCAGCAAACTATAGGGGCCCTTCAGGGTCGAAGCCTCCTGGACCCGAGGCTTGGTGCGAAACCGTTTACCGGGGCTCTGGAAATAAGGCAAGGGAGGAACGGGTTTTTTTTTTATTGTAGGTGAAAATCATCGAATGACGAAACCCGCTCTTGGGCGGAGCGGGAGACCAGTGTCAGACTCTTACTGACTAAAAAACCTACCCCGTACCTTCCTTGCCTTATTCCTAGAGTCGAGGTAACAGTTTGCACCACCCTAGGCTCTAGGAGGGGGAACGGGGTAGGTAGTTTAGTGAGTAAGAGTCTGACACTGTTTGAATCCTGCCCTGGGGCAGAGTGGGATTCATCATCAGATGATTTTTCCCACTAAAAAAGACACTAAGTGGTAAAACGGGGTTTGGAAGTTAGTATGGAGAAATTTACTTTCTTTCGGGCGAAACCTCTCGCAGAAGCTAGTATTGTTTATATTTAAGTACCACGATAAGAATATGTTTCATATACTTGATTAGACCATTCCTGAGTGCCCGTTATCATGGTTCTTCCTTGATTCGATACGATATTATCGAAAAAGGGCTCCGCTGAAGGCGAAAATTGCTTAACGTCTTCAAGAACTCTTGAGCTTACATCCACTTCTTTTGAGGACCACTTGCTGATACGTCTACTTGGAAACACAAATTAATAAAGTGTACGGCATAAAAGTTGAACCATTTGATATGGTTACAAGCAGTCCTGAAAACTGTTTATAATCTTCGTCATACAACTTCAATCGTCATTTTTTTTTGTTGGGTAAAAATCATTCAATAACATATCCGCTGGGGCCTGGGCGGGAGAAATCCCACTCCTGGTTTAGAGGGTAAATGATATGTTTGTGTTACCTACACTACGCGTATGCGTGTGTACGGCGCGCGCGCCATCTTGTAAATTCGTGTGTGTCCTTGAGGGCAGTAATAAACTAGTGTCCAAGCGCAACGGTCGTTTTATTGTCGATTCCCGATAGCTCAGTAAACCACCATGATGGTCCACCTTCAACTTGTTTGTCGAGGCATAGCATAGCATCAGCCTTATAATGTTCCCACTGCTGGGACTCAGGCCTCCTCTCATGGAGAGAGAATGGGCCGTAATCCACCAACACGGACCCAGTGCGAGTTGGTAGATGTCACATGTCTTCGAATTTTTGGTTCTAGGACATGCCGGTTTCCTCACGATGTTTTTCATCACCATTTTGAGAGCAGTGGTGATGAAATATATTACACGAAGTAATGCGCCTGGCTGGGTTTGGACCCGCGCCCTGCAACTCGTAAGTCACCCCGACCCGGTTACTACTCGGCCACCACAGGTCAAAGCAATCACATCTTTTAACCTTTTGAACACCGTAATTAGAGACAATAGGTGTGCAAACGCCGGCGTTCGCTTGGGGGGGGGGGGGGATCAAGAGCTCAGAAAAATTGCAACTCGTAAGTCAGGCCCGGTACCACTCGGCCACCGCTGCTCACGTGTTTGTCAGGAATATAATAAAATTATAAATTACTGTCTAGTCTGTTCATGCAGATAAAAACGTTATCAAAGTAATTCTGGTAATCACGGTACTTGAAATGCATATATCTTATCATACTATTAACTCGTTTGGAGAGGAAATATCTGTTGGGTCAGCTCTTGAAGAGATAAGAAATGCAAAATTTCAAAAGCACTTGTGCCGGCGACTTCGATCGCGTGATTTAAAAAAATGTACCAAGGGAATTTTCCCATATTCCCGCGATAAAACAAAAAAAGTGCCCTATGGGCTATTCCAGGGTATGGTCTATCCGTGGACTTGCAGACGGCGTGCAATGGGTTACGCTGTCCGCCCATCTGGTAACTGTCCGCGCACTGTTAACGCGCACCTCAAGGAGTTGTCAGTAACTGTAGTCCGCCCCGGTCAAAGCCTTCTGGGGTCCAAGGGTTGATGCTAAAGCGGAACACCGGGGCCCTGGAACTAAGGCAAGAAGGAACGGTGGGTCGTTTAGTCAGTAGAAGTCTGACACTGTCTCCCGTACCGCCCAAGAGATTCGTCATTCGATGATTTTTCCCACCATAAAAAAGAGAATGGTCTATCACGGGTCTAACCAAGTACCAAGTTTCATAGAAATCCATTCAAATGTTTAAGCGTGAAGAATTACCAAAAGGGCAGAAACACCGACAACATATTCAAGCGATACTAGTCTTTTTTAGTCTAGAGATAAAGTTTAAATTTATTTCACACTAAAACTGCTCGCCGCTTCGCTGCCAGCGGCCACCATTCCGGTGTGATTCACCCCTTAGAGAAAAGGGCATGACATTTCAATTTATTCTAGCCCAAACTAGACCAATCCATTAGGTCGAAGGTCAAATCGTGCGGACAACGTATCATTTTCATGAAATCCTACAGTCCTACTACCACCCTACTACTAATTATACATAGGTATACTACAGTAGTTAAAATCTTTAGCCTTGAGAATCGATGGACAACTTACATGTATAATTCATGGTATGTTTGACTTTGGATAGTGAAAGGTGGAAAGAGAGATATTTTTAAAATTGTTTTTTTTTATGTTAGGTAAAAATCATCCAATGACGAATCCCGCCAATGGGTGGAGCTTGAAACAGTGTCAGACTCTTACTGACTAAACAACCTACCCCGTTCCTACATCAGACACAAACCCTTGGCTCTAATTGGCTTCGACCCTTCTGCAGGGTCCCTACGGTTGCTGACAGGTCCTTGAGGCGCGCGGGAACAATGCGCGCCGTCGACGACTGGGCTTGGTCCGGACGATTACCATACGATCGGATGGCAAGCTACCCAATGCTCGCCGTCCGCAAGCCCGCGCCTACGGTGGCCGTTTAAAATAGGTTTTGGGATTTTTAATGTGAGAAACATCGATCAATGGTTATTTATCAATGATCGATGATGGGTAACCAAACCAACAGTGTCTTCTCCAGTTCTAGGGCAAAGCAGGAGGGTGCGTCAAACTTTTATTGACTAAAATCACACCTATGTCCGTTCTTTGTCCTTCCTTTCATGTTCTTTAAATAAGTGCACAATAAACTAAATAATCTTATATATATAAAAATGAATCGCAAAATGTGTTGGTAAGCGCATAACTCAACAACGCCTGGACCAATTTTGCTGATTATTTTTTTGTTGTGTATGTTATTGCCAGGAGAAGGTTCTTATGAAAAAAAAATAGGGTAGAGTGGAGTAGAGTGAAATAATCTGTTGCCGGGAGCGAAGCCGCGGGCAAAAGCTAGTAATATAATAATAATAATTTAAACTGTTGGTAATGTTCTAATTAAATTCGTGTAATGTGTATGTATGTAAATATAAACCTAATTTATATTTGTAGCTAAATTATATTGCATGAATGGCTAAATTGTACGCTCTAGAGGCAAAACATAGCGCTCCCAATGTATTAAATAAGACCTATGTAATGTACATAGTTACATACATACCTATGTTTAACAATTAATAAATGAATCTTGAATCTTCCGTTCTAGAATTAGGGGTTTCCGTTTTATAACCATAATCATTTTATTTTGCAAACATCTGTATAGTAACATAGATTTTTTTTTTTTTATAATAGTGTCCTTCATATTTTGAAAAAAGAACCCAAATATTTGCATGCTAATATGATGTATTAGCATGCAAATGATAGTAACATAGATGTTTTTTTTTTTATAATAGTGTCCTTCATATTTTGAAAAAAGAACCCAAATATTTGCATGCTAATATGATGTATTAGCATGCAAATGTTTGCGTTCTTTTTTCGAAAGTCAAGTCAACCCTACGGTATCGCTGACATCTCTCTTGAGCCCCGAGCGAACGCCGGCGTTTGTATATCTATTATCTTTCTATTATGTGTCTAATTACGGTAAATACTCGAAAGGTTTAAGGCTGGAATGCATCGTGCCGTCGACGCCTTGGGTCTAGACCAGTGGGGAAACTTCTTTAACGGGGGGCTAGAAAGATTAAGAAATTACAAAGGAGGGCCAGATTTATAATGGCCGATTTTCTTTATATATAATATAATATAAAACTCGATTTTCTTTATCTAAAAGAAAATCGGGTTTGTTACAACACTTATAACTCGAGATCGGCTGAACCGATTTAGCTGAAAATTGGCAGGGAAGTAGTTTAGAGCCAGGAGAATGACATAGGATACTTTTTTTACTTTTTTTTTTTTAAATTAGGTTAGAGTAGGATAGAATAGGGTAGAATAGGGTACAGTAGGGTAGGGTAGAGTAGAATAATCTGTTGCCGGGAGCGAAGCCGCTGACAAAAGCTAGTGGTTATAAAGAAAATCGAGTCTGTTACCGACGTCAGAACTACCAATTGGTTCGCCCCCATTAAAAGAATCTTGAACATAATAAGCGAACATAACACACGATATCACTTAGTTTAAACGGTTAAGACTTTGTACCCAGTCTGTATGTTACGTCATGTTTCTAGAACAATCCGCAGTTTGCCTGCAGTCACCAAGTGATGTCCCCTCGTCATACTCAGTACCTATAGACTATACTAAATAGAGTAGTTCTTTTTTTATGGTGGGAAAAATTATCAAGTGACGAGCGCTTGGGCGGAGCGGGAGACAGTGTCAGACTTCTACTTACTAAACGACCCACCCTTCCTCCTTGCCTTAAATCCAAGGCCCCGGTATTCCGTTTTTGCATCAACCCTTGGCCCCAGAAAGCTACGACTATGCTGGGCCCCTACTTGACTTGGGCTCTGTCCATCCGGTCGCCAGATGGGCGGACAGCGAACTACCCAATGCTCGCCGACGGCGGCGTCTGCGGCGTGAACGCCTTCTGATGCGGTTGGCCTCCTCTTTTGCTAGCAGCAAAGCTTCGCAGAATGAGGCGACCATTGTGTGTGAGTGATAGTATGATGAGTGACAGGACAGAATAGAAGAAGTAAACGTGTTGCCGCAACGTTCAGGACAGAATAAGGGCAAAAAAAATATGACGTCATCTGTTCTACGAGCAACGTGCCCAGCCCACTGTCACTTCAGTTTGGTCATTAATATATTCCACGATAGAAAAGGAACTTGCCCAAAAGGTTGATATTTACCTACTCCCATTTGTAATAATAATTGAGTTTGTTTCGGTGTTTCTTCTCAGACTAGTAAGCTAGGAAACACCGGACTCATCTAGTTTAAACTGACAAAAAAAAAATTACGTGTTGTGAAAAACCTATTAGCAAAACTAAATATAATTTATCATCAATGATTTATTGTTGAGGAAAAATAATAATGATGATTTATTACTCAGGAAAAATACACAACGTGCTGTAAAAATTGTACTTATTAGGTAATAACTTTGACCTTTTTATGGTGACATTTTAATACAAATACCTATATTTATATTTTTTTATAAAACTAGCTTTTGCACGCGGCTTCGCTCTCGGCAACAGACTCTTCTCCACTGTACTCTACCCTACGTCCCTACTATACCTTAATAACGAACATAACAAAAATGAAATTGGTCCAGGCGTTGTTGAGTTATGCGCTTACCAACACATTTTGCGATTCATTTTTAATTTTATGTTTAAGATTGCGTGTGAAATTCAATAAATTGTAAAAAAATTGTATGTGTTGGTTAAATATAGAGGGCTCTGTTATAACAAAAAAAACATCTATGAAAGTACCATACCCACGGTTGCGAAATAATTAAGCTAAACGTTTTGCCTCCTGAAGGACTGGAACAGTTTGCCAGCTGCGGTCTTCCCGTCCGATTGTAATATAGGTGTCTTCAAGGCTAGAGTGAATAGTCCGCCTCACCATTAACGATTAAATCCCTTTTGGGGGTATGCGGAACAGAGAGTAAAGTCCCACATACCTCCGTTGAAAAGGGAGGATCTTCCGACCAGAAAGGTGTTATAGTCTGGTGGGCTACAGCCCGATAGTTGACTTTGGGCTGCCGCATATGTTTTAATTGCGCGGAGAACTTTCATTGCGCGATGCAGGATTCTCGTAGTTCTTATGTGGCGTCATAGATGGCGCTACACCCTGCTTAGGGGGTGTTCAAGTATTACGTAACGCAATTTGGGGGGAGGGGGTGTCTTGTAAAACGTTACGATGCGTTACAGGGGCGGAAGGGGGTCTTTCTTACAACACGTTACGTAACTTTTTTTTTTAAATAAAAAATTTGGGAATCAAAACTCCCAAATTTTCATTTACGTAGTACTTTTCATTTAGGAATCCCTCAATTGTATTAGTCTGGTCGTCGACAACGGCTAAAGAAAAGCTAAAGAATAAAGAAAAGTTTAGGTAAAAATGGTCACTTGAGTGTTACGTAACGTTTAGAGAGGGGGAGGGAGTTACAGAAAAACGTTACGGTGCGTTACAAGGGGGGAGGGGGGTAAAAATCTGCAAAAATTGCGTTACGTAATACTTGAACGCTCCCTTATCATCAAGTGGGAATAATCGTATTTTGCATCAAAACCGAAATGTGTACTCTCTAATTTTGACACTGGCCAAACGCAGAAACTACGCGAAGTCAAAAATATAATACATGATGGAAACTTCGTACGTAAATAGTCATACACGGTCAGTCTTCAATGAAAAAAAAATTACTTGCAAAATAATATTCTCATCACATACAGCATCTGGTAAACAAACATAAAATCGACGTCACATATACTAGCCATTTCAAAATGGTCCTCGCATTGATTGTTTTTGCAACCAATGAGAGGTCAACAGAAACTGGAAGCGCTTTATTAGATAATATGTCTCCATGCAAACAGGCCATTGATGTTAAATTAGTACGTTAACATAATAATACAATAGTTTCCACGCTATCTCAAGGCCAATGTATTTTGAACATTTTATTTTATATTTTTGCACTTTTAACCTTTTCAATACCGTATATATCTATATATATATATATAAGGAGAACCTGACTGACATCAACGCACAGCCGAAACTACTGGGACTAGGAGCGTGAAATTTCGCACAAGGCTTCCTTATATGACATAGGGGCACACTAAGAAAGGGGTTTTCAAAATTCAGCTCCTAAAGGGATGTAATGTGGGTCTAAAGTTTGTATGAAGACCACTTCTTTCACGCGGGCAAAGCCGCTGGCAGAAGGCTAGTATAGTATAAAAGGAGAAACTGACTGACTGACATATTAACGCACAGCCGAAACTACTGCGACTAGGAGAGTGAAATTTTGCACAAGGCTTTCTTTTATGACGTAGGCGATCACTAAGAAAGGATTTGCTTAAATTCACCCCCTAAAGGGTTAAAACGCGTGTCCAAAGTGCGAAAACCTATTTTCAAGCGGGCAAAGCCGCTGGCAGAGAGCCAGTAGACATACGAGTAATAGAAAGACAATAGGTGTGCAAACGCCGGCGTTCCTTGGGTCTCAAGAGTTTAAAGAGTCAGAAGCTTGTGCACGGCTCCAATTGGTAATTAGGAAACTTCCTATGCAGTAGAGCCTGTAAAGATCGCTGCACATGGGACACTCACAGAAGCAGACATAAGGGCCGAAAAAATCGGCAATGCGCGGTTGTGTTTCGGCCCTATAGGTAACCGAAGCGCGCGGCAGCAACTTGAGGCCGTCCTTGTGGGGCTCGCGCCGGACCCTAGTCCTGGCTCATGGCCCAGAGCGAGGAGGAATGGAACGCGGTTTCCCCTGCGATGCAGTAATGCTAACGAAGGAGAACGCGGAAGGTCGCACGTGTGACGGATAGGACACCCTCACGCCCCAGCCTCAGGGATCCTTACCTCGATGTCCAGCCAGTGTAAGCGTGGGCTTGCGGACAACGAACAATGAGTAACTCACCGTCCAGACCGAGTCCGAGTCGAGAACAGCTTGTGCTGTGCCACGCCACGCACGCACAAAGTGATGTCAGTAAAATTGTAGGGGTCCAGGCCCTGCAGGGTTGTACTGAGGCCATGGGTTAACTTCCGAAAGGGACACTTAGGGTCCTAGAACGCAAGGCAAAGATGGGACATACATACATTAGTGTGGTTTTAGAAAAGATAAATATAAACAACGTTTTCATGTAAGATTCTCTTTGTTACAGCAATCCACGAGATCGCGCACAATTTGGCCTTCGGTCATAACCGGCCGCTGGCGAACAGACTGTTCGGCTTCTTCGCGAACTTACCCATAGGACTACCCGTATCTATCAGCTTTAAGAAATATCATTTAGAACATCATAGGGTAAGTCTATCAATTTTAATAAGCAAATCTGTTTAGGTGTCTTCAAGGCTAGAGTGAATAGGCTCTTAATAAACTAGTGCGCCTCACCATCAACGATTGCATCACTGTTTACCATCAGGTGGGATCGAAGTCAAGCCAAACACTAGTTTATATCTACTAAAATAGCGTGTTTTTTAGAGTTTTGGACCCAAAAGATACAAGGTCAATCGTCGAATCCGACTTGGTTCAGCAATCCAATATACCATAAGAGCTCAAGGTGAAAGTCCAATGACCAGTGATGACATATGGCTCCAAAAAGTCGTCGCTTACAATGGGCCTCATCAGAAGACTTGAAGTCACCTATAGAGCAATGAACACCGCTACGCTTAGGAGTTTCCTTGTATCATTAGATAAATTAAGATATCCGCAGGGTAATTAGCTGAAAAAATAGCCGATAGGGACGAATGATCTTAGTGTGGTGACACCTAACGTTTATGTTGCAAAAAAAATACGTTTTCAATACTCTCAAGGAATGGAAATTCATAGGGTACTTCCTGCTGACCTAGAATCCTGAAATTTTACATGAAGCAAGGGTCTCAACGCACAAATAGAGTAAAAAATCTGAAAACAAACTAGTCTTTCAGAAAAATCTTCGTAACTCAATTGAACTGTTTTCATAGATATGTTCCCTCTCCTTGAAAGGAGGTTTGAGTCCCAGCAGAAGGAACATTATAAGGCTGATGATATGCTATGACTGGTTTTTATTGCTCGATATTTATAACGACAATAGGTAGACATTATAGCAGCAACAGGTAGATGGTATGGAACCCTTCATGAGCAAATCCGGTCCGCACTTACCCAGTTCTTAATCATCATCATCCTACCCTTATCCCATTTTATTTGGGGTCGGTGCAACATGTTTTTTTCTTCCACTCTGTCCTGTCACCCGTCACACTATCAGTAACTCCCTTTTCTTTTATATCACTCCTCACACAATCCATCCATCTCTTCTTTGGTCTCCCCCTTCCTCTCCATCCATCTACGTGTAAACTCAAAACTCTTTTTGTGACATGCGTTTCATCTCTCCTCTTCACATGACCATACCAAGACAAACGATTTCCTTTCAACTTTTCAGTCACTGGCGCCACTTTCAGACTTCCTCTAATATACTCATTTCTCACTTTATCCATTCTCGTCACACCACACATCCATCTCAACATTCTCATCTCCGCTACATGCAGTCTTTTTTCATCCGTCTTTTTCACAGCCCAACATTCTGATCCATACTTACCCAGTTCTTAATATTAATCCATAACTCCTTTTCCAGTACCAAGGTGACGAAGTAATAGACACAGACCTTCCAACACTCCTAGAAGCGAAGTTGTTCTGCACGACGGGAGGCAAGTTCCTCTGGGTGGTGCTCCAACCGTTCTTCTACAGCTTCAGGCCGCTGGTGGTCAGGCCCAAGCCGCCCACGCCGATGGAGCTGATCAACTTGGTGATACAGCTGTTCTTCGATGCTGTTATTATTAAGTTATTTGGTAAGTGTTGTTTTATTACTTTTACTCGATCCGTCTGGTAGATAATACCAGTGTTGTGAGCTTACAAACGACGAGCAATGGACTGAACTCCAGTTTTTGCCTGAAGGAGTTGTCAGCAAATGAAGAGGCCCAACTGCAGGGGCGAAGCCTACTGGGGCCCCGGTCCGGCTTCTGAAAGGAAGGTCCGACCCTGGAATGAAGGCTAAGAAGGGGTGGGTCGTTTAGTCAGTAAGAGTCTGACATTGTTTCCCGCGCGCCCAAGGGCGGGATTGGTCATTGGATGATTTTCCCCACCATAAAAAAAACTCCTAAAAAAACTGTAGAAGGTGCCTCAAAGACAGGTCAGCATAAAAGAGGGAACCCAACAAGGACACAAGGAATTTCGAAAAGGGAAACCGTGGTTGTAGATCATGAGCTGATTTTTTTAAAACCTTTATTTTTGTCCGAGTTTTCAAGCGCTAAAATTGGCCGAGCCTAGCTTCTGACTCGCCAAGATCCGACGGCCGTACTATAACTACCTTTAATCTACACTAATATGTTTTGTTGTGTTTTTATGTTTTTTTGTTTGTAGGGGGTAATCTCTGGAACTACTGGTCCGATTGGAAAAATTTTAGCAACAATAGAAAGCTGCTTTACTCCTGAGTGACATAGGCTATATATATTTTATGTACGCGGGCGAAGCCGCTGGAAAAAGCTAGTTTTTAATATTATTATGTTGTTTTCAGGCTGGAAAGCGCTTGGCTACCTAATATATGGGTCTGTTATGGCGATGGGGGTTCATCCGGTTGCAGGTTAGTCCCATATACTGATTCCTTCACAAACACACACACTTAGTTCGGAGGAAGGAAGACTTACAGCATGTGTTGGTGGAATGTGTCTGATACAAGGACAAAAGATTTTTTTGTTAAAATCATTGTAGTTCTTTGTTGTTAAAATCGTTGTTTTCATTGTTGGTAATGTGATAGTTTACGATGGAATTGACATCGTCACAATAGTGCACAAAAATCCCTTAAAATAAAAAAGAAGATTCGTCATTGGGTGATTTTTAACTAGCATAAAAAAAAACACAAACTTACTTCTTTTTTAGTTTGTATTGTAGGTTTTTTAGTGTTTAGTTGTACACGTTGTTGTAAATAAATACATACTTACTCACCAACGTGTGGGTTTTACTGTCTTTTTTATACGAATTCTAAGAATTAATATTCTTCACCATTACCTCTCAAATCTATGTTAGACCGACACACTTCACAAGTTAAAGTTTCAATCAATAAAAACAAAATTCTGTCTGTGTTCCAGGTCACTTCATAGCGGAACACTACATGTTCAAGAAAGGCTACGAGACGTACTCGTACTACGGGCCCCTGAACTGGATCACGTTCAACGTTGGCTACCACAACGAGCATCACGACTTCCCAGCTGTGCCCGGCAGTAAACTACCCGAGGTAAGCTTACCATACCATCACCCATATAATAATAAATATACCATCAGCATTATATTTGTGTAGCTCAAACTCAGGACTATTAAAGAGCTCAACGACTTGACGATCAATACCAAAGAAAAGACATTTGTGTATGCCGTATCAAATATTCAAATCTGTCAGACATCATTAAAATTACAGAAAAGAAAGTTTGAACTCAAGACCTTACAAGTTGTAAGTTACTCGTAAGTCGGGCCGATCGATACCACAGCTTCTATAATGATTTCTAGTACTATGCGTTCCAAATAATAATAGGATCGATTGACACACTGTGACGTCACGACGTACTGTCAAATCGAAGATATTTTTGCAAAATTTAAGAACTTAGAGGTGAGTAAATTGAAAAACTGGATTCTGATTAAACTTTTTTCGTTCACAGTTCGTAAATACATTAAATTTTTAGTAAATTAACTAAATTTAAAAAATATCTTGCATTGATTTGACAGTAAATCGTGACGTCACGAATTTGGAACGTATTTTAAATGCATTATTTTATTTGACAGGTACGCCGCATTGCTCCAGAGTTTTATGACAATCTTCCACATCACGACAGCTGGACTAGGGTCCTATACGATTTTGTAATGGACCCAGACATTGGACCCTACGCCCGGATCAAACGCAAGCACCACGGGCTTGACAGTTAAGTTGGCAACACTGTATTTTATTTTAATGATTAAGTTTTTGAACGTTGGTAGAATGTGCTTGCGATGTTGAGGACAGCGCCATCTGTTGGGAGGATTTAAAAGTTTGTTACTTACATTTTGGTAGCATTTTTTTTGTATTTCTATTATTGATCTCTTGACCAAACATAAACTGAAGGTGTTTTATTAATAAAATACTTATTTTTGTATAATAATCTAACAAAACACATTATTGTATTAAACTCGTTTGTTTTTAATTTCTATTATTTTGTTTTTATAAGTACCTATTATGATTATTTATAGTGAACGTATATTATTTATGTAAGATTGCATTGGTGTGCGATTTTAGGTGTTTTTCCTTGCGGGAAATGCTCAGGCATGTAATATTTTGAACATTTACGAAACCACCAAACAATTGTTACAACAGATTTTTCTCCTCATCGCAAGCGCCATCTATTGACGGAAGTAGTAATTATAAAAGTTGATCTTGTATTATTTGGACTGTATGTTTATTTTCTTGAGGATACATTATTGTTTTTGTTGTTATTTCTTTAATCCTTTATTCGCCTACGACGGATATAACCAACAACCATCCGGGCCTCCACGACCAAATACTCAATGTCGTCAGCTTTTCTGTCATCTATGGGTAGGGTTGTCATCGCCCGCTAAAAAGATCCCTACCGGACGGCCCTCAGACGCCTTTCAAACTAGGACAAAAAAAAATATATATTGTTTTGAATTATATGCATTTTATTAGTTATATATTGTATGCATTGTATACATGTAAATAGTACACCATGAACCTACGTATCTTTCTGTTCCTTTTTTGTCAAATCCATCCAAAGGTTGTCTTTAAAAAATCGCTTTCAGCGATAAGACCGCCTATTGTTATTTTTATTTTTGGTGTGCAATAAAGAATATATCTATCTATCTATATTTATCTATCCGGGGAATCCCGGATGGATGGCAACCCTCTCTATGGGGATTGAAGAGTTAAACGATAGATAGAGTACACAGTCACTAACACATGACCCTGGCGAATAAAACGCCAAAACGCGGACAAAACCGACGCAAGCGACTAAAGGAATGAGTAAAATCATTTGTTAGAGTTTCTACGGATATTATTTTTGTGTAACCAATATTTTTGAAGGATATTTTTTTTTATATTTTTAAAAGAGATTTAATGAGCGCAGTACGGTTTTCGGATCTTGGCGAGTCTGAAGTTAGGCTCTGCGAATTTTAGCGCATGAAAACTCGTACAAAAATAAATAGTTTAAACAAATGAATGCAATTTGCAGTTGTTATTGCTGTTAAAAACTGTTATTGGCCTTTTTTTTATTTTTGAACGAGTTTTCAGACGCTAAAATCCGCAGAGCCTAACTTTGATCTGACGGCCATACTGTACACATACATGGAATGTTTCGTCAGTTCTTCTCCATAGGGACCTATGGCGAAAACTGGCGATTGACCAATTGCTAATTCAAAATTGTATCTAAAGCCTGCTGTATACGGACGCGTAGCTTCATAGAAGCGTATTTGTTAGTATACGCTTGTTGTACGCCTGCGTGAAGGGACCGTATAGAACTATGGCGTACTATCCACGATTGTATAGCTCTTATGGCGGCTCCGCATTAATGACGTGAATTCCACGGCACGAATAGACAACACAAGCCGTACCACGCCGAAAAGCGTCCGCATTTATATTCACGCCGGTTTATAGAGCTTTACGGCACTAATCTGTAGCCGCCAATAGACGCGACACGTCAGTACAACGGTAAAAGATTTTTAACATCGTTAATATTTCGTCATTTTTCCTTCTGACTTCTAGTGAGTTATGCCCTACAGAACCTAAAAGAAACTTAGGTAGTAGGGTACATAAAATGATAGTATCCGTAGATACGCTTGTAGAGATATCTAAGATAGGCTTTTTGCAATGTCTCTAACATCAAAATATATTTTTTCTCATGTGGGTCCCAGACGCATGCACTAGACTCAAGCTTACTTCGAACAAGCACGTAGTTCATAGTTTTGTATGGTCGCTTCACGCAGGCGTACACGCCAAGCGTAGAATGACGAATACGCCTCTATAAAGCTACGCCTCCGTGGTCGGTACGCCTTACCGAAAGTAAGCTATTTCCAAAAGTGTCCCTAAATAATTTGATTGTATACCTTTGAAATTATAATAGTAAAAATCTTCACATTATGTGGTAAAGAAAAAAAGTTTGAAACCATTTTGCGAGATTCAATTTTATTTTATTTTGTTGTATTTAGGCTGTCATTTGAATCTCTGCTTAAAAATGCCACGATATTAATTTTCGAAGTATGTATTTATATATTGAAAATATATTCTTCCTTAACAGAGATTATTTTATGTAAAAGCGTTCTAACCCACATGTTATTTCACGTACCGTACTAAACGTAATTGCCAATTTTAAGTGGTAGTGGGCAGGGCACATTGCTCGTAGAAGATAGCAGAGCAATTTTACATCTATTCTCATGTTGTTCAACTCAAAGAATATTGTTTGATTTTTCATAATTATATTACTTGTCAGAAAATTACACGATTTTTTTTACATAACGAATTGACGTTTTGATTGTGGGTTGGTACATTTTTGCGTAACTTTCGAGGTATTTTCGTACCTCACTCAAAGTAGAGTTTTGTAATATTGCGATTTTCGGAGCAACCTTGTTCTAGCGTACTACAGGAATGGGGTATTTTTATACCCCAGTGATATGATGTACATTGAGATAGTATAATGTTGTTATAAAATATACATATTACAATGTAACAATGTAAAACATTTTAAATTATGTCACTAATATGTATTATTTGTTGGGGTAGTCCCATTTAAAACCAGTATTTTTAAGGTTCAATTTTATTTTTGTACATATTTTCAGAATTTTAAGTAAATATTGTATCTTAGAACTATTTAAGTTATTAATTTTAAACAGTTAAAAAACGCGTGGATTTTAAGTTGTTAACACTTTCGGTGCCAAGGACTCGGTATGATATGGGTCTTACAATAAGTACGAACATGGAGGCTTACTACATCTGAGAGCAATGCACAGATACTTTTGAAATACTCGTGCTTAACGACTTTTGTAAATTTCTGGTTTACAGGCTATTTTCTTTCCTAGTCACGACTATAACTTATGCCATTTTATTGTGAACAGGTGTTTTGTAATGTTGATTCTGTTCATCGACTTTTGGTGCTGACTGTACTTCGATATTAAAAATATAAAAATGTACTTCTATAGAAGAAATTTAATCTAGATTCTAAATGATGTCAGTTTTTTTTATAAAAACATGTATTTCCTGGAACAAGTTTTGTGAATCATTCGAGTAAATGTTAGAATAACCGAATGCCAACAGAGTTTTCAGGTTATCTCTCTTTTTTCGCATTACTTTTGAATCAAACATCACTTTGGGGTGTGTTAAATGAAGCAACAAGCTTTTAAGCCATGCGCGACGTTGACGATTGGCGAGTGAGGGAGGCCCACCTTAAGAATCATAGCTCATTGATTCGTTTTGCGCAATTGTTCGAAACGCCAATTACAGAGTGGCCAACATATTCTATTCGTAATCTCCATAACTCGGGAGGCTTTACGCAAACGACCAAATTACTGTATGTTCTTGTCACCGAAAGTTTTAAAGAATTAAATTATTTTCTTCACAAATATTTCTAATAAAAAGTATGAATGGTATGTATTTCTATTGCATATTTATTTTTACTTTATGCTAGAGTAGTCTAGAAATGTATTTGTATTGGCGCTATAAAGCTTATTTAGTAGAACATTGAATGTAAATACATACAGGGGTTATAATTTCAAACTTTTTCATACAAATATTATACATTTTTGTCATACTTTTTGTACGTAGTATTTATAAAACTTTATGTCCACTAAAATGGAATATGCATTCATTTTTTTTTATTGGCATAGTTATTTTTTTTTTAATATGTTTATCAACAAAGTAATCAAATCCGACATGGAGTGTGATGTCAAGAAAGATCGTATAGTACGCTGAAAATAAGTTTAACCATTTGATAAGGTTATGGACAGAACCCCACTTTTTATGGTACGTAAAAAACATCCAATGACGAAGCCTGCCCTTGGGCGGAGCGGTAAACAGTGTCAGATTCTTACTGACTAAACAACCTACAACGTTCCTACGTCGCCATATATACCAGGGCTAGAGCCTTCCTTTCAGTCGCGAACCCTTGGCCCCAGTTGGCTTCTACCCTTCTGCAGGGTCGTTTAAAATCCTTGTCGCACAAGTTGAACCATCATGACGGTCGACCTTATAAACGCAGTAACTGATTTTTGGCGCGTATTCATAGCAAACGGTTCAACTTATTCGCCGCGTACTATAAATCATTATGTTGCGAGAGACAAATTTTCTTAATAAATTGTACCTATATCTCAATAATTTGCTTTTCTATTATTTTCTTTTTTTTTTAATAATAATCTTACAGTTAGTATGTTTATTTTTGTATATTTGTTGTATAAACTGGTTTAATAACATTTTTTTTTTTAAATGAATATTCCTTATTCCAAATGTTTAGCATTTATATTTTTAATATAAGAGGGATGTACCTTAATAGTCAACTTAGGTTACTAGGTAACTACGTCACGTGACTTTGAAAAAAGACTAAGATTGACTCATAGTCACAGTTCCTTCCTGAAACGATGTGTTTGGGGTCTTCTCAGTCAAGCGTGACTAGGTTACTTCAAGGCAAACGTGCTCCATCGTCGACCACATCATCGCTTACTATCAGGGGCCCAAGTCTGCTATGTTCATAATATTGTCATTCCAACACGATTCCATTGTCATTTTGCGAAAAGTTCGTAATCTGTTAATTCATAATGGCTGATCATTGAGCAGTCAGTGGTGTCGTAATAGAATTGTGGTACGAGCTGTTTTGTAACAAATAAAAACATTCTGCACAATAACATTCTTATCGTATAAGTCACTGATTAAAGGAACCGTCAAAATTTTATTAATTTACCGCATATGTCAAATATTAATTTGTTATTATGTACGAGATTATCATTCTAAAAAAAATCTTTCAATGAAGTGTCAGTGGTTGATCATTGGAAAGTCATAATGACGCCATTATATTAGTAGATTACCAAACTTGTCAAAATCAACAATTTTGAAATCAATGATCGACTATCCTGACACTATTGTAATAGCAGACTTGAGGCCCTGGTGAAATATAGTCAGTCACGAGCGTGCCTATAATAATAATAATAAAATTGTCACACCCATATATTATGTACCTTTGTGACAGTCGTCATCATCATGTTATAGACACAGAATATTACTAATGGAATAAAGAATGGAAAGATCAATTGCTTACATTTGACAGGATGCCGGGAGCGAAGCCGCGGGTAAAAGCTAGTATTTGTATAAATTTGGAATATATTGCTCGTCTTTCTGTCACAAATTTCTTTGTTGTGAGGATTCAATATGCCCGGCAGTTGATAGGCTTACTACATGATATGAAACTTCAAAAAATTAAAAAAAGTGCGATTATAATTCGTCTCGGCGAATCACCTCAAGGATACAGCGTGATTTTGTTATTTGTTATCCTCTGCTAGATATTTATTATAAAACGTAAGTATGGATATTCTAGACAAATTCTGAAATGAAAGTTATCGCAAAATTAAGGTGTTACGCAGTGGCGTAACTAACAACTATGTCACCTGAGGCCCGTAACAAATTTATTGGATGGGGCCCTAAAAAAAATCACCTCATTGTGTTTGAATTTTTATCTAATAAAAGTAATTTTGGGTTACTTGTTCTGAGCCCGTGGATTTTTAGACTGGGGGCCCCGTCATACCGGGGCCCGTGGCATTTTACCAGCGTTGCCACCCTGTAGTTACGCCCTGTTTGAAAGAATACCTAATTGCGGCTCTAGAACGTAGACCTATTGAAGGGACGCAGGCAGGGTAAAAGTCTGTGACCCAGTGCGAAAAGTCAGAAAGTGAAAAATCAATTGATGATTTCTCACCTAAATTGCTATAGTTGTTGAATAAATTTAGTAATGCCCTCCAATTTTGTTAGTGATGCGATTACTTTCTTTCCAGAAATTTGAAGAGTTATATAATATTCATGGAGTAGAATATTGAAATACCAAAACACCTATTTAGTTCAAAATATTCATAATTGTTTCATTTGTATGTACCTACATGATACGTGGGAAGTTCTTCTTTTTACCGATATATAAGTACAATAAGTTTGTTTCAAAGGCTTGTTACGTCCACCCTGCTTTTTTTTTTATAGGTAAAAATCATTCAATGGCGAATCTTGCCCTTGGGCGGAACGGGAAACAGTGTCAGACTCTTACTGACTAAACAACCTACCCCGTTCCTACATCGCCATCTATACCAGGGCTAGAGCCTTCCTTTCAGACACGAACCCCTGGCCCCAGTTGGCTTCGACCCTTCTGCAGGGTCCCTACGGGTCCACCCTACCTTGCTAATTTCTATAAAATGGTAATGATTGTCTAATAGCTTTAAGGTTGCGCCATTTTGAGTGAAATAAACTGATTTTCTTTCTTTCTTCTTTTTCTTAATTAAAGAAAGAAGGAAAATGGTATCTAATTTACTAACAAACTACAAATAAAAAAAAATTCAAGCGTAAATACAATATTTCACATTATCTTTTAAGTTGACAAGCAATTGTTTGGTTTTTACCAAACAATTGCTTGGAATTGCTTTTGGAAGAACGTCCCATGTATTTTTGTTATAAACGCCTCTTGTTGTAAAAATCATTTGATCGATTTTAACTCAATGACGATCATAGTTTTAATACAATAATTTTTTTGTAATTTATTTTATTATTAGACAAAAGTGACCTAGCAAAATGGTAATAAATTTGTTAACATAGGTATTATTGTACAAAGTTGATACGACCAGAGGGGCTTTCCTTAAAAAGGGCCAATGTACATACCAATATGAACAACTTTTACTATGAGACCAACCCAAAAATCACGAAAAAAAAACCCGCTGCTCCTACATTTTGTCGAGTTATGTGAACATAAATCTATGGAGCAGCGGGTTTCTTTTTCGTGATTTTTGGGTTGGTCTCATAGTAAAAGTTGTTCTTATTGGTATGGCTGTCGTATCAACTTTGTATATTTAAAGATGTCTCTCATTGTTGTCTATTCAGGATAAACGCACCAATTATTGAACAGAGTGATTTATGAGAAAAAATATTTTTATTGTAGTCGAAAAAAAAACCAGCAGGCGTAGTTTACATTTATTTCTAAAATAATTTCATATAATTTAGATTGGCTGTAAAAGTACAATAAATACGTTGTTTATTTCTTTTTAAAATGGTTTTTACTTGTCAAACTGTTGATTAAAATCGGTCACATGGAATCGAAAATATATCCAGGCTATGAATCGTGTCCTTATTGTAAAAAGATCTATATTTCTGAATGTGAATTTATGTAAAATGTTGTAATAAAATCATATTATATTTAATAATACCTTGGTTTTATTTTGAATCTTTATCTAGATGACGAAAATTTAATTTTCCGCTCTCGAATTTGACGAAAAAGTGGCAACCTCGATTTCAGTTCATCATCAGCCTTTTTTAATGTTCCCACTGCAGGGACTCAGGCCTCGTCTCTAAGAGGGGATTTCAGTGAATACCACTTAATAACGCACCAATATAATAAAAGATTCAATCGTAAAATCGATAGCCGCTATGGCAGTGGCGTAGCTACCTTGGGTGGCACCCGGTGCGGAAGTTGGTGGTGTCACCCCATCGAGAGTAAAAAGCAAAGTCGTGGTGTCAAAGTAAAAAAGTATAAATTTTATATGATAAAGGACATGGATCAGGAGGAGAAAGACAAGGATAACGTCAGGCTCTTTTGTGGGAATCCCCGAATTATACATAGAGCTGAGCTAGTGCTAGTGGAGGAATCCTCGAAAGAGAAATTGCTTGTAATTTTTTTTTATTTGTACTTTGGTCTTGAAGTTGAGAGACCGGGTGGGTGTCTCGCCACAAAAGGTGACACTTGGTGCGGGCCGCCTCCCCTTTGCTACGCCACTGCGCTATGGTAGACCTGTCCTTGATATTAATATCACACGATATGATCATGATTTTTTTATTATTTATTTATTTAAACTTCATGTACAGTAGTGGTACATAGGCGGACTTAATGCAACAAGGCATTCTCTACCAGTCAACCTTTGGGTTAAAAAAGACAACACTGTGGTAGGTGTGCAGAATTAATAATCATATGATATTAATATCAAATCTCCACAACTCCAAATCGACAGAGTTTTGTGAAGGACCAATCTTCACCAGGAGGCAGATAGCGCCTGGATGAGATTTGCCGAGAATCGAGATGAACGATGTGGGGATGGAGAAATCTGTTCTGTGTAGACTGCTGCAGCAAAAAATGAGGGTAGATAAAAAAGGGATATCTTATTTAAATAAAAATCATTATATTCTTAAATTTTATTCCACACAACATGTTGGTACAATAATAAAGTAAAAAAATGCGTATTGGACGGAGCTTAGTCGACTATACTAAAAGCTATATTAGTCAGTACATTACAAAGCGTAGTCAATTAGTTTGGTGGCGATTGAGTGACTAAAAATAAAAGATTTTTTTTCTTTCACCACCCTGTCCAGCCCTTAAGGGAAATGCAGGCGTAATGTTAGACATGTTTTTTTTTTTGGGCGGTCTATTTAATTGTTCCTTGTAACTAAGTCTATCACGCTAATTAAAATTAAAATGAAAATATTATTATTATACGATTATGATTTAACGTACGGTGATGGGCCACTGGTACGTAGTGGGCATTCCCACTTGTACGCATAAAACGTTTTGGGAACACTTTTATTGTTTATTGTTAAAAGCAAAAAAAGATCCAGTTATGATGACCGTACTTCTTTCTCTATTTGTATTCAACTGCATCTGCTTAAACTTAGAGCAGACCCGAACAGAAAAAGACGTGAGCCATCGGATAATTATTGAGGCCGAAGATAGACGCGCCAAGATACGACGGCCGTACTATACTTATTTTTACGTCTATTATTAAATTAAATTGTTAAAAACCGCCACTCAGTCGTGTTTACCAGGGAGTTTACCCAAAAAACTTTGTGCATTATTCAAGGCACTATCAAAAAGGCACGAACAGTGATTGTAATACTTCTTTCTTATGGCATAACAACAGTCATTTCAATACAAACTTCTGTAAACATGACAATTTAAAAAAATACGTGAAAAACTCGCTTCAAAAAGTGCTTCAAATTTTATTTTACGTTAAAAAAAATAATGTTCTAAAATTCCACGCATTGCTTTCTTTGATATCAAAAAGTTATTCCAATATACTTTAAAAGCCCCATTATGTTAGGCATAAACTAAAAGTATTGCTGTCTTTTTCTAACACGCAGGGTAAGAAAGAGATGAAAAATGTTAATTTTCAATTCATACTTCCGATATATTTGGGACTATGGAATAGCTTGAAAGAATTACCGTGACCGTAGAACGTTACCACACAGGTTTTTTTTTATGGTAGGTAAAAATCATCGAATGACGAATACCGCTCTTGGGTGGAGCGGGAAACAGTGTCAGACCCTTACTGACTAAAAAACTGAACCCATTTCTTCCTTGCCTTAGTCCTAGGGCCCTGATCTTACGCTTTCGCATCAACCCTTGGCCCAGGAGGCTTCGACCTTGTAGGGCCCCTACAGTTTGCTGACAACTTCTTGAGGCGCGCGGGATCAGTGTGCGCCGTCGGAGACTTGGGCTCGGTCTAGACTGTTACCAGACAACCGGACGGCGAGCTACCCATTGCTCGTCGTCCGCAAGCCAAGTAACAGAGATATTTGATAATATCTCATTTCAAACAAAGGAATATTTTACAGGATTTTCTTCCATATAAGATGTACAATAAAGACAGCAATAATTTCTACTGATTGATGCCAAATTAAGCATAATTTTATATAAATTTTGGCGTCATTTTTCCACGTTTATATTAGGTGGGCACATATTCGTTTCTGATGCATAAAAAACACATCACATTCAACAACATTTGTAATTAATTCATACGATTTTACATATCGCTTATCCAACAGAACAATCGTAATTACATTTTTACTCTATTATGAGATTTTTTAAAGTTTTAATTAAATACCTTGATTACATAAAAGATAGTTTTTGTAGCCGGGTAGTAAGGAATATGTCCCTTACTATCTCAACTCAAAAATTCTTTCCGGTGTCTGTCTCAATGTAAGCATAGATATTTAAAAGTACGCAACGGATTTTGATGCGGTTTTTTTAATGAATAGTGATTCATAATTAAGGTTTATGCTTTATATGTATAATATATTTTATATCAGCATTGCACCCGTGCGAAGCTGGGGCGGGTCATTTAATACATATTTAATACATTTTAGTTTTGTTGTGCATTTTAGCGCACTGATTGTAAATTAAATTTGTAATAAAATAAAAAAAACAATATTTCTGTAATTACGTCATTATTCTATTGGATTAGCGATATTTTTGTTTAACTAATTATGTTTTACGTATGGTACTTCACTTTTTTGCTACATTGCAACAATTCCAAAGTTTACTTAGTCTTAAAAATATTTAAATTGATCTCATATCATAGTTAAACTATAGTATGTTAAGCTGCTTTTGGACTTTTTTACTTTTTATCGACAACCGATAGTACAAAAAACTGTAAAAAAGGCGTATTTTGTTCACTGTCAAGTAATACATTTTTTTAGTAAAATATTAATATTTACCCAATAAAAAAATAAATAAAAATAATTCAAATTTTTCAAGTGTAAATACGATGTTTACATAATTTTTCGAAACCACATGCTATTGTTGGTAAAAAAGAAAAAAGTCCCAAAATACAAAATAAATATACAAAATTAAAAACGTATTCTAAAAAGTCGAAAAAGCATCATTAATTCTTACTTACACATAAAATTATACATTAATCATTACAATTCGCATAATTGACATACAATAAGTTTAATAAAATAACATTATAATATAAAAATAATATACATCAATATGAGATTCTTAACAAGAAAAATATTTAATTTAAAAATTTATTAAAGTAATAATCAATCATTAAAATATTTAAGGACGGAAATTCTATAACAAATAAGGGCTTATTATATTGAAACCTAATAATATTAATATATGTACAAATAGTTCTTGCAATGAAAAATTATTTGAGGTTATGATCTGGGTTCTGCAAAAACGATCCAACACACATACTTTTTTTATAATTATATATTTTTTTTATAATTCGACGACCATCACACAACGCCGTCTAGTCTCAAGCTAAGCAGAGCTTGTGTTATGAGTACTAGACAACTGATAAACATACTTATATATTTCTTAATACATACATATTATAGATAAATTTATATAGATAATTTATATTATAATTGTGTGTGTGTGTTGTGTGTGTAACTGTATAATAAATATTTCAAATATATCAGCATTACTTTTAATTTAATAAAAAAAAAACAAATGTAAACTGTTTTATTATGTTTTTGTCGCATAGTACTTTTTTGATTGAAGATTAAGTTAATGTTTATTGAAGATTAATTTTAAATCAAGTTTTAACGATACCGTAGATTTTAAGTTCATTAATTATAAAATAAAAAGCTTTACTTTTAATAATGTTTGCAGTATATAAATTCAGATTGTGGGTTAGGTCGTTTTTAAAGAACTAAGTTGAAACAAGGTGATAAACAAATAATTTTTCGTTGCGAGAACTGTACAATTAAGAATTAAAGAACAATACTTGCCGCCATTTTCCGGCCCATTTATATTCCCTTCAGTGACCTCCCAGTGAAGTAATTTTATCGAATTAATCAGTGAAAAATATCGTAACGAGCTGATTGTTCAATAGTCAAAGTCTTTTATTAGAAAAATTTATATGGCGGATTGACATACATCTACACTAATATAATAAAGAGGTAAAGTTTATTTTTTTGTTTTTAGAAGGTAATCTCTGGAACTACTGGTCCGATTGGAAAAAAAATAGCAACAATAGAAAGCTGCTTTACTTCTGAGTGACATAGGCTATACTTTATGTACGCGGGCGAAGCGAATATAATTCGATGTTTATTGGTATATCATCCCAAACGTATACACCGTTAAATTTTGGTCGTTTTAATCCCGTGGAGGGTCGATCGGGTATATGAAACACTATCGATTTGTAAAGACAAAAAATGAAGTACTTTTTTTTTCTAAAATGGAAATTAATTTACGCGTATACGAAATTCATTTCTTTAAGTAAAGAACAGCTGAGCGGGTTAATTTTACCTTTACAAATCGATAGTGTTTTATATACCGGATCGACCCTTCACGGGATTAAAATGACCAAAATTTAACGGTGTATATTCCCGGAATAAAAGTATTCTACGAGTTATTACAGCATATAGTCTACCTATAAGTCAAATTTCATCAAAATCCGTTCGGATGTTTAAATGTGACGTCTTAATAATATTAGTGACGTCTTAATAATATTAGTGTATCAAAAAATTGTCGATCTGCCAAAGAACAATGTTCAAAACGTCCCCACCCTTGTACCACTTTAAAACCTATGTTAATCGAAGGACCAAAACCATCTTATCATTTTATTGTTCGACGGCGAAACTGAAATGTGCATCCGAAAAAAGTTATATCGACATAAAGAAAACGGAATCAGTAACAATTTATTGTGCCGTTTGTTATACTTTTTCGACATGATGTAACCATACCTACTACAATATAATTACATTTTGGTAAGTTTTTGAGAGCAGTATAGAATGGCTATAATAAGAGCCGCACGCGCAGCGCCACACAACGCTGAGCAGGTAGTAAGTGTGGGGTGTAGAGATGTGCAGAATGTGTCATTGAATTGAAAAGATATATACATATCCGATTCATTACTTGCTCCACGAGAATGATACTTTTATATTAGACAGAGGCTTCAGAGACTAAATTCCTGCAATCGAAGAATGTGGCTATGAGCCTTACATGCCACCGACAAAGGACAGAAACGCAACGCAGCTCACGAATGAACAAGCGAATAAATCGCGTCTGAGTGGGCCTTAAAATGAACATGGACAAAACTAAAATCATGGTTAATATCCATGTAGCGCCCACCCCTATCAAGATCGGAGACTCTACACTCGAAGTAGTAGATGACTACGTCTACCTTGGACAGACAATCCAGTTGGGTAGGTCTAACTTTGAGAAAGAGGTCAATCGTCGAATCCGACTCGGCTGGGCAGCGTTTGGGAAGCTACGCGGTGTCTTCTCGTCTAATATACCACAGTGTCTCAAGAAGAAAGTCTATAATCAGTGCGTGTTGCCAGTGATAACGTATGGCTCTGAAACGTGGTCGCTTACAATGGGCCTTATAAAAAGACTCAAGGTCACTCAAAGGACAATAGAAAGGGCTATGCTCGGGGTATCCTTGCGTGATAGAATCAGAAATCTTGTTGTGCGTGATAGAGATGATGATGAACAATTGTCCGCTGGGTCATTGAGGCGATAAACGGGAGATTTAAAAGCGACTTTAAAATGTTAAGGACCGTGGTATTCAATAAATCACTTCCTCACTTCTTCACTGACTTCAGGATTGCTGAAGCGCTTCTCAACCCCTTCAGGGAGCCTTTTCATGATAGTGTCTACGCCACAGAGTTCGTAGAACGAATTAGTCACAGAATTCATATCAACAATGACTTGGGCAACTAGAAATACGTTGTTGCAGAAAATGTTAACAGGCAGCGGGTTGCGTTCAGGACATTGATTGATGAGTCCATAATGAATTGTCAAACGAAGATATTATTTTGTTTAGCTTGGGGACCTATCATCTAAAACTGGCAACTTCCTATGTCAGCGAACATTTACGTGGCGGCATCTATAACATAGATAGAGGTGTGTGCAACTCCAAGCCCAATTCTGCATCAATACGGTATAGACACGGTATTGCGCTCTGCTAAGGGGTCGAATTTTATCAATACACTAGCTGTGCCCGCGACTTCGTCCGCGTGGAATAGTTATTTTGGGCATCATATTTATTTTTGCAAACAACCTCCTCAGCTTTACCCACGACTTTGCCCGTGTCAATTTCTGTTATTATTTTTTTTCGACAATTTAATTTTTAAAAGAACATAATTATCTAAAAGTACTTCATAGAGCTACCCCCCCCCCCCTTGGGCACGCCATAATCTCGGCAGTAAGTCCCCTCTTTGAGGCGTGGTTGGATAGACATCACGGTGTCCTCACTTGCGCATGACGCAGGTTCTCATCGAACATGGCAAGTTCAGGAGATGCGCCGGATTCTTGCGGAAGAGACGCCCGGGTGTCGCCACTGTGTGGCCAGCCCGGAGGACACGTTGGAAGTGTGCCCCGCTTGGGAAGAGCATCGCTGTGTCCTCGTGGGGGTGATCGGCGGCGGCGACCTCTCGCGCCGGGCCTTGGTTCAGGCCATAGTCCACAGCGAAGAAGAATGGCAAGCGGTCGCCTCCTTCTGCGAAGCAGTACCTAATGCTCGTAAAGGAGGAGGCCGACCGCATAAGGCAAGGGCAATAGCGCCTTCGCCGTAGCCGTCGCCGCCGCGATCTCGCCGATATCCGGCCACCGTAGACGCTGACTTGCGGACGGTGAGCAATGGGTAGCTCGCCGTCCGGTTGTCTGGTAACAGTCCAGATCGAGACCAAGTCGTCGACGGCGTGCACTGCTCCCGCGCGCCGCAAGGTGTTATCAGCAAACTGTGGGGCCCTTCAGGGTCGAAGCCTCCTGCAGCCGAGGGCTGGTGCGAAAGCGTTATACCGGGGCTCTGGGAGTGAGGCAAGGGAGGCACGGGGTAGGTTGTTTAGTCAGTAAGAGTCCGACACTGTTTCCCGCTGCGCCCAAGAGCGTGATTCGTCATTGGATGATTTTTATCTACCATAAAAAAACCCCTCCGCGCCGCCCGCAAGCAACCCCTCTCCTCGCCCGCCGGCCAGGCGCAGCGTCATATTTTGCATGCGGCGCGTGTGAATTTTATATCGGAGTTATTTTAAAATTGTAATATCTTCTAAGGTGTTCATTGAAAATAAGTGATGTCAAAGACAATTTTGTTCACCATTACATGCTCTTAATCAACAACACATTTATTTGGATAAAGTTTAATATTATTAGGTTGATACAACTCTAATAAATAATTGGTAATAATGCATTAATTTCGGCCAAATTTGATTCCCATAAAAACGGTTCTAGTGAGTTAATCTTAAAAGATAGACATATACTGTCGCGGACATTTTTTTAGATCATTTTAAGAGGAATAATTCTTTCATACATATTTTTTTCGTATCTTGAACCGTTTTCGCAGCGCACGCAACAAAAGCCCTCAAAGATGAATAATTTTCCCCGTTTTTTTCACATTTTCCGTTATTTCTTCGCTTCTATTAGTCGCAGCGTAATGTTATATAGCCTAAAGCCTTCCTCGATAAATGATCTATTCAACATAAAAAGAATTTTTCAAATCGAACCAGTAGTACCTGAGATTAACGCGTTCAAACAAACAAACAAACAAACAAACTCTTCAGCTTTATAATATTAGTATAGATAGGTCTAATGCGACCTATTATACGTATTTAATACTGAATAACGTACAGGAAATAAACGCTATTCAGGCATATTACTGCTCATGTTTGACGGGTATGAGGACAGTTTGTGCCTGCGCGCATGTCGTCAGCAGCGTTTGGTACTTTGGGATTGGAAGGCGTTTAGAGAATTTCGTTGGGCCAGCCAGTGCCTGGGACAATATTGTAATAGATACTGAAAACACCGAATGAAGGTTTTATTTGTAATCAATAAGGTATTTTATTTGAAAACTCCTAAAAAAAAGTCAATGGTAACCTCACAAAACCAATATTCAGCAGAATTCTTTATGAACGTTTTTCTGCTCCGTGAGTTGTTCCCGAGCAGGAGTCAGCATTTAATTCTAAAGAGTTGTTTGGGAACTCTGAACGAAACCATCCCACAGTAAAAAGAAAAGCATCGTGACCGGAAACATAATTATTATTGTGACTGATTCCGGTTTCTTCATGTCGATATAACTTTTTTCGGATGCACATTTCAGTTTCGCCGTCGAACAATAAAATGATAAGATGGTTATGGCCCTTCGATTAACATAGGTTTTAAAGTGCTACAAGGGTGGGGACGGTGTCCATACATTTTTGGGCATTGTTCTTTAGTTTTATGATTAAAGTTATCGACTATTGAACAATCAACCCATAACTTCTATACAAAATATTGCATGATATTATTAGAAATATGAAAGTACAAAATTGTATTCATCCAAAAAGGACGTTTGTATCAAAGGACGATTATGTAAGGATGGCCTTTCTTCCTGAAGAAGACAATATTTTGACTCGATTCGAATGGAAATCTAGTCAGTAATAAATCGAGTTTTATAAATCGATATGTTTGTTACTGTGCAGGTACCGAGTTCTATAAGGCAGTGTTCCGCATTTTTTTTGTGTTCAAGGTTCATGTTATTGTTGTATCGATTCAAAAATCGTATTGCATAATCAGCCCCCCCCCCCCCCCCCAGCCAAGTAACGATCGTTTCGTTAACGTCGAACGCTTTGAGTTGGCCACGCCAATTCCTTTGTTCTGGCTGAACCAGCAGTCACGTGGTCACAACAAAGAAATTGAAGGCGCGGCTTATTCCAACCGTTCGACGTTAACGAAACGATCGAAACTTAGCTAGGGGAGTAGATGAAAAATGTCCGTGTACTTTTCAGACCCGACATGCGTTAGCGGTGAGGAGGATTTTGTATCGCCGCATACCGCAGACTTTTGCGTCGATTAAAACACCAAAACTTTATAAAGACGTACAAAACTGTTTTTTAAAATCCCTTTGAACTAATTTCTGTAATTTACAACATAGGGTTGGTGCCCTAAGATACCTAACTCACTCCTTTTAATAGCTTTTCAAAGGGGGTGTTTTTTTATGGTGGGCAAAAATCATCCAGTGACGAATCCCACTCTTGAGCGGGGCGGGAAACAGTGTCAGACTCTTACTGAATAAACACCCCATCCCATTATTTTGGCTTTCGTACTGAGGCCAAGACTTTCTTTCAGAAAGAAACCCTGGGCCCCTGTAGGCTTCGACCCTTTTGCAGAGTCCCTACGGAAGCTAAAAAGAGCTTGTGTTACACAATCACGCCAAAACGGCTGAACGGATCTGGATGAAATTTGGCACAGGCTTAGGATACACTCCGGAATAGGACAAAGGCTTTTTATCCCGGAAACCCAAACCCCAACCCCAATACCACGCGGGCGAAGCCGCGGGCAAAAGCTAGTACTAGATAAGAACAAACATCAAGGAGGGATGGATTAGGTAAGTTAGGGCACGGACTGTACCATTATCTTCACACAGGAGTTTCAAGACTCCCCTCGCCCGGTGATGAAATCTCAGCGAGGGGTGTGGTCTCATCAGGGAGGTCTGGAGCGTGTCATATTTGTGAGGCGGGCATGGTGGACACCGTGCTGTGAGGAGTCGTGGGCCTGGAGCCGGCGAGGGACGCGTTCAGGGAGGCCATTGTGCCCATCTGAGGAAGAGAATTTAGGTTAGTGGTGAGCAAAATTTACGAATAATGAATGATCATAATCTAATTCTTCAATTCCGCTGATCTATGCGTCACTGTGTGAAGTGGCGAATGTAAAAAGAAGACGAATTGTGACCAACAATAAAAATAAGAATGAAAATAGTTATTTTTTAACAAATTTTTATAAACCTGCTTTGTATCCCAATGCTGGGCAAAGGGCTCCCCTTTCTCCCTCCAAACTTCTCTGTCTTGGGCGATCTCCGGCCAAGTTCGCCCCCAACGGCCATCCGTTCTGCAAGCAATGTGCCCTGCCCATTGCCACCTGAGTTTGGCGATTCTTTGGGCTATGTCGGCAACCTTTTTTTTCCTGCGGATATCTTCATTTCTAATATGATCACGCAAGGAAACTCCGAGCATAGCCCTTTCCATTACCCTTTGAGTAACTTTAAGCTTTCTGATGAGGCCGAAAAAGTCTGTGACTAGTGTGTGTTGCCAGTGATGACATATGGCTCTGAAACGTGGTCGCTCACAATGGGCTTCATCAGAAAGCAATGTGGTGTGTGTGGTTAAAAATGAAAATAAAAGAAATCTCACCCTCAAATGCGCCAAATCCTCCAGCTTCGTCAGATCAGCGAGCTCCAGATACAAGCTGTACACCAGGACCCACCCGTACATGCCGGCGACACAGAAAACGATCCAGAACAAGCACATGAGCACGTTGTAGGCGAATATCATGTCGTTCACTATTGAAGCGAATATGAACGCGATCAGACGGAACACTATGAACACGCCGAAAGTGTACAGCCATGGGACTATGCGTTTCTCGTACTCCTGGAACGAGAGAAAATGGTTTGATTAAGGATTTTGATAGAAAGAAAGAAACAACATTTATCGGTACAGACACAGGGCATAGCACAATAATAAACATACAAAAATAGAGGAAATTGGGGAGATTTATATGTAGCTGTTATGGTTTTTTTATGGTATATAAAAATCATCGAATGACGAATCCCGTTCTTGGGCGGGCGGGAAACAGTGTCAGACTGTTATTGACTAAACAACCTACCCAGTTCCTTCCTTGCCTTAGTCCCAGAGCTGTGGGTGTAACGCTTTCGCATCAACCCCCGGCCCCAGGAGGCTTCGACCCTGTAGGGCCCCTACAGTTTGTTGACAACTCCTTGAGGCGCACTGTCGACGACTCGGGCTTAGTCTGGACTGTTACCAAGCCCTGTTGTGGTAGATATATGCCGATAATGATGATGCCGACAAAGATACAACACGCGGCTTATAAGTGGAAAAAAATTGCGATCGACCTTGAATGCGCAGTAACAGATTTTTGAATTTCAATCGAAGTTTGCCATAGCGTCATAGGGTCTGTTGCGTATAGTGTCAGACTTTTACTGACTAAAAACCCACCCCGTTCCTTCTTTTCCTTAGTTCCAGGGCCCAGGTATTTGAATTCACAATATCCATAACTATCTGCGATACCTACTGTATGTTTTTTTTTTTATATAATAAAATTTATTATGTGCAACTAAATCTTACCTTATTCTTTCCTTGAATGACTAACTACAGGATGTCAGCATGAATGGTGAACGAATGAGTGAATTAGTACAGGTGAGTGAACATAATGAATGAATGAAGATAACATGTTAGTTACTTATTTAGCAGATGGATTAATAGTAGAATATATTTAACTAAAGTTCCACAAAGTAAAATAGAGTTGTTGTCTCTAAAATCATGGATATTACTGAGCTTTGAATACATTTGAATTAAATTATCATTAACTGGCTGCTCCAGCAAACTTCGTACCGCCTAGGTTGACTGGTAGAAAATACCTAATGGCGTTAAGTCCGCCTTTGTACCTTTTGCAAGAAGATTAAAAAAATAAATGAATAAAGAAAATTTTCTCACCTTCCCTGAACTTTTATGAATATTTCAAAACCAAAATTACCCAAATTGGTTTAGTCGTTCTCGTGTTTTAGCGAGACTAACGAACAGCTATTAACTTTTAGGGTTCCATAGTCAATTAGGAAACCTTATTGCTTGACTGAGCAGACAGACAGACATGGCGTGTCTGTCTGTCTGTCCGTCCCGCGGATAATCTCGGTAACCGTTAGCACTAGAAAGCTGTAGACGTATAGTAGGAATTGTTTTCTTTTTGATTTCAACCCTAACGTGTGATAGTTTGTTGGATAGGTATTTAAAGATTACTAAGGGTTTATCAGAATATTTTTTCGATAGATCTCTTTTTTTGAAAACCCAACATACATAACCTGTCTAGTTACTTTGGGCTACTTCGCGCGGTTATGTCGTAGTTTAAGGGTTCAGTTACATTCTGAAAATTTTGTGACAAACGGGAAACTACGGGACCCTACACTGAGCGCGGACCTACACGTTCTTGGCTGATTTTTTTTTTTATATAATAGAAGTTAAGTTTGAATGTTTATGATTTCGAGATATTAGGCGAGGTATTATAACTCAATGTTACTTAGTGTCTTTCTCTCTCTAAATATACTCTATATTTGTTTGTATCTATATTTGATAGTTAGTGCACAAGTTGAAAATGCTCATTTACAAGTATATTAATATTATAATTTATGGAGTATCGATTACTCAAAAATGTTCATCCAATACTTCGATCATAATCGAAACTCCGACAGCAGAAATTTTAGAGTATTATCATATTATGGCGGCTCCAGATTAGTGACGTGAAGATGAATGTACAGGCGTATATAGGCGTGAATGTGAATGTGGACGGTTTTCGCGACGTGTTCGTAGGGTACGACTTGTGTAGTTTATTCATGGTGTGAATTTCACGGCACAAGTGCAGAGCCGCCTTTAAACGAAAGGATTATCGCGTGAAGATTCATTATTTTAAAATTCTATTATAAGCATTATTTTAAAATTCTATTAATAAAATTGCGTGAAGAGTAATAACATGGAGTGGATGAAATTCCGGTGTGTTTAAAACAATATCAATGTAAATACCTTTCGAAGTGCATTGATGAGAATGATGCTAGTAACCAGCACGGCCACGGAACCCAGCCACGAGAACAGCGCAAATATTATCAGGACGTTGCGAACTGAAATGAAAAATATTTCTTGATTAAACTTTTATAAGCAACTTTTTTTTAAATTATAGAATAAATTAGAATCATATAATAAAGTAACCATAAAAAAAACCCTTTTGAACTTAACTAAAAGTACCTAATCTAACAAGGCGTCAAAAAACTCTTCCGCATCGCTGTCGACTGGTAAAATGCCCAAAAGGCTGGCAGCATTGCTACGCTGTATGGCAATTCTTATTCTCTGCCAAAGATAAAAGCCAGCCCTTGAGTCACGCGAAGTGTCAACAAGTAGTTTAGAAAGATCATTAAACAACTTTTTGGCACATTAAACTTAATTATAATAATATTAACATTTTATAACACTTTTATACTATTGTATTTTTTGTAACCCACATTTCTATCTTTTTTTTTTTGTACTTTACAACTGGCATTGTTTGTAAACAAATTGTAACACGCATTGGAAGGGAACTGAGATACAGGTTTACTACCTAGTTCAGGAGGCAGAGCATTTAATGTTTGTAAAATAAATTATTATTATTCCGTTTATTTATATAATATACTGACTGGACCAGTTTCGCATTTTTTTACATAGTTTATCTATTAAGAAAACAGAAATAATTAGGCTATGGTTTTTGGATTCTTAAGTGGACTGGACTTCTTTATATTACAAATAACATTTAAAAATAAAAATTGATGTAGATTATTATTGTTCTAGCAATGGCCATAGTCACCATATTATCAGTCCACTTAAGAATCTAAAAATCATAGCCAAATTATTTCTGTTTTCTTAATAGATAAATTATGTAAAAATTGCGAAACTGGTCCAATCATTAATTAAAAGGAAATAGGCATATTTTTTTAAATATTAAAAGGATTAATTAATAAAATCGGTTCACCTGGAGGGCTTCCAACATAGACAAACTGGTAGCTGATGACGTAGTACCCGGTGTGGGTGAAGCCTGGAGTGGCCATGTATAGGCAGTACAGGTCGAAGATGCTCTGCGCAAATGTGAACAGGGCCATGAACTGAAAGAAAGAAAGGAAGAAATAGTACATTTTGATACAAGTGTAGAAAGTTTTGTCCTTGTGACACAAGGTGGGATTCGCAGGATCTGTAAGCGAGTGTGTTATGGAGGCAAGGGCTACAGTGACTTTGCACGTGTATCAAATTAAAAAATTTCAATACACTTACGAAGAAATTAATAAACGTTAATAACACGGGTGGACGTACCATTCGTGGAAGTTGACGTAAACAAAAATTATGGCGTGGGCTAGTTCGCGCACGTTTCGGCACTAGTGCGGAAACAGTCTATTACTGCTTCGATATAGTTACTATCCTCGTCACACAAGTTGAACCATCATGGCGATCAACCTTGAATGCTCAGTAACCGCTTATGGGGTTTCAATTGAAGTGGGGGGGTTAGGAGCTGTTTAGCAAATGATTCAACTTATTCGCTGCATAGGTACTATATAAGTTTAACTTACTAAAGTAAAGAATCCGGTAAGCAGTGACCCTCTCTGTAGGTCCAGGAAGAACGCATCATGGAGTATAGGCTTCTGATACCACGGGAGTCTTAGAGATCTTACTGACTTTGATGAGCGAAGGTTCGTTGATGATCTGGAAATGATGGCAAGTAAGTTAGAGTATTATTTTAGGTTTTACCTTACACATGAAATGGTAGGATTTTCTTTATTTTTTTTTTTATACAACAGTCACACAACATTGTGGTCAGTAATACTAACGCTTTGCTGACCTTCCTTGAGGAGCTGGGATGGATTGAATGACATATTGTCTCACCCGTACGCAAAATACCTGCCTCAGTTGTAGAGTTATGGATCCCACCCCAAAATACAATATAGTCCCAAACTAAGCAGAGCTTGTTATGGACAACTGATAAACATACTTATAATACTTATATATTTCTACATACATACATATTATAGATACATTACACCCAGACACAGAACAAATGATTGAGCTCTTCACACAAACATTTGTCCTGGGTGGGAATCGAACCCATGACCTCCAGTGTAGCAGTCAGGGCCATTAAGCACTAGACCAACAAGCCAGTTGCCGATTGCATGTAAGTTTGAGTATTTCAAACTGAAATACTCAAAAGAAAATCCTACAATTTCACATGTCCATGTAAGTATGGACATGTGAAATGGTAGGATTTTTTTTATTTTTTGCAAGTTACATTTGTAGAGACATTAAATTAGTATCTCTTTTAGATCTTTTAATTATTTGTCTAGAATATAAGTAGCCTAAGTTACTCCTTAAAACATCACTTATCTATCTATGAAATTTTCAAATTTTCATTCTATTTGGTTCAGCTTATCTCTAAAACAGCAGGACTTATTAAACATTAATTTTACTGATAGATAGCAAGTATCACTAGGAATAACTAAGTTACTTTTATTGTAGAAAAAAAAAATGGTTCAAACAAAAAAAAATCTCACAATTTGCTTCTTTTTTTTTAATAATCTAGCTCACGTTTGACCACAATCTCACCTGATGGTAAGCGATGATGTGGTTGGCGATGGAGCACGCTTGCCTAGAAGTAACCTATTCACTCTTGACTTTAAGATCCCTAGGTTGTAGCTATGCTTTGTTTGCTACTATACAAATATGATACAGAGATAATTGTGTGCACCAGCCAGTATTAAAAGAATAGTAATAAAATATAGCAGGGCTTTTTTAAAGATGGGCAAAGATCATCCAATGACAAATCTCACTCTTGAGCAGAGCGGGAAACAGTGTCAGACTCTTACTGACTATACACCCCGCCATTCCTTCTTTGCCCTTCGCACTGAGGCCAAGCCTTCCTTTCGAAAAGAGACCCTGGGCGCAGTAGGCTTGGACCTTTTTGCAGAGTCCCTACAAAACATAGGGTCAAGCAACAAGTGATAAAGACTTAATAAGTTACATTTTCAACTAACAAGCACCCTCAGCCCTGCATTCAATTTTAAGGTTGGAGTTAACTCTAATGACGTCACAGAGGCTTACTCCAACCTACCCTGCTCGAAGTTGGAGCACTTGGGTTAACTCTAGGGTAGCTACTCGAGTCATAAAAGAACGACTCTGGGGTACAACTCTACATTACTCTGGTCATTTATGAACCCAGCCCAGAGTCCTCAAAACAGTCTTATTTTGACCTACTCAGGTCTCTAAACTCACTCTTGGGCCGTAAATGCTATATTTTAGATGAGCATAATTACGTTGGTACAGAACTTGACGATTAGTCAGACTATCAACAGTATAGGTCAATGAACTAAAATACTTATTGACAAACTATATTTGTTTGTTTGATACTCGTAAAATAAAAGAAAACATTACTGAGGTTTGTGATTATATGCAAACTCCTTGCATGAAAACCTTTTCATAACACAATGCAATAGTCTGTGGTAGAACTAATAACTTTTTCATGGAACATGCAAACTTTTTTTCCAATAGGAAGTTTTGTGTAACTTGTATCTTGTATTACTTACTTTCCAGTGTAATGCGAGTACACAGAAGGCGTTGATCGATATGTTGAAGGCGTCTTTCTTCCGTACATGTTTATTTTTCGTAATAATCCAACTGTAGTTGACGCCCTAGTCGTTAATATATTCAGCTACTATTTTCACTGTGTTATCGCCGGGTCAAATACTCCCGGATGTATTATGAACTAGTGTAGATCACATTTAACTGGTTTTATTCACAATTTAATTCATAAATATGGGTTTTCTTGTAAAAAGCCACGCCTGTAAATTGTTTGTTGCTACTTTCCGTTGTCAATTTGGATTATAATCCGACAGATTTTGATACTTAGATTATGTTTGGTTATTGGCGCTAGTGCATACGGCAAATTTATGGTTAAAACGAGAAGTTCGCGCTTACAACCTGTCATTTTAATTTGGTAGTATAATACTAAAGCATTTATCAAGATAGCATTGATTGACACGATCACGCCGATGTTTGTAAAGCCAGCTTTTACTATAGAAGTAACTGGCCTATTTATAAAAATAATAAAATACGCTGAAATATAATGACAGTGTAATTTGTCAAAACAAATCTTCTACCAAACACGATATGAATAAAAATTCATAAAAGGCGGCATAATAGCGCAAAATTTTTAGTGAATTTTCACGAAGTAAAATGGAAGATTTGGCTCTTCAGGAAGTTCGCAACAGTAGCAAAAGTGAAAAAGATGAAAAAATTACATACAATAATATCAGAACGAATAGTGGATTATGTTGTTAGTATTTTGATTATTTTATGTAAACAGTGTGTTTACATAAAGTAATAAAAAACACGATTTTTATGAAATAATTGATTGTGATCAATCATAATCGATCGATTTACTCTACAGTATGTCTGTAACTGTATTTAGGCTAGTTTCTTTTAAATCCAATAGGTGATAATAATAGGACTACAATATGTATGCAGTGAATTAGTTTATTCATCCGCGTGTTTTTTAGCTAGAGTCAAATAACTTCTTGCACTCTGTGTGGGACGCGGCGGGAAGTCGTGTCACACTTTTACTGACTAAATACGTATTACACTATGCAATCCAGAACCTCATTACCTCTTTTGCACGTTTCAGCAGTCCTAGCAAGCAGTGGCCATGGCTGGCACCGTCTATTTTGCTGGCATATCTTTGAGGCGCACGTTGAACATGATTCACCGTTGATTTAGGGCGGGGACCTTATTGGACAGCAAGCTAATTATTTCTCGTCGTCTGCAAACCCACGATGGTGAGGTGGCTGGAAACACCCAGCGGCTCTAAACACCCGCGGCGTCATCTAATTATGGCTTATGGTCTTGTGGATGTCGTGTCCCTCCTTCACGCATTCACGTCACTGCTTCGTAAAGGTCCCTCTCATCTCTTTCACGAGATGTCGACGAGCCGACCGTCTCCACGAGGACACGGGGTTGCTCTCACCAAGTGGGACAGATTTCCTTATGCTCCACCATATAGTGTAGCAGTTTGTTTGCCCTCTTACCTTATCTATTTCAGCAAAAACAATAAAAAAAAAAATGTATATTCCTTTTAGGTATTTGCCGCACGCCACCTATCCATACGAAAAACTATTATGGCCATGTTTTCTGCACGGAATGCTTTTACAAGTACATTTTTTCACCGCCAAAGACAGACTGTTCGGGAGACATAACAAAAAAAGATAGAGAATCGAAGGAGGATAAAAAAGAAGCCAAGGAGGAGGAGAAAGAAGTAACGGAGTATGCCCTTGCTGCATCCAACGCCACCGCCACCGCTGCCACTGCCAAGGAGTTTGTAAAATGATTTCTCGTGGAGATAATCATCTTCATAGTCTTACCTGGGTCAGCGTAACACGTTTTTTACTTCGAGATAAAATAGAGTAAAGTTTGTACAAAGTGAGTAGTGAATAAAATTAAGTGCCTCAGAATGTATTGTAAGTAAATAAAAATGAGTAATATGGATATTGAATGTTTTGATACTTTGTGTACCGTAATTAGAGATATAATAGAAAGACTTCTGGGGCCAAAGGTTGATGTGAAAGCTGAACACCTGGGCATTAGTCAGTAGAAGTCTGACGTATGGGATTCGTCATTCGATGATTTTTCTCTCCATGAAAAAAGTGGATGGATCCCAACCTATGGTTTGCCGCCAAAGATAAATAAAATAAGTCGGCCAAGAACTTGTCTTAGTGTAGGGTTTAAGTAGTTTCCCATCCGTCACAAATTTCTCACAATGCAATGTAATAGAACCCAGTAGCCCATGTAAAAATTAGTAACCCAATTCCCCGAGAGATGGAGCTGTATCCGGTGGTAATTTTAGATTGCATGAATCGATTTTAATCTTTTTGTATTTTAATTTGTAAGCAGACACGCTCAGGATACTAAATATGTGGACTAAATTTAAAAGGATGGAGCGATTATATCCGAAAATATTAACATTATCAAAAAAATATTTTACGAGACCCATATTTTCAAATATCTATCCAACAATATATCACAAGTTGTGGTAGAAATGAAAAAAAAAACACTTCCCACTTTGCGTGTAGGTGAGGTAACCTAATAAAACATTTTTTACCACTTTTTATTGTGCACTTTGTCGGCATGGTTGATATAAATATTGAAACATTTCAGCAGTCTAGCGCTAGCGGTCGCTGAGATTATACGCGAACGGACATACAGACATGACGAAACTATATGGTAGTCAACAAGGAACTTGTGGACTATGGAACCCTAACAACAATCAACCAACCCACCAAGACAGATTCGAAAAGGTTTACTTATCATACCATCATTGTGGTCGACTTTGAATGCGCCGTAACAGATTCTCCGGTTTGGTGGGATTTGGGGGGCCGCGTGCAACTACAGAAAAAGCGTGCTATGCGCGAACAATTGGGCAAAACTTTGGCGCTCCACTCGCTCTGGAGTTCGCGCGTTGACTGGGCGCAACAAGGCATCCCTAGTATATCTCGACTCGTGCGCATTACGCGCGAATCACGCGCGAGTAGTCTGGCGTAGTGCACAACATTAATATATTTATTTAAGACTAGCTTCTGTCATTGGCTGTTATTTGCTAAGAAATTCATAGCAGGCGCTTTCCAATAAAACATTTACATATTACTAAATATCGGCAAGTATTTATCTAAAATTGTAGTTGTTATCTTGATATACAATAAATATACATTTGTTTATATTATGGCCTGTGCATAATCAGCGTGAAATAAGCGTTTTTTTTAAGTGGTCCTGCTGGAGAGTACCTATGCTCTGTGGCATGACCACTTTAAATTGATATTTTCCAAGAAACTAACAATATACAAATTTTGATATTAAGCTACAAAAATATAGACATATTATCTCTACATTTTATCCTGTAATTTGTATATAATGTAGTCAAAGTGGTTCTGCTGCGGAGTATGACACGATTCGAAAAGGTTTACCTATCATACTAGTTAAACCATCATTGTGGTCGACTTTGAATGCGCCGTAACTGCCCGGTTCCAATGGGGGGCCGCGTGCAACTACAGAAAAAGCGTGCTATGCGCGAACAATTGGGCAAAATTTTGTGTCATACTCCGCAGCAGAACCACTTTGACACAAAATTTTGTGGCGCTCCATTTCTCTGTATATGTGCACTCGCTCTGGAGTTCGCGCGTTGACTGGGCGCAACAAGGTATCCCTAGTATATCTCGACTCGTGCGCATTACGCGCGAATCACGCGCGTGTAGTCTGGCGTAGTGCACGCGATTTACGCGCATATTTAGAATTCGCGCGATTCTTGTGGGTGCAATGTATTGGTGCCTAGTATCTCTCTAACGCGCGATTGATTTCACGCGAAACGTTTCGCGGCGAATTTGAGAGTTGAACCAAAATGGCGGTTCTATGCAGCCTCTCACTTTCGAGTTGGGTTTTGGTTGGATTTTGGGTTTCATATGTGCAGAATCTATAATTGTGTGGATTGTGTTGTGTATTTGGTAATATTGGAGGAGACAATTTAAACAACGGAAGTTATAGATTGACACCACATTTTTATTCAAAAATCTCTCCGTAATAAACTTCATTTCACAAATAATCACTGTTTACATAAATAGGACCACACTGCCACAAACACTTGGGACAATCCAATGGGGTTTTACTACAAAGTTTGGGGTTCTGTAGATCTACCCATCCACGATACGATGGCTCGGAACGCGAGACCTTCGACAATTTATCACTATCATTGAAGTTTTTCCATTTTTTCTGGCGTTTAACAGGTTCGCTGAAACCTTTCTCATGTAGATATTTTGTCAGCTTTTCGATTTTTTCTGCTGCAGACACACAGTTTAAATTTTCCACGTTTGCTGATTCGTCGATGGCATTGCACGCTTCAGGTGGTATGTCGGAGACAGCCACTTCGGTCTGGTACTCATAGTCCCAGTTGCTCAAAGAGATGTCCCCAATTGAAACGGCAGGTGTTGCAGCTGTGAAAATTTTTCATATTCAACTCTTACGCACCTAAAAGGGAGATTTTACATTACTTCATCAGCTGTAATAAATTAACTACTTAGGCTGGGCGTAACCAGGACACTGACCACAGCCACAAGTGGTCCACAGCCACAAGTGGTCCACAGCCACAAGTGGTCCACAGCCACAAGTGGTCCACAGCCACAAGTGGTCCACAGCCACAAGTGGTCCACAGCCACAAGTGGTCCACAGCCACAAGTGGTCCACAGCCACAAGTGGTCCACAGCCACAAGTGGTCCACAGCCACAAGTGGTCCACAGCCACAAGTGGTCCACAGCCACAAGTGGTCCACAGCCACAAGTGGTCCACAGCCACAAGTGGTCCACAGCCACAAGTGGTCCACAGCCACAAGTGGTCCACAGCCACAAGTGGTCCACAGCCACAAGTGGTCAGCGACAGCGACTATAACGCCCTTGTATAGACGCCTCACACCCGGTGGCGGCCACTCGCTTCACCCTTAACCAAGTTACAATTGTCAACGCCGAATGCTTGGAATTGGCCACACTTTCAATTCCTTTGTTCTGATCACATGATAACGTTATGTTTACCGAATAAAGGATTTGGAGGTGTCACCAACTCTAATCTTCTGACCATAACATTTCATCATTTTAATCCACCATAGACGTCGGCTTGCGGTCGGAGAGCAATGGGTAAAAAGCTTGCCGTCTGGTTGTCCAGTAACCGTTCAGACCCGAACCAAAGTAAACAGCATGTAGTGTTCCACGCGCACTTCTAGATGTCAAGTAGAACTGTTGCAGCAGGGTCTAAGCGTACTGAGACCTTGGGTTGTGGCGAAAGGACACCGTGGGCCTTGGAACGAAAGCAAAGCAGGAACAGGGGTGGGGGGTTTAGTCAGTAAAAGTTGTGACTTTTACTGACTAAACCCACTTTTACTGATCACAGCCACAGATTTCGTGTGCGAAATCTGTGGCTGTGATCGAAGACCTTCCAATTCACTCTTAATAGAAACTATAGATTAACTATAGATTGAACTTCAAAAAGCAGTTGGTATGATGTACGTTTGTAGTACCTACTTTGCATTATATTTTCCCGCTCGTCCTCGCACATTGGATGGACTGTACCTACAACAGACAAACTTCATTTGACTCAAGCTCTTCAGCTTTAAGAGCTATTGCAAACATGAGCAGCAACTAAGTTGGGACATATCCTAAAGAATCCAATTGATATAGCTATCAGTAACGAACACTGCTGGAAAAGCCAAGATTGTTTTTCAGCATGCTAGTCGACGACCTAGTCGCTTTGATCTCTAATATCACACTGGACGAAGGCGTCAAGTGATATTGGCCATATTGGCGCTGTTGGTCACGGTGACTAGCGAGTGTCTACGGTACTATCGACTAGTAATGTTGCGCCGCATATTATAAGTTCTCTGGACGCTCGTGAGTGGCGCTTCAAAAATGTACAAAAAATGAGTCCGGAGCCGCCTGTCCAGCAGTAAATACTAGAGGTCAGTGGCTAGTGGAATACGAAGTCGCAACTTACATTTCTTGGGTTCATTATTTTGGAACCACTCCTGCGGGCTATTACCACATCGACAGAATGGAGGATGTTGTCCTTGCATCATGAAAATAAACGGTGCTGCCGTCTCCTTGTTCCCAGCGAGGAATTCCCTCATATTCTCAGCAAACTGAGCATTATTCTGCCACTGTTCGAAGCAACTCTTGAAGAACTCTGACGGGTTGTCCTTATTGCGGTTTAGAACGTGTTTGTTGAAACAGTCTTCACAGAAGACTTGTCCATAGTAGATCTTCACGTGGTCCTTCGGAATTGCGTGGCAGAAGTCTGGAATTTAGTTCACTGTTATAAAATGTTATCTGTCTTGAAGAAGAATTGTTCTTGAGGACAATTTGTTGGTAATTTCTGAATTATTTAAAATTTATTTTTCGTTGATTTAGAAGCTTTGTATAACTTTGGCATTATGAAGGCTTGGAAGTATGAGGAACAGAGTAAAGTCCCGAATGCCTGAAAAGGGAAGATCCTTCGACCAGACAGGTTATGTTTGGTGGGCTACTATCCGAAAGGTGATTTCGGGCTGTTCGACTTAAAACTTTGATTGTTTGGTGCAGGATGTCCTTATATGACGCCATACATGGCGCTAGAAAGGGTTTCACGAGTTAATAACGTATTTTCAAATACTCAATGCAGAAACTATTCTTAGATGAAACTACTGCTCACAACGACAGTACGAATTTAGTGGTTTACTTAAATTTTGATGGGAGCTGAGCTTACAATGTCCATAGTAAGAAACTTACAGCACTTGGCACATTGCGGATGGAAGCTTTGGCCTCCAATTTCCACTTTGTTGTTGTCATCAACACATTGAAGACAGCGCGCGCAGATACATTTCTTGGGAGGCTCTGGAGTCTCTGGGATCTCAGTCTTCGGGTCTGAAAGACGAATATGATATTAACTTACTGATATACAGCAGACCACGTTGGTATTCGAGACAGTAACTGATATAACGAGATGTCAAAGCAGAATAAACTAATGTTACGAGCAGACTTCAGACATCAAAACAGGACAGCTGAAGGACTTATTGGATAAGTTTAATTTTAATGTTACCTTTGCTCTCATTATTCGGTCCTTGAGGCTGGGTGCCAGGGGCCCACTGCATCCACCAGCTATTGGAGTGGATACGCGGACTCTCGCCCCTGAACCTTGATAACACGTGCGTCTTGAAGCAATCCGCACAGAACACGTGCCCGTAAAACATCTTCAGGGATGTAGGAATCGTTCGGCAGACACCTGAAAAGGTAGGGTTAGGTACCATATACTATCTGCTAGAAAGCCATCTAGATCAAAGGGAGGTGAAGCCCTTTCTTATTTGCGATAACTGCACTATGATCGTATGCTAAAGGCCTTGTGTTCCGAATAGAAGGATTAACATCCGTATTTTATTATACATATAAACAAGTAAAATTACTTTAGCAAAATAAAAATAATATACATTTCTAGTTTCAAGTAATGACTTTGAAGAAATTACTAATTAAGCAACAAGTAATTGCTTTATAAATACGAGTGTTACACTTCGTACTTTCATTTTTCTCAATAGATCCAAACTTACTAAAGGTTTTTGTCAGGGCTCTTACCTGCGCGATGGCTGCCACACAAACTATAGTAAAACTGACCTTCAGCTAGGTAAGCGTGGTGAGCATTTGAATTAGAAGCAAGTTTACACCGAGTTTACTAACAAAAATGCACGTCACATGAGGGTACATGACAGACAACACATCTGACCTCACAGCCGCTATGAGAAGCCAAGGAATGCGGTCGCTGTGGACGAAATAGTCTTGATTGTGTCATCATCATCACTACCAAAAACGTGCATGAGAGAAGCTGGAGAGCCCTACAAAGTTGGTGAAGAAGAATATTACTCACAGCATGTGCTGCATAGCCTATGGAAGCTTTGGCCTTCGATGTCGACCCTGTCCTCAGCGTCAACGGGAAGGAAACATCTCGCACAAAAGCATTTCTTTGGTGGTTCCTGTGACTTGTCCATATTGATACGATCAGTAGACCAACGTTTTAATTTTGTTACTTAAAAAAAAACTTTAAAATATAATTGAAAGAATCAGCAACTTTTTATTCCATGGAAGATGGTTGTTGGTTCGTGGAAAATGAGAATATAACAGAAGAATGTCGAATTCTACCAGAACAGTTTGTTCGATTTTGAATTTTTGCTGTTTTTGTTAGTGGACAGTTCTAATTCTTGTAGAGAGCGTGTAACCTTTCTGCTCTATTTACCTAAATGAAATAAAGTCTAAATTATTCGAATCATGATTATAATTTAGACAAAATCAGGGGCGTAGCTACCGCCGTATCTGCCGTATCAATTATACGGGGCCCCCGCTGTACAGGGGCCCCGACTTAGGCAAAAATTCGCAACATGTTATCCACAACCGTCTCATAGGGCAGCTAAGCATCTGTAATTAAAATATGTTTTTTTTTTTATACGGGGCCCTCGAAGGACTTCTGATACGGGGCCCCTGTGGCACTAGCTACGCCTCTGGACAAAATCCATGATTGGTTAGTATCTAGAATTCACACAATTTTGAACTCGTTTTAGTTCTTATAGACCAGAAAAACAGGCAAGTGCGAATTTCGTGGTTTTTTATTTTTTTTTCCTTTAGGACTTGTGCTACATGGCTTCGTATATCCACGATTCTAGGTCAACGGGAAGTTTCCTATAGTATATGATTTTTTTTTTATAAGCGTAAAAGCTAGAAAGCCTTATTTTTAGGTCATGTTTATTTAGAAGTTCGATCCTTTTTTGTCTTCAAACGATAGCAGACCTGAATATTTGATACTTATCCTTTTCAACCCGATACTTACATGCATTTTTGAGGAAAAGGGTTTTAACAGATATACATACGGACAGTAAAGGTAAAGTCCTACATGAACTGAAGTCTGGTTTTGCCTTCGATCATCAGTATACTGAGCATAGGGTTTTGCAAACGGAACCCGACAAATATTTTTGTAAAGCAGAGCTTTTTCACAGTGGGCAAAAATCATCCAATGACGACTCTTGACCCACTTTTGGGCGGAGCAGAAAACAATTTCAGACTCTTACTGATTAAACATCCCACCCCTTTCCTTCTTTGCCTTTCGCACTGGGGTCAAGCCTTCCTTTCAGAAAGAGTACCAATAGGCTTCGCAGAGTCCCTACGGAAGCTAAGAAGTTTGTGTTAAGTATTAGAAAGACTGATAAACATGCCTACCTAAATAGGTACATTTTATGTATTTATTGCAGAGTTGATGACTAAATAAATAATAAAAATTCTAGTCATGTAGGCCAGGTTAGATCAAATAGGTTGGACGTGGATAAAAACATCAAAGTTAAGCTCTACTGCTTTACGGCCCGTTCACAACTTAGATTTTAACTGCGAGCAGGGTGGCATCTCTAGGCAGGCGCATGTCGCCGCAGTTCTATTAAGCAGCGTCTTGTTGCGTGCTTCAAACATCTTCATACTTATGAATATGATACTACCGCTCGCCGCCCGCTGCTTAGCTGCCGCTCAAAGCGACAAGACCGATAGATCATTACCTATTCATCAGTTCTGGCAGATGAAAAGGGTTTATGAGACAAAATAATATGAACAACAAAATTATGAATATAAACATAAACATGAATAAAACATGAATTATGAATATGAACGACAAAATTATGGCTCACCCTAACGCACTTCTGTTCTTATACGGAAAAAAATATATTTACAATGTTGAATTCCGTAAAAATTGCAACTATTACAAAGTTTTTTTAGGTTTACCATATAATGTATCACCCGACACATAGATGTCACTGTTACCAATGAGGAAAAATACGTTGAGTGACAACACTATGTAAATGACGAATTCCATCTCGATTGTCGATTGCAAAAAACGTAGTAGCGCGTCACTACTGTGTTGCCTATGTGTGGTGTGTGAAGTTGTTTGTGTTATCTATCATGTTTTTATCAAAAAAGTGATGTTTGTGCACTTGTATGGAAATAAATCTACGCTTATTTAGTGGTAAAGTAGATTTATTATCTTATCTTTATCAGTTCGTTTGTATAGAATCCGCTAAAACAGAGTTAGCATAGGTTATGACGAACGTTGACCGTTGTGAACGTAACAATTCATGTTTTTACATTTTTATGATTGAAAAACGAATGTTTGAAGGCGGATGGAGTTGTTAAACGATATAACAGCGATACAGTCAACGTATTAACAACTTCTACTGTTGTTTTTTCCGAGATTCAAAGAAATATAAGAGTTTGAAAATCGCTACTGAACGTCAGTTGAGACATGGATAAACTTTTTTTTCTAGATGACCCCGATGTTTACTGTTTGGGGCCTTCGTCTTCGGCTGTGCTAACTGTAATGCCAATAACATCAAAACCTAAAAAAAAAGTTCCAAGTGTGCGAAGTTTTTTTTTTTGTTTTGCATTCTGATAAACTTTTGACGAATTCTTTGATTAAAAAAAAAATATCCCTATTGTTTTTGAAAAAAAAAACGCATTCTTATTTTAAATGTAATTTGTAAACAAAGATATTTATGCATAACTGGATCTTGGTAGAGTAGATTACATTGCTTGAGTGACTGATCGTATCTAAGTACTTATAGCATTTTTGTTTGTTTTTATTGAAAAAGTAGGACAAAGCCATAAATTCCTTAGATTGTTATTGATTCAATGAAAATCAAACTATTCTTATTTTTATAGTTAAACTTGTATTTATATCAACAAATATCTCCATTGACAGCTTCTTCAAAAACATTCAATAACCTTTTGTTAGGATTGAATTAAAATTCATAAAATAGTTCTTGACCAACATATTGTAAGTAAAGATTTCTAGATAGAATCTATTGATAGTAACTTAAACTCTTGAGCAAGAGTGAATGCCAACATTTGCACACCTATTGTTTTTCTATTATGTCTCTACTTACGGTATTCAAAAGGTTGAACTATAATAATATGAAGAGGTACCTATAACTATTTGTTTTTATATTTGTATAGAAAGAAAACAAAAAGGTCCATTTTCAAAAATCTATTTTTTTTTTGTTTTTACTTCAACCAGTATGTCATTGTAGTGTTTTTATGATAACCTCACGACTACTGTAAATACAGACACAATTAAATAGACATTAGTATTTGCGCTGACACTGGTGTCCTTTTAGGGCTTAATGTATTAAACAATATTAAACTTCTTTCATGGTATTTATCCAAGACCGTAACTAAGGAGTTCTTAATAAAAAGGCAAACTTTTTTGTTAATACCCAATTGCCGGTTTAATTGAGTTACCCATTTTTGTAAGCTCTCTGGGGCTAATCAACAGCAGACATAAATTAAAAATTTATCAACCTCATATTTACCATTTTTGCTTGGTTCCATGATTCCACATATTTAAAGTATGTAGATACTTGACTATACAAAACTATACCAATTTTACGTCACAAGAATGACTAGGAATCAATTTGAAAATATTTAAAACAGCCACTGAATTTCACTTGGAAAAATCCTGCTAAAATCGCTCAAAAATATTTGTAATAGTACTATCAGAGGGTGTCCTCAGAGATAACATTCTTTTTATTCCAAAAAAATGTTTGGTTGTTATGAGAAATCTCATTGAGTTTTTGTTTTTGGTTTTTATGTTGTTTTTTTCCTTCTGTTTATGTAAATTATTATTTATTACTTGTAAATTAGTGTGCATACTGCAAATAAAAAGTTTTTCTTTTTTTCTTCAACTTCTATTGGCATCTTCTAAAAACCCATTAACAGAAATGTACTATGATATTTCAATAAACAGATATATAATACTTATACACTCACAAAACAACCGAAAAATGTGTTCTGCGCACTAGCGGCAGCGCACACACACTTTATTAATTTTACATTTCACTACAAGTCAAAATAATAGAAAATGGATAGTGTAATAAATCCAATAAGAAAAAAGAAACAGCTATTGTTATCAATTACACATGAATGTAAACAAACATTATTCTAGCCACTAATTGCGTAAAAAGGTCCTAATATTAACCTATTTGATTCTTCACAATTGTGCGTTCATAACACATTTGTTTAACCTTTAGAATACGGTAATTAGAGACATAATAGAATAGGAATAAGTATGCAAATGCTGGAGATCGCTTGGGACTCAAGAGTTTAATATAATAAAATGCTTGCACTCTACCCTACTCTACTCGACTGTACCCTATTTTTTTCATCATAAGAACCTTCTCTTGACAGTAACAAATACAACAAAAAAGAATTAGCGAAATTGGTTCAGCTATAATATTCTCAAGTTTTGCTCTTCTCATTTTGCGATTCACTTTTTTCTATTATAGGTATAGTATTTGTATTTTTTCCCATGTTTTTACCTGGTCCTGAAATAGTGTGAATAGTTTATTCTCAGACAACAATGCTAGCGACAGTTATATGTTAATTGTTAATACTTTTCCTAAATAACAACCTAGTTTTAGCATTCCATTCTTATTTTGATGAATAACAATTTCAAAGAATGGTGATTCTTTTAAACAATAGTAGTGTAACCTACTCCTTATACTATCAGCTATCTAATAATGAAAGTCATGTCAAAATCGGCCCAGTCGTTTCAGAGATTAATCGTAGCAAAAAGACAGACGGACACTGCATTTTTGTTCTATGTATTGAATTTATTAATTATTTTAATAGAGACTTGGGCACGTTCTGGTCGATTACCAGATGGCGGATGGCGAGCTATCCATTACTTGCCGCCCGCAAACCTGTACTGTGGCACTTTTTCGTACCTATGCAATTAGTAAAAAAAAAATATATTTTTTGATATTGCAAACAAAATAATATAAATGAACAGAAAAATTAAAAAAAAACAAATGCCAATAACAGTTTGTAACAGCAATAATAACTGCAAATTGCATTTATTTGTTTAAACCATTTATTTTTTTACCTGTTATCCAGCGCTATTATACGCAGAGCCTAATTTTAGACTCGCCAAGATCTGACGGCCGTACTGTACAAAAACACCTTAATAGGCTAAAAAATTACTCCAAATCAAAGTTACTTGGGGTCGCATACGACCCCACTTGCCTAATTAAAATTTAATATTATTTATGTTCTTTTTTTTGTTGTTGTTTCAGAATGCATCTGGATGTTAAAAAAAGAAGAATGTCCCGCCATGAGAAAGCAAAGAGTGGCTTTGTAAGTAATATTAATTTTAATTATCGAAGAATACTTCGAAAACATGCTGATCTTTAAATAATAATTAAAAAATATATAAATATTATTATACGCCTTGAATTGTGTACAACGAAGCCAATATTTGCAACAGCATGCTTTGTTGCGGGGAAAATGTTGCCAACAACGTTACACAGATAAAACAATCTGTTCACAAAAGTCTTTTTTAAATTATTGGTGTAGTCTGCGGTACTATGCGTTCCAAATAAGAATAGGATCGATTGACAGGATGTGACGTCACGCCGTACTGTCAAATCGAAGGTATTTTTGCAAAATTGAAGAACTCAGAGATGAGTAAAATTGAAAAACTGGATTCTAATTAAACTTTTTTCGTTCACAATTCGTAAATAAATTACTTTTTTCGTAAACAAACTGGATTTCAAAAATATCTTGCCTCGATTTGACAGTAAATCGTGACGTCATAACATGGCAATCGAACCTATTCTCATTTGGAACGCAATGTAAGTAAATAACTTGAACCTACATATATTCTATGGTCGCTTCGATTGAAACCCAATAATCGTTTACTGCGCATTCAAGGTCGATGGCTTCAAATGGTGTGACGACGATTATAACCGATATTCGGGTCTCTGGGAATTTCGGGCTGCGTGTAACCATAGCAAATAGTTCCAACTTATTTGCCGCGTAACTCTTTTATTCAGCTCTGTTGCAATAGAGTTATAAATAATGCAAATATTATCTGTTCAAAACTACTGTTTCTATTGCCTGACTAAGATTTATGACATACACATAAACAGACGGGCCATTGAAGCGTGCTAATGGCACGTTCACGGAGTCGACATAGCATGACATTAGAAGATACTGGTATGGATAGCACAATAATATAACATTTCATTATGCAAAATAACACAAGTAACAACAGTGCAATAGGTACTTGCGCGATAGTTGCCCCACAGTTGAGCAATAGTTGCATCACAGTTGAGAGACAGTTGCCCTACAGATGCCCCACAGTTGAACCACAGTTGAGCGACAGTTGTACCACAGTTGAGCAACAGTTGCGCGACAGAAAATCATTTTAATAAACATGTGGCGTTCAAGTGTGCTTGTGCGTCATTCAGGCAGTCGACAAAACATGACATTAGAATACAAAATAAGCAAAATAAATTTTCACAGTAGTGCTATATTTGTGTGTTTTTATTGCCTCATTGGTTTCGAGGTCGCAAGGCGGTTCGATTCCCAGATAGAGAAATTGCTATTGGGATTTTCCATTAAATAACGGCGGGAAACAGTGTCAGATTCCTATTGACTAAACAACCTACCCCTTTCCTTCTTAGCCCTCATACTGAGGTCGGACCTTCCTTTCAGAAGCTGGACCGCCTCCCAGTAGGCTTCGGCCCTGCAGTTTGGCCTCTAGTTGAGCGACAGAAAATATGGAACAGCACATATTACCTACGACAGTTTTGATTCTGGAAGTATTTTCTTTTTGGACATATTTCGCGGTCGAACCCGCTGGTAGCAGCTAGTGTAACATAATTCAGTTAGGCAAACAGTCTGCATCGTTTGTTTAAATCATAACTGCTGTAATGTAGTGTAGTAGGCGTGTTTCATTGGGTCGCGTGCTCGCTTCTCGGTGGAGGCGCGGTTATAACATTAGTGTGTAGGATTGTAGATAAAACGATGCTGTATAGTGTGCAAAATAATAATAATACAACTACACATCTTTTACACAACGCCATCTAGTTTCGAACTAAGCAGAGCTTATGATTTATTTATTGAAAACTTCATGCACATAACAGTAGTACAGTACAAAGGTGGACTTAATGCCTTAGGCATTTTTTACCAGTCAACCTTTGGGTGACAATTGATAAATTTACTTATATGTATATGTTACCGGCCAAACCCGATTTCAGGACAAACTAGTTTGGCCTAGGCTAAACTAGTTCTTACTATTCGCGATAGGATAAACTAGTTTAGCCTAGTCCAAACTAATTTGTCCTAAGCCCGATAGGATAAACCAGTTTAGGCCAGGCCAAACTAGTTGATCCTGATATAAATGCGCACACTCTAGGATAAACTGGTATGGTCTAGTCTCAACAGTCTAATATATCTAGAAAGTCAAAATAAATAGATAAAGTGAATAAAATACTTCGTAATTGGAAAAATAATCAATTTTATTAAACTGTAATGATTCATTGTTAAAAGTTATGTTTAAACGGTAATACCAAGGGTAATATGAACAATCATACTATAACAAATAATACTGTTTTTTTTTAATAGAAACAAAAATCAATTATTAAAATTGTTATTTATTTTTACATGGTTTGCTTTGGTGGCACTTAGAATTGCAGAGTATCATTGCCTTCTTGCACTGGCATCTGTTTGTGGAGTTTTTGTTGCAGCTGCATCTCACAAAACTTTGGCCTGATCCAACTGAATGTTTCGTAGCTGCAGTTCGTAACGATATTTCAGAGGTAATATAATTTTTTTTATAGCCTACTTTGTGTCCCACTGCTGGGCAAAAGTTTTCTCCTTCCAAACTTCTCTGTCTTGGGAGATCTCCGGCTAAGTTTGCCCCGCGAACATGATTAGATCATCACACCACCTTCGCCGTAGTCGACCTCGGAGGCGTCAACCTCCCTCAGGCGTCTAGTGAGTGACAATTTTCGCCCATCTGTCCGGATGCATTTGTGCGACGTGGCCAGCCCACTCCTACTTCAGCCTGGCTATTTTTTCTCCGATATCTGTTATTTGGGTTATGGAGCGCAGCGTGGTGTTCCCTAGGCGATCTGTTCGCTTAACATCTAATATGCTACGCTCTATTGCCCTTTTACAGATCTTCTGAAACTGAAGAGTTTGGGACTTTTGTTATTCAGTAAGTTAGTGACCAACTTTGAGCACCGTAGGGTAGGACGGGCAGGATACACATATTTCTTTTAAGTGTCATCGGGAGGCTACCCTTCAAAAAAAAGGTAATACAAGATGAACTTTATGATGGCCACGGTGGTCGTGACAAGATGTTAGCCGAAATGTCAAAAAAAAAATGCCAACATCACAAAAAAATGATAAGCTTGTATTTATCTATGTGTAGTGGCTGTCATCAAAAGAAAACAAAGAAGAAGAGAGGATTAGTCTCAAGTCCATTCTTCATTCGGAAATTTATAGTACGTGCCAAGTAGATCTGATCGATTTTCAGACACAACCCGACGGACATTTTAAATTTATCATTGTTTAACAATGAATCATTAGAGTTTAATAAAATTGATTATTTTTCAAATTACGGAGTATTTTATTCAGTAATTTATCTATTTATTTTGACTTTCTAGATATATTAGAATGTTGAGACTAGACCATACCAGTTTATCCTAGAGTGTGCGCATTTATATCAGGATCGACTAGTTTGGCCTGGCCTCAACTGGTTTATCCTATCGGGCTTAGGATAAATTAGTTTGGACTAGGCTAAACTAGTTTATCCTATCGCGAATAGGAAAAACTAGTTTAGCCTAGGCCAAACTAGTTTGTCCTGAAATCGGGTTTGGCCGGTAACATATACATACTCATTTAACTCATTATAGGTCAAATACTTGCACTATAGTTGCTCCACAGTTGAGCGACAGTTGCGCGAAAAAATAATAATGGAATAACACATTTATTTTTTAATCCGGGAGGCCGGAGGACGTTCTTTAGGGATATATTTCGCGGGTGAACCCGCTGGCAGCGGCTAGTATAACATAATTCAGTTAGGCAAACAGTCTGAATCGTTTGTTTAAATCATAACTTCTGTAGTGTATTAGGCGTGTTTCATTGGATCGCGTGCTCGCTTCTAGGTGGAGGAGCAGTTATAACATTAATGTGTAGGATTGTAGATAAAATGATACTTGTATAGTGTGCAAAATAATAATAATACAACTACACAACTTTCATACAACGCCATCTAGTTTCAAACTAAGCATAGGTTGTGCTATAAGTACGAGCTAGTTGATAAATATACTTATATACATACTCATTATAGACAAACTACTTGCGCTATAGTTGCTCCACAGTTGAGCGACAGTTGCGCGACAGTAAATATGTAATAATATTTTTTTTTTATTCCTGGAGATTGTTCATTTGGGTTATATTTGCGGGTGAACCCGCTGGCAGCGGCTAGTATAACATAATTCAGTTAGGCAAACTATCTGAATCGTTTGTTTAAATCATAACTGCTGTAATGTAGTGTAGTAGGCGTGTTTCATTGGATCGCGTGCTCGCTTCTCGGTGGAGGCGCGGTTATAACATTAATGTGTAGGATTGTAGATAAAACGATACTAGTATAGTGTGCAAAATAATAATAATACAACTACACAACTTTCACATAGCGCCATCTAGTTTCGAACTAAGCTGAGCTTGTGCTATAAATACTAGACAATTGATATATAGATAATATACCTATATACATCGTAAAATTTTGGTCGTTTCAAATTCTACCTACGGTCATTGAACCCGCTGTGCTGTTGTTTACATAAAGAAATAATTTCGTATACTTGTAAATTTCAATTTTAGAAAAAAGTACATTATTTTTTAATTTTATCTTTACAAATCGATAGTGTTTCATGTTCCGGATCGACTCACCACGGGATTATAACGACCAAAATTTAACGATCTAGAAATTGGAATCGAAGTGAATAAAAGAGTGTTCAGGACAAATGAGAACCTATGAAGGTGTGAAATCGACTGAAAGTTTCGGTATATCGAAACCGAAGCCGGAACTCCGCCGTAACATCTCTATCAGACCGCCCTTGCGCTCTTCCTTAGACTGAAAGAGAGATTGTATGATTTCACATCTAAAAGTAATCGTAGGGACTCTGTAAAAGGGTTGAAGCCTATTAGGGCCCAGGGTCTCTTTCTAAAAGGAAGGCTTGGCCCCAGTGCGAAGGGCAAAGAAGGAACGGGGTGGGGTGTTTAATCACTTAGAGTCTGACACTGTTTCCTGCTCCGCCCAAGAGCGGGATTCGTCATTGGATAAGTTTTGCCCACCATAAAAAAATACCTTAAAGTAATAATTGGGACTTAGTAAATATCTAACACGTGTCTACAAGAGAATTTTTTTTTCGTCTATGTTTGCAGAAAAAATAGCTCTCGTCCCACCCCAAAAAACAAAATCCTAAAACCATTCTCCCATCATAATATCCATTGACGAACAAATTACGACATAATAAAATATTTAAACTGTACAAATATTAGCTTCGTTTGCTATCGGTACTCGCGATAATAGACTCGCTTGCGACACTTTTCAGTTACTTTACCGAAATAGTAAATATCTAACACGTGTCTACAAGAGAATTTTTTTTGGTCTATGTTTGCGCAAAAAAATAGCTCTCGTCCACCCCAAAACCAAAATCCTAAAATCATTTCCCTATTTTATCCATTAAGTAATTATTCACAAACAAATTACGAGAGACTTTTTGTTTTATTTTTTTTTATTTGGTCTATGTTTGCAAAAAAAAAAATATAGCTCTTGTCCACCCCAAAAACTAAATTCTAAAACCATTCCCCTATCATAGCCATTCACGAACAAATTACGACATCTACACTAATATAATAAAGAGGTAAAGTTTGTTTTTTTGTTTGTAGGAGGTAAAAATTTTACCTCCTACAAACAAAAAAATAACCGATTGGAAAAATTTTAGCAACAATAGAAAGTTGCTTTACTCCTGAGTGACATAGGCTATATTTTATGTACGCGGGCGAAGCCGCTGACAGAAGCTAGTAATAAAATATTTTAACAGTACAAATATTAACTTTGTTTGCTATCGGTACTCGTGATAATAGACTCGCTTGCGACACTTTTCAGTCAGTTTACAGATGTCCTTGTGACTTAACAGTGATTTTTACAGTTTACTGTGTTTTCCAGTTAAATACTAGTTATTTTATTGTTAATTTGTGTTTAAAAGTGATTTTTAAAGGGCTATCGGTGTGTTTTCGTAGTAAATAGGAGTGTTTTATAACTTTTTTTTTTTTATATAAAACTAGCGACCCGCCCCAGCTTCGCACGGGTACTGATATTGAATATATTATGCATGTATTATACACATAAACCTTCCTCTTGAATCACTCTATTTATTAAAAAATCGCAACAAAATCCGTTGCGTACTTTTAAAGATCTAAGCATCAATCACTATCTAGTGAGTGAGAGTGAGTAAAAACCGCATTAAAATCCGTTTCCTGTTTTTAATGATCTAGGCGTAAATAGCATAGGGAGTAAGTAACTTTGTTTTATACTATGTAATGATGAAGAGGTTTAATATCACTGTTTTTCAGTGGTTTTTTTATGTTAATGTTACTGTGATTTTTCAGTGGTTTCAAGTTAATGTTTGTTGTACGTAATATCGTGGCTAGATTATAGAAATTGATTATTTCATGATATGGCCAAGTTGAAGTGGCCAGAACATTTTAAACGTTAAACTTTAATGATATGTATTGACATACCTGTCTGTGTGTTGCAAACGAGGGGCTAAATGAGGATTGCCTCGTTTGTCCTACTTTTTTTAGACTTTTAAATAAATCCTTCATCTATATGTATAAAAGGAGAAACTGACTGACTGACATATCAACGCACAGCCGAAACTACTGGGACCTGGAGAGTGAAATTTTGATTATTTATTTAGATAATAAATAATGAGAGCAGTGGTGGCCGAGTGGTAAAGGCCCCCACTTACGAGTTGTAGGTCGCGGGTTCAAACCCAGCCAGGCGCATTTCTTTATATAATTTATTTATTTCATCATCACTGCTCTCAAAACGGTGAAAGAAAACATCGTGAGGAAATCGGCATGTCCTAGAACCAAAAATTCGAAGAAATGTGACATCCACCAATCCGCACTGGGCCCACGCGGATGCATTATGGCCCATTCTCTCTCCAAGAGAGGAGACCTGTGTCCCAGCAGTGGGAAAATTAAAAAGGCTGATGATGATGATTTAGATTATTGCACAGGGCTTCCTTTTATGACGTAGGTGAACACTAAGAAATTATTTTTCAAAATTCACCCCCTAAAGGGACGAAACACGTGTCTAAAGTTTGTTGTGAAAACATGTTTTCACGCGAGCGAAGCCACTGGCAGAAAGCTAGTCAATGATATGGCCTGAAGAGGGTTGACATTATCATGAACGATCTGGCCAGTTTTAATTGGCCATATCTTGAAGTGAAAGAAAAGGGAGTTACTGATAGTGTGACGGGTGACAGGACAGAGTGGAAGAAAAAAACATGTTGCACCGACCCCAAGTAATATGGGATAAGGGTAGGATGATGATGATATCTTGAAGTGATTAATTCCTAAGATGTGGCCACGATACGTGCTCGTACGTAATTAATATTGAAAATATAGCAGTTTTTAGAGGGTTTTGTTGTTTTTTCAAGTAGTTTGTGAACATTATTTGTTCGTGAAAAAAGAGTTAGAGGTTTTAAATCTGTTAATAGGTATTTTTAATTGCATTTATGTAGTTTAGTGTTTTTTTTATGGTGGGCAAAAATCATCCAATGACGAATCCCGCTCTTGAGCGGAGCGGCAGTGTCAGACTCTTACTGGCTAAACATAGCAACACTTTCCTTCTTTGCCTTTCGCACTGGGGCCAAGGTTTTCTTTCAGAAAGAGACCTTGGGCCCCAGAAGGCTTCGACCCTTCTGCAGGGTCCCTACGGTTTGCTGACAACTCCTTGAGGCGCGCAGGAATAGAGCGCACCGTCGATGACTTGGGCTTGGTCCATGAAGTTTGTGTGGTTTTTAATATGGCATTGTTCAATATCAGTGAGTTTTCAATAAATATTTTAACATTTTAAATATGTTTTTAGTTGATCATGTAGAACTAGTAGAAGGTATTAAATTTTTGACTGTTAAGCAGCGTCAATGTTGTGTTTGCTTTGAAAGTTAGAAATTTTTAGAGATGAACTTTCGAAGAATCTTGGAACCGTGCACTAGCTTCTGACGTTTTATAAGTGTCCATGTAGGTCTATGTGAAATAAAAACCATTTTGATTTTCTAGATGTTTTAGTACCCAAAAGGACATCTCTTTCGATAGGAAAGACGCAGACGGCTGAGTTTTTGTACGACATCGTCTGCGGGCAAAAAGTTTGACGTAAAAAGTTTGAACTGTTCGCATCGTGTTTTGTTATATCGCTTTACTTCGCAGAACTGCCTTTTGTGTGATGTCTGCTAAGACCTATATGTCTTGAGGAAGCTAGTAACTAATGGTCTGTCCGGCCAATCACCTTAGTATACATATATAACTAGCCTTCTGACAGCGGTTTCGCCCGCGTGTGATTAGGGTTCTCCATGCAAACTTTAGACCCCCATTGCATCCCTTTAGGAGCTGAATTTTGAAAAACCCGTTCTTTATGTCATAAATGGAAGCCTTTTAAAAAATGTCATGCCATGGTTAGTCCGAAAGGGAACCCTAAGAACCAGGAACGCAAGGCAAGATGAAACATAACAGTTGTCTTTCGCCGGTAAAAGTCAGGCACACCCTCACGCTCCAAGGGCGGGAGATATCGCTGGATTATTACCCCCGAAAAAAACAGGAGTGGCTAGATTTAATTGCCCGAAAATATTTTCATATGGGTAATTAATTAATCACATTCAGTCTACACAATCTATACATATAAAAGAAGAAACTGACTAACTGACATATCAACGCACAGCCAAAACTACTGGGCCTAGAAGCGTGAAATTTTGCACAAGGCTTCCTTTTATGACATAGGCGAACACTAAGAAAGGGTTTTTCAAAATTCAGCTCCTAAAGGGATGTAATGGGGGTCTAAAGTTTGTATAGACCCTTAATTTCACGCGGGCGAAGCCGCTGGCAGATAGCTAGTAATTGTACAAATGTATATGTCTAGACCACTCCCATGGCGTGATAAGTACTTGGGATAGGCAAGGATTAGTATAATTTCAGTTATTTCTGTAGTTAAAAGGTTTTTAGAATGTTTGTTGCGTGTGTACAAAATTCGGGGTCATGCCAATGTCAAAGAGAAATGAAAACGGCATGTCCATGTGAAGACTAGTGTTTTTTTTATATTATACTAGCTTCTGGCAGCGGCTTCGCTCGCGTGAAAGTAGGTTTCTCCTGGCAAATCACCGTGTCATCACTTTTTTTATGGTGGGTTTATCATCTGATGACGAATCACGCGGTCACGCCTTTAGGCCGGGCGAAAAACATTGTCAGACTCTTACTGACTAAACACCTCATTCCTTCTTCGCCCTCATACCAGGGTCGGACCTTCCTTTCAGGAACATTATAAGGCCGATGATATGCTACGCTAAAAGCAGGAAGATAGATAAAGGACCGATGTTTCTCTAGCTTCTAAATTGTGATGTCACTTGCACAAAATGCCATCCCATTTTCCTGTAATGAACTTCCTGCGTTTCAGCAAACAGTTAGTACTCGTTATAGTTGTTAATGAAAGTACTCGCTTTCATAATTACCAAGTATGATGTTTGGATGACGTCATCTGATTATGTCATGGAGTGAACGTTTATGTGGTAGTATGTATGGGATTGTAAGGGCGAGAGCATGCTGTTTCATCTTAGCGAGCCGATGGAAAAACACTTTTTCCTTTTTTTTTGTTTGTTTGCGCTTGACCGCTATCTCTCCTGATGGAATGTTACCACACAGAAAGTGGTTTTTTATGGCTGAAAAAACCTTCTAATGACGAATTCCGCCCTTAGGCGGAGCGGGAAACAGTGTCAGACTCTGTTTGCTTGGGCTCGGTCTGGACTGTTACAAAAAAAAAAAACAGACGACCGACGCGGACGACGAGCTACCCATTGCTCACCGTCCGCAAGCCCGTGCCTACGGTGGCCGGATATCGGCGGGATCGTGGCGGAGAGGGCACTGTTGCCTTTGCCTTATTCCGTCGGCCTCCTCCTTTACTAGCATTACTGCTTCGCAGAAGGAAGCGACCGCCTGCCATTCCTCCTTGCTGCGGACCATGGCCTGAATCAAGGCCCGGCGCGAGAGGTCGCCGCCGCCGATCTTCCCGACCCGGCGATGCTCTTCCCAAGCGGGGCACACCTCTACCGTGTGCCGTGTCAATGTCTATATGCATTGGATTGACATATTAGGTTAAAAATCCAATGTACCATTTTGTAGTCTACACTAATCTACATCTACAATATAATATAATAACGAGGTAAAGTTTGTTTTTTTGTTTTTTTTTATTTTTTTGTTTGTAGGAGGTAATCTCTGGAACTACTGGTCCGATTGGAGAAATATTTAGCAATAACAGAAAGCAGTTTTACGCCTGAGTGACATAGGCTATATTTTATGTACGCGGGCGAAGCCGCTGACAAAAGCTAGTGGACTATAAGGCTACTTTCTTAGAGAATAGCAAGTCTGATCCCATAAAACCTAGCCCGTGTTCCTCATCTCGCTTCACAGTTAACAAAGCTAAATTACAACTCCATTATGAAACCTTCCTCATATAAATATCAATATTTACAAAACATAAAGTCTAAATAGTGCATTTGAACTAATCCTTACGCAATACTCGATCATAATGTGCGTTTTGTTTGTAAACATCTCATAACAGTAGGAAAACTAGTTTGGAATCGATTTTGAGTTAAACGGTAGTGTTTTACTGCGTAAATTTTGTTCCGGGAATAAATTTTGTGTGTGTATTTAACTGTGACATTTTTTTCCGGGAATACATTTTTGGGTGTGTACTTTACTGTAAAATTTTCTTCCGGGAATAAATTATGTGTTATTATATTATATTATGTAGGTATTTTGACGTCATCATTGTAATTGCGTTGAAAATTCATCTTCATTAATGTTTTGGTGATACCAGTGGTGGTCGAGTGGTTAAGGCCCCGATTGAAGAGTTGTAGGTCGCGGGTTCCAGTTCCCAGCCAGGCGAAATACATTGTGTAATTTATTTCATCACCACTGCTCTCAAAACGGTGAAGGAAAACATCGTGAGGAAACCGGCACGTCCTAGAACGAACAATTGGAGGACATGTGACATCCACCAACCCGCACTGGGCCCGCGTGGTGGATTACGCCCCATTCCATCTCCTAGAGAGAAGGCCTGAGTCCCAGTTGTGGGAATATTATAAGGCTAACCATTTCAAACAAAATTGATAAAATCCTTTGATCCATATCTCATCAACCACGGATAAACGAAATTAAAATAACATTTCCAATAATATCTTTATACAAAAATCTTGAACGATAACACACCGTGAAATCTAGATTAGGAATAATACATTTTAGTTCAATACACCTTATCTTTTATCAGTAGATACCACGAATGACCGCGCTATTTAGTTCCTCCTACATTTTTGGTGAAACCAGACGTGTTTTTTGTTACAAAAAGGTTTTAATAAAAACAGTGGTTCGTACTGATCTAATAAAAGAAATTGCCTTCTTTAGTTAATGTGTGTAACTAGTGACATTGTTGTCAAATTTGGTGTAATAACGTTTAGTGCTAAATATAAAATGGTTGTCGAAGATAGCGAACTTTGTTTTCTAGTTAATGATAACATTATTAATCGTATCAATGTCATTGTTGTTATTAGTGTTATTTAGGTTGTGGACGAGTATAATGTATTTTTTTATGGTAGGAAAAGTCATCTCATGACAAAACCCTGCACTTTGGCGGGGCGCGAAACTGCTAGACACTTATTGACTGAACGACCCACCCCATTCCTTCTTGTCATCCAGGATCTTCAGGCCCATTAGGCTTCGGTCCTGCAGTTGGGCCTCTACCCATTGCTATGACGACGGCGAGCTATTCATTGCTCGCCGTTCGCAAACCCGCACGAGTTTAAAGTGTTTCAGACACTGGCACGAATTTTGAGCGCTCGGTGAAAAAGTGAAGATAGGTTTGCTGATGGTCGATGGAGCCGAATATTTCTGGGCTCCTTTCTGATGCGAGAGAGAGTATCAACTAAACCCTCATAGTGTGTGCCTTCAGGGCTCTGGTAACTCTTTGGAACGAATCTGCAACCCTGACAGACTCTAGGGGACCAATGCCAATTAATTGTTTTCGTAACATTAGGCCCTTCGCTCACGGCGACTTTTTGTAGTGATGCTGTAGCGCGTTCGCATCGATACAGTCGCGTTGGCATATATTCTATAACGCGTGCAAATGCGACTAAAGCGTGTTAATAGCGATGCAACCTCTCTACAAAAAGTCGCTGTGGGTGATGGGCCTTAGTCTTAAGAGACTCCTCGAAATTCCTAAGTGCTGATAATACTACCTTAGTAGAAGCTTATGTCCAGCTATGAAAAGCAAATCGTTAAGTGTATGTGATGTTTGGACAGTGACTCATAGAATCGTTGTCTTGCTATCTTCATATTTGATTACTAGCCTTCTGCCAGCGGCTTCGCCCGCGTGATAGTAGGGTTCTACAGACTAATTTTAGACCCCCATTACATACCTTTAGGAGCTCAATTTTGAAAAACCCTTTCTTAGTGTTCGCTTACGTCCTAAAAGGAAGCCTCGGGCAAAATTTCACGCTCCTAGGCCCAGTAGTTTAGGCTGTGCGTTGATATGTCAGTCAGTCAGTTTCTCTTTTTATATATAGAGATTAATACAATTTTAGTACTGTTTATTGTCCTTAGAGGCACGTTTGAAAGTAGTTAATCGCTTGAGTCGGTTTGAGGCGGCGAGTGTTTTCGTGTACTTATTTGCAACTGGGGGTCAGTGGGTAGTTTTAGGGGCAAATTTTTAGGAGTTTCAGTATACGCTTAGGGGGACTATGAAAGCAAAGAAAACGATACAAAAAAATTTGGTTTAAAAAAGTTTTTGGCACTTTGTAGTAGGTATACGCTTAGTGCACGAGCAGTGCAGAAAAGCAAAAAAAAAATTTTTTTACAATCTGGGACTTACAAAATTTCATCAAGTCCTCGCGCCATAGCGCCCCTAAGGCTATTCTCCAATCCAACTGGGTATTCCATCTCGTTTATCTCTTCAATGCCCATAGGTGACAGAAGTGTGCAGCAGCAAGCTTCATTTTTTATTGACTGAACGACATTTTGACGATTCAAAAGTGCCTGTGATTGGTCTATTTGAAATATACGTTTCTGGTTTCTGAAGTGGTGACGAGATGGAGTATTTCGTCTTGGATTGGCGATCCTGGTAGAATAAACGTTAAGTGTTTGTGGGATCCGAAGCAGGCGGTTAAAAAACCAAGGTTTCAAATTGGATAAAGATTTTAAAGCAATCCAGTTTATTTCTTTATCAATTTCTTTAGATCATCCGTCATTATTCTTATTGACAACTTAGTTCCGTACACTGTTATGTCCTCCTTTATATGCGGCCCTAGCACGAGCGAGTCTTTACCTGGTCTTACGGCTGTCCTCATCTACTCTTCTGGCAATTGGTCTGCCAATACTTCATCATCTCTAACTTATCTCGTAAAAAAATAAATGGTTTAAACTTTTGGCTCCACCTATTGTTCTTTAATTGTGTCTGTAATTACCAAAGTTGAAAGGAAAACAAATAAATGCAATTTGCAGTTGTTATTGCTGTTTACAACTGTTATTAGCATTTATTTTTTAAAAACTTTTTTTTTGTACGAGTCTTCAAGCGCTAAAATTCGCAGAGCCTAACTTCAGATTCGCCAAGATTCGACGGCCGTACTGTACATTTGCCGTTGACAACATAGAGTCCAATAAGGATTTTGTATTTTAGTTCCTACGTGCCATAAAAGATGTCGCTACAAGTCCTTTACTCATTGATGACTAGCATCTATCATATCATATGCCAGTTCGCACGCTAGCATTCTACTCGGAAACGACTAAATCAATTAAGGTGCGTTCTACGGTTCTACTAATTACTTATCCTATTTGAAACAGGTCTTCATATAGGCTGGTATAATAATCATTTAAAAATAATTCTAGTAAGACTGACAATGTGCCTGAAACATAGTGACAAAACTGTGCACAAACTCGCATACAGTGTTGAAAAGTGACAAAAAGTGATATAAAAGTGCAATGTAAAGAAACAGTGAGTTAAAATGAGTGAGAAGAATTATAATAGCTTGCCGAGGCTCAAGAGAAAGGAGACGTGGAGGAAAAAAGGGGTAAGCGGTATTGCTAGTGTGTGTTGGTGTTTGTAGGCTTTTTGTGACGTCACGGCTTTATGAAACCAGAAATATGCCAGAAGGATTCCAAATAGCATAAAACCTACACTACTTATATAATATATGATGGCGTTTTTCAATATGCACTGCTGTAGTTAATTTTGATGCAAGTGGGGAAAGTTTGTCATTACGACCGAGGTGGGTTTTGCCCGAGCCGCCGGCGAGGGTGTTATAGAGCCGAGTGCTGCACTGTTTTTTTATCTGTATCAAACGACGTTTTCCAATACACTTAATAAGATATAAAGAAAAAGGGTTATTAATTAGCTCGTGCACTTTTCCGCACTAGTGCGGAAAACAGTTAATTGCGTTTTGAATAGCGGTAGAGGTCGTAGACTCGTAAGGGATTTCGACTTTTTTTATACACTTGTATAGATAAATCCTTTCTACCTGGTTTTCATTTTAGGAGTTGTACTGCACTAATTGTATGTTGTACTGTCGTTTGCTTTTACTAACTATATAATATTTTTTGCGGGTTTGGGGGGGGATAAGATCGAAAAACGGCTGGATATGCATCTGGTTTCGTCCAAACTGCTTTTTAAGAATCACTGGGGAAAAGTGCACAAGCAATGAAGCTGGGTTTACAAGATTCCCGTATTTATTTCCAACATTTTGTACAATTTTTATTTTACATTGTGGGATTACCTGCCGGAGTATCAGTTTTCTAATAGGTTCGGGCTTAGCTTTGGGACAGTTAGGGCTATATAAAAAAACTAGCTTTTGTCAGCGGCTTCGCCCGCTAACATAAAATATAGCCTATGTCACTCAGGAGTAAAACAGCTTTCTATTGTTGCTAATTTTGATCCAATCGGACCAGTAGTTCCAGAGATTACCTCCTACAAACAAAAAAACAAACTTTACCTCTTTATTACATTAGTGTAGATTTAAATTTATTAATATTCCTTATAAATCCATCCTGACCAGTGGCTCGCGGTTGCGTGTCGTGTTCGCCAAAAACTGAATGCTACTTAAAGAAATACATATGTCCTAGCGGCTTTGGATTCGGTGGAAAGGCATGAAAGCGGCTGATTGGTGATCCAGATTTGATTGAGTCCAATCTTCAAAGCATCGTCGAGCACAGGCGTAGAGTAGCAGCCAGCCTTTCAGTTTTTTACAGGATGGAATTGCACGATTTGATTCCGCCATGTTTTAGCATCGGGCATCCGGCGTACGGCAAATATCCACCCTTACTTTGTTGAGACATCTACGGTCCGGATTAAGCGTTTTGCCTCGTTGTTTACTCCGCGTACATCGAGGGACTGGAACAGTTTGCCAGCTGCAGTCTTTCCGTCCGATTATAATTTAGGTGTCTTCAAGACTAGAGTGAATAGGCTCTTAATAAACTAGTGCGCCTCACCATCTACGATTGCATCACTGCTTACCATCAGGTGGGATCGTAGTCAAGCATAAGTTTACAGGTTTATCTTAGGTTAGGTTAGTTCTTCGAGTCAGACCTGGGGATTGTCTAGTCAAACCTAGGAGCGCCGGAGCTTCAAGGATTGACTATCACACAAATATATATCCAAAAACATAAGCCTGCCAAGTCATTTAAAATAAAAAAAATCAATTTCCCAAAACATCAATATAAAGACAGATTCTGACGTATAATTTATAAATGAAACGTATTCTCGTATAGATCCAATGTTGATTCGATGAGATCACATTGTGAAATCACGGTAGGTCAGTGTCAACCGCTTGGCCGATAGACTTTATTTGTTTTTGTGCAAGTTTATTTGGATAGACTTTTTGATGAGTTTTATTCGTTGAATATAGTATTATCTTAGAGACAAACAAAATAGAAAGCACACCTATTGAACATTGGAGGCGGTTTTATCGGAACCGAAGCCGAAATTTGTTATAACGAAACCGAAATCGGAATTAGAACCAGAGGTGAATCATGGAGTGTCAGGGACAAATGAGAACCCATGTTTGACATAGGTCAGATACACATAAATACACTGATTTGTGACTGTGACACACAAATAAAAAACCGGTATCCCGGTATGACCTCCGTAATAACCGCTGATTCAAATCAATCCCTCTGCTTACAAATCAATCAGAACCGAAACCGAAAGTGTGAAATGAAACGAAAGTCTCGGTATATCGGAACCGAAGCCGGAATTCCGTAACATCTCTATTTGAGAGTTTAGTTAGTTAAGCCCCAAATAACTTAGACTTTTATTAATTTTGTGTCTAATAAATGAAGGACATTTTATTATTCGCGCAGGGAACGACGCTAGCTCCTATTTAAAGGTCCTTAACTAACTGTAAAGGTGATTATAATTGACACAGATATCAATAAAAGAATGCAGTCCGCCCTAGAGCTGGTGACCTTACACAACAGATGTGAGCAGAATATTGATCATCTAGATTTTAAGTCACTGGCCGCACCTAGGATTTATTGTTTCCAAAGTAGGCCAAGACGATTTTTTTTTAGTGCTGTAGTGTCCTTACTATTGATGTAATATTCATAATAAGGATGACAGCCCAGACTAGCCAAGTTACGATCGTTTCGTTAACGTCGAACGCTTGGTATTGGCCACGCCTTCAATTCCTTTGTTCTGACAACGTGACAGCGTTAAAATGACGTTAGAACAGGTTAAAATAAAGGAATTGAGGGTGTAACTGGCTTAAAGACGTTCGACGTTAGCGAAACGATCGTAATTTGGCTAGGAAGGCTGATTACAAAGTCAAATATTGTTTATTTTTGTTATTTAATGATCTTGATTTGGATACCGAGTACCTACTTTAAGCTATGTCTTCATCATCATCCTGCCCTTATCCCATATTACTTGGGGTCGGTGCAACATGTTTTTTTCTTCCACTCCTTCACACAATCACTAACTCCCTTTTCTTTCATATCACTCCTCACACAATCCATCCATCTTTTCTTCGGCCGGTCTTTCTCTCCATCCATCTAAGTGTAATCTCAGAAATCTTTTAGTAACATGCGTTGCTCTTACTGGTGTTACCAGTCGACAGCGATGCCGAAGAGTTTTTTGACGCCTTATTAGACCAGTTTGCACTTAAATCCTTGGTAGAGGGTTAACCACATTTCCAAAATTGTAAACATTTTTAGTTAAGGACATGTGAAGATTGTTTACATATACTTTTTAAATACCTAAACATATAAAGTATAGATATATGTTTTTGGCATATTAGTATTTGTTTGGTGAAGAACGCTGCTGCTCACGTCCTTGACATTAGACGTAAAAACAGGATAAATTCCAAAATTATTGACATTCAACAAAAATAACTACGGGTGACATTACCCTCTCATTTTCCTCGGTCAGTGATTTCGGCTAGCTAAGATAAATTCCAGCTAGCCGAAGTTCAAAGATAAAAGCCCTGAATAAACTAGTGCGCCTCACCATCAACGATTGCTTTGCATCACTGCTTACCATCAGGCGGGACCGTGTCATGCTACAGTATCCCCCGTGGACACAGGCCTCCTCTCTAGAAGAGGGAATGGGTCATAATCATAAGTGTAGACAAATATAAAAAACTCTTTTCTTATATCTATATAAGAAAAGAGTTTTTTATATTTGTCTACACTGATATAATAAAGAGGTAAAGTTTGTTTTTTTTATTTTTGTTTGTAGGAGGTAATCTCTGGAACTACTGGTCCGATTGGAACAATTTTGACAACAATAGAAAGCTTTACTCCTGAGTGACATAGGCTATATTTTATGTACGCGGGCGAAGCCGCGGACAAAAGCTAGTTTTTTTTATATTTCTATGGCCATAATCCACCACGCGGGCCCAGTGCGGATTGATGAATGTCAAATGTCTTCGAATTTTTGGTTCTAAGACATGCTGGTTTCCTCACGATGTTTTCCTTCACCGTTTTGAGAGCAGTGGTGATGAAATAAAGGTTCGAACCCGCGACCTTCAACTCGTAGGTCGGGGTCTTTACCACTCGGCCACTACTGCTCTAGTATATTTATATTTATTAAAAAAAAAAAAATGTTTTTCTTACTGTAACAAGCGAAACTAATCTAGCTATACACATATACGTTTCGGTTTTGAATTGAAGGTCGAGATGTGTTTTCATTGGCGTTAGAGCATGCGTATTTTAGTCACTTTGGTGACAGACTAAGATATTTACAAGTTTCTTAGAAAACTCTTAAAAATACTAGTGTATTTTCTCTTTCTGTGACATACTTTGTAGTAGGGGAGCCCAGGATGCTAAATTTGTAGTTACTAAAGCGGTATGGGGACCTATTAGATTTTGAAGATTAGGTTCTTAAACGAATAAAGTCAGTTCTGTTACTTTTTGGTGTACAATAAAGTTTAATGTATGTTATGTCTACGACAAGTTTTAATTTTAGTGGGGTGTGGGGAAGAGCATTGTAAGAGTTTAAAAAAAAAAAACAAATAGTCCCATGGAAATACTCGAGTGCGTCTGATTCATCCCTGTAAATCCCTATACAAGCTTTGCCTTTCTGATAACCGATAGATATTAATCGGACGTTTAACTAAAGAAAGTAAAATTAAAAAACGTCGCGGGTAACCCCCTTTAGTGAAGGGGGTTACCCGCAAGGTTTTTTTTTACAACTCTATGAATGACACGCCCAAATTGTTAGATTATTGACATATTTTCTGCATGTACTCACTTAGTCATCGCGTTTGAGTTTTTCCGAGGTACGAAAAAAAAAACCCCACAATATTAAGGATTCATATGTATGTGTGTAGTGTTTGGTACACTTTTTTTGTTGGAAAAAATGACATATCCCGCCCTTGGGTGGGGCGGGAAACAGTGTCAGACTTTTGTTGTCTAAACAACCCACCTCATTCCTTCTTAGCCCTCATACAGGAGTCAGACCTTCCTTTTAGAGGCTCCAGTAGGCTTCGGCCCTGCAATTGGACATTTTCATTTGCTGACAACTCCTTGAGGCGCGCGAGAACAGAGCGCGCCTTCGACGACTGGCTTAGTCCGGACTAGGGCATGCAAAACCGGAAAGTCATCAAAACCGGTTTTAAACATCGTTTTTTTGGGACCAAAACCGAAAACCGGAGCTAGGTCCGGTTTTAGCAAAAAAAAATCGAATGTAGTATAATTTAAAAAGAAACACCATTTTTTTAAATACCCACTAAGTCTACAAAAAAAAAAAACAAATTGTATGATATATTTCTTTTTAATCCAAACCATAATAATTGTACAGATAACAATGAAATTATAATAGTATAAAGATTAATTAACTGAGATCAAATCAACAACAAGTAAGTTTTCGGTATCTTTGGTACCTATTAAGTCTGCTATCAAAAATAATATACAGCACAATCAGCATCTTCAAATGTTAAACACAGCCACCCACAATTACCAAAAAAATCAACATTTATTTAACTAAAGCATAAATCACTTGTTTTCAAGAGATCGCTGTTCTTGATAATGTGATCTCAAGAATATAAGTGCATCCAACATTCGATCAGACAGCGAACTTCTTATTTTGTTACAGCAATACCCAGCACTCGAAAACACCCTTTCACTCTCAACACTTGTTGGTAGAACACATAATAAATAATTATATGCTTCGGTGAGATACACACCCCGATACCCTCCGCTTTCATAGTTCGGATACATTTGATGCCTCAAAATTAATTATTTTTTGAGTGTTCGAAAAAAATGTTGATAAAAATCAAAATGTTAATTGTTGCTCAATAATGGGAAAACCGGAGCAGAGCTCCGGTTTTAGCTCTTAAAACCGGTTTTCAAAAATCGGAAAATTTTGGCCGATTTCCGGTTTTGCGCAAAACCGGAAAACCGGTTTTGCATGCCCTAGTCCGGACTGTTACCAGACTACCGGAGGGCGAGCTACAGGGGTACCCTTTAATGTATCCCAAATTACAGGGTGCAAGGTTTCTCCCCATATGATTTTGTGTCACGCTCGAGTAACGCGCAAAATCTCCATCTGGGCTCCTCTACCATGCCGTATGTAATAATACCACCGGTGACCTTTAATTGCAATTCGTTTGAAAGAAGCTGTGACCAGAGAGAAACCATAAAGAATGATTTATATGACAATTACATCTCAAGTGGATATTATTGTATTGTAGACTCATTTCTCTTTGACCCATTTCTTGTTATAAAATCAATTTTCAATGTTTCTACAGAATCATCTTATACACACATTCATTTTTATTTCATGGTGGGCAAAAATCATCCGGAGCTGGAAACAGATTAGATTCTTACTGAGTTAACACCCCACCCCGTTCCTTCTTTGCCTTTCGCACTGGGACCACTGTAATTTGACGGCAAAACCACGCCGAGTTTGGGCTCATGTGAATCGTCTTGACGAGTATTAATTGTATAAGTATAGACCACCGCTATAAAAGCTTGTTATGAAAAAAAAAATTAATTGAAGACTTGTTTTATACTAATCAATTCTTTAATTTATCAACTCACAAACTCACTTAATTAAATATGATAATTAAAAATCGGAAGTCAATGAAGGAATGCAGTCCACTATTAGAACTAGTATATTTTTTGTATCGAACCTAGTACAAATCAAACTATGTATTTGTAATGAACTTGGCCGAGCCCCGTTAGTAGCTGACCTTAGAGTGGTCACGAGTTGATGTGGCTTTAGTTGAGGCGATTTTATTTATTTATTAAAAACTGTATGCATCAGTTTAAAAGCGCACTTAAATAGCAGATATTCGATTTTTGACGCTTTTAAAATCCAACTTCACAACCAAACGGCTAGTCAGTATGTTTTGAAAAAAATATCTATTTGTTAAAACTAGCCTTCTGCCGGCGGTTTCGCCCGCGTGAAAGTAAGGTTCTCCATACAAATTTTAGAACCCCATTACATCCCTTTAGGAGCTGAATTTTCAAAAACCCTTCTTTGTATTCACCTACGTCATAAGAGGAAGCCTTGTGCAAAATTTCACGCTCCTAGGCCCAGTAGTTTTGGCTGTGCTTTAATTATAATATGTCAGTCAGTCAGTTTCTCTTTTTATATATAGATAGACTATTTGTTTTATAATCTGATAATGGATGTTAACATTAACTAACCTAAGAGAACATACTCTCTGGATAAAATTATCCTTTGTACTATACCAGGACAAGGTCTACTTATGTACCGTAAAGCTGTGGACCAGTCTTCAGTCGCATGTACCGAGGAGTATCGCCAGTCTTCAAGGAGTATCGTTTTGCCCAGTAACCCAGATTGTAATGGTCTAATAGACAGTTGCTCCATGTAAAATACGGGTATTTAGCCGAATCCAGACTGGAAACTGATCCCAAAATAGTGTCGAAGCCTGCTGGGGCCCAGGGTCTCTTTCCGAAAGGAAGGCTTGACTCCAGTGCGAAGGGCAAAGAAGGAACAGGGTGGGGTGTTTAGTCAGTAAGAGTATGACACTGTTTCCCGCTTCGCCCAAGGGCGGGATTCCTCATTGGATGACTTTTGGCCACCATAAAAAAAAAATCCCAAGATAGTACCTATGTGTGGCAGTCTAGCAGTTTCCTAATTATTTTGGAGTAGGCTGAATGAGAAGATGATGATACTAAATGACTTCTGATCCCTCAGGGACTCACCCAGTTCTGGACAGTATTGTTTGGAGTCTTCGTTTTGACTCAAACAACCATTTCCATTTGAGTTTGAGTATGTAAACCAGTCACAACGAACTCTGCCATAACAAGTATAACGAATATTCCTCTTCAAGACAAGAAGAGTATCGAATTAGAAAATTTTCTTTAAAAGTCAAGGCTAAATAACCAATTTGCAATGCCAAGACCGTGGTAATGACCGATAAGTTATCTGAAGGTCGAAGGCAGTGCATATTGAATTAGATGTAAGATGTTTTGAAAACATAACAGTATCGGTTCAGGGGTTTTACCATGATGTGTTAAAATTCAAACGTGCCTGAAGAAAGAGCGATGAAATTATACAACCTATAAAGCTAGTTCTTGTTTTTGGTGTGTGTGTGTGTTCCTTTTTATCATCTAAAGTCGACTCGGCTAGTGCCGTGGTTGAACGATTGACTGCTGCGCTGAGGGTCACGGGTTCGATTCCCGCACGGAATAAATATTTTTATGGCCTACAAATAGGTGTTCCGCGTCTGGGTATCTTGTGTGTGTGACTTTACATGTTTGTGAACGCACCCACGACACAGGAGTAATTCCTAGTGTGGGGCAACGTTTTTATTTAAAAAAAAAACAAATCCCGCTTTTGGGCGGAGCTGGAATCAGTGTCAGACTTTTACTGACTAAACGACCCACCCCATTCCTTCTTAGTCTTCATACTAGGGTCGGACCTACCTTTTAGAAACCGGACCGTAGCCCCAGTAGGCTTCGGCCTTGCAGGTTGGCCTATCTGTTCAGGGGTGCTTGCCATGATGTGTTCAAGATTCAGATGCCAGAAGAAAGAGCGATGAAGCTATACAACCTACAAAAGTATGCCCCGTTAATAATTCAGTTTAGGATAATGAGAAGAGCTTGGGTTTTTTTTTATGGTAGGTAAAAATCATCCAACGACGAATCACGACGAATCCCGCTCTTGGGCGGAGTGGGAAACAGTGTCAGACTCTTACTGACTAAACGACCTACCCCGTTCCTTCCTTGCCTTAGTCCCAGAGACCTGGTGTTACGCTTTCGCATCAACCCTTGGCCCCAGGAGGCTTCGACCCTGTAGGGCCCCTTCAGTTTGCTGACAATTCCTTGAAGCGCGCGGGAGCAGAGAGCGCCGTCGACGACTGGCTTGTTCCGTACTATTACCAGACGGCGAGTTACCTCTATGAGCCCAGTCCTTCCACAAGGTGCCATGCGATATCACATGATAATGAAATTACCTAATAAATTAAAGTCCAGCTAATACTTAACACAGTTACTATTATATCTTCAACAATGCCTTATCGCGATCACTAAGACCCAACCTCATTCCGCGATATGATAACAGTTTCCGCCTTATTTTGACCAGATAATCCAACAATGCGCTGCTGGTATGCACTCAGAGATTAGGGTTGCCCTAAATAATACAAGTTTTTAATGAAAATATTTTTTCATAACAAGCTTTTATAGCTCGGTATTTACCTTTATTATTAACTAGCTTTTGTCAGCGGCTTCGCCCGCGTACATAAAATATAGCCTATGTCACTCAGGAGTAAAGTATCTTTCTATTATTGTTAAAATTTCTCCAATCGGACCAGTAGTTCCAGAGATTACCTCCTACAAACAAAAAAACAAACTTTACCTCTTTATTATATTAGTGTAGATACTCATTAATGTCGGGGTCGGAATCGCGGTGGCGCCTGGGGCGTGAGCTCCGCTGCTTTAGCGGTCGGGCTTCTCCTTTGCTTAGCATTACTGCTTCGCAGAAAGAGACGACCGCCTGCCACTCTTCCTCGCTCCGAACCATGGCCTCTACCAGGGTCTGGAAATAATGTGATGACTGTGCCATAAGAGAGATAAGAGTTTGTGGTAGTTTAGTTTTAGATTTTTTTTTTTTAAAGTTTGCCCCACACTAGAAATTACTCCTGTATCGTGGATGCGTTCACAAACATATAAAGTCACATACACAAGATACCCAGACCCGGAAAAACCCATCTGTAGACCATCTTCTGAAGCCGAGGGTTGTTGCGAAAGTGTACCGGTGCTCTGGGAATAAGGCAAAGGAGGAACGGTGTAGGTTGTTTAGTTAGTAAGAGTCTGACACTGTTTCCAGCTCCGCCCAAGAACGGGATTCGTCATTGGATGATTTTTACCTACCATAAAAAAAATATCTGTAGGCAATACAAATATTTGTTCAGTGCGGGAATCGAACCCGCGACCCTCAGCGCAGCAGTCAATCGCTCAACCACTGCGCCAGCCGAGCCGTCGTAGAGTCTCTGGTATATGAATCTCGTCAGCCCTGTGAACTGGATTTGATGACGTAATCAATACAGCATCCTGCTCGCTCACGATTTTTACATCAGTAATAATTGAAGGTCGTTAGTGTTTTGTTATTCATGTTTAGCAACACATGTGATAGGATTTCGCCTAGAACACTCAAGAGCGGCCAACTCGAGGTACATTTTCATACTTATGCATTCCAAATGAGAATAGGACTCCTTGCCGGAGTCTGTGTTTCCTGATGGCTACAATCCGGGAATCTATAATTCAAGATGGCCATCGGACCACCAGACGTACCGCGTTGCGCCACCGGTACATGGACATCCAACATACGTACAAAACGTTTTGGGAACACATTCATTGTGCGTACAGCCAAGGAGTGGAATTCCTTGCCCGAGTCTGTGTTTCCTGATAGCTAAAACCAGGGAATCTTTAAGTCAAGTATGAATAGGTTACTTCTAGGTAAGCGCGCTCCATTGTCGACCGCATCGTCTCTTTCCATCAGATGGGACAGCGGTCAAGCGCGATCCCATGAAGAATAATAAAAAATCTTAAAAAAAGGATCGATTGCCGCGTTGTGACGTCACGTCGAACTGTCAAATCGAAGAAATTTTGGCAAAATTGAAGAACTTGGAGATGAATTTAATTGAAGAACTGGATTCTGATTAAAATTTTTTCATTCACAGCTCGTAAATAAATATTTTTTTTGTAAATAAATTAAGTTTTAAAAATTGATTTCCTCGATTTAATACTAATCGTGACATCACAACATGGTAATCGATCCTATTCTCATTTGGAACGCATTGTAATTTTTTATTACTTATTACACGTCTTTTTAAAGATATTTTGGATACACAGATATCTTGTGGATATTATCTAGGCTTCTATAGAAATCAAAACGTAAATCTTTAATCTTTATTTATTTCATTATTTCACAAAAATTGTTAGGTAACTAAACTGGCACATGTAGTGAATCTTAAACAATAAGTGTGTTCACAAAGAATAACTTAATAAGTAACTTACGATTATTTAAGAACTAAAGGAAAAACTTAGCATTATGTATTAAGTTTGTAAAAAACTATAATCCAATAAAGACCTCTGAAAATCTGCTATTTTACGTGTGCTTTGATCTTCCATAATGTACAGTATGCCAGAGCCAACTTCAGACTCGCCAAGATCCGACAGCCGTACTGTAAGTTTTAAAAGTTTTATTAGACAACATAACGCCAATGAAACGCTGAGAACTTTGCAGTATTTTTACAAATAGATTCTATGAACGTGTTTGTCTGTCGCTAGCATATACACCGTGAAATTTAAATGGTTGTTTTTCCTGAGCGAAATGGTTGTGTCTTGGTAATACAAACGTTTGATAAAAAATAAAATATTAAAAACAAAAAATGGACCTGTATAGTGCAAGCTAATTATGACGTATCACAAAGTGCGAGAGCTTATTTTGGTTTAAATATTGAATGAATCGGTTTCCTTTGACGGCGTGCTGCTCATGCGACTCTAGTAGTACCTACAAATTACGTCTAATGTTACTATTGTTTTCGCTTTTTTGAGTTGATGGATATTTTTAATAATTATTTATTAAAAAAAAAAACTTTATATTTTTTTTATTTTTGCTGTATGCTTCAAAAGTACTCCGTATGGCAAGTCATTCTGCCGCGGGAAAACAACCATTTAAATTTCACGGTGTATGTCGATGACATGGCTCTAGTTTAGCGTGGTCACGCCGGCGTACACCAAGCGTATAATGACGAATACGCGTCTATAAAGCTACGCGTCTGCCAACTTTACACCTAACGAAAACACGTCATTACTTAATTATGTTCTCCTCAGCTCATAGGTCACTAGGCCACACCCACTACAAAGCGTTTGTTTACTTAAACCGGTTTATTATACCTACACTGCAAGGTTATCGCGGAAAAATATTTGAAGTAAAGATTTTTCTAGTTTTGGGATGTTTTTTTTTCGGTGGGTAAAAATCATCCAATGACAACTGTCGTCCTTGGGTGGAGCAGGAGATAGTTTCAGACTCTTACTGACGAAAAAACTCACCTCGTTCCTACGTCGCCTTTCAAACCAGGGCCGAGCCTTCTTTTAAGACGCGAACCTTCGGCCCTAGTAGGCTTTGACCCTTCTGCAGTCCCTACGGTACTTAAACTCTTGAGCCCCAGGCCAACGCCGGCGTTCGCATACCTTTTTTTTTTTTTTTTAACATGCAATAAACTAGTGCTTGACTGCGATCCCACCTGATGGTAAGCAGTGATGTAATCGTTGATGGTAAGCAGTGATGTAATCGTTGATGGTAAGGCGCACTAGTTTATTAAGAGCCTATTCACTCTAGCCTTGAAGACACCCAAATTATATTCGGACGGAAAGACTGCAGCCGGCAAACTGTTCCAATCCCTCGATGTACGCGGTATAAATGACGAGGCAAAACGCTTAGTCCGGGCCGCTTTTCTACTGTTATGTCTCTAATTACGGTATTATACCATTACTGCAAGGTTATCGCAGAAAAACATTTGATAGATATTGTTCTATTTTGGGACATGATTTGAAATTCTTTACACTTATGATTGATTAGCTTTTGCCAGTGGCTTCGTCCGCCTTGTATGGTTCTCCATAGAAAATTTAGAACCCCGTTTCTTCCCCTTAGGGTGGAAGGAAACTTTGCAAGATTTCACACTCCTATGTCCCAGTAAAACGGCTGTGTTGTTAACCGCCGAATGTGTGTGATTGTGGCGAACAATGTGAAATCAGGCCCATTGTCACAATTTCATCTGTCCACGCGCTAGAGACGAGTCACATATTCTTCCGCTCTTTGGATTTGAAGGTGGGCCTTCCTCACTCGTCTATCGTCAACGTCACGCATGGTTTAAAAGCATGTTGCTTCATTTAACGCAATCCAGAGTGATGCTCGATGCTAAAGTAATGCGAAAAAAACAGAGAAAACACCTGAAAACTATGTAGGTTTTTGAAAATTTTCACAGAAAGTATTCCAGGAAATACGTGTTTTTATTAAACACTTAAGGACATAAAAAAAAAATTACATCATTTGGAATCTCGATTAAATCGCAAGGCTTCTATAGAAGTACTTTTTTAAATTTTTAAAATAAAAGTACATTATGGAAAGTCAAATTTCACGTAAAATAGCAGCTTTTCAGAGCTCTTTACTGGATTACTGTTACACAAATTTATGTTCTGATTTCTATTGAAGCCTAGATAATATCCACAAGATATCTGTGTATACAAAATATCTGAAGAAAGATGTGTAAAATAACATTATAATGTGTAATAACATTATAATCACGTAAGAGCGGCTGTATGAAATTTTTTCTCGGGTTGGCCGCTCTTTATGTATAAGTAAAATAGGCCTTGTCATTAACTTTATGACTCACATGAGTGTTATTGCGGGTAAAAATAGATCTATGATAATTTACCTATGCTATAAGGAAAGGTAAACATACAAAGTTGATACGACAAATGGGCTTTCCTTAAAAAGGATCATTGTACCTACACACCAGTATTAACAACATACTATGAGACTTTTTGGGTTAGTCAAAAATCACGAAAAAATACCAGCTGCTCCAAAGATTTATATCCACATAACTCGACAAAATGTATAAAGCAGTGGCTTTTTTTCGTGATTATTGGCTTGGTTCCCTCGCGCCTCAAGGACTTGTCAGCAACTGTAGGGGCTCAGCAGGGTCGAAGCCTTCTGGGGCCAAGGGTCGATGCGGAAGCGGAACACCTGGGCCCTGGAACTAAGGCAGGAAGGAACGGTGGGTCGTTTAGTAAGTAGCAGTCTGACACTGTTTCCCGCTCCGTCTAAGGGCGGGATTCGTCATTAGGTAATTTTTCGCACCATAAAAAAAGTATACAAATTTACTACTTATACAAATACTAGCCTTTTGCCAGCGGCTTCGCCCGCGTGAAAGTAGGGTTCTTCATACACACTTTAGACCCCCATTACATCCCTTTTATTAGCTTGATTTTGAAAAACCATTTCTTAGTGTTCGCCTATGTCATAAAAGGAAGTCCTGTCAAAAATTTCACGCTCCTAGTCCCAGTAGTTTCGGCTGTGCATTGATATGTCAGTCAGTTAGTTTCGCCTTTTATATATATAAATAAATAATATAGATAATTATGATTTTTAAAGGACTTACAATCCAAGTCAAATAATAAAAAAACATGATTGAATTCCTGTTCAAATCGTTTGTGGTTTGTTTACAATCTTGTAATTCACATCACACTTCTCTGGCTTCTAATTGAGGAAGTGAAACTAGGGATGTTACGAAGGTAGTTTCATCGGAACCGAAGCCGAAACCGGAGATTTGAAATTTGTTTTAACGTAACCGAAATCGGAACCGGAGGTGAACTATGGAGCGTCGTCGGGGACAAATGAGAACCTATGTTAAGGACGGGTTTTTTTATGGTGGGTAAAAATCATCCTATGATGAATCCCGCTCTTGTCAATGTCAGACTCTTCACTGACTCCACCCCGTTCTTTCTTTGACCTTCGCACTGGGGCCAAGCCTTCCTTTCAGAAAGAGACTGCCGCAGTAGGCTTCAACCCTTTTGCAGTGTCTACAGTTTTGCTGACAGCTCCTTGAGGCCGGGTCAAATACACACAAATACACTGATTTGTGGTGGTGACACACAAATAAAAAACCAGTGAGCCGGTATAACCTCCGCTTCAAATCAAGCGGAACCGAAGCCGGAACAGGAACTGTGAAATGAACCGAATGTTTCGGTATATCGGAACCGAAGCCGAAACTCCGTAACATCTCTCACTCACACCACTCACGTAACATCTTCACTGTTTCACTGCCGTCCGGTCGTCTGGTAGCAGTCCAGACCGAGCCCAAGTCGTCGACGGCGCGCTCCGTTCCCGCGCGCCTCAAGGAGTTGTCAGCAAACCGTAGGGAGCCTGCAGGGTCGAAGCCTCCCGGAGCTGAGGGTTGATGCGAAAGCGTTACACCGGGGCTCTGGGAATAAGGCAAGGAAGGTACGGGGTAGGTTCTTTAGTCAGTAAGAGTCTGACACTGTTTCCCGCTCCGCCCAAGAGTGGGATTCGTCATTCGATGATTTTTACCTACCAAAAAAAAAAAAAAAACCACGCGGGCCCAGTGCGGATTGGTAACATCTCTAGTACTGACTAATCATGGCCAAGAGATTACTAGCTCACTACACGTGAAATTATTAGCACATGGTGTTGGCATGTTGTTCTAGTGTAGTAAACACAACATCTGTACAATTGTATATTTTATACAGTACAGTACGGCCGTCGTATCTTGGCGTGTCTGAAAAAAAATTCGAATTTTAGCGCTGGAAACTCGTAATAAAATAAATTGTTTAAGTTATTATTGCTGTTAAAAACTGTTATTGGCATCTATTTTTTTTTAATCTTTTTTTTGGGTGCCTTCAAGGCGTGAATAGAGTCTATAAAGTAGTGCGCTTCATTAATCAATGAATGTACCAATGCTATAAGTACGGCCATCAGATCTTGGCGAGTCTGCAGTTAAGCTTTGCGAAATTTAGCGCTTGTGCACTCGTACAAAAATAAAGGTTAAAAAAAATACTACAGCAATAACAACTGCAAATTGCATTTATTTGTTTAAACTATTAATTTTTTTACGAACGGATGGCCGCTGGGGTCGAAAGGTTCTGGAGTGGCGACCGCGTACCGGAAGACGTAGCGTTGGAAGGCCTCCCACAAGGTGGACCGATGACCTGGTCAGGGTTGCTGGAAGCCGATGGATGCAAGACGCACAGGACCGGTCTTTGTGGCGGCGCTTGGGGGAGGCCTATGTCCAGCAGTGGACGTCTTTCGGCTGAAATGATGATGATGATGATGATTAATTTTTTTACGAGTTTTCAAGCGCTAAAATTCGCAGAGCCTAACTCCAGACTCGCCAAGATCCGATGGCCGTTCTAACTCTCACTTAGGCCCGGTATCCACCAAAGCGGAGAGGAGAGGAGACGAGAGGAGATGTGCCGCGAAGCTGGCAAGTTATTTCCACCAAAGCGGAGAAGAGATGCGTTGCGGAGAAATGTGAGCTGTGTAGCAGAGATGTGAGCTGTGAGAGATCGAAAACAGTCAAATTCTGTCTACGAAAGGAAGACGTCATGCGAGGCGCGCGGAGAAGGCAGCAGGGTGAACGGTGCGCGAGCACGTGCGCAGCCCGGCCGCCCGACTAGACACTTCTCCGCTCTGCCGCACCGCTTGCTGCACAAAATTCTATAGAAAAATGAGACATCTCCTCTCCTCTCCGCTTGAGCCATTTCCACCAGAGCTAAGCGGAGAAGAGATGTGGGAATAACGAAATCGGATTGGTTTATTCAAACACATCTCCTCTCGTCTCCTCTCCTCTCCGCTTTGGTGGATACCGGGCCTTAGCGAGTCTGAAGTTAGGCTCTGCGAACTTTAGCGCTTGTGCAACCGTTAAATAATAAAGGATTTAATAAAATAAATGCCAATGATAAGTGTTAACAGCAATAACAAATGCGAATGGTATTAATTTTTTTAACCACTGCATGATTTGATTCCGCCATCCCAATTTCACCTTCGGACATCCCGGCGTACGGCAAGTATCCACCCTTACGTTGTTGAGACACCTGCGGCCCGGACTAAGCGTTTTGCCTCGTCATTTATACCGCGTACATCGAGGGATTGGAACAGTTTGCCGACTGCAGTATTTCCGTCCGAATATAATTTGGGTGTCTTCAAGGCTAGAGTGAATAGGCTCTTAATAAACTAGTGCGCCTTACCATCAACGATTGCATCACTGCTTACCATCAGGTGGGATCGCAGTCAAGCACTAGTTTATTGCAAGTTAAAAAAAAAAAAACCATGTGTAGTTTTTTACGAGTTTGGCGCACATGATGTCGCGGGTACGAGTTAGTAATAAAATCAGCAGGAGAACTTAACCTATTTATTTTTACGCTCTAAATTGGGTTTAAACAATAATAGAATGTTATAATTATAATCTTCGTTTATATTTCTATTAACCAAGTTTCCTGTAGATTATACAGTCGAGTTGTAATTTTCACTGCTAATTCATTTACCGCCGTTTAAAATAATTAAGATTAGCAATAATTTCGTTAAACTTAGTGATTGGGAATATTGCAAATAATTTAATAGCTGTTTTGTTGTGTATTTACGTGAAAGTTTTTTGTTATTCGTTCTTATAAAAAAATGGATTCTACGTTCCATTATGCAGTCCGTTTATAATTTACCGCGTACCATTGAAGGATTATAACAATTTGCTTGCTGTGGTCTTCCCGTCCGATTATAATTTAGATAGAGCAAGAGCCAGCGGCCCGCAGGCCTTCGGTAAAGTATAAAAGCTGTAAGTTTCTCAATGTATGTCCCCAACACAGGTAAGAACGAATCCCGTCTATGTAACTTGGGTCGCGGTGGCTTTCGCAGGTATCAGGTAATAAAGGTGGGTAAAATTGTGTGTTAAATTCGTTAAAGTATAAAACTCAGTTTTTACATATTTTACTTATAATAATCTCAAAAGTCACCTTGCCGAAAGCCAGACACTTCGTACGGTTCCAACCCTCTGCCAGACACCCTTGAAGTATATTTAATTGTTACTATACTTACGGTATAGTATAAAAGTTGCAATTTATATATGTTATTTGGATAAAATAATGATTTTTAACCGACTTCAAAAAAAAAGGAGGAGGTTCTCAATTCGATTGTATTTTTTTTTTTATGTTTGTTACCTCTGAACTCCGTTGTTTATGGATGAATTTGCATATTTTTTTTTGTTCTTGAAAGGATATGCTTCCAGATTGGTCCCATTTTTTTCAAAATCGAGTTTTGATGATGGGATCCATGAGAAATCGAGGGAACTCCTCAAATATTATAGCCAACTATATAGTTTTTTTTATATTTTCATCGAGAACTCAAGCATTTACAGTCAAAAAGTAACATTTGATGAGGTGGAACTGGTGAAGAAGATCAGAAATGGCTAACGAAACTTGACACTCGCATAGATATCACAATCAAGGTAGTTAAGCAACTATGAAAATGCACTATAAACCAATGATCTTAAATAATTATGTTGAAAATGTTATCATCGAACTGATCTGATGATGATGATGGAGCTGGAAGGTAGGCACTGGAACTGCGTAACTAATTAATATATCCTAGCCATGTTTGGGCTTGTTAGAATTGTCATAAGATGCACTTTGGCTGTAAGGTACTATTGAACTGATGTGATGATGAAGCTGAAAGGTGGAAGCTCGGCATGGGAACTTCAAAATAAAATAATGTATCCTAGCATTATTGTTCCTTTATGTGCCTGGCAACATAAAGAAACCACTGAAACTGTCTGGCTATTGAAAAAACATTATTTTATAGTTATCCAAATAACATATATAAATTGCAGCTTCACTACATAGTATAAAACAAAGTCGTTATCTCTGTCCCTATGTCCCTTTGTATGCTTAAATCTTTGAAACTACGCAACGGATTTCGATGCGGTTTTTTTTAATAAATAGAGTGATTCAAGAGGAAGTTTTATAGGTATAATTTATCACCTTTGCACCCGTGCGAAGCTGGGGCGGGTCGCTAGTTTATACTATACCGTAAGTATAGTAACAATTAAATATACTTTAAGGGTGTCTGGCAGAGGGTTGGAACCGTACGAAGTGTCTGGCTTTCAGCAAGGTGACTTTTGGGATTATTATAAGTAAAATATGTAAAAACTGAGTTTTATACTTTAACGAATTTAACACACAATTTTACACACCTTAATTACCTGATACCTGCGAAAGCCACCGCGACCCAAGTTACATAGACGGGATTCGTTCTTACCTGTGTTGGGGACATACATTGAGAAACTTACAGCTTTTATACTTTACCGAAGGCCTGCGGGCCGCTGGCTCTTAGTCTAGATGTCTTCAAGGCTAGAGTGAATAGGCTCTTAATAGACTAGTGCGCCTCACCATCAACGATTGCATCACTGCTTACCATCAGATGGATGGATGCTATCTGATGCAAACATTTACAATGAATCTAATGTGTGGGACTCATGTTTCTTCTATGAACCTGTCTTGTCATGTAAGTTAAACTTTGTCATTTATTTCCTTCAAAACATTTTTTTTTCTGCCTTTGCGCATGTTGACTGTGGATTGTTAAGGGAGCCCAATCCGTGACGACAGCTTGTTCGATCTTCATACGGAACAAATATTCAAATTAAATCCTAATTAAATAGTAGGAAAAACGGTAAAGGATAACATTATGAGGAAACCGGCACGACCTAGAACCAAAACTTCGAAGACATGTGATATCCATCAACCCGCACTGAGTCCGCGTGGTGGATTATGGCGCTTGCAAGGCGCTTGCCCTCTCCTAGAGAGGAGGCCTGTGTCCCAGCAGTGGGAACATTAAAAGGTTGATGATGATTGACGATATTCTTTAACTACATCCGTATTAATCCTTAGCTCTTCTATGTGAAATTCGCGGGATGACGTCATATACAATTAAAGTGATTAGGTAATTAACTTGTCCCTCGTACTTCATTGACGGTGTCGTATTTATAGTCTAGTTTTTTTCCTGCTTGGTTCAGAATTTTGGTTAGGTACTTTGCTCTAATAAATATTATAGGTAGTTAGTATGGCAATAAACTTATCATATGCCTTATAATGTTACCACTGTTGGGATTTTGGCCTCCTTTCTAGAGGGAATGGGCTGTAAAAAAACTAAAGGTTTTTTTATTAACCTTTCGATTACCGTTATTACAGATACAATTAAAATACAACATCTGTGCGGACGCCGGTGTCCTCTTGTTTTTATTACCCGACTGCCAAAGAAGGAGGGTCCCCGCCTGCGATGCTTTCCATCAACATTTATAAATTATATTCAGTAAATTTGTATTGTGGGGCTTGTTTTACTCTTTTTTTAGTGTGCAGTCGGGTATTTTGTTTTTTTAATAATAATTTTTTCTCATAGGCCTACACTTATAATAAAGGTCAGAAGTTAGTGAAGTTCCTATTGTTCCTAATAATACTGGACTTCAGGCCTTCTTTTTAGGAGAGGGAATGAGCTGTAATGTACCATGCAGACTCAGTGCGGATTAGTGAATGCTAAGGTTGTCGGGCAGATATCGCTGTCAGCGATAAGACCGCCTTTGTACCCATTCGTATAAGTTTCTGTGAACTTTTTTGGTGTACAATAAACTATCTATTCTATTCTAATGTATGGTTCCATTTGAAGTTTCGAGTAATGTTGCAATCTTAGATTATAAATTTTGTTTTATAATCTAAGGTTGCAATGTACCTTCTTGCAATGGACAAAAATACCGTATCACAGTGTGTTAAGAACCCCATTTTTGTCTCATCATGTTTTTATTCAAGAAATCGATAGTTTGCACCATTTTTAGTGCTAGAGTTCAACTCCGGCTTTGATCCGGCTTATAGTTTATTTTTAAAAAAATGTCAAAGTCTCGTAATATCCGCATCATGGAAAACGAAAAAAAAATTCTAAAAAATCAACTGAACTATTTATTCTAGTTTTTGTTATTTCCATTAATTGTTCATACAATACCCTGTCTTTTCTCTCATTTCGGTTGATCTAACATGAACTGGACGCGACATATGATTTTTTTTCTCATTTTTCGTTTTTATTTTTTTATTCAACCGTAACAACGTATTAGCAGATTATTTCTACTTTATAATATTGTTTACACTTAGTATTATATACAGTATTAAAACCATAAGCTAATTCCTTGTTATCTAGAAGTTGTTGATAATTTTGTATTTCCTTCAGGGCTGTCACTTGTTAATATCCGAAAAAACAATTATTTGACTCAATAAAAAAATCAATCAATCAATTTTTTGGTTTGTGCCCATAGTAAAAGTTGTTGGTTATCATGAGTACAATCACGTGTTTAAGTATCATACACTAATTACCAGTCACCCTATATAAACACAGTTATTACATAATTATTTGATTAATATAAAATAAAGAATACCAATGACATTGTTGGGTGCATATGGGGCCCCACCACGATCTTCGGGGCCCAAGTCAACCTCCCCTGCAAGTTGGGGCACCTGCCGAACAACAGACGAGGCTCTGGCGCTGGCTTTCCCTTTTAGGGTTGGGAGGTCAGACGGCAGTCGCTCCCGTAAAGGCCACAAATAGCCACTAATATGGATAGAACAGGAAAGTGTGTTGCCACGGATAGGGCGCCGCCGCAAAACGGCGCGCAGGAGATTCGCCCGACTCCTGTGGCAAGTGGGCAAGGGCTACCGTGTATGGGGCGAACACGGCCAAAGACGCGAGCCCCAACCCGGAAAATCCGCTTCGCCAGCCTCAACATTGGCACGCTGACCGGACGCGCGAGAGAGTTAGCCGATGTGCTTCTTAGGCGAAAGGTGGCCGTGGCATTCCTGCAGGAGACTCGGTGGAAAGGCCGCAGGTCCCGGCTCATCGGGAATGGCTACAAGCTGATCTACACGGGTGCAGCCGGTGGGGAGAACGGGGTGGCCGTTGTACTCTCCGAGGAGTTTCAAGACGCAGTCCTGGAGGTGAAAAGCTACAGTGATCGGCTTATGGTCGTAAGTGTGCTTATTGACGGGGTTGTAACCCACTTGATAAGTGCCTACGCACCTCAGGTCGGTTGCAGCGACACTGAAAAGGCTGCGTTCTGGGATCAACTCGGTGGGGTGCTTCGTGGCATCCCGTTGTCGCAGGGAATCGTTTTGGGTGGTGATCTGAACGGTCATGTGGGTGACAGGTGCAAGGACTTTGAGCATGTTCACGGTGGCTTTGGATACGGTAGCCGTAACGCTGAAGGGGAGACTATCCTCCAAACGTGTGCGGCTGCCGGCCTTGCCATCGTGAACACGTATTTCAAAAAGAAATCCGAACACCTGATTACCTACAAGAGCGGGAGGTACGCTACCCAAATCGATTTCTTACTCACACGGAGGCACCATATCAGTAAGGTAGCCAACTGCAAGGTCATACCCGGCGAGAGTCTCACTGCACAACACCGTCTCCTTGTCATGGACTTGCGCGTCAAGCCTAAGGTCAAGTTTGTTGAGCGCCAACAACGCCGAATACGGTGGTGGCGACTGAATGAAGCCACGTCCCAGTCGTTCGCGTCGGCCATCGGCGATAAGTGCGATGGTACCGATGGCGAACCTGTGCAAAGCCACTGGGACAGGATTCAGGTTGCCATCACTGAGGCGGCAAAGTCGGTGCTCGGCTTGTCCAGGGGCGGCCGCAGGTGTGACAAGGAGACTTGGTGGTGGGATGACACAGTCCAGAGGGAGATCAGAGAGAAGAAAGCCCTCTTCAAAACGTGGCAAGCTTCCAAATCTCCCGAAGACCGCGACGCATACAGAACCGCAAAACGTGCCGCCAAGAGGGCCGTAGCCAGAGCCAGACGAGACCACTTACAGCCACTTTATGATAAGTTGGAAACGTCTGAGGGGCAAAAGCTCATTTATAAGTTGGCACGTTCCAGGGTCAAAGCGGCACTGGATATCACTAAGTGCCGCTGTGTAAGAGACCCTGACGGCAATCTGTTATGCGAGGACCTCGCGGTGAAGGAGAGATGGCGCTCGTACTTCCACGAGCTGCTGAACAAGCAGCACAAAGAGGTGCTGTCTCCGGTTCTCCCTCCAAATCAGGGACTTGTGCCCCCGGTTACGCCTGAAGAAGTGCATGTGGCTCTTCGCCGCATGAAGAACCGGAAAGCTGTCGGTGCCGATGGAGTCCCCATTGAAGCCTGGAAGGCGATGGGTCCTCATGGTGTGGGCATCTTAACCCACCTATTTAACCGCATGCTCCTCACCGGAAAGATCCCTAGTCAATGGAGACTGAGTATTATCACTCCAGTCTTCAAAGGCAAGGGATCGGTGCAGGAGTGTGGCGACTACCGGGGGATTAAGGTTATGTCCCACACCATGAAGCTCTTCGAGCGGGTGATTGACTCTCGGATCCGACAGGAGTGCACCGTCTCGGGATGTCAATATGGGTTTCGACCAGGCCATGGCGCCATGGATCCCATCTTTGCCCTAAGGGTTACCATGGAGGGATACAGATCGAAGAATACGCCTCTGCACCTCTTGTTCCTAGACATGCAGAAGGCCTTCGACTGTGTCCCCCGTGATGTGATCTGGTGGGCGCTGAGATCCAAACGAGTGCCCGAGACCTATGTTGACATCATCCGAGATATGTACCGAGACTCCGGTTCTGTGGTTCGGACCGCTGTTGGCGATACGAAACCCTTCCCCATCACCGTCGGAGTTCACCAGGGCTCTGTCCTTAGTCCGTTTCTGTTCAGCGTGGTGCTGGACGTGCTGTCCTCCACCATCAGGGACTTACATGAGCAGCCGCCTTGGCTGCTCATGTATGCAGACGACATCGCGCTGGCGGACTCGGACAGTGGGCGCTTGGTTCGACGTGTGGCAGCGTGGAAGGAATCGCTGGAAAACGGCGGTCTGAAAATTAATGCGGCGAAGACCGAGTACTTGGCCTGTAACACAATTAACGCTGCTCCTGTTCGCATTGGCGAAGACACAGTTGAGCGCACGGAACAGGTCAGGTACTTGGGATCGGTGCTCCACGAGTCCGGGGACGTCGATTGCGACGTCGAGTCACGTATCTCGGCGGCCTGGGCGAAATGGCGTGAGGTGGCGGGGGTTATCTGTGACCCCAAAATGCCGGTTAGGCTCAAAGGACAGGTCTATAAGACCATCATTAGGCCTGTCCTTTTGTATGGCAGTGAAGCGTGGCCTGTACTTGAGCGACATAAGCAAAGCCTGCGTGTCACGGAAATGAATATGCTGCGCTGGATGTCTGGAGTTTCGCGGAAAGACCGCATTAAGAACTCCCGCATCCGGGGCAGCCTTCAGGTCCGTGACATAGCAGATAAACTGCAGGAGGGTCGCTTACGCTGGTATGGCCACGTTTTACGAAAACCGGCAGACTACGTGGGTAACAGATGCCTCGCCATGCCGCCTCCGCCGGGACCCGGAAAACGAGGTAGGCCTAAGAGGCGTTGGATCGACGTCGTAAGGGACGATATGCGTGCTAATGGGCTTAAGGCAGAGGACGCAAAAGACCGAGCGAAGTGGAGACGACTAGTCAGGAAAGCGGACCCCGGGCACCGAGGTGAAAGCCAAGGTAGCAACCGGGACTTACGCTAGGCTGATGATGATGAAAGAATACCAATGACAACAGGGTATGGTGTAAGTGGAAGGCATTACATTATGTACGTATGTACATTAGAACTTGAAAATAGTTTAGACTAGAGCTCTGACAAAGATTAAAAAATAAACCGAATACTTGGTTACAATTAACTTTCTCTAACATTGTAACCTTCAGTAGATAAATAAATAAATGAATTGAATCGATCCAGGAGACCAGAATATAATTTACATTAATTACACCATCGGCTATTGCTGTAAATAAATTAAAATATTATGGCGTTGAAAACAATTTTCAAAATTGTTTGAAGTGACAACCCTAACTGCGGATATTTCGGATATTACAAAAAATATCTATAACTTCTAGATAACAAGGAATTAGCTTATGGTTTTAATACTGTATATAATACTAAGTGTAAACAATATTATAAAGTAGAAATAATCTGCTAATACGTTGTTACGGTTGAATAAAAAAATAAAAACGAAAAATGAGAAAAAAAATCATATGTCGCGTCCAGTTCATGTTAGATCAACCGAAATGAGAGAAAAGACAGGGTATTGTATGAACAATTAATGGAAATAACAAAAACTAGAATAAATAGTTCAGTTGATTTTTTAGAATTTTTTTTTCGTTTTCCATGATGCGGATATTACGAGACTTTGACATTTTTTTAAAAATAAACTATAAGCCGGATCAAAGCCGGAGTTGAACTCTAGCACTAAAAATGGTGCAAACTATCGATTTCTTGAATAAAAACATGATGAGACAAAAATGGGGTTCTTAACACACTGTGCGTATGTATGAAAACACCAAGATAAATCGTACTTAAATCCTTTCAGAAGCTATTCAACAAAGATAATTGAGACAACAATCGCGGGTTATTAACTTCCTGTAAATGCATTCACGTGTTTTCTTGTAAGACATGACGTATTAGCTGTTTAGATAAATTATTCATAACCTTTAAATACATACTGCACCTTCAACACGAAGGTGATGTCATGGTTCTTTGTCGAATGTCATGATATCATTTTGATATGGATTTATTGGCAGAAATTCGTGTTGGCTGCCAAATTATTTATTTATTTATTATAAATTTTATTGTACACCTCCACCACCACCATCACCATTCATTCATTCATTCATAATGTGGACAAGATATATACATTTACAAAAGTTAAGTGTACAATGGGCGGTCTTATCGCACAGGGCAATTTCTTACAGGTTGTCTGTTAGGATGGACTAAACGAAAGGAGATAGATTATTCATCATGATCATCATCATTTTAGCCGAACGAAAGAGAAATAAGGCCTATGTTCACGGTTGGACTTAGGCCTCCCCCAAGCGCCGCCACAACGACTGGTCCTGTGCATCTTACATCCATCGGATTCCAGCAACCCTGACCAAGTCATCGGTTCACCTTATGGGAGGCCTTCCAACAAATGAACAACAAAAATAATGCATTTCCATAATTATAAACTAGGGTAAGGGCCAAGGGGAGATATATTGATGATATAAGTAAATTGATGATATTTTTTTAAAGAGAATACTACACAGTTCCAAGCTAGTTCATTCATGAGGCAGCGCTAGGGAGTTGTTACGAGTGTGAGGAAATAGTTATCCTCATACTCATAATACCTACATCATGAGTAGGAAACCGAATGGTATTGTGTTTTAAAAGTACTATATTTGTCAAAATACTAAAAAGTTAATACAAAAGTCCGCTGCAGCATTTCATTGGCATTATGTTGTATAACAAATGTTACCGCGCTGCAAACAATGCAATTGCACTAATGTCATCAATTTAAAGGTGTTTGGCCTGCAGATCATCCAAGTCAAGAAAAGTTTCGGTACGGTACGCCTAATCTAGTGCGTAGTACATTCGTCGACGGCACGCACTGTTCCCGCGCGCCTCAAGGAGTTGTCAGCAAACTGTAGGGGCCCTACAGGGTCGAAGCCTCCTGGGCCAAGGGTTGATGCGAATGCGTAACACCAGGGCCTGGGAATAAGGCAAGGAAGGAATGGGGTAGGGTTTTAGTCAGTAAGAGTCTGACACTGTTTCCCGGTTCGCCCAAGAACGGGATTCTTCATTCAATGATTTTTACCTACCATAAAAAAGTGCTTAGTACATATATATCGATGATAGCCACACTATGGATACGACTCAACTGGCGCCAGAGTGCATTATGAATCATCGCGAATGCAGTCTCCGTTCCTAATTCAAAAATATCGGTCGCGAACATTTACGAGTAATAACGTTCGGGACTCGGGAATTAACGGTCATTGGTGACGTCAGAAACGTGGTCAGTGACGGTTTAGTTAGGTTAGGTCCAGGGAATAATTTTCATACAAACGCTCTTACGTCATTTTGATGTTTTTACCAATATTTCTTCGGATATTTTCGATACATTTGTCTTGTGGATATTATCTAAGACTTCTATAGAAATCTAAACCTAAATTTTGTTAAACTAAGTCATTCTAATTTAACCTCTGAAAATCTGCAAATTTAAGTGGACTTTGGCCCCCCAAAATGTACTCTTTTATTACAAATATAAAAAAAATATGTCAATAGAAGCCTTGCAAATTTAATTGAGATTCAGAATCAAGACATTTTTTTACCAAAAACTTAGAGGTTCATTAAAAAAACACGTATTTCCTGGAACAAGTTTTGTGAAATATTCCAGTAAATCACGGAATTATCGAATGCCAACAGAGTTTTCAGTCGTTTACTCTCTTTTTTCGCGTTGCCTCTTCATCAAACATTGTGTTGGATTATCTACACCGTGAAATTTTAATGGTTGTTTTCCCTGAGCGAAATGGTTGTGTCTTGGTAATACAAACGTTTGATAAAAAAATAAAATATTAAAAACAAAAAATGGACCTGTAGTGTGCAAGCTAATTATGACGTATCACAACGTGCGAGAGCTTATTTTGGTTTAAATATTTAATGAATCGGTTTCCTTTGACGGCGTACTGCTCATGCGACTCTAGTAGTACCTACAAATCACGTCTAATGTTACTATTGTTTTCGCTTTTTTGAGTTGATGAATATTTTAAATAATTATTTATAAAAAAAAACTTTTTATTTTTTTATTTTTACTGTATGCTTCAAAAGTACTCCTTATGGCAAGTCATTCTGCCGCGGGAAAACAACCATTTAAATTTCACCTGAAATTAGAGACATAGAAAGACAAAGGGTGCGCGAATGTCGGTGCCGGTTTTCGCACATCTATTGTCTTTCTAAACGCAGCAGCGTTTTCTTGGGGGTTCAAGAGTTTAATCACGAATTCTCAGAAACTATAACCGCTACAAACCTACAATTCTGCCGTGCCGATACTAAAACGCAGTAAAAGTATTGCAAAATACGCTATTTTACTGCGTTTTAGTGTCTGCACGGCAGAATTTTGCAGATCGTGCGTTCATTATAAGGTCTAGACTTCCGCTAAGAAAGGATTTTACTCCACCCCTAAATGGCTAAGTTGACTTTGCGCTGGCGAATTCGATAGGTAGTATATTGAAGTTTTCCTTTCAACACTAATCCCCGTGATTCATAAAACTCTGTCGTCATCATGACATCACATGTAGCAGTATTGGCAGAGTTCCAAGTTCAAGAGCGTGAATAAAGACTTTGAGTAAGAGCTCGATAAAATGTATGAACACGTTTATGAGCTGATTTACAAAATAAACACACGAGTGTTTATTATTTCTGTTCGACTATATTGAGTTGAGATGCGTTTTGGGAGTGTATAAATCTGTATGTTTGTTTGAACTTCCGATAGAGTGGGTAATTTTAGGTTTTTTTTTATGGTAGGTAAAAATCATCGAATGACGAATCCCGCCCTTGGGCGAAGCGAGAAACAGTGTCAGACTCTTACTGACTAAAAAAACCCTATTCCTTCATTGCCTTATTCCCAGGCCCTGGTGTTACGCTTTCGAATCAACCCTTGACCTAGGAGGCTTCGACCCTGTAGGGCCCCTACAGTTTGCTGACAACTCCTTGAGACGCGCGGGAACGGTGCGCGCCGTCGACGTCTTGGGCTCAGTATGGACTGTTACCAAATGACCGGGGGATAATTTTAGGTCGGATATCAACCAATAACTTGAATGATCTTTCGTTCTAGGGCGCAGCGGGAGAGTCCTATGTTATCCTAACCGTTATGATGGTTCAACTTTTGCGACAATGATTATAACAGATTGCCAGGTCTCAATCGAAGCCATAGAAAATGGTTAAACTTATTTGCCCTCCGTGAAATGGTGCTGCCTATTTTAGAAGCTGGGATGGATCTAATGACACTTTTATCAAACCCGACCGCAAAAGATACCAGCCCAAAATACAAATACAAAAATGTTAACCCATCCACCGACTGACCTCGACAAGCGTTGCTTAACCTAGAAGACCGGCTCACAAGCCTCTCCTCAGAACTTACTTATACCGATATCAGATACGTAATGATCATTGTAATGGTTCATTTGACTCATATAGAATCCATTAAGGCCCATTATCCTTACGTATGGCGGAGGCAATGACCTCTACGTGGCTTGTATCTGTATATGTATATACAAGATACAAATGAAGGTGACAAAAATAACTATGTTGTTTGTATGAATATTTTTATTTATTATTTACTAGCGACTCGCCCCAGCTTCGCACGGGAACTGATATTGAAGATATTATACATGTATTATACACATAAACCTTCCTCTTGAATCAATCTATCTATTAAAAAAAACCGCATCAAAATCCGTTGCGTACTTTTAAAGATCTAAGCATACATAGGAAGGAAGCGACTTTGTTTTATACTATGTAATGATAATGATTTAATCATAGGCGGACTTAATGCAACAAGGCATCCTATACCAGTCAACCTTTGGGTTAAAAAAGACAACACTGTGGTCATTTTTTATTGATTCATCATCTTCCTGCCCTTGTCCCGTTTTATTTGGGGTCGGCGCAATAATAATATGTCTTTTTCTTCCACTCTGTCCTGTCACCCGTCACGCTATCACTAACTCCTTTTTCTTTCATATCACTTCTTACACAATCCATCCATATTTTCTTTGGTCTCCCTCATCCTCTCCATCCATCCACATTTATACTCATGGCTTTTTTTGTAACATGCGTTTCATCCCGCCTTTTTACATGCCCATACCAAGAAAAAGGAGGAAGTCAGGGAAGCAGTGAATGGAATGAAAAATGGTAAAGCCATTGGCCCGGATGGAATACCAGTTGAGGTGTGGAAGTTATTGAGAGTAGATGGATGGGTGTGGTTAGCTTTATTCTTCAATAAGCTGTTGCAGGAAGAAGCCATACCTGATGAATGGTGCAACAGTTCCTTGGTACCCATCTTTAAAAACAAAGGTGTGCTTGAGTGCAACAATTATAGAGGAATAAAGCTAATGTCGCATACCATGAAAGTATGGGAGAAAGTTATTGAACGGCGGCTGAGAGAAGAGAGTGAAATCTCACAGAACCAATTCGGGTTTTATGCGTGGTCATTTTTTATTGGTTGCAGTTGTTATTTCTGTTAAAAACTGTTATTGGCATTTATTTCTTTTAAACCTTTATTTTTGTACGAGTTTTCAAGCGCGAAAATTCGTAGTTGGCGAGTCTAACTTCAGACTCGCCAAGATTCGACGGCCATACTGTACACACGTTAATGAGATACAGCCCAGTGACAGACAGACAGACGGATGGACAGCAGAGGCTTAGTATTCACACTCATTGTATACAGAACCCAAGGTTGCTAAAGACAAAACATTATAGAAGCGACAAAAATAGAAAATTACCTTGTTGTGTTTTGTCAACAACGAAAATAAAATATTTGCAAGTGTTGGAAAGGTGACAAGTGCTTCGTTTAAATAATTATATGGCAATGACCACATTGCCTTAAGTACCGAGTAGGTTTTGTGGCATCATCAGTGTTTATAACAATATTTTGAGCTGCTATTCTTTGCCAAGCTTTCTTATATATCTTAAGCCTCATGTGCACCTATATCACCTCGTATTTCTATTATGTCTCTAATTACAGTATTTGAAAGATTAAAAGCGCTCTTCCTGAGCTGTCTATCGTCCCATCGTACAATCGGACGGCGAGCAATGTGTAGCTAGCCGTCCGATTGTCTGGTAACCTTTCGGAACAAGCCTAGTCGCCGCAGCGCGCATTATTCTCGCGCGCCCCAAAGACTTGTCAGCAAAACCGTAGGGGCCCGGCAGGGCCAATACTTGCTAGGTTAATGGAGAACAGTATGAATAGTTTATCCCTGTGGTCATAGACACGCCAACTATGGTATAAAGTGGAAAAAAACATTAAATGACTTCCCACCTTTAAAAAAATAGTAGCTGGCCCGATCATAATTATTATTATTATAGCTAGCCTGTGCTGTCCCACTGCTGGGCAAAGGCCTCCCTCCATTCCGATCATAACATTTAAATAAAAAAAATAATGTAACGATACATTATTATTTTTTATGCCAAGTTTTTATGGGATTATGTTAAAGATAAATTAAAAGAAAAAGTATTGTTGCAAAATGTACAGGCTTTGTCGAATCCACAGTTGTGTTACATATTAATAATGTATTATTTGTAATCCTACCAGCTGATTGTACAATGACGCCATATTTAAATTAAGTCCATTGCTTATACATGTCACGGGTAATATTGAAACATCGTTTTTTCGCGAAATGCCTAGAATTTTTGCAAAAATATAAATTTATTGGAGACCAAATATATTTTTTCTATAACAAGAGAGCTAGCTTTAGACTAGTTATCCCGTCAACGTACTGCCTATTTTTTTTTTTCGGTAAAATCGTTTAATGTTTTTTCGCCCTAAGATGAGTTCCCTGACGGTTAATTTTTTTCCGTGGCACGCATACCTACTACTTTAGACTAAAAAAAAATAATCTGGCAAAATAATTACAAATTGAATGATAAAAAAATACTGCCTTTTGTAAATTACAAAGTAAATTATCGCGATTATAATTTAAGTACATAAAATTAAGTACATAAATTAAAAAAGTATAAATTTAGAAAATGTGTAATGCGTTGAACGGAACTTCTGACTATAGAGATTGACACTACCTAATCGACAAAAAATTGATGAATCGGAATGGCCATCTTGGAATCGCGACCGCATCACGTCAGTACGAGTGCGTTTGCCTTGTATCCTTCCGATATGGATATAAGCTCTAATCAAGAATCAAGTTATGACAGTGAAGAGTAAATAAATTAGGTATTAATATTTTAAATATAGTGCGTTTTATTTACAGTTTTATCAAAATCCGTACAGTGGTTTTTGCGTGGAAGAGTAACGAACACCCACATACACATCCATCCACAAACTTTTACATTTATAACATTAGGATATTAGTAGGAAAAAAAATCGAAAATTAGCAATCCGATTCCACTTTCTTTGCCAACTGAATCGATATTATAAAAAAATCGATTAAATTTCGTTAGGTCACTTCACTGTAATTGTCAGACAAGAACTGTCAGGGAACTCATCATAGGACGAAAACATAATAGTAAGGTCTAAACGATTTTACCAAAAAAACCCTGGACTATTACGAAAATTTCAGTACCAAAATGAACCAAATCGGTTTATATGGCAACGTAGGAATGTACAAGTTTGTTTAGTCAGCAATTCTGACATTGTTTCCCGCCCCGCCCAAGGGCGAGATTTTAATAAAAAATAGGTCCCGTCAATCTTGAGTTTTAGCGAGATGTTGCACAAGAGATGTTGTCAATCTTGAGTATATGACGTAGGCGAACACTAAGAAAGGGTTTTTCAAAATTCCGCTCCTAAAGTGATGTAATGGGGGTCTAAAGTTTGTATGGAGAACCCTACATTCACGCGAGCGAAGTCGCTGGCAGAATGCTTCTATACTTTTAAGATTTCCCACAAATCGTCTTTCAAAAACTGGAGGTTTGACGCAAACACTAGAAATTTAACGAAAATACCGGTTTTTCTAACTACACTGCGACATCACTTCATTATTTTCTCGTCCCCAAAGCAAGTATTTACAGTAGAATTAATTTCAGTACGCGTTCAGACTTGGCGTTGATCGGGAGTGTTTAACGCTTCTATAATATTGTTTTGTGATTTTCTGTCGTATGTTCAAGAACTTAAGGTGCATTTTTCAGTGCAGTGTTTAGGTTAAATTGGTGTTTTTCAAAGAAAATTCTCTTAGTGTCCAGTGAAGTTGATCGATTTTGAGTCTTGTTTTTACTGGGATAAGGTTCGATTTTCAGTGTAGTGTATTGTTTTTCAAGTTCATGGGTTATTTAACAGCTGATTGTAATACCGTGCAAGTTACTCATTGTTTGTTTATATGATGCATTGATAATGTTATCTCTGAATAACATCCGCATGTCCGGATAGGAAATGAATAACCTTCCTTTCTAGGGTTACATACTCAAAGGGTTGGGACTCTCTATTCCTAAGACTTTTTTTTATTCGATGCGATCCCACCTGATGGTAAGCAGTGATGCAATCGTTGATGGTGAGGCGCACTAGTTTATTAAGAGCCTATTCACTCTAGCTTTGAAGACACCCAAATTATAATCGGATAGGAAGATAGACAAATTGTCTCTACTGTCCTAGACTGTCCTTTTTTATGGTGGGAAAAAATTATCCAATGACGATTCCCGCTCTTGGGTGGAGCGGGAACTATAACATTAGCTACTGCGGGCAGAATAAATGCTATTAACTTATATTCATAATTACTTTTTAAATTAAATAATTTAAAAAATAATTGAGTTAAAAACATAAATAACCTTTCATGAAAGGAAGGCTCTAGCCTTAGTATGGATGGCGATGTAGGAACGGGGTGGGTTGTTTAGTCAGTAAGAGTCTGACATTGTTTCCCGCTCCGCCCAAGGGCGGGATTCATCATTGGATGATTTTTACCTACCAGAAAAAAAAAAACCATTCATGAAACCAATAAATTTATAATACAACTTGTTAGATAATTAAAACTAAATACAAAACAAAATAATAAATTATTGACATATTTTTTTTAAAATTACTTTTTCTAGAAGAAACAAAAAGACTTAATGACTTCATCTACATTATAAATGCATGAAGGTGATTTTAAAATAATAAGATGACAGCGTCTTGCAATTTAAATTTATTACTAGCCATAAAAGTTAAAAGGTAAACATGCAAGGAAAACCTGTATTGTGTTGTTGTTATGGCATTCAGCACGTGTGAGTAATGTTATAGTAGGTACTAGGCAAATAAGTTGAACCTTTGCTATGACTACTCCCCACTTCGATTAAGATCGTCTGGTAATCGTCCAGATCAAGCCTAGTCATCGACGGCGCGCACTGTTCCCGCGCGCCTCAAGGAGTTGTCAGCAACCGTAGGGACCTTGCAGAAGGGTCGAAGCGAACTAAAGCCAAGGGTTCGTGTCTGAAAGGAAGGCTCTAGTATGTATGGGAACGTAGGAATGGGCTAGATTATTTCGTCAGAAGAGTTTGACATTGTATCCCGCTCCGCCCAAGGACGGGATTCGTCATTGTATGATTTTTACCTACCATAAAAAAAAAATGTACTAGGAAAATAAGTTGAACCTTTGCTGTGACTACGCGCAGCCGCCTACTTCGATTGTCATCAGTAAATCCACCATGTCACCAGGCGGTATCTTAATCGATATCACTGTTTAAACTCTTGAACCTCAAGCTGACGCCGGATTTCACACACCTATAGTCTTTCTATTATTTCTCTAATTACGGTACTCGAAAGGTTATATTAATTTTATTTCTTGCCCTTATAACAACAAAATAAAATAAATATTTAAAATAAACAAATCACGTTTGTTGTATGGCAGCCCCCATCCAACAAGCGTGATTTGTTTTGCCGTTTTTAGGGTACTGAACCCTTCGTGCGTGAGTCAGACTCGCACTTGGGCATTTTTTTTTTATTTGTTGATTGAGTAACTGCATAATTACGTTTAATGAATCACTTTCATGTGATTCCCTTGTCATCATATTCTGCTATATAATAATATTTGTTTTTATGGGCAATATAAAGTAGGTTAAATGTGGCTATGGCACAATTATCTATCGTTCTAGTCATTAAATACTCGTATGGGGAATCCCTTTAATCACTGTCATGGAAACTCGTAAAGCTGACAAATTGTTCAACAGGATACTTTTTTTTTAATATGGCAACTTGTTTATTACTACTCCATTTTCCAGTCTTGAGAGTTGCACGATAAAAGATAAGAAAGAAAATTGAGGGTTGATAAAAAAAACACTTCAAAACTTCGATGAATAATTGACAAAAATTGATAAAAATTGGTTGACTGCTAGAGAATGCCTTGTAGTGTGCCACTATTGTACATTAAGTTTAAATAAATAAATAATTTAGTAGATCATGCTTTCAGAACAAAATCATATCGCATAACTATGTAGTATGTATACATATTATGTTTCTTCGAAAAATTGTTATAAATAATAACTTCAGTTAATTATAAACTTTAAAACATAACATTTTGTTTCGTTTGAATTCATTGCATTGTATTTGTATTCAAGACTTTTCTACTGAGCAAGGCTTTAAAGTTTGCAGAGTCCTGTCCCTTACAACCTTTATGACAAAACACGTGTTCATCACGCCATAGTCACGATTACATGACATTTTTAAACAATAGAGAAATGTAACTTGCAAGGTATTATTAACAGCTGTTTTCTTTTATTCCTAGGTTTTTGAACTTTTTTATTAGTTTACTACTGTTTCTAAATAAAAACTAAAGTGACTACACCACTGAAATGTGTTATAAAAACTAAGTGAAGAAATGTACACAATCAAAAGTATGGGGGAATATGTTTTCTCGGTAAGTTTCTTATACACTAAACATTATTTCATCGCCACTGATCTCAAAATTGTGAAGGAAAACATCGTGAGGAAACCGGCATGTCCTAGAACCAAAAATTGGAGGACATGTGACATTCATCAATCCGCACTCTACTGGGGCCAAGAGTTCGTGTCTGAAATCAAGGCTCTGGCTTCTGGTATATATGGCAACGTCGGAACGTTGTAGGTTATTTAATTAGTAAAAGTCTGACACTGTCTCCCACTCCGCCAATTGCGGGTTTTTCCCACCATAAAAAAACATACCGCACTGGGCCCGCGTGATGGATTACGGCCCATTCTCAAAGTCTCGTCACAGTCAGCGGACTAGACCGCTGACTGTGACGTATCTGGCATCCATCGGATTCCCGCAACCCTTGCCAGGTCATCGGTCTGTCTACCTTGTAGGAGGCCTTCCAACACGTGCGTCTTCTAACACGATTAAAAGGAGCGTCCATGGCGTAATATATAACACGATTAAAAGGAGTGTCCATGGAGTTTCTTGCATATTCTTCTCCTTGAAGATCTACGATTTACTTTGGAATGTGCAATTAACATCTTTTTTTTAGGGCAGACTTCTTGATCTTCTTTATACTTCTTGATCTTTCAAAAATGCCCGTAAAATGTAAGTGCTTTATTTAAAACTAGCTTTTGTCAGCGGCTTCGCCCGCGTACATAAAATATAGCCTATGTCACTCAGGAGTAAAGCAGCTTTCTATTATTGCTAAAATTTCTCCAATCGGACCAGTAGTTCCAGAGATTACCTCCTACAAACAAAAAAATAAAAAAACAAAAAAACAAACTTTACCTCTTTATTATATTAGTGTAGATTAGCTTTTGCCAGCGCCTTCTCCCGTGTGAAATTAGTTATCTGCATACAAATTTAGGCTCCCCGTTTCCACCCCTTAAGGGGCGAAGTTCGGAAAATTCTTTCTGAGTGCTCACCTACGTCATAAAAGGAAACGCAGTAGTTTCGGCTTCGGCTGTGCGTTTTCAGTCAGTCAGTTTCTTCCTTTTATATATACTAGCGACTCGCCCCAGCTTCGCATGGGTACTGTGCATGTATTATATACATAAACCTTCATCTTGCATCACTCTATCTGTTAAAAAAGCCGCATCAAAATCCGTTGCGTACTTTTATAGATATAAGCATACATAGAGCATAAGCAACTTTGTTTTATACTGTGTAATAATATGTAATGATTTACAGATAGATATAGATAACAGAGAAACTCCACTCGTCTTCAGAATAAGTAAGCTTGTAAGCTACTTAATATTCAGAGCAGCCTGATGACACAATAATGACATCACATGTGCATACATACATACAATTCGATGTACGACCTTGAACACCCGACCACACATGTATATAAATACCGTATTTATTTATATACTGATATAGAGCTGATTCACTCTTAAAATACATGCGAAATAAATGTGGTTTGGTACGGGAAACTAATGGTCTAGATATACGGTAGCGTGTAGCCGACTTCACGTCAGTACGGCCGTGGGATCTTGGCGAGTCTGAACTTAGGCTATGCGGATTTTAGCGCTCTTTGAATTAGGAACTATAAAAAAATTGTTCTATTGATTTAAGTAGTACACGAAAAACAAATAGTTAAAAAAATAAAATTGCATTTATTGTATTTGTGGTCCCAAAATACTACAACAATATATAAATGAAATTAGGGACCACGGTCCTGGTCCAAAAAGCCTCACGACCCTCAGGCGAAACTGGGGCAGTATTTGTTACAAATTGGTACCTGTGATGCTTGTGACGTAATCCGCATCAGATTCGTAATACAGTATAATGACATTTGGTTACAATTTCAAGTCTTTTTTTTTCACAGATCCTTAATTCTTGTTCTAAAATAAAAAGTAGCTTAAGTTACAATGATTAGTAAAACAGCATAATGATATTTGGTTACAATTTCAAGACTTTTTTTTTTGCACAGATACTTAATTCTTTTTCTAAAATAATAGTAGCCTAAGTTTCAAATAAAGCTACGGCCCCAATAGCCCAGTCATTTTAGGGGTTTCACCTCGGAATGAAAGATAATAAGCTAAAAATTGGTATAAACCTTTGTTTTCTCATTCTAAATGTGGTCTCAAAAGTCACAAATGATACCGTGTCCGCGTCTTAAGATATTGAAGGTCAAAGGTCATAAAAATTGGTTTTTTGTGAATATCTCGCTTTCTATTACTTAAATGATATTTTTACCTTAATAAAAGTTGTAGAGTATAACATTTTCTACAATTTTTGTCTTATGTTTTTTTTCATACAATCAACCGTTTTTGAGGTAGAGCGCGAAGAGTGCGCACTTTTATTAAGGTAAAAATATCATTTAAGCAATAGAAAGCGAGATATTCACAAAAAAACAATTTTTATGACCTTTGACCTTCAATATCTTAAGACGCGGACACGGTATCATTTGTGACTTTTGAGACAACATTTAGAACGACAAAACAAAGGTTTATACCAATTTATAGCTTATTATCTCTCATTCCGAGGTTGAACCCTTTTTTCACCTAATATGACTGGGCTACAAGTAAAAGATTTCTCAGGACACACTGATGACATCAGAATTATGAGTAAACACTTCGCAGGTAGCCTTCCATGTCAAGAAATCCACTGAACTAGTTGACTTTGAACTCGAATAGCTCTGATTCACTTCTAGTCACTTATCTTAAATCGTATTAACAGGTGCATTAGTATTGGTCAATGGAATTTAGGTTCTTTATTATTATTATCATTTATTTCGAGTTGTTCACTCATATAATGGTTAGTAACAATATTTACTTAAAACTATGTTAGTCACAATAATCAAAATTAAATTAATAAATAAAACATTATCATCATGTCATAAAATACAATCACAATAAAATACAGTAAAATTCAGTCACAAACTATATTCCTATCAACATGCGCATCCACTTGTTTTGAAAAGGGCAGTCTGGCCTAGCACAAATCATTTGCAGGATGCTATTACTGCTGCCCCGCAAGCGCTGTCGGAGAGACGCAGCTCTTTTCCGCATGACTGCATGGAAGCCGTCCGTATGGGCCTCAGCAAACATGCCAGACGCGCTACAAAAACGAGGCAACCGCAAAAGCATCCTAAATATATTATTATATTGGATGCGCAGCGTACTAGCAGCCCGGCAAGAGTAGTTCACCCACAGGCTGCTTGTGTAAAGGGACTGGCAATAAGCCTTGAACAAAGTGATCTTTACATCACGCGAACATCGAGCAAACCTGCGGGCAATCATATTCCCCCGGATTGCCAGTGCCCTGCGCTCCCTTTCAACGTCTGCATCATCTTTTAGGTCATCTGTCACAATGTGCCCCAAATATGTGAACCTGCTCACAACCCGCAAAGCCACACCATTAAGCTTAATAGGCGGAACATGGACAGGCTTATAATTATCAGATTTAAATACAAGCACCTCGCTCTTTTTTGTATTATACTGAAGCCCATGCTCCGCCGCATAGGCCTCACACTTTGTCAACAAAGTGCGGATCGCTCTTACCGAGGGCCCCAGCAGCACCATATCGTCAGCGTAACTAATATTATTAACGCTAACCCCGTCTACAAAGCAACCTGTATGAGTACTGCTGAGCTCCACAATAAGGTCATTGACATAGAGGTTGAACAACAGGGGAGAGGTGATGCCACCCTGCCGCACGCCACACTCCATGCCATACTCAGCCGACAGCGCCCCCTCCCATCGTACCTGATTTCTCTGGCAACGATACCATTGCTGTAACACCGAGACCACATCCGCCGGTACACCCGCGCTCTCCAGCTTCCTCCAGAGCCTGTCGTACAACACTGTGTCGAAGGCCCTGGACAAATCCAGGAAGCACGCATATACCGGCGTACCCCTATCAGTGTAGTATCTGACAGCTTGCTTAAGAGAAAGGATGGCACTTTCAGTAGAAAGCCCACTTCTAAACCCGAACTGGGCATCGTGCAAATGTACGTGAGATAAAAGTACATTATTAAGCAAACTGTCAAACACCTTCGCCATTACCGTTGCCAGAGATATGAAAGGTTCTGAGAACAGCTTTTACGGTATCCGGGCATAAAATATAGCTTATGGAATATTGGAAACGTTATGAACCAAAGTCTGTGTTTCCTGATAGCTCTACAACCTAGGGCTCTTTAAGTCAAGAGTGAATAGGTTATTTCTAGGCAAGCGTGCTTCATCGTCGACCTCATCGTCGCTTGCCATCAGGTGAGATAGTGGTCAAAACGGAGCCTGTCTAGAATAAAAAAAAAAAAAAACTATGGCGAGAAAAGTTGTTGAAGTGAAAAAAGTGTCAGCTTTTACAGACTTTTACCGCGGTGACTTAACTCTAACAATATCTTAGTCTATTGGTGGAATGGAACAGTGGCGGCCGAGTGGTAATGGCCCCGACTTACAAGTTGTAGGTTAAACTCAGCCAGGCGCGTTACTCTGTGTATTTTTTTTCACCACTGTCTCTAAACGGTGAAGAAAACGTCGTGAGGCAACTGGAATGTCCTAGAACCAAAAATTCGAAGACATGTGACATCTATCAATCCGCACTGGGCTTGCGTGGTGGATAATGGCCCTTTCCCTGAGTCCCAGCAGTAGGAATATTAAAAAGGCTGATGATGATTATTATTGGTTGTATAATGCACAGTTTCTACTTCCGACTGAAGAACATAAATGTATCAATGAGGATGATAATTATATTATTCACATAGTTTTCTTAAAGCTCATGGTCTACGAGTGACTGCAGACCGCAGTAACCCATTCAGACTATCACGCAACCCTGGTAGGCCCTAGCGGGCCCTGTTATTTCGGAGACTACACGGGGATGGTTCGGTTCGGTGTTGGCGCAGTCGCTGTAAAAGAGACCAGTAGCTAGGCTAAACGTTTGCCAGAGGATCATCGTTATTCAGATGGTGCGGAGATACTGCACTGTCTCCCGCGAAACGGCTTGTTAGCCTAGCTGATCTGCCATCGTGGGATCTGGAGGCAACAGTCCTTGCACGCATTTACGATCTGCGCATAGAGATGCAACGCCCCGGGGCGAAACTCCGTTGCCGCGACAAGTCGCGGTATGGCAGTGACAGGCTCGACGAGATCTCACGGTGGCTTGACCTCTGACTCTACCCTACACTTAGAGTAGAAGAAGTCATTGGATTTTTTCCCACCACAAAAAAAAGCCGTGGTTCTTATGGCCAGGTTCTTAAGTATGCACCATGCAAGCCCAGCGTCGGTTAATTGTAAAATGTTAACCAACATATCCTTAAAGAAGCACATACCGACTCGAACTACTTTTAAATGAAGTAATAGTCAATAAACAAGCACATTTAGGACACAGCACATTACGCATTGTGCCATTGTGTTACTTTTAGGGACGTCATTCAATTCAGTATTGTATACAAACTTGAATTGATGTCTTTCGTCATTGAATAATCGATTATTTTATATTAGTAATCGATTTGGTGTCGGTCCGTCCGTTTGTTCGGCATGCGGATCGTGTTGCGAAAGTTTTTTCCGAAGGTCTTTTATTTGTAACTTTTTTTTTTGGGTTGTGGTGTTTTGGACCAGGACCGCGTTGCCAATTTCTACCTAAAAAATATTTTTTAGTATTTTGCGATAAGAAAAAAGGGATTAAAATACAGTTACAAGTTTAAAAAAAAACAATGCGGCCGTTCTAACTAGGTGTGTGAAATTACGAACTTTAGCGCTTGTGACATAATAAAGCGTTTAAAAAAAAAACCAGCGTCAGTTGTTAACAGCAATATTAAAATGACAACAGAAAATAGCATTTATATTTTAAAACTTTTGCTTATTTATTCGCAGAGCTTAACTTCAGACACGCCTAGTTTTAACGACCGTACTGTTTTTTTTTTATTATTGGTGCCAAAATACTACAAAAAATAATTATAGCTGGTAATTGGGACCACGGTCCTGGTCCAAAAAGCCCTACGACCCTTTATTTCCGTGCTTAGGGGCGTGGGCAAGGGAATATCTATTTTGTGTTCTGTGTGATATGATGGTGTTTTTCTGTGTGATGTTAAATGGAGCGATTTAGGAGAGGTTTACGTTCAGCAAGGCATTTTTGGTTTGAGAAAGTTTAAACCGTGACCTCTGGTTAAACTCGATTTGTGCAGGGCTGGTTTCATCACTTATGATTACTTAAGTATCCGTTAATTTACTTAGCAGCATTCAATTTCATAGAAATTCTGTACCATATTTGAATTTATTCACGAAGTAGAGGTGGTAGTGAAACAGGCCCTAAGGGCCAACGTAGCGTAAAGCGGGACCCCGCGTGGTCCCGTACAAAAAATTTTCCGAGCCCGTCGCGCGAGCCCCGACGCGGGTAGCGACGCCCCGTGCGCGTTATACTACGTAATAATACATTAAAGCTTTCCATAGATACGACTACATGAACACTGCTAAAGTTGAACTAGCGATACTGTGCAGGTAGTAATCCGGTTTCCGCTACAGAGACCGCCGCTAACTACACACGCACGACGACTACGCGACGGATGTCCGCGCGGGCACCCGCTTTACGCAGCATTTGACTAAGTTAAATAATAGTTATCATTACATAGTATAAAACAAAGTTGCTTAGATCCTATGTATGCTTAGATCTTTAAAAGTACGTAACGGATTTTGATGCGGTTTCTTTTAATAGATAGAGTGATTCACCTTTGCACCCGTGCGAAGCTGGGGCGGGTCGCTAGTTTATTTATAAAATGTTATGTATAACAGTGGTATATGAGCAGACTAAAGTTTAGTAGGCGTATTATCGTTTGAATGCCAGTTTAAAATCTGATGTGAGGAAAATATTAATTGCAAGGTTTTAATTGTCTCGGATAGCACTGCGAAATATTACACTTGAACTTCCGTATAGTAATGTTTCCTCTTAATTTTTCCTTTATGCTCACTTGTTAGTGACCTCTGTTTTGCCTGTGTTAAGGCTGATGTTATGCTTTTTCACTGGCTATGTCACTCGGTAATATCATCATCATCATAAGCTTCTTTCATGTTCCCACTGCTGGGAAACAGGCCTCTTCTCTAAGACAGGGAATGGGCCATAATCCACCGTGCAGGCCCAGTGCGGATTGGTGGATCACACATGTCTTCAAATTTTTGATGACATGTGAGGTCCACCGATCCAATTAAGAACCGATTTTACGAAACCCACCCCTTAGTTGTTATTGGATGATTTTTACTCAACATAAAACAAAAACAAATCGAAAGGGGTAAACCGACTCACGCCGCTGAAGGAAAACGCTGGTTTGTCTCAAAAGCACTGAGCCTCGGAAGTAACTAAATAACTTTTCCCTCTCTTGGTGAACTTGACAGAGTCAGATTTTTACTGACTGCAACTCATCATTCCTTCTTTAGTTGCCATTTGAGTTCCAGGGTCATATCAGGGTTTCCACCACTTCCACCCAACATCTGTTTTTCATCTTTGCGTAATAACTAACCCAAATATTTCCTTGTCTGCAGCTGGACACATGGTTCGGGAGGCCGAAGAAGGGCGGGGGGCAGATCGAGCGCGGTTACGACACAGTACCGCGTGGGGCGGAGCCCCGGGCTGAAGATGAGGAGCCCTCGGCCACCGCGGAGTATACCAGCCGGATAGATGCCTTAGATGACACCCAGCTGCAGAGGCGGTTTGAGGAGATGCTGGTAAGTTGAAGGAGCTTTATTTTTTTTAACAACTGGTAGATCCAATGCTACGTAAGGCGGGAGCCTGCGCGTTCTCATACAGAAGTGATCCTTCCGGGTAGAGACCTGACATTCTCAGTTCCTCACTACTCACAGGCTGCCCCAAATGACGCCGGCCAGTCACAAAAAAAAAATTAAGTTGTTTGCATTTTCCAAACTGTAGATCTCTTTAGAGAACAATGTTCGAAACTCCATGGACGTTTTAAGTTTTTTTTTTATTGCTGTAAACTAGTGCTTGACTGCGATCCCATCCGATGGTAAGCAGCGATGCAATCGTTGATGGTAAGGCGCACTAGTTTATTAAGAGCCTATTCACTCTAGCCTTGAAGACACCTAAATTATAATCGGACGAAAAGACCGCAGCTGGCAAATTTTTCCAGTCCCTCGATGTATTCGAATTTTTTATCTTCGAGTGCTTCATAAACCTTTGTTAACCTATATATTTTTCTTGCTTACAGGCGGACATGAATCTCAATGAAGAAAAGAAGGAGCCACTCAGAAAGTATCCGCGTGATCAAAAAAAGAAAATGCTCGTCGCGTACAAGTTTGTTAATACACAGGTTAGTGCCGTTTGAGCATTTGGCTATGATGGAGAGACAGTCAAATTGTGACAAAGTAAAAAATCATCATCATCAATTCAGCCGAAAGACGTCCACTGCTGGGCGTAGACCTCCCCCAAACGTCGCCACAACGACCGGTCCCGTGCGTCTCACATCCATCGAATTCCAGCAACCTTGACCAGGTCGTCGGTCCACCTTGTGGGAGGCCTTCCAACGCTACGTCTTCCGGTACGCGGTCGCCATTCCAGAACCTTTCGGCTCCAGCCGCCATCAGTTCTGCGTGCGATGTGCCCTGCCCATTGCCACTTAAGTTTGGCGATTCTTTTCGCAAGTAAAAAATAAAGAAAAGATAATTCTCCAACTCTAACCTGAAAATCTATCAAAAAATCACTAACGTAGGGGTAGCCACGGTCTTAAGAGGGCTATTCTCCATTCGACTATCATCATATCGGCATGGTTTGAAGCTTGTTGTTTCATTCAAAGCAATCCAAGGCATTGTTTGATGTAGCTCGCCATACGGTCGTCCGGTAGCCAATCGGACTGAGCCCGAGTCGTTGACGGTTCGTAGTGTTCCACGCACTAAGATATCAGCATATCCGTAGGGGCCCATCACGGCTGAAGCCCGGGATAAACCTAGGATCCTGAACGCAAGGCAAAGAAGGAACATAGTTAGTAAAAGTCTGACTCACCCTCTCTAGAGTGGAAGAAGTCAAATAAAGATTTCTCATTAGAAACGCTACAACCAACAAAAACTTATCATCTTCTTGCCCTTGTCCTGTTTTATTTGGGGTCGGCGCAATATGTTTCTTTATTCCATTCTGTCTTGTCACCCGTCATGCTATCAATAACTCTTCTTTCTTTCATATCACTTCTCACACAATCCATCCATATTTTCTCTAGTCTCCCTCTCCATCCATCCACATTTATACTCATGGCTTTTTTTGAAACATGTGTTTCGTCCCTCCTCTTTACATTGCCATACCAAGACAATCGGTTCCCTTTCAACTTTTGAGTCACTGGTGCCACTTTCAAACTCTCTTCTCACTTTATCCATTCTCGTCACGCCACACATCCATCTCAACATTCTCATCTCTGTTACATGCAATCTCTTTTCATCCGTCTTTTTCATAGCTCAACATTCTGACCCATTCAGTAAGACAGGCCTTATCACGGACTTGTAGATTATACCCTTCAACTTGAGAACCAACAGAAACTTTATATAACTCCAAAATCTTTCAGGAAGGCCGCTCAAAGTTCGAGAAACCATCAGACTACGTGACCTACTTGAATCAGCCGGAGCTCTCAGTGGGCAAGCTACACGGCTGTCTCGAGAATCTGAGGATATCGCTGACCAACAACCCGCTGTCATGGATCGAGGAGTTTGGCACTAAGGGTATCGAGAGCTTGCTGACCACACTCAACCAGTGTTATACCAAGTAAGTTTGTTGTCCCAAATCCCAAGTTCTTCATAAAATTATCCTAGGTTCTTCATAAAATTATCCTAGGTTCTTCATCAAATTATCCTAAGTTCTTCATAAAATTATTCTAGGTTCTTCATAAAATTATCCTAGGTACTTCATAAAATTATCCTAGGTTCTTCATCTAAATATCATAGAAGTATTTTTTTTTTATTGCAGTAAACTAGTGCTTAATTGCGATCCCACCTGATGGTAAGCAGTGACCCAATAAAAAAAAAAATATCAATATGAGGATATAGTTGACAAACAATAACAGTACTTCTTTATCAAATGATCACACACATTGGTTTAACATCAGAATAGTCTAGTTATTAATTTGATGACGAAATTACCTGAGGTTCTTGCCATTGCCGCAGGTTCGTCATAAAATTGCCGTAGGTTTTTAAAACAAAATATCGTTACTGTTTTCAAGGAATTGGCATAGGTTTTTTACAAAATTGCCCTCAGATCTTGCCTTGCCTATTGTATCTTCAAACTTAAATTACTTACTCTAATTTCATGCTGCTAGTGGGAGCGGATTTTATCGGTAAGTCTTAAGTAGGCTAGTAATAACTTAGCATCAGAGGTTAAGCAACGCTTGCCGAAGTCCGTCTGTAGATCTGTAGATGGGTGACTTGCTTAACTTACCGCCATGCGAACCGTCAGCGGGTCGTAAGGGTGTTTTTAATAGAAGATGGGCAATACTCGGTAATAAAATATGATAAGCCTAAAGTGTTCGTACATTTCGGAAAATGTCTAGTTAAGTATTAACTATATAGGTATACAGGGTGTCATTGACATGCTAACGCAAACGAATACCATGGATTCCGTACATCTATTCTATACCCCTCAGTGGCCCTCTGGAGCTGCCGGTTTGTGTGAAAGAGTGAATAGGTTACTTCTAGGTAAGCGCGCTCCATCGTCGACCGCATCGTCGCTTTCCATCAGGTGAGATAGCGGTCAAGCGCAAACCTATAATCAATAAAAAAAAAAAAACTGTTACCGCGGCTCTGGAAAATAAGGCAAGGAAGGTACGGGGTAGGTTTTTTAGTCAGTAAGAGTCTGACACTGGTCTCCCGCTCCGCCCAAGAGCGGGTTTCGTCATTCGATGATTTTCACCTACCATAAAAAAAATACCCCTCAGTGGTGGAATTTTCTGTCGGTTTTTTCTTTTTTTCTTTTAATTATTTTTTTTAAATTAAATTGTATAAAAGCGTCATTTTATTTTTTTTGCGAAATAAATGAGTGAATTACATTCCAAATTAAAGATTTCATCGGGTTTGATTAGAATAACGACTTTATTTGCCTCGATGAATTTTTTATATTTTTTTTTGTAAATAATTTCTTGTTTCTTTTTTTCTAAAAATATCATTGGAATTGGTTCGATTTTATACAGGTAAAAAAAACAAATTCTTTTTAAAAAATATGAAAAAAAAACATCGAATAATTCCACCTCTGGGGTGTCCAGAATCATGTACTGGATCTATGGTATTCGTTTGCGTTAACATGTCAATGACACACTGTATACGGAGCTATAAAAGCTTGTTATGAAGTAATATTTTCATTGAAAATATCGCCCATTCTACCCTTATTTCTAATAATGTTTGTAAATGCATAAAAAAACGCTTCCCGCTGTCTGTCCCTATGTATGCTTAGACCTTTAAAACTACGCAACGTATTTTGATGCGGTTTTTTTAAATAAGTATAATGATTCATGAGGAAGGGTTATAAGTATAATACATCTACATGTACACTTCTACACTAATATAATAAAGAGGAAAAGTTGTTTTTTTATTTTTTTGTTTTTTTGTTTGTAGGAGGTAATCTCTGGAACTACTGGTCCGATTGGAAAAAAATTAGCAACAATAGAAGCCTGCTTTACTCCTGAGTGACATAGGCTATATTTTATGTACGCGGGCGAAGCCGCGGGCAAAAGCTAGTGCATAATATATTGGCATTGCACCCGTGCGTAGCTGGGGCGGGTCGCCAGTAAAATAGAAATAGATAAATGTTTTAGTAATCCTCTCTTTTCCCACAATTGCAGTGACTCTCGCTACGACCGCGTCCAATACGAGTGCATCCGCTGTCTCTCAGCGATCCTCAACAACACGGTGGGCATACGCACCATGTTCGAGTGCAGAGAGGCGCTGCCGGTGCTGGCGAGGAGTCTGGATGCCAGGAAACCCCACTGCGCTTTAGAGGCGGCCAAGGTTAGTTTAAAAAAAAAAAAATACTAGCTGGTACCCGCGACTTCGTCTGCATCTTTTTTTCGCAAGAAAAGGTAGCCTATGTTCTTTCTCAGGGTCTAAAGATTGTCTGTGCCAAATTTCATCAAATTCGTTTGAGAGGTTTAAGCGGGAAAGCGTAACAGACAGACAGATAGAGTTACTTTCGCATTTATAATATTAATATGGATTTGACACATAGACAAACTGATATACAGGAAAAATTTAGACACAATGAACTTGAATACATTTTAATAAACAGGTATTTTTTTTTAGATATGTGTCAATAGTAAAAAATTAAGTTAACGCTTACGAGACTTGTTTAATCAGAAAGTTATTCTATGGACGTCGCTTGGAACAAAGGGACAAAGTGGAAAAATGAGAAACAAAAAGTTATGAACTAAAAATTGAAATGTGTTCTATTGCTTACACTGAGCCACCAAAAAAAAATTACGCGGTGGTTAAAAAATTACCCAGTATTATGTCGGGTACCGAAATGAAACCATCATTGCTATTGGATGCTAGTTTATTACTGAATAAAGACACAACATTTAGCACTATCGCTGTGCAGGTACGCACACATAGATATTTCTGATTACGCATACACCTCACACAGACACAATACAGAAACCACATGCAGACATAATATATGATAAAAAAGGTAAAAATAATAAAATTGTGTGGCTGCGCCAAATAGGACCAATTCAGCAAAAATGCTAGTCAACTTGGTTGGTCTAGACTGGCCTGTTGGTCTAGTGGTTAGTGACCCTAACTGCTATGCTAGTGGTCGTGGGTTCGATTCCCACCCTGGACAAATGTTTGTGTGATAAGCTCTGGGTTTAATTTATCTACGAGTATAATTTGTATGTATTTAGGAATATATATTATGTTTTTTTTATGGCGGCAAAAATGATCTTATATTCTTATATTCTTTATTGTACACATTTAAAAATTACAAATAAAAGAATAGGTGATGTACATAGGCGAGCTTAACCCATAGTTGGGTTTTTGATCGAATGACGAATCCCGAGCTTGGGCTGAGTGGGAACAGTGACAGACTCTTACTGACTAAACGACCTACCCCATTCTTTCTTAGCCCTCATACCGGAGTCGGAAGCGGTGGCGCATCGCCGTAACTTTGCACAACAGTGGACTAGTATACTGTTATATATCATACATAGTATAAAACAAAGTTGCTTACCGCTATCCCTATGTATGCTTAGATCTTTAAAACTACGCAACGGATTTTGATGCGGTTTTTTTTAATAGATAGAGTGCTTCAAGAGGGACGTTTATATGTAATATAATACATACTAAATATATTTAATTGATATTAAAAGTCCCAGCTTCGCACGGGTGCAATAATGATACATTATACCCGTGCGAAGCTGGGGCAGGTCGCTAGTTAATAATAAAATTCAAATATTAATCTACAAACCTTTGTCAACCCCCTAGGTGCTAGCAGCAATATGCTTGATCCCCAACGGGCACGAGAAGGTCCTGGAGGCCATCACGATGGCGGGAGAGTCCAGCAGAAAGCCTCGGCTGCTGCCTATCATCGAAGGACTGGAGACCAAGACACCGGAGAGTTTGAAGGTAACATCTCATGCGGGTAGCTTGTCCATATGTCTACCATGAATCGAAATATCTTCGATTTTAGGCTAAGAACTCAGGGAGCGGTTTTTAACCGCGCCTGAGGAAATCGCAACTTTATTTCCAAACTCACGAGACCGCAGTTTTGTACGGTTACGCAGCCATTGCGTTTGCGATTTTCGCCCTCAATCCTTCAAAGTCAAAATATTTTATTTCACATAAGCATACTTCTAGCACTAGCTTCAATCCTTCTAGTGCAATCCTGGCGGGTGATTGGCGCAAGACATGTGGTTTTAAGACGGCCTGCTGGAGCAACGGGGCAGTGAAAGACCGCGCACTTTACGGTCGTAAAATGTGTCGTGAAAATGTGCTTTACTTTTTTATATGTATATACACCGTGCAATTTTAATGGTTGTTTTCCCTCAGCGCAATGGTTGTGTCTTGGCAATACAAACGATCCATAAAAAAATAAAATATTAAAAACAAAAAATGGAATTGTTAAGTGCAAGCTAATTATGACGTATCACAACGTGCGAGTGCTTATTTTGGTTTAAATATTTAATGAATCGGTTTCCTTTGACGGCGTGCTGCGCGTGCGTCTCTAGTAGTACCTACAAATTACGTCTAATGTTACTATTGTTTTCGCTTTTTTGAGTTGATGAATATTTTTTATAATTATTTATTAAAAAAAAACTCTTTATTTTTTTTTTATTTTTACTGTATTATTCAAAAGTACTCCTTATGGCAAGTCGTTCTGCCGCGGGAAAACAACCATTAAAATTTCAAGGTGTATATCAGCATTCTACAGAAGCTGCGGGTCCGCAGCCGCGACGGCCGCGGGTAAAAGCTGCTTCGCGAATTCTTAGCCTTAGCACGTGAACAGTCGTTCCGAATTATCATAAACGCATACAACAAGCGATTTCTTGACGCGCTAAATAAACGAAATTTCCACTTTTCACTCCCTTAAAAATTGAAATTTCAAAAACAACCCCTATAAGGGCAAAAGGGGTAAAAAAAAGCCGTGTTCAAAAAAACAAGTTCCAAATCCCAAAAGCTTTGGCTGTGTGTTGATATCTCGACCAGTCAGTTTCTCTTTTATGTATATAAAAGATATGTCTTATACTGAATACAATAAGACTCAAAATAGCAAATCAGCAATAAAAAACCGAGTTTCATACAATAATATACCCTATTACCATCTTCATATAGTTCATAATCTCTTTTTCAATATTCCAGACAGGCTGCATGCAACTGATCAACGCTATCATCACTGAACCAGAGGAATTGGAGTTCAGGCTACATCTCCGCAGCGAGTTTATGAGAACTGGACTCTATGATTGGATTGGTAAGGTTTATTTTACTTTGTATTGTTAAAATTTGGCAGTTGATTTACGTTTTTAAAGTCGCTGATATTTTTTTGGTTTGGATAGGAAGTCTTTTAAGCTATGTCTTCGTATGACATACAGTGCGTTTCAAATAAGAATGGGATCGATTTTGTACCATGTTGTGGCGTCATAGCTATGAAAATAAAGAAATTGTGGAAGGTGAGCAAAACGAGAACTCAAAAAAATTAATCAGATGCCAGAGTTAATGCTAATTTAGATTAAACAATAATACTTTTTTTCACTAGACTATAAAAAAATAAAAGAAATTCTGTTATTAATATGCAAAAAATGTTCTTTGTAAACATTATTTTTCAATCAATTTTTCGACACGTTAAGAAGAAGAATATTGTACAGATAGAGGTCACTTTTTCGTTTGAAATGCATTGTAGGTATAGTATGCGACAAATAAGCTGAAAATGGCCTTCGTTGGTGTGGTTACGCACAATCCTTCGCTGTGGCGCACTTCGATCCGAAAATCAATCACTGTTCATTCAGGTTGATGGCCATTTTTGTACAACTTCTGCGCTGCGATATGAATATATAATATATATTCATAAGATATATTAATGAAAAAGAATCACCAAACTTAAGTAGCAATGGGCAGGGCACATTGCACGCAGAATGGATGTAGGCTGAAAGGTTCTGGAGTGGCGACCGCGTACCGGAAGAAGGTAGCGTTAAGGTAGTTTTAACGTAGCTTTGGAAGGCTTCCCACAAGGTGGGCCGATGACCTGGTCAGGGTTGTAAGACGCACATGACCGGTCGTTGTGGCAACGCTTGGAGAAGGCCTATATCCAACAGTGGGCGTCTTTCGGCTAAAATAATAGAATAGAATTATATTTATTCAAGTACCATGACTCAAAATATTAGTAAGATGAGGAGCGTGTGAGGGGTGTGATGTGTGGTGAGGTAATGCTGCCGTCCTTATGATAATTACAGTAAGTCCTTAAATCAATATCGACCAAAATGTGACTTATGATAATGGCAGTAAGTCACATACTTCAATATCGACCAAAATTGACTTACTGTAATTATCATACGGACGGCAGAATGGGTGAGTTGGTGTGTAGTTGTTGGTGGTGTTATGATGATGGTGGTGACGATGATATCAATGAATATACTTGGTGGTATTGTGCAGATGAACTTCGCGCGGGCGCGGAGGGCGCGCGACAGATCCAGATGACGGTGTTCGACAACCACGCCGCCGCCGACCAGGACGAGTTCCTCGCCAAGTTTGACGACGTGCGGTTAGTACTTCATTTATTAACCTTTAGAGTACCGTAATAAGATAGACAATAGGTGTGCTAACGCCGGAGTTCGCTAAGGGCTCAAGAGTATACCTAATGGGCAAGACTTTGTCTTCCTGACTTTCCCTTCACGCAGGAGTACACCAAGCGTATAATGACGAATACGCGTTTGTGAAGCTATGCGTCCATGGACACTAGACGCTACTCTAATAGTGTGTGCGCTGGGCCTTTGTGAGAAACAGAGTCCATCGATTCCAGAAGAAAAAAAACAAATAGTTTTTTTTATTATCATACTTGTCTCGGACGGTGAGCAATGGGTAGCTCGCCGTCCGGTCGTCTGGTAGCAGTCCAGACCGAGCCCAAGTCGACGGCGCGCTCCATTCCCGCGCGCCTCAAGGAGTTGTCAGCACACTGTAGGGGCCCTACAGGGTCGAAGCCTCCCGGAGCTGAGGGTTGATGCGAAAGCGTTATACCGGGGCTCTGGGAATAAGGCAAGGAAGGCACGGGGTAGGTTCTTTAGTCAGTAAGAGTCTGACACTGTTTCCCGTTCCGCCCAAGAGTGGGATTCGTCATTCGATGATTTTTACCTACCATAAAAAAAAAACATACTTGTCTAACGCCAGGATGTAAATCAATGGGCCAGATATTTAATCCAAACATTCTACTTTCCAGAGTGGACTTCCACGACGTGAATGAGTGCTTCGAACTAGTCAAGAACCTGGTGATGGACACGCCGGCCGAGCCTTACTTGCTGTCTATACTGCAACACTTACTGTTCATTAGAGACGACGAGCTGATCAGGTGAGATATACTATGTTACTTATTATTTTCCGTATTTTTCGAGCGGCCAACTCGACGTACATTTTCATACAACCGGTCTTACGTGATTGTGACGCTATTACCAATTTTTATTCAGATATCTACACTAATATAATAAAGAGGTAAAGTTTGTTTTTTTTGTTTGTAGGGGGTAATCTCTGGAACTACCGGTCCGATTGGAAAAATTTTAGCAACAATAGAAAGCTGCTTTACTCCTGACTGACATAGGCTATATTTTATGTACGTGGGCGAAGCCGCTGACAAAAGCTAGTTTTTGATAAATCTCTCACAGTCGCCCCGAAAAGTTTAAAAAGAGTAATTAGTTCACAGTGTAGCGACTAGCTTGTTGGTCTAGTTGTTAGTGGCCCTGACTGCTATGCCGGAGGTCGTGGGTTCAATTCCCACCAAAGACCAATGTTTACGTGATGAGCATGATGATTTGTTTTGTGTCTGGGTGTAATTTATCTATGAGACTTATGTATTTAGAAATATTTAAATATGTTTATCAGCTGTCTAGTAATCATAACATAAGCTCTGCTTAGCTTGGGACTTTTTTTTTAATTACTATAAACTAGTACTTGACTGCGATCCCACCTGATGGTAAGCAGTGATACAATCGTTAATGATGAGGCGCACTAGTTTATTAAGAACCTATTCACTCTAGCCTTGAAGATACCTAAATTATAATCGGACGGACTGCAGGTTTGCAGTCGGCAAACTGTTCCAGTCCCACGATGTACGCGGTATAAACGACGAAGCAAAACGCTTAGTCCGGACCGTAGATGTCACAACATAAGGGTGGATATTTGCCGTAAGCCGGGATGTCCGATGGTAAAATTGAGTCTAGACGGCGTTGTGTGATAGTTGTGGAATATGTTCTATTGTATTCTTCTCTGTTTTCAGGCCAGCGTACTACAAACTAGTTGAAGAGTGTATAACGCAAATAGTGCTACATAAGAACGGGTACGACCCGGACTTTAGAGCGACGCAGCGGTTCAATATAGATGTCCAGCCGCTTATAGATGGACTTATAGGTATGTTTAGTGATTTATTTACACATAAAAATAGAAATTTACTACATGTAATATACAATAGTACAGAGGAACTGCTCATTTGTAAAGAAATCTAATCTGTGTAAGGATTTCTGATTTTATTAGCGTTTTAGATCAAAGATTTGTTTATAAATAAAACCTTATAATCTTTTATAATATATAATGCATTGAAACTTTCTAAACTCAATTCTCTTTGGTCCCTTTTTATAAACCGCTAAATTTTGATTGCTATTAAATCCCTTAGAAGGTCGATCCGATACATGAAACATTATCGATTTGTAAAGGCATGTTCAATTTACGCATGTACGAAATTAATTTCTTTAGTAACCGTCAGTTGAGCGAGTCAATTACCTGTAGGAAATTGTTGATCGTTGCGTACTAACTACCTACAGGTCATTGACTCGTTCAGCTGACGGTTACTTAAAGAAATTAATTTCGTACACGCGTAAATTAATTTGAGTTAAAAAAGTATTTTATTTTTAAATTATATCTTTACAAATCGATAGTGTTTATGTACCGGATCCGCCTTCTATCGGGATAAAAATGTTTAATCTATTGCGGATAGTTTATAACGTCCTTTTCATATAACTACTTTTCTTTGGCCTTCATCTTCCTTGAAATTAAAACACTGCCTATTTTTAATTTAATATTCTAGAAAAATCACGTGCTGAAGAAGAAAAGAAGATCGAAGAGCTAAGATCGAAACTAGAAGCGGCCATCGCCGCCAGACAAGAGGCCGAGGCCCGCGCCGCGCACCTGGAGGAGAGGCTCAAGAGCTCGGCTACAGCTACCGGGCCTGGCGGCGTCACGCACGGGAACATCGCCGCTATTGCCAAGGTGGGAAGCGTGGATTTGCTATACTATAACATCATCATAGTGTATTTTTTAAACCTTTATTTTTGTACAAATTTTCAAGCGCTAAAATTCGCAGAGCCCTAACTTCAAACTCGCCAAGATCCGACAGCCGTTCTGTAAACTGTCTGTACGGTACGCATAATCTTGTGCGTAGTACATATATGTACAATCCGTTCCAAATGAGAATAGGATCGATGGCAAAGTTGTGACGTCACGTCGAGCTGTCAAATCGAAGAAATTAGGTAGGGTGAACAAAAAAAGATGTTTAAAAAAATAATTTACGTATGAATCATGAATGAAAAAAGTTTAATCAGAAGTTTTTCAATTTTGTTTATGTTTCACTGTGTGATGTGTCTGAGTAGTGGTAAATAGAAAAAAAGGTGAATTGTTTCTAACAATGAAAATAAGAAAGAAAATAGTTTTTCTTGTAAACCATTTATGACTTAAAACAATATATTAGCAAATTTATATTAAACCCTAAAATTTTTACTTCAACTAGAATTAACTAACATTTTGTAATAAAAAGCAAAAAAAAAACTTTTTATTGATACGCAAATATGATTTTTTTGCAAACCGTACTTTTTACTCAAAATTTGACAGATAGAGGTTATTGACTTTCCTGCTCTTATTTGGAACGCATAATATATCGATGCACGCAACCATCTAAAGACGAATAACAAATGCAAATACTTAACAGCGTCTCTTTACGCTTAGATATTTTTTCTTGCACATTGGCGGAATTCGAGAGGGTGACAATAAGTGTGTTGTCCTCTGTGTAACCTGTGCCGGTTCTCCAAGGCGCTGCTTCAGACTGGCCATCGATTGGTATAAATATATATATGTTTATGGGCTAAGTACTATAATGAATATCGTATAGGTCTCTGAGGGTGGCGTCTCTGAGTGCGGCTATTTATGACTACATTTGTTACATTAGGTTTACCTGTCAAAACAATTGTGGTGATAATAAAAATAAATAAATAAACAAACAAACTCCACTCATCCTCAGAATAAGTTACTTTGTGTAATATTCACACCGTCTTACTGTATTAGGAAACGAATATTTTACAAAAGTCCTCACTAATGTCGCCACTATAGCTAAGGTGAATGACTTTTAAATCTTGGTATTATAAGTTGAGATGACATCAAATTTTCGCACAAACTGAAGTGACAGTGCATCGGGCACATTGCTCACAGAACAGAGGGCCGATGGGGAGGAAAATTTCTGGAATGACTGGTCGCCACTCCGGTACCGGAAGACGCAGCGTTGGAAAATCTTCCACGCAGTGGATCGAAGACCTGTTGAGGGTCGAGACTCAACATTAGGGAAGAGAGAAGTCGTCATTATGACGACATGCGTGGGGCTAAAATTATAATGATTATTTTTTATTATGACTGGCCTCTTGGTCTAGTAGTTAGTAGCCCTGAATGCTCTGCCGGAGGTCGTGGGTTCGATTCCCACCCGAGACAAATGTTTGAGTTCAATCACTTGTTCTGTGTCTGGGTGTAATTTATCTATAATATGTATGCATTTAGAAATATATAAGTATGTTAATCAGTTGTCTAGTACCCATAACACAAGCTCTGCTTAGCTTGAGACTAGACGGCGTTGTGTGATAGTTGAGGAATACATAATATATTATTTTGTTTTTCAGGCGATTGGCAGTCCCGGCGGGCCTGCGCCACCTCCCCCACCGCCTATGCCCGGAGGTCAGTACTATTACTTATATACTATTTTCTTTAAAACAATAACTCTATATAACATTTTATTTACTTAATACATTTTTCCTGTCATTAATTTTGTTATGGACAAATTCTGTAAAGAAAAATATCTATTTAGATCTATTAATAAAAAAAAATCGGCCCTTGATAATTCAAGGGCCGATTTTTTTTTTACCGTCTTTGAATAAAAGAGTTTTCCAATTGTGTGTCAAGTAGAGTTCGTGACCCTAGAATACAAAAACAATCGAAGGGCACAGCTGTGTTTTAGTCAATTAATGTTTGACTCTTCCTTTCGCTCCACCTTAGGGCGAAAGAAATTGTCGAGATCTACATTGAAGGAACAACATGTTCTCTTTGGATAATTTTCTATTATCGAACGAGCGAAGATGCTTGCTTGAACGAGCGAAAAACTATTTAAGACAGTGCCAATAGAGCAGTGAACTAATATCGCTGCTGCGGTTTTCCCGTTCCATTATAATTTCTATATCTTGAAGACTATAAAGAATAGGCTCTTAATAAACTAGTGCGCCATACCATCAACGATTGCATCACTACTTACCATCAGGTGGGATCGCAGTCAAGCATCTATTTGTATCAAATAAAAAAGTGTTGCCAAATACAATAACATATTCTGCAACTTTCTATTGGTTGGTAGCTAAATAAAAACTATGCCATCAGAGCTGGCAGTGTTGCCAAACATAAAAACGTATGCCACTTCGTAGTTGCCTGGCATTTTTGCTGAACTGGACCTATTTGGCGCAGCCACACTATTTTTTTTTTTACCTTTTTTATCATATATGTCTTCATATTGTGGTTTCTGTATTGTGTGTGTCTATGTGTCGAATAATTTTTTTTTCTTTCTTTTCTATTCTACAACTCTCATTCAAGAAATTCTAGCCCGCAGAAATTGTCCATAACAATAACATTCAACTTTCAACCATATTATAACGAATGACTACCAGGAATGCTCTCTCTCTCTCCCACACGCATGTAACTATATCTGTCTCTTTCTGGTGTGGTTCATAGGGGCAGGACCGCCGCCGCCGCCGCCTCTACCGATGCAAGGTTTGTCAACTATATTCTTAAACATAATCATTAATTTCTCTTATGCCGTAATTAGAGACACAATTAAGAAGTTATTGTGTCTCGCGTAGATCTACGTTCTATACGAAAGGTTAATATTAAACTGGATACTATATCTACTCTCCCGAGGCCAAGAGTTGATGCGAAAGCGTAACACCAGGGCCCTGGGACAAGCCAAGGAACGTACAAAACGGGACGTTTAGTTAGTAAGAATCGGACACTGTTTCTCGTTCCGCCCGAGGGCGAGATTCGTCATTAAATGATTTTACCCACCTTAAAAAAAACATCTACTAAAAAAATACGTAGGTATTTGTGCCACGAAAAATACGCTCTATTTGGTGGTTTAAAAAAAAATACCACGAAGGGGATGGTGGGGTCTTAGTTTGCTCGCTTCGCTCTCTCAGTAGACCACGCCGTCCCCTTCTAACCTTACTATAGTTCGTTTTTTAATCCTAGACTACGATTTGACAACTTAAAATGTCAAACTCCAGAAAATTGGGAACATATTTCTAGAGTGTGACATTCTGAATTGTCAAATCGTAGTCTAGAATTAAAAAACGAACTATATTCCGAGTTGGGGTGCTCTGTGAATATGTAGTGTACATATCAATAATGGGATTATGTATGTAAGTTTGTGGGGTATTTTACTTTAGCGTGAGTAAATGAACGAAAAAAAATTATCTTATATTATTGTTCGGCATTAGTTATTAAGGGTTATAATTGCATATCTTTCAACCTAAAATGCATGCAGCTTATTCTGTTACATGGTGTGTGTGTCTCAAATGACTAGATTACCTATTTTCTAAAGGGTGTAAGGTCCCTTCTTTCTCCGCAAACTTTAAGGGCTTGTCAATAGAAGAAACTAAATAAATTGCCACAAGATTTTCTTTGTCGAATCAAGTTTATAATTTTGTATTTTTTTTTTCTGAAAAAAATAGAACTAAGGTTAGAGCCCAAACGTTGTGAGGGATGCATATAATTAACTCCCGAGCATAGCGAGGGAGTTTATATGGAAACTTTTGTGAATAAATTCAATGAACTGTGGGTTTAGCGGGACTTAATTGATTAGATTTATAGTATAATCCTATTGCAATAAGGTGTTTCTAAGCATGCCACGCTATCTCACAAGCATGTATGGCTACAATAACACGGGGTGTGTGTTTCTAGGAGTTTCCAACGCCCCACCACCGCCGCCCATGCCAACAGGTATGTGTGACGTGTCTGTAAGAACTACTGTCCACGGACACGACGCCTAGCTTCATAGACGCGTTTTCGTCATTATACGCGTTTTTATGTTAATGTTTTGGTCTTAGATACTAAATCTTTTAAGCGATGTCTTCACATGAATAGTCTATTAGAATGAGGGTGCAAGACATTTTAACATTTCTGTAATATTAAAAAAAAAACATTTTACAAACATTTTTTTTTGTTCTTTTTTTGTTGTATTTTTATTTTTTAATAAATAAAGATTAGGTAGACTTACTACCGAGTCAGCATTCTCGGGAAACTTCACTGAGGTAACCAAAATTACAATAAATTTCTCAGGTCCGACCGGTTTAGCAAGATTGCGCTTGTTTCAATGTTTTGCACGTATTATCCAGTTGCGTAGACATTTCAAATACAATACTACATACATTTTATATCACAATATCCACTAGCAATCAATATGCCACTATTTAAAACCCCCAACCCACTCAACGGCGGATCCAGGGGGGGGGTCATGGGGGTCATGACCCCCCCCTGGGCTGGTTCCAGGACTTAGGTGTACCACTAAGTGAACATAATGATTTTATTTATATGTTTGGCATCATACAATTTTTTTGTAAGTAACTACATACCTTCAATATTTAATTAATTTAATCTATATACAGGGTGTCATTGACATCGTAGCACAAACGTATACCATAGATCCAGTACATGATTCTAGTGGGCACGCCATAATCTCAGAGTTAAGTCCCCTCTTTGAGGCGTGGCTGCATAGACCTCACGGCGTCCTCACCTTCCGCATGAAGCAGGTTCTCACCGGACATGGCAAGTTCGGGAGGTTCCTGCACCGGATTCGTGCGGAAGAGACGCCCAGGTATCACTGTGTGGCCAACCAGGAGGACACGGTGGAGCACACAGTCGAAGTGTGCCCCGCTTGGGAAGAGCAACGCTATGCCATTCTCGTGGGGGTGATCGGCGGCTGCGACCTCTCGCGCCTATGCCTTGGTTCAGCCCATGGTCCAGTGAAGTCGCAGTGAGGAGGAGTGGCAGGCAGTCGCCTCCTTCTGCGAGGCAGAAATGTTATTGAAGGAGGAGACCGACCGCATAAGGCAAAGGCAACGGCGCACTTGCCGTAGCCATGGCCGCCATGATCCCCCCGATATCCGGCCACCGTAGACGCTGGCTTATGGACTGGACGTAGCTCGCCGTCCGATCGTCTGGTAACTGTCCAGACCGAGCCCAAGTCGTCGTCGGCGCGCACCGTTCCCGCGCGCCTCAAGGAGTTGTCAGCAAACTGTAGGGGCCCTACAATGCCGAAGCTTCCCGGAGCTGAGGGCTGGTGTGAAAGCGTTACACCGGGGCTCTGGGATTATTCCCAGAGCCCCGGTGTAACACTAGGGCCTAGGAATAAGGCAAGGAAGGGGGTAGGTTGTTTATTTAGTAAGAGTCTGTCAGTTTTTTCTTAATTTTTTTTAATGATTTTTTTACGTTTTTTAAATTAAACTGTATAAAAATGTTATTTTAACATGTTTTGCAAAAAAAAAAAATGAATGAATTACATTCCAAATAAAAATGTCATTGGGTTTGATAAGAATAACGACTTTATTTGCCTCAATGATTCTTTTATAATTCTTTTTTTTTGTAAATAAAATATTTTTCTTTATAAAAATATCATTGGGGTTGGTTAGAATAAAGATTTTATACAGGTAAAAATAAAAAAAACAACTTTTTTTTCAAAAAATTAACAATAACTGACGAAAAATTTCACCACTGGGGGGGGGTTTCAGAATCATGTACTAGATCCATTGTATTCGTTTGTGTTACGATGTCAATGACATCCTGTATTTAAAAATTAATGCCACTTTTCACTGTTATTTTATAACTCAAGAACTGGCTCACCTAACCAAACCAAATCTTTAGGCTTTATTCGGAATAAATAAATAAATAGTCCGTAGATATTCATGTGAATTTTGCACAAAATCGGTCGGGCGGTTCTTTTTTATCACTTTTCTCTGTTGCCGGTCGTATTATTTAAATATATGTATTTTGTTTGTTGGAAACCCTTGTAGTCCACCCTCTTCACTTTTGCGGAGTTTTGCGTCATACCCCTCGACCCCACATCCAGATTATTGCAATTCGGGCATTTGACTTGAATGGACAGTTCACGGCGCCAAGAGGAAGGCGGCTAGGGCGGTGGGCTTGGACGTATCCATCAAGGTGGATGAGGTGGTGACCGCATTCGAAGCGGGTAGGTGCGAGACCGATCAGGTTCGGGCGGGCACCATCTGCGCTGAGACGGTTAGATGTCCCGTTCCGGCAGCCAAGACCATCGCAGGGGAGGGCCGATTGGTTCTTTGCGCTGGGTCTCCATACAAGGGAGATGCCGCTGGGTGTTACGTGGGGGCCTATTACGCCTCAGTGCGTAAAGTGGATCGCAGTGACCACTGCTATCAGTGTGGTAAGCCCGGTCACAAGGGTGGGGAATGCTGTGCTACGTTGCACTGCTACGCATGTGCAACACGGCAGGCAAACAGGCTGACCTGGTGGTCAGCCTGTTTGCCTGACGTGTCTCTGTGCTCCCTGGTGGGAGCAGGTCCTGCGATCCCTCCATCAAAGCCAAGGGTAAAGGTCCGAAGGCCCGCCCTAGCCAAATCAATCGCTCAGGATCTGTTGATAGCTGACTGGGTGCAGGTCTTGAGCGGCTTGGGGACAGTAATTTCGTCAGTCGGCGCCGGTACATCGTCCCTCGAGGCCGTCACTAGGGAACGGGGATGCGCGCCAGTACGGTTCGGAGACATTGCAGTGGTAGCCTAAGCGTCTACCAGTCCCCAAACAGATCTCTCGCTGATCTCCACTTCTCCCTTAGGGAGCTCAAAGCCTTCTTCGTGGGATTTGATTCACTCCCCGTAGTGGTTTGCGGGGAACTCAATGCCAAGGATTTGGCTTGGGGTTTCCGGTTCAGGAACCAGCGGAGTCGTTGTTGGAAGACTGGGTTCGGGAGACAGACCTGGTCATCCAAAACCGGGATTCTAACCCCACGTGCGTGCGGATGCATGATGTGTCCGTGGTGGGATAATGTTCGCCAACCCCACTTTGTCACTGCGTGTTGTCGACTGACGCTTCTTGAACCACCGGTAAGTACATCTAGTTTGACGTCTCCACCCAGACCTCGAACGCTCCGGCCCAACAGACCCCATGTGGAACAGGTGGTAAAGGGCGGCGAAAATTATCTTTGCCGGGAGCGGCTAAATCGCTAGATTGGGCCCAGGACATACCACTAGCTGTTATGACAAATCATTCAATCAATCACGCATGGGTATGGAATATAAATAGGCTGCCTCATTCTGTGCGTGAGTGCTTCTCTGCATGTCTTCAAGAGAAGATGGCATTATATACGTGTAGGTATATGTACAAGTTATTATGTGTTAAGTTTTACAAGTCTACAATAAAGAATACATATTTTTAAGTACAGTACTTACGTACATTAATAAAATATCTACTTTTTATTTGCATCTATTATTATCAAAATTAAATTATAAGTTCTTGACTTGACCACGACTATATGACCCCCTCCTGGGGCCAAAGCTGGATCCGCCCTTGAACCCACTCATATGCTTGGTGTACGTCTACTCACAGCTTACATACTAAACTATGAAATAGTCTAAGAAGTGGTAACGACACGACGAATACGCGTCTATGAAGCTACGCGTCCGTGGACAGAAGGTCTTATATTACGTTTACACGTAGTTAGAACGTAATCGTTTTGTGTGTTTTATTGTAACTCACTCATCCTCTTAGCTTTTTCACAATGAACTAAAGGGCTTTCAGTCTAACCGAATGTGGCTGAATACCCCTGTTTTTTACACCGTTGAATTTAAATCGTTCTAATCCCGTGAAGGGTCGACCCAGTACCTGCAAAACTATCGATTTGTAAAGATAAAATAAAAAAAATTATGTATTTTTTCGTATACATGTAAGACTTTAATTTCTTTTTGTAAGCGAGTCAATGACCTTGTAGGTAGTAGTTGGTCGTTGCGTACTAACTGCCTTCAGGTTATAGATCTCACCCAGCTGACGTTTACTTATAGAAATATATTTCGTGCATGCATGCAGTGTTGTCTTTTTAACCCAAAGGTTGACTGGTAGAGAATGCCTTGTTGCATTAAGTCCGCCTATGTACCACTACTGTACATGAAGATTAAATAAATAAATTAATTCGAGTTTTATTTAAAAGTAATTTATTTTTAAATTATATTTTTACAAATCGATAGTGTTTTAAGTACAGAATCGACCTTCTACAGAATTAAAACTATCAAAATTTAATGGTGTATGAAGTGACTGAAAAAAGAGGTTTCAGTGTAGTTAGATTAGTGGTGAATTGTTTTAGTGTGGCCTTGCTTGTTTTATACCTAATCTTTAGATTTTTTTCCTGTGGCAACACTACAGCTAACAGCTGATTTAAATTAGTCCCAAATTTTTTTATTTTAAATATTGATTTAATTTGTTTTTAAGGCCTATTTCTATTTACTCATAAAGTAAATACGGTATTTAAAAGTATTCAGTGTGAAAATTGTGCAATAAAGTGCAAATAAGTTGTTAAAACCATCATAAAAATTTTGTGACAGTTAGAGGTTACCGGTACGAGTGTTTTTTCCATTGTCATCTTGTTATCAGGTACAATAATTTTCATTTGAATTTCTATTATATTATTAGCGTACTTTTAATATAATTATATTTATAATCTTCATTCGTTTGTTCGCTTAGAATTTGTTGTGAATGACATTTGAACAAAGGTAAACATAACCTTAGTTAGTTGGTGACAGAACTTAACTTTCTAAAGTTTATTTTCTTTTGACTAACTATCTTTAACTTCTTTACAACCTATCTTGTCTTGTTCTATTTCCTTTTTCATTTCTATACAACTAATCATGCCTATGACTCGCAGCGCCTATGCTCGTCAGGAGGAGGCCAAACTCAGTCTGGCTTTGAGCGAATTGAAGGCGTCGCGAGAGTACTGTGACCGACTAAATAAGGAAATAGATGACAGTGAAAAGATACTCTTAGAGGCACATGTAAACAATACGAAGTTAAGAAATCAAATGAGTCAGCTACATATTCAATTAACTGATGTCATTGAAGATCGAGATAGGCTCCAACTTGTTGTGGACGGGTTTAGCCAATGTAGCACAGAGTACGAGCATGCTCTGAGTGACAAATATCAATTGCAACAACAGCTACTAGAGGCCAAGAATCAAATATCAGAACTCGAGACAACCAATCTTAACATCACTGCCTCGTTAAACCATAGTCTGTTCAGCGAGTTGGTGACTATTGCTCCATCAATGGTTCAACAAATGAACCCATCTTGTACCATAGATTTGATTAGTGATGATGATTCTCAATTAAATAAAACAGTGAGGGTAGTCGCTAGTAGTAAAAATAAATTAAAAAAGTACATTAAAATCAACAAATTTATAGTTAAAACAAAGAAAATGGTCAAGAAACAAAAGTTCTTTATAAAAAATGTTAAATTGAATAGGGAAAGGTTACATTTATTGAACCAATTAGACTTATACTCTTCAAACCTGGAAAAAAGTACAAGGAAATATCAAAATGATACTCAAGATTTGCAAAAGGAACTTAACCGCTTACAAAACAAATTAAGTTCAATGACTATAAAATATACTGCCTCGGAGAATCAGATGAGGGAATATGTGTTGGCGATGAACGAGCTGGTCAGCTCACAAAAAACCAATTGTGAGCATTGTGAACCACCATCTATTGCATCTGAGCCAGATCATTCATCGACAATATGTGACTTAACTCAGTCTAGTACCAGTTTGCCGGTAGAAATTTCTGATTTTTTATCACAACAGACCATAAACAAAGAAATAGTAGTTTTTTGTGATGAAATTGGTAAAGGTTTAGGCCACCTTTTAACAAATGAATATCCAGGACACTCAATAATAAATAACTGCATGCCTGGCTGTTCATTATTTGATATAATGAAAAAAATTATAAAATGTAAATTTCACCAGGACACTGTACTTTTAATTTTAGTTGGCAATAGGGGTCATGTGAGCAAAGGAGAATTATTGCAATATTATGGTACTTTGAGTAACTTGAGTGTTAAAAAAATTGTGATGTTCACATTCCCTTATAGTCAAAGTTTGCCACAGGAAGAAAATTTAATTAGATATAAGACTAATGTTACTTTGCACAACTTAACTATAAATAATAGCTTGTTTCATTTAATTGACACCAACAATTATGTTGGCACTCATTTTTATTTGACAAAAGATAGATATCTTGTTAATAGATACTATCTTTCAAAATTTTGTAGGAGACAGATAGCTATGTCGCTATCATATTATTTTTTAATTACAGCCAAAAACTTGGCTAAACAAATTGCTCCTATTGAGCAATGCTTGGACATTTCAAGTGATTTTGCCAATAACTTGGCATCAAATGTTGACATAAATATTAATTTAAATTAGAAATTAAGACAACAGAGACTATCTCTAGCATGAATGTACCAATGAAAGAAATTATTTCCAATAAAGTTTTAAAATCATTAAATAGTATCAACCTGGTGCACCAAAATATTCAAGGACTCATGAACAAAGATTTAGAAGTAGAATTATTCCTTAATTGCAATAATGTTGATATTTTTTGCATAACAGAACATTGGCTTAAAAGCCATCAGTTGATGTTTAATTTTAGCAACCACCAGGTTGGTAGCTCATTCTGTAGAGTTGATGCCTTACGTGGTGGTTCATTGATTTTAGTTAGTAACCACCTTAAATTTAAGGAACGTAAGGATATTGTGAGTCTATCTGTTGAGCGGTCAATCGAAATAGCCTGTATTGAGTTGGAGCAGTTTATTATATTAAGTGTGTACAAACCCCCTTCTGGATTGTATGACTGCTTTGAAAATGTAATGGATGAAGTGTTTAATAAGATCTGCAATTCTAACAAGTATATAATCACTTGTGGTGATTTCAATATTAATTTATTAGAAAACTCTGCTTTATGTAGCAAAGTTATAAGTTTATTTCAGTCATATAATCTTGTTAATTTGTTTTTGGAGCCCACAAGAGTTACTCCTACTAGTGCCACTTGCATAGACAATATTTATACTGATGTTCTACCTATCCACAAAGAAATTATAAATTTGCTAGATTCTGATCATTGTGGACAATTAATTACTTTTCAAAACCCAAACATCATAGTAACTAAAAAGAATATCACTGTTAACCCTAAAACTGCAAATCGCTTAGAATCTTTTAAAACTAAGCTCATTAATAATTTACCAGTTTTGTCAACATTGGATGATGTGAATCCACAATATGAAGATTTTTTTAACATGTATTGTAAGCAGTTTAACTCCACTTTTATACCCAAAACTATATCGGTTAATAGTAATGTATCATTCAGTGAATGGGCTACCATTGGTATTCATAAAAGTAGAACGCGACTTTATGAATTGTATGATGAAAGAGTTCTTGTAAACACTGCGGAGTTTAGTTTATATGTTAGAAACTATTCAAAATTATTCAAAAAAGTATGTTCTGTTGCAAAGTCGCGATATTTGAGTTCCAAAATTAAGAATAGTAATAATAAAATTAAAACAACTTGGAACATTATAAATAGTGAGACTGGAAGGTCCACAAAACCATGTAGTGACTATATAGCCTTATCATTGATGATAATGTAATCAAATCGGATTCACAGGTTGCCGCAGCTTTTGAAAAGTTCTTTTCAGAGATCCCCATATTAACTACAAAATCTCTGAACTCATCCCCTACTGCTGCAGAGTCTCTGCTTAAAGAAAATGTTAAAGCGTGCGATGTCGATTTTAAATTCGAACATGTGACATATGTAGATATAATTAAAACCTTTAATACTTTAAATGTAAAAAAAACTACAGATTTATGGGGAAATTCTGTAGATGTTGTGAAGTCCATTATAAACGTTGTAGCTCCTAGTTTAGCTTTTATTTTTAATAATAGTATCGATTGTGGTGAGTTTCCTGACTTGATGAAGTATAGTAAAATAACACCATTATTTAAAACTGGTAGCACATCTGACCCCACCAATTATAGACCCATTTCAGTGTTACCTACCTTTAGTAAAATCTTTGAGAAACTTATTTTACAGCAATTACAAAATTTTTTTAATAGACATAAGCTATTACACACTAAACAGTTTGGTTTTACAAGGGGTCGTTCAACAACCGATGCCGGTGTTGAACTTTTAGGACATATATATGATGCATGGGAAGACAAATGCGATGTACTGGGCATTTTTTGCGATTTGTCCAAGGCCTTCGATTGTGTTCTCCATGAAACATTAATCAGGAAACTACATCATTACGGAATCCGGAACTCCTCCCTGGATCTTCTTACTTCTTATTTGAGTGATAGGATTCAGAGAGTTGAAGTAAACGGAAAAAGATCACCCGGGTCTGTAGTGTCAATGGGTGTGCCACAGGGCTCGATTCTTGGCCCCTTTTTATTTCTTATTTATATAAATGACTTGCCATACCTAATAAAGGATAACCATGATATAGTTTTATTTGCAGATGACACTTCGCTTTTATTTAAGCTTAAACGTCAGCAGAATGTCACTGACGATATAAATTTGGCCCTTTCCAAAATAGTACACTGGTTTAATGTTAATAACCTGCATCTTAATGAAAAAAAAACTAAATTTGTTAAGTTTACAATGCCTAATGTTAGGCAAGTGGATACTAGTGTGCTAATAAAAGGTAAAGAATTGAGTCCTGAAGATACTACAGTGTTCTTGGGCATAACCCTGGATGCTAAACTTCAGTGGGGCCCACACATAGATAAGTTGTCAAAAAAACTTAGCTCTGCAGCATATGCCGTTAGACAAATTCGAAAGCTAACTGATTTAGAGACAGCCCGTTTAGTTTATTTTAGTTACTTTCATAGTGTAATGTCGTACGGTATTTTATTGTGGGGAAATGCTACCGATATACAGACGATTTTTGTTCTGCAGAAAAGGGCTATTCGTTCCATTTATAAACTAAGTCCCAGATTCTCCCTCAGAGAGAAGTTTAAAAATATTAATATTTTAACTGTGGCATCTCAGTACATCTATGAAAACATTTTGTATGTTCATAAAAATAAAAATTTGTTTAAAAAATACAGTGATATTCACAACGTAAATACTAGGAATAAACACAAATTAGTGGTTCCGGTAACAAGGCTCAAAAAAATAGGAGGCACATTTAGATGCCAATGTATACGCTTTTATAATAAGCTTCCCAGTCCTATTCAAGAACTTAGCCTTAATAAATTTAAATCATTTGTAAAACATAAACTTTGTCAGAAGGCTTTTTATACTGTAAAAGAGTATCTTGAGGACAAAACAGCTTGGGATTGACCTGCTCCAGTAATCACTGTAATTGATGTAATTTCATTTCTTATTTTCTGATTTTTTCTTTTTGGTATCATTATTATATATATATTTTTTATTATTATTATTTTTAACTGACGATTATTGTTATTTTACAATTATGACATATTTCTCTTTTTTTTTTCGCAACTATTAAATTTAACATTTAAATTTGAAATTGACAATTGTACCTTTTTTTTTTTAAATTTGCAATATTAATGGGTAAAATTACATTTTTGTAAATTTTTATTATTGTGAATGTGGGGACTATGTGGATTACTTTTCGTTTTTCCTTAATTTTAACTTTTAATTAACTTATAATGTCTGGCAGTTATGAGTACTTTTTGCGGCCTACCCAAATGTCCTTTCTTTGGTATTGTTCGTCAAATCGTTGAGCTCCTTGGTGGTCCTGAGTTGAGCTACACGAGAACTGACAAATGCTTGCACTGACTGGACAGGTCCACTCAGAACTGTGTGGTTCTTTCTTCAAAAGACCATCTCAGACTCCAATCTGCATGGTTCTCATATGATTTGACCATTACATGTTTGTGTATGGACTTTAAAACAGACTTTGACCCCTGAGTTTGTTTCGGTGTTTCTTCTCAGGGTAGTCAGCTAGGAAACACCGGCCTCATCTAGTATAAAAAAAAAACGAAAAAAAAAAAAATTGACGTGTAAAAGAGTTTGTAAAAACCTATTTACAAAATAAAAATCATTTATCATTTATCATTTATCATTTATAACTCTCCAGGACCCTATGTGAATAAGTTCCGAAAACATGTAAATCTTGTGATGAATACTAAAAGGAAGTCTGTCTGTATGTTGGTTTTTACTAAAATCCCTTGTCTAGTAGAGTAGTCTAGATTGGAATTAGCTTATTATTACATAGCAGTCTGTAAGACCAAATACTGGGCAAAGGCCACTTCTCGTTCCTTCCATTGTTCTCGTAATGTCATTTGTAAGGGTCAGATCATACGATGCGCGCACCGTAAATATTTCAACGAATCGGGGGCGGGTCTAGTTCATAATATCGACGGTCGCTGCATCGAAAACGTTCCATCGATGGGCTAATGTATCGACAGTATCCCAAATCGATCGTACGCTACATCGAAGACAAAAATCCATCATTTCTACATTTGTCGATGTAGCGTACTATCGATTTGGAGTACTGTCGATACATTACCGTAAAACGGGGTGAATAGAAACAAAATTTTGGTTTGCTTTTTCACTTTGATACTATATTATTGGCTTCTGACAAAACATCGAGTTATTAGAATAACAGTTCATTAATAAATTGATATAGATATTTAAAATAAAAAATATTCAAATATCGTGAAAGTATATTTTAAAGTTTTGTTTCTATTCACCCCGTTTGACTGTAGCCCGTCAATAGAACGTTTTCGAGACAGCAACCATCGATGTAGTGACTTTCGACATTATGAACTAGACCCATCGGGGGCTGTAGGTACGAGCGAGGTGGTTCGCATGTGTGTCCGTCGATTCGTCGAAATGCGGTGCGGTGTCGCAGCGTATCGTGTGATCTGGCTTTAATGATGTTGATATCTTATGCGTTCTTTGTTTTGTGGGTAGTTGTAGCAGTGGTGTTGGTTGTAGATTGTAAATAGACTACATATTAGCGGTTATATTTTTATTCTGTTTATCTGTGCTATTTTATTTTTTTCAACCTAAGGGTAGAAACACATAATATATAGTTAGCATATGGTTTAGTTTTAGTAGCGATTCGCAGTAAACGGGCGCGGTACCGCAACGCGTTTATGTGTGTCAGCCCTAAAAATTACCAAACTGTATCACGAATAAGCATCAACAGAAATTATAAAATCACGCATAATTTTATTTATGCATGATTTTATACATTTTGTCTTATTAGAAGATATTATTAGTAAATCATATCCATATATCGTTATAAACTAACAATAAGTTTTTCTTTTTGTTAATTATTATTAGTGTGCAAATATCTAACAATATTTAGTTCATCAATCCCAATATAAAGCATACGTCTCACTCATATCTTATTCTCCCAACAGCAGGAGGAGGCCCCCCACCGCCGCCGCCGCCCCCGATGCCGGGCGGCCCACGCGGCCCGCCTCCCCCGCCCATGCCGGGTATGGGTGGCCCCCCACCTCCACCGCCCATGATGGGTGGGCCACGGCCACCGCCGCCACCTGGAGGATTCATGCCTAGGATGGTGAGTGTGACTGCTTTTTGTACAAGTAATTCCGCCATCGCCTTTCTACTATTAAACACTAGACATATGGCGAGGACCCCTTGCGTCACATGCAACTTCATCAATCAGTTCCTCGGATTTTTTGTGTATATTTTAGTGTTGTTTTTGGTGTGGTTTCTCTGCCATGGATCGTAATAAACATACCTATACTTATTTGTAATTAAAAATACATTATTTTAATCTAAATAAACGACAAAAAATAAATTGGTTATAATATCCATTTAATAAAGCCATGGTAGCGCCGTAAAAAAGGCATAAAAGTTACAGATAATTTCTCGTAAAATAAGTACAATCAATTATTATTTTCTAGCCCGTACCCGATGTGCTACCTCATGGCTTGAAGCCTAAAAAGAAGTGGGAGGTGGAAGGCCCCCTCAAACGTGCCAACTGGAAGACTATAGTGCCGCAGAAGATGTCCGAGAAGGCCTTCTGGGTTACAGTAAGTTTCTTTGTGTATTAATCTACATCTACACTAATATAATAAAGAGATAAAGTTTGTTTCTTTGTTTGTATGAGGTGATCTCTGGAACTACTGGTCCGATTGGAAAAAAATTAGCAACAATAGAAAGCTGCTTCACTCCTGAGTGACTTAGGCTATATTTTATGTACGCGGGCGAAGCTGCTTACAATAACTAGTGTCGTATGAGGACAAAAGATTGTGTGAGAGTAGTGGTGGCCGAGTGGTAACGGCCCCTGCTTACGAGTAGGTCGCGGGTTCAAACCCAGCCAGGCGCATTACTTTGTGCATTTATTTCATCACCACTGCTGTCAAAACGCTAAACGAAAACATCGTGACGAAACCGGCATGTCCTAGAACCAAAAATTCGAAGACATGTGACATCCACCACTCCGCACTGGGCCCGCGTGGTGGATTATGGCCCATTCCCTCTCCTAGAGAGGAGGCCAGTGTCCCAGCACATTAAAAAGGCTGATGATGATGAAAAGCAAAAGTTTGTGGCCAAGGGTAGATGCGATGGAATACCTTTGCCCTGGAACTAGGGCAAGAAGGAACATTGGGTCGTTTAGTCAGTAGAAGTCGGACACTGTCTCCCGCTCCGCTCAAGGGCGGGAGTCGTTATTCGACGATTTTCCCACCAAAAAAAAATAAATCATGTTCTAGAATCGGACATAGAAAACTTTTTATCAATCCCTTAGTATAACTTTCTAAATGTATACAGGCGCAGCCGCAGTCAGAGACTAGTTTAAAAGTATTGTTACTCCAACAGGTACAAGAAGACAAATTAGCGTCACCGGACATCTTAAGTGGGCTAGCGCAGAAGTTCTCAAGCAAACCGGTCGCGAAAAAGAATGAGGATGCTGTTGATAAGTAAGTTAAATATATAATAATATATATAATACTAGCGACGCTCCCCAGCTTCGCACGGTTACTGATTTTGAAGATATTATGCATGTATTATACATATAAACCTTTCTCTTGAATCACTCTATTTATTAAAAAAAAACCGCATCCGTTGCGTACTTTTAAAGATATAAACATACATAGGGATGTGCAACTTTCTTTTATACCATGTAATGATATTCCACAACTATAATACATCGTCGTCTAGTCCCGCACTAAGCAGAGCTTGTGTTATGAGTACTAGACAACTGATAAACATACTTATATATTTTTAAATACATACATATTGTAGATAAATTACACCTAGATCTGCATCGCTTTAAATTCTTTATTTCTCGACTTCATACTTCATTAATTCATATTTTATTCAAAGGTTTAAGTTAAAACACATGTAGGGGATAAGAGCTTTTTTTGTTGACAAGGGAAATAATTAAAATGACTAAAATTCTGTAACTACTTTTTAGTAACATGTGTTTCATCCCTCTTCTTCACGTGACCGTACCAAGAAAAAAAATACGTAAAAACAAAAAAATACAAAAATCCTTGGCTTAGGAAAGTTTTTAACTTTTATTAAATACGTACTACACCTCACTAACACACACAAAAAAACTAACATCCATAAAACTCAAGACTTAATTCCAGGGTCCACACGCTGAAGAAAGTGAAAGACCTTAAGGTGCTAGACAGCAAGGCGGCCCAGAACCTCTCCATCCTCCTTGGAGGTTCCCTCAAGCATATGTCGTATGAACACATCAGGACTTGTGTGTTGCGCTGTGATACTACTGTGCTGACTGCCAACGTGCTAGATCTGTTGATACAGGTGAGTTATTGGTAGCTCGCCGTCCCGCTATTTGTAAAAACCGTAGGAACCCAACAAGGCCTGCTGAAATAACAGGAAATTTCTGCAAAGGCGTGTGCCGTCTGGTATCCGTACGGACCGAGCCCAAGTCGTCAATGGTATGGATTTGTTGATACAGGTGAGATTACGGACGATGAGTAATAAATAGTTCGCCGTCCGGTTGTCTAGTTAATATTCAAAACGAGCCCAAGTCGTAGATAGCGCGTAATATTGCACACGTGTCTCAAAGACATGTCAGATAAAACTAAAGGTCCAGTAGGGTCAATGCCCGCTAGACCATGGATTGTTGAGTTTTAGAATGTATAAGGCGAATTAAATACATAGATATGGCTTTAGACAGCTTAGCACACCTTTCCGCTCCATCTTAGAGTAGAAAAAGTCACTGTATGATGTCTCACCTTAAAAAAAGGGTGCTATAGAAAGGTGGCATAGAATATCTCCATCCTCCTTGGAGGCTCTCTCAAGCATATGTCGTATGAACACATCAGGACTTGTGTGTTGCGCTGTGACACTACTGTGCTGACTGCCAACGTGCTGGATTTGTTGATACAGGTGAGTTATTGGTAGCTCGCCGTCCGGACCGTGCTTTAGACAGCTTGGCACACCTTCCCGCACCATTTTAGAGTAGAAAAAGTCACTTTATGATTTTCCACCTTAAAAAAAGGGTGCTATAGAAAGGTGGCATAGAACCTCTCCATCCTCCTGGAAGGCTCCCTCAAGCATATGTCGTATGAACACATCAGGATTTGTGTGTTGCGCTGTGACACTACTGTGCTGACTGCCAACGTGCTGGATCTATTGATACAGGTGAGATTACGGACTAATAGTATCTATAGGACTAATAGGAGTAATAAGTAGCTCGCTGTCCGGGCGTATACGTCCGGACCGTGCCAAAATCATCGACGGTGGATTTCACGTGCGCCTTAAAGAAATATCAGTAAAATCTTAGAAGCTCAGGACTGATGGCCGCTGGAGCCACGGTATTTCTAAATATTTAAGGTTAATCGCCATTGGGTTCAACTTATAAGCCGCGCGTAAAGCTCTAATCTGCTCTAACTAAGCAGTGATGCAGGGTTTGTTTTAGTTTTTATGCTAAATTCACATTTTCTATTTCTAGTACCTACCACCAGCGGACCAGCTGAAGAAACTAGCGGACCTCAAAGTGAACGCCGAAGAGTTAACGGAAGCGGAACAGTTCGCGGCCACGGTGGCCGATATCAAGCGGCTAGTGCCCCGGCTGAGGAGTTTGGCCTTCAGGGAGCATTATGCTGAGATCATCTCTGAAGTTAAACCCGTGAGTAGCTAATAAAATACAGTTTTTGTAAAGTGTTGGACCACGACATGGACGCGGACGTTGTGGTCCATAGAAGCCTATCATGATCCATAGTGGACTTATTATTGTAAATTAGGGTACGACTCGCAAATAAAAAGTTTTTCTTTCTTCTTTCTTTCTTTCATAGTGACCCACCATGGCCCAAAATGGTTCATCATGAACCATAGTGGCCCATCATGGATCATAGTGGCCGAATAGGGTCTTTAGTGGCCCATATTTGCCCATCATGGATCATAGTGGTCTATCATGGCCTCTTATGGTCCATAAGGGTCTTTACTGTCCATCGTGGCCGATCATAGTGGCCTATAGTAACCCATCATGCTACAAAGTTGCCCATCATGATCCATAGTGACCCATCATGGCCCAAAATGATCTATTATGATCCATAGTGGGCCTTCCGGTCCATCGTGGTCGGCCACGAGCAGTTAGTGTCCTGTCTGAGAGTTTGGCCTTCAGAGAGCAATACACTAAAATTATTACTGAAGTTAAACCCGTGAGTAACTAAATATAATCAGAGTTCAGTGTATAATCAGACCAGTGGGTACATACCACTATGTACCATTATTGGCCATTACTATCATGACTCATGCATGCCTCACTCAGAAGTCAAAGTAATTTATTTGTTAAACATGGGTAATATGACATAAAAAAAATGCGTTGTCTCACTATGTTTTGCTTTGCAAGGCGTATAAATTAGGCGTAAAAAAATAACAAGCTAAACAAGTCTATTTCAAACAAGTAAAATCGTAAATAAGATAGAATAGTAGGTCGGACATTTTTATTGTATGCTTCTATCTTGCCCATCATGGCTTCTATCATTAAAATGTACTGGCTAATAAAGTTTGTTTTGTTCCCAGGACATAGTATCAGGCACAGCGGCTTGTGAAGAAGTGAAATCAAGTGTAAAGTTCGCCAAAATATTGGAGCTCTTACTACTATTAGGAAACTATATGAATTCGGGCTCAAATAACGCTGGCGCTTATGGATTTGAAATTAGCTTCCTTACTAAGGTATGTAGTACTGAGATTTTTATATACTTAAAAAACTACAAAAAATATCCTAGACACCTATAACCTCTATATACATAATATTATTACACCCTCATTCGTAGTTGTAGGAACTTAGTACGCAACGAGTCAACGACCAACAACTACCTACAAGTCATTGGACTCGCTCAGCTGACATATTGTTAAAGATAATAAAGTTGTGCGTAAATCAATTCAAGTTTTAAAAAAATACCTTATTTTTAATTTTATCTTTACTGGATCGACCCTCCTTGGGATTAAAACGATCGATATTTTAATTTCATTTATGCCTTAGAAATTATATATACTAAAATAAAGTGTACCCTAGACCTCTTTATTTTTATATTTATGTCACCATAAAATTGTGAATACCGTTATATTATAATTTATCTTATAAAGTTGTGTCACTATACAAATTTACTAAATTATTGTCTTTTTGTCCACAGTTAACGGCAACGAAAGATCTAGAAAATAAACAGACATTATTACATTATTTAGTAGAAACCATAGAGAATAAGTTCCCTGAAGTACTGACGTTTGCAGAGGAAATGCCTCACATAGACAGGTAACTTATATATATAAAAATATTTTTTTAGAGAAAAATAACTTAAATAAACTAAAAATAAAAAAGAAACACCTAACCGAAACCTTCAAAAGGCGCCTGGACTCGAATCAAGAAGAATCTCACACAACCTGGTTTTTTTACACAAAGTAAAAAAACCAGGTTGTGTGGGATTCTTACCTCACTAAAACCACTCCGGTAATCACCATCAGCACATGGAAGCGGGCCCCGTCTACTCTTAAAAGACACCCTGGAACCCTCTATGTGCAACGCCTATTAGGGCACATCCCTAAGGAGACTGTGAGGGGTCTTCTCTGAGCCTCGTACACGGCAGCACGTGATCACTGTGCCATCGTCTTTCCTGAAGTCACTTAGCGGGCAGACAGAGTCCCCCACTCTGAAAGCCCTTGACCTCGGAGTCCCACCTTTCTTAAAATTGGGGTTTCGGCATTTTAGGCGTTGAGGTCGGTCCTCTCACGATCCGTTCAGCGGCCTCCTTCTGGATCATCACGGTCTCACAGAAGGACTCTCTTTATTGCACCTACCGCTATTTTTTTTCTGCGTCACCCAAAGGTTGACTGTAAAAAAATGCCTAGCCGCCGCTGTACTTTTGTGCATTCAGTGTAAAATAAATAAATACCACCATCTACCTTCCCCAGAGCGGCTCGAGTTTCGATGGAGAACCTGCAGAAGTCCCTGAAGAAGATGGAGAATGACATCAAGTCGTTGGAGATGGATCTCAACAACTCGCGCGTGCAGCAGTGTCCCGACGATCTGTTCAACGAGACTATGAGCGTATCCTTTTGTTAATAAGTGAACCCTTTACAAGAGTGAATGAATGATTGAGTGAATGAATGATTGAGTGAATGAATGAGTGAGTGAGTGACTGAATGAGTGAGTAAATGAATGAGTGAGTGAATGAATGAATGAGTGAATGAAAGAGTGAGTGAATGAATGATTTAAAAAAACTTAAAATATTTACAAACCATAATACAGTTTGCCGGCTACAGTCTTTCCGTCCAATTATAATTTAGATGTCTTCAAGGCTAGAGTGAATAGGCTCTTAATAAACTAGTGCGCCTCACCATCAACGATTGCATCACTGCTTACCATCAGGTGGGATCGCAGTCAAGAACTAGTTTACTGCAATTAAAAAAAAAAAGTATAAATACATATAATATCTATTTAAATAAAAAAAAAAACTTAAGAACTAATTAAAAGTATAATCTAAAGTAAAGTGTCAAAAACTCTTTCGCATCGCTGTCGACTGGTAAAGTGCCCAAAAGGCTGGCAGCATTGCCACATTGTATGGCAATGCTTATTCTCTGCCCAAGGTAAAAGCCAGCCCTTGGGTCACGCGAAGTGTCAACAAGTCGTGATATACCTATTTATTTGTAAGAATATAACAGCTAACAAGTTCTTAATGGGATTTCACAATATTTGCATGAGTTAATGGAATATTTTACCACTATATTTCTTAATTTTTCTAGCCTTTTCCTAACTAAATAAGGGTCTAGTTCCATGTAAAACCAACCTTATTTCTTTAGTTTTAAAGTCCAAAATCAATTGCACCCTTAACTCCAAACACAGTCATTCGCAATCGAAGCTCGCGAACAGTGCGACCTCCTTCACTCAATGTTCCGCAAGATGGAGGCACTGTACACGGAGCTAGCGGAGTACTACGTGTTCGACGCGCATAAGTACACGCTCGAAGAGTTCTTCTCCGATATCAAGACCTTCAAGGACGCCTTTGTGGTGAGTAGTAGACGAAAATATACTTCAAAGCTAAGTAGGAAAAGTCGCACATATACACGCGAAAATGGACCCTAATGTTAAGTAGATAAAATTGAAAGTAGCTTGAACTTTATGAGCAGTGGTCTTCATAGTAAGATCACGCGAAAATGGACCCTAGATAATAGGTAGAAAGGTCGAAAGTAGCTTGAATATACTCGATGGTGTTGTACACTGAGCTAGCGGAGTACTACGTGTTCGACGCGCACAAGTACACGCTTGAAGAGTTCTTCTCCGATATTAAGACCTTCAAAGACCCCTTTGTGGTGAGTAGCACTCTGACACTGATTCCTGCTTAACCCAAGAGCGGGATTATTCGTTATTCGATGATTTTACCTATCATAAAATCACTGTTTACCAAAAGCACTATAGTTCGTTTTTTAATTCTTGATTACGATTTGACAACTCAGAATGTCACACTCTAGAAATATGTTCCCAATTTTCTGGAGTTGGACATTTTAAGTTGTCAAATCGTAGTTTAGGATTAAAAAACGAACTATAGTTTATATCAATTTAAAAAAATACCTTTACTCCCAGGCGGCCCACCAAGAAGTAGCAGCGGCTCGCGAGGCAGCCGCGCGCGCTGCTCGCGCACGTTCAGCGCGCGCCGCGGCCGAGCGCGAGCGGCGCGACCGCACGCACCGCTACAAGCAGCTGCTCGACATTCATCAAGCACAAGACGGTGTCATGGACAGGTATGATCCACATCATCTGTATTTACTACCCGGCAAATTTGTTGAGCCAAAATGGCCGGCATTGATATGGTTACACAGCGCACCACCCTTCGATTGGGACCCGAAAATCTATTACTAAGAATTCAAGTTTGATTGCCATATTTGTTCAAATTATATTTTGCGTGTTGTGCTAAGGTTAAACTAGAAGCCGACCCTAAAATATTAGCAAACGTAAGGCGTAAAGAAGCCCTACTACAAGCTTTTAACGCGATCGATTCGACGTCCAAAACTGAACTGTTAAAGGAATGGATCTATGTAAACCTCCATCTCTGTTTATCGCTGTCACACTTGTCATAAAATGGCACACGTTTTATTAAATAAAACATACCTTATATTTCTAGACCCTAAAAACAATTATTGCGGGTCATATTTAATATTTATGTAGAAGGAACTTCCGCGGCATGATTAAATGCTTTCGCGGGCCGTACTTTGCCCATCATTTATTCTTCTTCATCCTACCCTCATCCCATATTACTTGGAGGCGACGCAACACGTTTTTTCTTCCACTACGCCTCGTGTGATCCAGGCTTACTTGTCGCATAGGTATATCATCTACCTCGGTCACCAGGGAGAATGGAAACGGCGAGAGCTGTCATCTGGTATTCCACAGGGATCGGTAGTAGGTCATCACAGATCTAATGTAATCTAGTGTAATGTGTGTTGACTGGCCTGTTGGTCTAGTCGTTAGTGACCCTGACTGCTATGCCGGAGGTCGGGGGTTCGATTCCCGCTCAGAACAAATGTTTGTGTGATGAGCACGATCATTTGTTCTGTGTCTGGGTGTAATTTATCTATAATATGTATGTATTTACGGGGATTTATAATATGTATGTGTATACGGGGGCAGTGGTGGCCGAGTGGTAACGGCCCCGACTTACGAGTCGTAGGTCGCGGGTTCAAACCCAGCCAGGCGCATTACTTTGTGTAATTTATTTCATCACCACTGCTCTCAAAACGGTGAAGGAAAACATCGTGAGGAAACCGGCATGTCTTAGAACCAAAAATTCGAAGACATGTGACATCCACCAATCCGCACTGGGCCCGCGTGGTGGATTATGGCCCATTCCCTCTCCTAGTGAGGGGAGGCCTGTGTCCCTGCAGTGGGAACATTAAACGGCTGATGATGATGATGATGATGTATGTATTTAGAAATATATAAGTATGTTTATCAGTTGTCTAGTACCCATGACACAAGCTCTGCTTAGCTTGGGACTAGATGGCGTTGTGTGATAGTTGTGGAATCCTCTTTTTTTGTTTTGTTAACTGTATCTTCTCTCATTCCAGTTTGATGGAGGCGCTACAGAGCGGGTCTGCGTTCAGTCGAGAACGACCTAGGAAGAAAGCGAATCCGAGGGTAGCCGGAGGTAAGAGTTTTTTACTACCCTTTTTCTTAATGAAATGTTAGACACATCACAATCAAAGTTATTTTCACTTCATGTCTATTTTCGTGTAGTTTGTTAGTTGTAGGTTTTTTACACAGTCTTTTATCATCGAAACACATTTAGATTTTTAATTAAACAAAAATAATAATAAAATATAAGTTAATTAAAAATTAAGTCTTGGGTGGTCACGCGATGAGCATTTTGCCGCGTTCGTGCGTAGATAGTAATCCTTTCCTATCGCGGTCGTCTGTGAACTAATTGTATTCAAACTTGCTTTAATATAGGAGAAGGAAGGTGAGGGCAAAGACGTTTGTTCGTGAAAAATTTTTTGTTTTAACAATAATATCTTTTGATTTTTAAATGCGGCAAAATGCTCATAGCGCGACCACCCGAGGGTTTGTTTACATTATTCACGTCAAAATCAAATCATTAGGGTAAAATTTTACAGTTCGCACTTGCGTTATGACAGGCTAGTATGTTTTTGTGTGTTCAAATATACGTTCAGTCATTTAGTTTTTTAGAGCGTCACAAATAGTCTAGGGACTATATTTTTTCATATTTATCCTACACTGAGTTACTAAGGGTTCTCTCATCACAGTCACTCGCTATTCACCTGAACACAAATCACCTCACACTTACAGTATTGTAATCTACTAGGTTCTGCCAGCGGCTTTGCCCGCTAAAATATATTGCCTCAGTGCCTCATATATACTGGTGCAGAAAATCGGTCAGCAGTTTTTAAGCTTATTCATTGCAAGCAAATATTGAGAAATACAAGTACTTTTGAATTGTTAAAATGTTGGTTAATCGAAAAAGAGACACACGTAGGATACTCCACTCGTTCTATTTTTAAAACACAAATGTATGTTGGTACACATAGGATACTCCACTAGTTCTATTTTTAAAACACAAATGTATGTTGGTACACATAGGATACTTCACTCGTTCTATTTTTATAACACATGTAGTTTACATACATAGGATACTCCACTCGTTCTAATTTTAAAACACATATATGTTCTCACACGTAGGATACTCCATTCGTTCTATTTTTAAAACACATGTATGTTGACACACGTAAGATTCTTCACTCGTTCTATTTTTAAAACACATTTATGTTGACACACATAGGATACTCCACTCGTTCTATTTTTAAAACACATGTATGTTGACACACAGGATACTCCACTCGTTCTATTTTTAAAACACATGTACGTTGACACACATAGACTACTCCACTCGTTCTATTTTTAAAACACATGTATGTTGGGCACACGCTATCACAGAGGACGTAAGCGACGGAGAAGGACTTGTTCTATCAATACTGCACCGATTGCAAGGTACGCCACTTGGAATAGTGCAACCCGTAGTCATTTTGATCCTGTAACCCTTACAGTATGGCTGTCGGATCTTGGTTAGTCTGAAGTTAGGCTCTGCGAATTTTAGCGCTTGATAACTCGTACAAAAAAATAAATGCCAATAACAGTTTTTAACAGCAATAACAACTGCAAAGTGCATTTATTTGTCTAAACATTTTTTTTTTCCGAGTTTTCAAGCGCTATATTTCACAGAGCTTAACTTCAGACTCGCCAGACTCGCTTCAGACTGTAGGTACTTAAAATAATTACTGAAATTTTGTATTAAATACATCAATGTTTTATTGAAACTAAGAATATGAATCGTATCAAATCAAAAATCAAAGTTTTTTTATATGGTTCTATTCACCCTGTTTCGTTTTTACCTCAATTTGAACTTGTATTTTATTATTGCATTAAATATGGGTAATTTAATTAGAAATGATTTTTATTTAAATTACATTGTATTACCAATATATACACGTAACAAACACGCGCGCAATAAATATATCTGTTTAAAATCGATTACTTTTTTTGTTAGAGAAAAAGAAATCATATTTAATTTTTTTTTTAATGAAGATAAGTAGTAAAAAATTAATTTGTTTTTTAATGCAATTGTGGTAATCGAAATTTCATGTAGATTTTATTATATTTTTACTCCAGCTTTCATTGTAGTGTCAATCGTAGTTTTAGATTCATATATTTTATTTAAATTCATGCACGATTTTATGTAAAGTTGTCAATTGTGTGGTTTTCTGATAATTTCATTTATTTTCTCAATAGACTGCGGAAATGCACATATTTTGTTAAATATATATGCATTCTTAAAACACCGTAAGTGACTTCCTTTTGGCGAGTCTACTATATTCTGCTCATTCATTTTATTCTGCATTCTGCTTTTTGCTGCGTTTTCAAGTTAACGCCATTGAAAAATTACGAAATATATTATGAAGTTTTTTTTCTGATATAGAAAATCATATATTTAAAAAAGTATTAGGGAGTATAATTATTCCCTCCACACTATTTTGTATTGATCAGTTGTCAGTAAAATAAAAAGAATTTACCACATGATTTTGGTTAACAGGTACTCGTATATTATCATTTGAGCCCTATATGCATTCAAAATAAGATTGTCTAATCTTTATTAAATTTAAATAAAACCCTTTTGTCCATTTAACCGATTTTGAGTTTTATTACGTTGGTGGAATGACAAATGACGGCTAAATAGTTATTAGTAATAGGGTTTAGTGTTGGTAAGAGAGCAGTGGTGGCCGAGTGGTAACGTCCCCGACTAACGAGTTGTAAGTCGCTAGTTTAAACCCAGCCATGCGCATTACTTGGTGTTATTTATTTCATGACCACTGCTCTCAAAACGGTGAAGGAAAACATCATGAGGAAACCGGCATGTCCTAGAACCAAAAATTCTCAGACATGTGACATCCACTAATCCGTAATGGGCCCGCGTGGTGGATTACGGCCCATTCCCCTCTCCTTGAGAGGAGGCCTGTGTCCCAGCAGTGGGAACATTAGAAATGAAAGAATAACGATTTTTTTGCTTTTGATATCATCGTTATGCGTATGGAATACAAGTCAAAATCGGTTGAACGGTCCGCAAAAAAGTTTCGTTTGAATGGAGTATATATTTAATCATAATCTTTTTTTGACATTCCCAGTTTCCTGGCCATAATTCTATTAGTATTCTTTTAGATCTGTATATTAATGTCTTCCATTTGTTTTCAGCTGAACGAAGAGCACAGCTAAGTCGGTCGCGGTCGCGTTCCGGTTTAACGGGAGCTATGACTACACGCGAACTAACAAAGTGAGTTATATTTGTGTTATCATTTCTCTTACTCTCTCAGAAAAGTATCTTTAAAAAAAATAATTAAATCACTTTTATTCTCCATCTGGCCAAGAAAAATATAACACTATTTCTCTGGTTTCCTCAAAAAATGCAAAACTATTTCTTTATATCCCTAAAAAATAAGATAATATTTCTCGTGGCTCCTAAATATAATAGCACAAATTCTTTGTCTCAAAGAATTGAAAACTCTTTATCTTTCTCTTATAGAAACCAACACTGTTTCTATATCCCCCTCAAAATGCAACCGTAAATTTTTTTGAAATAAACATCAGCTGAGCGAGCTCAATGACCTCTAGGTAGTAGTCGGTCGTTGCGTACTAATTACCTACAGGTTATTGGACTCGCACAGCTGATGTTTACATTGGTGGATATTTTTTAAATTGATATTGTTTCATCACAGAATCGACGCATCACGGGATTAAAACGATTAAAAAAAAATCGATTTATATTTTTATATTCTTGTAGAAGTAGTACAAGAATATTACTTGATTTTTACGTTTTAAAAATGCGCAGACCCTTTTCAATCATTCCTGCAACCCAGCAAACAAATCCTTTAATCCCTTCTTGCTTATAACGAGATCAATATAAATAAAAACGTTGTCCTTTTCCAGTGAACTGCTGAGCAACGCGTGATGAAAATCCAGTGATATTAGGATCTTAATATGACATTATACTTGACAAAATTCACAGCAAAACGTATTATTGTTACTAAAACTCATTTTAGCTGGATTTTGATGCATTTTAAGAGCAGAAAATGTTTTATTTCAGTTTTTTTGTTTAAAGATATACAAGGCGTAAGGGACAGGTCCAACTTAAGAGTTGTTGTCGCAGGTTCAAAACCCAGCCAGGCGCAGTACTTTGTGTAGTTTATTTCATCACCACTGCTCTCAAAACGGTGAAGGAAAACATCGAGAGGAAACCGGCATGGCAATTCGAAGTCAAGTGACATCCACCAAACCGCACTGGGTTCGCGTGGTGGATTACCAAAGGTTGACTGGTAGAGAATGCCTTGTAGCATTAAGTCCGCCTATGTACCCCTACTGTACATGAAGTTTAAATAAATAAATTTATTACAGCCCATTCTCTCTCCTAGAGAGAGGAGGCCTGTGGCCTAGCAGTGAGAACATTTAAAAGGCTGATGATGATGAAGGGATACGTCTCCAAACTTTAAGGGCTTGCTCATTAGACAAAAGTAAACAACCTTCCACAAGATTTTTTTTCTTATACAAACTATCCAATCAAGTTTATAATTTAGTATGGTCTTCTAACCAAGCCATTTTGTGGGCACCGGTCCCTTATACCTTGTATGTTTAACTTTCTCTCAAAAACACCAAGAATATAAAACTTTTTAGTAAATACTTCAGATTGTAGAAAAATATATGTCATTGTTATTTTTTAGGTAAATATTATTATTATTTTATGATTACAAGACGCTGTGAACTTGTCGAGTGATGAATTAATTGTATTTATATTGCATGAATATTATAAGGAATTACTATTTACACAATATTACATTTTTTTTTATGGAATTACGCCATAGTTCAGATATTATTATATTATTAGCAAATTTTGCCAGAATTAATTTATAAGGCGGAAGAATAAAATGTTGGGCCGACCTCAAGACTGCGGGATAAAGTCAGAAAGATGATGTTTTTTTATGGTACATCCAGGAACCCGTAATAGGCCCGCGTGGTGGATTACGGCCCATTCTCTCTCCAAGAGAAAGAGCAAATTTTGCTGTGCCCGACAGGGTCCATATTGACCTTGTGAAATTTTATACCATCTGTGTACATAATATGGAATGCAATAAAGTATTGAGTATTGAGAAGAGGCCTGAATCAAAGCAACATTGTAAGGCTGATGCTATGCTATTCTATTAATAACTAGCTTTTGTCAGCGGATTCGCCCGCGTACAAAAAAAATACCTATGTCACTCAGGAGTAAAGCAGCTTTCTATTGTTGCTAATTTTTTTGCAATCGGTCCAGTAGTTCCAGAGATTACATCCTATAAACAAAAAAAAAACAATCTTTACCTCTTTATTATATTAGTGTAGATAATCATCTTATTGCCTTTTCCCAAATAACTTGATTTCGGCTTCTCAATGATTTGCAGCTAAATTAACAAATTTAACTGGAAAAAATATTTCAAAATGATTCAATAGTTTGTGCAATATAAATTCGATGATAACATTAGTAAATAAGTATGAAATAATAACAATAATGTAATGAAAAGACGTAAGATACTTGCGTGAAAATAAAAATAACATTATGAATTAATGGAAACACGTCTTCAAAGACTGTCTCGTTGAAGTTTTATTAACTTGGCATTGTATGACAGTATTTTTTAAAGGGGAGATCGTTGTGAAACTAGGGTTTTATAGTACGACTAACTTTTGTCAGCGGCTTCGCCCGCGTCCATAAAATATAGCCTATATATGTCACTCAGGAGTAAAGCAGCTTTCTATTATTGCTAAAAATGTTCCAGAGATTACCTCCTACAAACAAAAAAAACAAAGAAAAAAACAAACTTTACCTCTTTATTATATTAGTCTAAATATGGGTTTAAAATGAAGCTAGATTTAAAGAAGTGTCAAACGAGCGTGGTAAGCAGTATATGACGCCACTGTTATGAAAATATTAAAACAAAAGTAAAACTTAAAAGGGTTTTTTTATAGTAGATAAAAATCATCCAATAACAAATCCTGCTCTTGGTCGGAGTAAGAAACAGTGTCAGACTCTTACTGACTAAACATCCTACCCCGTTCTTACGTCGCCATATACACCGTTAAATCTTGATCGTTTTAATCCCTTGGAGGATCGATTCGGTACATGAAACACTATCGATTGGTAAAGTTAGAATAAAAAAATAAAGCACTTTTTTTTTAAACTCGAATTAATTTACGCATGTTCTAAATTGGTTTCTTTAAGTAAACGTCAGCTGGGCGAGTTCAATGACCTGTAGGTAGTTAGTACGCAACGACCGACAACTACCTACAAGGTCAATGACTCGTTTACTTAAAGAATTAATTTCGTAAATGCGTATATCAATAAGAGATTAAGAAAAAAAGTACTTTATCTTTTTATTTTACCTACACAAATCGATAGTGTTTCATGTACTGGATCGACCCTCTTCGGGATTAAAACGACTAAAATTTAACGGTGTATACCAGGGCTAGAGCCTTCCTTATAGACGCGAACCCTTGGTCCCAGTTGGCTTCGACCCTTCTGCTTTAAAAATTCAGTTAGCTCCTCAAATCGACCGCATCATATCATATTCATAAAAACTATTTGTCGAAATACTGAAAAATTTATACAAGGAGTAATTATATCAATGAGAGGTATATTCTCTTCCTCATTGCTCCGTATTCCTCAATACTGAGGGTCGCGACCTCCCTGTTTCACTCTTTCCATTTGTTTCTGTCTGAATGAGCTACAGCTCTGCTTACCCATTTAGAGGATTTAAATGTAGTGTTATACAAAGTTCCAAGTTAATAAATCTTTAATTATGCATATATTTGTCCACTTATGTCTGTATATATTGCTAATACGGTATAGTTCGTTTTTTAATTCTAGACTACGATTTGACAACTCAGAATGTCACACTCTAGAAATATGTTCCCAATTTTCTGGAGTTTGACATTTTAAGTTGTCAAATCGTAGTCTAGGAATAAAAAACGAACTATAATAATGAGTATTTTGTAAGTAGATGCTAAATAATTTGGTGTCGACGGCCTTATATAGCCTTATTAGCTTACAAGCCTTCAAGTCCATATTGGCCTTAGGCCTTAACGCTTAAGATATAAGAGCTACATTCGAAAATCATGGTTAAAATACTATATATACGCACAAAAGTTTAGGAACACATTCTTTGTACAATACGGCCGATGGATTTTGGCGAGTCGCGAGTATAAAGGTGAATAGGCTCAAACTAGTGCGCCTCACCATCAACGATTGCATCACTGCTTACCATCAGGTGGGATCGCAGTCAAGCACTAGTTTATTGCAATAAAAAAAAAATGTTTTAAAAAAATAAATGCAAAAAAAATAAACAGTTTTATAACAGCAATAACAACTGCTAATTACATTTATTTGTATAAATCACTAGCTTTTGTCAGCGGCTTCGCCCGCGTACATTAAATATAACCTATGTCACTCAGGAGTAAAGCAGCTTTCTATTGTTGCAATTTTTTTTCCAATCGGACCAGTAGTTCCAGAGATTACCTCCTACAAACAAAAAAACAAACTTTACCTCTTTATTATATTAGTGTAGATTTATTTTTGTACAAGCGCTAAAGTTTGCTAAGCCTAACAACTACAGACTCGCCAAGATCCGTCGGCCGTACTGTACAGCGAAGGAATGGAATCCCCTGCCAGAGATTGTTACCTGATAACTACAACTTTTTGGTCTAAGTCAAGAGTGAATAAGTTACTTCTAGGCAAGCGTGCTCCATCGTCGACCACATCATCGCTTACCATCAGGTGAGATGGTTGCCAAAAGTGACAATATTTATATTCTTAACGTGACAAGAATGTATCTCTTATTCTTACAATTTTATCTTTAATTCATATAATTACGGCCTGATTAATCTTGGTTGCAATTTTATTATTGTAAAATATTTAAATTTGTATGGGTTTTGTTAGCAAATGGTTCATGATTGGCAGTTATATGTCTAATACATATCAATATGCAATTAATATTTTTAATTAAAACTAATAATAACAGTCCTAAAATAGGTGTGTCGTCAATGCTCGCGCAATGAGCATTTTGCCGCCCTCAGAAACGAACGTTATTGTCAAAACTAGCTAGATTAACGGTCAAACGTCATGTAACGTAACCAGGCCCCCTAGTCAAGTTACAATCGTATCGTTTAGAGTTAGCGCTTGTAGTTGGCCACGCCCCTAATTCCCTTGTTCGGACGTCATCTCAACAAAGGATTTGGGGGCGTGACTATCCACAAGCGCTAACTCAAAACGAAACAATTGTTACTTGGCTAGGGGGGCAGGGTCCCCATTCTGCACCTGTACTGCATTACTAATACAATCTTGCAGACGACCGCAATAGGAAAGGATTTCTATCTCCTAGTGGCATGAGGCGGCAAATTGCTCTCTGCGCGAGTACTCAAGGGTTATTTTTTTTAACTGACCAACATGAACCTTCTTGTATGGCTTATAGTCTAACTCTCAAACATTACTTACATTGTGTCAGTATATGTTCGCGAAGCATCGGCTTCTATACTGAAGAGATGCTGTTAAATACCAGTTATTCATTTCAAACGACCGCCTACCTGACCTCCAAACAACCCAGTTACTGGGTACCAGAATTAGGGTTGCCACCCGTACTTTGTAATAAAGTATTGTACTTTATACTTTATGAAAAATATAATGAATTTGAAAATACTTCATTTCTCATGATTTAATTTCTTTGGGGCTTTAAAACATTTGGGGCTGATTTTTTAATCGCCTGATAACTTTTATCTGAAGAATATGTTTGAAGTTTTGACAGTTTTTGTATAGAAAATATGTCAAACCACCATATTTGTTCCTCAGATAGAAGTTAACTGAAGATTGAAAAATCGGCCCTTAGTCGTAAGTATTTTTTCTCCAAACAAAATTCATTGATTGGTGCTGAATCTAAAAAAATAATAATTAAATAATTAAAAAATAATTGTAAAATATTTTCTATTCCCGCCAAGCCAGCATTCACAGAAAGTATTTATTATAAACTTTATTATTTTTTGATACAAACTACGAAAACCAATAAAAGCTATGTTTTTAATCATAATAATAAAGAAAACTAAATTGTATTTTATTTTAATACTGTGTACTTTTTTCTTACTTGATTATTAATTAAAAGGTGGCAACCCTAACCACAATATTCTCAATCTGTACAATTTAGCATCGTTTGAGAATACGACAGTAATACCAACCACATAATTACGGTTTGAGGGTACTTGCATATCATTTACTTAAATATTGTTTAATTAGCGACCCGCCCCAGCTTCGCACGGATGCAATGGTGATATTAAATACATGCGTGTATTATACATAAAAACCTTCCTCTTGAATCACTCTATCTATTAAAAAAAACCGCATCAAAATCCGTTGTGTAGTTTTAAAGATCTAAGCATAAGGACAGCGGGAAGCGACTTTGTTTTATACTATGTAATGGTGTATAAACTAAACATGAAAACTCGTCCCTATTTTAAATGATTTTTATTACTATATCAAAGTGATCGTTTCGTTAACGTTGAACGCTTGGAATTGGCTACGCTTTCAATTCCTTTGTTCTGACCACTTGACTGAGTGTCTTCATAACGTCAGAACAAAAGGAATTGAGGGAGTGGTCAACTCGAAGCGCTCGACATTAACGAAACGATTGTTACTTGGCTTGGGGTGCAGACTTTTTTCGGTTACCCTCACTGTTTCAAGGGCTGCGGTAACTTTCATGAATATTTTCGTAGCCCTATGTCAAAATGCCCCAAGTTTTGCTTCTACGAAATATTATAACTAACTTTTTTTTTCTATGCTGTAGGCGTCGGAAAGTATTTTGAGCTAACTCATTTTTGTATAGAAAATATTAATTTTTATTTAGTTTTAACCATGCATTTGTTTCTATTACACACGAAAAGCAATGTAAATTGTATTGATTTTTTTTTTAATAAATATGAAATAAGTTTTTTTTAATGTCTATAGGCGATAGTAAAGCAATCAGCGTCATAATATTATTATTAACACTTTTTCTTGTTAATTTTCGTCACAATTTACTTAATTATCATTTCTGTGACTTTTGATTTTAAAATGAATTTTTTTATACTCCGAAACACAATTTAAAAAAATAGAAGTGTTTTTTTTTGTAATGTGGGTAAGGGAATGATTTTCTTTTTTACCGACAATGGTAAAAATACTATTTTAGTTAGGAGGATAGAATAAATACATATATCCACAGGCCTACCAAATATACCCAAAAAAAAAAGAATTCAAGAAAGACAATCATTTCACTAGATTTTTTATAAATATGATTATAATTTTTTGAGATAACAAGCTATTGTCGGTAAAAAAAAATTCAAACTCACAATAATAACATGGATTTACAATATACATATTTATGATAGCTTTTTGGTATACATGATTTGTTTTCAATGAAATAGTAAACAGGCATTTTCTGAGCTTCCACGTTCCATCTTGGATCCAAATACATCAGGAGCCATGAAAATATTACGTACGCACCGAATGAGCCCTCACAAGGCGGGAGAGATCAATATTGTGATTATGTTATAGTTCGTTTTTTTTATTCTAGACTACGATTTGACAACTCAAAATGCCACACTCTAGAAATATGTTCCCAATTTTCTGGAGTTTGACATTTTAAGTTGTCAAATCGTAGTCTAGGATTAAAAAACGAACTATAGCTATATTTTTTGTAGTTTTCTGCAAAATCGCATTAATATGTTTCTCATTCATTCGTTCGTTCATGAATGGTAATGTAAAAAAACTTCATAAGCTAATGCAAGGTTCAAATTGGTCTTATCGGAGAAGAACCGGCAAGAAACTCTTTAAAAAAAAATCTATCGTAGGTAATGTTTGCATAATATTTTAATGGCTCCTCAAACAAGATCAAAACATTGTTAAATAATTGCAAATTATGTGCAAGATTTTAAATTAAAATCAACTGAAAAAATAAATCATGATCTTTTCCAACTTTTTTTTAAATATTTTTTTTCATTATGTCATGTAATACTTAAAAAAAAAACACTATGGCCCCAATGTCATATTTAAAAAGACATCTTCATGCACAAATATAATAAATCTTATATTTAAGACAATATTGTAATTGAATTGAAAATGCTTAGTCTAACATGCCGCTGACTGTACCTAGTATATGTATGATTACATGTAAATATATTTTTGTAAAATGTTACATTTTTACTTAATAATAATGTTTTTAAAACTATTTTTGTAGTTTTATTTGTGCCTGTAATGTCCATTGATTCTCTCTTATGTTTCCTGAAAGACAGCGCAAAAGGCGAGGAGAACATTAAATGTCTTTATCTATTTGCAACATTGGCAACTATTTACTATTGGACAAGCAGTTTTGTACGTTTGACAACGTAATATAGTAAAATCAACTTCATCATCATCAGTCTTATTAATGTTCCCAATGCTGGGACACAGGCCTCCTCTCTAGGAGAGGGTATGGGCCATAATCCACCACGCGGGCCCAGCGCGGATTGGTCAAAAATCAACTTATGTGCTAATAATACAATACAAAACAAAAAAAATTGACAACTCAATTGTTGTACCTATTTGAAGCGCCGCTCGTGAGCGTCCAGAGAACAATTTTTTTCAATACATATATTAAAATTGCAATCTATACATATAAAAGGAGAAACTGACTGACTGACATATTAACGCACAGCCAAAACTACTGCGACTAGGAGCGTGAAATTTTGCACAAGGCTTACTTTTATGACGTAGGCGAACACTAAGAAAGGGTTTTTCAAAATTCAGCTCCTAAAGGGATGTAATGGGGGACTAAAGTTGGTACGGAGAACCTTACTCTCACGTGGGCGAAGCCGCTGGCAGAAGGCTAGTCTATCATAAAGATATTCAGCAGTATATATAGAGAACTAATATAGTATGCGGCGCGACATTATCAGTTTTAGTACCGTAGACACTCGCTACAATCACCGTGACCGACAGCGCCAATATGGCGAATATCAACCGGAGACAAAAGCATCTAGACGGCAGCCAGTCCAGTGTGATAATAGAGGTTAGTGATTTGCAATGATTGGCACAGACTAACGAGCTGCAGTTTGCGGGTTCAAACCTATCCAGGCGCATTACTTTGTGTAATTTATTACATCACCACTGCTCTCAAAACGGTGAAGGAAAACATCGTGAGGAAACCGGCATGTCCTAGAACTAAAAATTCGAAGACATGTGACATCCACTAACTCGTACTGGTCCCTCGTGGTGTATTACGGCCCATTCCCTCTCCTACAGAAAAGGCCTGTGTCACAGCAGTGGGAACATTAAAACGCTGACGCTATGGTATGCTAATAGATCTTTTTAAAAATCTATTAATCATCTTATTGCCTTTTTCCAAATAACTTGAATTCGGCTTCCAGCTTAATCTACTAGCCTGCTGTCTAGTTGTCTGTTGGTTAGTGACCCTGACTTCTATCATCATCATCAGCCTTTTTAATGTTCCCACTGCATGGACACAGGCCTCCTCTCTAAGAGAGGGAATGGGCCGTAATCCACCACGCGGGCCCAGTGCGGGTTGGTGGATGTCACATGTCATCGAATTTTTGGTTTTTGACCCTGACTGCTATGCTGGAACATTAAAAAGGCTGATGAGACGGGCTGATCAGATATTGGGACTCAGGCCTCCTCTTTAGGAGAGGGATTGGACCGAAATACACCACGCGGGCTCAGTGCGTGTTGGTGGATGTCACATTTTTGTTTTTGAAACATGATGTAGAACAGGTAATGAAATTTACAAAGCTCAAGCCCAAAGCGAAGGCGTTCACCTATTGTCTTTATTGTATCTCTAATTACGGTATCCAACGAAGAATGGTGTCTGCAGTTTGGTTGGCATCCTCAGTACAAAGGGTCTGCTACCTGAGCAAGCGCCGAGAACCCACGATCCCTTCCCTGCTTTGTAGGTTCCTCAGTCCAAATGTTGACTTGTCAAGTGGCGGGTGTGTTTTGTGGTATTTAAAACTTTGAGTGCAACTGTGCATTTTATTGACTTTCGGAATTCTGTTTGAGTTTTACGCTGGATTTAAGTGATTTGGAGATGGATTCGATATTGCAAACTCCTGGAGGTAAGAAACTATTAGTATTCCTAAATATTAATACTAGAACCGTGGGTGTTCTCAAGATCTTTATATGTAACTACTTCCTGCTTTACTTTTATTATATTTGTGCATAGTAATCGCAAAGGACACTAAAATATGTACAACTTAAAATGTCAAACTCCAGAAAATTGGGAACATATTTGTACAGTGTGACATTCTGAGTTGTCAAATATTAGTCTGGAATTAAAAAACGAACACAATTTTATTTGTACAGTACGGCCGTCGGATCTTGGTGAATCTAAAGGTAGGCCCTGCGAATTTTATCGCTTGTGCAGTCGTACAAAAATAAAGGTTTTTCAAAAATAAAAGCCAATAACAGTTTTTAACAGCAATAACAATTACAAACTGCATTTATTTTCGACTGGCCTGTCAGTCTAGTAGTTAGTGACCCTGACTGCTATGCCGGAGGTCGTGGGTTCGATTCCCACCCAGGGCAAATGTTTGTGTGATGAGCACGATCATTTGTTCTGTGTCTGGGTGTAATTTATCAATAATATGTATGTATTTAGAAATATATAAATATGTTTATCAGTTGTCTAGTGCCCATAACACAAGCTCTGCTTAGCTTTGGACTAGATGGCGTTGTGTGATAGTTGTGGAATATATTATTATATATATTATTATTATTTGTTTTAGCCATTTATTTTTTACGAGTTTAACTTCAGACTTGCCAAGATCCGACGCCCGTACTCTAAGTACCTGCTTAGTTACCATCTCTCATTATTTACTACCACGTGTCAATACGTACACGGTAGGGCCTGTTATTTAAACGCGCGTCGACGGCGCGCTTTTATCCTATTATGAGTCTACAGGCTGCGTCTGACTCGCTTGTGTATCGGTACAAACGCGCGACAACGGCGCGTTTAAAAGACGTGGTATGCACAAGCCCTTACTAAAACACAATGCCTCGACACTATCATTTTTTAATACATTCGTCTGACTGCTATGTATTGTTTAGTCGTGTGCTACGAAAATAACGAGTCAGATGCAGATTTTCAGAATACGTTGATAACAAATTAATTTGTTATCAAAGTATTCTGCGAACATTTTTAAACAATTGACACGTGGTGTCGAGTGTTGTCTGGAAATTGCCACACTGCATGCGCCGTGTCATCCCTACTGTGTAACGCGGGGCGCCCGTCCGGGCATCCGTCGCTTATCCGACGGTCTTCGTTGGCTAGCAACAGCTTTAACGATGGGCATATACAGTCGTGTTGACAGATAACCTTTTATAACGTAGTAAAACGTCGACGACTAGCAAAAAAACGACAACTAGTAGGCCTGTTTATTGAGTCTGAATAGTCCGCGCGTGGCGCCGCGCGGGCGTCCGTCACAAGGAGGCGGGCCGTGGAGCGAGGGGCGCGGGTGCCCGCGTCGGGTCCCCGCGCGACTATTCCGGACGGAGTAATTTTGTATGAGACCGAGTGGGCTCCCACTTAACGTAAAGTTCGGCGTACATACAATGTGTTCCAATTCCAAATGAGAATAGGATCGATTGCCATGTTGTGACGTCACGATTTACACATAAGACGAGGGAAGATATATTTAAATTACTGTTTATTTACGAAAAAAAATATTTATTTACGAACTGTGATCGAAAATAGTTTAATCAGAATTCAGTTTTTCAATTTTACTTATCTCCGAGTTCTTCAATTTTGTGAAAATAACATCGATTTGACAGTACGGCGTGACGTCACATCCTGTCAATTGATCTTTTTATATTAGGAATGCATATTACATTATAATCTATATATATAAAAGAAAGTCGGGTTTGTTACAACACTTATAACTCGAGATCAGCTGAACCGATTTAGCTGAAAATTGGCAGGGAGGTAGTTTAGAGCCAGGAGAATGACATAGGATTTTACTTTTTTAGAGTAGGGTAGGGTAGAGTAGAATAATCTGATGCCGGGAGCGAAGCCGCGGGCAAAAGCTAGTTTATAATATTAGTAGGATTATTTACATAAATTCATGATTTCTTTTTGTTTTTTTTTCAGGTTCGAACTCAGAGGAGATTTTTATCAGCAGAAGAATTCTTATCGAATATTATTTACAATCTGCCTCAATAGCAGATTCGGACAAAATGCAATATCTTTACAAAAGAGTAGCAAATGCGTTAAAATTGAGACAAATTTCCATTGATGCTAAAAATGTTTTACAAAAACTCATACGTCAATTTAAATTAATACTTGAAAATGAGAATGAAATACATTTTGAAAATTTTTATAATACGCATAAAGACTGGTTTGACCAATACGTTTGTTTTAACATTACACCGTCCGAGAAAAGAAGACTAATCTGGTCTTTCTAAATGATTTTAAGAGCAAATTGGATGGAATAAACGACGGTAAAGCTCTGTTAACAGGCGTGAACTTGAATGTACAATCCGTTCCAAATGAGAATAGGATCGATGGCAATGTTGTGACGTCAAATCGAACTGTCAAATCGAAGAAATCAGGTAGAGTGAACAATGTAAAAAAAATTATTTACTTACGAATGGTGAACGAAAAAAGTTTAATCAGAATACAGTTTTTCAATTTTGTTTATTTCTGTTTCACTGTGTAATGTGTTTGAGTAGTGGTAAATAGAAGAAAAAGGCGAATTGTTTCTAACAATGAAAATAAGAAAGAAAATAGTTTTTCTTGTAAACTATTTATGACTTAAAACAATATACTTGGCTTTATATTAAACCTTAACGTTTTTACTTCACCTAGAATTAACTAAAATTAAAAGCAAATAAGATTTTTTTGCAAACCGTACCTTTCACTCAAAATTTGACAGATCGAGGTTATTGACTTTCCTGTTCTTATTTGGAACGCATAATAAACGGTTTTCAGGGGGTACTACAATTGTTTTCGTGTTATGAGACCCGATAATTCATAAAAATCAAAATAGTTTTTATATCACACTAGCGACCCGACCCATTTTCGCACATGTATTATTCATATAAACCTTCCTCCTGAATCACTCTATCTAATAAAAAAAACCGCATTGAAATCCGTTGCTTAGTTTTTTAGATCCAAGCACACATAGGAACAGGGGAAAGCGACTTTGTTTTATACGATGTAATGATCGGCCTACATAGGCACTTATAAAACAGATCTAAATTAGTCGTTTTCTATGGAGAAGAACCGGCAACAAACTTCATGGTTAATCTTTAAAAAAATGATATTTTAAAATTACAGTATTGATATGATTATGTAAGGATAGTGTAGACCAGTCAATATTGTTCTCAAAAGCACAATAAAAATAATCATACAATAAAAAAATTAACAAAAGGTGAGTCACGCGCGAATTCACGCCACAAGTCGTACCCCACGAAAACCTTCCTCATTAATATTCACGCCTGTTTACGGAGCTTCACGCCTCTAATCTGGAGCCCTCATCATGGAATCGCCATAAAAAGCTGCGACGGCTTCGAAGAAAGAAGAAGATTCTTGGTGAGAAAGGAAGAAGAAGGAATTAAACTTTTTAGCTCCAAGCTACAGTTCTTTAATTGTGTCTACCAAAGTCGAAAACAGTCGAAACACTTCAACAGTCGAAGTCGAAATACTTTTCTGAGATAAAAATCATACCCCGCGAAAACGTTCCACATTAACATTCACGCCTGTTTACGGAGCTTCACGCCTCTAATCTGGAGCTGCCATTATGGAATTGCCGAAAAAGTTGCGACGACTTCGAAGGAAGAAGAAGATTCTTGGTGAGAAAGGAAGAAGAAGGAATTATATACTAAAATACTTTTCTGAGATAAAAAAAAAACCAACAAGAATTCCATACTCTTACAGAACTTTAATTCAAAGATAGAACATAGGGGGCGCTTACGCAGCACACGTATAGTTCGTTTTTTAATTCTAGACTACGATTTGACAACTCAGAATGACACACTCTAGAAATATGTTCCCAATTTTCTGGAGTTTGACATTTTAAGTTGTCAAATAGTCTAGGATTAAAAAACAAACTATACTATCTTCGATGATGGTGACTCTGCCTTATAGGAACCGAGTGCTGACATATCACTTTTGTACGTCACGGCAAACCAGTGGCCGCTTATTACTTGGGCAATATAAGATCTCACTATATAATAATATATACCTACCTAATATTACGTGGAACATAGACATAAGATAAATTTGTGGCAAGTTAAATATAACCAGTCTGATCAAAAGTTGTTTTTTCATTTAACCTAATCTACACTTGTGTTTACAAAGGCCTACTGTCTACGAACGCGTAGCTTCGTATGCACGCTACAACGAATATCTTGACAACAAAACCACGTCATCTCGAATCACACGCTCCCGAAAAGTGTGATATCTATTAACTTTCACAAATTAAAAGATCATTTCATTAACAATCTGGTGGCGTCCTACACCAGTTACTTAGGCGGGAAATATAAATGCAATTGCGACTACCCTGGCGCTGGGTGACCTGGTTCAAAATAAGAAGAAGGAAGGGTCAGTGTGTAGCCTTAGGGGCGGATTTTTAGTTTTTTTTTATTTTCGGAGCGGAGCCTTAGTTTTTTTTTAGCGGAGTCTTAGTTTTTTTTTATTTTCTTATTAGTTTTCAGTTAGTTTTAAGTTAGTTTTTCTTAGTTTTAGTTAGTTTATTAGTTGGTTTATTATATTTGTTTATTTTCAAAAACCATGGATCCTTTCCAGCTTATTTTGGATAGGAATTTTAGTTTCTGGAATTATGCAGCCAATATTTCCACAGAGAAAAATTTTGTAAGTGTTTGCCCCTAACCATACTCAAGGTGAAAAGTAAGGAGAAATTTTCTAAGTCCCAAAAATTTTTTAACCAAAAAAATTTTTTTTTGTTTTCTGCACGGCTCATGGTGCCTATCAGCGTATGGTACAAATTTGAAAAAAAAAAGTCGAAAAATTTTCTAAGTCCCGCGCCATAGCGCCCCTAAGGCTACACCCCGAAGGAAGTGAACTGTATTTGATGCGGTGGGAGAGTACGTGACCTTGCCAACGCAGCTGTAGGACGACGAAAATTAGGACGAGTAAGGAAATCGAAATAAGAAGTTCACGCGCACTAACCTTACCTACTATGTCCGTCGAGGTGAGGCTCGTTCAGCTGGAACCTGGAACCACTGGCATGCTCTTTAATCAATGTTCTTTAACACCAGCCACGCTATATCACTCGTAATAGGCTCTAGAGTTAGACAGACGGACCGCAATCCAACTGCAATCCAACAAAAAGTTTTATAGTACCTCATTGTTTCTATATTTGATTGAGATGGACAAATTGTACTTGGCTTTATGAAATAAACGATTTTTTTTTAAATCGACGGTTAGTTGAACGAAAAAATGATTGGCCGATGAACGTTTCGCCGAAAACACTATTTATCGACGGTTGGTAGTCCGAATGAATCCTTCGCCGATGTAACGGTTCACCGACGATGGGTCAAACGAACGAATCTTTCGCCGATAGCACTCGTTGTAGGGGAACTCTTTTGCCGTCGATAAATAGTGTTTTCGGCGAAACGTTCATCGGCCAATCATTTTTTCGTTCAACTAACCGTCGGAGTGGAGTGTTATCGGAAAACCGTCCTTTCGGTGAGAGGTATTTCGGAATACCATACGTAGCTCTCTGTCGGTCTAGTTCCATAGTTCGTAAAAAATAGAATAATACCTATATAGGAGAAATCAGGCACAATTGATTTCGTGACACATCGCGCGGTGATTCTTTCAAGACTCGGATGCAGTCCTCATCGAATGTTCGCGACCGATGACGAAGCAAGAGAGAGCATCAGTCAGCACGCGTGTGGGAAAGGGACAGGAATATGGGCAGAGAATGCGTTTGCAAGTACGTTCTTCTACCCTCCTTTTGGAAATATAAAATTACGAATCCCGACCAACAATCTTCGGATTTGCTGTGGCCAAAGGTTGATGCGAAAGCGTAACACCAGGGCTCTGGGACTAAGGCAAGGAAGGAATAGGGTAGCTTTTTTAGTCAGTAAAAGACTGACACTGTTTCCCTCTCCGCCCAAGGGCGGGATAGGTCATTCGATGATTTTTACCTACCATAAAAACAAAAACAATCTTTTGATAAACGGCTTTTATTCATATTGTGTTTAATAATTTAATAAATGAAGGATAAATTACTATTGGAATTATCTTGTTGCTCAGTAAATGAAGCCAGCTCTCTCTCTCCTCTTTGGTTTTTTTATGGTGGTCAAAAATCATCCAATGACGATACCGGCTCTTGGGTGCAGCGGGAAACAGTGTCAGACTCTTACTGACTAAACACCCCACCCCGTTCCCTCTCTGCCCTTCTTACTGGGGCCAAGCCTTCCTTTCAGATAGAGACCCTGGGCCTCAGCTGCCTCAGAAGGCAAGCTAGCGCACTTTTCCGCACTAGTGCAGAAAACAGTAAGTTCCGAATCTAAAAGCGGTACGGATACGAACAGGTTTTCGAGAAAGTGTATTGAAAAACAGTTTTAAAGACTGTCATTACCTACCTGCTTACCATCATAGTGTATGGATGGATATATTTATCTCTGTTAATAGTTTGAAGGCGTGGCCGCTCTCAATAACATAAATGATGTATTACGTTAACATATGAGAGAAGCAAATTATTATGACAGCCACTAGAAGTCTATGGCAGAAGGATTACTGAAGAAATAGTAGGTACATTTTAATACAAGTGTACAAAGTTTTCTCTGCACAAGTGCGGAAAATTGTCCATTGCGTGCTTGTAAGCGGTGCGATAAGAGTGGTGTAGTATACGCAGCCGAAATAGGGGTGGCTTTAATAATGTACAGGGAAAATAATAATAACGATTTACGTATAATTACGATGTTCAATAACTCGACATAGTCCGCAGTGAATACAATGCACTCACGTACCTTGGACTGCTCCGGCGACTGTTGAGTTTCCTTCGATTGTCCACAAGCTAGCTTCAGGGTTTCACGTTTAGAGAGCTGTTCACAAGCGAAATAGGGGATGATTCGATTTCAAATAGGATTTTGACCGATTTAAAACGATGCGCAGGCGTCTTGCTTTCACTCACCACCTAATTGTCGTAATCAAAACCATAGCGATATCGTAGCGACTTTGACATTTTCATATTCACATCCAACAATCGAGTTTGAACGACACGATTTTGAACTCGTTCGATCGAAGAGTCGTTGAGGAGTATTCTTAATCGTCTTTCAATCGCTGTGCCTTCGCTCCAATAAATGCGAGTACCTACATGTATGCAATGACAGCTAGTTATGCTGCCTCCGGGGTTGCCATCTTGCGAGAAATGTGAACATCGATACATAATGTTACCAGACGACCGAACGGCGAGCTACCCATTGCTCGCCGTTCGCAAGCCCGAGCCTACGGTGGCCAGAAATGGGGATCGGAATCCCGGCGGGGTCTGGAGCGTGTGCGCCGTTGCCTTATGCGGTCGGCCTCCCCTTAGCTAGTATTACTGCTTCGCAGAAGGAGGCGACCGTCAGCCACCCTTCCTTGCTCCGAACCAACGCCCGGCGCGCGAGATCGCCGCCGCTGATCGCCCCCACGAGGACACGGTAGCAAATGTTAGTTTAGATATTTTCTTGTTACCTCAGAAATATCTTCTCTCTTAAAAAAAGACATATTTTCTCAAATAAAACGAACTTTAAATTCTGCCACTAATCTGTTGAATAACCAACATAATATTAAACACAGTTTGGGCGGCGCGTGGCTCTCGTCTGTGCCAAGCCCCGCCCAGAGCGCAGGCGCAGGCGCGCGCCGCCGCCGCCATTACCCACGGTCCCAGCTCGAAATAATATTCACATTACGTAGTATCAATATTAATTTATTTTGTAAATTTAAACTCTAACCTTAAAACTACATAAATATATCTATATACACCAAAATTAAAAAAGAAAAAAAACTTGAACTTGACTAAACATACCTAGTCAGCTAGGAAACACCGGACTCATCTAGCTTAAACTGATGAAAAGAAAAAAAAAACGACGTGTAAAAGTGTTATTTTAAAACCTATTTACAAAATAAATATCATTTATCTAATAAGACGTCAAAAAACTCTTCCACATCGCTGTCGATTGATTGGTAAAGTGCCCAAAAGGCTGGAAGCATTGCCTCGCTGTATGGCAATGCTTATTCTCTGCCCAAGGTAAAAGCCAGCCCTTGGGTCACGTGAAGTGTCAACAAGTCGTTTAGAACGTTCAATAAACAACTTATGGGCACTTTCAACCCCAAACCCCGGCTCGAAAATATTATTATATTTAATTTACATTTATTTACATATTACATTTACACAAATACTAGCTTTTGTCAGCGGCTTCGCCCGCGTACATAAACTATAGCCTATGTCACTCAGGAGTAAAGCAGCTTTCTATTGTTGCAATTTTTTTTCCAATCGGACCAGTAGTTCCAAAGATTACCTCCTACAAACAAAAAAACAAAGAAACAAAAAAACAAACTTTACCTCTTTATTATATTAGTGTAGATTATGTTTTAGATAAAACTGAAGAAGGAAAATATCAGAATCATTATCATATAATTACCATAGGTACATCGAAGGACTGGAACAATTTGCCAGCTGCGGTCTTTTCGTTCGATTATAATTTAGGTGTCTTCAAGGCTAGAGTGAATAGGCTCTTAATAAACTAGTGCGCCTCAACATCAACGATTACATCACTGCTTACCTTCAGGTGGGATCGTAGTCAAGCGCTAGTTTTTATGAAATAAATAAAAAATCATCATTTCAGCCGAAGGACGTCCACTGTTAGACATAGGCCTTCGCCACAAGGATTGGTCCTGTGCGCCTCGCATCGCGATGTTCAACGCGTTAGGGCCGGGACACATAAACACGATACGACGTCGCGTCGTTTTACGATGCGACGTCGCGTCGTGGGAAAGTGGGAATCTACGAGAGCATCGTAAAAAACTACGTCGCGACATCGTAACGTGGCACGATGTGAATTGTCGCAGTTAATTTCGAGAAATGGACCGCACTAGACGCGTCCTGCTCCTGCTGTTGTTAAGAAGACGGATAAAGAAAAGACAGAAACTCAGAAGATACTGGATCCACCCATTTCTTTTAATCATGAATAACGGGAGCCGTCTATCGGGGCACGTTACGCTGTCGCGACGTAGTTTTTATTTGCACAACGCGACGTCGCATCGTGGTACGACGTCGTATTGTGTTTATATGTCCCTGCCCTAAGTAAGACGTGCAGGGTATGAAAACGGTTATAAAGTTGAACTGAGATGGCTGCATTGATGCCACACTTCGATTGAAGTTGGAAAATCTGTTACTGTACATTGAATTCGGGTCGCCATTTTAGTTCAACTTATGTAGGAAAACGAAAGAAACTCCAATGATACAAAATCTCATTTAATCTCAAATATTGAGCATAGTAATATTATTCAATAAGCAATTTTTAAATACAATAAATCACATTTATAAAGTATAAACACTAGGCCCTATAAACACAGTATCTTCACAACTTTTATTTGCCATCACATCATGTCATATACAACTATACAGGGTGTCATTGACATGTTAACGCAAACGAATACCATAAAATCCAGTACATGATTCTGGACACCCTTGTGGTGGAATTTTTGTCAGTTTTTTTTTTTTATGAGTTTTTTAAGTTTTTTGGATTAAACTGTATTACTATATTGTATTGGAAAAACGTCATTTTAACATTTTTTTGCGAAAAAAGTGAGTGAATTACATTCTAAACTAATAATATCATCGGGTTTGATTTGAATAACGACTTTATTTGCCTCGATGATTTTTTTATTAAGTTTTTTGGAAAAAAAAAATCTTTTTTTTTCTAAAAATGTCATTGGGATTGGTTAGAATAACGATTTTATACAGGTAAAAAAAAAACCAAAACTTTTTTCCAAAAATTTGAAAAAAAAACCGACACAAATTCCACCACTAGGGTGTCCAGAATCATGTACTGGATCTATAGTATTCGATTGCGTTAACATGTCAATGACACCTTGTATAAACACTAACCAGCCCCCTTAGCCAAGTTACGATTGTTTCATAAACGTGAAGTAGCCCATGTATAAATTAGTATCCCAATTTCCCGAGAGATGGCGCTGTACCTGTGTGGTAATTTTGGATTCCATATCATTTCGACTTCCGTAATTACAAAAACAATTAAAGAACAATCGGTGTGGACGCCGCCGGCGTTCGCTTGGGGGCTCAAAAGTTTAATTTTTGTTTTTTTTTTTATATTTGAAAGAAGATATCCATTTTCAGTATTTACTCTGATAAAATACCAACTCTAGTTGCTACAGTATAGTGAGGATGTAGTGTCGTCAAGGCGTGTCTTTGGCGTTGCTTGAGAGCGCTTGCACGATACATCTTAATCTGGCAAGGCTGTTGACTCCACACGAAGTATTGTCATCTGTAATAAAACGTACACGTAATTAAATCAGTAATAATTGATGCAATTTGTAGTTAATTAGATAATTACGCTACGGACATAGTGGTCATCCTACCCATACGCGCAAAGCGTTTTGGGAACACGCATAGACTTTGACTGGCCTGTCAGTCTAGTAGTTAGTGACCCTAACTGCTATGCGGGAGGTGGTGGGTTCGATTCCCACCCAGGAAAAAAAAGTTTATTCACGCGAAATACCGCAATCTTATAACTATTAAAAAACAATCATTACATTTTATAGGAATTTTTACCAGGGAATTCCAGTCCTAAGCTGTGCGCACAATAAAATTGTGTTCCCATAGAAATTTTCTTTTAACTATAATAATATAATATAATAATAATATAATATAGCTGAGAAAGAGAAACAAATTAAGTATCTCGACTTAGCACACGAGGTTGTCGACATGTGGGATGTAGACTCGGCTGTCATTGTGCCGATAGTTGTGACCGCCAATGGCCTTATAGCCAAAAGCTTCGACGACCATCTGTCGAAGCTGTCGTTGCGCGGTTGGATCAAGGGCCTGATACAGAAGGCAGTACTCCTCGACACGGCTCGTATTGTGAGGAGGTTCCTGTCTCTGGAGCCCTAACCACCGGTAGCTTGGACCCTGCTCCCGACACCGGCGGACGACTATTTTTTATATTTTTAAATGTTTTTTTTTTATGTGTTTTTATAAAAAAATATTTAGAAATGTAAATAATATGTTTAAAAAAATAAATAAAGGAGAAATATAATATTATATAGCTGGACATATGTCCACAACTATCACACAACGTCGTCTAGTCCTAAGCTAAGTAGCAGCTTATGCTTAAGCTAAGGCTTGTGCTTGACGTCGCACTAGAAGCCAGACGATGAAGTAAATCACACAGAGCAATTTTCAGCCATTTTATTATATACTATGTATTTATTACACAAATTTTTGACAAATCAGTCTTGAGTATAGTAAAGGGCTGATTTTATTATCTTTTATTTTCTGGTCGATGAGGCCGAATTGTATTAGAGTAGGTAAATCACAAGGTGGTCCAATGGCCTGGTGAGAGTAAGGGTCACGGTAATCTGATGGGCGTAAGACACCCCGGATTCTTTCCTCAAGCCCTTTCTGTACTCCTTCCTTCCTTTTTATTTATAAATTTTTAGTAGATTGGCCTTATAAATACCATAATTATAGACATACCGTAATTATAGTCTTGACTATTGTAAAAGGCTGATTTTATTATCATTTATTTTCTGGTCGATGGGGCCGAATTGTTTGGGGCCCAAGAGTTTAATTAATTGAGCCCAAAAAGGACACTGATGTCTGCACATTGTCCTTTAATTATATCTATAGTTACGGTACTCAAAAGGTTAAATAAAAATGTACAAAAAAATCCTGCATTTACAGTTCGTCTAACAAAAAACACCTCTCATTAGTTCTTCTAATCTCGATAGATGGCGTTGTACCGCCAGACGCCGCTCGCTGAATGGCGCTATGGTTTCGTTGCACCGTCGCACTAGAAGCCAGACGATGAAATATATCACTCAACGCTTTTCCGCTGCTTTACCATATAATATATGGCGAAGTTGATTCATATTATTCGACAAATTTTTGACAAATCAGTCTTGAGTTTTGTAAAAGGCTGATTTTATTATCTTTATTTTCTGGTCGATGAGGCCGAATTGTATTAGAGTAAATCACAAGGTGGTCCAATGGCCTGGTGAGAGTAAGGGTCACGGTAATCCGATGGGCGTAAGACACCCCGGATTCTTTCCTCAAACCATTTCTGTACTCCTTGCTTCCTTTTTATTTATAAATTTTTAGTAATTAAAACTTTTGAATACTGTAATTAGAGACTTAATAAAAAAAAACAATTGGTTGCGAATGCTAGCGTTTGTTTGGGGCTGAAGAGTTTAATCCATTAAGCCCAAAGAAGACACTGATATCTGCACATTGTCCTTAAACCTGTCGTATGCCTCGTATGAACGTAGATCTACGCGAGACACAATAACTTTCAATTGTGTCTCCAAATACGACATACGAGAGGTTAATTTTTTTTTCCACAACTGTCACACATCATCGTCTAGTCCAAAGCTAAACAGACCTTGTGTTATGGGTACTAGACAACTGATAAACCTACTTATATATTTTTACATTATATTATAGATAGATAATATATTATACATACATATTATAGATAGATAAATAACACCCAGACATAGAACAAATGATTTGTTTTTGTCCTGGCTGGGAATCAAACCCACGACCTCCGGCCTAGCAGTCAGGGCCACTAATCACTAGACCAACAGGTCAGTCATTGTGTCTATAATTACGGTACTCAAAAAGTTAAATAAGAATGTACAAAAAAATCCAGCATTTACTGTTCGTCTAACAAAAAACACCTCTCATTAGTTCTTCTAATCTCGATAGATGGCGTTGTACCGCCAGACGCCGCTCGCTGAATGGCGCTATGGTTTCATTACACCGCCGCATTAGAAGCCAGACTATGAAATACATCACTTAGCGCTTTTCAGCTATTTTACCACGTAATTTATACACAATTTTTGACAAATCAGTCTTGAGTTTCGTAAAAGGCTGATTTTATTATCTTTTATTTTCTGGTCGATGAGGCCGAATTGTATTAGAGTAAATCACAAGGTGGTCCCATGGCCTGGTGAGAGTAAGGGTCACGGTAATCAGATGGACGTAAGACGCCCCGGATTCTTTCCTCAAGCCCTTTCTGTACTCCTTGCTTCCTTTTTATTTATAAATTTTTAGTAGATTGGCCTTATAAATACCATAATTATAGACATACCGTAATTATAGTCTTGAGTATTGTAAAAGGCTGATTTTATTATCATTTATTTTCTGGTCGATGGGGCCGAATTGTTTGGGGCTCAAGAGTTTAATTAATTGAGCCCAAAAAGGACACTGATGTTTGCACATTGTCTTTTAATTATATCTATACTTACGGTACTCAAAAGGTTAAATAAAAATGTACAAAAAAATCCTGCATTTACAGTTCGTCTAACAAAAAACACCTCTCATTAGTTCTTCTAATCTCGATAGATGGCGTTGTACCGCCAGACGCCGCTCGCTGAATGGCGCTATGGTTTCGTTGCACCGTCGCACTAGAAGCCAGACGATGAAATATATCACTCAACGCTTTTCCGCTGCTTCACCATATAATATGTGGCGAAGTTGATTCATATTATTCGACAAATTTTTGACAAATCAGTCTTGAGTTTTGTAAAAGGCTGATTTTATTATCTTTATTTTCTGGTCGATCAGGCCGAATTGTATTAGAGTAAATCACAAGGTGGTCCAATGGCCTGGTGAGAGTAAGGGTCACGGTAATCAGATGGACGTAAGACGCCCCGGATTCTTTCCTCAAACCATTTCTGTACTCCTTCCTTGCTTTTTATTTATAAATTTTTAGTAATTAAAACTTTTGCATACTGTAATTAGAGACTTAATAAAAAAAAACAATTGGTTGCGAATGCTAGCGTTTGTTTGGAGCTCAAGAGTTAATCCATTAAGTCCAAAGAAGACACCGATATCTGCACATTGTCCTTTAATTGTGTTTATAAAAAGTGTACCTACTTTATTGTACACCAATAAAGTATTAATAAATAAATATAATTACGGTACTCGTAAGGTTAAATAAGAATGTACAAAAAATCCAGCATTTACAGTTCGTCTAACAAAAAACACCTCTCATTAGTTCTTCTAATCTCGATAGATGGCGTTGTACCTTAGCACAAGCCTTAAGCTAGATAACTGATAAACATACTTATAAATATTATAGAAATTACACCCAGACACAGAACAAATGATTGAGCTCATCACACAAACATTTGTCCTGGGTGGGATTCGAACCCACGACCTCCGGCATATCAGCCAGGGCCACTAACCACAGACCAACAGGCCAGTAAATAATGATGAAATACTTACTACTAAGAAAAGGTTTCTCCTTCTCCGTCTTGGTCTCCCTTGTGTCGTATGACCTCTGTGACGTCACAGGCGACTCCATGTAGCTCTTACAGCTTTCTGACTCCAACTGGAGACAAGAAGATGGTGAGTTTAGTTAAGGGGATTGCGGGAATGTACCAGTAGTACGCGCCAAATATGTTGAAATCACAGATAAAGCAAGCATCACGATCTGTATGGAAACTAAGCGTGCCATTTTTTGACTAGGTACCTATTACGGCGTCACAAGCAGTATTTGTGATGGGAAAATTAAATCGATTCAAAGACCCCGCCGCGTACTGCGTCCCCCTCGCTCCAACCCCCCCTTGCGCACAATTAACCATTTTTATATTTTTAACTGACGTTCGACTAGCGCTGTACACCGATGCAGACTGACCGCGAAAGTGACCACTTACGATTTTTGTACGTAAGCTAGACACGCGAAGTAGTTGCTCTTGTGTTATCTAGGTATATCTATATCTGTGGTTGAAACATTTGTTTGGTTGGTACATTTTCGAAGTCTCAATCGAAATGGGGTTTTTTGTATGGTGTCAAAAATCATCTAATGACGAGTCCCGCCCTTAGGCGGAGCGGGAAACAGTGTCAGACTCTTATTAACTGAATGACCCATCCCATTCCTTCTTAGCCCTCATACCGGAGTCGGACCTTCCTTTCAGAAACCGGACCCCAGTAGGCTTCGGCCCTGCAGTTGGGCCTCTACATTTGTTGACAACTCCTTGAGGTGCGCGGGAACAGAGCGCGCCGACGACCTGGCTTGGTCTGGACCGTAACCAGACGACCGGACGGCGAGCCACAATTGATCTATACTTGTATTATGTTTAATAAGATTCATTAGTCTATTTTTATATTTAAATTGTTTGAATGTCTCTGTTTACGTCATACAGATATTGTATTGACTCAATTCTCAGTTAGTCACTGACAGTTCACTCTAACGTTCGTTCGTTCTTGTGTTCGTTCACTAAAATGACAGCACATGTGAACAGGGGCATTCTGGTGAGAGCTCTCGTCGAGTATGGTTGGTTTTAAAGTGAAAACCTCAGTGAATAAAAATAGTTTCACAAGAACTGCAGTCTCATTTCCTGACTTTTTCTCAAAATACTAATACTATAAAGCTGGAGAGTTTGTTTGGTTGGACGCGCCAATCGCAATCGAGGACCTGGTACGATTTGAAATATTTTATCAGTGTAGGATAACCCCCTTATCGAGGAAGGCTATAGGCTATATATAAAGTTAATACGACAGACTGATGGGCTTTCCTAAAATAGGATCAGTGTATACACCAATATGAACAACTTTTACTATGAGACCAAAAAAACTGCCGCTCTATACATTTTGTCGAGTTATGTTAATATACGACAAAAGTTACGGGGTCGAATAAGCCCCGTATAATCAGTGTGCGTTCGCGCAGCGGAATGTTGTTGAATTTAAAAAATTTAATAATGCAGTTAATTAGTGTATGACGTCGTATAATTGTGTATGGTAAAAAAAAATTTGTGCACGCAGCCATTGTGGAGAAATTCACCAAAAACTGATTCCGCTGGGCGAACGTTGTCCTGGCGGAACTTTTTTCAATCCATAGACTTTAGAAGAAAAGAGATATATCCAATAATTAGTGTGTATTTGTGTGTAATTGTGTATGTATGAATAAAATTAGTGCATGCATAAACTTCGGAGAAATTCAAGTTTCCGCTGCGCGAACGTTTGGCCATTAGCTAGTTTTCATATAAAGCGCTTACATAGAGAGCTGTAAATTTTTACATACGTTGTTTTGAATTTGTTTATATTTGTTTAAAAAACAGATTTAGAAAAAATCGTAAGACTTAGAAGATAAAAATATAAACGTAAAATACGCTTATTAGGTCTTAGTTCTTAAAGTATGCACTTTGGGGTCTAGATTTTCACGTTTATACAAACCTTGTAAGTGTCTGCAACATGTTGCCAAGTATCAATGACGTTCCGTTTGTAATTAGATAGTTACAGTTTAATTTACCATGAATAGATCACTGTTTACAAAGCAGTCAAATGTCACGACGTTCTAAAGGAATTGCATGGTAAAATGTATGCCAATAGTTAGTGTATTCATTCAACTATTCACATTTTTTTTATTTTTATTTTTTTTTTATTCTTCAAAAATACATTGTTTTTACAGTTTTCTTCACTTTTGTACCATTAAACCATATAATTGGTTTGTATTGGTACTCACATTCGCGTAATACACCGCTTAAATACTAATTATTATTACACTAACTAAAAATTATAACCTATACAATTGCTCAAGTTAATTCTAACATGAACGTAAACATCCATTCCGTAAAAATTATTCGAGTACTTGTAGGTACGTGAATAATTCCCACGTTACGTAGTTGTGGAGCGTCGCGCTATTGGAGGATAAGTTCATGTCAGTATATACAGGTAGCTACTATTCCTCACTAACCATTATTTCGTCTGTTTCTTGTGTATATTAATGACTAATAAACTGTAACGTTAGTCGTGTTTTTTTTTATATTAGTATTATTCTTGTTTCCGTGGACTAATATCGAATTTAGGTAGTTTGGCTGTATTGATAAAATGGTATGTTTTTTTTTTTTTTTTTTTGTTTTAATTATTGTGTTTGGGACTTGGTGCATTAATAAATAAATAATATTCTATATATAATAAAAAGTTACATCTATTTCGCTAAGTTGTTTATGTAGTCGTGATAGTATTTGTTATGTTTTTGTTTATAGTTTTTAGCATTTATTTCTTTTTTTATATTTTGCGGTATTTCATTAATTAATGTGGGAATCAAATATTTTATTGTCCGTCTACCGTAGAAGTTTCTAGCGCGAGGTACAATCAGTGTGTTATTGGTGATACTCCTGGTGGTAATTTTATGAGATATGGGTTTTTGAGTGCTTTTATTATTATATTGCTCAACTAAGAGGGTCATTTTAAATCTAGTTTCTACAGGCAGAATTTTACAATATTTAAAAAGACCTATAACGTTTTCTTTATATTTGCATTTTATTTTTCTAGGTACTATCATTTTCAAAAATCGAACTTGGAGTTTGGAAATTTTTTCGGTATACGATTTAAACGTTCGCCCGTAGCTCGTGATTCCGTACGCAATAATTGACTCCGCTAAAGCAACATACATGTTCAGTAAAATTTTGTATGGAACTTTAGGTTTCAAAATATAAAACTTTGCCAGAATGGCTCGCAATTTATCACAGACCGAGTCCACGTGAAAACCCCAGTTGAACCGATTGTCGACAATTAACCCCAGGTAGGTATGGTGAGTGACTTGCTCGATTTCCTCACATTGACATGTACCTGAAGGAGTGGAGTGAAGACAGCTATGACTGTGGGCGATTATCTTAACAGAAGCCGTTTCTTTTAGGTGGCTAGAGTGAACATGGATAATTTTAGTTTTGTTTGCATTAAGAACCAGTCCTGCATCGTGCGCCCATTTTGAAAGTTGTGTAAAATCATTTATTTATTTATTTAACTATTTATGTACACACATATAATTAATAGATAATGAACATCACAAAAGAAAACAATGTACAAAGGTACTGCTTATTTCGTAAAGAAATTTCTTCCAGCAGACCTGCGAAAGGAGAAATTGGTAGAAATGTAGACAATAGTGTGCAGAAATAGGAAAAGAAGAGGTGGTGAAAACTTAAAATTAAAATAATATATACTTATATAACTATATATACCTTAAACTAAAAATAAATACATATATAATATATAAAAACAAGAAAATGTATCATACTACAGAGGAAAGGTAGTGCTCTTTTACTTTAGCCTTAAAAAGTGAAATAGCTTTCAGATCACGAATGCTAGGCGGAAGAGAGTTCCACAACCTTACTGCGTGGACAGAGAAAGAGTAGGAGTAATAGCTGGATTTATGAGGAGGAGTTTTAAGAAGGGATTTAAGGTGTGACCTACATGGTGCGTCGCTAGGACGAAAGTAGGAAAAACGATCACGAAGGTAGGAGGGATAAGATGGGTTGTGAAGGATATTGAAAAGGAGACATAATATGCGAGTGTTCCTGCGAAGGCGGATAGGGAGCCACTTGAGTTCTTTGCGAAGATGAGAGACGTGATCATACTTACGTAGACCAAAAACAAACCGAATGCACAAGTTTTGCAATCGCTCAAGCTTATTTAATAGCTCCTCAGTAGCATCCAAGTAGCAGGCGTCGGCGTAATCTATAATCGGCTGAATAAGTGTTTGGGCCAGAGAGATTTTCGTTTTCAATGGCAAAAGACCCTGGAGGCATTTAAGCGAATGAAAAGAGAAATTCACCTTACGACTGATTTCATTGACCTGCGCACGCCACGAAAGATTAGAGTCAATGATAACACCCAAATCTTTTGCAGTTTCGGTGTAGTCGATATGGACACCATCAAGAAGTAAAGGCTGCAAAGAGGAAACCAAAGCCGCATTACGAACGAAGCCACTACCTATGATCATGGCCTGTGATTTAGATGGGTTGATCTGCAAGCCGAATGACTTAGCCCAAGCGCTGATACAAGCCAGGTCATGATTCATGGCAGCAATAGCAGAATCCGCGTCAGCTACAGTAAAGTGACGGTACAGCTGCAAGTCATCTGCGTAAAGATGAAAACTGGAGGAAATGACTTTAGCAACTAAGTTAATGAAGATAGAGAAAAGGAGAGGAGAGAGAACGCTACCCTGAGGAACACCCTCAGTGAGATTACACCAGTCAGAGAAGAGCTCATCAAGGCGAACACACTGAGAGCGACCACGAAGATAAGAATCGAACCAAGATATAGCGGAAGAAGATAAATTAATAGACTTAAGGATGCCGAGTAAAATGTCGAAATCCACTGAGTTGAAGGCGCTACTAAAATCAAGCAATACAAGAACAGTAAGGGATTTGTTCTCCATAGCCCAGCGGATATCATCGGTTACTTTTAAAAGCGCAGTAACAGTACTGTGACCTGTGCGGAAACCTGATTGGAAAGGAGATATTATTGAGTTTGACGTCAAGAAAAGAGTTAATTGTCTATGAACTAAGTGCTCAAAAACTTTAGAAAGAAACGGGAGAATGGAGATAGGTCTAAAATGAGTTAATGAAGTAGGATTATTAATTTTAGGTAAAGGAATAATATAAGCCTGTTTCCAGACGGATGGAAAAGAGCAAGAGGAAAAGGAATGATTGAAGATATGTTTGAGAATAGGAACTAGAGAGGGAAGGATGAGAGTAATCATTCTCGAGCACAACCTATCATAGCCAACCGCAGGAGAAGAAATCGCGAGAACAGATTTCTTAACGTCATCCTCATTAACATCTCCAAAGTTAAAGTGGGGATACTGTGGCAACGGCAAACTGGATAGACCATCCAGTGTCGCAGCTTTTACACAGGGATCAAGAGAAAAGGGAAGGAGAGAGAAATGCTTATTAAGATCATCGAGGTTCACATCCTTACACTGGTTGGTTGGTGATTTGCCTATTCCAACCGACTTAAGAAATTTCCATACGTCGGAAGAACTACGGTTATGGAGTTGTTCGTGGAAATAGCGTCTCTTAGCAGCTTGACACAGACGCCTGCAGCTGTTACGCAATGAGATAAAGTTAGAAAGATTCAGCTCGGACGGTCTACGCTTATACCTGCTCTTAGCTCCATCTCTGCGAGCCATAAGCTCCTTAATTTGAATAGTTATCCATGGTGCTGGATTATGCTTTACCTTAACCCGTCGTAAAGGTGCATGCTGGTCATACAAGTTAAGGATAGCTGAGTTAAAATAATTCACCTTAACATCAATATCATCAGATTCAAGCAGAGGGGACCAGTCGATAATGCTAGCATCGCACTGCAATGCCTCCAGGTCAATGCCCTTGAAGTTACGAAGAAGTAACAGCTTGGGCTTACGCTTGGGAACACGGATGCGATAGGACAAATAAATTAGATCGTGGTAAGAAAAAGAAGCTGTAAGTTGACCGTGATTAGACACATTGTTAGGAGAGGAGACAATCATAAGATCTAATAAAGAGGGTGTACAATTCGGGGAAAAATGAGTGGCGGACAGGGGCAAGACTTGAAGATTGAAAGAAGAAAGTAGTGAAAGGAGTCTATGGGAGCGATAGTCATTTTTAATTAGACAGGTGTTAAAATCGCCCATTAAGATGACATGCTCGTACATGGGGCAAAGATTACTTAGAGTGCAGTCAAGTGCATCAAAGTAGTCAATGCGGAGGTTGGGGCTGTAGAGCACCGCAAGCAAGACTTTTGTATGACGAACAGAAATTTCGACAAACAAGTATTCAGCCGACTCAGAATATAGAGAGGGGGACGAGCTGACAACCTTGTGGGGTAGGTCAGCGCGAATGTACATAGCTACACCTCCTCCACCCTTGCCCGTTCTGTCGTTACGGATCAACACGAAGCCGGGTAATGGATATTGGGTAGAGAGAAGAGAAGGCTTCAAAAATGATTCCGATATCAACAGGGCATCGAGGTGAGCACTGCTAAAGGATGCCAGAAGATCAGAATAGTGACCAGGAACACTCTGGGCATTTATGTGAGCGATATGCAGGTTTTTGGGATCATTAGAAAAAAGAGAAGAGATTTTATCATGTAAAGTGAGAGGCAGAGAAGAAGAAGTGTCACTCTCCGCACTAGCAAAGCTATCAGAAGAAGAGCATGAAAAAAAGCTGTCGTTTAGATCAGCTATATCATTCATAATAAGTAGATACACTTAGATAATAATAAAATAAATAAACAATAATAATAATATAAAAAACTAAGAAATTAAATATAAGTACTTAAAATTACTATTTAAAACGCAAATAAAAATTTACCGCATTAAAAAACCACCCCAATTCGCTGGTATATTGGCAGAAATTTGACAATATTCGTATTAAACAAAAAAAAAACGAAGTTAGAAAAAAAAAAGAAAATAAATTATAAAAATAAAAAAAAAAAACTAAACGCAACGCGATAACAAGACGTGAAAACCGGTAACTCTGACACTTGACAGATGTCAACTTAAGCGTCTGACAGATGACAACCACTTAACACTGACAGGTCAAAAAGAAATGAAAACAATGAAAATATTCACAAACACCGGCCGGCATAAGTTACAATGGGCAAAAAAGTTTAACGGTGTTTGACAAAAATAACTTTATGAACTACCGGCTTGCGAGGTTGAAGTGATTGCGATCGTGCCAAGCGGCCAAATACAGTTGTAATAAAGCTGAACAACTGACTACAATAACAAGAACGAAAGATGCTACTTGCGCAGACGTGTCTTCCTTACATTCTTGGCGGGTGCAGCCGACGTTGCAGCAACTGGAGATCCAAGCTCTGCAAAGTGTGCAGAATCCCCGGTGACGACTGAGCTGGACGGGAATTTGGTCATCAAAGCGTGCAGTTCGCTTGCCGTCTCGATCTTGCTACGGGATTTATCAGGGCGAACAACAACAATCCTGCCTTCCGTTGTCCAGCAATTCAGCAACCCGAAATGCTTACGAGCAGTCATAAAGACGTGGTGCCTAGATTGTGTCAAAAACTCGGAGATTGTAATCCCTGTACCTTTGAGGGCCTTCTTGCTGCCCCACACCAGCTGCCGGCTTTCCATCTTGAAAAATCGGACCAGTATGGGACGGGCCTTCTGCTTTTTAGGGCCAAGTCTATGACAGACATGAATAACATTATTGTCACTGGCAAGCTCGGTCAATTTAATTTGTCTGGATAATATTTCGTGGACTACATCCGGCAACCGTTCATTTTCCTTCTCTGGAACACCGTGGAATAGCAGGACCTTCCTTCGCATTGCTGTCTCATGCCTGTCGAAGCCAGCAGTTAGCAACTCAATCTGGGACTTCAATGTGGAGAGTGCTTGAAAGACAAATTTCTTAAATTCGGTGAACTCACTTGCAATAGAAACAATTTCAGGCGATGATGAAGATCCAGTAGTTGCTTTCTGCAATTTCGCCTCATATTCTTGCATACGGGACCCGAATAACTTCTCCAGATCTTCAAGGCTGGTAGTGAGTTTTGTGTCCATAGTTGGTAGTGACAGTGTAACCGGGTATGTAGCAGTGCTTGAGATTTGATAACAATAGACCGCGGTTGTGGGGTGGTTTTATATAAATATAACTTGTTTATTGCATTAGAAATTAATAATAACTATTTTAAATATTATTTTAGATAAGAGCTCACAAAAATATGTATAGTGCTATGTCTACCCACAAAGCGAAAAAAGTCATGTTGAAGCCATTGAGCAGCCACATTTACGTCTTTATGGGCAGCTACCAGACATGTGTCATCAGCATATTGATAAATAGAACAGTATTTGACCACATGTTCCATATCATTAACATAGGTTAGGTAGTGTAATGGTCCAAGTACTGAACCTTGAGCCGTTCCTTCAGTGACTTCAATGGCGTTACTGGTTTCCTTGTCGATCCTAACTCTGTATTTTCGACTGTGGAGGTAGTCTTGACACCACTTAAGTAATGGTCCTCGAATTCCGGAGTTATCTAGCTTTTTTAGCAATATATCATGCCTGAGTGTGTCGAAAGCCTTGCTGAAATCAATGAATAGCAATATCACATGATTTTTGTCATTAAGAGATTCATTGACCTCGTCTGTGAACTTTGACAACAACTGTGAAGTTGATTTATTTGGTTGAAAACCATATTGTGTGCTAGACAACACCTCATTTTTTCTATAAAAGTTCTGTATCTGGTTGCAGACATATTTTTCGATTATTTTATCAATAACCGGAAGAATAGTGATCGGTCTGTAATTAGCATAATCAGTGAAACTGCCCTTCTTATGTATTGGACGCACTAAACCTATTTTAAGTACTTCCGGGTATTTTCCTTGTTTTATACTAGTGTTGATTAGTTTTACAATGACACCTGTCATCTGATCGCATATGGATTTTATGTCAACACACCTAATATTATCTATTCCAGGAGCTTTATTAGTATTAAGGTTTTTAATTAGCTTTTTCACACTAGAATTTGTAGCTTTCGGGAAGTACATTGATGTGTTGTTAGGAAATACATATTCGGATTCGTTTAATAATCGTTTGTTGCATTTAGGCAGTATCTTTATAACACTATTTCTGAATTCTGTGGCAAAGTTATCAGCTATTGATTTTATTTTTATATTTTTTTTTTTAAAGGCTTTTATGATGGTGTCATCAACTGAACATTTGTCACGACCAGACAGCTTATTTAGTACCTGCCACAGCATTCTAGTGTTCATTTTATTCTTATTTATTTGTTCCATATAATATTTGTTCCGATATTTTTCTACGGTTTTATGAGTCCTATTTCTAATTTGATTATATTGTAGTCGCAGTATTTTATTAGTCGAATCGTTTTTCCATTTTATAAATAACTTACATGCAAAATGTCATGTCATTAAATTCAGTAATTAAAGAAAAACAATTATAATATTGACGAAGCATGAAAAACCTACTTAACCCGACCAAATTAGGGTAGCTATAAAAAAGCGGCCGTGCCATATGTCTAAGAAACTTCTTAACCTTCCAATATAATATTTATTAATATGGTACAGTTGCGTGCACAAGCGTTAGGAAAAAATAGTCAACCTTTGGGTTTATTAGTTGCTTTCCATTTAAGTATGTCTTAGTGATATTGAATCATATGCATAATTAATTATTAAAAAACAGCCGTTATTGCCATCTCTACTGCGGAGTTATGTCCCCTCCCCGCAAAATAGTACATTTTGATACAAGTGGCGAAAGATGGTCATTGCGACCGGCGGAAGGCGGAATTCGCACGAGCCACAGGCGAGTGTGTTATGGAGCTGAGGGCTGCGGTGACAAATTCGGACGTATATCAAACGAAGTTTTTCATTACACTTACGAACACATTACTTTCTTTGAAAATTACGACGCATTTTTATTAATTTCTTACTGATGATAATTTTCCAAAGTTGCCGCACAATTTAGTTTTGATTTAGATTACAGCAAACTATAGTAAAGCACAGTATCTGGCGGCAGTGGTTTAACATCTAAAAAAATCTCATATATCTTACATTCAACATATTTTCACAACTAACACCAATAAATAAGTTGGTTAATAAGACTATTATTTAATAGACATTTTTTCCCGCGCTTATCCTTTGAAGGATGAAAAAGATGCAAAGGCATCAAACCGTTATACATCCTACTTAATATTAAGAATATAAATTCGAATATTTTTGAATTTAGAACACAGATATAAGTATATTAATTTGTTCCTAACAATAACATTATTGCATAAATAATCATGTTAATTAATAATATTCTGTACCTCTTTGCTATTAAAAAAAAATACCTTTGACCTTAGATTATAAAACAAAATTTTGTTTTATAATCTAAGCCTTTGACCGTGAAAATAAGGAGGGAATGAAAAAGCCCTTGTTATGATAAATGAAACAAAAGCACGCGGGTGATATGCATGTCATTTTGAACCTAATCATAGTGCGATAAGTGGCAGTTTTCGAGTAAGCGTATTGAAAAGAAAGTAGCTATAAAAATCTGCTTTATACGTATACATTACATATCATATATGTGTTGGTAAGTGCAAAACTCGAGGACAGCTGGACCGATTTCGCTTATTCTTTTTTTGTTGTGTTTGTTATTGTCAGGAGAAGGTTCTTATGAAAAAAAGGGTAGAGAAGGGTGTAGGGTAAGGTAGAGTGGAGTAGAGTTGAATAATCTGTTGCCGGGAGCGAAGCCGCGGGCAAAAGCTAGGTAATAAATATAAGGTGATTATTTATTTATTGATTTATTTACTCCGGAGTTGAAAAATGCTTAAAATCGCTTCGAAACTCCGGAGTTACGAAACTCCGGAACTCCGGATTGAAAGCCCTACCTAAGGGGTCTATAGTTAGAATCCTGATCCATGAAATCTTCAAAAGAAATGAGCTGTATGAATTTTATTTGTCTTAAATAATATATAATCTAGATTATATCTCAAGTCTCAAGCGCATACTTAAATAGTACCTACTTTTTGTCATAGTCAAATATATTTAAATGACCTATAAATTATATCGAAACAACAATTGTGTTATCATCTGTACTAATTCAATACCGGTATTATACTGTAAATTTTGGGATGTTACCTAAATATATTGCACGGCCGCTTTTTTATAGCTATCCGAACTTGGTTGGGTTATGTAGGTTTTTGATGCTTCGTCAGTATTATAATTGTTTTTCTTTAATTACTGAATTTAATGACATGAAATTTTGCATGTGAATAGTTGAATGAATACACTAACTATTGGCATACATTTTACCATGCAATTCCTTTAGAACGTCGTGACATTTGACTGCTTTGTAAACAGTGATCTATTCATGGTAAATTAAACTGTAACTATCTAATTACAAACGGAACGTCATTGATACTTGGCAACATGTTGCAGACACTTACAAGGTTTGTATAAACGTGAAAATCTAGACCCCAAAGTGCATACTTTAAGAACTAAGACCTAATAAGCGTATTTTACGTTTATATTTTTATCTTCTAAGCCCTACGATTTTTACTAAATCTGTTTTTTAAACAAATATAAACAAATTCAAAACAACGTATGTAAAAATTTACAGCTCTCTATGTAAGCGCTTTATATGAAAACTAGCTAATGGCCAAACGTTCGCGCAGCGGAAACTTGAATTTCTCCGAAGTTTATGCATGCACTAATTTTATTCATACATACACAATTACACACAAATACACACTAATTATTGGATATATCTCTTTTCTTCTAAAGTCTATGGATTGAAAAAAGTTCCGCCAGGACAACGTTCGCCTAGCGGAATCAGTTTTTGGTGAATTTCTTCACAATGGCTGCGTGCACAAATTTTTTTTTACCATACACAATTATACGACGTCATACACTAATTAACTGCATTATTAAAATTTTTAAATTCAACAACATTCCGCTGCGCGAACGCACACTATAATCACAATGACAGTTTTATACGAGGTCTTTAAGGCCCCGTACAGCAGGGATGATTAAATGCTAAAATAAGTGGCGTAGTCAATGTGTTAAGAGTCGCATGAGATCAAAAACATAACTGAAGCCAAGTCAAATAACTCGACCCGTTTAATTGCTACATTAAATCGGGATACAATAGAGAAACAAAGTAAAACGACACTTATCAAACAATCCGTCTCCTTCACAGACACATTCCTCTATTATTAGCTTAGACCACACGGTCGCGTCATTTCTTTATAACCACAGAGCTAGGAAACAAATCAGCTGCTACCACTTTAATGTTATAGTCTTTTCTAGCGTGTGATAATTAAATGCCTAAGAAGCACTATTAAAACTGAATGTAGTAGTATATCTACTTTAATATGGGGTCACTGTGACCTCGTACCGCGCAAAGCCAAAAGTTTATTAAAAGTTACGGGGTCAAATAAGCCCCGTACCGCCATAATCATAGTTTAATACGAGGTCTAAAATGCCCCGTACAATAGGAATGGTTTAATGCAAAAATTATTGAGATAAAGATAAGATCAAAAACAAAAGAAATAGCCAAGTCAAATAACACGCGATCCTTTTAATTGCTACATTAAATCGGGATACAATACAGAAACAAAGTAACGACGCTTATCAAACAATCCGTCTCCTTCACAGACACATTCCTCTATTATTAGCTTAGACCACACGCTCGCGTCACTTCTTTATAACTACAGAGCTAGGAAACAAATCAGCAGCCATCGCTTTAGAGTTATAGTCTTTTCTACAGTATTAAAGACCCAAGTCAAGATGTACTGAGAAATCCGAATGTAGTGCTTTTTCTATTTTATTACGTGGTCATTTTGACCTCATATTTCTTGCAACTTACGGGGTCTAATAAGCCCCGAACCGCCATAACCACAGTTTAATACAAGGTCTTAAACGCCCCGTATCGTAGGAACTGTTTAATGCGACAAAGTGTGAGTTAAAAGTATCATAAGATCAAAAACAAAACTGATAGCCAAGTCAAATAACGCGCGATCCGTTTAATTGCTACATTAAATCGGGAATTGCTTCATTTGGTCAGAATAAAATAGAGAAACAAAGTAAAACGACGCTTATCAAACAATCCGTCTCCTTCACAGACACATTCCTCTATTATTAGCTTAGACCACACGGTCGTGTCACTTCTTTATAGCCACAGAGCTAAGAAACATCGACGCTTTTCGCATTTGGTTTTTTTGTCATCCAATGACAAATCTCGCTTTTAGGCTAAGCGGCAAATGTATTTATAAGCTACTCAAAAACAAAAGTTTTTTTTTTCTACTTGTTTGGACATGGGAACTGAAGAGTTTTATTATTTTTGTTTCGGCAGAATTATTATCCAATTATGATTAGGAATGGTTTAATGCAAAAATTATTGAGATAAAGATAAGATCAAAAACAAAAGAGAGATAGCCAAGCATATCTCAGCGCTTTTGAGCGGAGCAGGCAGGAGATAGTATCAGACTTTTACTGACTAAAAACCCACTCCTTTTCCTTCTGTGCATTATACATTTCATTCCAGGATCTCTGGGTACACTTTCACATTACCCAGTGGTGTGAAGTCACGTTCATCAGCATGTCACGTATAAATACGTAGTTTAAGTCAAGATCGATAAGCTGTGTTCGTAGCCTTAAGATCTATGTATATATATGCCACCAAACAAACGTGGAAATGCAGTCGACTCTCGGAGTAGTAAGAAGAAAGAAAATCTTTTTATTTGCGACACGCACTGTTAACATTATTTACAAAGATTTAAAATGACAATAAGGAAAAAACAAGTTAAAAATCATAAGCAATATCTTAAAATTATTAGACTCTAGTGCGCACGTCCGCGCAGAACGGCCCTCCACTCCTTCCCATCACAGCTTAAAGCCGAGGACACATATAATGCGACGAGTCCATGACGCTGGTTAGTTCACTACACATCACGTTTTTTAACTGGGTTTAAGTTACTTCTCCCACATAGGGATCCTGCAGAAGGGTTGAAGCCAACTAGGGCCAAGGGTTCGTGTCTGAAAGGAAGGCCCTGGCCCTGCTGATGGCGATGTAGGAACGTAGTAGGTTGTTTAGTCAGTAAGAGTCTGACACTGTTTCTCGCTCCGCCCAAGGGCGGGATTCGTCATTGGATGAATTTTACCTACCATAAAAAACCCCTCTTCTCCCCCACATCGCAACTCATGGAATTGAAGAAATAAGTCCTATCTAGTCTCTACTCAGCTCTATGGCACCAGCGATTCCGAACCGTCGACTATTTTGCGTTGACGCGCGATCCTTTTGTATCTATTTGCTTTAATAATTCATCTTCTGGCTGTGAAAATTGTGTACCACTGTAATGTGCGGAGAGATGTTATTTAGGAACACATAAAATGACAACTCGTAGAGTCAAGATAGAATGGAAACGAATGTTTTTTTGGAAAAAAAATCATCGAATGACGAATCCCGGGCTTGAGCGGAGCGGGAAACAGTGTCAGACTGTTACTGACTAAACAACCTGCCCTGTTTTTTGCATGCCTTAATCACAGAGCTCTGGTGTTACGCTTTCGCATCAACCCTCGGCCCCAGGAGGCTTCGACCCGCCAGGGCCTTACAGTTTGCTGACAACTCCTTGAGGTGCCGGCGACGCCTTGGGATCGGTCTGGACTGTTACCAGACGACCGGACAGCGAGCTACCCATTAGGTACTTACCGTCCGCAAGCCGGTTTCCTCACGATGTTTTCCTTCACCGTTTTGAGAGCAGTGGTGATGAAATAAATTAGAGAAAGTAATGCGCCTGGCGGGGTTTTAACCCGCGACCTAAAACTCGTAAGTTGAGGCCTTTACCACTCTAATTAATTTTAGATAACATATTTTTAATTATAAAGTATACGAAGCTCTGAATAAGTGCATATATATATATTTACATCTCGAAGGACATGTTGCGTCCTACATGGCGTTATTTACCGATGATGCTGCGTCCAACTGACTTCGGACGCAAGATTGACCGACCCTCATTTTTAGCCCAAGGGTCCCTTATGATCATTAGAATGCAATGTCGAAAAATTGGCATGGACGTAATTTCATCACTACAATGCCTTTTAGCGTATAATATAGTTCCACCGTCGTCCGACCGAAATTTGGAGGACGCTAGTGTTCAGCGTATAATTTACCGCGTATACTTTGAGTTCAGTTCACCGATCTCATCGTGTCCATTGAATATCGTACTTAATTTGTAAAGTTTTTATCATGTTTTCGTGACAACAATCTTGCGTCTCTTAAATATCCTTAAACGGGCACTAGGTACGGTGTCTGAGGGGCCCATTCGGGGTTGACGAGGGACGCATGGCTTCAGCGCGCTCGCGTGCCGAGTTTGTAAAGAAATAGATTTGTGCCGGCCGGGATGCAAGCTTGTCACCAATGTGAATTATTTGCAAGTGCGTTAAAAGTGGTTATTTATTTGGTCTATTATTATAGTCTGTTAGTGATGACTATTATAATATACCAGCTGGTACCCGCGACGTTGTTTGCGTGAAGGCTCTACAGCACCAAAACTACCTAAGATGACACTGTCGCTATAGCATTATAAATAAACAACTTTTAAAATAGCATTACATCAGCTTTATAAAGTTCCCACTGCTGGGAAACAGACCTCCTTTCTAGGAGAGGGAACAGGCCAAAATCCACCACGCGGGCCCAATGATTTTTTGTTTCTAAGACATTCACAGTCACAGTTTCCTTACAATGTTTTCCGTCATCGTTTTAAGAGCAGTGGTTATGAAATAAATTATAAAAAGTAATGCGCCTGGCTGGGCGTGAAGCCCCGACCTACAACTTGTAAGTCGGGGCCTTTACCACTCCACCACCACTGAGTTGGAGCCTTTACCACTCCTCCACCACATTACGGTGGCAGTTATGCTGCCAGTAGCCAAAATGTAAAGAGTGTCAGGGCTGGTGACGCGGGAGCATGCGACGTACAGTTGCCCGCATGAGAAGCTACTCGTCCTGAATATGATACCCACTGCACTTAGTGTGACTTATTGATGGTCATCGCGAAGCTAACACTCACGGGGGACTGTACGCGCTTGAACTGGAACGGGAAGTTATGAGGTACAAATACTGCCTCGCCGACGCCACAACCCGTAAGAATTTTTGCCTTAATGGTGTGTCTGTGCAGCAGATGACTTTTAAGACGGGTCTCGTTAAACAACATTGGAGGAGATAGGTTACGAGGATGCATAATCGGGACTCCGACATTCCAGCTTGATGGTATGCGCTGGAAGTCTACTTGCTGGTTAGGAGTTCAAAAATCCCACGTTGCTCCAAACCCATCTTGCTCGACGACAGGGTTTATCGAAGTATAAACCACTGCATTCCCCTCAATTTCCGAGAGAATGCATTCGTTAATTGCTGCAGCCTGATCATGTTTGGACGTCAAAATGGCCCGCTCACACAGCGAATTAGTTCTTCTAAGTTGGATAACACTCTATCTAATAAATCAATATTCTATTCTATCGAGAGACTCTGGAAGCACCTCCTGTCCACCTCTCTCGCAGGGGGATATGACTTGCGGTGGACTTTGTCAGAGCCCATGATCCGGAGCGAAGAAGAGTGGCATGCGGTCGCCTCCTTCTTCGAAACAGTAATGCTAGCGGCTAAAAGAGGGGGCCGACCGCAACAGCCGCCGTGTTTCCGGCCACCGTAAGCGCGGGCTTGCGACCGGCGAGCAATGGGTAGCTCGCAGTCCGCTCATCCGGTAACCGTTAGGACCGAGCCCAAGTCATCGACGGCGCGCACTGTTCCCTGCGCTTCAAGCAGTCGTCAGCAACTGTAGGAGCCCAGCAGGGTCGAAGCCTTCTAGGGCCAAGGGTTGATGCGAAAGCGGAACCCCTAAAGAAGCCTTGGAACTAAGGCAAGAAATCCTTCTTGGGTTTCGGTGGGTTGTTTAGCCAGTAGAAGTCTAACACTGTCTCCCGCTCCGCCCAATGGCGGGAATCGTCATTTGATGATTTTTCTCACCATAAAAAAAGGTAGAGTGCCTTCGCCAAGAGTTAGAAGGACATCAGAGTATTCTTGAGCACGTGCATTGCTGTCGACCCGAGCTCTCATACTAATGGTCAAATGCAGTGCATAAACTCGTTACGGGTATATGCGCTGCATTTGACCGAACACAACGAAGACTGTTTCAACGAAGCATTCACCTCGTCAGCCCTCGTTCCCCAAGTCAACACGGGAAGCGTTTGCCCGAAATCATCACTGAACAAACTGTGATACCACCCATAAAATGTTCGTCCCCGAAGATATCTTGCAGGGTTCTGTCCTCGGCCTCAACTTCCTTCCTATTGGACATCGTACGCTCATCCCATATGATCAGAGAGCAATCCTTAAGCACGTGTCCCTTATCGCTGTCACGTGACACACCACAAACAGGCGTTTTGGAGATCTCTAAATCGATGGGAATTTTAAACATGGCATGTGCTGTCTTGCCACCCAAAAGCAGTGTGGCAGTGATTCCCGACGACGTTACAGCAATAGCAATATCGCCTTGCCTCCTGACCTCTGCAAGTATGCCATGTTTTTCCTGTTCCACCAAGAGCAACCCAAGAAAACAGTTTTATCCTGGTTTTACACAACACTTTCAAGGACGGTGTTATATATTTGTTTTTGCTCGGAAGAGAACAAAGCGACAAGGTCATTTCGTATGGTGGTAATTTCGCCCGGATCTCAGCGTTATACTCTCGATTCCCATAGTCTTGATGCGGTGATGATTGGGGAGCTGATAATCCATATTTGATCAGTGCATTGCCACCGATAGAAATGTCCACATCTTGAAGTGAACTGAGACAGGTGCTCAGCACACGATCATCAGTTACATCGACTTCGTCTCCAGTAGCACGCCTTAAAGCTCACAGAAAATCTTCAGATGGCGATATTTTTTGCATGAACATAACTTTTTTGTAATATTTAACACCGCATTTGTTTTTAATTGTCTTTCTTAAGATTTTGAGGGTTTTCTGGAACTTGAACTTCAACTTTTAGGAAGAAAATGCACATTACCATCTATGAATTTTAAGAATAACTAACTACTACCCTTGCCAGCTTGATCAAATTTAAATATTTTTTTTTTTAAAGCCCTAAATGTCCCACTGCTGGGCAAAGGCCTCCCCCAAGTCCTTCCAAACCTTCTTCTCCCGCGCAATCTCGAACCAATCGTCTCGGTACGCGTCTAGATCATCTCGCCACCTCTTTCTAGGCCTACCTCAACAACGCCTTCTTCCCTCTGGTGCCCACTGTGTGGCTTTTTGCTAGCGGTCCTCGTGCATGCGACTAGTGTGACCTGCCCAATCCCATTTAAGCCTGGCAGCCTTTTTGCCGTACGTACGTCTATTATGCCCGTCCTGGAGCGCAGCGTATCATTACGTATTCGATCTGTTCTTCTTACGCCCAGAATATTACGCTCCATAGCTCTCTGGCAAACCCCAAGGCGGAACTTTTGTAGTTCGGTGAGTGACCAAGTCTGAGCACCGTAGGTTAGGATAGGCAGAATACACATGTCGATGAGTTTACGTAGTCAGGGAGATCGGTAGATCACCCTTCATTAGCGTCTTCATGGACCAGTAGCTTTTCCAGGCGTTCTGGATGCGTCGATCAATTTCCTTTTCCTGTCTGTTTTGGAAAGATACTAACTGGCCCAAGTAGATATACTCATCGACATAATGTATTTCCTGCGCATCTAACTCGACCCTACGTTTATTTCTGTTGGTCATCACTTTGGTTTTAGATCGGTTCATAGCGAGTCCCACCTTGAGGCTAGCTGTGTTCAGTTCCTGGAGCATAGTTTGCAGCTCCTGGACTGTGGGGGCAAAGAGGACAATGTCATCGGCAAATCGAAGATTTGATAACCGCTTTTCACGGACGTCAATGCCCTTGGTATTCCATGAGGCTGCCAGTGACTTAAACACCTCCTCCAATGTGCTCGTAAACAAATTGGGAGAGAGCGGGTCATCTTGCTTGACACCTTTCAATTTTGAAAGATGGTCCTGAGTTATTTAATTTAATGTTTGCGGAGCTATTGAAGTAAATGATTTTTAGTAAATGTACATATGGTTTTTCAAGGTTCTGGTTTTCAAGAGATTTAAAGATTTCACTGTGACGAACACTATCGAAGGCCTTCGCATAGTCGACGAAGGCCAGATATAATGGGATATGAAATTCAGTGCATTTTTCTATTATCTGATTAAGCGTTTGAAGGTGGTCAGTTGTGGAGAAGTTAGGGCGGAATCCGGCTTGTTCTGGTGGCTGATGTTTGTCCAGTTTTTCATCAAGTCGATTGTGTAAAACTTTGATGAAAGTTTTATAAATATGGGATGTTAAATTATTAATTTACAAAAATTGTTAACATGTAATTTGATTTGATTTTTTATGAAATCTCCTAAATGGCGCTGTTTAATATTGTCTTTATACTACTAATATTTAACTAGTTTCTCTGTCCAGGTTACGTAGTTTTGAACAACGAATAATGGGAAACTTTATTTTTTACCTACATAAGTTTTCGTATCAAGTTTCAAGTTAATTAACCCAAGGAATAAGATTATCCCATACAAACTTTAACATCCCCTAAATCTTGCACTGGGAGTAGGTACTACTGAAAAATTAAATATGCCAGCTTTGATAACTAATTTAGGGTAATGTTTGTAGTAAGTTTTGAGTCAATCGGCCCACAGGAAAAAAAATACATTGCATCCATTGCACCATTTAAATTCAATATTGCTTACTTCCCATAACTTATGGCGTGATAATATGTACCCTAAAGCCTTCCTTGGTTTACAAAGAACATGTTTGCTTTTCAATTCAATCTATCCAGTAGTTTTGGCATGAAGCTCTACCATACTCATATAAAAACAGATAAACAGACAAAAATTCTAAATAGACATTTTTGTCATCAGTTACGTTTTTCTAACGAAGTAACGTTTTTTTTTTACGTGCACTAGCTTCTGACGTTTTATAAGTGCCCATGTAGGCCCATGTGAAATAAAAAATTTTGACTTTGACTTTAACAGAAGCCACTTAATTTTTCCATAAAATTCTCACTGTACAGTTTTTCTTTCGTTAGGTACAGTTTTGATGCAGAGCATTATACGGAATTGATTTAAACATAAAGTTGGATGGAGGCGGGAATGTGCTTGCAGTGTTTTGAACGTATACGGAGATATTCTGTGTGCAAGAAAGATTTAAGAGTGAACGGACGGACTAATTCAATTATTCGGAACCAATATGAATTTAATAGTAGATGGATGTAATTAAGTTATTATAATCATTATGATATATGCAGAGCATTATACGGAATTGATTTAAACATACATTCGGATGGAGGCGGGAATGTGCTTGCAGTGTTTTGAACGTATACGCAGGTATTCAGTGTGCAAGAAAGATTTCAGACTGAACGGACGCACAAATTCAGCTAGAAATATTTAATTTGAATATCACCATTTAATGTTTAAATGGAATTTGACGTCGACTACTGATATGATACTGATTAAAACATCTTACATACGCATTGAAAACATTAAAAATCTCACTACATTCAGTGGACGCCGCAGGGTGGTAGTTTGTAAAGACGCAAGAAGTCCATCGCGATTTAAATATATAAATATACCTAAATATGAATATCTACGTCATGGCATTATGCGTCTTTACGCAAAAAAAAAAGAATTAGTGAAATTGTTCCAACCCTTTGGTTGGAACAATTTCACTAATTCTTTTTCAAAACACTTACTCTTATCCCTACCGCTTTTAGGCATGATTTATTGTTATTTGCACTAGTGTAAAAAAGTAAGTACACCCCACCAAATGTGCCATCATTTTATAACATTGATCGTAGATTAGGCCGAGCCCACACGAGGCGCGCATCATTCCCCGATAGTTGTGTTACTTTAACGTAAGTGTATTGAAAAACATCGTTTGATACACGTGAAAATTTATCACTGTAGCCCTCGGTTCTACTACGCTCAGAGCTAAAAAAATATATATTGAGACCTCTCCATGGCTAATAAATCGATCGCGAACCGTAAAGTTTAAATATTCTCATAAAACATGTACCCAAACATTTAGGCTAAAAACTTATGTAGCGTTTACCCGCGTCCGCCGCGGTTGGGTGGGATTGATTGGCGCCCGTGCCAAAAACTTGAAACTGCCGACTTTCAATGAATGCACCCAGAACTTTGCCTGGCGAGCACTGTTCCCGCACGCCTCATGTAGTGGTCAGCAAATCGTAGGGACCCTGGGGCCAAGGGTTTACGTCTGAAAAGAAGGCTGTACCTCTGGTATAAAGGCGACGTAGGAACACGAAGAGTTTGACGCTATTTCTCGGTCCGCCTAAGGCCGTGATTTGTTATTGGATGATTATCCCACTATAAAAAAAAACTGTATCCACTGCGTAACCGGACAAAACTCGGGTGTCAACCGGACTGTCCGAACAAAACAGCTGCTGTTCACTGAAACGCGGCGGGCGCGGTTAAAAACCGCTTCGTGAGTTGTTAGCCTTAGTTAGCGCGCGTCTATTTCAGGGAGCAAGCCGAGTAGCTTGTCAAATGTGCTTGTGATTCGCGGATATACACAGGCACCTGCTTTTAATTACTTAGAATGTCTATTATGAGAATATAGAATAAAATAAAATAAATATGAACGCTTAGTCTTAGTAAGGATTGAATTGGTGGTTAAAATCATTACATACTCGTAGTACGAGAAGTTGCTTATCGCTGTCCCTATGTAGTTATGCTTAGATCTTTAAAAGTACGCAACGGATTTTGATGCAGTTTATTTTAGTAGATAGAGTGATTCAAGAGGAAGGTTCCCGTACGTACGCGAAGCTGGGGCGGGTCGCTAGTATGTGAATATTTCATTTTGTTTTTCTTAACTGGGAAATGAATCAATTTTGACTGGCCTGTAGGTCTAGTAGTTAGTGACCCTGACTGCTATGCTGGAAGTCGTGGGTTCGATTCCCACCCAGGACAAATGATTGTGTGATGAGCACGATCATTTGTTCTGTGTCTGGGTGTAATTTATCTATAATATGTATGTATTTAGAATATATGTTTTTCTAGTACTCATAACACAAGCTCTGCTTAGCTGGAGACTAGACCATGTTGTGGGATAGTTGTGGAATCATTACATAGTATAAAACAAAGTCGCCTGTCCCTATGTATGTTTAAATCTTTAAAACTACGCAACGGATTTTGATGCGGTTTTTTAATAGATAGAGTGATTCAAGAGGAAGATTTATGTGCATAATACATGCATAATATATTCAATATCAGTACCCGTGCGAAGCTGGGGCCGGTCGCTAGTATATTATATATTAAGTATATTCCTTCTTCCACTTCGCCCAGGAGCGTGTCAGATTCTTACTGATTAAAATCACACCCATTTTCCAGATTAGGATTCCGTACCTTAATAAGAAAAAGACGGAACCCTTACAGGATATGAACCCTTTTGACTTTGTTCATCATCATCATCATCATCATCAGCCTTTTTAATGTTCCCACTACAGGGACACAGGCCTCCTCTCTCTAGGAGAGGGAATGGGCCATAATACACCACACGGGCCCAGTGTGGATTGGTGGATGTCACATGTCTTCGAATGTTTGGTTCTAGGACAAGCCGGTTTCCTCACGATGTTTTCCTTCACCGTTTTGAGAGCAGTGGTGATGAAATAAATTACACAAAGTAATGCGCCTGGCTGAGTTTGAACCCGCGACCTACGACTCGTAAGTCGGGGCCGTTACCACTCCGCCACCACTGCTCAACTTTGACTTTGTTATCCGTCTTTAAACCTTATACTCAAGTCTGCGGTCCCTTGAAGTTGAAGCGGTGAAAAAAAGATTCTAAATTAACAAATTGTTTGTAGTGAATCAAGTATCGGATCGACCCTCCACGGGATTAAAACAACCAAGATTTTACTGTGTATTGTAGTACGGATCTCTTCATGAGATTTTTGCTGCCTAGTGTACCTAATTAATTTAATAATTTACCACCGCACCTAGGAATTATTGACTTGTTTTGCACCAGTGCATACAATATTAGAAAAAGCATGAATATGGATTATTTTGGAGATTGTAGCCATTAATTTCTATTTATAAAATTTATATTTGCGATTATGCTCTGCGGGTACACTACATAATTGTTTTTATCTCATTTATTAAATGTTTTGGCAGTCCTTCTGTGGGTACCTACTTAAATTACAGTTTTAATTGTAGAGGTTTATTTTATATTTACGAGTATTTTATAGTCAACGTAGTATGTGTAACAAGATATGTATAAGTGGAAGCTTTTCATTAGCAATTTTCCCTACCCTATGTATAAAAATAAACAACAATGTTATTAGTCTGTAAGCTTTCTCTAAAAATAAATAAATAATAAATAAATTACATTCGGCCATCCGTTCCAGTACTGCCACTGCGGCTGCTGAGGCCCTCAAACGGCGCAAACACCTTATTGGTAATTATAGTTTTGAGCTGTTTGGAGTTGAAACTCTTGGGTCATGGGGTCCGAGTGCGCGTCTCCTTTTTAAGGAAATTTTTCAAATCAAATCAAATAGTTTATTGACACGTATACAATATCATTAACAATATATTTGAAGCCCTGACTTCTGAGCTAGGTCGAAACCTGTATTACAGAAGTCAGTGTCTTCTCCCATTAGTGTCGCTTATTACATATATTGGCGAAGTGACTCTTCCTAAATGTAATTTATACATAACTAGTGAGAGACTAATTAAAATAAAAGGCACCTAATAGTAGAGAATAAAAACAAATTTCACACCGTCTAATCGACACTGCGTGACCAGAGGGTTGGCTCAATCTTTGCCCAAAGAATTAGCATTGCCATTCAACGTGGCAATGCTGCCAGACTTCTGGGCACGTTTCAGCGATGTGGAGGAGTATTTCGACGCCTGAGTGTATATTGTGTTTTTATATTAGATGTACATAGTTTGGTTTAGTATAAATATTTGGTTTAGTTTATATTTAAGTTATTTTTTAAAATATTGTATTATTATTTATTTTCATGAATATAACACCTAATACCAATAATTTTAATTTAAATAAATACATATATCAAACATTACATTCCAAAAATAATTTCTGAGAATAATAAAGTTTCCTAACAAAAACAAAACGAAAAAACTAGCAATTAAAATGATAGCTCTTCGTCTACATCTCGCGATTCCATGTAGTCTATTCTGACGCAGCGCACGGCCGGACGGCGAGCTACTCATTGCTCGACGTTTAATATACTAATACTTAGCCCTTGGCGGGATAAATGGCAATGATTGTTTAGTCGGTAAGAGTCTGACACTGTTTCCCGCTCCGCTCAAGGGCGGGATACGTCATTGGATGATTTTTACCAACCATAAAAAAAACCGGATTTTTTTCCAAAATACATAATTACATTCCAAAAATAATTTCTGAGCAATAGAACCGCCCATTATACCCTTATTTTTAATAATGTTTATCCTATGTATATTTGTAACTAGCGACCCGATTAAAGAAGTATAAATCTACACTATCTACACAATATAATAAAGAGGTAAAGTTTGTTTTTTTGTTTGTAGGAGGTAATCTCTGGCACTACTGGTCCGATTGGAGAAATTTTAGCAATAATAAAGTCGCTGACAAAAGCTAGTATAATATTATAATTGCGAAAGTAACTCTGTCTGTCTGTCTGTAACGCTTTCCCGCTTAAACCTCTCAAACGATTTTGATAAAATTTAGCACAGACAATCTTTAGACCCTGAGAAAGAACATAGGCTACCTTTTATTGCGAAAAAAAGACGCAGACGAAGTCGCGGGTACCAGCTAGTAAATAAATAAACTATAAAGTTTCCTAAAACAAAAAAACTAGCAATTAAAATGATAGCTCTCTACATCTCGCGATTCCATGTAGTCTATTCTGAAGCGGCGCATGCGTGCGCACACGTGTAGCGATAAATTATCCTCGGACGTGGATAGATGACGATTTAACATCGCGACACTCTCTGCACATAGATATTAAACATATGTGTTATATTGACTTTATGTTATAGTGGGTAACTTTTTTTACGGTAGGAAAAAATCATCTAACAACGAATCTCGCCTTAGGGCACAGCAAGAGACAGTGTCAGACTCTTACTGACTAAAGAACCTACCCCGTAGCTTCCTTGCCTTATTCCCAGAGCCCCGGTGTAACGCTTTCACACCAACCCTCAGCTCCGGGAGGCTTCGACCCTGTAGGGCCCCTACGGTTTGCTGACAACTCCTTGAGGCGCGCGGGAACGGAGCGCGCCGTCGATGACTTGGGCTCGGTCTGAACTGGATGATGGGAAAAAATCATCAAAATCCTGCCTTCGCCAGACTTTTACTGACTAAACATAATACAAGGGCCTCCACGCTTTACGGGGCCCAGGCGTTATACGCTTCAGGGACCCCGACGTAGACAAAAATTCGCAACATGTTTTCCACAACCGTCTCGTAGGGTTTTTTTATGGTGGAAAATCATCGAACAACGAATCCCGTCTTTGGGCGGAGGAGGAGACAGTGTCAGACTGTTACAGACTAAACGACCCACTGTTCCTTCTTGCCTTAGTTCCAGGGCCCCGGTGTTCCTCTTTCTCATCAACCCTTGGCCTTAGAAAGCTTCGACCCTGCTGGGCCCCAGCAGGGTCAAAGCTTTCTGACTCAGTTGAATTAAAGGGAGGATGTCGAGTGTGTTTTATTTACATTTTAGTTTATCGTCTAACAAAGTTTTATGGTTACTTACCTACATCATTTATCTCTGTTTTTTTTTTCAGTATGTGGTAGCAAAGGTTTCAGTTATAAATTAACAATAAAATTCGCAGCCCTTTTCATTTTTTTCACCTGATGGGAAGCGACGATATGGTCGAACACGATGGGTTGCTAGTAATTGTCTCGTTTTCTAATTTATGAAAGAAAAATACCTCAATTCACTTCGCCCCCGTCTAAACAATCCACGCTACGCCTCTTTTGCTAACCTACATTACGGACTTCTGACTTGGCGAGTCTGTAGTTAGGTTCTGCTAACTTTTTGTACTTCAAAACTCGTACAAAAATAAAATGTTATTAAAAAAAAAATGCCAATAACAGATTTTAACAGCAATAACAACCACAAATTGCATTTATTTGTTTAACATTATTTATTTTATTACGAGTTATCAAGCGCTAAAATTCGCAGAAACTAACTACAGCCTCGCCAAAATTCGACGGCCGTACTGTACGTTACGCTTAATTATGCTTCGTTACGTTTAATGATGCTTCGCTACGCTACGCTATGCTCACCACGGCCGCAGCTCTGAGCGCAGCTTGCAGTCTTTCTATGTGTTGTATGGCGGCTCGTAATATTTCTAGCTTCGGCAGCCTCCCGCTACCTGCCCTGGCTCTGATCCGCAACTCCTCGAAGGCAGCGTTTACCTAGAAAAGGAAAATAAGGTAAATGGTGGATTCAAGGCCTTGGGGAGCGTTCAAGTATTACGTAACGCAATTTTTGAAGATTTTTGACCCCCCCCCTACCCCCTTAACGCACCGTAACTTTTTTCTGTACCCCCCCTCCCCCTCTCTAAACGTTACGTAACATTCAAAGTGAGCATTTTTACCTAAACTTTTCTTTATTTTTCAGCTTTTTTTAGCCGTTGTCTAAGACCAGACTAATACAATCGAGGGATTCCTAAATGAAAAGTACCACTTATATAAAAAAGGTTGCCATTTTGGGAGTTTTGATTTCCTAATTTTTTATTTAAAAAAAAACAATGTTACGTAACGTGCAGTAAGAAAGACCCCCCCCCGTCCCTGTAACGCATTGTAACGTATTACGAGACACCCCCTCCCCCCCAAATCGCGTTAGGTAATACTTGAACGCCCCCTTGATGGAGAAGGTGGTACTCCACGATAGGGCTTGCTTTGTGAGGAGTTTCCTGTCTCTGGACCCCTAATCTAACCCAACAATGAACAATTTTTTTTCAACACATTTGAAAACCCGCTTTTAGACGAACGCAATAGAATGTTTTCCGCACCAGTGCAGCAAAGTTCGCGTGCTCGCCCCTGCCACAGATTTATTGTAATAAAATTGTTTGTCTTATCAGGTGTGCGACGATACTTTTCTCTCACTGTTTCTGAGTGGAACTGTTTAGTCAGTGCAAGCATTTTTCAGTATGTTTGTATTTTTTTTTTATTGGTATAGGATTGCGCTTGACCGCTATCTCACCTGATGGAAAGCGACGATACGGTCGACGATGGAGCGCGCTTACCTAGAAGTAACCTATTCACTCTTGACTTAAAGATTCCCGGGTTGTAGCCATCAGGAAACACAGACTCCGGCAAGGAATTCCACTCCTTGGCTGTACGCACAATGAAAGTGTTGCCAACTACTATCGTTTCGTTAACGTCGAACGCTTGGAATAGGGCTCCAATTCCTTTGTTCTGACCATGTGATTGAGCGTTGAAATGATGTTAGAACAAATTAATTGGGAGGTGTAGCCAACTTAAAGCGTTCGACATTAACGAAATGACCGTTACTAAGCTCAACGACTTGAAGAACAATACCAAAGAAACAGCCTTGAAAATAGTTATACAGTTTTTCTTTTAAAAAGCAAAACAGAATCGCTTCTACAAAATGAATAGAATCGCAAGATAGTGCTCATTTACTATTAAGCAGATGTTATAGTAACATCATTAAAAACTGTACAAGTTAGTAATTTATTTCAGTAGCTAAGGCTATTAGTACACCGACGGCGATCGTAAATAAAATGCTGAATTATTTCTAAAGCCAAGTGTACATCGAAATATTTTTCGATGAATTCATTTCCGGGGTGTATTTTTGGAAGGAATATTTAGATATTATAACCTTTCGACTACCCAGTGGCGGTCCCTTCATACAAGCCCAAAAGCCCGGCATGCCTTACTAAAATGCTCGATAAGAATCAATATCAAACCCGAACAATTTAAAAGTTCGCGCGCTTAATTCTTATCAAAATAACACAAAGTATCTACTTAGGCCCGCCCGCTGCATTACACATCGTGATTGTTCGCGCGCTTCGCTTACACTCGGCACTATATATAGCTATCTCACTTACACTTACCGGCTTTTACCGGGCTTTCAATGTCTCTTTCGCACTCATAGCGATGTGCCGTATAAGTACTTAGGACGTTTTGCGACTACAAATCGATCAGTATAGAAGATTTAAGCCGGGATTGCGCATGAAGTTGACCGCGCATGCGTGACCTTGTCAGTTTGTCACACTTTAGTGTTGCCGTTTTAGCAACGTTGTGAGATCTTGGAGATTTTTAACGAGTTTGGAGACTTTTTTTAAGATTTAGCAACAGTAAAAAGTAGCGACTTTTTAAAATAACGAAATTAAATATTCAAGCATTAACTTAAAAGTAAAAAAAAATGCGACATTTAGCTAGATTTTTCATATACCTGGCGACTTTTTTTGCCTAAATGATAAGACTACAACTTTGCGTAAATAGTTTTTGACACTCGAGTGCAACTAACTTCAGTTTTATTTGTTTTCTTAGTTAGTAAGTTTTTTATGTGTTTTCTTAGGTTTCCCAGTGTTATATGTAACTGTTTTGGTGACTTACCTACAACAATGGAGCTAATTGTACCTTGTGAGGATTTAAAATGCGTTCGAGTTTTGATTGGCGAAGATAAGGTAAAATCTTTAAACTTTGCTCAGAAAAAACAGTTAATTTCTTCATTAAAACCGACGCCTAATCTGTGTATTTCTCAGTCTAGTAAATCGCATAAACGAAAATTTAATAGATCAGTGTATATATAAATTACTCATATTTTCCTTCAGAGGGATTAGATCCATTATTTGACATTTATGCAAACTATTTCGACAAAAAAACAATAAACAGTTAATTGATTTGCCTGTATTCTAGTCCTGAACTAAAAGTTCGTAATGTTTTGGAATTAATTGATTTCATTCATGAGAATAACCTCGAAAAGATGCCTTTCCTGAATTGTTAAAATTAGTGTATCTTGTTTTAACTATTCCGGCTGTAATGTAATTTAATCATTTCAGAAAGATAGACAATTCCTATTAGAATATAAATAATTAATTTAAATACCTTTTTATATTCTATGTAGGTATTTTTTTAATTTTGCTTTGGAACTTTCTGTTTTGTTTTTTTTTTTTTGTCTGTAACCTGTTAGTCCTGTTAGGAAGCAATCAACTACTTACCATAACTTTGTTTCCTCAAGCAATGAACCAAATCAAATGGCTTTTTTCAAAGCCACCGGAGGTATGCAATTGCTGATATGTTTATTATATTCAATCTAGTACTAGCATGCCTTCAGTGAGTGAAATTGAATAAAAAATGGGACAGAAGATTGATGAATTCACTTTTAATTTATTGTATCTAACCAGTAGTTTATGAGAAAATTGCGATGATCCATACGTAGGTACTTACATACTCAGTCCAAAACTGAACTTTCTTTTTTTGAAATTGGTTAAAATTTTTGGGCTTGCCTTATATTGAAACCCTAGGCACGCCACTGCGACTACCGTAATTACAGACACAATTAAAGAACAATGGGTGTACCTACTTGGGGCTCAAAAGTTTAAATGGTGTTGCGTAAAAAAAATAAAATAATGTTATTTATTGAACTTTGACTTCTATTTCCAATACTGAAAATTCTTTGATAATAATATCGATTAGTTTGCAAAAACAGAATAAAAAACAAAAAGAAACGCGCTTATGAAACGCGCGACAGCAACGCTACTAACGCGCGTTAGTTGCATTTTCAACGTGCTATAGAAGAGATGTTAACGCGCTACAGCATCGCGACTGTATCGATGCGAAGGGTCTACAACATCTCTACAAAAAGCATTGAATTGGTCGCGCCCTAAATTACTATGCTCTAACGTCATCTCGTCAAAAAATAATTTGATGGCGTCGCCAATTCCGAGCGTTCGACATTAACGAAACGATCGTAACTTCGACATTAACGTAACGCTACAAAAAGCTTTGAGTTGGCCGCGCCCCCCAATAATTAAACTCTAAGGTCATCTCGTCAAAAAAATAATTTGGTGGTGTCGTCAATTCCAAGCGTTCGACATTAAGGAAACGATCGTAACTTGACTGGGGGGCTGAGGAGCCCAATGACTTGAAAAACAATACTAAAGAAACAGTATTAAAAACAGTTATAAATACAGTTTTTCTCTTGAAAAACAAAATAGAATCGCCTCTACAAAATGAATAGAACCGCAAGATAGTGCTCATTTACTATTAAGCAGACGTTATAGTAACATCATTAAAAACTGTACAAGTTAGTAATTTATTTCAGTAGCTAAGGCTATTAGTACACCGACGGCGATCGTAAATAAAATGCTGAATTAGTTCTAAAGCCGAGTGTACACCGAAATATTTTTCGGTGAATTCATTTCCGTGGTGTGTTTTTGGAGGGATATTTAGATATATAAACTTTGGACTACCGTAATTACAGACACAATTAAAGAACAATGGGTGTGAGAACGGCGGCGTTGGCAGACCTATTGCCAACGCCGGCTTACCTACTTGGGGCTCAAAAGTTTAAATGGTGTTGCGTAAAAAGACATTAAAAATATAGTATTTCAAGAACAAATTTGACTGCTATTTTAAATAATAATATCGATTAGTGTGGAAAAATAGAAGTCAAGCCTATTAAACGCGCGACAGCATCGCTACTAACGCGCGTTAGTCGCATTTTCAACGCGCTATAGAAGAGATGCTAACGCGCTACAGCATCGTGACTGTATCGATGCGAAGGGTCTACAACATCTCTACTAAAAGCATTGAATTGGTCGCGCCCTAAATTACTATGCTCTAACGTCATATTGTCAAAAAAATAATTTGGTGGCGTCGCCAATTCCAAGCGTTCGACATTAACGAAACGATAGTAACTTGACTAGGGGGGCTGAGGAGCCCAAAGACTTGACGAACAATACCAAAGAAACAGTATTGATATTAGGTACAGTTTTTCTTTTAAAAAACAAAAGAGAATCGCTTCTACAAAATGAATAGAACCGCAAGATAGTGCTCATTTACTATTAAGCAGACGTTATAGTAACATCATTAAAAACTGTACAAGTTAGTAATTTATTTCAGTAGCTAAGGGTGTTAGTAGAGTGCAGATAGCTTTTGAAAGGGAACAAAATAGTACCTATTAGGATGAAACCCATTGAAAAAAGGAGTTAATATAACAAAAATTTAAGGAAAAACAAATTACGGTCGATCTGAAGTTGGGAAGTGGATGGGTGTGCGGTTATAAGGGTAAAAAAATGGTTTATCTCGATTTCCGGGAAAAACTACTGGTTCTATGGAAAAAAGTCTAATGGCAAACTTGTAGGTCATAAAAAGACCTACCACTTGAGTATTTACACGTTTTTCACATAACCTCAAGATCTTTGTGAAAAATCCAAAAACCGTGTTTTTGGTTTTTAATTTTTATCTTCTTTAAAAATTACTTTTTTTCACAAAATTTGGTGAAAAGTTACCTTTTCATGTCCCAAACTTACTGTAATTATTTTTTTTAATATAAAATAAATAAAACTTGACGAACAGTACCAAAGAAACAGCATTGAAAATAGTTATACAGTTTTTCTTTTGAAAAACAAAACAGAATCACTCCTACAAAATGAATAGAACCGCAAGATATTAGTGCTCATTTACTATTAAAAACACTTTATAGTAACATCATTAAAAACTGTACAAGTTAGTAATTTATTTCGGTAGCTAAGGCTATTAGTACACCGACGGCGATCGTAAATAAAATGCTGAATTAGTTCTAAAGCCGAGTGTACACCGAAATATTTTTCGATGAATTCATTTCCGTGGTGTATTTTTGGAGAGATAGTTATATAGTAAATGGTGTTGCGTAAAAAAACCTAAGATAGTTACAAAACTTTTTATTTATGAAATTTTATTTATTAGAAAGTGTATCTTTTACTTTTATTTTTAAAGAAAAAAATCTTTGTTTATGAGATACATGTCTACATATCTCATCCAACTCTCCTGTCGCAGATCTGCTGGAAGAAATTTTGTTAGAAATAAGCAGTACCTTTGTACTCTTTCATCTGTGTTTGTGTGTACCTACATAAATAAATAAATATATACCTACATTATGTAAATAATAAAATCTTTGTGGTTTGTAAATATATATACATAATTAGGGTATGTAATTTCCTTTAGGTTGGCTGACATCTATCACAAACAAGCACTTCCGTCAAACATGGTCCTGCTTGAAAGCTAGCTTTTCGTCAGAAAAAAATGAGAACCCTGATTGGAGCGCCCACGACCCAATTGTTTTTTCTAACCATTCAGGGACCTACTCAAATATACACACACAATTGTATAAAAAAAGTTAATCGTTATGTCATTTGACCAATACATATTTTCTGTATGGACTTTAAAAGAGACTTTGACCCCTAAGTTTGTTTCGGTGTTTCTTCTCAGGGTAGTCAGCAAGGAAACACCGGACTCATCTAGCATCGAAAAAAAAATACGTGTAAAAGTGTTTTTTAAACCTACTTGCAGAATAAAGATCATCTTACTAATATTATAAATGTGAAAGTTACGATGTTTGGATGTTTGTTACTCAATCACGCCAAAACGGCTGGACGGAGCTGGATGAAATTTGGCACAGCCAAAGGATACACTCCGGAATAAGACATAGGCTACTTTTTATCCCGGAAACCCCAACCCCAACCCCAATACCACGCGTGCGAAGCCGCGGGCAAAAGCTAGTTTATCATAAGTGACAAACACACGTAATTGTAGAAGAATTATAAGAATACAGACGAATTATAACAGAAGAATTATAATTCTTTTGTTATATGCGACTTGGGACTCACATAAAACACAAATAATTCAATCTCAATTCGAAGAAAGTGTCTCATTCTAAACTAGGATTTAAACTAAAAATACTCCACTCAACCGATAAACTCATGAATATACGACATACATCTTAATTTCACATAAAAACGAATTTACAACGTCCCTCAAACGCGACACGATTTATTTTTATATGCGCCGTTTGTACCACTTGTGTTACCAGCCTTAAATATTATGATAGTGTCACATAAATCTGTCAAAGTATCTGTCACTTTGACATTTCTTGTTCTTTTTTTTTAAGTTATTACGAAAACGAGTATTGGGATATTAAAAGTTGTATTATTGTAATTTATTTTGATTGTACTTGTATATTTGCATTTCTTGTAGAAAGATCCGATGTTTGATGTTTTTGGGGATTAAATATTGGAACATTTTATATAGTAGATTCAAGAGATAGTCCTTGTCTGCCTCCCGATAGTCTTTATCTACACTCGCGAGTAGAGATTTTATTCGAATAAATACTCAAAATTTATAAATACTCAGTAAAAATCCGTTTTTACTTGAGTATTTATCAGGTAAAAACGGATATTTATTTTTAATTTAATTTATTTAATCGAAGGAGAACAAACAGCTATAACTAAAGAAAGAATAACAATTTTATAAGCAACATTGAGCCAATTACGAACTGATATTTATTTTTTTAAATAAAGTGTATTTATTAATTTTGAGTATTTACTCGGAAAAAATCCCAATTCTAATCGAGAGCGACCCAAACGACTCCGCAGTAAAAATACATACTTGCAGATGTTTTCCTCAGAAAATACAAAACTGTTTAAAAAAAAACCGGCAATGCGCGATTCGGACTCTACTAGGTATGGACAACCAGCTCGACAACTGTTACTAAGGCACTAAATCAAGAAAACAAGTTTTCATTGAAAATATTTTTTCATAACAAGCTTTTATAGCTCGGTATATACCTTTATTATTAATACTCATCAAGACCTTTCCGATAACTATAAAACCTTTCTAACGAATATAACGTTCCTATGGCCACCTTCCAACTCCACCATCACACCCTGACTACTATTTAGGATCAAAGTACTTGTCAATACAAATCCAATAAGCCCAAACACGATAAGGTTGAGTTTTTTTATTGCTGAGCTCCTATGGCTACCTTCCAGCTCCATTATCAAATCAGCTCTACCTATGTCATCATCGCATTATCATGCGATTTACACCTGTATGCAAATTTTCAGCTCAATCGGCTGAAGAAATCTGCTTTAAAATTGAGTTGCAAGATTTGAGCCGAACATGCATAGTTACATTGCAAGCTAATAAAAAGCTTGTAAAAATCAGCAAGTTCAGTATAGTATGCCAGTAACAGTTTTTAGCAACAATATGTAAAACTCAGAAGGGAAAAGGGCAAAAATCCAACATAGAATAGATTACACTCAGTATATTTACAAAGAAATAACAGAAAAATCACTTACACTGTTGCACGCTCGACGATCATTCACAACTCCCGCTCTTTTTTTTTAACTTTTTAATTTGACATTTAGAACGAGTGTTGGGATCGATATACTAATCGATACCAACTTGTTAATCTCTTAATATGATTTAGAGTAATAAATTAAAATATCTCAAAATATATTACGTGTTACAAATAACAACTGCAAATTGCATTTATTTGTTTTACGAGTTTTCAAGCGCTATTTGTAGAGCCTAACTTCAGACTCGCCATGATTCGACGGCCGTACTGTACCTCTGCGAAATTCAAAATGCTATAAGTAGGTTTTTGGCATTTAGCAGGTCAGAGTAACAATATGACTGGACAAAATGTAAAGTTAATTTGTATTTTACAGGCTACCTAATAACATAGATCTATTTTAACAATATTTACAAGTGATATAGCAACTTTAATTCTATTAGTAACTAGCTTTTGTCAGCGGCTTCGCCCGCGTACATAAAATATAGCCTATGTCACTCAGGAGTAAAGCAGCTTTCTATTATTGCTAAAATTTCTCCAATCGGACCAGTAGTTCCAGAGATTACCTCCTACAAACAAAAAAATAAAAAAACAAACTTTACCTCTTTATTTTATTAGTGTAGATATTGACATTTTATTAATTCGTATTATACAGAAATATTTGTACGCCATAGTATGGCAGGATATGCTGGAATCAAAACTGTAACATCTATATATTGTACCATATTCCGACAAATAAAAATTTTTGATTTTTTTTTATTTTATTTTTAAAATATCGCAATTCTGCGGGTTTCGCAGGATCGCTGCCTTCAATCCCGCAGACCTGCGGGATAACGATTTTAATGATTAGAAGACTCTAAAAACATAACTCTCCTTCTAACGCAGTCGGATAAAAATACTAATGATATCTTTTACAAACACATTAATAAAATAATATGTCATCTCAGTCAAAATAACTCTTTAATTTAAATATAGACCAAAGACTTTGAATAATTTTATCTTTTTATGTTGTCTCTGGTATCGGGTCGGTTGTTGTCAATGGTCCGTGGCTAATAAGCACTTGGCTCAAAATTAGCCGTTTGCTTCATAACTCGGCTTATATATTTTTTTTTGGTGATTTTATTTACATTGAAACATTAGCTCGATCCAAGGTTACCGATTTTAGGGCCGCGGGAATTTTTAAAAGAAATAATGAAATAACGTTTATTTTAGACTCGAATAAAAAAATAAAAGAAAACAATATTATAGTAATAAGTACTACTTATTATTACTATTTTTCTAACTCTCCTTTCGCAGGTATGCTGGAAGAGATTTCTTTGCGGTAGCTACGCCCCTGAAGATAATATCTTACAATAGACATTATGATACATATTATATATATACAATGAAAGAGTTGTAGTATGAGGCAATTTTTTTTATATAATAATAATATAAATATATATATATTATATATTTTTCAATAGTAGCTTGTACAAGGCATACAGAATAGTATTAAATACTAAGTAGAGAAATATAGAACACTCAGTATAAATAAGTTGAACCCGTTGCTATGTCTAAAAGGAAGGCTTGGTCCCAGTGCGAAGGGCAAAGAAGGAACGGGGTGGGTTGTTTAGTTTGTAAGAGTCTGACACTGTTTCCTGCTTCTTTCAAGGGTACGCGGCAAATAAGTTGAACTCGTTGCTATGGTTTAGATGTTGCTATGGTTACGCGTAGGCCCCCAATTCAATTGAATTTACATGTACATTAGATTTTTCTGATCGAATTTTCGAAACAATTTAAATTACTCGATAAAATCGAGCGGAAATAATCGGAATCCCGCCAACATTTCTCGCCAATCTCATATTTGTCGCTTGCCACACTCCTTCATACTCATTACTGCTTCAGAAGCAATATATTACTTAGTTTAAACCCGATCTTATTCGAAACATTGAAATTGCCGCAGAGTACGGATGAGTGCAGATGTGGCCGAGTGGTAACGGGGGGCCCGGCTTATTTTTATTAATAAACAAATAAATATCAAATATTTATTTTCATTATATATTGTTACGCCGTAAAAATAGAACACGTCGTTTCTTCGACAAAGCTGAAAGTATCACCGAATAATTAAAACGCATTGCTAGTCGAAACCTCCAGAATAGAAGTACGTACCAGGGCCTAGCAAATTCTAGAAAAATCCGACACGTATAAGTAGGTACTCAATAATTCTGAGAACTTTTGTAGGTACTTAAGTAACTTGGTAAAGGAATTTGTACCTTCAGTCTTTTACTATAGAGTCGAAATTCGTATGAGTCGTGGGGTCGAGTAGTTACCTACCGGTTGGTAATAAGAATAATTTATTGCTTCGCGGAAACGGTTTCTTTTGTTCTGGTGTGGCCTCGAACCTTCGGTATCTAGAATTTTCTTGGCTCTGAGTATAAATACGTGTTCACTGGCCGGACGTAGTCAGTTTTGATTTCGACAGCGATCAGTGCGAACTATCCAAGTCAAGTGAAGAACGTTTTCATCCATACGACGACCTAAGCGATATTTCTACGGATCTCTAGAGTGCATTACGAAGTGGTTTATTGGCGATTGGACTAAATTGGTGTTTTGTTTGTGGAAAATAAATCTCTCTATTAGTAAACCGGCATTTGATTACTCACGTTCGTAACAATATCATATGTATCGCTGTTGGTTTTCTAAATATAAAAAACAAAAATAAAAATATTTTTAATGATTTTGAAGTGGACCTTTCTCTCTTGCCTATCGTCAACGTCGCGCATTTAATAGCTTGTTGCTTTATTTAACGCAATCCAAAGTGATGTTTGATGAAAAAGTAATAAAAGAGAGAGATAACTCCAGAAAACTCTGTTGGCATTCGGTAATTCCACAATTTACTCGAATATTCTATAAAACAGCAGCAAGAACGTGTTTTAATTAACAGTTTTATAAAAACACGCATTTTGTTTTCATAAAACACACAAGGATTTTTGAAAAAAAAATTACATAAAAAAAGCAAGGCTTCTATAGAAGTACTTTTTAGTATTTTTAATATAGCAAAGTTTGTACGAAAACCTATTTTCACGTGGGCGAAGCCGCTGGCAGAAAGCTAGTAGGATATACTTTTTCGTCTTTGGCGCATCGGGTCTTCCTAGCTCTGTAACAAACACTAACTTGAATTAAAGGGAGGATGTCGCGTGTGTTTTATTTACGTTTTAGTTTAGCTTGCAACAAAGTTTTAAAGGGATCATTTGTCTCATTTTAACGCAATTTATTGTAAACTAGAAGCATTGGTGGCTTAGGGGTAACGGCCCCGACTTAGGAGTTGTAGGTCGCAGGTTCAAACCTAGCTAGGTGCATATATCATGGTCATCGAAAGAAGTCCACTGCTGGACATAGGTCTCTCTCAAGAGTTGCCGCCACACTCACCAGATCATCGGTCCACCTTTCTTTATGGTGGGCAAAATCATCCAATGACGAATCCCACCCTTGGGTGGAGCGGAAAACAGTGTCAGACTCTTACTGACAAAACAACCTACAACGGGGTAGGTTGATACACCTACATCGCCATACATACTAGGGCCAGAGCCTTCCTTTCAGACACAAAACCTTGGCCCTAATTGCCATAATCCTTTATAATATTAGTCGTCGTTGCCGCATATTGGTCTTCCTAGCTCTGTAACAAACACTCACTTGAATTAAAGGGAGGATGTCGCGTGTTTTATTTACGTTTTAGTTTAGCGGCCAACAAAGTTTTAAAGGGATCATTTGTCTCGTTTTAACGCAATTTATTGTAAACTAGAATCAGTAATGGCGCAGGGTTAACGGCCCTGGCTTAGGAGTTGTAGATCGCCGGTTCAAACCAAGCTAGGCCGTAGGGACTTCACAAAAGGGTCGAAGCCTACTGGGGTCCAGGGTCTCTTTCTGAAAGGAAGGCTTGGTCCCAGTGCGAAAGGGAAAAGAAGGAAGTGCGAAAGGGAAAAGAGGGGTGTATAGTTAGTAAGAGTCTGACACTATTTCCCACTCCGCCCAAGGGCGGGATTCATCATTGGATGATTTTTGCCCACCATAAAAAAAACCTAGCTAAGCACATCATCGTTTCAGCCGAAAGATGTCCACTGTTGGACATAGGCCTCCCCCAAACGTCGCCACAACGTCGTCCCGTGCGTCTTGCATCCATCGCATTCCAGCAACCCTGACCAGGTCGTCGGTCCACCTTGTTTCCAACGCTACGTCTTCCGGGACGCGGTCGCCACTCCAGAACCTTTCGGACCCAGCGGCTATCTGTTCTGCGTGCGATGTGCCCTGCCCATTGCCAATTAAGTTTAGTGATTCTTTTCACTATGTCAGCAACCTTGGTTCTCTTGCGGATATCTTCATTTCTGATTCGATCACGCATTTAATTATTACTAACTAGCTTTTGCCTGCGGCTTCGCTCCCGGCAAAAGATTATCCTACTCTACACTACTCTACTCAACTCTTCCCTACTCTACTCTAATTTTTTTAAAAGAACTTTTTCCTGACAATAACAAACACCACAAAAAAAGAATTATCGAGTTTTGCGCTTAACAATACATTTTGCGATTCTTTTTTATCTATAAGATTTAATATTTTCTTTTTAAATTTCATCCACTGTCAAAAAAAACCGTAGAAAAATCGAAGAATTTAACGCCCTCAACCCAAACCCTGGACAAAATCTATATTTACCAAATTTCACGCCACCGAAAATCAAAACTGACAGTTTCTTAAAAGCTTAGAACTGTCACTTAATTTAATTGTGCTTAAAGTGCAATCGATCCCTAGAGGGGGCGCTGTCACAATATATTAACCGCCCGGGCGGCGCACACGCATCGTTAAGTCGCTCTTTTAATTTTAGGCGCGAGATCTTTTTGTGTATTAATTAGATATGAGCATTGAAAAGCTATTAATATTGTATATAGCTCTATACATCTATATGTCGCAAGTTTTTCACAAAATTAGGTTTTTAGTCAAAAACCGGAAGATGACAAATTTTAAACTCAATTTAAAAAAAATTTCAAAGAAGTTCTGGGCAAAATGCTTTGTTTTATGACAAAATTAATTTAAATGAAATAAATAAAACAATCTATCATCATTTGAAACTTAGTAGAAAGGAAAAAAGATCTGGACTGTAACAGGTTTTTCATCAAAAACCTAGGTTTTTAATCAAAAACCTAATTTTGTGAAAAACCTGCGACATAAATACCGTGACTGGCCTGTTGGTCTAGTTGTCAGTGGCACTGACTGCTATGTCGCAGATCGTGAGTTCGATTCCCTCCCAGGACAAATGTTTGTGTGATGACCACGATCATTTGTTCTGTCTGGGTGTAATTTATCTATAATATACATGTATGTATTTATATTTTATGTAGATTTAAAACATACGTATATGTTTATCAGTTGTCTAGTACTCATAACACAAGCTCTGCTTAGCTTGGGACTAGACGACGTTGTGTGATAGTTGTCGAAAAAAGTACTTACTCAATATTTATAATAATACTAGCGACCCGCCCCAGCTTCGCACGGGTACTGATAATGAATACAATATGCATGTATTATGCACATAAACCTTCGTCTTCAATCACTCTATCTATTAAAAAAAAAACCGCATCAAAATCCGTTGCGTACTTTTAAAGATCTAAGCACACATAGGGACTAAGCAACTTTGTTTTATACTATGTAATGATTTATTTTTATATTTTCTTTTGTTTCTTTTCTTTTTGTCTATCTTTTTAAGTTGCACCTACCATGTTACGTTTCTGCATCACCCTAAGGTTGACTGGTAGAAAATGCCTAAGGCATTAAGTCCGCCTTAGTACAGTGTTAACTGCATAAAGTTTTAATAAATAAATAAAAAATAATTATTCAAACAAGCTATGAAGGATATGTTTGTCTGTGAGAAATGTGAGTCTGACACATTTGAAAAGATTTAAAAGTACTTAAAGTCGTAAGAACTTGGATATAACTTAGGGAACTTTCCATTTAACTTACCTAAGTTAGCGATAAGTTTTAACTTCAAAATCAATAGTGTAGTAACCTAGTTCAGAAGAAACGAGGTTGTCTTGTAGATAATCTATATATTTATATCATTACATAGTATAAAACAAAGTGACTTACCGCTGTCCCTATGTATGCTTAGATCTTTAAAAGTACACAACGGATTTGGATGCGGTTTTCTTTAATAGATAGAGTGATTCAAGAGGAAGGTTTATGTATATAATACATGCATAATATATTCAATATCAGTACCCTTGCGAAGCTGGGGCGGGTCGGGTAGTTAGGTATATAAAAAGAGTGACTGACATATCAACGCACAGTCGAAACTACTGGGCCTAGGAGCGTGAAATTTTGCACAAGGCTTCCTTTTATGACGTAGGCGAACACTAAGAAAGGATTTCCCAAAATTCACCCCCTAAGGGGATGAAACGAGGATCAAGAGTTGTGAAGAAAAACCTACACGCGGGTGCAGCCGCTGGCAGAAAGCTAGTTTTCGATATGATAAAATCAATGGGTGCGGGTTTGCGGACGGCCAGCAATGGGTAGCTCGCCGTTTCTCTCACTAGTGGTGTAGTCTCTCATAGTGTTCCACGCACATCTCAAGATGTCAGCAAAACCGTTTGGGCCCGGCAGGGTCGAAGCCTACTGGGGCGAAGGGTTGTGCGAAAGAGAACCCCGGGGTCCTAGAACGAAGGCAAAGAAGTAAGTGTGGAGTGGGTTTTTGTCAGTAAAAGTCTGACACAATCTCTAGTTCCGCCCTAGAGCGAGAGAAGTTAATGATGATAATGGTAATACGCTCGCGGAACACGTTTTTTCTTTGCCTTCTGAAATTTTCCTACAAATCCGCATGCGAGATGAATTCCGCATGATATTAAAACATCATAGCATAGCATCAGCTTTATACCCTTTTTTATAAAATGTACCTACTTAATTTTCACTTCTAAGCTAAAACCTTCTTTTTAAATATTGTTTAAAGTCCGTTCGCATGTGATACAAATTGGGTTAAGCAGGGAAACCTATTATTAGCCGTACTAAACCGCAATATCTTTGTTTGTATAATATCATATGTATCGCTGTTGGTTTTCTAAATAAATAAATATAAAATAATATTCCCACTGCTATGACTCTAGCCTCCTCTCTAGGAGAGAAAATGGGTAGTAATCCACCACACGGGGACCCGCGTGCACTGGGCAGTGCAGGTTGGTAAATGTCATATGTCTTCGAATTTTTAGCTCTAGGACATGCCAGTTTCCTCACGATGTTTTCCTTCACCGTTTTGAGAGCAGTGGAGATGAAATAAATTACACTAAGTACCGGTAATGCTCCTGGCTGGGTTTTAGACCTTAAACTACTCGTAAGTCGAGGCCATTACCACTCGACCACCACTGCTAACAACAAACAAATTCATACAAACTTTAGCTTTTATATTATTAGTGTAATTAGATTAAACTAAGGGAAAGCGAGACAGCTCCATCGCGAAGCCTAACCCAATTTCATATACAAATGCAATAATTTGAAACTGAGCAAACTTTTTAATAAAATTATAAAGTATGTAACCTACTTTCCTTAGTCGCCGTCGCTCCCTCAGTGTTGCCGCTTTCCGTCGGTCTACCGCCGCTGTTTTTCTTTTACAGGCCTTGCAAGCCCAGGCCAAACATCTTCTGCTAGGCCCCAACACATGCTGAATATGACTGTCCTCTTTATCTTCTAGAATTTCCCCATTTTTGTGCTCGTTTTTAACTTGGCAACACTGTTCGTTGAGTATCTCTTTTTCTTCTTTTTGAAAATCGAACTCTTGGTAATTATTGTTGTTATAGCTGTCATAGATAGTGTTGTAACTCATTGTTTTTTTATCGATTGTTCTTTTTTTTAAAAGCTATTAAGTACTTTTATTAATGATTGGTTTTTAGACACGTGTCTTATTGACTACCCACACAAAGAAAGCACTGTAACTATTGCTAAATTAACTATAATAATGAGCCTTTAGTTAGGAACTATAGTTTGGTTTTTTCAGTCTATTAAACTATCACTATTTTCAGTTTGACACTTGAATTATGGTAATAATTGAGCATGTTTGGATTTTTATGAAGAATTCTTAAAAATAGATTAAACTAACAATAAAAGACTGCGTTCTTGGTTTAATTCACTATGTTAAACATAAAACTATGTAGATAAAACATTCTATGGACAACTATTTAAAACCTCGTTTCACTATTTAATCGTAATAATCGTCTAAAAAAACACTCAAAGTCCACTTCACATTACACCACTATAAAAAAAAGTAACCACAAATTCGAAACGCGCGCCAAAATGTGACAGTTCACCGAATCGTAACTTTTTTTTTCGGGTGACGCGGCCGGCGACACGGGCGACACTGAATTCAGCCGAGGGTTGATCACAGTCAGAGATTTACAAAATATGCTAGCTATTAATAAACTGTCTAGCTACACGGCTCCTAACGTCGTTGAGAGATGCCAATTTATTAGTGTTTGGATTGAAATTGATGCCGGCAATATATTCCCTTTAAATTTGTAGCGTCGAAAGCTTCTAGACATTTTTATATGCGCATCTCGTTTTCGAATTTCGAATCGATTTTTAATGTGGCTTTTTTGACGTCCGTCGTTTTTTTTTTTTATTTTCTTTTTTTAATGTCGTGTTATATTTTAAAAGATGATTATAGAGTTTTTAAGCTCGATGATAAATTTTCTTCAACCAATGGGTCTTGATAGGTATATGCGTTGTGGCCATTTGTCTGTTCACGAATATACGTTTTTATGGGGAATAAGTTAATAACGCAGCTAGTTAATTTTATTTATAAAGCCGTTTGAATTTATTTGATGTTTTTTTTTTGTAAGAATATATTTGTTATCTATTTCTGGTTTCACTTCAAAGACTAACTAGAGATTTGATAAATTTGACTATAATATAGTTTTTTTTTATTTGATGTAAACTAACTAGCCTTCAGCCAGCGGCTTCGCCCGCGTAAAAGTAGGGTACTCCATACAAACTTTAGAACCCCATTACATCCCTTTAGGAGCCTAATTTTGAAAAACCCTTTCTTAGTGTTCGCCTACGTCATAAAAGGCAGCCTTGTGCAAAATTTCGCCCTCCTAGTCACAGTAGTTTTGGCTCTGCGTTGATATGTCAGTCAATCAGTTTCTCCTTTTATATATATAGATGAGGAAACCGGCATGTCCTAGAACCAACAAAATCGAAGATTTGTGACATCCACCAATCCGCACAGGGCCCGCGTGGTGGATTATGGCCCATTCCCTCTCATAGAAAGGAGGCCGGTGTCACATTGTGGGAACATTATTAAGGATGATGATGAAAACCTAATGTTGACTGCGATCTCACCTGATGATAAGCAGTGATGCAATCGTTGATTTGATTGTTTTATTTGTTGATTGAGGCGCACTAGTTTATTAAGAGACTTTATTTTAGGTGAGATAATCATCAAAAGACCTTCCTTTGACTACAGCGAGAGGGTCTGTCATACTTATTGACTAGAATTCTCATTTGTTCCGCCAGTTGCCTTTGGGCTTTTAGTGCCATTACTCTTTTAGAACAATCCTGTAGACCTCAACTCAAACTCAACTAGAAACATTTATTTCACATAGGCCTACACGGGCACTTATAAATCGTCAGAAGCTAGTGCACGGATCCGATTGGTCGTTTCCTATGGAGAAGAACCGGCAAGAAACTCCATGGTTAAGTACTCTTGTAAAAAAAAAAAATGTTGTTTGTTTGTGCAATATTTTCATATTACAGTATTAATTATACTTAGATATGAGAGGACACTGTAGACCGGCCAACTTTGTACTGAAAACCGAAAAAAAGAAATTGTAATTCAAAAATCGAAGAAGTCTATGGTGTTCTCACATTCACATTACAAAAAGAAGCAGAAATTAAAAAAATAAATAAAGAAAGCGTAAAAAAGAAGGACACCGGTGTCCACCCACCTATTGTCTTTAATTGTGTCTGTAATTACGGTAGTCGAAAGGTCTCTAGAGCCCCAAATGAACACCGGGCACCCTATTGTCTTTCTATTATGTCTCTAATTACGGTACCTATTCGAATGGCTAAAAAACTAGTAAATTCTTTTTTTTTCCAAAAATCAATAAACAATTTTTTTTTTAATCTAGTGTCCTCATTTTGATAGGCACCCTGGTAAATATATTCTCCTAATCATCATCATCAGCCTTTTTAATGTTCCCACTGCTGGGACACAGGTCTCCTCTCTAGGTAAGAGAATGAGCCATAAATTATGGCCCATAATCCACCACGCGGGCCCAGTGCGAATTGTTGGATGTCGTGAGGAAACCTAATCATAAATATGCATAAAACATTGGTTTGTAAAATACGCCATGAACGCAGTAGTTCTGCAGCCGGATCTAGTACTAATGGGCGTCATAACAATATATATATATATTACTAGCCTTCTGCTAGCGGCTTCGCCCGCGTGAAAGTAGGGTTCTCCATATAAACTTTAGGTCCCTTTAGGAGCTGAATTTTGAAAAACCCTTTCTTAGCTTAGTGTTCGCCTATGTCATAAAAAGAAGCCTTGTGCAAAATTTCATGCTCCTAGTCCCAGTAGTTTCGGCTGTGCATTAATATGTCAGTCAGTCAGTTTCTCCTTTTTTTTGCAACTATGTATTTTCGGCTCAAATCTTGCAACTCAATTTTGAAGCAGATATCTTCAACCGATTGAGCTGCAATTTTGCATGCAGGTGTAAATTGCATGACAATGCAATATTATGATGACATAGAGCTGATCTGATGATGGAATGGCGAGGTAGCCATAGGAACTCTGTAATTCTCTGTAAACACGTCGAGTTTGGGCTCGTGTGAATCGCTTGACGAGTTTTAATTATACTCCCACCACCGCTATAAAGCCTCGGGTGGTGAGAAACTGTTACCGCGACTCTACTAATAAGGCAAGGAAGGTACGGGGTAGGTTTTTTAGTCAGTAAGAGTCTGACACTGGTCTCCCACTCCGCCCAAGAGCGAGTGTGATTCGATGATTTTCACCTACCATAAAAAAAACCGCTATAAAAGCTTGTTATGAAAAAAAAATATTTTCATTGAAAACTTGTATATACACCGTGAAATTTAAATGGTTGTTTTCCCGCGGCAGAATGACTTGCCATAAGGAGTACTTTTGAAACATACAGCAACAAGATTTTAAAAGTTTTTTTTTATAAATAATTATTTAAAATATTAATCAAATCAAAAAAGCGAAAACAATAGTAACATTAGACGTAATTTGTAGGTACTACTAGAGTCGCATGAGCAGTACGCCGTCAAAGGAAACCGATTCATTAAATATTTAAACCAAAATAAGCTCTCGCACGTTGTGATACTTGTGATACGTCATAATTAGCTTGCACTCTACAGGTCCATTTTTCGTTTTTAATATTTTATTTTTTTTATCAAACGTTTGTATTACCAAGACACTACCATTTCGCTGAGGGAAAACAACCATTAAAATTTCACGGTGTATATAGATTTAATACACCTCAGTATAACCCTTTTGGCACATACACTCATGAAGTTTCATGTTAATGACATTAAACCTTTTTTCAGTCACCCCAGCGCCCCTAGCGGCATTTTCCTCAACTAACCCATAACCAGGGGCGCCAAAACCTGTAATAGTCGTGGTACTAAAGTTCGCGCATGCGCAGTGACCGCTAGAGGGAGCCTGCTTCACAACGGAAGGCAAGGAGATGTGTTGTGAATAAATATTTTAGTTATTTATTTATTTATGAACGTTTTTGAAGGGAATGTGAGTATGTAAAGTTGTTGTTTAGTGAATACGATAGTTTTTAATAGGTTTAGTGTGATAATTTGTTATTAAAACATTTGTGGTGAACTGATCTATTTTAGTAGGTTTAATGCGGGTTTTGATAATTTGTAATTAAAAAGTTTGTCGTGAACTGATCTATATTAGGTTAGCAAAAGGCGTACAACTATATTATTATTTATACTTTCACACGGTTGAAGCAACATTAGCTGTTACCGAGAAGTTAGTTCTAAAAAAGTTTATAGTATAGGATTAAAGTTAAAAAAAAAAACAACAACATTAGAAACTTGAAAGAAAAATAATCGCATTACCCATTCGATCACTCTATAGAAAATAAAGACTCAATTAAGACATTAAAAATAACACTTAAAAAAATGATTGAAGAAACTAAAATATTTATCTACATAACGTACAAACGTTTGTCGTGTGCCACTCTGAATAAGTCAAAGTTATATATAAAGCTGCTATCTATCCAAATTCCCTTTTTCCCTACCCTGCATACATGAGTAAAATCTCCAGCCCAAACATTTATTCACACACAAAAATCCACCCCAACTCTTAACAATGTCATAAAAATATTTTTACAACATAATAACGACTCCATGCATTTCTTATTCCGTGAGAACAACATCCCTCGCGATTGGGGTGTGATCCGCTCGGTAGGACACTTAAAACATTAAAATTAACAAAATAATACAATCTTGTAAATAAATAATACTTAAAATTATATTAAAAACATTTTAATATATATATTTTGTTAGTGTAATAAGAAAAAACTGTGTTCTTTTTGTGAAAATGTCACTTAAATGTTATAAGCTAAAATGTCGTCTGTGAGTAGTCAAGATTTTCTATTCGAACATTATTTTTAAACGTTCTATTTTTAAATTCGGTTGTTCTATTCGCTATTCTTTTTTTTTATTATGTCGTGTATTCTTTATTTGAAGTGTTAATCTTGTGATTTATGAAACAAAGTGACAGTACAAGGTTTGGTTTTAATAACGTGGATTTTTATAACTGAAATCTAGGATAGCAAATTCCTACTCAACAGCTCAAGTATTTGTCATGATATCGTAAGTATTTTTAATGTTTTTTTTACATAGTTTACTATTTACTTGTGTTATAAACTTATAACATTCAATTTATAAAACTGACATATATTTTTTATAAATTTGATAAACTTACAGCAAAAATAAAAAACCAAAAAAAAAATGTGTAGCACCTCTTTTTAAAGACGCTTATTAAAAAAAAAATAAGTTGACGTATTCATTTTTTAAATTTGGTTTAAAAAGAAGTTACAGAATTATCTAATATCTATGCTTTTTTTTTGTTTCACACGCTTTACGAGTCTATAAAAACAAAAATGTCAGTTTTATAATATGATATAGTTTATGTTTTAAAATCGAAATCGCCTGTGACCTATTTCACAGGATGTCAACTTAGGCATGACCTAGGTCAGGCGACTCGTCTAGATGCTGTAATAACGTTATGATAGAAAATATGTAACAAGATTTAACAGGTTTTAAAATTGTGAAATACGGAGTGGTATTTTTATTACTTACTAACGGATATTCGGTTTGAACATTTATGTTAAAAAAAGGAACATGTTTTGATATATTTTTTGAAAAAAAAGACAATATTTTTTAAGCTTTTTTAACTTGGGATATAGATCTTTTTTTAAATATATTTTTTATAGGAATAAAATCGGTTTCGGATGCGGTGGTGGATACGCTATTATTTCGAATTATCCGCTAGTTTCGGATAGTCGCCGTTGACGTAAGAATTAAAATAGAACATAAAAGAAAAAAACCCCTATATCTAGACTTGACTTTTATTTTCAGTCTTTTTTAAACCTTCGCCAAAACAAAAACGAAAAAAAATAAAACAGAATTTATTTTGCACAGCATTAGGCACAAACATAATAATTGAGTTCTTTTTAAGGTGGAAAAAATCATCCAATGACGAATACATCCCTTTGATCTGAGCGGGAACCAGTGTCAGACTCTTACTGACTAAATGTACCAACCCAATTCCTTCCTTGTCTTGATCTCAGGGCCCTGTTGTTACGCTTAAGCATCTTACCCACGGCTCCAGAAAAAACACAATAATTAGGTAACAAAATAAAAAAAAAAACAACAAAAATCTGTCTAGCTTTTTGTTGTTTTTTTTCCCTGTCGTTTACATTCCACCTTTATCCAAAACTATTCAAAACTTTTTAACAGGAAACTGTTGAAATAAATTGGATACCGCCTACATATAAAACCCAACATATTTTTCGAGTATATTGTACACATACCTAGTTTTTTTTTATGGTAGGTAAAAATCATCCAATAGCTAATCCCGCCCTTGGGCGGAGTGGAAAACATTGTCAGACTCTTACTGACTAAACAACCAACCCCGTTCCTTCTTGCCTTAATCCTAGAGCCCTGGTGTTACGCTTTCGCATCAACCCTTGACCCCAGGAGGCTTCGACCCTGCAGGGACCGTTCAGTTCGCTGACAACTTCTTAGCCCTCATACTGGGGTCGGACCTTCCTTTCGGAAACCGGACTGAGGCCAAGGCATCGGTCTTGCAGTTGGGCCTCTACACTGCTGACAACTCCTTGAGGCGCGGGGGAACAGAGCGCGCCGTCGACGACTGGCTTGGTACGGACGACTACAGGACGAGCATGGTGGCCCGGTAGTCACTATGGGCAGCTCGCCATGGACTACTATGGCGAGCTACCCATTGCTCGCCGCCCGCAAAAACCATTTGGTGTGCTTACGAGCAGCCTCCAACCTCTACCTTTTATAAAAAGGTTCTATGCATTCAAGGTCGATCGTCATGATGGTTTAACATGTGTAATACGGATCATAACCGATTTTCGGGTCTAAATCAAAGTGGACACCCAGCCCGTAACCACAACAAATAGGTCAAGTTATTTGCCGAGTACTATACGGTAATGGAGCTCCCATAACAACCTTACTAAAAACTCTTTTAATAATTTCAAGAATAATACAATTAACAATATCTAATGTACCTTTAACTAAGCTACACCACGATACGTGGCCCGGGCTAGGGTTGCCAATCGTACTCTAGAATAAAGTATTGTACTCTATTTTTTTGAATGTGTACTTTATAATTTGTAGGACCAAGTTGTAAGTGAACTCATATAGAAAAGATTTAAAGTACGGACAACCCCTTAGCCAAATGGGTAGCTCGCCGTCCGGTCGTCTGGTAACGGTCTAGACTAAGACAGGTCGTCGAAGGCGTGCTCTGTATAGCATAGTATACCATCAGCCTTATAATGTTCCCACTGCTGGGACACAGGCCTCCTCTCTAGGAGTGAGAATGGGTTATAATCCGCCACGCGGGCCCAGTGCGGTTTGGTGTGTGTCACATGTCTTCGAATTTTTGGTTCTAGGACTAGGAATGTTTTCCTTCACCGTTCTGAAAGCAGTGAGCAATGAATTTGTACTAATTCGCGATCTACAGCTCGTAAACCTTTACCAATCGGCCACCATTGCTCTCAAGCAATTGATAAACAAATATATTAAATTCATCGATATGTAAGTAGTACACACTAGACGAGGCGTGCTGTACAGTGACTTTACTTCACTTAAGTGATCTGCATGCCGTACACTTTTACATTGACGACATTACAACAGTTTTGACGTATCAAGTCTTGATAGACGTCAATACCAATGAAGCGCTGCAGCGGACTTTTGTATTAACTTTTCATCATCACTATTTTGACAAATAGTTTCTATGAACGTGCTTGTCTACCGCTAGAATATAAGTCGATGATTATGAAATAATGTACACTACGAGTATGTTTGGCAACCCTACGATGCCCTTCCTCGAATGTGATAGGTGTGGTATAAGTAATCGATATACGCCGATGCCGCGTCCGGCCGGTCCCCTCCGATACCGTATAACGATCAGCTGATTTAGTGTGTGTGTGTGTGTGCTACGTTCACATTGCTTGATATACTCGTACCTGTATACATGACACAGCCATCTGGTTAAATTAGCCATCCAATTAGACGCCTAGGCCGTTCATTAAACGCCGAGTGCTGCGCACCCACGGTTTGTTTTTCGTGGTTGCCCGAGCCGAAAAAAAATTTTGATCTGAAAAATCATATTGGTGCTTCACGGTGTAAACCTGCAACCTAGCAACCAATTAATATTTTAAACTAAAACTAATAATAATAGTAATAAGTCTATGCTCACGCATATATATTTTATAACTAGCTAGATTTTTTTTTTACTTGCAATAAACTAGTGCTTGACTGCGATCCCATCTTAACGGTTAAACGTCATGTACAGTTCGTTTTTTAATCCTAGACTACGATTTGACAACTTAAAATGTCAAACTCCAGAAAATTGGGAACATATTTCTAGAGTGTGACATTCCGAGCTGTCAAATCGTAGTCTAGAATTAAAAAACGAACTATAGGTTGTACGGTTGTTTATTTATAACCATGGAGTATCTTGCCGGTTCTTCTCCATAGGAAACGACCAATTGGAATTGTGCACTAGCTTATGATGTTTTATAAGTGCCTATTTATTTATTTATCACAAGCAGTATTAGTTCCGAATCTGCTACGTGTAGTCTTCTAAAGAGCGGTTCAAACGCTGTGTTGGGTCACGAAAGCTCGCTTGCACAGCATCAGGCCAACATTTCTCCAGGATCCCACGTGGATCAAATCCCACAGGGAACACATTTTTAAATCTTAAAGCTTTTTGAATGAGTTTTTCAAGCGAAAATTATTTAAATTGAAAAATATGGTAAATTTTGAATTAACTAATTCACTGTTCAGTGTTCACTGTGGGATTTGATCTATGTGGGGTTTTATCTTAACGGCTTAATTATAAGTAGGGTTATGTTTTTTTTTTTCTTATGGTAGGTAAAAATAATCAAATAACGAATCCCGCTCCAGGGCAGAGCGGGAAACAGTGTTAGACTGTTACTGACTAAACAACCTACCCCGTTCCTTCCTTGCCTTAGTCCCAGAGCCCCGGTGTAACGCTTTCGCATCAACCCTCAGCTCCGGGAGGCTTCGACTCTGTAGGGCCTCTACAGTTATGTTACACTAATATAATAAAGAGGTAAAGTTTGTTTTTTGTTTTTTTTTTTGTAGGAGGTAATCTCTGGAACTACCGGTCCGATTGGAAAAAATTTAGCAACAATAGAAAGCTGCTTTACTTCTGAGTGACATAGGCTATATTTTGTTTACGCGGGAGAAGCCGCTGACAAAAGCTAGTATGAAATAAATATGCTTTTTTAAGTTGAAAAAATAAAAATTAGTTCCTAAAATATCACGTCTTTGCTTCTTCATTCTTAATCTAATATTAGACAGAAAGGGGACACTTTTTTATTGACCTATATTTAAATGTGCCATTTATTTCGAGTATCATCTTCCCTCGTGGCATTTCTTTGCATTTGCACTCAAGTCGAAGTGAAATTCTGAGGGAAATCATTTACATTACAAAATAAATGTAACTAACACCGATATACAGGGTGTCATTGACATGTTAACGCAAATGATTAGCATAGATCCAGTACATGATTCTGGACTGGACACCCTCAGTGGTGGAATTTTTAGTCGCTTTTTTCTTTTTTTTTTTAATGAATTTTTCACTTTTTTAAAATTAAACTGTATATAAACGTCATTTTAACATTTTTTACGTAAAAAAGCAGTGAATTACATTACAAATGAAAAATTTCATCGGATTTGATTAGAATAACGACTTTATTTGCCTCGATGATTTTTGTATTATTATTTTTTTTGTAATTTTTTTTCTCAAAATATCATCGAGATTGGTTAGAATAACGATTTTATACAAGTCAAAAACAAAACTGTTTTTAAAAAATATGAAAAAAAGCCGATGAAAAATTCCACCACTGGGGTGTCCTTTTTTATGGTATGTAAAAATCATCGAATGACGAAACCCGCTCTTGGGCGGAGCGGGAGACCAGTGTCAGACTCTTACTGACTAAGAAACCTACCCCGTAAGGTACGGGGTAGGTTTTGCCTTATTCCTAGAGTCGAGGTAACAGTTTGCACCAACCTAGGCTCCAGGAGGCTTCGACCCTGAAGGGCCCCTACTGTTTGCTGACAACTCCTTGAGGCGCGCGGGAACGGTGCGCGCCGTTGACGACTTGGACTCGGTCTGGACAGTTACCAGACGACCGGATGGCGAGCTACCCATTGCTCACCGTCCGCGAGCCAGTGTCTACGGTGGCCGGATATCGGCAGGATCGCGGCGGCGACGGCTACGGCGAGGGCGCTGTTGCCTTTGCCTTATGCGGTCGGCCTCCTCCTTTACGAGCATTACTGCTTCGCAGAAGGAGGCGACCGCCTGCCATTCCTCTTCGCTGCGGACCATGGCCTGAACCAGGGCCCGGTGCGAGAGGTCGCCGCCGCCGATCACCCCCACGAGGATATGGCGATGCTCTTCCCAAGCAGGGCACACCTCCACCGTGTGCTCCACCGTGTCCTCCGGGCTCGCCTCACAGTGGCGACACCCGGACGTCTCTTCCGCAAGAATCCTTTGCAGGAATCTTCCGAACTTCCCATGTCCGGTGAGAACCTGCGTCATCCGGAAGGTGAGGACACCGTGAGGTCTATCCAGCCACGCCTCAAAGAGGGGCACTACCGCCGAGATTACGGTGTGCCCAGCGCTGGGTTGCGACAGTCGCTGTTTCCACTTCACCATGAGATCCCGCCGGAGCGCCTTCCGCCACGCCTCGACATGTTCGGGCAGCGGAGTTTCGCCACCACTGGGGTGTGGTATGTAATGGATCTATAGTATTCGTTTGCGTGAACATATCAATGACACCTTGTATATTATGTGAGTTTTGATTCATTACAAAACTTGCATGGTCGTCCGCTTTAGATTTAATCATAACAGCGGAAGACAGGTGGACATTCTTTCTTCCTTTCTTCGTGGCACTTTACGATGTCACGACATAGTGTTTTTACGATGCTCGTCGTAGATTCCCACGACGCGACGCTCCATCGTGGTACGACGTCGTATCGTGATTATGTGTCCCGGCCCTAAATTATAATCGGATGGGAAGACCGCAGCAGGCAAATTGTTCCAGTCCTTCGATGTACGCGGTGCCTATGTCTTAAAAAGAAGCTTGAATACGAAAGCAAAGAATGAGCAATTATTAGATACAGCTGATAATATTCAAAGATTTCTGAGGCATCCAGCTTTTGTAGATAACTTGAACTTTTCACCGGCATTTTATTTGGAATGTCTTATTTATCTTATCCTTGCGTTGCGCCGTTGCTAACTTTTCGCTTTGACTTCGCTGAAGGTGAAATGAGATTTTTATTTTGCGTGTTTTGTCCCACTTGTGGCGATATATATGCGGGAGATTATGAGTTTATGCGGAAGTTTAGAGCAGTGGTAGCCGAGTGGTAAAGGCCCCGACTTACAAGTTATAGATCGCGGGTTCAAACCCAGCCAGGCGCATTACTTTGTGTAATTTATTTCATCTCTAACTTTTTGCTTTGACTTCGCTGAAGGTGAAATGAGATTTTTATTTTGCGTGTTTTGTCCCACTTGTGTCGATATGTATGCGGAAGATTATGACTTGCAATGATTCTATTTCCACACGAATATAATGATATGGAGATGACTTCCTTGATAGCTTATTACAGTACGGTCTTCGGATCTTAGCGAGTTTGAAGTTAGGCTCTGCGAATATTAGCGCTTGAAAACTCGTCCTAACTCATAACTGTATTATCGTGTGAATGTCTAATAATTAATTACTTAGTTACCTTCTACACGAATATAATGAAATGGAGATGGCTTCCTACAATACAAAACAAACAATACAATTAACAACACAATAACAACAACACAACAACAAACAGCAACAACAATAACAACAACAATACAACAACAACAAAACCACAATAACAACAACAATACAATACAGTTAATAAGACACCAGTCTTATTAACTGTATTATCGTGTGAAGGTCTATAAGAGTGCAGATGGAGTAGCAATTTAACTAAATAGTTTATATTTAGTTAAATCTTGAAATGTCCTTTTATCTAAAATTTGCCAAATTTTACATCCAAATTGTTACTATTAGTAAAAAAAAAATCTAGACAAGTGCGAGTCGGACTCGCACACTGAGGGTTCTGTACCAATCAAGTTATGAACGTAAATCAATTACTAAATCGAGTATCGAAGACTTTTCCCAAACCAATTAAAAAAATGGTTTCTTTTTGAGATAATGACAAATTTTCAGATTTATTCCGAACTTGTGCTATGAGCTCTTGTTTCATGCCAAAATTCAGCTTTCTAGGTCAACGGAAAGTACCCTTAAATTTTGATTCTTTTCAGGAGTCGAAATGTACGTTTTTGCGACATAAACGGCCGTATCTTTTTTTCCCGTAAACTTAGAAGTTTGATTTCACAGCTTCAAAGGACTGCAGACCTTAGTATATGGTTTAAATTTCAACTCGATCCCTACACGCGTTCCCAAGATAAAGGATCATGTCAGACAGACGTCAATAATTAAATGTCATTTAAAATGAACGCCATTTAATTATTTGACTTATTTTTATTACTATTCCGTGACATTAAAAAAGTTTTCATGACATTTAATAATTCAATTTTTTTTTTCAATAATATTAATATGACTCCTCTCTCCTAATTTTGCTGTGCCCGACAGGGTCCATATTGATCTCGTGAAATTTTATACCATCTGTGTACATAATATGGAATGCAATAAAGTATTGAGTATTGAGACGGACAACGAAGGGATCCTATAAGGGTTTCGTTTTTTCCTTTTGAGGTACGGAACCCTGAATACAAATTTGTATGTAGGTACCTACGTTGTGATTATTTCTCTAATATTAATTTATTTTATTTCGGACAAACGATCCACAATTATATCCTATATTCTACTAAAAGCCATAAAAATTATAAACCACATTTCGTCGTGTCTAGAAAAGATATGCCACCTTATTTATGGCATACCGGGGTATACCTTCATCGCCTGCCGCTTGAATCTGATAAAGTGACACATGTTCTCAAACTGTCAACTGCGTGAAATGGGTCATAATAACGGTGACAACTAGAGGTGAGGCGTATATACCGGAACAGGTATAAAAACCTGGTATAAACGTTCCAGTACGCGGTCTGGCCGCCTGGGCATATAGTAAAATACTGGGTACTTAGGACACGGCAAATAAGTTAAATCAGTTGACAAGATTTATGTGCAGCTCCTCTTTATGATTGAGATTCGAAAATTGGTTATTGCACTTTTAAGGCGGGGAACTTGGGAAGTGGGGGGCTACGCGTAACCATAACAAATGGTATGTGCAAACGGTGGCAGGAACCGTTCCGGCAGGGCTGTGGTTTAGAGCAAGGAGGAATGGCAGGCTGTCACTTCCTTCTGCGAAAAGGCCGCGGGAATTTTCTGAAATGGAAATCCGTAGTCTTAGAACAATCTGATTTCCAGCCCCCTTAGGCGCGAGCTTGCGTAGGGCGAGCCCAAGTCGTCGACGGCGGGCGCTGTTCCCGCGCCTCAAGGAGTTGTCAGCAGACTGAAGAGGCCCTGCAAGGTTGAAAAAAAAATTAGTGCAATGGACGCAACACAACTGTAGTTTTAGTCAGTTAAAGTCTGATCCCGTTCCTCAGAGTGGACAGTCATCGAATAATTTCCCACCTTAAAAAGAACATAGATACTTGTAATTATTTTGAAACCTGGTATTTGTTCCGGGTATTTGACGATACTCATACCTTGAAGACCGGGTTTTTGATGCTAGCATGTGTGTCATCTCTAGTGACAACGGCCTGCCTGTCTATCTAGCTAGGTCGGTTATAGCGTCTGTTGTCAGGAAAGTTATGGACAGACTTACTTAAAGTTTCTGAAGGTAAGGTTTCATAGTAAGCCAGCCTCTCTTGTCAAGTTACAATCGTTTTGTTAACGTCGAACGCTTGGAGTTGGCCATGCCTTCAATTCCTTAGTTCTGACTACGTGGTGGAGTGTTGAGATGAAGTTGAGCGTTGACGTGTAGTTCCGATTTTTTATGCTGGGACACGGGCCTTCTCTCTCTAAGAGAGGGAATGGGCCATAATCCACCACGCGCACACAGTGCGTGTTGGTGGATGTCACATGTCTTCGAATTTTTAGTTCCAGTACATGCCGGTTTCTTCACGATGTTTTCCTTCACCGTTTTGAGAGCAGTGGTGATGAAATAGATTAAACAAAGTAATGCGCCTGGCTGAGTTTGAACCCACGACCTACAACTCGTAAGTCGGGGCCATTACCACTTGGCCACCTTTGCTCTATCTCCGAATTTTTCGCTTAAAGGAAAATTTACTTTCAGTTTTTTTTGATGTCAAGAGGAAGCACATTCCAGTGCTTAATTAAAATAAATATTCCGCTCAAAGACGGTGGTTTTGGTGAGGTATTCGGCCACTTTTTAGCTGAAATTGCAGACTGAAAACTGTTTTTGGTTTTTGTGGTCGACACCTGAAAAGAAAAGAAAAGAAAGAAAGAAAAAAAGTTTATTTGCGCAAGAGTATGGCGTATAAAAAACAAAAACAAGTTAGTGGCGCAAAAATATGCGACACACCAGTACAAAATGGCCAGTGCTCAGCAAAAAGCTGGGGCTCATGTGTTATACAGAGCCACAGTGCTGATTTTCAGCACCAACCGAATTCTACGGAAAGACGCTGCACGGCTAAGATAAAATAACATAATAGGTGTAAACTAATAAACAAATAGATCACTTAACATACAGGTTACAATACTAATCTATACTTATAATAAATCTGTAGAGTGGTGTCCTGTTTCTCGCATTCTAAACTGGAGCGAGGGGTGTGTCAGACTTTTACTGACTAAAACACTTATCTACATTCTTTCTTTAGCGTGCGTCGAAGTAAGTACCTTCTCAAATCAAAGCGTTCTACGTTAAAACTGTCGTAACTTAGCTAGGAAGGCAACAGGACTCTGGGCTTACCCAGGGACCTAGTAGCCAAATTTAGAGAGACGAACGAACAGCTATTCATCTTTATATATTTTTATATAGAGAGATATTATTACAAAGTAGTACAAAAGAGAAAGATCTGATGATTTCCCACTTAAAAAAAAGTAAGTAGAACTTCTCTGGTCAAACTCTTTCATAAAAGTAGCCTTATCAACGAATGTTTATAAACACAAATCGATAGACTTTCATGTACTTACCGGATCGACCCTCTTCGGGATTAAAACGATCAAAATTTAACAGTGTATAAATGAGCCTTATTAAATCTAAACTAGTGCCTACCACACTAACTTCAAGTTAATTCGGTCTACTGAGCGGCAAGCACATAAAAGTTGCCTGCAATCTATAAACAGACTGAGAATCGATCAGCCTCATTTGAAACTTCCAACTGTGCCTTTCTACACACTGTATAGCCTTTAGTTATTCGAACCACTACTTATTTTTCAATACACTTACTCGAAAACCCGCTCTTATCGCATCCAGGCACGCAATGGACTGTTTTCCGCACTAGTAAGAAAATATGTGCACGCTATGCCACAATTTTATTTTACTGGCTTTTTTTATCGGGCTGGTCGCGCGTCGACCCCACGGGTCATGCAGTATTGCTATCCGATCTTGGCGATCTGAAGTTAGGCTCTGTGTATTTTAGTGCTTGAAAAAATACCTAGTTTAATCTCTTGAGCCCCGTCGCCACTGTGTGGACCGCCCGGAGGACACGGTGGAGCACACGGTTGAGGTGTGCCCCGCTTGGGCAGAGCACCGCTGTGTCCTCGTGGGAGCGATCGGTGGCGGCGATCTCTCGCGCCGGGCCTTCGTAGAAGCCATGGTTCGGAGTGAGGAGGAGTGGCAGGCGGTCGCCTCCTTCTGCGAAGCAGTAATGCTAGCAAAGGAGGAGGCCGACCGCATAAGGCAACGGCGTTTGCGCCCCAGACGCCGCCGGGATTCCGATCCTGACTTCCGGCCACCGTAGGCGCGGGCTTGCGGACGGTGAACATTGGGTAGCTCGCCGTCCGGTCGTCTGGTAATCGTCCGGACCAAGCCCAGTCGTCGACGGCGCGCACTGTTCCCGCGCGCCTCAAGGAGTTGGCAGCAACCGTAGGGACCCTGCAGAAGGGTCGAAGCCAATCAGGGCCACGGGTTTGTGTCTGAAAAGGAAGGCTCTGGCCCTGGTATGTATGGCGATGTAGGAACGGGGTAGGTTGTTTAGTCAGTAAGAGTCTGACACTTGTTTTCCGCTTCACCCAAGAGCGGATCTCGTCATTGGATGATTTTTACCTACCATAAAAAAAAAAAAAAACTCTTGAGCCCCGGCGCCGACGTTCGCATACCTAACGTCTTTATATATGTCTTTAGTTACGGTATTCAAAAAAATAAACAAGTAAATGCTATTTGCAGTTGTTATTGCTGTTAAAAACTGTTATTGGCTTTTATTTTTTTTTTAACTTTTATTTTAGTACGAGTTTTCAAGCGCTATTTTTCGCAAAGCTTTACTACAGACTCGTCAAGATCCGACGGCCGCACTGTAAGTGTATTGAAAAACATCGTTAGATACGTGTGCAAATTCGTCCTATCTTCGCTTTGACTCCATAACACACTTGCCTGCGGCTGCGGTTCGAGTGAATTCCACCTCGCTTGCAATGGATAGACCTCACGCGAAAGGTGAGGACACCTTTCGCATGACGCAGGTCCTCACCGGACATGGCAAGTTCGGGAGGTTCCTGCACCGGATCCATGCGGAAGAGACGCCCGGGTGTCGCCACTGTGTGGCGAGCCCGGAGGACACGGTGGAGCACATGGTAGAAGTGTGCCCCGCTTGGGAAGAGCAACGCCGTGCCCTCGTGGGGGTGATCGGCGGCGGCGACCTCTCGCGCCAGGCCTTGGTTCAGGCCATGGTCCGCAGCGAGGAGGCGTGGCAGGCGGTCGCCTCCTTCTGCGAGGCAGTAATGCTCGTAAAGGAGGAGGCTGACCGCATAAGGCAAAGGCAACGGCGCACTCGCCGTAGCCGTCGCCGCCGCGATCCTGCTGATATCCGGCCACCGTAGACACTTGCTTGCGGACGGTGAGCAATGGGTAGCTCGCCGTCCGGTCGTCTGGTAGCAGTCCAGACCGAGCCCAAGTCGTCAACGGCGCGCTCCGTTACCGCGCGCCTCAAGGAGTTGTCAGCACACTGTAGGAGCCCTACAGGGTCGAAGCCTCCCGGAGCTGAGGGTTGATGCGAAAGCGTTACACCGGGGCTCTGGGAATAAGGCAAGGAAAGCACGGAGGAACGGAGTAGGTTCTTTAGTCAGTAAGAGTCTGACACTGTTTCCCGCTCCGCCCAAGAGTGGGTTTCGTCATTCGATGATTTTTACCTACCATAAAAAGAAAAAAAAAAAACCTCGCTTGCAATGACAAACTTTCTACACGGTGAAGGAAAATATCTCTAAAATTAACATGTAATAAATCAACTATTCAATACATAGTTATACGCTTTTCACCAACAGTTTTATGTAAATAGTATGTATGCATGAAGTTTTCTTGATCAATATTCCTGGCTTGCCCCATTCTAATGTCATTCATTTATCAGGGAAATGTGTGCTATTTGTATACGGTCATAAGTTTGATTCTCCGGTCATGCATAAGCTTAGTTTCGTAGTCAGAGTTAGGCCGGGTACATATTTTAGTAATAGCCTAAAATTCTGGCAGTTGTTCAAAAAAGAGGTTGAGGAAAAATACCTGCATTGCTACCTGCTTATACAAGTTGTATTTTTTTTTATTTTGATGCTTTACTGCGATCCCGTGGTTGCCGAGTGGTATCGGCCCCGACTTACGAGTTGTAGGTCGCGGGTTCAAACCCAGCCAGGCGCATTACTTTGTGTAATTTATTTCATCTCCACTGCTCTCAAAACGGTGAAGGAAAACATCGTGAAGAAACCGGCATGTCCTAGAACCAAAAATTCGAAGACATATTGTGACATCCATCAATCCGCACTGGGCCCGCGTGATGGATTATGGCCCATTCCCTCTTCTAGAGAGGAGGCCTGTGTCCCTGCAGTGGGAACATTAAAAAGGCTGATGATGACTGCGATCCCACCTGATGGTAAGCAGTGATGCAATAGTTGATGGTGAGGCGCACTAGTTTATTAAGAGCGGAAAACCCAAGGTACATTTTCATGCAACCGCTCTTACGTGATTATCATGTTATTAAACATATTTCTTCAGATATTTTGGATACACAGATATCTTGTAGATATTATCTAGGCTTCTATGGTAATCAAACATAAATTTGTGTAAGAGTAATCCAGTAAAGACTACTGAAAATCTGCTATTTTACGTAAACTTTGACCCTCCATAATATACTCCTATATTAAAATAAAAAAGGATTCTTATAGAAGCCTTGCGCAGTTATTCCAGATTCTAATTAATGTAATTCATTTTTCAAAATGCCTTAAGGTTTTAATAAAAACACATATTTCCGGGAACAAGTTTTGTGAAACATTCGAGTAAATTGTAGAATTACCGAAAGCCAACAGAATTTTCAGGTGTTTTCTCTCTTTTTCGCATTACTTTCGCATCAAACATCACTTTGGATTGCGTTAAATCAAGCAACAAGCTTTTTAACCATGCACTACTTTGGCGAAAGGCGCTTGGGAAAGGGCGACCTTAAGAGCCTATTCACTGTAGCCTTGTGTCTTAAATATAATCGGACCGAAAGACTGCAGCCAGCAAACTATTCCAGTCCCTCGATGTACGCGGTATAAACGACGAAGCAAAACGCTTAGTCCGGACCGTAGATGTTTTCCGTACTGTTTTGATTGTCCGATGGTTAGATTGAGTGAATCAAATCGTGCAATTCCCGCGGACACTCTCCAAAATGCTTCAAAATGCCAAAGTGCCAAAAAGGGAGAATTTTCCAACAAAATACCTACCCATTTGGTTGACATTGGTCTAATTAGGTAGCCTATCGAGATTTCTGACTTTTGTAAATTATATAGGTCTTTATGTTCTTGGTATAGGTCTATAGTTTCGGAGCCTCCTCATATACCATGGTTTTGTAACACCAGGCTTAGCAGAAAGTTATTAGTGACTGCTCACAGATTGAGATCTGGACACATGCCGCTCAATAGGTTTGCATTTTTAATGAAAAAGGCTAATTCACCAAATTGTGAGGAGTGTGGCACAGTAGAAGATGTCGTACATCTGTTGACGGAGTGTGTCAGATTTCAGTCTGCAAGAGAAGAATTGTATAGAGAACTAGATACAAACATGTATGATGTTGGACTTTTCCATCATATTTTGTCGGCACCTAACTCCAAGGTTGCTCATAGCTTAATTAAATTTGTGTTGTTACGTTTCTCTGTATAAGATAAAATAGATAAGGTATTTATTGTATAAGCTTTGATGGGACTGGCATGTACATTTGTCTAAAAGTCCCTAATTCAAAATAAAGATTAAAAAAAAAATACGTAAGTTCTAATTGCGCGGAGAAATCTTATTCAACGCAGCAGGATTTAAATTTTTAGTTCCCATGTGTCATCATAGATGTCGCTACACGTTTTATTTAAAAATATTCTTTTTCTTTGCAGGTTTTAATCACACACAATATGGCTGCCAGCAGTGTTTTAACAATGAAAGAGGGATCTAAAATTCGTCACAATTACTCTTAATCAGGTAAATATTACAATACTTAACAAGCTATTATGGCAAAGTCAGAGTCAGTGCTTCCTGATAGCTACAACCCGGGAATCTTTCAGTCAAAAGTGAATATATAATAATATATTTTTTCTCATACTTTTTTAATTTTTTTTTTTTATATACAATATTTTTTTACAATTCACGTTGTAAAAAAATATTGTAGTATTTCACGTTGTAGACTTAGTAAATCCTATTACGATTCACCTTTTATTTTTTATTATTATGATTATTTTTATTGTGCTTTTAATACTATATTGACTGGTTTACACTGTTCTTACATAATGATATAAGTACTGTAACAACGAATTATTGTAAGAAATCATTTTTTTAAAAGAGTAACCATTTTCTTGCCGGTTCTTCTCCATAGGAAACGACCAATTTGGAACCGTGCACTCGCTTCTGACGTTTTATAAGTGCCCTTGTAGGCCTATATGAAATAAAAATCTTTTTGATTTGATTTTGATTTTGAATAGGTTACTTCTAGGTAAGCGCGCTCTAATCGACGACCGCATCGTCGCTTTCCATCAGGTGAGGTAGCAGTCAAGCGCGAACCTATAATCAATAAAAAAAAAAAGTATCAGCCGTGCTATTGATTTTGACTGGCCTGTTGGTCTAATAGTTAGTAACATCCCAATAGAAGTTACGAAATCTCTCCCTTCTTCATCTTTGTTAGCTGAATCTTTTTTAAAAGAACATTTTACTAAGGATATACCAACCTTTGAATTTAAGCGTATCTCTGTTGATACAATTATAAAAACCTTCAAGAGTCTTAACATGAAAAACACTGAGGACTTATGGGGTATATCAGTTAAAGTTCTGGGAGATATTATTGATACAATTGCTCCTGTCCTAACAGGCATATTTAATCAATGTTTGGACAGCGGTACATTCCCTGATTTAATGAAACATAGTAAAGTTGTACCAATTTTCAAATCAGGTAGTAAGAGTGACCCCTCTAATTATAGACCTATATCTGTGCTTCCAGCATTGAGTAAAATCTATGAAAAAATCATGCTGGACCAGATGCTGTGTCATTTTAATGTGAATGGGATTTTGCATAGTCATCAGTTTGGCTTCACGAAAGGAAGGTCGACGACGGATGCAGGAGTGAAACTCATCAGTCACATTTTGGAATCCTGGGAGAAATCCCAGGATGCCATTGGCATATTCTGTGACCTCTCAAAAGCATTTGACTGTGTTGACCATAAAACTCTGATCTGTAAATTACATCATTACGGAATTCGTGGACGAGCTGCTGATCTTGTTTTTTCCTATTTATCTCACAGGCAGCAAAAAGTAAACATTAATGGGGCGACGTCCTCGGGGTCTTTAGTAAAGATGGGCGTGCCTCAGGGTTCAATTCTTGGCCCTTTCCTTTTTCTGGTTTATATTAATGACTTTCCTTACATGATGGCTAATTTATCCGACATAATCCTTTTTGCAGACGACACTTCCCTTATTTTTAAAGTAGATAGGAAGGATGTGGATGTTTTACATGTCAATGAAAGTCTGGCTGTTCTTTCTAAATGGTTTGAAGCTAACAACCTCCTATTAAATGCCAATAAAACGAAATGTATAAAATTTTCATCGCCAAATGTCCCTCAAGTTGGCATCAGTTTAATTCTTGACGGCAAAAAACTTGATGTCATAATGGAAACTGTTTTCTTAGGTATAACTATCGATTCTAAATTGCAATGGGGCGCTCATATTAGAACTCTCTCTGGTAGACTAAGCTCAGCTGCATATGCAGTAAGAAAGATAAGGCAATTGACAGATGTAGCCACAGCTAGATTAGTCTACTATGCTTATTTCCACAGTATTATGTCTTATGGCATTTTATTGTGGGGATCTGCAGCTGATGTCGACTCAATTTTTATTTTACAAAAAAGAGCCATCCGGGCTATTTATAAAATGGGTCCTCGCGAGTCCCTTAGAGATAAATTTAAAGAAATCGATATACTGACTCTGCCTTCTCTTTATATCCTAGAAAGTATCCTGTATGTTCGTAAAAATTTAGGACTTTTTAAAATTAGAAGCGATATTCATAACAAGAATACGCGCAGTAAACACGAAATTGTTTTACCCAAATGGAGACTAGCCAAGACCAGCAAGTCATTTTTAGTTAACAGCATACGCTTTTATAACAAGCTGCCAGTAACGGTAACTGAACTTAGTGAGGGAAAGTTCAAAAATCATATTAAGCGGGTCCTAACCAAAAAAGCATATTATAAGGTTAAGGATTATATAGAAGACAAGCTTGTTTGGCAATGACTGCTCCTGCACATGTGGCTCCCTGGTAACTCATTCATATTGTGTATTTATGTCTATTAACTGCTCCATCTTTGTTTTTATATACACTTTTTTTCCCTCTTTTTTCGACACATTGCTTTTGCAATATTTATATTATTAAGATTTAAAAACTTTTAAATTAAATAATAATTTATTTTGTTAGCATCTCGCAGTGTAACTGTTGTGGTGATATATGTATTTTTTTTTTCATACTTATTAATTTTTTTGTTTTATATAATATTCTTTACATCTCACGTTGTAAAGTAAGAACACTGTAGACTTCGCAAATCCTATTACGACTCACCTTTGATTTTTTATTATTATGATTATTTTTATTGTGCTTTTGAGTACAATATTGACTGGTCTACACTGTTCTTACATAATGACAATTGGAACCGTGCACTAGCTTCTGACGTTTTATAAGTGCCCATGTAGGCCTATATGAAATAAAAACCATTTTGATTTTGATTTTTGACCCAGACTGCTATGCCAGAGGTCGTGGGTTCGATTCCCACCCAGGACAAATATTTGTGTGATGAGCACGATCATTTGTTCGTGCTGACCACAAGAACATTTGATGTACGTAATGATGATATTATAATATATTCCACAACCGCCACACAACGTCGTCTAGTCAAGCTAAGCAGAGCTTGTGTTATGGGTACTAGACAACTGATAAACATACGTATATAATTATTTAAATAAAATAATAAAATAGCTGGTCCAGTATGGAGCCGATTAGCAAGAGACAGAAAATCGTGGAAATCTTTAGAGGAGGCCTTTGTCGACAGACAAGCTATTCAACAAAAGCAACCAGTTGCCGAAAACTTAAATTAGAATTAAGATTCAGTTTTTAGCAAGTAGGCATGTATTAATGTACTCATTGTAAAAAGAAACAGCAATAAAGGCTATTTTATTTTATTTTTATTTATTTATTATTTTATACGTATTATAGATAAATTAAAAAATCACAATTGATGAATCAAATTAAAATCAAATTAAACAAGACAATTAGATAATTACAAGCTTATTAAACAGAACAAATGATTGAGCTCATCACACAAACATTTGTCCTTGGTGAGAATCGAACCCACGACCTGCGGCATAGCAGTCAGGGTCTCTAACCAAGAGGCCAGACCAACAGGACAGTCAAAAGTGGTAAGTAGCTAAAGTAGCAGAGATCAGTGCTGAAAATGAAAAAAAACCGAACATTCTGTTACAAATGATAATGATCTTTATTTTGTAAGTAGGTTTAAAAACACGTCATTTTTGTTCTTTTTTTTGATGCTAGATGAGTCTGGTGTTTCCTAGCTGACTACCCTGAAGAAACACCGAAACAAACTCAGGGGTCAAAGTCTCTTTTAAAGTCCATACAGAAAATATGTATTGGTCAAATCACTGAACCATGCAGATAAATGCGAGTCCACACGACGCGTTGCGTCAGCGTTGCGTCGACGCAGCGGTGCCGTTGCGTTGTTTTACATACAAATAACCAAGGTGTTCACACGGCGCGCTGCGTCGTCGCAACGCACACATGACGGACGGCAGCCCCCGAGACGAAGCGGGAGGGGGTGTACTCATTGCGGCGACGGAGAGGCACCGCTCAGTTGCTTGTGCGTTGATAGGGAGGATACAGCCAAGCTCATTTCATTTTTTACCTACGTAGGTACTTTTGTATTCAGTTTTATTTGCAGGGTAAAACGATAGCGTCGATTTAGGCGGTGACGTAGTAATAGGAGCAATGCTAGACGTCTTTTCCGATCCATGCTTTCCTATAGACTGACTGCGATGTTTTTACAAAAATGCTTGCCGCAACTGTGCGTCACCGCTGCGTCGACCGAACGTTAAGACTGCGACGTAGTAACGCTGCGACGACGCAGCGCCTGTGTGACCGGCTATGCGTCAAAATATTTGCGTTGCGACGACGCAACGCGACTGGACTGGCTCTGAGATACAGTTTCGGTGTCGGCTGCAAAATGTTTCGGTCAGTCTCTCCTATACAGCATTAAAAGTGGCATCTACTAACATACATCTTTCTCCCTCTTTCACAGCTAGTGACCGCGCTGAGCGAGCGAGACAGCGCGATGCATCCAACCAGTAGGTGACGCTGTCGCTTACACCCGCGGAACATGTCATGGGACTCCATCGAGTCGCGCGACTTCCTAGGGTAAGTATTCAGTCACCATGGACAGCGTAGGGACTCTGCAAAAGGGTCGAAGCCTACTGGGGCCCAGGGACTCTTTCTGAAAGGAAGGCTTGGCCCCTAGAAAGTTTATTCAAAGTTCTACTTTTGACTATTTTTTCATATTTTTTAAACTTATGGTTCAAAGTTAGAGGGGGGGACGCCTCATTTTTTACTTTTGAAGCAATTACTTCCGAAAGTATTTACATTATCTAAAAAATATTTTAAGAGACTCCTAATCATTTTTAATTACCTATTCAACAATATATTACACGTTCTGGTAAAAATGAAAAAAAAAATCACTTCTCACTTAACGTGTAGGGGATTAACCCTAATAAATTTTTTTTTACCAATTTTTGTTTGTGCACTTTGTCGGCGTGGTTGATATACATATTGGTACCAAATTTCAGCCTGCTAGTGCTAGCGGTCGCTGAGATTATAATCCGCGGACGGACAGACAGACAGACAGACAGACATGGCGAAACTATAAGGGTTCCTTGTTGACTACGGAACCCTAATATTACTTAATTATTACTAGCGACCCGCCCCAGCTTCTCACGGGTACTGATATTGAATATATTATGCATTTATTATACACATAAACCTTCCTCTTGAATCACTCTATCTATTAAAAAAAAACCACATCATAATCCGTTGCGGGGTTTTAAATATCTAAGCATACTTAGGGACAGCGGTAAGCAACTTTGTTTTATACTATGTAATGATAAACTGCAGGAGGGTCGCTTACGCTGGTATGGCCACGTTTTACGAAAACCGGCAGACTACGTGGGTAACAGATGCCTTGCCATGCCGCCTCCGCCGGGACCCGGGAGACGAGGAGGGCTTAAAGCAAAGGACGCGAAAGACCGAGCGAAGTGGAGGCGTCTAAGTAGGAAAGCGGACCCCGGGCACCGCGGTGAAAGCCAAAGATGGCAACCGGGACTGTCGCTAAGATGATGATGATGAATGATATGAAATTTCTGGTTTCTGTGTTGACAGCGGGGTGCCGGCGCACCAGTTGTCGGCGACACGTCTCCTGAGCTCACCTGACCCATCCAGGCACCACCTCGATGAGCCGCAAGGTAAAAGACAATATGTTTTTCAATCAAACTTTATTTTAAAATACAATTCTTACTACATAGTAAAAAAAAAATAGTTTCTACTCCATCAGTCCATCTGTGGGTATTCCACAGACGGAACTAGAAATTAAATTTTAATAATTAAAGTTTTTTGTATTATCATTCATTTAGTGGTGTAATTGTTTGTCTGATAGTTTGTGCTTTTGTATATCCTATTTACTTCTACCTGCTCAAACTACCAAACGGATTTTTTCATTGCTGTCATCGAAAAACTTGGTACACAGATAGCTCCATCACCCTAAGATTGACTGGTAGAAAATGCCTAAAAAAAATTAACTTTGTGAGAGACTTGTGCCTTTCTCAATGAAACCTGCATTACAAGTCACCAGGGCCCTCCCGCAGCTATTAGCCTGCTGTGTTCTGCTTTGAAAGTAACAAATTAACAATGCCTTAAGTTTGCCTCTATACTTTTTTGTGCATAAAGCGTTTAATAAACAAAATAATACTTATTACTTTTTATCCTGGTACTATGTTACCATGGTATAATTTTCTAATATCACGAAGGCGCAACTGCTACCAGAAGCTAGTGATTCATATCTACCTCTTCCTTCTAGAAGTCTACCCGTTCTCGGAGGACTACCGAGGCGGCGGCGGGGGCGGCGCAGGGTCGGGCCGCAACGGCACGCTGCGCTGGGGCGCTCGCTTCGGCCCAGCCCACCGCCCCCCTGCTGCAGGTCTACTCGACTGCTTCCGAGCCTGCCGGTCGAGGCTCGACCAGTACCTTGCTCGGAGAAAGGTGGGTCCAGTTGCAACTGCTACACGGTAAAAAAAAATGGTTTAAAAATATCTACCGATTGTCGATATACAGGGTTTCATTGATATGTTAACGCAAACGAATACCATAGATCCAGTAGATCTATAGTATTCGTTTGCGTTAACATTTCAATGACACTCTGTATATTACTAGCTTTCTGCCAGCGGCTTCGTCCGCGTGAAAATAGGCTTCCGCACAAAATTTGGACACGCGTTTCATCCCTTTATGAGGTGAATTTTGTAAATAAGCCTTCTCTTATGTCATGATTTGGCCAGGGTTTGTGCCGTATGTCCCTCGATTGAAGGGGGGACATGACCCCCTTTTTAAATAATAAAACTTTCTCGCTTGCGTTACTGCGATATCTGTTTAAATATTTATTTATTGGGGAAAACAAACAATAGCACATACAGTAATATACAAAGAAAAGCTTAGAAATAGTTTTACATATGTGATATCAACAACGTTCTCCACATATAAAAACGTGAGACATTTGGTATGACAAGCGCTGTAATAAACTAGTATTATGTACATAATAATATCGCAGCATATGAGATATCATGTCGCAGTAACGCATGACGCACGACATAAGAAAAGGCTTATTTACTGAAAAGTCGTCGAAGCCGAAAATATTAGCTAGAGCAGCTCTTTCAAACTCTTCAACTTAGAAAGAAAGAAAAACAGTTTATTTATTCGTAATGACGCAAACTTTGCTAGTTAACAAACATAACCAATTACATAAGGAAGATATGCGCTACTTCCGCGCTAAACGGCTGAACGCTCAGCATAAAGCTGTGGCTTCACACACATTCCGATGGGCTTAATGTTTAAGAGCGGCCAACTTAACGTACATTGTCATACAACATCATTCTTCAGATATTTTCAATACGCAGATATTTTGTGGATATTATCTAGGCTTGTATAGAAATCAAAACGTAAATTTGTGTAAGAGTAGTCCAGTAAAGACCTCTGAAAATCTGCTAATTTACGTGAACTTTGACTTTCCGTAATGTACTCCTATATTAAAAACTAGCGACCCGCCCCAGCTTCGCACGGGTGCAATGGTGATATTAAATATATTATGCATGTAATTTACACATACTTGAATCACTCTATCTATTAAAAAAAAAAACCATCAAAATCCGCTATTTATAGGCGCGCTCTTGCCGCACCGGGCGGTAGGCCGGTACCGCCGCAAACACTACGTCCCGCAATTTTTAAATCTGTAATATCTTCAAAAATATTCACTTAAATCATACGGTGTAAAGGGCCACATAGATCTATATTAAATGAACAATGTATTCAAGGTATTTAATTGGTTAAGGATTAATGCTGTATTGGTTAAAATCGCTTCGAAAATTAGCCATTATTTGTCGTAAAAAGTAAATGACAAAAAAAAGTTATTGTGGATTATCCATAAGAGATAGACATATACCATCGCGGACTTTTCTGTAGTCCTTTTCAATGTGTACAATACTTAGTACATTATTTTGATAAAACTCGTAGGGTTCAGCCTGCGTTTGCAATGTAAGCGGAAAAAATGTAATTATTTACGACATCACATTAGAAACCTCAAAAATAACAATACTTCTCCACTATTTAATGGATATTATTATACATATAAACCTTCCTCTTGAATCACTCTATATATTAAAAAAAACCGCATCAAAATCCGTTGCTAAGTTTCAAAGATTTAAGCATTCAAAGGGACATAGGGACAGAGAAAGCGACTTTGTTTTATACTATGTAGTGATATAAAAAGTACTTCTATAGAAGACCGGCGCATTTAATCAAGATTCTACCTAATTGTTGTCATTTTTTTCTAAAAATCCTGAAAGGTTTAATAAAAACATGTATATCCTGGAACAAATTTTGAGAAACATTCGAGTAAATCGTAGAATTACTGAATGCCGACAAGTTTTCAAGTGTTATCTCTCTTATTTGGCATTACTTTTGCATCAAATATCACATTGGATTGGTTTAGACGAAGCAACAAGCTTTTAAACCATGCTCGACGTACACGATAGGCGAGTCGGGAGGGCCCATCTTAATGTATCTTTCGTAAACTAACCCTGAATTTTTCTCGTCTCCAGATCGAGCGAGGAGTCCGTCTCTACGGCCAGAACGAGCAGCGCTTAGCAGTGAAGGTGTGGCTGTCAGCTCTCCGCGGTGTAAGACATAGAAGCGACAAGTTTGCGCTGTTAGGCCATCTGTACCAGGCGTACATGGACTTCGGGAAGTATAGGTAAGACTAAAGACGAAGTATTGCTACAGAATATAGAATGCTAGACATGGTTAGGTTAGGTTAGCGCTCCGCGGTGTAAGACATAGAAGCGACAAGTTTGCGCTGCTAGGCCATCTGTACCAGGCGTACATGGACTTTGGGAAGTATAGGTAAGACTAAAGAAGTAGTATTACCACAGAATATATATAGGATGCTAGTCCTTAGTACGTAATTTAGGGCCCCGTCTTGTTCATTTTATTTATAAACTAGCCTTCTGCCAGCGGCTTCGTCCGCTTGAAAGAAGGCTTCTCCATACAAACTTTAGACCCCCATTAGATCCTTTAGAAGCTGAATTATGAAAAATCCTTTCTTAGTGTTCACCTACGTCATAAAAGAAAGCCTTGTGCAACATTTCACGCCCCTAGCCCCAGTAGTTTTGGCTGTGCGTTGATATGTCAGTCAGTCAGTTTCTCCTTTTATATACATAGACTAGCTTTCTGCCAGCGGCTTCGCCCGCATTTAAATAGGTTTTTGCACAAACTTTGGACACGGGTTTCGTCAGCCCGAAATCAACTGTCGGGCTGACGAAACGCCCACGAGAAAATAACACATGTCTATCGGAGGACCCTCCCTTTTCAAAGAAGGTTTGCTGGACTCTACTCTCTGTTCCGCATACCTCCAATCCACGAGGTCACGGATCGCAGTGTCATACGGTAAAAAAAGAAAAAAGTGAAGAAAAAAAGTGTCCTCCACCGTGTATGAACATTCTAGGAGTTATCAGCAAACTGTAGGAGCCCTACAGGGTCGAAGCCTCCTGGAGCTGAGGGTTTTTGTGAAAGCGTTACACCGGGGCTCTGGGAATAAGAGAAGGGAGGAACGGGGTAGGTTGTTTAGTCAGTATGAGTCTGACACTGTTTTCCACTCCACCCAAGGTTGGGATTCGTCATTGGATGATTTTTACCTACCATAAAAAGGAGCACCCATGAGGTTTTCTAAATGCCGGTGCCCATGATTAAATCACATCAGAAGTCCAGAAATATCACCCACCCGCCAAAACGCACATACAAACTCGCGGATCCATTGCCAAAAACGTTCTAGCCATCAATATGATACGACAGTGATTGGTGCATACAAGCCCACGCCCCGGCGTCGACTTGCAAATCAAATGACGAAGCCATACTTCAAGCAAATGTCACGCATTTAAAACACCCACCAGTGCATTGATCAAAAGTTTATTTAGACCATTTAGACGGTAGTAAACATTTCTATTCCAAGACATGTGACATCCACCAACACGCACTGGGCCCGCATGGTGAATTACGACCCATTCCTCCTCCTAGAGAGGAGGCCTGTGTCCCAGCAGTGGGAACATTAAAAAGGCTAATGATGATGAAACACTTCTATTCGAGTGAAGTGGTAACGAAAGTAGTAAGCCGCGGGTTTGAACCCAGACCAGTATACTTTATGTCATTTATTTCATCACCACTGCTCTCAAAACGGTGAAGGAAAACATCGTGAGGAAACCGGCATGTCCTAAAACCAAAAATTCGAAGATATGTGACATCCACCAACCCGCACTGGGCCCGTGCGGAGTGTTACCTACGTCCCATTCTCGCTAATAGAGACGAGGCCTGAGTCCCAGCATTGGGAACATTTTAAGGCTGATGCTATGATATGCTAAACATTGCTATTTAGCCTAAGCGATGACCACAAACCGATTTTATAACTTAGATTAAATCAAAGTTATAAAATTTGCCTCTCTCGTCTCTTTAACCTAAATATGGCACGATTTCACATTGATCGCGATCACAAACATTTAGCGGTTAACGCTATTTCGCTCGCAATAATCCAAGCGTTCCACGTTAACGAAACGATAGTAAATTAGCTAGGGAGGCTGTTCAATTCTCTGTAATCTAGCGATATAGTAAAACCATTTTGACGCAAAAGGTTTCCCATTGCGACCGAGGCAGAATACGCCCAAGCTGCAGGCAGGAGAGTGTTTAGGAGTATATGGTTAGGAGGCAGTAGTTTATTGATAACTGTGATTAAAATTAAATAAAAAGATAGATAAAAACATGAAGGTGTTGTGTATAACATATATATAAAAAACTGGGCAAGTGCGAGTGGAACTCGCAGTCAACTTATAATGTAAATAATTTAATTCCCGAATCGTCTCAAAGATTTATCGGAATTGAAAAAAAAAATGTAATAGTTTTAATTTCCTTTTCCTATAAGACATTGCTTTAAGCCCAATTTCAGGGTTCTACGGGTCAACGGTAAATACCTGAATTTCAATTCCTTTGATTCTCAAAGGAATGTAATACTTATAATTTTTTTAGCAACATTGATTTTTCACAGCTTGAAGGGAATGCCGACCTGAGCATATGGTCTTTTCAACTTGGTACCTCCCCATGTCTTGCTGACTCCAAGGTCTTTACAGATATACATACAGATAGATAAACGAACCACTAAATGATCCCTATAAGGAAGCCGTTTTTTTTCTTTTAAATTGCGTTATTCCAAAAAATACCACTTCAAAAAAAGCCGAAGGAAATTAGACAATAAAAACTCCAGAACCATTGTAACGAAACTGTCCCGTTGAATCGCACACAAATTGTAGACATTCTCATTCAAACAACATCACATGTAATAAAATAATCAAATCTAACTTTTCTCGTTGCTAAACTTCTGTGGCAATTTGCCAAATAAAAATACACAACACAAACGAGCCATTTCTCTTGATAACTTGCCAAAAGTACGGCGTAGTGGAATACTATTTATTACAATGTTGTCATTATATTTTGTGGTGTCATGAGGAAGTTTTGTGAGGAAATACTAGACGTAATGTGTGTTTTGGTGAGAGCTACGCAAGTGCTACGTAGGAGCTACGTACGAGCTACGTAAGTGCTACGTAAGAGCTACGCAAGAGCTCCGTAAGAGCTACGCAAGAGCTACACAAGAGCTACGCAAAAGCTACGCAAGAGCTACGTATTCTTGTGATCATGTGATGTTTATTCGTGTGTTTGTTTGTTTGTTTTTTTGTTTTGTTCTTGTTTAAACAAGAACATTTTTTGTTGTTGTTGGTTTAACATTTGTTGCTGTTGTTAGTTGAAATAACTAGAACATTTGTTGTTGTTAGTTGGGACAACAAGAACATTAATTTGTTGTTGTTATTAGTTGGGCGCTCTTAATAGCGAACAAACTGAGATGCATTTCCATACAACTGCTCTTGAGCCATGTTTGCACCAGCAAGTAAATTGCTTGAAGCAGTAAAAAAAATCAAACTTCTGAGTTATGGAAATAAACATACGGTCATTTATGTCGCAAAATGCATGTATTTTAAGAAAGAAAAAAGAAAACAAAAAATCTCCTAAGCCCCATTCGGTAATTCAACTGTTTTCATAGGTGGGTTGGTACGGAACACAAGCTCGCATCTAACTTGGACTTGCGCATACTTTTTTTGAGATTATGGCTTAAACTCTTGAGCCCTCAAACGAACCGGCTTTCCATTATGTCTCTAATGGTTTCAAAAGGTTCATTTTACTGACTAAAACACAGGTCTGTGTTTTTTCATTTACCTAATAAGAAATTTCTACTACTTAGTAGATTTGTTTGTCCTACCCACCTAAGCAAGTTACGATTGTTTTGTTAACGTCGGACACGTTGAGTCGGCCACAGCCTCAATTCCTTTGTTATGATGTAGGTAATCTTAACGTTCAGTCACGTGGTCAGAACAAAGTCATTTAAGGCGTGGCCAATCTCAAGCGTTCGACGTTAACCGCATAATCATAACTTGGCCCAAAAATCCTGCTACAATTGTTACGAATTACAGAAAATAAAGATGAGCCATTTCTTTTTCAGAGAATCGCTGGAGTTCGCCAACCGACAGCTGGGTATATCTGAAGAGCTGGACTCCGCTCCGATGAGGGCCGAAGCGTATCTCAACCTGGCTAGAGCGCACCAGACCTTGGGAGGACTTGACAGGTAACTGTGTGCATAATTTTAGGGAATAGTTTTCTCGGCTACGAGATTAGACCAGGGCCGCCTCTTTTCTCTAAGAACCTTGAGCGTAGCGGTGGTCCAGCGACGAAGTCCAAATAGGTATATTGGATTTGTATAAGAGCTTGCTACTCATATACCTAGTAATATTTAGAACATTCAATTTAAAAAATATTTCTAGTTTTGTATAAAAATCACAAGTAAAAAAAACAAAATCAAATAAAAAAAATCAATCAAAATCAAATAATAAAAAAAAACAAATTCAAAAACAATTTAATAATTTTTATTAATAATTTCATTTTTTTTTTTAATACTTAATTTTTTTTTTCTTTCAATTTCAAATTTTATTTTGAATAAAAATATAATACATTTTTAAAAGTCATAGAATAAATGTTGTTTATGATGTTAGTAGCGCAGTCCTGAGAGGTTGCCGGTGTTTTACAAATAATCCTGTATAACGATGACTATTTAAACTAAATTCTTCTCTTTCGCTTCCAGAGCCCTCTCCTACGCTCGCCAAGCGCTGTACAACGACTGCGGCGGCGGCTCCACAGCGGGCTGTGTCCATCTCACGGTCGCAGCTGTCAGTTTGGAACTGGGAGCCTTCTCCAAAGCTATGGACGCCTTCCAGAAAGCGTTGGCAGTGGCTCAGGCGCAGAATGACAACACTTTACTGTTGCAGGTAAGTGAACTGTCTTCAAGTCTTGTGGCAGGCTTTGTGTTAGGACTGAGAGAAGAACTCTTTTTTTTTATTATTGATAAGCTCGCGTTTGACCACAATCTCACCTGATGGTAAGCAACGATGTGGTCGACGATGGAGCGCGCATGCCTAGAAGTAACCTATTCACTCTTGACTTAAAGACCCCTAGGCTGTAGCTATCAGCTGTAGGCCGGCAGGGAATTCCACTCCTTAGCTGTACGCATAATGAATTTGTTACCAAAACGTTTTGTACGTATGTATTGTCTGTACTGTGTCTTGTCGTCCGATGATGGAAGGGACTAACTTGGAGAAAAATGAGATTATTGTAATGTAAGAAGTCCTTGCACGAACTTACAAGTACTTGTAGTACTTGTAAGAAGTCCTTGCATGAACTTGAGCAAAGATATTACTATCGGGCAGTAGCCCACCAGACTATAACACCTGTCTGGTCGAAGAATCCTCCCTTTTCATCGGAGGTATGTGGGACTTTACTCTCTGTTCCCAAAAAACATTTGTTTTAATTAGAGATGGGTTAATGCCCTGGCATATTGGGCGCATTGAATAAACGCCGCATAAATGCCCATAAACGCCGAATAAATGCCTTTTGCCTGGGCAAAAACTCTAATAGAACTTTTTAAATTCTTTCATTCTAATAGCTATATTTGAGTGTGCGGAAAAGGTAAATTCACAAAAAATATTGGATTATAGCTAATATATCGCAATAAACCAGAAATTGATATAATTAAAGAGTATGCTTTACCTGTTAAGCGAGCGGGACGTATAAATACGTCAAACGTAAACAATAGCCTAAATTTACTATGTGCAGATGCCATGAAAGTGAGTGTCATTAAAGCTTGTATTGATCTTGCAACAGAAGTTATAAAGTGCATTAAAAAAAGTCAAATTTTGAGCGCACTTTTAAGAAAAATTCAGAGAGACAAGGAAATTCATGGTGAAACCTTGAAATTATCATGTAACACTACATGGGGGAGTCATGTGGCGGCTTTAAAAAGTCTGAAAGTCAATAAAGCAGCACTTCGAATTCTCGCCGTCCATGAACATACCCAACCTACATCAGATGTCAAAAGAACGATTCTCGACGATGGTTTTTGGACTATGGTTGAACAATGTCTTAGTATAATGGAACCAATCACACAAGCGATCTTTGAACTCGAGGGTGATAATTATAACATCAGTAAAGTTTATATGACCTTCAAAAATATATTATCAAAATTGTTATTTGCTTGCACTTCGACAACTATTCTGGAAACTTCTGATATAGAACGTTTGAAGACTCAGTAGAATCTACACAAGTTCTCAAACCCATACACTACGCTGCACATATGCTGGACCCTAAAGCTGAAGGACATGAACTCACTCAGCATCAAGAGATGGAACCGATGGAGTTTATACAGAACGTAGCGGTTTTTTTTTTATTTAGATGGTCTGGTTGATCTTGCCCAATATAGAGCGAGAGATGGTTTATGGGGAAAAGAATTCATAAGGAAAGCTACAGAAAAGGTAGATGCCATATTGCAGTGGAAAGGAATTTGTGGTTCCTCGCCACTAAGTAAAGTGGCACTTCGCATCCTGACTGCACCTTGCACATCTGCGGCTACGGAACGCTCGTTTAGCATCCATGGTTTCATACACAGTGCTAAACGAAATCGCCTTACTTCAGAAAGAGCAGCTCAAATCACATCTTTGGCATACAATTGGAACTTAAAGAAAAATAATGTTCCATCTAAAAGTATACCGAATTGTCCAATGTTAACGATTTTGATACGGAAATCGACGATTCTTTTAGCGATGATTATGACAGTCAAGATGAATCTAACTCGATTCAATTCAATACGCCTGAGGATTTTGATTCCCGCCCATTCATCAACATCCACTTCAAGAAACCGAAACCTAGAATTTGTTGATGTTGCATCTAATATCAACTTTAGTGATGATGATGATGATGATGACTGAAGCTATCTACGTTGTATTAAGCGATTTCATTACCTATTATTATATATATTTTTATTATTAGTTTAAGTAATAGACATAAAAAAGCCAAAATTTTAGGACCATGATGATGGTAAAAATTGCCAAATATTTTATTTTATTCGGAAATCTTACAACGTAAGAACATACATACTATATTACTTACTTATGATTATTGTAGTATCAAAGCCAATTACGAAACTTCACTTCATTTTTCATTTTACGAGTGTTAAAATTATATTTTCTAAAATTACGTAGGTATTCGAATTTTCAACTGTGATTTTTTTAACAAGACTGATTATCTTATGACTGAATATTTAATTAAAATTTTAATTTACAAAATACCTACTGACATTAAGTTTTATTTTAAGTTCCTGCTTTATTTTTTACGAAACATAGTTATTCATTTTTATGCCCAGTGATCGGGCATTTATTTGGGCATAAACTCATTTATGCCCAATATGCCAAGTTTATGCCCATTTTGTCCATATTTGTTTTTGCCCTCGACCCATCTCTAGTTTTAATTAATAATCTTTTGGCGCCCAGCTTGGGACACCGGGCCCATTTGGGCGCCAACATCACTAAACTCAATTTTAGACATCAAAATGGCTGCAGAAGACACTTTACTACTACAAGTGAGTTAATAGCTTGTACAACTATGTACAAAGTCATCTTACAATTATATTAGACATACTAGAACTAAGTCTTACTAGAGTAGGTAGTAATAAGATAAAAAGTTGTAATTATGCGTTTGTGCGATAAAACGCAAAATTACAACTTTTTCACTTATTAATAGACCTGTAAGAATTATTCCAAAACCAGCAATATCCGATTCGCCAAACATTTTAACAGAAAAAAAAATCTTAAACAACTAAGGCAAAATGTGGATGACACTCGAATTATGACAGGTAGCTTTAACACAATTATTTTGGAATTTGGTGACATCTACTAAAAGTTTCACTTTCAATTTAATTACAAATTCATAACTATCTCTTTATTCCTTCCCCAGGTATACGTAGGCCTCTCAGAACTGTGGCGCCGTCTCCGCGACGCAGAGCGCGCGGTCGCTTGCGCGGCACGCGCGTGCGACCTCGGCCGCGGTCCGCGCTCAGCTGATCTCAACACGCGACACCATCGGACTGCACTGTTGCAAATGGCGGCTGCGTTGAGAGCGAGGGGGGAACTTGGGGATGCGCATGATTATTGTAATGTAAGATCTTTTCTTATTATCATCATCATCAGCCTGCCTTTTTAATGTTCAGCAGTGGGACACAGGCCTCCTCTCTAGGAGAGGGAATGGGCCGTAATTCACCACGTGGCCCCGTGCGAATTAGTTCTTATACTACCTTCTAATTCCTAATTAGGTTGGCGTGGGTAGGGTTGGATTACGACCGCGTATCGGAAGACGTAGCGTTGGAAGACCTCCTACAGGGTGGACCGATGACCTGGTGAAGGTTGCGGAAATCCTATGAGGGGAGGCCTGTGTCTAACAGTGGACGTCTTTGGGCTGAAATAATGACCTAACAATTAAGCATTTTTTTTATTAAAGTACCTGATCTAGTACTTGACTGTGATCCCTCATCAGCCTCGTAAGCAGTGATGCAATCGTTGATGGTGAGGCGTGCTAGTTTATTAAGAGCCTATTCACTCTAGCCTTGAAGACACCTAAACTATAAATGGATGGGAAGACTGTAGCAGGCAAATTATTCGAGTCCTTCGATGTATGCGCATTAAACGTCGAGGTGAAACTCTTAGTCTACACCGTAGAGGTGTCAACAATTTTATAAAGAACACTTGCCGTAGGTCGGGTTATCTGATGGTAGAAAGGCAATGGCAGAATCAAGGCAAGTAATTCCCGCGCGTATTCGTTATATGGGGGGATTATAAAGATCAAAATTTGACGATGTGCGTTGTATAATGGTAAAGCGCCAGTCTTGTTTTGAACTCCTGACGTACGACTCATTTATCTTCGTGATCTGAGGATGGAGAGCTCTGTACCAGAACGTCTGCACCCTCAAGATGTCTATCCACCCTTGTACTTGTATTCACAGGAGGCGTTACGACTGGCAGCAGTGGCGGGTGATCAGGGATGCTACGCGCGCGCGGTGCGGATCGCTGGCGATGTGTACCGCAGGAAGTGTGATATCGGGAAGGCGTTGAGGTATGTTCCTAGATAAATGAAGGTAAATCGCTTATCTGTAGCTGCTTGTAGTTTGAACTGGGGTCCAAGTCTGTTATCTACACTTCTACACTAATATAATAAAGAGCTAAAGTTTGTTTCTTTGTTTTCTTTGTTTGTAGGAGGTAATCTCTGGAACTACTGGTCCGATTGGAAATAGAAAGCTGCTTTACTCCTGAGTGTCATAGGCTATATATTTTGTACGCGGGCGAAGCCGCTGACAAAAGCTAGTTTTCAATATATTGTTATTACACTGTCATTCCAACACGATACCATTGTCATTTTGCCAAAAGTACGTAATCTGTTAATTCATAATGGCTGATCAATGGTCGGTCAGCGATTTCGTAATAGAATTGTGGTATGAACTGTTTCGTGACGAGATAAAAAACTATAACTACTTACACAACATTCTAATAGAGTTGGATTACGTTAAGTCTGCGCGTGGCTGGGGGCGTGCTTAATGTTGCCAGTTTAATTAATCTACTTTCCCTCATATAATAAAAAAATACAAAGCACAAGAAATACATTTTGAAATCAAATTTTATTGTGATGGTCATTCTAAAAATTACCTGTCAAGTAAGCAACACGGGCTCTAACTTTCGAAAATGGTACCAAAGGCTCGTTGTTATTTCGTTCTTCACAGGCATGTTTAACGTTCAAGACCATCTCTCTCCCAGCACTTTTAATAACTTTCGGCATAATTATGACGAATATATTCTTTTGAAACAATTAAAAACACAAGACGCGACACTTTCTCCAGACACCTGACATAAACGACCAATTTTGTCAAAAAATTAAAACAAATTTTAGCCGCACGCAGCCTTTTTTCTGTAATAGGTGTACCAGCTTCTGCCAGCGGCTTCGCCTGCGTGAAAGTCTGTTAACCGCCATAGGGGTGGAGTTTCGTAAAATCTGCTCATAGCGGACGTCTACACCCTGTAAGAAACCTACCTGTCGAATTTTAAGTTTCTAGTTGTCATAGTTTCAGAGATATAGTAATTAATCAGTGAGTGGTATTTCGCTTTTATATATTAGTAGCTTTTACCCGCGGCTTCGCTTCCGGTATCAGAAAAATGTGATAAATGAAGAACCCCTTGACCGATTTTGTACAAACTTCACATAAACCATCTACTAAATAGTCCGAACAAAGCTTAAGCATTTAGTTTGGATAATCCAAATCTATATAATTACTACTTTAATGAAAGTAAACAAATAGATTGAATTATAGGTTGTTTAATTAATTATTAGAAAAAAGTCATGAGAACTTAGAAAATATGTACTTTATATAATATATAATAGCTTGTTATAATAGTCACTTCATTAAGATTAAAATACACAGTAGCAGTCCATTTTCAACAAACTCTTTAATAGCTCGTTATAATAATCACTTGTTAAGATTCAAATACATAGTAGCAGTCCATTTTCAACCAACTCTGCCAGGCACCACTCGGGTACGAATATTCAGGGAGATTTGTTGTTCTGGTCACCCGAAAAAAATATTTGACAAATGGTCCACTTTTGGAAAATCGTATTGTAGGCCCGATATTTTCTCATTCCTCTTAACAAGCACGTTTGAATTTCAAGATAATATCTTTACCAGCACTTTTAACCATTTTCAGTATAATGATGACGATTATTTACTTTGGAAACGATTAAAAACACGGAAGACAAAACATTCTCTTGACACCTGACATAAATGTCAAGATGACGGCAAATGATTAGTTTCCTTTTTTCGCCGCGCGCAGACTTATCTAAATTCAACTCTAGTAAATCACTGATTAAAGAAACTGACAGAATTTTAGTAATTTACCACATAATTTGTCATAATGTACGAGATTACCATTCTAATAAAAAAAATCTTTCAATGAAGTGTCACTGGTTGAACATTGGAATGACGCCATTATATTAGTAGATTATCAAACTTGTCAAAATCAACATGAAATCAATGATCGACTATTCTGACACTATTGTATTAGCAGACTTGAGGCCCTGAACGCGAACACACATTATTAAGAAAGGTTTTTAGGTAGATAGATAGAAAGATAGATAGATAGATTAAACTGTATTGTAAACCAAAAAGTAACAAAACGCTCTGTAAGGGGAGAAGTGATAATTTCCTACCTAAACTCAAAACAAAAACACTTTTCAGTTTGTCAGCGATAAGACTGCCTTTGTACCCATTCATATACTTTCTGTGAAATAGTTACTTTTTTTGGTGTACAATAAAGTATTATTTTATTCTATTCTATTCTCATAGTTTTTTAAACATAGCTGGGCCTAAACCTCTTGCCTAATGATCGTTTCGTACGAGGTCTTAAAGGCCCCGTAACGCAGGTTAACTAAAATTAGTGCCGCTGTCAACAAGTTAATACTTCTAACTGTACCTTAATGTAATACAGTGGTTTATGCGAGTCACCTTACAATAAGAGCCATAGTAATTCAACTAAAATGTCCATCGACTTACAATTTCCAGTAACAGATCTTCAGGTCTCAATCGAAGCAGACTGTGCATAAGAAAAGGGTTTAAGTTATTTTCTGCGTACTATATCTTTATGAAACTAACTGGAGTGTGTATTTCCTGATGGGTACAACCCGGGAATCTTTTCTAGAGTAAATACGAGTAGTAAAGGTAACTTCTAGGTAAGCTCATTCCATCGTCTACCACATTGTCGCTTTCCATCGGATGAGATAGCGGTCAAGAGCGAACCTATCGACAGTTTAACCTCTCCAATACCGTAATTAGAGACATAGTAGAAAGACAAAAATAGTTGTGCGAACTCCGGCGTTCGCTAGGGGCTCAAGAGTACATAAAAATCTGTTACCATACTTTCAAAATCGATCGTCATTTTAGTTCAACTTATATGCCGTGTTAACCTTTATTCTCTCTTCTCAACAGACATTACGAAGTAGCAATGGGAGCTGGCCAAGCGTTAGGCGATCGTCTCGCTCAGATGGAGGCCATGGATGGGGCGGCGCGCTGTCTGGAAGCTCTTCGACTGCAGGGCAGGATCTGTAACTGTAGACCGCTGGAGTTCAACACGCGGCTGCTGGAGGTCGCCACTTCTGTCGGAGCTAAGGTGAGGACATCAGAATATTGGACAGTTTCAGAACTTCTTGCCTCTGTGACGGCCTGGCTGAGGGTCCCTTTAAGAGGTTCTCTCCTCCACAAGCTCGTAGCAAAGCCTATACGTCACTGACTCTGTCAAGCGCGCCATCTTTGTTAAGTTCTTCTAGTTACCACTAGATGGCGTGCCTTGTCTTGTTGACAACAAATCAACGCCGAATTTACTCGTAACAAAAATATATTTAATTATCAAATGGACTGGTCATCAAGAACTATGATCAGACTATGGCGACTATGGCCTTTGCCTTAGGGTTAGTACATACTGGGCGCTCGACGTTGCGTTGAGCGCGCGTTGGTCGCGTACACACACCGCGCTTTTGGATTTCATAAAAATGCTCGACCCCCATTTTCGAAAAGTGCGTCCTCTCTACACAAAAGTGCGCGTTGAAATGTACAACAAAATGGCCGCTCATGTAACTCAAAGCGCGCAGTTCGAACGAAAAAATGTAAACGCGCGATAGACGCGCCCTTGTCCAACATCGCGCGCTTGCATGTGTAGGTACACTTCATATGAGTTCGGGGTTCTCAAAACGCGCGTTAGCAAAGCGCCTGTTTCAAAAGGCCCAATTGTACCCGCTCTTAATAATGTTTTGGGCAACAGATGCTGGTTCGTCGCGTGCGGCTGCGCCTGGCGGAGATCTACACGGGGCTGGGCGACAACGAGGCGGCGGCGCGCCAGAAGCGCGCGGCGGCGGCGTGGGCGGCCCCCGCGTGCGCGCGCTGCCGCGAGCCGCTCGCCGACCGGCCCTCGCCCCTCGCCTCGCTGCCCTGCGCGCATATTGTGCATCATGCGTATGTATTGCGATTATACAGGGACACTCCAGTGGTGGAATTTTCCGTCGGTTTTTTTTCAAATAAATATGTAAAAAGTTTGGTTTTTTTATTTATTACAAGTATAACATCGTTATTCTAACCAATCCCAATTATATTTTTAGAAAAAAAAATAAATAAAAAAAATCATCGAGGCAAATAAAATCGTTATTCTAATCAAACCCTATGACATTTTTAATTTGAAATGTAATCCACTCATTTTTTTCGCAAAAAATGTTAAAATGACTTTTTATACAGTTTAATTTTAAAAAACGTAAAAAATTCATAAAGTAAAAATAAGAAAAAAATTCCACCCCTGGGGGTCTAGAATCATGTACTGGATCTATGGTATTCGTTTGCGTTAACATGTCAATGACACCTTGTATAGTATTACCGAGATACTGCTAATGAGATATTTGACAAACCCACCGTCCAGTGTGCAACGTGATTTTAGCAAATGACATTTCCTTAACAGGTTTTCAGGTTTTCGTTAACCTAGATCAGGCGGGTCTACATTACAGTTAAATTTTAATTTAAGCTCGATTGTAATGAATGTAATTTATAATGTCTTTGTCTCTCAGACTAACACTTGAATAAATTATTATTATTAAAAAAAAAAAACTTAATAATATTGAATTTAGCGCCATTTAGCAAAAACCTGACCACGCTTAAGCACGCACTAGCTTTCGTCTTAAAATTACATTATTTTCGTTTAAACAGAAATTGGAAACAGTTTGACAGGGACCTTGCCGTACTGAGCAAGCAATACCGTAATTAGATTGAAACTTTATTGTACACAAAATAATTACAAAAACTTTTAGACAAACTTAAATCTATAGGCACAATGGCGGTCTTATCCCTTACAGCGATATCTATCAGACAACCTTAGGATGGACTGTAAGAACCATATATAAATAACATATATATATCTACTAAAAATATAATACAATACTTGAAAAACAAAAACTATGCCTATCTAAATCGAAATCTTTATAAATATAAGAGAAAGATTTAGATTTTATATATACTACATTTCATTTCATTTTTATTTTTTTATTTTACTTAACTGTCAACTTGTACTTTTAACTATAAGATGGTACTCATACATAATGTGTAATTTGTGGAGATGAATAAACATTTTTATTATTATTATTGTTATTTTCCAGCTGCATGCCGGAGTCCTGGTCTCGTCGCTCGACCCGCAGCCAGAGTGGAGTGGACTGTGCAGAGTGTGCTTCACCGAAAGCTCCACGAGCGCCCCCACCCGCGCCTCCTGCACCCAGGACTTTACCAACACAGGTATAACTTGACCTTGTAGGGGCCTTACAGGGTCGAAGCCTCCTGGGGCCAAGGGTTGATGTGAAAGCGTAACACCGGGGCTCTGGGACTAAGGCTAGGAAGGAAGGGGTTAGGTTGTTTAGTCAGTAAGAGTCTGACACTGTTTTCCGCTCCGCCCAAGAGCAAGAGCGGGATTCGTCATTAGTAGTAAAAATCATCGTTTTTACCTACCATCAAAAAATATATGAAAAAAAGGTATAACTTAACCTAACACGAAATGCGTCATATTGGAGGTGTAGCGCCATCGATGGCGTCACATAAGAACTAATCCGCGCGAATTAAACATATACAGCAGCCCGAAATCATTTGTTGGGCAGTAGCCCACCAGACAACAATATCCGCCTGGTTGCCGGATCCTCCCTTTTCAAAGGAGGTATGTGGGACTTTACTCTCTGTTCCACACACCTCCAAGGAGGTTTTAATTTTCTAAATAAAGCCCCTACGTAGAACTCCGGTTAAGCAGTCCTCTTTGCTTTACAGAAGCTACAACTTCAAATTGGTTAAGTTTAGGAAGAAGGTGAATAAGATGTCCAGTTAAAACAGAATACAGTGGAATACCTACTTTAATACGGGGTCACTTTAACCTCGTACGCCATCGCGCCACTTAGCCAAAAGTAGCTTAGCTTTTTTAATGTTACGGGTTCTAAAGAGCCCCGAACCGCAAAAATGATAGTTATCATACGAGGTCAATACAGGAATGGAAATAATAAAACAGTGTGTTGTCAAGTAGTTAAATCATATTTAAACGTTTATTTTTCAGGACTTTCCATTTGGAACGCCACCAACGCTTCGGGAATCGGATCTTAATTCCATAATATCAGATCATAGCAGTCAACAGGCGACATCTAGCGTTTAATTACTAATTTAATTTAAATAACAAAAAATAAACACGATTTAATTTAAATATAACTATTATAACGTGTGGCAACACTGCAATCCGTAATGTCAAATACGCTTTTTAAATTCAGAGTACACGCAAATGCTTAAAAAATATAAAGCCTATTATTTAAGCTTTGATTTTATTAATTTATTAAACAAAATAACGAATTTACTGTAGACTTTACAATTATTCGGAGAATATCAAATTATTTTGATTTTAAAGAATCTTAAAAGAACTATTTTTGATGAGCTGTCATATCAGATGCAATCTGGCGAAATTGCACAAACCGAATTCTGTTTATTTTCCTTGCTAAAGCCATTTTATTTTCACACTGCGTTGCATTATTTCAAATTATGCTTTAAAGTAATTAACTAAAAAATCAAAGCTTATTTCATAGGGGTAATAAAAAATACTACCTGGTCAAAGCTCATTAATTTGAGTAATACACAAAACGAACGCATATTTACTATTAATTATATTGAATTTAAATTCTATGAAAATCACGCTCGCTATGCGAAGCGGTATATTATGTAGAATATTGTCGTTTTCGGTGCAATAAAAAAATATTGATGTCTAAAGATTATATTGTTAATATTAAATAATTTAAAAAAGGTGGTTTTAATATGTGGTTGCTGTACTAAAGTTAAAAAATCTCCTATTTAAGCAATATTTTTGCAGGAAGCAGAAATATTTTTGCTCTAAAAACTACGTTATAAAACCACGGAGTATTGTAAAAATTAACATTTTGAATGAAAAGAATGAAATATTGAGCCGCGTTTCCACTAGGCAACAATTGACGCGCAACATGTTGCACAACAAGTTGCCCAACATGTTGAAAGTCAGCGCGGAACTTTTGTTGAACAACGTTGTCTATATATGCATCTACTACTTTACGTTAGTCGTCGCCAACATATTGCCAGAAGAACTTATGTTGATTTCAGCATGGCATCGGTTATAATTTTATCAAAAAATGCATCAGAAAGGAAAAAACCACGTAGAAAATAAATAAAATGTAACAAAACTCTTGTAGAGTTATACAAACAACAAACCGCGCATCATGTTGCGCGCTTGCTGGCAACGTCGGGCATTGTTGTGCAACGTTGCCGTACATGTTGAGCGTCACGTGTCGCGCGCCAAATGTTGCCTAGAGGAAACCCCGCTTTAAAGTGAAGGTATTACAAGGAATGATTATAATGAACGAATGTCCATATCCTTATTGTAATTCTATGTATAAATAAAGTTTGGAAGTCTGTAAATTGTAAGAGAGATGTCACAGAAGACTTGAGATAAAAAATCAAAGCAATTTCACGTTTATTTAACTTATTGCTTAAAACTATTATTATTAAAAGAACCTGAGTGATATTCTCATTTGCAAATGAGAAATGAATTACGCTTATTTATTCTTAGGTTTATTATCTACATAAAAATTGAGCAGCGCTGAGTCTTAGGATATAAATGATAATACTTATAGAAATATACTTCTAACTGTAAACCAACATGAGTTATGCTCTTTGTGGAAATAATATACAAATGGGTCTTAGTCAGTAAAAGTCTGACACTCGTTTCGCTACAGTCTAGAGCGGGAAAAGTCGTTGTTGATTTATAGTACGGCCGTCGGATCTTGGCGAGTTTGAAGTTAGGCTTTGTGAATTTTAGCGCTTGAAGTGAAAACTCGCGCGAAAATAAAAAAAAAAAAAAAATGAATGTCAAAAACTGTTTAACAGCAATAACAACTACAAATCGCGTTTATTTGTTTAAACTATTTATTGACGTGACAACGTCTTAAATTAGGTTGCGGCTGGGAGTCACTTATGAAAAAGTGTAACGCTCGGTAACGTTACGATGAGTCACCGAACGAGAGAGAGGCCCGCCGAAAGCCTTGCGTCTCTCTCCCACTCAAATATGATCGGTCTGCCGCGCGCGCAGCACTAGAGAATTAGGACGTTGTCACGTAAAATCTTCGCCCGTAAAACCGACTTTACAGGCAACCATTTTTTAACAGCAAAAATAACTGCAAATCGATTTTTTTTTACGATTTTTCAAGCGTTAAAATTCACAGAGCCTGACTTCAAACTCGCCATGATCCAACAACCGTACTGTACCACCACAAAAAAGCAAAGTTAATGATTTTGGAAGTTAAAGATTCTTTAACTTTTATTATTAATTTTCTTAAGACTCACAAAAGCAGAAGAGGGTGAAAAATCAAGGGAATACGCTATAAAATAACTAAGTATCTATAGATTGTGTATTTAGGATATTGAATCCTTTAAAAATACGCTTTATTAAGATGGGGTCGTTTCTTTTTGTACGAATTATGACGATGTATTATCTAACATTACAAATATGACTATTATTACTGTAACTTACTGTCGGTCTGTATGGAAATATATATTTTGACGATAGCAACAAATACTTAAATTAAAAAAACATTATATTTATCTGGCAATGTAAATACCTACAGCAGAAAATTAAATGTCATCAAGAATTTGAATCAAATAAAGAAAAAATACGGTTTTTTATTTTTAAATGCTATCTAAATTAATGAAATGTTTCGTGTTGTGATTAGTATACCTACAATTAATCAGTTATCAATAAAAAATAGTCACACCGATTAAAATTCTACATGAAAATTGTCTTACACACGGACAGTTTTTGATATGAGTCGTATATAAAAAAAATAGCAAGCTGATAAATTCATTTAAAAAAATCTTCTTAATTCCTTTTTAATGCAATTTACTCAATGACGGCCGAGCGGTAACGGCCCCGACTTACAAGTTGTTAAACCTAGCCAGGCACATTACTTTGTATAATTTATTTCATCACAACTGCTCTCAAAACGGTGAAGGAAAACATTGTGAAGAAACTGGGATGTCCTAAAAACAAAAATTCGAAGACATGTGACATCCACCAACCTGAACTAGGCCCGCGTTGTGGATTACGGTCCATTTCCTCTCTTAGAGAGAAGGCCTGAGTCCTAGCAGCGGGGACGTTAAAATGCTGATAATACAAACTACTCAATTTTGTATTTAACAATTCAAACATTTAATTTACCAAATTAGAACAAAAAAATACCAGTTTATTGAAAGAAATTCACATATTTCCTTTATTACTACGTATTAGTGAAATATAAGATTGCTATTTTTTTTCTATACGACTCAATGATTTTTACTATTTACCACTGGACAGGCTTATTCGTATGTTTGACAGCTCATTTTAATACCTATTTGAAGCGCCACTCGCGAGCATCCAGAGAACTAATTTGACTAATATTGTATGCGGCGTGACATTACCAGTTTTAGTACCGTAGACACTCGCTACAGTCACCGTGACCGACAGCGCCAATATGGCGGATATCAAACGGGGATAAAAACACTTTGACAGCAGCTAGTCCAGTGTGATAAATATTATAATAGGTCAGTGTTAAGACTCGTAATATGTTCTTTTTTCAAATGTTGAAATGATAAGCTTAAAATATACAATCTTATATTTCCAACCTTTTTATTTTACTGAGTGAAGCAATGTGACATACAGGCTGACATCAAAGAAATTGTGATTATACTTTTTTTAGAAGGAATATATACGCTTGTATAGCAAGGATATACGTTGCTGTTTATATACTACGTTATAGTATGTAGTTGTATATTTCTAAGTCTTACGGAGATATATTTAATTAAATGAATAAATAAATGTCATAAAATGAATCCCTATGAACTAATGGCCAAAAATGGCGGAGCCAATGTAATCAATGTTTGTGCTATTTTGTTGTATTGGTCCCATCTTCTAAGCATTGAGTTGAGATGCCTCGGTGGCCACTATTTTAGACAGTGCAATCAAAATTTTTCATGTAAGCCCTGTGTATCGGTGATTGTCACCATTAACTCTTAAAAATTATGGTCTTTGATCATTCAGAGTCCAGGTTTTGACAGCAAAAACGCAGCGTAGTCACAAAATGCTTATAGCTGCAGCAAATGCGGCGTTGCAAGCTCTAAAAATTGGGCCATCGAGGATTAAAAATAAATCAGCATCTAAATACTAAATCTGGAATTCAACATATTCTAAATCCATTATTAACTGCCAAATTTCTAATCGTCAATTAAGCATAAACATAAATATATAAAGATCATTAATAAACAGTATTATAGACGCACTGGTTTGTCGGGCACATCAAATATAAGGGGATGAGTGAAAAAAGGAACTGGTTATATAAAAATACATATATATGCCAAACATCTATATTCTAATAACTTCTGTAGTCCATTCGTTTGGTGCGGCACTTTGCGGCACGCTTCGGGCCGATGGCCTCTCAATCTTGAAATTCTGAGGAGTATAATCTAAATCGCTGATAGGTGCTCTGGAGAGGCCCCACTTGCAAGTGGAGTTGCCCAGAAGCAAAAAATTATAAATATCAAACAAAGGCACAGACGTGACGTCTGTGGATGAAAAGTAAGGCAGGAGTGCGGTTTTAGTCAGTAGGAGTGTGACACTGCCCAGACTGGCTCGTTTGTGAGGCAGCCTGAACGCCCATGAAGGATTTCCCATTCCTGGCAAAACCAAAAAAAATAACTTCTATTATAAAAGTAAAAAATGTCTGTCATTGTTCATCGACTCTCAGCAAAATCAAGGAAAACCATAAGCTAAATGTTGCGGTGCAGGCGTTATGCCGTAGCTAACAAAATTTAAAAAACTTACAGCGCCTTCACACTCTCAATTTGTGAAGGGAACTGTTAAACACTGCATGTGCGTCAAAACTTTACTAATGTAAAGGTGTATGGCCTGCAGATCACCTATGTCAAGTAAAGTGACTGTAAGGTACGCCTAATCTAGTGCATATTAAATCGATGCTTTTTTCACTCATCCTCAGAAATTAAACACTGTTGAATAGATAAGCAAACATATAGAAAACGTTTAAAATATATCCAATAATAGTCCAAAGTCTATCGTCGTTACTTACTGTAAGAATTATTAATAATGTTGTGTTTCTGATACCTACATATGTACCTCTCATCGTTTGTAGAAGTATTAAGGCTATAGTTTCATCTAGTATACCTTAAATAATTAAAAAATATCTTCATCTGTTCAGATGCGATACGAGGTCTAATACACCTCGTATGCGAATTCCTTGTGGCGTGGCTAAGCAAAACATAGTCTCATCTACCGTGTGGAAGCCATAAATTCCATTTGGTAAAAAATGAATATTTATGTACTTAAATACGGGGTCAATTAGACCTCGTACTGAACTTAGCTTAAAAGTTTTAAGTTTCTTAAACGTTACGGTATCTAATAAGCCCCTTACCGCCATAATAGTAACTTTCACAGAATTTATATAAAAATGAGTATACCTACCTCTATCTGACCTCCATGACTCAGATGCTCAACACGATACCCTTTAGTAACACTGGCTGAAATCAATGGCAAAATACAGCGGGCCCCCTGGTCCAACGGGGCCCCCGATCCAAGAGACAACAAGCTCAAAAGGACTAACCCAAACTATTTAACAATTTTTATAAAAATTAAATTACAACGCGGCGATTTTTATGGGGGCCTCATCAAAAGAATTTGACAAGGGCCTCAGATGTTGTACTGTTTTTTTTATAAACTAGTAATTGACTACGATCCCACCTGATGGTAAGCAGTGATGCAATCGTTGATGGTGAGACGCACTAGTTTATTAAGAGCCTATTCACTCTAACCTTGAAGATACCCAAATTATACTCTGATGGGAAGTCCGCAGCAGGCAAATTGGAGATCTTGACTTCTCTTTAAAATATTAACCTTTCGACTACCGTATAGTACGGCCGTCGGATCTTGGCGAGTCTGAAGTTAGGCTCTACAAATTTTAGCGCTTGAAAACTCGTACAAAAACAAAAATAAATGCCAATAACAGTTTTTAACAGCAATTACAACTACAAATTGCGTTTTCATTACTCATACTCTGAAAGTAGGTATAAAGTTGCCTGCGGACAGGGTTGGAAGAAGTACTTTTACTCCCTAGGGAGTTTTACTTTACAACTGACAGTTGTTTTTTTAATATTTAGACAGCCAATATTAAAAAAAAAACTAGTTCTATTTTGACATTTCTATTGAACCGTGACCCGAATTTTTATACTGTCAGTACAATTAAAATGACATAGAGATAGAAATAATTTAAGAATACTTTTTTTAATGACTTTATTTTAATTTACTTTCAACTATTTCATTAAAACTAATATTATATTTGCGACAAAATGTTGACCTGACCCATTTTTACAATGATAGCCAGACGACGACTAAAAAAAAATGGCGGGTAAAGTCTCTCTATAATCTGTGGCCGATTTGGTCTTTCTTGATTTTTTTTTCGAGTTTTGTTTACATTTTGCTAAATTTCTGTTATAAGAAATTTGTATTAACACGATAAGTTCATCAGCTTCAGTTATAAATTTAACGCAAGATTCTTTGAGGAGAAAACCGCTTACCGCCTAAATCAAAAGAAATATACCTACCTAAAAACATACGAAGACATTTGACGACGACTCAGGTTTTTATTATTATTTTTATTTTCCTCGTAGGTATTCGTAATGAAAAGCACAGTGTTTACCTCGGGTTAAAGAGTTATTTAGTCCCTCGAATTATTAAGAAATTTCTCGGGACTAAATAACTAACTTTCATCCCTCGTATAACAATGTACTATTATTTGTTTCGTGTTTTCAAGCGCTAAAATTCGCAGAGCCTAACTTCAGACTCGCCAAGATCTGACGGCCGTACTGTAATTACAGACACAATTAAAAGACAATAGGTGTACGGACACCAGTGTCCTCTTGGGGCTTAATCATGAATCATCACAATGAATATATTATAAAATAGAGATGTCAATCAAAATAAAATCATAAGTAATAGAATTAAGATATCATCTATTTATTATTTATTTATTTATAAAAACTTAATGCACATAATAAGTACAAAGGCGGACTTAATGCGACAGGCATTTTCTATCAGTCGAGTATTTATTTTATTTTACGTGGCTCTGCAGAATATGCTTTTCCGCATAAGAGCCGTTTCGGCTCTGCGTCCGCGTAGAATATCATTTCGCCTATTACTAAACTAATTAACCTTAATACTTCTACAAACGTTTTCTACTAATAAAAACTACTGAACTAAACCTCATATCGTCCTGACAGCTATATCTTATATTTTAGCTAGACAAACTGATTTAGACTAATATTTTAGCTAGGGCACATAGAACAAGCATTCAGTTTCGATGGAATACATTTATTTATCTTACTAATATTATAAATGCGAAAGTTACGATTTTTGGATGTTCGTTACTCAATCACGCCAAAACGGCTGGACGGATCTGGATGAAATTTGGCACAGGCATAGGATATAGGCTAATTTTTATCCCGGAAACCCCAACCCCAATACCACGCGGGCGAAGCCGCGGGCAAAAGCTAGTTTATGTATACATTAATAGCCTTCAGCCAGCGGCTTCGCCCGCGTGAAAGTAGGATTCTCCATACAAACTTTAGACCCCCATTACATCCCTTTAGGAGCTGAATTTTGAAAAACCCTTTCTTAGTGTTCGCCTAAGTCAAAAAAGGAAGCCTTGTGCAAAATTTCACGCTCCTAGGCCCAGTAATTTCGGCTGTGCGTTGATAGGTATGGCAGTCAGTTTCTCCTTTTATATATATAGAAGATTATACACCGGATTTACTACAAATATACAGGACAAAGATTAAAAATAAGGGTATAGTAGGTGGTCTTATCGCACAGGGCAATCTCTTACAATCTTTGGATGGACTGCGTGAAAGAATATAGATTTAGGGTTGTCAATGTACAATTATTAGAAATAATACATAAAAGACACTAAACTCGAATTTTGAAGAAAATTTGTATTAAATATATAATTGAAACAGGAGAAGAAAAATCAAAGTTTAAGGTAATGCTCCTTCCTTCACCAATTTTTTAAAGTTTGGTAGCGTTTGAGCATGCCTCACATCTAAACGTAACGCATTCCACAACCGAGCAGCTTGATGAATCGTAATAGATTAGTCAACAAAGGAAGTGGAATACGCGCGAATATTTAAACTTAACTTGTATTTTAAAAATACAATTTAATAAGATGTGTGAGCCAAGGTTGCCGACATAACCAAAAGAATCGCCAAACTTAAGTGGCAATGGGCAGGACACATTGCACTCAGAACAATTGGCAACCGCTTACCGGAAGACGGAGCGTTGGAAGGCCTCCCACAAGGTGGACCGATGACCTGCTGTACAATCCACAAACTAGGCCAAAAAGACCTAATAAATCCTACAAAATACATAAATGTATTCCATCCCTATGCAAGTATTTAGATAGATAGGAATTAAATTTTAGTTAGGTATTATTGAAGTCGTCTAAATAAGTCAGTCTAGCTATTATTTTTTGGAAGTATCGTAACAAACTTTTTTGTAATGAAATGCTTTAATAGACAACTATGAGAAATAGACTTTGCAACTGCTTAAAAGGCTACTTTTTAGAACATAGATATTAACATACTATAGTTCGTTTTTTAATCCTAGACTACAATTTTACAACTAAGAATGAAGAATGTCAAAATCCAGAAAATTTAGAACATATTTCTAGAGTGTGACATTCTGAGTTGTCAAATCGTAGTCTGCAATTAAAAAACGAACTATAAGAATACATTTTCAATAATATTACATAATTATATTGCACAATAAAATTTAAGGTCATCAAAACTTTTGTTAAATCATTGCACAAATGTTTCAATACTATCCCTACACTTTCAATAATACTGTACATTCAGATAGGTATAGGTATTGTGCTATATTGTTGTGTGGTGTATTTGACGCCCAAAGCGCCACATAATCCTGCAATAATATTGCGCTAAAGCTAAAGCTGATTGGACAAAATTAGTCAACATGTAGGGACAGTATTGAAACATTTGTGCAATAAGCTTAATTTTTATTGTGCAATAGGTATTATTGTAGGTGTATGGGCATCCTAATACTGTACTTCAAATAATAGAAAATGAATGCCAGATTAGATTCAGTAGATAGTATTAAAATAAACTACTCCTGGATTCCGTCTTAATTAAACTAAAAAGCTCTGTTACGAAATTTTCAAAAAAAAAAAACAACGTAAAAGTTGGATTTGCTATGTCACAAAAGACATTAAATCCAGCTTTTACCAAATCTTGGTAACACTTACTGAAATATTTAGAAGAATAATATATTATTGTAATAAAAAAAATATAGTATTATTATATATCTTATCTTTATAATATGTACCTGCACATAATATAATAATCCTGTGCACTATGGTTCGCGTTACTTCTATGTCGTCCATAGACGAATTTATTTATTATTTTATTGCAATAAACACGCGAACCTTTTTGCACAGGAATTAAAGTACCTACTACTTGTTAATACCTGCCTCTGAAAAACTATTTTAATTAAACTATGAAATTATATTTGTTATACTTTTAAAATCAGTCGACTTTTCTTAATGAGATTAAATCACATATTTAATATTATAAAGCCTTAGAGAAAAGTCGACGATTTTGTTATTCTTGTTTTGTTGCTTGTTGTTAGTGGAAAAGTATAGTAACATAATTTAAAAATGCACAAATAATGCCAAAAAAATAAGTAAGCCATGTTGCACAAAAACTATAGTGCACAAATTCATTCTGCACAAATAATTTTATGCCGAAGTGCACAGAGCCGTTTAAGGCGCCCATTACACAGCCATGCAAACGTCAATCATTTCCATCAACCATGACCTGTCCACCACTGCTCTCAAAACGGTGAAGGAAAACATCGTGAAGAAAACGGCATGTCCTAGAACCAATAATTCGAAGACATGTGACATCCACCAATCCGCTCTGGGCCCGCGTGGGGGATTATGACCCATTCCCTCACCTAGAGAAGAGGCCTGTGTCCCAGCAGTGGGAAAAGGATGATGATGATGATGATGATGATGACCTATGCGGATCATGAATAAAGTTTATAGGCACAGTAGTACCATTATTCTAATTTCATTTATGATAGGATGCGTACCTACGTTATGATTGGTGAAAATGATTGACACTGATCATGTAATGGCCGATACCATACATTTCCATTGACAATTAAGTAACAGAAAAAAACTCTATCAAGAAAATATATTTCGTTGAAAAACTAAGTCTAAACTGTCTAACGTTCTAAGAACTAAAATTTCACACTAAAACTAGCTAAAAGTAGATAGATTGCACTCTATTTATTAGAATTTACAATTTTATTTATTTCATAAGTAGCAATAAGTATTTGTCTCGTGAAATGTACCAAAAATGGTTTAAAAAAAAATACCACAATAATATGTGTTGTTTATAATCTTTGTGCTTGTGTGTTCTTTTTTTAAAAAAGGTCGTAAATCGTAGATAATTATTTTTGCATGTTTTTATTAAATGTGCACTATTATAAACTAAGATTTTAGCCAAACACATGTTTATTCGTTGTTTCCCGTCGGCCTGTAAGAATTTTACCTTATTTCTAACATTGTATTTCGTATTTTATTTTAATTAATATTGACTATGTACTGTCTAAAATCATCATTGCTAATATAACTGACCTTCAGACTACCTAGTAGTACGACCTTTTTAGTTAGTTTATTACTCAAAATTATGTTTCATAATGATATTTATAAAACTGTGCCAAGACGTTCCCATTGTGATTCCAAATAATTATTGTTATACTGTAATATAAAATAAAAATAAAATTGTAGTTGTGAAAATCGGCGTTGTGTTAATCAGTCATTATTAGAATAAAGGTTGAGAGAATAAATGATTGCTCGTTATATTTTAAAATTTTAATTGAAATATATTAATTTCAAAATGAGTTTGTTTCATTTCCAATGTCCTAATATTTTTCCCCCTAAAAAAAAACCTTAATAACAAAACTTTACAATAAATAGACTAAAAGACGCTTAATATACAATCGTACTATGACATTTATCGAATGACAAAAGTAAGTACTAATTAAAACAAGCGATATATAAATGTAAACACGATAAACAATCTGCCAAAACTCAGATACATAATTTTAAATATTCCCGGCGCCATGTTCGGGTTTCTAGTGACAGTGTATTTTTCGTCCGGAAATTCTAGCTGTCACTTGGTTTTCACTCCAGCCTTTATTTCGGTAAGGTATTTATATAAATATCTCCATTTTAGAAAATTATACCAAAAATACTAATTCAAATCTGAATCTATTTTAATTATAATCTTCCTATTTTAATAACAATAACGGAAACAAAGAGTTTTATAAAATAAATGACAACTTACAGTGGCTGTATGTAGATAAGTCTGTGCCCATCCATAAAACTACAAAAAGTTGTTTATAAAAAAAAACTTTGCATTTGTATTGATTTTCGCAGTTCTATCCCAGATTTTTCCCGTGAAAATACAGCTGCAATTATCACAGAACATTTTTTTTTGTCTTATAGACACAAAGAGGCCGTGATATAGCTCAATCGAGGCAATTTTAGTGGACATTAAACCTACTTTTACGCTGTGTAGCCACCCGTAACGATCTTTTGAATATACTTTACATTCTACTTGTGTTTTTCTGGAAAATAAAGTGTTTTAGGCAAAAATGAGTGCTATAGCGCAACAGAAGGTTCTCGTTAAGGAGGGTTTATTTCAGTTTATTACCAAACATATCCCCAGTGCGGATCTAAACGTGATCGACGATATTGTGCTTAACTACGTCCTCTCGATCCTGGAAGAAGCTTCCCAGGACCCATGCTTCGATGTAGAAGGTAAGAATATCATTTAAAATAATTTTCAATGTCTTATTTATTAATTTTTTTCCTCCAGCTAATTTTCTGACCTAATTAAGGGCATTCAAAGTGGAATCTAATTCCAAACGTATCACATTGCTCATTTTTCATTGTTTTTCGTAAGTCCACTGTGTCTCGATTCAAATTACGTCGTCGCATAACAAAACACGCTCGCCTTCATAGATTCATTCATAAATAAAACAAAGGAGTGGTTGTGGTAACATTTTCAGTGATCATTTATTTATTTATTTGTAAGAGTAAATACATAAAGGTAGAATTAATGCCTAATATATAACATGGTATTGTTATGTTAATTATTTAAATCTGTTAATTTTTTAAATAATTTGAAGGTATTTAAATAATTTTTAACATATTAAATTGATTCCTGAATATCATGCACAGCTGTATGGACTCCGCAAAAGGGTCGAAGCTTACTGGGGCCAAGGATTTCTTTCTGAATGGAAAGCTTGGCTCTAGTGCATATGACAAAGAAGGAACAGGGTGGGGTGTTTAGGCAGTAAGACTCTGACACTGTTTCCCGTTCCGCCCAAGAGCGGAATTCATAATTGGATGATTTTACCTACCATAAAAAACAAAACATCATTCACAGGGTTTCAGAAAGCATCCCTATGAATTACTATCGGTTAGATTTGAAAAAAAAATCTTTTTTATATTCAGATATATAAGCATTTTATTAGACATTGAATTACCAACAAACAATTTATGATGATAATCAGATTGAATATTTTTTCTTATAACATTTAATATATAACTAGCTTTTGTCAGTGGCTTCGCCCGCATACATAAAATATGTCTATGTCACTCAGGAGTAAAACAGCTTTCTGTTGTTGCTAAATTTTTTCCAATCGGACCAGTAGTTCCAGAGATTACCTCCGACAAACAAAGAAACAAACTTTACCTCTTTATTATATTAGTGTAGATAAACACTTTCTTGTTTTAATTGTTACTAAGTGTCAACATTGTTAGCTACCAATTAAGGGAAGGAGTGTGCTCCTGGACTGCACAGGTGTTACTGACATATTCACACAAACCATAGGCACACCAAACTCCCTTATTGACACTCTGTAAAATCTGAAAGGCCTAAGCAGCTTCTGGAGAGAAGTGGGCTGGTTGGAATAAGCCCACCAAAGTTTATGGCTGCAATGACTCGCATACAATGGTCTACACACTGTGCAGAGCATGCATGGCGGAGGAAGAAACAGCAGCACATCTGCTTCTAGGCTGCCCGGCCGTCGCAGGATATAGGGCAAAGTACTTCGGAGACCCAGGTAACCTCAATGAAATGGTCAGTAATACTAAGGCTTTGCTGGCCTTCCTCGAGAAGCTGGGGTGGATTGAATGACCCATTTATCCCACCCGTACGCAAAATACGCGCTTTAGTCGTGGAGTTGCGGACATCAGCCCGATATACCATACCATACCATGGTCTACACAGGACTAAGTGCGGAAACCATTCTCAGACAACATAAAATAAGGGAAGGAGTGAGATAACCCCAACACAAGTTTTATTAATAACTAACAGGGACTGTTTCATTCACAATTGTAAATGTAACCATTTGAGACTCAATATACAACTTTATTTATTTTTTACTAGCGACTCTCCACTGCTGAACATAGGCATCCCTCAAGTTTCGCTAACGATTCGCCCTGTCTTCTATCCATTCGGTTTTTCTCAACCCTCACTAGGGCATTGGTTGTGGGAGACCACCCAATGCTTTGTCGTCTTTAGTTTGGCGATTCTTCGGGCTATGTAACCTTGGTTCTGCTTAAGGTATTTTGATTCCTGATGCGATTTTTTTCAATCCTACCCTTAGTCGGAGCGGGAAACAGTGTCTGACTCTTACTGACTAACCAACCTCCCCGTTTCTTACTTGCCTTAGTCCCAGAGCCCCGGTATAACGCTTTCGGATCAACCCTCAAACGCAAGGAAACTCGGATCATAATACTCTATGGTATTCTAGTCAAATTCCTTTTAAGGGAATTTTTCTTTTTTTTAAGGGAAGAGATGTGACATCCACCAATCCGCACTGGGTCTGCGTGGTGGATTAGAACCTATTCCCTCTCTTAGAGAGAAGGCCTGTGTCCCAGCAGGCTGATGATGATGAAGCATAGATAGAGACAGACAGTGGGAAGCGACTTTGTTTTATACTAGTGATGGTGGGCCTTCCTCACTCGTCACACTCACATTCATTATGAGTACAGCCAAGGAGTGGAATTCCTTGGCGGAGTCGGTGTTTCCTGATAGCTACAATCCGGGTATCTTTAAGTCAAAGAGTGAATAGGTTACTTGTAGGTAAGCGTGCTCCATCGTCGACCTCATCGTCGCTTTCTATCAGGTGAGATAGCGCGAACCTATAATCAATAAAAAAAAACTCGCCTATCGTCAACGTCGTGCATGGTTTAAAAGCTTGTTGCTTCATTTAACGCAATCCAAAGTGATGTTTGCTGCAAAAGTAATGCGAAAAAGCGATAACACCTGAAAACTCTAAACGGATTCGGTATTCCTACGATTTATTCGGATGTTTCACAAAACTTGTTCCAGGAAATACGTGTTTTTATGAAACCCTTAAAGATTAAAAAAAAATTACAACATGTAGAATCTCGATTAATGCGTTAGGCTTCTATCGAAATACTTTTTTATATTTTTAATTAATATAGGACATTATTGAGAGTCAAAGTTCACGTAACATAGCAGATTTTCAGAGGTCTTTACTGGATTACTCTTGCACAAATGTACGTTTTGATTTTTATAGAAGCCTAGATAATATCCACAAGATATCTGTGTATCCAAATTAACTGAAGAAAGATGAGTAATAACATTATAATCACGTAGAAGCGGTTGTATGAAAATGTACGTCGGATTCATCATCATCATCATCAGCCTTATGAATGTTCCCACTGCTGGTACACAGGCCTCCTCTCTAGGAGAGGGAATGGACCATAATCCACCACGCGGGCCCAGTGCGGATTGGTGGATGTCACATGTCCTCGAATTTTTGGTTCGTTGTTGGTACGATGTTTTCCTTCACCGTTTTGAGAGCAGTGGTGATGAAATAAATTACACAAAGTAATACGCCTGGTTGGGTTCGAACCCGCGACCTACAACTCGTAGGTTGGCCTATACCACTCGGCCACCACTGCTGTCAACGTCGGATTGGCCGCTCTTAATAACGCTACAAAATCACTCGACTCGGCAGTATTGATCAAATTAATAATTTTAGCCTTACTCAAGTCAAGTCAGCCATGCTATTTGGTGCACGAATATGATTTAATTATGCAGTAGCTTTAAGCTCCAACGTGCTCCAATTTGCATGCATGCATTTTAAATGTAAGCTATTGGAATTGTTGGTAAGCCTCGTACAAGGTGGACCGATGACCTGGTGAGATTTGTGGGACTTCGATTTATGTGAGACTAGCGACCCGTCCCAGCTTCGCACGGGTACTGATTTTAAATATATTACGCATGTACTATACACATAAACCTTTCTCTTGAATCACTGTATATATTTACAAAAACCGCATCAAAATCCGTTGCGTACTTTTAAAGATATACATAGGGATAAGCAACTTTGTTTTATACTATACTAGCGACCCGCCCCAGCTTCGCACGGGTACTGATATTGAATATATTATGCATGTATTATGCACATAAACCTTCCTCTTGATTCACTCTACCTGTTAAAAAAGGCGCATCAAAATGCGTTGCGTAGTTTTAAAGATTCAAGCGTACATAAGAAGGAAGCGACTTTGTTTTATACTATGTAATGATGTACAGGACCGTTCGCTGTGGTAGCTTAGTGGATGCCTATGTCCAACAGTGGACGTCTTTCAGCTGAAATGATGATGATTAAAAATAAACTCGTTGGTACGAAATTCAGTCCACGATACTCCAAGCATTCTCCTCCACCACATCTCTAGAACGTCTATCTTCTTCTTTTCCACTATCCGGGTCCACGTCTCTGCGGCGTACAAGAATTTGGGGAATACAAGTTATGTTCATACAATATATGTTGCGATTTCTCCATATTCTCCTATAAATTGCCAATGGAATTTGATTTAATTTCAATTTTTATTTTTATTTCGTTTTAAGCACATATCTACATAACCTGATTTCATAAGTACATTAACATTAACTTCTGTAGAAAATATTTCCAATGCACCCTGCGAATAACAACAAAGGAGAAAAATTCAATATTACCTGCAAATCCAATAAAATGCTGAAAAGTGTGAAGTGGGTAAAAATAGGTCAATCCCTCCCTCTCAATACGCGCTGTAAGAGGTAACTAGGGGATTACTCCCCGCCTCCGTAAAGCTTGTACAACTGTTGAATGTATGTTGTAGAAAAAAGAAGAAAAAATTAACAAGTTTTCAATAAAAATATTTTTTTCATATCAAGCTTTTATAGTACAATATATGCCTATGTATTTAAAACTCGTCAAGACGAATCATACGAGCCCAAACTTGAGGGGGTTGTGTCTTTTAATTATAAAGTTCCTATGGCCACTTTCCGGTGCCATTATCATCTCGGAATCAAAAAGATCAACTCCACGACCTAATAATTTTGCATTGTCATCTGATTGACACATACATGCAAAATTTCAGCCCAGCCCCGGTGGTCCGCATTCGCAACAATCCTTGGCCCCAGAAGGCTTCGACCCTGCTGAGCTCCTATAATTGCAGACAACTAACTCCTTGAGGAGGGCGGGAATAGTGCAAGCCATCGACGACTTGGACTCGGTCCGGACGCTTACCGGATAGGCGGACATCGAGCTACCCATAGCTCTCCGTCCGCAAGTCCGGTTGTCACGGCTGATATAAGCAAAACAGGGAACATCAGTAAATAGTAAAAGAATATTAACATTAAAATAGCTCTACTTTCGTGTCGACGCGCGACGCTTTGTAAACTTAGCCAGCCAGACATGTTATCACCTTGATGAATTAATATTTCCATTATTTATTTTCTGTACATTTTTAAGATGTTTCCAAGCTAAGCAAGGAAGGAACGGGGTAGGTTGTTTAGTCAGTAAGAGTCTGACACTGTTTCCCGCTTAGCCCAAGAGCGGGATTCGTCATTTGATGATTTTTACTTAAAAAAAAAGCTACCGATAGTTAAGGATCCAGAGATAGGAACTTTACAATGCGAGTCGTGTCATGGAGTACTGCCTTCTGTAATACAGAAGGTACTTCTACTATTCCACCTTTCTATTACTTCACCCCTCCCTCTCCTCCTCCATCTACCTCCTCCATCTTCCTCCTTTATCCTTGTCGTCCTCTTTAAAATATGACATTGTTCTACTTGTAAACAAAGAGCTCTCCGATCATTCCAATGATCATGATTTTTCGCCACTTATTTTCCAATTCTCAAGTAAGACATCCGTGTCGTCCCGCTATGTCCTTCGTGGCCTGCAGCAGCCCCAAGTCACTGTGTCAGGGTACCGGTCATGTATTTTATGGGCCCGTAGTTCAACAGACGAGCGGGAAACAGTTCCTGAACCCATTTAATTTGGACAGCCTTATGAGCTGTAACACCTTGATTGAATGTTTTCCTTTCTTTTTTTTTTATTGCAATAAACTAGTGCTTGACTGCGATCCCACCTGATGGTAAGCAGTGATGCAATCGTTGATGGTAAGGCGAACTAGTTTATGAAGAGCCTATTCACTCTAACCTTGAAGACACCTAAATTATAATCGGACGGAAAGACTGCAGCCGGCAAACTGTTCCAGTCCCTCGATGTACGCGGTATAAACGACGAGGCAAAACGCTTAGTCCGGGCTGCAGGTGTGTGTCTGCGCCTATGCTTGAGACTTTGAAGATTGGATCCAATCAAATCTAGATCACCAATCAGCCTCTTTGGTGGTGGTGGCATATTGCAGCACCAGCCCATATGTTACTGCGTATATTATATGTATTTTTATTTGAACATGAAACCCGTATATTTTTGTTTTGTTAAAATAACATTTTCTTTTTATGCACCTGCCATATTGTCTCTTCGCCACCCTAGGTTGACTGGTCGATGCTCTACCTCCTCAAGCATTAAGTCCGCCTTTGTACCTTGTGTTGCATGAAGAATAAATAAATCAAAGAATAGAAAGCACAATAAGTATGACCTCAAATATAATCTAGTTTTCAAGGCAGGGAGCTGTCGCCGTGCCTCGCGGAAAATAGGTCAATCATTATCCGTTAGAAATTGTCTGAAAGGGACGCAGATGAAAGTTAAATAGATGTATCTAGTAATGGGATATTGTGGATAGTGTCTTCAACATAATATTAATATCTTTTATTGATTTTTCTCATTACAAGCTTTATATAAGTTTCACCTGTCCGTAGTTTGTGATCATCATCATCATGTCAGCCGAACGACGCCCACTGCTGTGTACAGGCCTCCCCCAAGGATCTCCACAACGATCGGTCCTGTGCTGTCCGCATCCAGCGGCTTCCCGCGACCTTTTTTTTTTTTCGACCTTTACCAGATTGTCTGAAAGGGACGCAGATGAAAGTTAAATAGATGTATCTAGTAATGGGATATTGTGGATAGTGTCTTTAACATAGTATTTATTTTGTTCGATCTTGTAATTAAAGACACAAAGAACAATAGGTGCGCGGTGTTCGCTTGGGGCTTAATGAATTAAATATTGTTTAGTTTATATTTTAATAAGGGTGATGTTAAAAGAATATTCCCACTAAGTCCATGAAAAAAGAAATACGTTATATTTAGTCAAATAAAAAAAACACGTATTGTTTCTAGAAAAAGTTTTCTTTTTTTTTTACCGAAGGCCAACAACGTTTAGGTGTATTCCTCTTTTTATAACCTTCTTTGATAAATAGACTATCCAACACAAAAATAATGTTTCCAATCGGACCAGTAGTTCCTGAGATTACCTTCTACAAACAAAAAAACAAACTTTACGTCTTTATTATATTAGTGTAGATTGTGTTCGATAGCTTTTTTATGAAAAAGACAATTTTATATCATGTACACGTTGTCTATCGTGGGGTAGGTCCCTCCCCGTATGCCAGTCTCTAAAGGCTCTATGTATCATATCAACGCCCAGGTGTAATAATTAAATTATCCGCTCCCTCTGGAATTGCATTTACGGCCCTGTGTCACAAAATGTATGGGTAGAGAAGGTCAGGTCGATATAGTGAACGAAAAGCTCATACAGTAAGCGGTTTTGTTTGAAAGAGTTACAGCAAGTCAGCAACCCCTTTTTAGGGTTCCGTAGTCAACAAGGAACCCTTATAGTTTCGCCATGTCTGTTGCTGAGATTATCCGCGGACGGACAGACAGGCATGGCGAAATTATAAGGGTTCCTTGTTGACTACGGAACCCTAAAAAGCAGTGAGAGATTACATTTATTTCAAAGTCAAAGTCAAAATCATTTTATTCCAAATAAACCATTTATAGGCACTTTTGAAACGTCAAGTCTGTCTGTCCTAGAAAAATGATGCTAATTGCACATTCCAAAGCGTAGATCACTATGGAGAAGAATGAATAATATGAACTATACTACTACTACTACTACTAGTTATTTTTATGAAGTACGAGTAGTAGTCTTTACTGACATTGTATAAGGATCCATCCTTCTCCACCCATCTATACAGTGCTTGAACTTAAAAGGGACGTTGCGCTCCACGTCAGGGACGCCAAATTGGATAATTGAATCGCGGCTTGATGTCGCGTCGAATCGATTTAGTTCACTCGATAATTTTGAACCACACTGTACGGTACTCGGAAATTATAACCCTGTAACTGAAAGCAGTGTATACTATAATGTATTGTTTACATACTCTTATATCTATATCATCATCATTACCTACATAGTATAAAACAAAGTCGCCTGTCCCTATGTATGCTTAGATCTTTAAAAGTTTGCAACGGATTTTGATGTGGTTTTCTTTAATAGATAGAGTGATTCAAGAGGAAAGTTTATGTGTATAATACATGCATAATATATTCAATATCAGTACCCGTGCGAAGCTGGGGCGGGTCGCTAGTATATAATAAAAGGAGAAACTCACTGACTGACATATCAAAGCACAGCCAAAACTGGGCCTAGGAGCGTGAAATTTATTATTATTCCTTATTACATCCCTTTAGTGGCTGAATTTTGAAAAAGCCTTTCTTAGTGGCCGCCTACGTCATAAAAGCAAACATTGTGCAAAATTTCACGCTCCTAGACCCAGTAGTTTTGGCTATGCGTTGATATGTCAGTCAGTCAGTTTCCCCGTTTCTCCTTTTAATGTTACATGTAGTTTTAAGATTACTTCATTATAACAATACTTATTTTACATTTTACTAAAATAAATTTGTGTTGGATAAAAGACCAGCTTTTCAATCATGCTCACTTGAAGATAATACGGATCGGTAAGGGCTCTCATGTCAGGCTCTTTGTCTGTCATCCAATCGACAAGTTTTGACTGAGTGGATAAACGTGTGAAGAGGCTAATTGGTGATCCAGATTTGGTTAAGACCAATTTACAAAGCCTTACAACTAACTATTTTTATATACACACATAAGAATTAAAAAATGAAGAAACATAAAAATAGGTACAGAGATAATGCTTATTTCTATTATCATCATTACATAGTATAAAACAAAGTTGCTTACCGCTGTCCCTATGTATGCTTAGATCTTTAAAAGTACGCAACGGATGTTGATGCGGTTTTTGTTAATAGATAGAGTGATTCAAGAGGAAGTTTTATATGTATAATACATGCATAATATATTCAATATCAGTACCCGTGCGAAGCTGGGGCGGATCGCTAGTTACTTATAAACTAATTTGTATCACTTCAGTTACTTACACAAAAAAATTAATTATTATTATTCCAAATTAAAATATTTATAATTATAAAAGTCCCGTAAAATTGTCTCCTTCAAAAGTACCAGGGTCGCAGTCCTAGGTAGGAGCTTATATTTATAAATAGTTAAAAGGAAACCTATATTTTCTTCTTTAGAGGCCGATTATGCTATTGTTATGTTTTAAACTAGTTTATGTCATTAAAAAACAGTTGCGTAAAATACCTAATTAATATTATTACCTAATCTACACTAATATAATAAAGAGGTAAAGTTTGTTTTTTTGTTTTTTTGTTTGTAGGGGGTAATCTCTGGAACTACTGGTCCGATTGGAAAAATTTTAGCAACAATAGAAAGCTGCTTTACTCCTGAGTGACATAGGCTATATTTTATGTACGCGGGCGAAGCTGCGGGCAAAAGCTAGTTCAATATAAAACCGTAAAATTGTCTCCTTCAAAAGTACCAGGGGCGCAGTACTAGGTAGGAACTTATATTTAGCTCGCAGTACATTCGAGGGTCATCCGTCGTGCTCGCTACAGCGGCGCCCGGAGTCCTTTATTATTGACGCCCTATTGGCTACGAATGCCAAATAAGGCACGTGGAAGGACTTTTTTACAAATATACACAAATGCATTGAAAGAGCCAGCCAGATTTTAAGGGGAGAGATATACGATGTTTGATTATTTTAACCTTTCGACTACGAGTTTTCAATCGCTAAAATTCGCAGAGCCTAACTAAAAACTCGCCAAGATCCGACGGCCATACTGTAACCACAAACTATTTGAGGACCTCCACCGCATACTCTGCTTATACGCCGTCGAAGTTTAAATCCGGAGTTGAAAGAAAAGAGCATTGGAAAGTTGTTATTTTTGAAAGAGATGGTCGAGTTTTACAAGGTTATTGGCCGAGGGCACCTTGCGTCCGGCCTTCGTCCGGGGCGAGAGGAAATGAGAATCCTTTGCCTTCTGCGAAGCAGTAATGCTAGTCTCTCTCCTAGAGAGAAGGCCCGAGTCCGAGCAATGGGACAACATATACGAATACGAGTCACTTGAACGCCGGAGTTCGCACACCTATTTATTGTCTTTCTATTATATCTCAAATTTCGGTATTCAAAAGGAAGTATATTTACTTAATTAAAACGATTTTAAAACTGTTATTACTGCCTGTGAATTACTTAAAAGTACCAGGGGCGCAGTACTAGGTAGGAACTTATATTTAGCTCGCAGTACATTCGAGGGTCATCCGTCGTGCTCGCTACAGCGGCGCCCGGAGTCCTTTATTATTAACGCCCTATTGGCTACGAATGCCAAATAAGGACAGTGTAAGGGCCAATTATCGTTTTTTTTTCTATAAATAGATGCAAGTGCATTACTAAGAGAGCAGTGGTGGCCTAGTGGTAACGGCTCTGACTTACGAAAGTAGGTCTCGAGTTCAAACCCAGCCAGGCGTATTACTTTGTGTAATTTATGAGGAGATGGCCATGAGGGAACGAACATCCTCACACCCCAGCGGCCGCCATAGGATACGCCTAGGGCGTTCCGGAGCGGGAAGCGTTCGCCTTTCGGTTTCGCCCGTGTGAAAGTCGTATTACCCCCATAGGGGTAGAGTTCTTAGCGGATGTCTACACCCATTAAGGAACCTACCTGCCAAATTCTATTTATTTATTTTTGTATTTCAAAATAAAAAAAAAAACAAAATATTCTAGTTTCTCATGGGCCTAAACGGGCACTTTATAATTTTATAAAACGTTAGAATCTAGTGCATGGTTCCAAATTGGTCGTATCCTATAGGGAAGAAACTACAAGAAAGAAATAATATAAGAAACTTCTTTTTTCTAAGCCCATCGCTATTCCCATTGTCTGGGGTCGGGTCTCCTTACATTTCAACAACTTGACAACCCAGGACTCGGGACAGTCTCAGGGCCAAAGCCTACTGGAGCCCCGATCCGGTTTCTGAAAGGAAGGTTCGACCCTGGTATCAAGGTTAAGATGGAATAGGGCCCACCCTGTTCCCCGCTCAGCCCAAGGGCGGGATTCGTCATTTGATGATTTTTCCCACCATTAAAAAAAAACCCAGGACAGTCTTGGGTTGTCAATTTTGAAAATTGGGCTTTCTGGAAGTCTCTCTAGATGTTAAAATATAATAAATAGTTTTACTGTGTACTGGAAGACGCAGCGTTAGAGGGCCTCCCACAAGGTGGATCGATCACCTAGTCAGGGTTGCTGGAATCCGATGGATGCAAGACGCACAGGACCGATCTTTGTGGCGGCGCTTGGGGGATGCCTATGTCCAGCTGTGGACGTCTTTCGGCTGAAATGATGATGACGATGAATAATTTTATGTATTTGTCGGAAACGGCGTCGATTTGTTGACAACAAGACAAGGCGCTGAAGGCGCGCCATCTAGTGGCAACTAGAAAAACTAAATAAAGATGGCGCGCTTGACAGAGTCAGTGACGTTTCCGTTTTACTGCGAGTTTGCAGAGGACCCGCCCGGGAAGCGGACACTCTTAGCCAAACCGTCGCAGAGTCAAGACGTTCTGAAACTGTCCGTTTTGTTGTAATTTGTAAATTGAAAACAGTGCACTGTACCGAAATGTATTGAGAAGTAAACCGATTCAACTCCGAGCCGTTGTTATTCATTGCACGATACCCATATACGCCCACATGATAGATCAGAGCTCGAAAACCATCCTGGACACGTGACGACTTATTCATCTTTTTTTATTTGTTTGTCTACAGGTTTCATAGAGATGATGTCAGGCTACGTGCCCCAGTTCGGCCGTATAGATGCAGGGCTGGTCTGCACTTGGGTGCTCGAGTTGGAGGCTGAGCTTAACCCTCGAGATGATACCGACTCCATTTCCAACCCTGGTAAGTTTTAGTAGTGCGTAGATAGCAACTATCTAACTATTGGTACGTAATACCAATGTTGTGCCTCGATTCCCATCTGTTTATTTATTTAACACTTTATGCACAAAAAAGTACAAAGGCGGACTTAATGCCTAAGGCAAGGCTAGGCTAGGTAAGGCTGTTTTAATTTTGTAAACAAATTGCGAGCAATGGGTAGCCCGCCGTCCAGTCCTCTGATAACAGTCCCGACCGAGCCCCAACCGGCGACGGCGCGCACTCTTCCCGCGCGCCTCAAGGAGTAGTCTAGGAGCCCAGCAGGGCCGAAGCCTCCTGGGACCAAGGGTTGATGCGAAAGCGTATTACCAAGGTCCTAGGATGAAGGCAAGGAAGGAAAGGGGTAGGTTGTTTAGTCAGTAAGAATTTGACACTGTTTACCGCTGTGCCCAAAGAGCGGGATTCGTCATTGGATGATTTTTACCTGCCATAAAAAAGTGTGACTATGAAACTCAGCTAAGAGGACGCGAACAAATCGAGTGTTAGCACTAAACGTTCAGTTAGTGCATGAAATTGTCTCACGCTGATGACTAAACGACGCACCCCACTCCCTCTTAGCCTTCACACCGGGGTCAGACCTTCTTTGGCTTCAGTCCTGCAGTTGGGCCTCTACATTCGCTGACAACTCCTTAAGGCACGCTGGAACAAAGCGCTCTAATGCAGACAGCTCTAGGATCTTGGTCTACTGTATATAAATATAAAACTATGTATTTTCTTCGTAATTTTTTTTGGGGCGAATTTACTAAAATAAAAACTTTGTTCTAGATGATTCAGCTAGCAGTGACAGGCTGAGCCTGACCCTGCAGAATTTGAGCGAGATGCTACCTCCTATGACCAAGAACAACAGGTAAGTTTATTTAGGGCGAGTTACTAAAATGAGTATTTTATAGTAAGAACATTACCCCTACTTTAATGCCAGTTTTTGACAGGTTTTCAGCAAAAGCAGAATCACACACAATACACTACACAACAACAACAGCACTACACAACTCTACAACTACAACAACACAACACCACAACAATAACTCAGCACAACAACACAACAAACTATACAATACCACAACATACAAACTAATTACTTTAAAAAACAATTTACTTTACTGAATTCAGAATAATTACAATTTATAACTTAAAAATTACGAAGGTTTTTTTTTAATTACGTATGTGATAAATGGTTGATGTATGTACCGAGAATGGTACATTCATCAATATCAATGAAATTATCGCAATGTTAAAACTGTCTTTGTCTTGGGCGGCTTGAATTCCTCGCTCCACTCAGGTTTTCCTTTTTAACTCCCTTGCATTTTTTATATTTTTTTATATTTGACGACCATCACACAAACGCCGTCTAGTCTCAAGCTAAGCAGAGCTTGTGTTATAAGTAGCAGACAACTGATAAACATACTTATATATTTCTAAATACATACATATTATAGATAAAACACCCAGGCACAGAACAAATGATTGTGGTCATCACACAAACATTTGTCCTGGGTGGGAATCGAACCCACGACCTCCCGCATAGCAGTCAGGGTCACTAACTACTATGCTGACAGACCAGTCAGCATTGCTCGTGAGCAAATTTTATAAATCCTTCACTAACTTTCGGGATTAAAATTTTGAAAACTTTGTTTTGTTCGGAATTCAATACACCGCCCTCGGCTTGTAATAATCTGCTATTAATCCCAGAAGGATGTTCCCTTGGTATAATTTGCTGATATCAATGTTTTTCAATCGTCTTCAGGTCTCACTCCAACTCGGAGTCATCGGAGAGCGTAGAGGGCAACCGTCGTCCACTTCTAGAGGAGGACGTGCACGCTGATCAGTGCCAGGCTCTAGCCGAGATGTTCCCCAATACTTGTGCTATGGAGGTAAGTTATTTATATAATGAATGGTGCCAACGGGAGACTGTTATTACGCTACTGCCTTATTTCACCCTTGCAGTGCTCGGGAGTTAATTATGTAAAACCCTCACTGCGTTCGGGATTACAACTTAGCAACTTTCGTTCCAAAGCACCAGAGCAGTAGTGGCCGACTGGTAACGACCCCGACTTACGAGTTGTAGGTCGCGGGTTCAAACCCGGCCAGGCGCATTACTTTGTGTAATTTATTTCATCACCACTGCTCTCAAAACGGTGAAGGAAAACATCGTAAGTAAACCGGCATGTCCTAGAACCAAAAATTCGAAGACATGTGACATCCACCAATCCGCACTGGGTCCGCGTGGTGGATTATGGCCCATTCCAGAGGGAATCTTTAGGAGAGCCTAAAGAGGAGGCCTGTGTCCCAGCAGTGGGAACATTAAAAAGGCTGATGATGATGACTTTTAAGAAAGCTTACAGACTAATAACATAAAAATAGGTAACAAAAAATATATAATGAAGTTGCTAATTACAAGCCTCCATAGATATATAACAATTGACGATCAACTAATGCTTAGGCATTAGTTAATTATATTAAGGAGTGGAGTTATGGTTTCTGGTTTCTTATTTTATTTTAAACTAGCGACCCGCCCCAGCTTCGCACGGGTACTGATATTCAATATATTACGCATGTATTATACACATAAACCTCCATCTTGAATCACTCCATCTATTAAAAGAAATCGCATCAAAATCCGTTGCGTACTTTTAAAGATCTAAGCATACATAGGGACAGCGCAACTTTGTTTTATACTATGTAATGATAATGATTTTACGTTGCTACGTGTGTGTGCGCAAGAAAGGGTGCCAACGGGACTCTATTACTACGCTACTGCCTTATTCCACCCTTGCAGTGCTCGGGAGTTAATTATGTAAAACCCTCACTGTGTTCGGGATTACAACTTAGCAACTTTCGTTTCGTCTGGAAATCAACATGCTGTCCGCGTTTAAACACTGCTTTATCCCTTAGTCAAACTACAAATTGTTTCTATGAAAATACAATTTAACACGCCTTTACAATATTACCACAATTGTTATCGTTTAACTACACTTTTACCTCACCTAAAAATACAAAAAAACGACATTTAAAGTTCACTAATATCGCCCCCTCAATTATATTCTTTTGTTTTCTCTGTCTACAAGTTTTTATAACAATAAAATGTATTAAATCATGCGGCACCCCGTTCAACTTTCATTGGCAACTTACAAACTCGCTAAGCGCGGCAAATTTAAATTAATGAAATGTTTTTTTTTTTATTGCTATAAACTAGTGCTTGACTGCGATCCCACCTGATGGTAAGAGCCTATTCACTCTAGCTTTGAAGATACCTAAATTATAATCAGACGGAAAAGCTGCAGCCGGCAAACTATTCCAGTCCCTCGCCTCGATGTACGCGGTATAAACGAATAAATAATAATTCATTACATATATTTTTTTTATTCTAGATCAAGCACTGCGTCTCAATCGCCCACGGTGACGTGGAGCGCGCCGCCGCGACGCTGTTACACCGTCGCGAACAAGGCCAGTCGCTGTCCGCGGCCGCGCTACACACCGCCGCTCGCCAGCCGCTCTGTGACGATCACGAGCTGAAGAACAGGATCATTGCTCGGTGAGTGTTACACTTACACCGTCGCGAACAAGGCCAGTCGCTGTCCGCGGCCTCGCTACACACCGCCGCTCGCCAGCCGCTCTGTGACGATCACGAGCCGAAGAACAGGATCATTGCTCGGTGAGTGTTACACTTACACCGTCGCGAACAAGGCCAGTCGCTGTCCGCGGCCGCGCTACACACCGCCGCTCGCCAGCCGCTCTGGGACGATCACGAGCTGAAGAACAGGAGCATTGCTCGGTGAGTGTTACACTTACACCGTCGCGAACAAGGCCAGTCGCTGTCCGCGGCCTCGCTACACACCGCCGCTCGCCAGCCGCTCTGTGACGATCACGAGCCGAAGAACAGGATCATTGCTCGGTGAGTGTTACACTTACACCGTCGCGAACAAGGCCAGTCGCTGTCCGCGGCCGCGCTACACACCGCCGCTCGCCAGCCCCTCTGTGACGATCACGAGCTGAAGAACAGGATCATTGCTCGGTGAGTGTTACACTTACACCGTCGCGAACAAGACCAGTCGCTGTCCGCGGCCTCGCTACACACCGCCGCTCGCCAGCCGCTCTGTGACGATCACGAGCCGAAGAACAGGATCATTGCTCGGTGAGTGTTACACTTACACCGTCGCGAACAAGGCCAGTCGCTGTCCGCGGCCGCGCTACACACCGCCGCTCGCCAGCCGCTCTGGGACGATCACGAGCTGAAGAACAGGATCATTGCTCGGTGAGTGTTACACTTACACCGTCGCGAACAAGGCCAGTCGCTGTCCGCGGCCTCGCTACACACCGCCGCTCGCCAGCCGCTCTGTGACGATCACGAGCCGAAGAACAGGATCATTGCTCGGTGAGTGTTACACTTACACCGTCGCGAACAAGGCCAGTCGCTGTCCGCGGCCTCGCTACACACCGCCGCTCGCCAGCCGCTCTGTGACGATCACGAGCCGAAGAACAGGATCATTGCTCGGTGAGTGTTACACTTACACCGTCGCGAACAAGGCCAGTCGCTGTCCGCGGCCGCGCTACACACCGCCGCTCGCCAGCCGCTCTGTGACGATCACGAGCTGAAGAACAGGATCATTGCTCGGTGAGTGTTACACTTACACCGTCGCGAACAAGGCCAGTCGCTGTCCGCGGCTGCGCTACACACCGCCGCTCGCCAGCCGCTCTGTATCAGGCCCTTGATCCAATCGCGTAACGACAGTTTCGACAGAAGTTCGTCAAAGATTTTGGTTATAATTTCAATAGTAGCTTGTACAAGGCTTACAGAAAAGTCTTAAACACTAAGTACAGAAAAATATTTGACTCAGTATAAACAGTATAAAATAGGTCAAAGGATTTTTTTTCCTAAACTAGGCAGAAAAACGTCTATCTTACTAATATTATAAACTAGCTTTTGCCGGCGGCTTCGCCCGCGTGGTATTGGGGTTGGGATTGGGGTTTCCGGGATAAAAAGTAGCCTGTGTCCTATTCCGGAGTGTATCCTATGTCTGTGCCAAGACTGTGTTTCATCCAGATCCGTCCAGCCGTTTTGGCGTGATTGAGTAACAAACATCCAAACATCGTAACTTTCGCATTTATAATATTAGTAAGATACTGGAAATCTCTATTGTAATTATAATTATTTTTTTCTATTATACATTTTATACAGTCCGTTTCGAAAATTATATTAATAATATAATACTGTTATTTTTTTTTAATCTAAATTAATTATATGAACTAGAATCATTCTAAAAATTCACTTATGGACTATCAGCATTTCTTTATTAACAGTTCTTTCAGCTTTTTCTTAAAGAGATTTATTTTTTATTTTTTTAAGTCATTTGGGTTTGTATTTTATTATATATTCTTGGAGCCATTTCATAGACGCTTTTCCGTAAAAGGGCAGTGTTGCTATGTTCAATTCTTAGAATATTAGACTCCCTTTTCCTCAACCTTGGATCTGCTGGGGGCTTTAAGGTAAATAATTCTAGGTTACTTTTTACAAACACCGCCACCTCATAGATATAAAGAGATGGAAATGTAAGAATATTTAAAGACTGAAAGAACGGTGTACAACTATCTCTAGGGTGCAAGTTACATATTGCACCAATGTACCTCTTTTGTGCTATAAATACTTGTTCTTTATCCGTTGAATTGCCCCAGAAAATGAGACCATATCGCATAATAGATTTTACATATCCGTGATAGGCTACAAGTATCGGATCACGATTCACAAATTTTGATAATTTATACAGTACGTAAGAAAAGCTGTTTACTCTACTACAAATGACTTCTACCTGTGATTTCCATTTAAGTTTAAAATCTATCAATAAGCCTAGAAACTTTATGTCATCTTTTTCTGAAACAGATATTCCATTATAATATACATGTATATGATTTTCTCTAAGTCTTTGTTCAAAATGCATAATGTGAGTTTTTTCTAAGTTAATTAGCAGATTATTACAGTTAAGCCATTCTATTGTTTGTCTTAATGTGTTATTTACCTCTTGCTCATAGTTGTAAGAATTATCTGATTTAACAATAATTGTGCTGTCATCAGCGAACAATACTGTTGGATGTTTAGTGTTTTTGGGGAGATCATTAATATAGAGTAGAAATAACAACGGACCCAAAACACTCCCTTGAGGTACTCCATATTTTACCGGCCTCGATTTGGATTTATATTCAACTTCTCTTTTGTTTATAGTGTCTATATTTGTTATTTCTGTGAACTGTGTTCGACGACTTAAATATGATATTAGTAGGTTATGGATATTGCCGCGTATGCCATATCTCTCCAATTTGTTTATAAGAATACTGTGATCAACATAATCAAACGCCTTCGTCATGTCCATGTAAAGGGCGCAAATGGGTACTCTTTTATCTACGTTATTCATGTGTGTAAGATATCAAAAATAGCTAAATTAATAGATTTCTTCTTTTGAAAACATTTTTGTTCGTCGACTAAAATATTTTTATTTTCTAGGTAATTGTATAACCGACAATAAATTACTTTTTCGATTACTTTTGAAAATACAGGTATCTTATCTTAGGAAAGAGTTTCCAAAATTATTGTTAACACATACATTTCTACCTTCCAGCTACTCCTATGTAGACAAGAACTCTGATCAGAAGGAGCACAAGCCTTTGGCTCCTAAGATCGAGCCCAAGAAGATGGTGCGCTACCGAGACAACAAGATCGTCTCGCTTAAGGGCGAGCGGTACACTGAGGTACGTCACACAACGAGAGGTTCCTAAGGGTCAGTTAACACCAAGACGCAACGCGACGCGACTCCACGCACATTTTAATAGAGTGACTCAAAATAAAACTTTATTTACTATGCGAAAAGATACACATTTCATGTTATGTTATGTTTTTATGTTAGAATAGAAGAAAGAAAGAAGAAGAAAGAAAAAATGTTTATTTGTACAAAAGTATGGCGCATACATAAAAAAAAAATAACAACAAAAACAACTAACTACTAAAAATATGCGACACACCCGCACAAAACGGCCGGTGCTCAGCAAAAAGCTGGGGCCTATGTGTTAAACAGAGCCACAGCGCTGATATATACATATATATATATTAGAATACGTTGCTCCATGTAGCGCTGCGCCTCGTGACGTCTCGCGGCGTAGCGGTGCAATGGAGCAACGTATTCTAATATATATATATATCACTGGTCGTGTTGTCAACGATTGTACTATGCACCTCGCAACGAACGATGCGTCTCGCGGTGCAGCGCAAAATCACTGGCCTCTTACTGCATTGTCGCGTCTCCGTGTGAAAGGTCCCGGGGATCGGGCTAGTTTTGTAGAAATTTCTTACTGCAATTCTATAGCCGGCAAGTTGCTGATTATATAGCTCAACAGAAATTAACAATTGCAGCTATTTAGCAGTGTAGCCCGGCGATATAGCCAAGATATTTTAAGCAATTCAATTGCAGAATTTTGCTGGACTATAATTGGAAATGTATTGCATTATTGATATACGAGGTGTCTTTGACATCGACACACAAACGAATACAATCCAAACGATCCAGTACAAGATTCTAGACCTCCCCAGTGGTAAAATTTTTCGTCAGATTTTTACAAACTTTTTAATTAAAAGTTTTTTATTTTTACCTGTATAAAATCGTTATTCTAATCAACCCCAATGATATTTTTAGAAAAAAAAGACTTTTATAAAAAAAAAAAAAAGTTGACCCGGTTTTTTCCTTTGGCGACCTAATAACCCTAACATATCCAAAGTAGGAGATTAAAACTTATTATTAATATTGTCAAATACTGTTGTTAAGATTGCTCATGTTTGTATAATGTGTGTACTACTATATACTACTGATTTTTCATTAAAACCTTCCAGGTACCCAAATCCGGAGCCGACGAGGAAAACTTAAAGAAGCCCAAAAAGCATCATTGCCCTTAACCATTAAGTGTATGTCAGTACAGCGGACAAGCGGCCCCCGCGCCCCCACCCCCCGCGCCCCTCCCGCGCCGCTCCCACCTCCCCCCCTCCCGCGCACGCTCGTCCCCCCTACTTAGCGAAAAACTGAAACGGTCTCACCCCCAGTTTCGCGTTTTCGCCAATCCCAACGTAAATCAATGCGTAATTTTAGTCTCGACTACACTTTTAAAGTGTTTTAATATACTCTCTCGTAGTAAATTAATGTGTAAGATTATATTATCATATTCGATCTGTAGTAGTTTCGACGCAAACGTAACTAAATGTGTCAAATGTTATAGAAATCGCGTCAGGAATAGCGATTTAACGAAATTCGCTCAAAATTTTTATGGCAACTCAAAAAATAAATTTAGTGATTATAACACAAGAAAATGCGTAAAAACAACACGTGTAATTTACTTAAATTTAATCAATTGTGATTTTGACGTAAATTCCTTATGGAATAATATCGTAAATCCATGTAATTTTGACACTCTTAATAAATGCGAGCGTGCGTATGTGTGTGCCCCTAGTATAGTCTTAGAGAAAAAAGTGCGTGATTCGAATTTCAATAATTACGTTTACCCGCTTAAATCCAGTACTGATTTTATAAAATTATTTAATTTTAATACGTCACAATTTAAACTTATAGACTGTAATTATTTTATTAATAATTTAATTTCAAATATATTTATTTTTAATTATAAGCTTTTTAGGCAGCTCCACAGTATTATCTGTTCTTTGGCATCGAGTGAAAAGTGTCATTGTGTTCAAGATAGGAGATGTAAGGTATGTGAAGTGGGAAGAGAGGATGCCATAGAGACTTTCGGAGCGCTAAAATGTAGCTCGGGGGAAGTTCGTCATATTAAAGTCGCCCAGCGGCATTTTAGCGGCCCGGCCGTTGATTTCGGATTTCCAATAGTTTTAAGTAAGAAGATCTGTTTTACTGTGATTTCGTACTTTTATTATAATTTTATGAATGTGATTCCTAAGATAGGTTTAAAGTTTTTACATACATCTGTGATTGTGATGCCATTTCGTTTGATATTTTACCCTCTAAGCGGTTTTTATAGTGGATTAAGTTTCGACAATAGTTATAATCTGCATTCGTTTCAAAATGGACGGATGTTTCTTTTGTGATGATGTTTTTATTTAGTTTTACTGGTAATGTGATAATGATTCAGATTCCTGTATTGTTTGTACATTGCGTTCCAAATGAGAATGGAATCGATCGCCATGTTGTGACGTCACGATTTACTGTCAAATCGAAGCAAGATATTTTTATAATTCAGTTTATTTACGAAAAATTTAATTTATTTACGAACTGTGAACGAAAAAAGTTTAATCAGAATCCAGTTTTTCAATTTTACTCATCTCTGAGTTCTGCAATTTTGCAAAAATATCTTCGATCTAACAGTACGGCGTGACGTCACATCCTGTCTATAGATACTATTCTTATTTGGAACGCATAGTATGTCCTCTGATATCACTCCTCCTCCTTAGTCGTTCACTCTTGACAGAGTGGTCGTGGTTGATCATGTTGCATTTTCGTTGGGCTAGCCGCAATGCGTCTCCACTTGACACGGTTTACGGCGTGTCGGGAACTCTGGACCATGGAGCTTTGTGTTGCAGCTCTAATGAGATCTGTCCAACTCTTAGGTGAGCGCCCACGAGACCGCTTCTCCTCTGCTTTTCCCTGGACAACGAGTCGCTCCACATGGAGTGATATCACTAAGGGAACCCCAGTCTTTGAATGGATTTGATTCCCATCACAAATAGTGCTTGTGACGTCATAATAGGTAGTGCTTGGTTTCCATACAGATCGTGATGCTTGCGTTATCTAGGTATATCTATATCTGTGCTCCATCCCTTTAAGAGCTCAGTTTAAGACCGCAATTGGATCGTATTACGAGGTCATGGTAGTACTCCGGTCTAAAAACTAATCAATAATGATATAATAAAAATAATATATTCCACAACTGTCACACAACGCCATCTAGTTCCAAGCTAAGCAGAGCTTGTGTTATGGGTACTAGACAACTGATTAACATACTTATATACTTCTAAATACATATTATAGATAAATTACGACCAGACACAGAACAAATAAATGATCATGCTCATCACACAAACATTTGTCCTGGGTGGGAATCAAACCCACGACCTACGGCATAGCAGTTAGGGTCTAGCAGGGTAGGTTAGACCAACAGGCCAGTATTGAGAGGTCATGGTAGTACTCCGGTCTGAAAACTTATCACTTCAACAAAATACTGAATCGTTATCAAATTATCGGAATTTAATTTTAATAAATTATTTAAATAGGTTCGTGACATAGACTGATTTATTTACATCTAATCATCTCATTCAATGAGATATATTATTATTATTGTTTATTTTTTTTCGTATACAGCTTGGCTGTATATCTTCTCTCTATTTCTTATTATTTATTTGTTTTTCTTTTGCTAATCTTTTGTAGAATTATTTTAATATTTTCGTTATGATATAATTGAACTAAAAAACTAATAGTGTCAAAACGAAACTTTATTAGTGCTTTGGCCGCCACAGTCACGAATAGATGACAAAGCAAAATGTGCTCACCACGCCATAGTTATGACTATATGACAGAAGCTACTCGTTTTAAATGCTTTATTAGCATAAGATTACCAAAACGAACAATTTAAAATCTTTTCTTGGCGCTTACTGTGAGGATGTTTTTAACGTTTTGACGTATTAGTCAAAGGGTCTAGTAATCAGCCTACAATTTGGCCACCGCTAGTACTCAGACCTCCTCTCTAAGAGAGGGTATTGTAATGGTCATAATCCACTACGCAAACTTAGTGGATGTCACAAGTTTTAGAATTTCTGATTCTAAACTCCAACCACAATATGATTAGACAAACGTTTTCCTGGTTCGTTCAATCGATTTTCACTCCTTTTCCGTAGGCATAAGACTTTTTTTATGGTAGGTAAAAATCATCCAATGACGAGTCCCGCTCTTGGGCGAAGCGGGAAACAAGTGTCAGACTCTTACTGACTAAACAACCTACCCCGTTCCTACATCGCCATACATACTAGGGCCAGAGCCTTCCTTTCAGACACAAACCCTTGGCCCTAATTGGCTTCGACCCCTCTGCAGGGTCTCTACCGTTGCTGACAACTCCTTGAGGTAGGCATATGACTGGTATTAAAAACAATAATATGGTAACAATACTATTTGCTGCAGTCGTCATTTGTTATACCGTCAATGTAATAAAACCCAAAATTGATTGAACGAACAGTAAGGGCCGAAACACTGGTAATGATGAAAGTTCTAATATTTCACAATCTTTAAAAAAAAATATAACGAAAATATTAAATTAATCTTACAAGGACCAGCTTATTTATTTGGGCTTTTAATTAAATTAAATAATACTATTGGAATTGTTAATAATACTGTGAAATGACTATCATTCTGAATTTTACAGCTTTCGGGGTAAGTGGAACAGAGAGTAAAGTCCCACATTTACCTCCGTTGAAAAGGGAGGATCCTCCGACCAGACAGATCCCATAAATGAGTGCGGGTTGATAGATCTCACATGTCTTCGAATTTTTTATTCTAAGACATGCCGGTTTCTTCACGATGTTTTTTTCTTTATGGTGGAAAATATCATCTAATGACGAATCCTGCTTTTGGGCGCAGCGGGAAACAGTGTCAGACTCTTACTTACTAAACGACCCACCCCGTTCCATCTTAGCCTTCATACTGGGTCGGATCTTCCTTTCAGAAGCCGGACCGGGGCCCCAGTAAGTTTCGGCTCTGCAGTTGGGCCTCTACATTTTAATTCTAATGGTCATAAATTAGTTTCTGTCGATTAAAATCAAGCGTAGCATCTGCCTTGTAATGTTCCCACAGTTGGGACTCAGGTCTCCTCTCTAGGAGAAGGAATGGGCCATAATCCACCACGCGGGCCCAGTGCGGGTTGGTGGATGTCACATGTCTTCGAATTTTTCGTTCTAGGACATGCCGCTTTCCTCACGATGTTTTCCTTCACCGTTTTGAGAGCAGTGGTGATGAAATTAATTACACAAAGTAATGCACCTGGCCGGGTTCGAATCCGCGTCTTATAACTCGTAAGTCGGTGCCATTACCATTCGGCTATCACTGTTCCCACTTATGTATATTACCTCACTCAAAAATAATTTGTATTTTTCTTTTTTTTTTCTTAATAGTCTTTACACAGTATTATTAATAAGGACTTGTATTAAAAATGATATTTCGCCAAAATTTGGTGCTAAATCAAATTAAAAAATGAAATTGCCAAAACGCATAGTTAAAAAAAATCTCGATTTTAAATTGTTAAGAATATTATTCTATGTACTTTTTTTTAAGCTTTGCTTAATTCTTTTGACGATATTAATTTTATTAAAGGACAACTTTGAAAAATATATTTAAAATATCTGCAGAAATACAGAGCCAAATTAAATTGATTCTATCGTAGTTATATTGGGGTTGGCTTCCAGTCTTTTTTCCTGTCGATCTAACTCAAATCTTGACCAATATTTAGCCACCTGGACAGCTCTGTCGTTGGCATTTTTCAAGTCCTAAAATTCGCAGAGCCTAACGTCAGACTCGCCAAGATTCGACGGCCGTACTGTAGTTGTACACGCTGAGCAAGAAACAAAGTGACAAAAATCGTATGAAAGGGCTCCATACATTGCCAATGGCACTGTATTTGCGATGGGCCAAGGATAACCCATATGGCCAGATTATCTCTGCAACAGCCAACCTGAGCCCGCAGTCGGTACAGAGATTTCCAGAATGCAGGATTTCTGCCTAAAAAAATGTAATAAAAATACAATCTAACTTTCAAAAGCACCATCAACGACTGCATCACTGCTTATCATCAGGTGGGATCGTAGTCAAGCACTATTATAGCAAAAAAAAATAATTTGGCTTCCCTTACCGGGACTTTTTAATGGATAAGGCATATACAAAATCTTTTTTTAAATTTGTCCTTTAACACAATTAATTGACTAATCTATTGTTGAATCTCTAAAAACGTATTGTTTTGAATTTTAATTGTCAGTATTATTTGTTAAATGAAAATGAATTATTTAGAAAAAAAAAAAATACCAGAAAGTTGCAGCTTATTTTAATGGCGGACTATATTATTCATAGATTTTTTTTTTGAACACCATAATAGAAACAAAAAATCTTCGAACAAACTAAATAAATAAAGAAATTTATATGTTACATCCGTATTCTATTAGTAAACAAAGTCACTGTATTTATAGAAATACATGGCTCAAATGACTCAGTCTCAAAATAAAAAATATAAAATCTATGAATGATATAAGCTTAATCTGCGAAACGCCGATTTATAACGCTATACACATATTTTTAAAATCAAAATTGTATATTTGTCTTACATTATTGAAATGGTCGCTAAACGTGATTTCTAGCCATAACTAATATAACAACAAAATCTATTTTTTTTTTATGAAGAATCAACAAAAACCCGCACATTTTTTTAGATTGTCTTCAACGTAGTCACAGTTGATGAATATGTTGAAGACATTTATTGTCACGTGCTGAAATAGTATCTAAAAATTGTCGACTCCCGCTTTTATTGGAACACGAGTTTCTGACTTTCACAGACTAAAACTCAACTGACTCCTTCAGTCGAGGATATGTGAATCTGTTCCTAAACATGGCTTGAAACGGTCTAGGAACACATTCATTGTGCTTTATGCTAAGGAGTGGAATTCTCTTGATGGAGTCTATTTTCGGATAGCTATAACCTAGGGGTATTAAATTTTTATTTCTAAGCAAGCGTGCTCCACCGTCGACCACATCTTCGCTTACCATTAGGTAAGATAGTGACCGAAAAATAGTCTATCAATGTATAAAAAATATCATACGGCCGTACTGTACATGGGGGTACCCAGGTACAGTACTAAGGGCAGGACAGGACAAGGACAGGCTCTGCGAACTTTAACGCTTGTGCACTCGCAAAAACTTAATGCCACGAGCTGTTGTTATAGTTATTAACAACTGTTATTGGCATATTTTTTTTTAAATTCTTTATTTTTGTACGAGTGCACAAGAGCTAAATTTCGCACCTAACTTCAGACTCGCCAATTTCGAACGGCTATGCTGTAAAAGAGTTAACAGGTGTACTAGCTAAATTATAGTTATATTTCTTTCTTGGCAAATTCCTACAGACCTATACATAATAACATAGAAAAAATATACAATTTTGATGTCAACCCAAAATCCAAGATGGCGGCAATCACAGATGCAATAAAAACTCTAAATCTCTCACCGCATTTATTTTCTACGTTTTTTTTTTATTATTATTTTAATTATAAGTATAATATGATTGTGTATAGTTTTAATGAATTTTGTAAGCAGTGCCGGCTTTAGTCTTGCCAAAATCAAATGGATATTGTTTTTTTTTCTATTGGTATTCCAATAGGTTTTACACCCAAATTTTTGTTATGGCAAGTTAAAATAATCCAATAATCTGACTAAACAACTTACCCTGTTACTACGCTCAGAAATGATATAAGTGCACTAAATATATGGCAACTAGTTAAACTAGATCTATCTAGCACTATTTCACGACGTTAAAGAGCACTATTTGACGACACTAATTCGAGACCGGTTAAGTAAAGTACTATTTGACGACACCCTGATATAGGGCACTACGAGTATTTGACGACACTCATAGAGCACTCTTTTCCACAGGCGAACATAGGGCACTAATTGTCGACAAGCCGCTAAAGGCACTATATGATGACACGCTTACAAAGCGTACTATATGACCACACTTTTAGATTTGTTGACATAACTATACATCACTATTAGCCCTTTTTTGACATACCTAATTTTTAAGACACTTTTTGACTAATTTGTGGCAAGTAGTCCCTTATATACCTTACACGAAGCACTATAATGACGTCACTCCTAAATAGGGTACCATTTGACGTACCCTCATTTGTTTTATAACTTTATCACCTAAAGCCGGTACTGATACACGCGATGATCACGCTCTCGTTGTCATATCTAAGTCCAGTGTGAACAATTGTACTGAAATATATCGTTAATATCCCTAGCAAGGTGTTTTATTTTATCTTCGTTTATCATCACTATCTACCAATGCTAAGCTGTATAGACAAATTAACGGTTACAAACATGTATAATCTATGTTACAAACCGCATCCATCATATTTTTTTAAAGGATATAAACTAGTGTTTGTCTGCAATCCCACCGAATGGTAAGCAGTGAATCAATCGATGACGGTGAATTTCAGAAGTTTATTAAGAGCTTATCACGCTAACCTTGAAGACATCTAAGTTATAATTGGACGCGAAAACCGCAGCAGGCTAACTGTTCCAGTCCCTCGATGTACGCGGTATAAACGACGAAGCGGAACGCTTAGTCCGGATCGTAGAAGTTCCAACAACGTAAGGGTGGGTATTCGCCAAACGTCAGGTCTACGGATGGTAGAACGGAGAAGGAGGAATCAAGTCATGCAATTCGCATTCACACTCTAAATAATGCATCCTGTATCCTGTCTCCATAATAACTGAAAGGGTGGCTACTCTACGCCAGTGCTCGAGGCTTTGATGATTGGACTTAACAAATCTGGATCACCAATTAGCCTCTGCTAATGCTGCTTAAAGCGGGATCGCCACGCGGGAACCCGTCGCGGGCTACCGTGACCCGCGTCCCTGCTGCTACGTGTTTTTTTTTAATTGCTAGAGCTTGACTGCGATCCCACCTGATGGTAAGCAGTGAAGCAATCGTTGATGGTAAGGTGCACTAGTTTATTAAGAGCCTATTCACTCTAGCCTTGAAGACACCTAAATTATAATCGGACTGAAAGACTGCAGCCGGCAAACTGTTCCAGTCCGTCGTCGACAAAACGTTTAGTCCAGGCCGTAGATGTCTCAACAACGTAAGGGTGTAAATTTGCCGTACGCCGGGATTTACGTAATAATACATTAAAGTTCTTCATCGATATGACTACATGCACACCATTAAAGTTGAAGTTGGGATACTGTGCAGATTATAATAGTTTTCTAAACGGATGCACGCTTAACGCAGCGTTGGCCCTGAGGAGACAGTGTGAGAGAAAATAAAACAAATAAATTACTACTTAAAATTATTTAATTTCATATTTTATAATACATATGTATAATACATTTAACCGACCTTTGGCCTCTTCAATTAAAAGTAAAAATAAATAGTATTCGCTAAGGAAACTTATCAAAAAGTATACAATGTAGAAGCAACTTGCATACTTAGTCAGATTAAATTCTAGATTGACGCTTGACCAGTATTTCACCTGATGGTAAGCGATGATGGGGTGGACGATGGAGCACGCATGCTCAGAAGTAACCTATTCATTATTGACTTAAAAATTTAAAAAACTATTTTTAGTTAAAAATAGTTGCCATTAAAAAAAAATATCGAAAAGATGGGATTTGTGGTTTTTTTTATAAACTGTTTATTTGACAGATAATGTCAATCTTGAACACGAGTCTTTTAGGATAGTGAAAAACTTCTTTTTTTTAATGTGTGTAGAGATTTTTGTATTTATTTGTTCATATTGTTAGTGGAAAGAAACCTTATTCTTCATGTATAGGTCGATGTTATCTGAAAAATAAAATTGAAAAGATATAATTAATCATAATATCTAATTTCGTGATCGTAAGTAAACATATATCACAAACGTTCGTCCAAATACTCAAACGAAATTTCAAGATAAAAAAAAAAAAACTAAATTTTTCAGAGCTATTTTAAATATTATTCAAATGTAAACGTTTTCTTACGTAAAATTTTAACTTTAAAAAAACAAACTATGTAAAATTTTAAGTCGCAGAGGTCTTTAAGACTCTCAAATGCAGACATTTTGACAAAGCGTGTCAATATAGTATGCGGCAAATAATTTGAGCCCCTTGCTATGGTTACGCGCAGCCAAGCCGCACTTCGATTGAGACCAGAGAATCGGTTACTGCGCCCTCAAGGTCATGCCTGATTGTCATGATGGTTCAATGGTTCATAGTTCAGTGACGAGGATTATACCATACATTTTGACAAACTAAATTGATAGAATCTCTCATTTTACAAAGTTCGAACGTCGTTTGAATATTTGGAGAAAACATGGTACGGCTGTCGGATCTTAGCGAGTCTGAAGATAGGCTCTGCGAATTTTAGCGCTTGAAAACTAACAAAATAAATGGTTTAAACAAATAAATGCAATTTGCAGTTGTTATTGCTTTAAAAACTTTTATTGGCATTTATTTTTTTAATACCTTCTTTAATTCTTTATTGTACACAACAAACTTAATATAAATACACTTATTTGAGATTTCATGTACAAAGGCGAGCTTAACTCAACAATGAGCTTTCTCCCAGCAAACCCTTTATTTTTGTACGAGTTTTCAATCGCTAAAATTCGCAGAGCCTAACTTCACTCACTAAGATCCGATGGCCGTACTGCAATAAAAAATATTAAACTAAAAAACACTACATACCGTTGTTAGCATTCACTACAATACACCGTGCATTTTGTTAGTAACAATATTGATGAAAATAAAATTTAGTGCGAAAATAGAGAGCAGTGCTGACCCAGTGAGAGTATTAGTGGATTAGTGAGAGTATTTGTGACCCCAGTGAAAAAAGTGGTGACCCCAGTGAGAGCTGTGGTGCCTCCAGTAAGAGTTGTGATGGTCTAGTGAGTCCAAAGAGAGCAGTGGTGCTTTACTATGCATATGACACATGAACAAAGTGTTTTTATAAATATTAGACCCTAAGAAAGCGCTATAATCTTCTATAAAAGTGCTAACCTCAACAACAAAACCTCTATTGTATAATAGAGAGTTAAAATTACTTATTAGTCTCTTAGGCTAGATTGGAATCAATTTTTTTTTCCTATTAATAAGGGAGAAAAAGAAAAAAATTGGTAACCAGTGCGACATAGTGACTTGAACCCAGGCAGGCACTTTACTTTGCATAATAATAATATATTTCATCACCACTACTCTCAAAAACTGTGAAGGAAACATTGTGAGGAAACATGTATGTGCTAGAACTAAAAAATTCGAAAACATGACATCACCAAATTAGTTACCTAATCTATAATATCATATCATACACTTTATTATATATTTAATAAGTGAAAAGAATATTAACACAATTTAACCAAAAAAAGGAACTATGAGAAATTTTACATTTGAGGAAAAAAACACAAAAACATTAACATATATAACGCGCACATATAAACTGAAAAAACAAAACAAATAAATATCACATCCCTTACGCTCCATATAATAAAATAATGCCTTAGGTGCCAAGAATCTAATATTCTGCACATATATGGAAACTCTTTGAATACTTATTTTTACCATAGCAATCTATAAATTTTAATTTTAAGATCTATGTATTTATTGACTACCTATGTTACACAAATAATAAATGATTTTGATTTTTTCGATTCTGAATATTTTTCTTACTTTATCAATGAAATAAAATGAGAACACGTTTTTTACTGAAATTAACTGTTGTCATAAATAAACTTAATTAGGTATATTTATGACAAAAATGGTGGTTTATTTATGGTATTTTTTTGCTGAAATTACAGCAATATGGATAACTACTAACTACTAATTTAACTCACTAATAGGATCGTGAGCAAAAACTAACATGCAGAAAAACTAAAAAATAATAAGACGACAAAATAAAAATTAACCAATTTATTTTATAATATTAACTACAATAAATATTAGATCTAAAACATTATCTAAGTTTTAGAAGTGAAAATTTACGGGTCAATTTATACTAGCGAATCGAAGCGTCAAATTCATAGCAACTAAAGCGAAGCCGTTACGAATGCTCGCGTATTCGCTAGAATACGCGCGCACTCTTACAAATCCATCGTGATCAACACTGACATAGGTCAATTTCCTACTGATGACGCGTAGATTCGCTAGTGGGCGCATGGATACGCGAGAATCCCGAAGAATGCGCGCGTCTTTTTAAAATCTCAGAAGTAATGTGCACGTTACGCTGTGGAGTTAAGGTTGAATTTGTTATGTTCAGTTTTGGACAGACGCTTCGACTCTGCGATAGTATAAATCTACCTTTAGGCGAGCTATTTATTTTGTGAGTATTAAAATAAGATAGACGTCACGTTCGGCTATGTAACTCTTTTTCGGGTGAGATCGGCTCGAGTCGGATCTTACCCGAATAATTAAGACTTCGTATAACTACCCTCGCCTTGACAAAATTTTCACTTCTATCGTGTTTCACCATTTTGAATAATACTTTTTTCCATTTTCTTATAAAAAAAGGGGGCTTTTTCGATGTTGTAAAATTTCTTTTATTTAAGTAATACTTTGGTGTTTTAATACTCGTTTAATATTAATCCTTACAACGCCACGGTCTGACATAAATGACAAATAAATAGGTTAAAACCATAAAAAAAATCCTAGGTGTTCGATGTTTCTTTTTTTTTATATAAATCTGTGGTGTTGAAAGAGATATAATTTTTTTAATTACGTAAGTTAATGCTAACTTCGAGTAAAATAATTCTATTAGAGCAGAGCATATTATTTAATTTCTACTTAAATTATAGTTTTTTTGTCGATTTAGAATTTAAAATTTTTTTGGAATAAAATTTTAAGCAATTTATAGAAGGGCATTACCTAAGCTGAGCTTTGTTTTTGAGTTAGGAAGCTCGTCAAATAACTCTCCCGTTCTGGGTTGGAGCGAAACTGTCAGACTTTTACTAACTAACACCTAACTTTGGTCCTTCAATCGCCCCTTACGTTTCAGGGCAGTAACTTCATATTTATAATGGTAACTATAGTTCGTTTTTTAATTCTAGACTACGATTTGACAACTCAGAATGTCACACTGTAGAAATATGTTCCCAATTTTCTGAAGTTTGACATTTTAAGTTGTCAAATCGTAGTCTAGGATTAAAAAACAAACTATACACACATTTTATATTCCCTTCAATTAATATTAATTTTGTTATATTAGTAATTTTGACACAAAATCACCAATGAAAGTTATTAAAATCTTAGTCATATGAGTTTTTCTTTTCTTTACCCATCAATCTATTACGTCGGAATTATAGCCAAAGTCGAGAGTTGAGCCGCGTTTCCACTAGGCAACATTAGACTACGATTTAACAACTCAGAATATCACACTCTAGACACATGTTCCCAATTTTCTGGAGTTTGACATTTTAAGTTGTCAAATCGTAGTCTAGGATTAAAAAACGAACTATAGACGATTAAGATTATTTAGTGATAGTGATTTTGAAAGCGGTGCAGTTTATTGTTATTTCAAGCTGTGCCCATTAAAGTTCCAATGTGTTAATAAAAAACAAAATACCAATTCAGAGAAATGCCAATTAAAAGAAGAAATAATTAGAAATGTGATCTAATATGCTGTTATTTAGGAGGCTCATGAACTGTGTCCCCACGTTAAATTGATAACACTACTACGGTCCGGACTAAGCGTTTCGCCTTGTTTATACCGCGTACATCGAGGGATTGATTTGAATTTTGTTTTTATTTTTTCGTGAACTTCACCATATTTTCTCACCGTTAAAATCTTCCATGAACTTTTACTAATTATAATTCACGACCAAAATTGATCAAATCGGTCCAGCCGTTCTCGGGTTTAAGCGAGACTAAGTAAGTAACAGTTAATCATTTTTATATATAAGACTAGTGACCCACCTTACTTCGCATGGATGCAATGCTGATATTAAATATATTATACATGTTTTATACATATAAACCTTCCTCTTGAGTCACTCTTATGTATTAAAAAAAACTGCATCAAAATCCGTTGCGTAGTTTTAAAGATCTAGCACCCATAGGGACAGACAGCGGCAAGCGACTTTGTTTTATACTATGTAGTGAAGATTTGATTGCTTATTACCCTTTCGACTATCGAAATTACAGACACAACCCCCTGACACCCAAGCGAGCGCCGGCGCTCGCGGCTTGATTTCGCGCCACGCGCCGTTTGAAAATTTTCAAAAATAGAATGTACAATATTTGAGCATTTTTTTTATAGGGTATTTTGATATTTATCCAAGAACGTAAATAAAAAGTTTTATACACAAATAACTTTCCGTTAATACCCGCGAACGCCGGTGTTCGCGTGTGGGTCAAAAGTTTAAAGAAAAAAACACAGTTCATTCACCTCCCAAAAAGCTCAGCATATCCCAAAAAAACAAAAGAACTCTGCTCAAATCAGTGTTTCATATTACCAATGATAGCTTTGATAACATCAGTAGAGGAAGCGGTGCCTCCTAGATCAGGAGTCATGATGTGGTCCTCATTGATGGTCTTGTGGACTGCTGCCCTGATCAGGTTGGCGTGGAAGTGGTGGCCAAGGTGCTCCAACATGTCCACTGATGCGTTGATCATGGCTATTGGGTTGGCGATGTTCTTGCCGGCGATGGCGGTACCTGGAAATTTTGGGAGAGGGTAGTTTAACTTTTTGTTTGGTGAGTGTAGAAATTAAAAGAAAGAAAGAAAAAATGGGCAAGTGCGATTTGGACTAGCACACTGTTTTTTTAAGTTTTCAGATATTTTTCCTGTATAGATATATTATTTGTGTTATGAATCTTGCCACATACCAAATGTCATGGTTTTAGGTCAACGAGAGGTATTCGTTAATTTATGATAACTTTGAGTGTCAAAATATACGTAACTAGGTTCTGCCCGCGACTTCGTCCGCGGAATTTTTTTTGTAGTGATAGCTCGGGTAACATCCATGCTAAATAAATAATTTATAGCCTATGTCACTCAGGAGTAAAGCAGCTTTCTATTGTTGCTAAAATTTTTCCAATCGAACCATTAGTTCCAGAGATTACCTCCTACAAACAAAAAAACAAACTTTACCTCTTTATTATATTAGTGTAGATTTGTATACTTTTATTTCGTTAACTTAGAATTGATTTTTTCACAGCTTGAAGGGACTGCGTTCCCTTGGACTTATAAATTTGGTTTTAATTTTGACTTGACACCTCCACGCGTTACCGAAATAAAAGGTGATGATAAACAGACAGATGGACAACAAAGTGATTCTACAAGGGTTCCGTTTTTTTTTTCTTTTGAGGTTAGGAACCCTAAAACAGTTTATTTACATGCAATGAAGCAAACTTAAAACAATCATAATTTAATAATTACTAGCTTTTGCCCGCGGCTTCGCTCCCGGCAACAGATTATTCTACTCTACCCTACCCTACTCTACCTTACTCTACCCTACTCTACTCTACCCTACTCTACCCTACTCTACTCTACCCTACTCTACCCTACTCTAAAAAAAAGTAAAAAAAAAGTATCCTATGTCATTCCCCTGGCTCTAAACTACCTCCCTGCCAATTTTCAGCTAAATCGGTTCAGCTGATCTCGAGTTATAAGTGTTGTAACAAACCCGACTTTCTTTTATATACACCGTTAAATTTTGATCGTTTTAATCCCTTGAAGGGTCGATCCGGCACATGAAACACTATCGATTTGTAAAGTTAAAATAAAAAAATAAACACTTTTTTTTTTAATTCGAATTCGTTTATGCATTTTCGAAATTGATTTTTTAAAGTAAATATCAGCTGGGCCAGTTCAATGACCTGTAGGTAGTTAGTACGCAACACCCGAAGACTACCTACGCGGTCATTGACTCGTTTACTTAAAGAAATTATTTTTTTAATGCGTATATCACTACGAGATTTCGAAAAAAAATTACTCTATTTTTTTATTTTATCTACATAAATCGATAGTGTTTCATGTACCCGATCGACCCTCCACGGGATTAAAACGATCAAAATTTGACGGTGTATATAGATTTTGTACTAAGCCCGCCTTTCCTTGACTAAATGAATACTTTCCTCTTTAATCACTATATCTATTTAAATAAAACTGCATCAAAATTCGGGACATGGTACTGCATCAAAATTATGGGACAGCGGTAAGCAACTTTGTTTTATATTATGTGATGAAGAAACATATGCGTCTCATCCGCGCAAAACAGCCGAACGTTCAACACGAAAAGCTACGATTTCCTCTGCAGCCTACGTCTCGTGCGAATTCCACCTCGGTCGCAATAACAAACTTTCTGCACTTGTATAAAAGTCTATTCAAACTCACCAGTGTTTTTTTTATGGTAAGTAAAAATCATCCAATGACGAATCCCGCCCTTTCGCGAAGCGGGAAACAGTGTCAGACTCTTACTAACTAAACACCCCACCCCATTTTTTCTTTGTCCTTCGCACTGGAGCCAAGCCTTTCTTTCAGAAAGTGACTCTGGGCCCCAGCAGGCTTCGCCCCTTTTGCAGAGTCTACAAACTCACCAGTGTTCCTAGTGCCAGGCTCAAACACGGCGTAATGGTCACCATAGTTCCTGCCGGAGTGTAGACCAGCTCCGCCCATCAGTCCACACACCAGGTTGGAAACAATGGAACCGTACAGGTTTGTCATCAGCATCACGTCGAACTGATGGGGCCTGGAAGTATAAGGTAAATTTAGGTTTAAATAGTTTATTCTCATAAAGACAAAAGAGCTTCTTGAATTCTCATGAAAGTGTTCATGAGAATACACTTATTCTAAATTTACCGATACAAGACAGTTTAAAAATTAGGTGTTACATAATTGGTCATTGGTCTCGACTAGCAAGATCACAAGTGAGGAGTTCCTAAAATTTAATTTGACAGTCGACATTTAAAACCGCTGTAAAGCGGCGAAGAGGCGCACTAATTTATTAAGAGCCTGTTCACTCTAGCCTTGAAAAAACCTAAATTATAATCGGACAGGGAGACCTTAGAAGGTAAACCATTCCAACTTCAATGTACGCGGTATAGACGACGAAGCAAAACGCTTAGTCCGAACCGTAGAAGTCTTACTTACTTGAAAATGAGCTACACACTACAGTTATCAATGATCATGTCGTTGTGCTCAATGTCGGGGTACTTTTGACGTAATACGACATACGACACAAAGTCTCCAAGAAAAGACCAATACGACAGCTTTTTTTAAAATTTTAATAAACTAGTGCTCGACTGCAATCCCACCTGATGGTAAGCAGTGATGCAATCGTTGATGGTGAGGCGCACTAGTTTATTAAGAGCCTATTGACGACACCTAAATTATAGTCGGACGGGAAGACCACAGAAGGCAAACCGTTCAGTCCTTCGATGTACGCGGTATGAATGACGAGGCAAAACGCTTAGTCCGCACCTTAGAAATCTAACTTACTTGGAAACGAGCTGCATACAACAGTTGTCAATGATCATGTCGTTGTGCTCAATGTCGGGGTACTCCTTGGCGATACGACGTGAAGTCTCCAGGAACAGACCGTCAGATAGCTTCATGATGTTGGCTTTGTGGATCGTTGTCACCTGGAAATAGAGAACATATTACATGGTGTATTTACGGCTCTAGACAGACGGACTGCATTTCAACTGCAATCCGACTGCAAATTGCAGTTCGGATGCAGTTGACATGACTGCAATAGAACTGCAAATCAACCGCGCAGTATGATTGCAGTTGGTTGGTGTGCAGTTTACACGATTGCACTGAACCGCCGACTGCAATTGAACTGCAATCGGACTGCACGTTTAGTTTGCAGTTCTATTGCAGTCGTGTCACTTGCATTCAAACTGCATCCGAACTGCAATTTGCAGTTGGATTGCAGTTGAATAGCGGTCCGTCTGTCTAGTGCCTAAGGAAGCCCATTCACGCACAATGGTTCACCAAGGGCTAAGTGCGGGAACCAGACCAGAAAAAAACATGAAGAAGTCTATAAAGTTCTTATTTGCTAACAAAGACATCGGGCCTTGGGTGGAACGGGGCATGTTGAACTTTTACTGACTAAAAACTCACTCCTGTGTTTCTTTACCTTCGCTTTCATACAACCCAGTAAGCTTCGACACTATACACGCCGTCGACCATTTTGGCTTTGTGCGGACGGTTGCACGGCAAGCTACCCATTGTCTGCGTCTGTAAACTCGCACCCACAGTGGCCGGAAATTGTGATCGGGATCCTAGCGTCGACTGGGGCGTGAGGGCCGTTGCCTCCTCCTAGTATTACTGCTTCGCATAAGGAAGCGACCGCCTGCCATTCCTCCTTATTTCGGACCATAGCCTGTGCCAAGCCCCGGCGCGAGATCGCCCTGACAAAAACAAGGCCGTACTCTGATCAAGTGGGCGATTCCTTCAATTAGAGCCACTTTTGAGGTATGCGGACAGAGAAAAAATTCGCACATACTTTCGTTGAAAAGGGAGGATCCTCCGACCAGACAGGTGTTATAGTCTGGTGGGCTACTGCCCGATAGTTGACTTCGGGCTGTCGTATATGTTCTAATCACGCGGAGAACTTCCTGTTGTTCTTATGTGACACCGTAGATGGCGCTACACCATCTTACCTTCTTCCTGTTATTCTTCTTGGCGAACTCGAAGGCGAACCGCGCGACTCTCTCGGAGTTGCTGGCTGTGACCACCTTCATGGACTCGATGACTCCGTGCACAGACTCATGCTCCAACATGGCGTATTCACCTTCCGTGTTTTGTCTGGGGACGAGAATAAGGTAGGAATAAAAAAAAAAAACTTAAAAAAATTAGTATATAATATCTCCGCATAAATTGTACATAGTGTTCTACGAGATGGGAGAGGGCACTGGTTCCTGTAACACAGGTATTTCACCTAGCATGGGAGCCAGGGACTTCATTCTATTGTACCTATTTTTATGCTAATAAAGATTATTATTATTATTAAAATTTATAAAAATTGTTTTTTAGAAAACATATAACAGGAACTGGGTAAGGGGGCATTGCCCTTGTCCCTTTCAGACTTTTTCCAAACACTGCTTACATACAATTTTTTTTCTTTTTGCCAGTAATGGAACTTAGCCCATTTCTTAAAGGAAAAGAAAAATCATGAACAAAAAGGATGGAAGAAGGAAGGAAGGGGAAGGATGGAAGGGGATGAGAAATCATTAACAAAAAGAATTATGTCTATCAACCGTAAACGTACGAAGTTAGTCGATTGCTATAGTTTTTTTATCATTTTATATTTTTGGTTTAAGTTTTTACGATGTGTATACACCTACACATTACATTAAATAATGTGAATCACTATCGCAACACTGACGCGTATTTTTGCGATACGTTTCCCTATTATTTTTTACTAGTTTAAATGAAAAACTGCAAGTATGAAAAAATATTGTAGTAACAACCAACATAATCTATTTCATCAATAAAAACTTCTAAATGTTACGGCAATGCTTGTATATATGTACAAGTACGACCTTCGGATCTTGGCGAGTCTCAAGTTAGACTGCGAATTTTAGCGCTTGAAAACTCGTATAAAAATAAAGGTTTAAAAAAAATGCCATGTTAACAGCCATAACAACTGCAAATTGCATTTATTTATTTAAACCATTTATTCTGCCGTGCAGATACTAAAACACAGTAAAAGTATTGTGAAATACGCTTTTTTACTGCGTTTTAGTGTCAGCACGGCAGTATTATTGTACGAGTTTTTAAGCGCTAAAATTCGCAGTCTAACTTCAGACTTGTTAAGATCCGACAGCGGTACCCTATTACTTCCAAAAAGTAATACAGTGTCAAACGTAAGATAGGTATGGACGTAATCTAAAATTTGCATAACAAAGCATTTCCGCATAGCTTAGTCAAATTAGTCACAAACTATTTAATACCCAGCTTGTCGGAAATTTCAAACCATTTGTCTTACTCAAGCTGGTGTTCGTGACTTCGTTTGAATGTATTTTATTTAAAAAACAAGATTATTTTTTTCCAAAAATTATGTTTTCAAAACCCAAGTCAATTATTGCGTTGAATGAACCCACAAGCTTCTCACGTACAATGGTCTACACAAGACTAAGTGCGGAAACCATAGTCAGACATACATACCCACAAGCTTTGTATGGCTTTGAAGCGTGGCCTGTACTTGAGCGACATAAGCAAAGCCTGCGTGTCACGGAAATGAATATGCTGCGCTGGATGTCTGGAGTTTCGCGGAAAGACCGCATTAAGAACTCCCGCATCCGGGGCAGCCTTCAGGTCCGTGACATAGCGGATAAACTGCAGGAGGGTCGCTTACGCTGGTATGGCCACGTTTTACGAAAACCGGCAGACTACGTGGGTAACAGATGCCTCGCCATGCCGCCTCCGCCGGGACCCGGTAAACGAGGTAGGCCTAAGAGGCGTTGGATCGACGTCGTAAGGGACGATATGCGTGCAAATGGGCTTAAGGCAGAGGACGCAAAAGACCGAGCGAAGTGGAGACGACTAGGAAGGAAAGCGGACCCCGGGCACCGAGGTGAAAGCCAAGGTAGCAACCGGGACATACGCTAGGCTGATGATGATGACATACCCACAAGCTTCTAAATCATACTCACATTGTCAATAGATGTTTAGAAAGGGCCCTGGGTTCTTAATTTTTACAACATATGTGGCCTTGTGTCCTAGATGACCACCCTGAGAAAAAACACCGAAACAAACTCAGGGCAGATACCTACATACAGGGGCCAGAGACTTCCTTTCATACGCGAACACTTGGTCCCAGTTGGCTTAGACCCTTCTGCAGGGTCCCTCCGATTTGCAGGGTCCCTATGGTAATATTTTCCTTACCTGACAATATGAATGTCAATATCCTTATGCCTGGTGGTGATGCCGGGGAAGGACTTGCAGTGCATGACGTAGGCATACATGTCCAGCTCATTGCGGAGAGCCACGTTACGGGACGTCACGTACGCTGCCTCACTCTTGGTCTCGATGTTACCCTGGTGGAAGAAGAAGAAAAAGTTATATTTATGATTAAAGATATGTTTCCTCACAGCAGTCATTTGCTAGCTAAGGAGGAGGCCGTCCGCATAAGGCAACGGCGCACACCCCCCAGACGCCACAGGGATTCCGATCCCGATTTTCGGCCACCGTAGACTCTGGCTTGCGGACGGCGAGCAATGGGTAGCTCGCTGTCAGGTCGTCTGGTAACAGTCCAGACAAAGCCCAAGTCGTCGCACGGCGCGCTTTGTTGTTTCTCTCTGTTTGCCCCAAGGAGTAGTCAGCAAAACCGTAGAGACTGCAAAAGGGACGAAGCCTACTGGGGCCCAGGGTTTTTTTCTAAAAGAAAGGCTTGGCCCCAGTGCGTAAGGCAAGGAAAGAACAGGGGTGGGGTGTTTAGTCAGTAAGAGTCCGTCACTGTTTCCCACTTCGCCCAAGAGTGGGATAAGTAATTGGATGATTTTTTCCCACCATAAAAAAAAACACAGCTGTCTTTCAGTTGCCCTTTGCGTTCTAGGAATATAGGTTTCCATTTCCAATAAAGATTTTTGACTGTAATAAACTAATAATTCACAATTTTTAGTTAATTGCATCGTACTTCACAATTTTTCCACATCCGATTTCATTTCCGCCTCCGCCTTCGTTAAGAGCGGCCAACCCGACGTACATTTTCATACATACAACCGCTCTTACGTGATTATGATGTTATTACACATCATTGTTCAGATATTTTGGATACACAAATATATTATGGACATAATCTAGGCTTCTATAGAAATAAAAACGTACATTTGTGTAGAGTAATCCAGTAAAGACCTCTGAAAATCTGCTATTTTATGTGAACTTTGACTCTCGATAATGCACTCTTATATTCAAAATATAGAAAAGTACTTCTATAGAAGCATTGCAGATTGTTTTTTTATTGATATAAACTAGTGATTGACTGTGATCCTACCTGATGGTAAGCAGTGATGCTATCATTGATAGTGTGGTGCACTAGACCACATACTGGGGCACTAATGCGATTGCCCCTTAATTTGATGAAATGGCAAAGGTTTTGACATACCTTAAGACAAACACCGTTCCTCTTGATGGTGGTGATAGCGTACTTGACATCCTCATCATTGTCTACGTTGGGGTCTATGTCCACAATCTCAAAGTCGATTGGGGCTCCAATGTATCTGTAACAGAGATTTTTTTTTACATAATAGAAATTAAAATCAGTAGAATACATAGTAAAAAGGTTACTCCTGACATAGCAGCTTTATAAATAAGTGACAAAGACTTTCACATTCATAATATTGAACTTTAACCAACGAACATCCGATAACCATCCCATCACCCTTATCCCATTTTACTTGGGGTTGGTGCAGTATGTTTATCATGTGTTGTTATTGATAATTTTTTTTTTTTTTTTATAAACTGCTAATTGGCAATCTGCTTCAGAAGCAACAATCCAATCTGCTGGCTGAAGTCTGTCTTTGAGGAGGTGAGTAGATTTGTCCAGCGACGTATCTCTCAATTTTATGTTGCTAATCTCTTCGCTAGCTCCAGGACACCATGTTGTTGATAATCATTCTCACGTTTTATTTCACCACAGTCGCACATATACAACCACATCAATCTTTACGAACTAGCTTAGCCCCAGTGCGAAGGCCAAAGAAGGAATGGGGTGAGGTGGTTAGTCAGTAAGAGTCTGACACTCTTTCCTGCTCCGCCCAAGAGCAGGATTCGTCATTGGATGATTTTTGCCCCCATAAAAAAAAAATCTACGAACTACAATCAGTCATTTGACTATGAACATGAAGACATAACAATCATACACACATACATGCAAACTATTATTATATAGCCTTTATAATATTAGTGTGAAGTATAACATTATCTGCACTTGTTATAATTACTTAGTGCTAATTGGTTTGAATTCATTTTAATTGAAGTAAGATAATATAAAGAGGATGCAATATAATCTGTTTACAACAAATAAATGATTAATTTATGATTATTCTAATTTATTGTTTGAAGTAATGGTAACTTTTATTAGCTGCCAGCAATTTGAGAAGAAATACATCATTGTATTAAAAAAAAAAAATCAAAAAATCAAAATGGTTTTTATTTCATATAGGCCTACATGGGCACTTATAAAACGTCAGAAGCTAGTGCACGGTTCCAAATTGGTTGTTTCCTATGGAGAAGAACCGGCAAGAAACTCCATGGATACTCTTTAAAAAAAAATGGTTTCTTACAATATTTCGTTATAACAGTATTTATATCATTATGTAAGAACTATTCATAATACTAAACCCTTATTTGAGTTGGGAAATATATTTAAATAAACGAGTAAATTGAATAAATGCCAATAACAGATGTTAACAGCTATGACTACTGCAAATTGCATTTAGTTGTTTAGAACATTTTTTTTTCACAAGTTTCCAAGTGTTGAAATTCGCAGAGCTTAATTTCAGACTCGCCAAGAACCAACAACAGAGCTGTACAGCTGAAACTACTGGAATTTAACTCAGAGCAAGTCTGCTTTCTCATCAATAGAGTATTTACTCAGATAAATTTCAACCCAATCATCAACAATCACCCTTTACCATCACATGACCTATGGACAAATTAAAGAATAAACATTTAAAAAAAATTCTAGGTATATTTGTAGTTTGAATATAGAACTATAGTGCTAATAAATGTCTATTTATGTACTTGAACATATTAGCAACATATTGTTTATTTTGTCTAGAATTAACCAACTTATATAAAAGTTTAGACGCAAAATAATCTGAAGAGTTTTATAGCAAGATAATATTTATAAATTGTATGTTTATAGAAAGCAGAAGAAAATTAACTGCGTTTTATTTATAAAAATAAATCAGCTGATCTCTTTTCCTCCCTGACAGACCTTTATGGTTCCAACAAAAAGGTTATAATACTTACTTGAAAATATCCCGGACATAGCCCATGCACTCAGGACCGATTCCTCCTCCAGGGAGCATAGTAACAGCGTGACGACCACCATAGTGGGCCTTAGGTACGAGGTGCTGTTTCCTCACAACTGGTGTCTTATGCTGAACATCGAAATCCGATAGCGTAGCGGGTGCTGCCGCAGAACTGAAGTTCACGACACCACGGAGCTCAGGCCGAGCACTCAGTTTACTTAATAATCTCACAGCCATTGCGATTTTTGCGCAAATATTTTAGATCAACTGTTAAATAATCACAGGAAGAGGAAAACGGAAAATCATAGAGGATAGTAATGGAAATTGCACTCTATAGCAAAAAAGATACCATAGCCAATACTCCTATTTGACAGCTGACACTAGCGCCATTGTTTGCGAACTAAAAATGAAGCGCGGGAAATTGAATTTGAAGATGGAAGAACCATTTACGGTTACCTTTACCCCTTACTTTGTACTCTTTGGTTGTAATACTATAGTAATAATAGCGATACGGTCAGGCCAAAAACAGGAGTCTTAATAAACATATCTGGTTACTAGTATCTTAAAATGAATGGTCAAAATTTATTAATACATTGTTTATTACTATATGAAATGCCGAAAGGATACAATATTATCCGTACATTTTGTAGTGTAGATTTAATTAAAGACTGCCACGGCATTTAATGTTCACCATTTGGGCTGAAACACAACCACGTTGTGACGCCACACCGCTAAAATCTCCAGTCGCGCCTGTATACTATGGACAGGGCGCGCTGCCCATTTCACGCGATTATTTGTTTCGACCCTTTCTCGATACATAGGTACTCTTTTTTATGGTGGGTAAAAATCATCCATGACGAACCGCGCTCTTGGGCGGAGCGGAAAACTGTCAGACTCTTACTGACTAAACACAAAAACCGCTCCTTCTTTGCCTTTCGCTCTGGGGCCAAGTCCTTTAACCCTTTACCGCATGTCGTGCCATATTTGGAACAGTTCATTATTGTGTTAAAATTTTTGTCAAGCAATATCTGTTCGTGTTGTCATAAAGCGCAATTGTTTTATAGAATTGTTTTCGAACATAAAAAGTAAGTAAGTAAAACTCTATGTTGTCAATCGTTCCATATTTCAGTGTCAGAACTCGTCTGTCGGCCATTTCGTTGAGAACGCCTGGTAGAATTGTTTGTGTCGCCGATTTTTATAAGTTTTTGTGCAAATAAAAATATAAAAAGTTTTAACAACAAAAGAAAAATGGATCCCAAGAAACTTTATGGCATAACACGTAAGTTAAATTAACAGTATCCTAGTTAAAAACATCCATAAACTTTGTTCCTGATTTGGAACACGATGCGCTAACGGTAAATTCATTCGGACAAATTTGGAACCCCATGAAGTAAGGGTTGTATTTAGTGTTGGACAAATATGGAACATTATGCATTTGGAACATCATAATACGATATAATTTTCAATGACCGCTTTAAATTTTCGAATATAACTTACCTATGTGCCTATTTGTGTTTTTTACTTCATATTACTTACACTACTTACAGGTACCAAAATAAACAATCATGTAATGGCACTTCCCGAGGACTCGGATGATGAAAACCTATCAGATGACGATGAATATCAATTACCTAAGCTTCTTGACTTCAAATTATATATTGCAGACGTGCTTATGAGAGAGACGACCGGCGTTTTCACGCCAACCAAGCGCGGTAGAGGAAGACCCTTATCCGAGCACAATATCCAAAATATTAAAAAAAACCATTGTTACTTTTGTTTTAACTAAGACCATAATTGTTTTAAAAGTTTTCATGTTTTTACAAATGAATAAAACTTTTACTATTCAACCTATGTTTTATTATTAATCTTTATTCTTATTTTAATATATCTATATTATATATATATATATATATAACCAACTAAAGGATCTTTTACCATACCTGCATGTTGTTCCAAATGTGGAACATACGTATAAATAACCATGAATGCATGTTGTTCCAAATATGGAACAGGGGGTTTTATTTGATTTTTATACAATTTCCATGTATTTATAATTTTATTATTATTTTTCTAGGATATTTTACGGGGTAAAACGTATCATAAATTAATTTGAGCGAATTTTAAAAATCCATGCGGTAAAGGGTTAAGAAAGAGATCCTGAGGCCTAGTGGGCTTTGACCATTTTGCAGAGTCCCTACGGTACAACGTTAGCCCTGACGATTACGGACCCTGTCGTTTACGCCCAAGCGGTGGATTACGGCGCACTATCTCTGAGATTTAAGAGCCAGCAATGGGGGGAACATGTGAGATCGTAACCACCGATCGCCCCTACCAAGATACGGCGATGCTCTGCCCAAGCACATTTGGAGGCTGGAAGAGACTTCCGAGGTTACGTTATTTGGGTTCACCTCGCTTTCAAAATGATTGCGAAGGATTGAAGAATACGAGTATTGACCGAACGTTAAGGTCGCAACCGAGATTACAAATAACAATTGTATCTTTTTCTATCTCCCGCCCTTGGGTAGAGCGAGAGATAGTGTCGAACTTTAACTGACTAAAAAACCCACCCCGTTCCTTCTCAGCCCTTCATATTTGGGCCGGAACTTCCTTTCAGAAGCCGATCCATAACCAAAATAGGTTTCGACCTTGTTGGGCAGAGCTAAGGTTTGCTGACAACTCCTTGACGCCATGGACATGGTCCGGACGGTCGGACGGGGAGCTACCCATTGCTCCGTTTCATTGTCCGCAAGCCCGCGCCGGCAACCGGCATGTCCTAGAACCAAAAATTCGAAGACATGTGACCTCCACCAATCCGCACTGGGCCTGCGTGGTGGATTATGTCCCATTCCCTCTCCTAGAGAGAGGAGGCCTGTATCCCTGCAGTGGGAACATTAAAAGGCTATGATGATGATGAAAAAGCCCGCCCCCACGGTAGCCGGTAGCCGGAAATCGGGATCAGAATCCCGACGGCGGCTAGGGCGTGGGACCGTTGCCTCATACGTGCCTGCTCCTTTGCTAGCATTACTGCTTCGTAGAAGGACGATCTTTTCAAGGTTCCATAGTCAACAAAGAACCCTTATAGTTTCACCATGTCTGTCTATCAAATGATTTTGGTATTACGTTTGTATGGAGAATTTATCCTTCGCCGGGCTCTTAAGTCTTAGTTTATAGCACGGAGTAAATATAAAGAGGAGTTGTTGTATCAAGTTTGTCCTAAGAAACAGCGCATGACATTTTACGGGGAGAGGGGGTGTTACACTCCGCCCATTTCTTTAATTTCCATCTGCCGGTCAATAGCCAAACTACTCGCTCGTTCTGTCGATTTTGTCTTGATGTTACGTAACAATCCATCACTAGATGTCGCTAAGTACAGGGTTCCGTACCGTTGTATTTTCGATGTACAAAAGTGACTTTTCTACAGATATATTATAATATACCATATTTTATTTTTAGATTTTGATATCCAGCGTATTTATTGTTTTAGATGCGACAGCCACGGGACATACGTAAAATAATTGGAATCTAATTACGGACCTATCTTTTTGTTGACGATAGATGGCGGCCTGTTTACGTTTACGAAGTTGTGCACAGGACGAACGCCAACAATACACTGACTTAAGCCACGCCCACCATGATGACGTCAGGACCGTGCTGGGAATCACAGTGCACAGCCATGGCACAGCCGTTTAGGCCATCTCCTCTTTATATTTACTCCGTGGTTTATAGGTTCTGTACTTCTGTTACATTGCGAGAAAATTGTGACGGTCTTGGCCGGTTTTTATTACATTTGGGGATATTGGTGGTGAAGAGCTTGTACTATACCTAAGGTGCTCTGGCTAAAATGCCTACTAACTGGTGACCCTCGACAAGTAATGTCAACGCAGTCTTCGTGTAGGTACTACTTCCGAGACGAAAAAAAAGAGTAAAAAAAATATAGGTAATTATAAAAATACAAATATAATTCAATTTTATATTTTGACATGTCATTTTAATCAGTGACGTCAATCGAATTCTTTTCTTCGTTGTCTACACTATCTACACTTCTACACTATCTACACTAATATAATAAAGAGGTAAAGTTTGTTTTTTTGTTTTTTTGTTTTTTTGTTTGTAGGGGGTAATCTCTGGAACTACTGGTCCGATTTGAAAAATTTAAGCAACAATAGAAAGCTGCTTTACTCCTGAGTGACATAGGCTATATTTTATGTACGCGGGCGAAGCTGCGGGCAAAAGCTAGTAATATAATAAAGAGGTAAAGTTTGTTTTTTTATTTTTTTGTTTGTAGGAGGTAATCTCTGGAACTAATGGTTCGATTGGAAAAAATTTAGCAATAATAGAAAGCTGCTTTACTCCTGAGTGACATAGGCTATAAATTATTGATGTAACATGGATATTAACCGAGCTATCACAACTTTTGTCTGGCAAGTCGGAAAAATATATCTCGAGAATTTGTATAGGAACAGAGTTAAATATGTTAAAACAAGAAATTTTCCGCGGACGAAGTCGCGGGCAGAAGCTAGTCTACACTAATATAATAAAGAGGTAAAGTTTGTTTTTTTTATTTTTTTGTTTTTTTGTTTGTAGGAGGTAATCTCTGGAACTAATGGTTCGATTGGAAAAAATTTAGCAACAATAGAAAGCTGCTTTACTCCTGAGTGACATAGGCTATAAATTATTTATATAACACGGATGTTAACCGAGCTATCACTACAAGAAATTTTCCGCGGACGAAGTCGCGGGCAGAAGCTAGTATATAATAAAGAGGTAGTTTGTTTTTTTGTTTGTAGGAGATAATCTCTGGAACTACTGGTCCGATTGAAAAAAATATGTTTGTATTGGATAGTCCATTTTTCGAGGAAGGTTATAGGCTATATAACATCACGCTATGACCTATGGGGGCGGAGCAGTAACCACAAACGCCTATAACATCACGCGGGCGAAACCGCAGGCAAAAGCTAGTAATTTTATAACTCAAGAACGGGCTCTATACGGCTATCCAAACCAAATGTTTAGCTTTGTTCGGACTATTTAGTAGATGGTTTATGTGAAGTTTGCACAAAATTCGCCGAGCAGTTTTTTATCACATTTTTCTGTTGCCGGGAGCGTAGTCGCGGGCAAAAGCTACTAATGTATAAAAAAGACAAACAAACAACTATTCGTAATGGTCTCATTAAATATGCGTGTGTATAAGAACCTAATTTAAATTTCTAACTTAATTATATTGTGTGCATGAATGGCTAAATTGTACGCTTTAACGGCAAAATATAGCGCCGCCCACTGTATTAAATAAGATCTATGTAATTTACCTAAGTTTCACAATTAATAAATGCATCCTAAATCGGATGTGGCTCAAAAGGCTGCTCAACTTAAATGGGACAGGGCATGTCTGCCGCATGTCTAGCAAACTGTGGGCCCGTAAAACACAGGATTGGTGCCCGGACACAGCGAATCGGGGCCGCGGCAGACCACAAAGGAGATGGCGGGACGACCTGGATGTCTTCCTTGAGAATTGGAGCGGCAAAGCATGTGACCGAGATGATTGGAAAGAATGGAGGGAGGCCTTTGCCCAGCAGTGGGACAATACAGGCTAGGTATAATAATAATATAATAAATCCTGACGGCATCGTCACTATCTCAAGCTTTTAAGCAGAGAGCCAATCAGAGCCATACATCCAGCGAACACCCACGACTTTAAAGGGTTTAAAGGTGAATTTAATACAATTTGATTTTTAGTTAGTACTGTTTATTTGCAACATTAAAACATTTTTTTAGTCCTTATATAAAGTTGATACGAGCTACAGATGATCATTTCCTTACAAAGGATCATTGTACACAGTCACACCAGTATGAACAACTTTTGGACTGGCAAACCAACTCCTGTTCCTTCGTTACCTTCCATTCGAAGAAGACTTCCTTTCAAAAGGAGACCCTCAGCCTAATAGGCTTCTACCCTGCTGGGCCCCTACGTTTTGCTGCCAATTTCTGATCGTGCATGTTTTGTATACACAATTGCATCACTGCTTAATATCAGGTTTTTTTAACCTCTTGAGCCCCGCGGGCGGGCACTTGACGTCAGCGTAATCTGACACCGGTCACAAAAACTGTTATAACTTCGTCTCTGTTGTTTCGATTCACACACTCTAAACAGTGTCGGGTTGTTCAATAATGTGGCTATGAAATACAATGTAAACAAGATTCTGATTAGACCTCAAGAAATAAACATACCCTATTGAAATCGTAGTACTTGCCGAATATAGTTATGTTGCTAAATTATGTCGATTTATAACTAAACTGTGTGATATTTTTACACGAAATTTTGGGAACTGACTCTTGAATAGACTGGTAATCTAATGATAAAGTTATTTTACGAGTGTTAGATAGGATTCCTGCAAAATTCAAACTCGAACTTCATAGCGCGCGACGCAGATTTCATGAATTTGCATTGTTCAATACACTACTTTGTACTTTGATCATCCGAGGTATAACAAACAGATGGCCTTTATAAATATTTCTAGCATACTACTTATATATTCATCGACCCATTAGTAACAATAAATCGTTAAAATACGCCACTATAATTGTAAAACCTCAAAATAACCACGATTAGGGAACAAATCTGATAACTTTTTTGTAAGCTTTTTTTCACCAGGTAATTTAGGCTTTTGAATTTGAATGTTACTTGAAAATGAACAAGAACAAAGTAGTCTATCGAATTCTACCCATACTTACCTTATCTTTCATAGAAAAAACTAACACTATCAACGTCTCAAGTGGTCATAAAAATGTACGAAGTTGTAAACATTCCGTAGGGTTGGGACCACACCACTATATTATCGATAAGTTTGACTGAGTTCAGGAAGGAAAATAAAAAACATTTTAGATCGACATAACTTACTTTCTTTACTTATTATGCATATTAGTAAAATAATACTATTTATTTATTTACAAAATACTGCGGAAACACTAGGCAGACCGAGCGGCTGTTCCAATAAGCCTAGATAGAACTGTCACACACTGAACACCCTCGTCCTCCGAGTCGGTGACCCGGAGAAGCTCATCAAAGTTCTCCGGAGCATTCTCGTGTCCAACGCACCAGTTTCGCCTCGCAGCCATCTCAAATCTATAACAATAATAATCAAAAAATGTAGTAATAGAAAAAAAATGTAGTTTTTTTTTTATATCTATAAGAATATAAAAAAAAACTACATTCAAACTACACTAACGGAAATAAAACTATAAAATACTAAGAAAAAATACTTTCATTTTATACATATATCCGAACAATTTTACACAAACAATCGATGTGTCATCGATAATTTTTATCGACATTAGCCTAAGCACTAGCAGGGCCTTGAACCGTTTTGACGTTTGACAGCTCAAATTTCAAATACGATTTCGTTACCTAGTAATGGAATTTACATCATATTATGAATAAATTACTGAAATATGCACGGACTACGTGTAATTATGAATTATCAATAGATTTTACGTTACTTCAGCCATTGCAAAGATGAAATTTCGTTGAATTATCTCAAAAAATCGTACAATAACAATGGCGGGTTCCACGAACAAAGTACGATGTAAGTTTTGTTAGCTCAATAAAACAAGTTTTGTAATATATTTCATATGAAAAACTATCCACAAAGTTGCGTGAAACACTTATAAATGAATATTCACCCACTTACCGTAAAAATACACATAAAAATCACGAAAACACAGCAATTCACTGACGCGTGCCGTAATGGCGTTCGCGAGATTTTTGTACCAACTTCGCACTTTTTTTTTATAATGTTACCAATAATATTTTTAGTTTCTATCTTTGTCTATGGTTGTATAATATTATCTGCCGTCGAGAACAATCGTTCACAAACGATTTTAAGACTTATCTTAACCATAAATACAGTTTTAAATCGGTCGGTGTTTTGTGGCACGTTTTTGTGCCAGCGGGGCTCAAGCGGTTGTGGAAGGTAAAAATCATCCAATGACGAATCCCTTAGCCCTTGGGTGGATCGGGAAACAGTGCCAGACTCTTACTGACTAAACAACCTACCCCGTTCCTTCCTTGCGCTCTATCCTAGAGCTCTGGTGTTACGCTTTCGCATCAACCCTTGGCCCCAGGAGGCTTCTACCCTGCAGGGCCCCTTAAAATTGCTGACAACTCCTTGAGGCGCGCGGGAACAATGCACACCGTGCTTACCATCAGATGGAATCGCAGTGAAGCACTAGTATATATAAAAAAAGTGATTTTTCGGCTAGACCTCAGATCCATATAATACCTAGAGCTTATCAGTTAGACCAGCTCTTTAATAAATACATTAGTTTTGATTTATCGCGTCTTCTGTGCGTTTGACTACCTCTGTGACGCATCGAATTCAAAACTCGTTTATTCAAACTAGGCTGAGGACCAGCATTTCTCAGCAAGGACTTCAGGTGGGAGACCATCTGAAAAAAAATGAAAAAAAAAAATTAACAATCCATGTGCCTGGTGGGCTAATGACAAACTTCTATTCATATCCCCATTTACTCGTAATAACTTTTCTTTGTTGACGGTACATTTAAAGTAGAACTACAGTACGGCCGTCGGATTTTGCCGTCTGTAGTTAGGCTCTGCGAAATTTTTGCGCTTGAAAACTCATACAAAAATAAAGATTTAGGTTTTTAACAGTAATAACAAATGCTAATTGTACTTATTTGTTCAAACCATGCATTTTTTTACGAGTTAATTTCGCGCTAAAATTCGCAGAGCCTACTCAGACTCGCCAAGATCCGATGGCCGTACTATACACTGCGTGGACGTCCACCACACACGGCGTTGTGGGTGCGTTCACACTCCGGGCGTCCCTCTGGGCTCAGTTAGGGCGCTTACAGTCGAACGACACTCGATCGACGACGAGCGCTGCGACGTAGTCGCCCTGCTGACGACCGTGGACGACGACGTCGTCGCCACACCGTCGACGTCGTCGCCTAGCGGCGGCGACGTAGTCGCCTAGTTGAGACGTGTGTAGTAGTCACGTAGTAGTTGTGAAATAGTCTCGGAGACCAAATCGAATGTTTTTTAATTGAAGAGATTAATAAATCGACATTAATTTCGTCGTCACTCATTTTAGTCGTAATTTACGTGCGTATTCTAGACTATTTGTTGCCAACTGCACGGACTTACTGTAACAACACAACTGGGCGACGTCGACGGTGCGGCGACGACGTCGTCATCCACGGTCGTCGGCAAGGCGACTACGTCGCAGTGCTCGTCGTCGATCGAGTGTCGTTCGTCTGTAAGCGCCCTTAAACGGCGCAAAAATCAAAGCCCTATCTATTTCCAACTCATAAAAACGTGCCCTTAAGTATCGTTCTAAGAGTGCAGTTCTCGCTTAAAGCTACATTGCGCAGACGTCCGCCAACCACGCCGTTCTGAGGACATCCATTTCCATACATTTTATATATGGACTAGCCTTCTGCCAGTAGCTTCGCCCGCGTGAAAGTAGGGTTCTCCATACAAACTTTAGAACCCCCTTTATAACCCTTTAGGAGCTGAATTTTGAAAAACCTGTTCGCCTACGTCATAAAAGGAAGCCTTGTGCTAAATTTCACTCTCCTAGTCCCATTAGTTTTGGCTGTACGTTGATATGTCAGTCAATCAGTTTCTCCTTTTATATACCTATATAGAAATACAAAATACATTTGCTATACGGCTGTCGTGCTACTTTGATTTATTTATATATTTGATTTATTTATATTCACATAACCAGCCTGTTTCCAGTGAGAACATTAAAGAGGCTGATGATGATGATGATTGAATGATTTCTTGACTTTTCAAAAGACCCTGAGTAAGATTTATTTGAAACTAGTGACCCGCCCCAGCTTCGCACGGGCAATGATATTGAATATATTATGCATGTATTACGCACATTAACCTTCCTCTTGAATAACTCTATCTATTAAAAAACACCGCATCAAAATCCGTGGCGTAGTTTTAAAAAATTAAGCATACATAGGGACAGACGACTTTATACTATATAATGATGAAAAAACAAAGTAGCGCGACAGAAGCGGTGCTTTCGCGCGACTAATTTGAAGGTGCCTCCGCAATACTTACAGAAAAGAAAATGGGTCGAAAAAACAGTAGAAAAGTTTTCTTTAAATGTCTATTCTTAGCGCTAATAGGGTAATGGTCTGGTAACAGTCCGGACCAAGCCCAGTCATTGACGGCGCGTACTTTTCCCGCGCGCGTCAAGGAGTTGTCAGCAAACCGTAGGGACCCTGTAGAAGGGTCGAAACCAAGTGGGGCCAACGATTCGCGTCTGAAAGGAAGGCTCTGGCCTTGTTATATATGGCAATGTAGGAATAATGGAGTAGATTATTTAGTCAGTAAGAGTCTGACACTGTTTCCAGCCCTGCCCAAAAAAAAAGTGCGGTATTCGTCATTAGATGATTTTTACCTCGTCTCTAGGAGAGGGAACGGTCGGGTCTTAATCGAAGCGAAAATTTGCGCGTAACCATAGCAACGACGCGGACGGCCTCTTGGGTTCAACTTATACCCAGTCATATTATATTATTGTCTAGTCCCAAACTAAGCAGTTTGTGCTATGATTAATATTACTAAAATTCGTTTTTAAATATACATACATTTTATAAATACACTCGAGTAATTTTTTTTAAATTTTTAGTTCTTATGTCTTTCTCCTGGTTCTTAGCTACCTCCCAACCAATTTTCAGCCAAATTGATTAATATTTATATTAATTAATATGAAGACAGATTTTTTTCCTGGCCTGTTAGTCTAGTAGTTAGTGACCCTGACTGCTATGTCAGAGGTTGTAGGTTCAATTCTCACTTAGGACAAATATTTATGTGATGAGCATGATCATTTGCTTTGTCTGGGTGTTATTTAGAAATATATAAGTATGTTTATCAATTGTCTAGTACTCATAACACAAGCTCTGCTTAGGTTAGGACTAGATGGCATTGTGCAGTGGCGTAGCGTAGGTGGGGCGGAGGGGGCGGCTCGCCCCGGGCGGCAGCCCTTGGGGGCGGCAAAATGTCGCCGGTAAAGCTGGTAGAGATCTTCATTTCATGTGTCAGAACAAGTCAAAAAACAACAATAACTATAAAATTGAAACAGAGGCGTCTGTAGCACTTGTGGCGCCCGTGTGCAACCAGTACCGCGCCGTCTACTTTAGTAGAAGGGGGTCAAAATGGAATACTATACTAACAGTTATACAGAGTGATTTTGAAGTTGTGAACGAAATTTTAACAGTGGTTTCTACTCATGATACTGAACAACTTTCTTCAAGAAAAAAAAATTGTTGTGTCAATTCCAAAACAATAGCTTTTTTATTCTTTCTCCCAATAATTGTATTAGTTCAATAAAAGAAACCTCATTGCCAGTGAAATTTAATTTGAATTAAGCACCAGCTATAGAATGGGGGCGGCAAAATGGGTCTCACTCCCCGGGCGCCGAGATTGCACGCTACGCCACTGGCATTGTGTGATAGTTGTAGAATATTATTATTACTTCCATGTTTATTCACGATTGTTGTGAATAACGCCGTTGATTACATAATTGTGTAATTTAAATTATTATTGTTATTTTATTTTCTAATTTTTTTATTTTTTTTTATTTATTTATCATTTATACAAATATTACAGGGGATTACTTATGTTAAATAGCAACCAAAAAAACCACTAAGGTTTAAACTTGTGCTATCATGAATCATCTCAAATCGAAACAAAAGTTACAGTTTTATATGTGTACGTTATTGTCGAAATTAATTCATACAATCTTTGTTTAAATCAGTAGGAGAAAACATTCTTAAATAATACTTAAGTAATACTTCTTAAGTTTACATTTAATATTTTTGGGTGTAATATTACTTTTTATTTCTGAGGGTATGCTATTAATAAGTCTCGGTACAATATACCCGCTAGTTCGCTCGCCATACGTATTGTTGGCTCGCTGTGTACGAAGCTTATTCTCAGAAACGGCCCGAGTGCATGCAGGATGTTCGATTTTGTTTATTAAATTTTCATTGAAAAATTGTTCTTTTAATAACAGAAAATGTATTTGAGTATAAACTGGTAGGACATTACAGTGCTTAAAGAGACCATTTATATTATCATAAAATTGAATTCTTATTTTGGGAGATACTATTGTTTTTATAATTTGTTTTTGTATTTTATAGATACTGTCAAGATAGGTCTTATAGGTACGACCATAGCTACTAAGGCCATACTGGATGTAGGATTCCGCCATCGCGTAATAAAGCATTATTTTCACTTTGAAGGGCAGACGGTTTTTTAGTATGGTCATAATAGCAAGAAATTGTCGAAGTTTATCGCAAACACGTTCTATATGATAACTCCAGTTAAATTTATCGTCTATAATTACTCCCAGATATGTTTGTTTATCGACAACATCTATTTGCGGGCAGTTACAGTTGATCGTATTGACTGTATGCAAGCAGTCATGGTCATGGGCTATTAAGTTCTGAACCGGTAATTTTTTAATATATGGAGATTTAATTACCAATAATTTAGTTTTGCTTGCATTAAGTACTAAGCCAGCATCAATTATGTAGCAGCAATTATGTAATTGTTTGTTATTCCAAATAAATAAAATTAAAAAAAAATGTGATTAAAAGTTTCACGGGAAACTGAACCCAGTTTGACCAAAGCTTGGAATTCCTTGATCCTTGCATGTGTGAATTGTATTTATTGCATAGGTTCAAAAACAGTGTTAAAGAAAGTGTTATGGTTAACTGTATTGCATTTCAAGGCATTTTTTAAAAATTGATTATAGATTCAAGCTTGACCGTTATCTCACCTGATGGAAAACGACAATGCGGTCGACGATGGAGCGCGCTTACCTAGAAGTAACCCATTCACTCTTGACTTGAAAGATTCCTGGATTATAACCATCAGGAAACACAGGCGGCAAGGAATTCCACTCCTTGGCTGTACACACAATGTATCTACATTGAGATGAATCCAGTAAAATCTATTTAGAATTAATTTTAGGCTTTTTTTTTATTTATATAAGCTAGTGCTTAACTGCGATCCCACTTGATGATAAGCAGTGACACAATTGTTGTTGGTGGGCATACTAGTTTTAAACTCTTGAGCCCTAAGTGAATGCCACCTTTTGCACACCTAATACCTTTCTATTATATCTCCAATTATGGTATTCAACAGGTTAACAGCCACTCTAGCCTTGAAGACAACTAAATTACATTGGGCAAGAAAACCGCAGCAGAAAAACTGTTCAAACACTTCGATGTACGCAGTATAAATGACAAGGCAAATCGTTTAGTCCGGACCGTAGAAGTTACCAAAACTTAGGAGTGGATATTCGCCGTACGTCTGGACGTCCAAAATGGAAGAACGGACATTTTACCCTACCCATACCGTCTACTAAAAAAAATCCCATAAAAACGTAATCAAAGATGTCCACAGCTGGAATTAGGCCTCTCCTTGACATCATTAAATCAAACGGTTTAAAGTTTTTCTCCTTCAGAGTTACTTACTTGAAAATCTCCTGAACGTGACACATGCATTCGGGGCCAATTCCTCCACCAGGGAGCATGGTGGCTGTATGACGACCTCCATAGAAGGCCACCGGAATCCGGAACTGCTTCCTCACAACTGGAGTCTTATGCTGTACATCAAAATCTGATAACCTGGCTGGTTCAGGCCTAGTACCGCAATTCTTCACAAGAAGTTTAGGCCATACAATCGATTTATCTAACAAATATAGCCTCGTAGTCTCTACGAGTTTTACACAACAATCTTTCTTGAGACGGCTATTTGAATTTAAATTAAACATTATCCTCAGAAAGAGATAAACGGAAAAACTGGAATCAAAACAAAACAAATGAATAATTTAATTTAGACCGTCAGATGGCGCTGTTATGTCAAATTATTTGTATAGATGGCAGCATTGGATAGTTTGACAGCTAGGATAGAAATCTGTAAACATGAACAACTTTTCTGTTTTTTAACGAAAATACATTTTATTCAGTTATGAGATTTATACTGAACTTTAATAGGTAGTTAATATGTATGAAATTCAATTCAGTATAATTTTAAGATGCTTTATTTAAGTGAAATTAATTGGGAAAGAATGACGTCGGAAATTTCACAATGGCAACATTGGCTATAGATTTTTTTTTCTATGACGTGAGTGTTGCTTTTCCTTTCTCAGTGGAGTTTGTAAGTACGAGCGGCTGGAGAACGGGCGTCCATTTTGCTTCGCCATATTGAATTTGGTCGGACATCTTTGGACGCCATGTTTAGTCGGACATATTTTATAAACATTTTCGCGTAAATTTCAAATATTTTTGAGCCTAAATATCGAACTTTTTTTCACTGAAAACTGTGGCACTAGTTGCGGTAAATATTACGTTGGAAAATTCCGTGCCAACGCATCTGCCCATATTTGTCTCCTGGTGGCCGTCGGTGCTTTTGTTACTGGATAAATACAGGTAAATTATTTCTATCGAAAACATAGTACTTTTTGACGTATCGTAACAAGTGTTTCCTATTTTCTATGAAATTACGCATTTGGTCGATTAATTGAGGGTGACAGAATGAAGGTCATTTTATAAGGTATCGATGTGTGTAGCGTTTGGCGTGGTCATTTTATAATTATCTAAAAAATCGTCTGGGTTGCGGGCCCGGCCGGTCGAGCTGCGCTGCCAGTAGAGTCGCACCTGCCCCGAGAGATAGTTGTTTGACTCCAATGCACCATAATGCGGCACAAAAAGTTAAAAAAATGATTCTCTCTGTGGGAGGCAACGAATTCTCATTAAAACTGGTACCCGACCGAGTGACGTTCTGACACTATTTACAATAAAATCACAACAGTTTATGTATCACGATACGTTCTAAAAATAAAACATGAAAAACAAATCAATTGTGCTCGAATAAAATGATTATGAAGTGTTTTATTTACATATGTACATCTGTAATCCGTGTTTTTTTTAATCTGAGCATAGAGAAGTGATTGTTTTCTTGTCAGCTTATCATGTAGTTAAATGGCAAAGGTATTATGTGTGTATTCTGCCTGACTAGACTATTGTTTTTATTTTTTTGTTATGCTTTTTTCAGTGTGATGGGTAGGTAGTTATCTAGATGTTAAACAATTAATAAAGAAAGAGGTTAATTAAGTCATTGTCTGATAACTGTATATGTACAGTTTTCTGATAGCAAAGAGGTTCAAACAATATCTTACTTTGAAAAAAAAAAACCATTCTCAATACAATGGCTCATTATAGTAAACATATCATTTAAATTTTAAATTGTTTATGAGGTCATGTTCCTATTTGAAATAGATATCCTATTCGAAATACTGATTTATTTTTTATCCAAAACCTATTTTTATAACCAAAAGAAATACTTGTCCAGGGAAATAATTTTGTTTTTTTTTACAACTTTTAACACAACGCCATCTAGTTTCAAACTAAGCAAAGCTGTTGCTATGAGTATATTAGACAACTGATAATCTTACTTATACATGTTTCTAAATCTAAATTCATACATATTATGGATGATTTACACCCAGATACAGAATAAATGATTGTACTCATTACATAAACATTTGTTTTTGTTCTGGGCAGGAATCGATCCCACAACCTCTGCAGCTCTGGCATAATAGGGCCACTGACCAACAAATGTTATGAAATGCCAAGTCCTGAATTTTCCTGAAAAAATAAGATATGGGACTCTTATTGGCAACAATTCTAAAATGACATTGCTCGGCTCCTAAACAAAAAAAAAACCTATCTCTAATATTTTTTTTACATTTTGTTTGGACATCCTGTTTCTAAGAAAATTTTCTTGTGAAAATGATTTATTTATTTCTACGCAAATACTTAAAAAGAAAACAACTAATACAGAAAGAAGAGTAAAAAGGAGCAGACCTACAACAGGAGAGTAAAGTAAAGTAGACACTGTATAAGTAATTCATAAAACTTAAAATACCCCAAAATCATATAATACATATAAATCTATATATATAAAAGGAGAAACTGACTGACATATCAACACTTCCTTTTATGACGTAGGCGAACACTAAGAAAGGGGTTTTTCTAAATAAGAAAGTTTGTATATATGCATGTTTGTTACTCTTTCACACAAAAACTATTGAATGGATTTTCATGAAACTCTATATATGGACAGAACGTTAACATACCCTGGAATAACACATAGGATAAGTATTATTCCAGATGTATGTCCAGATGTATCCCAAGGGATAATTTTCTACTATAATGCAGGTGAAGTTGCAGGCAGGAGCTGATCGAGTTCAATGCCGTTGTCGGTCGTTGCGTACTAACTACCTACAGGTCATTGTACTCCTTCAGCTGATATCTGTTTAAAGAAATTAATTTCGTACATGCATATATTAATTCGAGTTTTAGAAAAATACTAGAAAACCGCCCCAGCTTCGCACGGGTTCTGATATTGAATGTATTATGCATGTATTATACGCATAAACTCTTGAATCACTCAACGCAAACGCAACGGATTTTGATGCGGTTTTTTTAATAGATAATATTAAAAAAACCGCATCAAAATCCGTTGCGTACTTTTAAAGATCTAAGCATACATAGGGACAGCGGTAAGCAACTTTGTTTTATATTATGTAATGATAATATTGGGTAATTGAGTTTAAAAATAAAAACTAAACATCAAATTACATTAAGAGGAAATCATTTTATAAAAGTAACATTTTAATTGGACATAACTTGAAAAACCTATTAGCATTTCAAATATTGTTATGAGGAAGAGTGGGGGTGTGGAGGGTATATCTCTTGCGTACCTAATGGCAATAACATGCATAGATATTCAATATATATGTACAGTACGGCTGTCGGATCTTGACGAGTCTGGAGTTAGGCTCTGTGAAATTTAGCGCTTGAAAACTCGTACAAAATTAAGGTTTTAAAAGAATAAATGCCAATAGGTAACAGTTTTTAACAGCAATAACAACTGCAAATTGCGTTTATTGATGATTGATAAGATGTGACATATGGACGGAGAGACAGACATAACGAATCTATGTATAAGGTCTCCGTTTTTTGCCATTTGGCTACGGAACCCTAAAACTCGTATAAAAAACGTACAAAACTTATTAATATTTATGAAATACCTAACAAACATTTTTAGATAAAATAGACAATTTTTAGATGTGAAGAATATTAATGTTTAGTTAATAACCTAAATAAATGCGAGTATAGTTATTATAAATACTAGCTTCTGCCCGCGACTTCGTCCGCGGAAAATTTCTTGTAGTGATAGCTCGGTTAACATCCATGTTATATAAATAATTTATAGCCTATGTCACTCAGGAGTAAAGCAGCTTTCTATTGTTGCTGCATTTTTTTCCAATCGAACCATTAGTTCCAGAGATTACCTTCTACAAACAAAAAAATAAAAAAACAAAAAAACAAACTTTACCTCTTTATTATATTAGTGTAATGTAAATTAACGAGAAAAGATTAAAAACTTTTTCACCAGTAGTAATCAGTAATCTTAGTAGTAATCCACTAAAGATTACTGATTACTACCACCTATTCTGTAGTAGTAATCCTATTTTATCAGAGTGACATGGCTGTATATTTTCTACCTTCACGTGCATTATTTAATCAGCTGTATATTTACGTTATACTAGCCTTCTACCAGCGGCTTCGCCCGCGTGAAAGTAGGGTTCTCTATATAAACTTTAGACCCCCATTACATTCCTTTAGGAACTGAATTTTGAAAAACCCTTTGTAGCACCACCTATGACGTCACAAGCAATCGCGCAATGAAAGTTCTCCGCGCGATTTGAAGATATACGACAGCCCGAAGTCAACTATCGGGCAGTAGCCCACCAGACTATAACACCTGTCTGGTCGAGGATCCTCCCTTTTCAAAGGAGTAGGGACTTTACTCTCTGTTCTGCATACCCCCAAACTTTTCTTAGTGTTCGCCTACGTCATAAAAGGAAGCCTTGTGCAAAATTTTATGCTCCTAGGCCCAGTAGTTTTGGTTGTGCGTTGATATGTCAGTCAGGTTCTCCTTTTATATATATAGATTGATGACTGATTATGATAAACGTATAATGACGATGACCCGTTATCATTGAGCACCAGTCATAGCAATACCAGTGTTATTGTTATGATAACAATGCGTAATTTCCATTGAATACTAATCATCATTATTGGCTAGCTTGGTTTTGTTCGCTGTTGAGTTTAGACCTCCTGCAGCAGTCATGATTTCCTGGTTGGTGTTTCCTTTTTTAGGGTTCTGTACGTCAAAAGGAAAAAAATCTGGGCAAGTGCGAGTCGGACTTGCAAGCTGAGGGTTCCGTCCGTACCAATTAATTTGTGTAAATAATTAATTTCCCGAATCGAGTTTCAGATTTTTTTTTTGTTGTGGTTGTGTGACACTAGTGGAAGTTATAATGGAGCTATCATAGTCGAATTACGATTAAAGCCTTTAATATAACAAATAAAAAAAATCTATTATGTGTTTGACTTAGTCTGATAAATTTACAATTTTACATGTAGGTATATGCTTATTTATTTTCATTCCATTACGACTCGTTTTCCTTCCTTGATAATATACCAATTAATACTAAATTTAAAACACCAAACATTCGTTCTGTGTTTGGGTGCAATTTCTCGTCAAAGCATTCAGAAAGAAAACACATAGCGATGGTTTTCTTTCATGGACAAAGTCTGCGGAGTCGTACCCAAAGACAGTCTTGTCTTAAGAGGCCGGTTCGGGACGATTTATCCATACAAACGTAATACCAAAATCATTTACAAGTCGAGCATATTTCAACCATATTATGGTTTTTTTTTTTTTTTTTTTTTTATGGTAGGTGAAAATCATCCAATGACGAAACCAGCTCTTGGGCGGAGCGGGAGACCAGTGTCAGACTCTTACTGACTAAAAAACCTACCCCGTACCTTCCTTGCCTTATTTCTGGAGTCGAGGTTACAATTTTCACATACCCTCTAGGCTCCAGGAGGCTTCGACCCTGAAGGGCCCCTGCAGTTTGCTGACAACTCCGTGAGGCGAGGCTCTGCGAATTTTAGCGCATGAAAACTCGTACAAGGTAACCTAACCAATAATTTTTAACAGCAATAACAACTGCAAATTGCATTTATTTGTTCAAATCATTTAATTTTTGACGTGACAACGTCTTAAATTAGGTTGCGGCTGGGAGTCACTTATGAAAAAGTGTAACGCTCGGTAACGTTACGATGAGTCACCGAACGAGAGAGAGGCCCGCCGAATGCCTTGCGTCTCTCTCCCACTCAACTATGATCGGTCTGCCGCGCGCGCAGCACTAGAGAATTAGGACGTTGTCACGTAAAATCTTCGCCCGTAAAACCGACTTTATAGGCAACCATTTTTTTTTTAACAGCAATAACAACTGCAAATTGCATTTATTTGTTCAAATCATTTAATTTTTTTACGAGTTTTCAAGCGCTAAAATTGACAGAGCCTAACTTCACACTTGCCAAGATCCAACGGCCGTACAATCCGTTCCAAATGAGAATAGGATCGATTGCCATGTTGTGACGTCACGATTTACTGTAAAATCGAGGCAGAAAAAATGTTAAGATTTAATTTATTTACGAAAACTTTAATTTATTTACAAACTGTGACCGAAAAAGTTAATCAGAATCTAGTTCTTCAAATTTACTCATCTCCGAGTTTTTCAATTTTGCTGAAATTTCTTCGATTTGACAGTACGACCTCGTGGCAATCGATCCTATTCTCATTTGGAACGCATAGTAGGTACTGTACCGGCCTTTAACATGTAACCTCTTTCGTTTTAAAGTCGGTTAAAAATACAGTTGTCATTTATTCAATCTACAATTGACATCGTTATGCTAAGTAGTCATTAAGAAATGCATTAATTAAGAAAGTAACATTATTTGCCCTTGAAACCTCCCCTTTATTTCATTCGACCTACAACTTTAATGATAAGAAATTGATAGTAATTTTCTTTTAAGAATACCAATGTTTTTGCTTGTTCTATTTAATTAACCGTATTAGTTTCGGTACTTAACTAAATATAAACAATCTTGACATGTCTTCGGTTAAAAATTGCCTAAAAAAATATTAGCATAGCATAGGATCAGCGTGATTAGTAAAACAAGTTTTCAATGAAAATATTTTTTTTCATAACAAGCTTTTATAGCGGTGGTCTATACTTATATAATTAAAACTCGTCAAGACGATTCACATGAGCCCAAACTCGACGTGGTTGTGCCGTTTAATTACAGAGTTCCTATGGCTACCTCGCGATTTCATCATCAGATCAGCTCTATGTCATCATAATATTGCATTGTCATGCGATTTACACCTGCATGCAAAATTGTAGCTCAATCGGTTGAGGATATCTGCTTTAAAATTGAGTTGCTAGCTTGTCAAAAATAAATAAATAGGATCAGCCATATAAAGTTCCCACACAGGCCTCCTCTCTAAGAGAAGGAATGAGCCATAATCCACCACGCGGGCCCAGTGCGTGTTGGTGGATGTCACATGTATTCGAATTTTTGGTTCTAGGACATGCTGGTTTCCTCACGACGTTTTCTTTTATCGTTTTGATAGCAGTGGTGATGAAATAAATTATTGGCTGGGTTTGAACCCGAGGTCTACAACTCTTAGCGGCTTTCACTGCTCTACCTTTATTATTAACAGAATAGTTTTTTTAACCAATGCCTCAGAAAAGTCCCAAGTATCCTCGTACTTGGTCCGTAGGGACCCTGGAGAAGGGTCGAAGCCTACTGGTGCCGAGGGTTCGTGTCTAAAAGGAGGGCTCTGGCCCTGGTATAAAGGCGACGTAGGAACGGATTGGGTTGTTTAGTCAATAAGAGTGACACTATTTCCCGCTCTGCCTAAGGGCTGGATTTGCCATTAGATGATTTTATACCCACCATAAAAGGGTATTTTTTTATGGTAGGTAATAATCATCAAATGACGAATCCCGCTCTTGGGAGGAGTGGGAAACAGTGTCAGACTCTTACTGACTAAACAACCTACCTCGTTCCTTCCTTGCCTTAGTCCCAGAGCCCTAGTGTTATGTTTTCACATCAACCCTTGGCCCCAGGAGGTTTCGACCCGGTAGGGCTCCTACAGTTTGCTGACAGCTCCTTGAGGCGCGCGGGAACAATGCGCGCCTTAAGAAAAGGGTAATTGGATATTTTTATCCATTTCTAACCAAATTTACTTGTTCCAGTTGACATCAGCCAAGATGATGAACCAGGAGATCATGTGCGAGGTGGAGATAGGCACCCACGGCTCCATTGTGGAGATGGAAGGGGATGACCAAGTTGGAGTCAAGGTATGTATAATCCTCGGCATATTAGTTGAACCATCATGGGGCGGATCTTTGAAACTGAGAGGACGTCTCTCTCAAGTTTCGATCGTTTCGCTATTGTCGAACACTATAAAAATATGTAAATTGGCCACACATTCAATTTCATTTGTTCTGACCACGTGATTGAGGATTAAGATGACTGAACAAAGGAATTGAGAATGTCGCCAACTCAATGCGTTCGACGTTAACGAAACGTTCGTAATTTGGCCCATAGCAAATCGCTAGAAATTGCTCACACCAGTAACAACTTGCAACAATTTTCAAGACAAGTTTTATCTAACCTGCGTTTCTTTTTCAGTACGAAGAGATAGAGGCAGGCCAATACGAGGAGTACATCACAGATGACCAGTATGAGGAGGTTGAGGAACAAGTCATTGGTATGCAGCATCTGGAGGAAGGTAAGAAAAAATAAAACATGCTCCTGAAAAAAGAAACGATATATTCGTACAAAGCGTTTTGAGAACACATTAGTTATATGTACCAGCTAAGGAGTGGGATTCCCTGCCGGACTCTGTGTTTTCTGGTAGTTATTACAACCTAGAGGTCTTTAAGTAAAGAGAGAATAGGTTACTTCTAGGCAAGCGTGCTCCATCGTCGACCACATCGTCGCTTACCATCAGGTGAGATTGTGGTCAAACGCGAGCCTATCTATTATAAAAATAAAGGAGAAACTGACTGATTGACATATCAACGCACAGCCAAAACTATTGGGCCTAGGAGCGTGAAATTGTTCACAAGGCTTTTTTTTTATAGCGTAGGTGAACACTAAGAAATGGTTTTTCAAAATTCAGCTCCTAAAGGGAGGTCTAAAGATTGTATGGAGAACCCTACTTTCACACGGGTGAAGCCGCTGTCAAAAGGCTAGTCTATTATAAAAAAAAGAAGGTGGAAAGCCGTGCAAAGAGGCTGATTGGTGATCCAGAATTGGTTAGGCCCAATCTTCAAAGTCTCGAGCACAGGCGTAGAGTAGCCAGCCTTTCGGTTTTCTACAGGATGCAATTTGGAGAGTGTGCGTGGAATTGCACAATTTGATTCCGCCATCTCAATTTTCAACAAAAGCAGTGGTGGCCGAGAGGTAACGGCCCCGACTCACAAGTCGTAGGTCGCGGGTTCAAACCCAGCCAGGCGCATTACTTTGTGTAATTTATTTCATCACCACTGCTCTCAAAACGGTGAAGGAAAACATCGTGAGGAAACCGGCATGTCCTAGAACCAAAAATTCGAAGACATGTGACATCCACCAATCCGCACTGGGCCCGCGTGGTGGATTATGGCCCTTTCCCTCTCCTAGAGAGAGGAGGCCTGTATCCCTGCAGTGGGAACATTGAAAGGCTGATGATGATGATCTCAATTTTAGCATCAGACGACCCGCCTTACGGCAAATATCCACCCTTACGTTGTTGAGACATCCACGATCCGGACTGTTAGGTGTCGTCAAGGCTAGAGTGAATAGGATCTTAACAAACTAGTGCGCTTCACCATCAACAATTGCATCACTGCTTGCCATCAGGTGGAATCGCAGTCAAGCACTAGTTACCAGAAATCAGAAGCGTTTATTTCAAATTAGCTGCTCAGGCAAACTATATACCGCCTAATAAGGATAATTTTCTCACCGTTTAACCCTTCGTTGGAATATCACGAATATTTTAAGACTAAAATTAGCCAAATTGATCCAGCCGCTCTCGAATTTTGGCGAGACCAACGAACAGAATAGAATAGATACACTTTTATTTGAGAGACAGCACAACGGTAATAAATACAAAGTAAAGAGTACAGAGTACGCTGAGTGTCACGGAAATGAATATGCTGCGCTGGATGTCTGGAGTCTCGCGGAAAGACCGCATTAAAAACTCCCGCATCCGGGGCAGCCTTCAGGTCCGTGACATAGCGGATAAACTGCAGGAGGGTCGCTTACGTTGGTATGGCCACGTTTTACGAAAACCGGCAGACTACGTGGGTAACAGATGCCTCGCCATGCCGCCTCCGCCGGGACCCGGAAAACGAGGAAGGCCTAAGAGGCGTTGGATCGACGTCGTAAGGGATGACATGCGTGCCAATGGGCTTAAGGCAGAGGACGCGAAAGACCGAGCGAAGTGGAGGCGACTGTGTAGGAAAGCGGACTCCGGGCACCGAGGTGACAGCCAAGGTGAGCAACCGGGACGGTCGCTAAGATGATGATGATGACAGAGTACGCTGAGCGTGCCCGAAAGTATGACCACCTCAGCATTCACTTTTATGTTTATGAAATTCATCATTGTCTCTTTATAATTTCAGAAGATGGATAGTTCAAATGAATTAATTTATGTGTGACAGTTGGTATATAAAAAAAACAGGCCATACACCTGTACATTGATGACATTAGTGCAGTTTTTCAGCTGTAAGTTTTAAAAGTTTGTTAGACAACAAAGCCAATGAAACACTGCAGCGGACTTTTGTATTAACTTTTCAGTATTTTAACAAATAGTTTCTATGTATTTGCTTGTTTATCGTTAAAATATAAGTCAAAATAAACACTTATTCACCCATCATGTATTTCAAACCCATTTTTGTACACCACACACATCGACTAACATCATTCCTCATGTCGGCTTCGCTGACAGACTATAAAATTTCAGTGGGCAGTGAAGAAGTGATCCTGCCGGGTATATCTGGAGAAGAAGTCTTGAACACCAGTCCTGATACGCAGTACGATCCACTGTACCCTAGTCCCGCTGCGACGAGTAGCAGGTACTGTGTCCAGACTAAATAATTGAATTTTTATAAGCTTTCACAGAGACGGGCAAGAATCTTGAACACTCGATGAAAGAGCGAAGATAGCTTTGCTCGTCATACACATTTTTTTTTCCACAACTGTCACATAACGCTGTCTAATCCCAAGCTAAGCAGAACTTGTATTATGGGCACTAGACAGCTGATAAACATACTTATATATTTCTAAATACATACAGATTATAGATAATTACACCCAGACATAGAACAAATGATTGAGGTCTACACACAAACACTTGTCCTGGGTGGGAATCGAACCCACGACCTCCGGCATAGCAGTCAAGTTCACTAACCACTAGACAAAAGTCAAAAGGTCGGACATTGACAAGCCAATTACTAAAACAAGTACAAGTTCTAGTAAAAGGATTGCACACCCCACCCCCGCGTCTCACTTCATATCACTAAAGAGACTCGATATTTCACTGCTGTGCAAGTGGAAATCATCCTTGAAGCAAAAAATCAGTGCTAAGATCCGTACCGGTATCTGTATTTAACTTGCAATTTGTATAGTTTGTTGGGGTGGAATCTTACAACTCAATTTTGAACTAGATATCTTCAACTGATAGATCTGATTTTTTTTAAAGACGTTTAGTTAGGATGACAATGCATGGTTAGCTATGTCAAGTCATTCTAAAGCTGACATGTTAGAACAATCAAGATATTTTTAAACTACTGTACTGTATAGCTGTTTTGCAGAGCCAGCATTGTGTGGATTATTCTTGCATCTAACACCTGGGCACTTTGTTCTAGAAGAGGTCGCGGCAGACCCCGCTCGAATGTCGCCAACAGTGCCAGCAACATTCAGCATCTGATGCCTATCGGTGAGTTTTGATCTTGAGTTACCAAAAATGTACGCTAGACGGTTTATTTAAACTTATACAACGTGTAACAAAATAACCATATGCATCAAGAAGCGCTAAATTAGCTAGCCAGGTACTAGGCGCTAAGATTTACAGAATGTTTCGTAATATTAGCGAGTGTCGTGGAATGTTATTGACCCCCCGTAGTGTCGTGACACGTTTGTTATGATTTGAAATCAAGAATCATGCGATACCAAGAATTTGGTATAAATTTTTTGAAAAATTTTTTTGAGCCGAAACTTCGTGTAGAGATTCTATTCAACCTGTATTCTTCAGCGCTTCTTGATGTATATAGTTATTTTGTTACACGTTGTATAACACCAAAGACTTAAGGTCCTACAGTTAGGCCCGGTATCCACCAAAGCGGAGAGGAGAGGAGACGAGAGGAGATGTGCCGCGAAGCTGGCAGGTTATTTCCACCAAAGCGGAGAAGAGATGCGTTGCGGAGAGATGTGACCTGTGTAGCAGAGATGTGAGCTGCGAGAGATCGAAAACAGTCAAGTTCTGTCTACGAAAGGAAGACGTCATGCGAGGCGCGCGGAGAAGGCCGCGGGGTGCACAGCACGCAGCCCGGCCGCCCGACTAGACACTTCTCCGCTCTGCCGCGCCGCTTGCTCGCTCGCTGCACAAAATTCTATAGAAAAATGAGACATCTCCTCTCCTCTCCGCTTGAGCCATTTCCACCAGAGCTAAGCGGAGAAGAGATGTGGAAATAACGAAATCGGATTGGTTTATTGAAACACATCTCCTCTTGTCTCCTCTCCTCTCCGCTTTGGTGGATACCGGGCCTTATGATACTTTAGACACTAATCTGCATGGTTCTCATATGATTTGATCATTACATGTTTACTGTATGGACTTTAAAAGAGACTTTGACCCCTGAGTTTGTTTCGGTATTTCTTCTCAGGGTAGTCAGCAAGGAAACACCGGACTCATCTAGCTTAAACTGACGAAAATAAAAAAAAATGACGTGTACAAGTGTTATTTTAAAACCTATTTAAAATAAATATAATTTATTACAAATGCTCAAAAGGTCAAGTTCCAAAACCTCATATTGTTTTTTCTTGGCTGGACTTTGAAATTTGGACCGAAATGAATGATTTCCTTTTACTAATTCCAGGAGAAGTACCTGTAGGACTTATGGACGGCGTAGCTGGTCGTGGACCAGCCAGGAGATGGGAACAAAAGCAAGTGCAGATCAAGACGATGGAGGGAGAGTTCTCAGTCACCATGTGGGCTACCGGCGAAGATGATGGTGAGTATCGGAAAAAAAGAATTAGGATGAGCTATTTGGTGACCTAGATTTGTTAGGTCCTATCTTCAAAGTCTGGACCAGCGCCGAACTTACCGAAATTTTACAGTGTGTCATTATCTTACTAATATTATAAATGCGAAAGTTATTGGATGTTTGTTACTCAATCACGCCAAAACGGCTGGACGGATCTGGATGAAACACAGTCTTGGCACAGGCATGGGATACACTCCGGAATAGGACATAGGCTACTTTATCCCGAAAACCCCAACCCCAATACCCCGCGGGCGAAGCCGCGGGCAAAAGCTAGTTATTGAATAAATTATTATGAGTAACTAGCTTTTGCCCGCGGCTCCAACCGGCAACCCCAACTGGGTTGGAGTTTCCGGGATAAAATGTAGCCTATATCCTATTCCGGAGTGTAGTGTGAATTCTTTTGTAGGCTACCTTGGAGCATCTCCCTTAAGAAATTTTAATATTTAAAATAGTTGCGTACCCTTTCACAGATGACGGTTCGAATCCTGAACCAGACCCTGACTACACCGAGTACATGACGGGAAAGAAGAGCATATTAGGAAGCGAAACCATCATGCCAGGTAAGTGTATACCATTGTTTTGAATTATGCGCGGCATTTGATTTGACTGGCCTGTCAGCCTAGTAGTTAGTGACCCTGACTGCTATGCCGGAGGTCATGGGTTCGATTCCCACCCAGGACAAATGTTTATGTAATGAGCACTATCATTTGTTCTGTATATGGGTGTAATTTATCTATAATATGTATTTACAGTACCCGGCAATAGTTCACCAATCACCTTGAACAACGACTGACAAACGTCACATAGGTAGTGTGCGACAGAGATAACGCTCTACGAAGCCGAAATTAGCCGATTGTCTCTTTCCAAAGGTCGATGTGCAATATTTATTGCCGGGTACTATATTTAGAAATATATAAGTATGTTTATCAGTTGTCTAGTACAAAATAACCGAAAAAGATATTCCACACAGCAGCGGCAGCACACATACACATTTTATTCATTGTACATTTCACTACAAGTAAAAATAATAGAAAAGGGATAGCGTAATAAAACAAAAAAAAAGGAAACAGTTATTTTTTAGTAAACTTTTGAACCCCGAGCGAACGCCGGTGTTCGCATACCTATTGTCTTTCTATTATGTCTCCAATAACGGTATTCAAAAGGGTAATTACGCGCAATCACTTCAAAAGATCCTATAGGTCGTTTTTTAATCTTAGACTACGATTTGACAACTTAGCTTCAATTTTGACAGTTCAAAAGTGCCTGTAAATGGTCTATTTGAAATAAATAATTTTGAGTTTGAGTTTAAAATGTCAAACTCCAGAAAATTTAGGTTAACGAATATAATTTAGGTGTCTTCAAGGCTAGAGTGAATAGGCTCTTAATAAACTAGTGCGCCTTACCATCAACGATTGCATCACTGCTTACCATCAGGAGGGATCGCAGTCAAGCACTAGTTTATAGCAATTTAAAAAAAAAACAATTGGGATCATATTTCAAGAGTATGACATTCTGAGTTGTAAAATCGTAGTATAGAATTAAAAAACGAACTGTAGTTGGGATCTTTTCGAGTCTTCACTTTTGCGCGCTCATAACACATCTGTTTAATATATCATTGTCCAATACAAAATGTTTAATTTCAATTCCAGGTTTAGACTTATCAGATCCCAAGCAGTTAGCCGAATTTGCAAGACCTGGACACAAAATAAGACTAAAGAAACCTATGCCAGAGTCCTCAGATAGAACTATAGGTAAGTGGAAGTTTTAGCTAAATTCGAAGACCTCACATCTACCAATCCGCACAGGGGCCCTTCAGGGTCGAAACCTCCTGGAGCCGAGGGTTGGTGCGAAAGTGTTACCGGGCTCTGGGAATAAGGCAAGGGAGGAACGGTGTAGGTTGTTTGGTCAGTAAAAGTCTGACACTGTTTCCCGCTCCGCCCAAGAGCGGGGTTCGTCATTGGATGTTTTTATCTACCATAAAAAAACGGCTGGTGGATTACGGCCCATTCCCTTTCCTAGATTGAAGGCCTGAGTCTCAGTATGGGGAACATTAAAAGGGCTGATTAAACTATATACACTGTTAAATTTTGATCGTTTTAATCCCGTGGAGGGTCGATTCGGTACATGAGACAATCGATTTTTTTTTTAGTCTTATTTATTTACAGGGTTTTTTCTAACATAATATGTCACTGACCCACCACCCGATGATACAATACACATGAAAAAATTACTCTATTCTACTCGCAAACTTACACACAAAATTATAATACGATAAAGCATTCTAGCCTCATCTGTTAGAGATGAAGCTAGAATGCTATTAAAGAATCCAACATTATGAGTATTGGCAAAAGCTTGACGCCTTTGGACCCCAACACACACACTTCGATAGAATCAGATGCACATCTTCTATAGTCCCACAGACAATACAATTTGGTGAATCGATTTTGCGCATCATAAACCCAAAAATGTTTAGTGGTATGTGACCGGATCGGAGACACTCGATTTATAAAGATAAAATAAAATACTTATATTTTCCGTTTCCATTCCAGCGTGTCCACACAAAGGCTGCACCAAAATGTTCAGAGACAACTCGGCGATGAGGAAACATTTGCACACGCATGGGCCCAGGGTACACGTCTGTGCTGAATGTGGTAAGTCATTATTACATACTAGCTTTTGTCAGCGGCTTCGCCCGCGTACATAAAATATAGCCTACTAGCTTTTGCCCGCAGCTTCGCCCGCGTACATAAAATATAGCCTATGCCACTCAGGAGTAAAGCAGCTTTCTATTGTTGCTTAAATTTTTCCAATCGGACCAGTAGTTCCAGAGATTACCCCCTACAAACAAAAAAACAAAAAAACAAACTTTACCTCTTTATTATATTAGTGTAGATGTCACTCAGTGGTAAAGCAGCTTTCTATTGTTGCTAAATTTTTTTCAATCGCACCAGTAGTTCCAGAGATTACCTCCTACAAACAAAAAAACAAACTTTACCTCTTTATTATATTAATGTAGATACCCTTTCCTAAACCTACTGTCCACGGACGCGTAGCTTTAAAAACGTGTATTCGCTTGGTGTACAATGCGTTCCAAATGAGAATAGGATCGATTGCCATGTTGTGCCAATGTCCACTGTCACTTGGTTCTCCTGCGAATATCCTCATCTACACTAATATAATAAAGAAGTAAAGTTTGTTTTTTTGTTTGTGGGAGGTAATCTCTGGAAATACTGGTTAGATTGCAAAAAATTTTACACTGATAGAAAGCTGCTTCATTTCTGAGTGTCATAGGCTATATTTTATGATTATGAATAAAATAATAAAGAAGTAAAGTTTGTTTTTTTATCTCGAGAAATTGTATAGGAACAGAGTTAAATATGTTAAAACAAGAAATTTTCCGCGGACGAAGTCGCGGGCAAAAGCTAGTTTCTGATATGATCACGGAAGGAAACTCCGGGATTAACCCTTTCCATTGCCCCTTGGGTGACTTTAAGCCTTCTGGTGAATGTGGTGGCTTACAGTGAGAACTTATTATTAGTACCGCATTTATTTTTATTAAAAAAAAAATCCCTATTATTTAAACTTTTTAGCCCTAAGCGAACGTCGGCGTTATGTCTGTAATATAATTATCAAAGTCGAAAAGTTAAAAAAATGTTGTCAATTCCAGGTAAAGCGTTCGTAGAAAGTTCAAAGCTAAAACGCCATCAACTAGTCCACACTGGCGAGAAACCGTTCCAGTGTACCTTCGAAGGTTGCGGGAAACGATTTTCCTTAGATTTTAATTTGAGGTAAGTATGGTCAACTTGTTTTGTTTAGGGCCGAGTCACACCGGAACGGCACGGCAAGCATTTTTAGCGAGAAATAATTTTAAACTTTATCTCTAGACTTAAAAGACCATTATCGCGTGTATGTCTTATCGGTGGTTCTGCCTGCGGTGCCGTAGGCGGTCTCGCGACCTTTTCAAGCTATTCACGCGATACTAGTCCTTTAAGTATAAAGATAAAGTTTAAAATCATTTCACATTGAAAGGTATGACTCGCCCTTTAACTTTTAAACTGTAGCTCCATCTATAGCGTCACATAAGAACTAATCCTTCATCGCGCAATCAAACTTCTCCGCGCGATTTGGACATATAGATAACCCCGAAATCATCTAACGGGCAGTTGCCCACCAGATATAATGCCTGTCTGGTCGGAGGATCCTCTCTTTTTAAATGAGGTATTTAAGGATGATTACACACCTAAAAATTATCTATTTTATGCGGTTTGAGGTCCAAGAAAGATTTGTTTTTTATCCTTGTCTCACAATATAAGTTTTTTTCTTATGCTTGCAGGACCCACGTGCGTATCCACACAGGCGACCGGCCGTACGTGTGCCCGTTCGACGGCTGCAACAAGAAGTTCGCGCAGAGCACCAACCTCAAGTCGCACATACTCACACACGCTAAAGCCAAGTGAGTACTTACTGATAACACTCCGATCATCTATGTACTAGATCAAGGATTAAGAACAACAAATTTTCAATGAAAAATTTTTTTTCATAACAAGTTTTTATAGTGATAGTCTGTACTTATATAATGAAAACTCGTCAAGACGATTCATACGAGCCCAAACTCGATGTGGTTGTGCCGTTTAATTACAGAATTCCTATGGCTACCTCGCGATTCCATCATCAGATCAGCTCCATGACATCATAATGTTGCATTGTCATGCTATTTACACATGCATGCAAAATTGTAACTTATCGGTTGAAGATATTTGCTTCAAATTTGAGTTGCGAGATTTGAGCCGAACATACATAGTTACATTGCAAGCTAATAAAAAGCTTGTAAAATCGTCACGCATTAGTGGCCCAAAATTGCTTCAAAATCAAAACATATTACATTCGGAATTCAATTCTCATTAAGATGCTCATAGACTTGAGCATTCACTTGTAACAGAACATCGAGCATTCGCCGTTTTCAAACATTGCTATGAACGTTTTCATGAGCATTCTAGTCGATGCGCGTCTAGAAATGCGCATTTAAAACACCATTTGTATAAAAGAAAAGTGAAATGTCCGCTCCCACTCTTTCCCATATTAATCTTTTGTATGCCGTAATTAGAGACACAATTAAAAAGCGATTGTGTCTCGCGTAGATCTGCGCATAGGCATACAAGAGGTTAAATGCTGTTTCAGTAAATTACTAATATTGATGCGGTTTCCAGAACAAGTTTCATTTAAAAAGAAAGCACCCAATCAATTACATTGTACATTATCACAGAACAATATATAATTTTGTAACAAATTTATAATTTATCTTCCTCAATTTCCAGATCAAGAAATTCCCTATCACGTAACGGCGGCAATTCCTACGAATCAGCGCGAACAACGCCCCAATACGTCCAATTAGAAATGTCGCCGGACGACTCTAACCCACAACTAATCTTCTACACGCACGAGTGAAGAAAAGTGATGCAAGACTCGTGAAAAGTGATGCAAGACACGTGAAAAGTGACGCAAGAATCGCGCAAATTAACAAACACAGTGTAATAGTGCTAACATAACTACATAAGTGATGCAAGTTCGAATAATTCAATTATGATGCAAGACTTTTTTAAATAGTGATGTAAAGTATATAAGCAGACGCTAAGTTAAGTGCTGTGTTAGTTATATGAGGCAAGACTTTTGAAAAATATGATGCAAGAAAATTGAAAAATGCAAGACTGTCGAACAGACTTGCTAGTGATCAAGTTTAATGTTTTATTTTCTATATTTTAACTATGCTTTGGAGTAGACCAAAGGAATTTTACGTTTAAAAAAAATAAATTTAATTTGGCAACACTGATTTTTTTCAGTGTTGCAACACTAACAAAATTGTATCGGCACCTCTTTTTTAAGTGTTTGCACAGTTTGTTATGTTAAAATAGTTTGACAATTAAACGTCACAGCTTAGAATGTTAAATAAAATCAATTGACAGAAATGTTCCTTACCCCTGGTTGGGATATATCCAAGAAATACTTCGCGCTTATATCGTCAGGGTCGACGACCAAATACTACATCTCGTCAGATCTTTTTTCATCTATGGGGATCGAAGAGCTAGGGGTCCAATTTATACTAGCGCAGACTCGAAGCGTCTATCCAAAACCGAACATAGGGTTAGCATTTAGCGTTTTTCCAAACAAAGGTTGTCTTTAAAAAATCGCTTTTAGTGTTAAGACCGCCCATTGTAACACCTTAGTAATTTTAAGTTCCTAATTTACCAAGTCGTCTTTATGGTGTACTTACACACGCACATTACTTCTGAGATTTTAAAAAGACGCGCGCTTTCCTCGGAATTCGATATGAGATAGATTACCCAGTCACTAACACCTGTTCCCGCGCGCCTCAAGGAGTTGTCAGCAAACTGTAGCCCCTTCAGGGTCGAAGCCTCGTGGAGCTGAGGGTTGGTGCGAAAGCGTTACACCCGGGCTCTGGGACTAAGGCAAGGGAGGAACGGGATAGATTGTTTAGTCAGTAAGAGTCTGACACTATTTCCTGCTCCGCCCAAGAGCGGGATTCGTTATTCGATAATGTTTACCTACCATAAAAAAAAACGACCTTGGCGAATGGGACACGAAAAGACTTACATGTGATATTTATAACTTTCTATAAAATAAAAGCAACTCCTAAGCTGTGACTACCCTACAAACGTTAAAATCACAGTTATACATTATTTTCTTCTTTGTTCTTTAGTCTATGACTTGGCGTGAAAAGTAACAGTCGCGAATAGATCCTGTTTGAAGAACAACCTCTTTTTAGAAATGCTAAAAAAGGCGCAGTTGAATCTATGAACAATGCACAAAGTATGCAGTTTTAATTAAAGAAGTCTGTTTTGCATATTAGCTCTTTTTTGGGTCCCACTGCTGGCCAAAGGCCTCGTCTATCTCCTTCCAAACATCAATAGCTCCATATACTGCCTATTTTGACTTACTATATTAATCACGTAAATGTTATTGAATTAACTTAATTTTTTTTTAAACATGCGTTGGGTAAAAAATGCCTCTAATCAACTCTCCTCCTTTTCTTTGCAAACCGTACTTTTAATGTAAGACTTTCTTATTGTTATTTGAATCGCATTGTAAGGTCGTTGCCCCACACTAGGAATTACTCCTATGTCGTGGGTGCGTTCACAAACATGTAAAGTCACATACACAAGATACCCTGACCCGGAACATCTATCTGTAAGCCATACAAATATTTGTTCCGTGCGGGAATCGAACCCGAGACCCTCTGCGCAGCCGAGCCGTCAAAAGTCGTCGTTTTGGCCACACAGGACCGAATTAGTAGCTTCATAGACGCGTATTCGTCATTATATGTTTGGTGTACGCCTGCGTGAAGCGACCGTACTGAACTATGCAACTAATCAGCAGAGTTTCATAGTTTTGTATGTAAAAGCTTACGTGAGACATACAACGCATAAAAATCGAATCCTGAATTTATATAAGTGTACTTATCTCTTTACTTTCATTATAATATATATATTCCACATCTATTACACAACGCCATCTACGCAACGTCCCAAGCTAAGCAGAGCTTGTGTTATGGTTACTAGACAACTGATAAACATACTATATATTTCTAAATACATACATATTATAGATAAATTACACCCAGGCCCAGAACAAATAATCATGCTCATCACACAAACATTTGTCCTGGGTGGGAATCGAACCCACGACCTCTGGCATAGCAGTCAGGTTCACTAACCACTAGACCATCAGGCCAGTCATAATAAGAGGTTGTTCTAAATCAGGATAGAAATTTGTAAATTTTGTACCATATAAATGCCAAAAAATAATATTGTAATATAATTTTTAATGTTAAGTCCAAGGGGAATTCTTATGATTTTATCTCCTAAAAGTGTTCATACTACCTTCTTGACTTCCATAGATATAGTCATTTGGGCTGATTTTTTGTAGCAAGTTGTAATTCAATTTAAGTAAATATTGAATTGATCTATAGTTCATTTTTTAATTCTAGACTACGATTTGACAACTCGGAACGTCACACTCTAGAAATATGTTCCTAATTTTCTGGAGTTTGGCGTTTTAAGTTGTCAAATCGTAGTCTAGGATTACAAAACGAACTATAATTTGGTAGTCAAATAACTTTTGGACACACAAACAGAAAGGATTCTTTAAATCTACTTCTGATATTCGCGGCACGTAAATTGAACCTATTACTTACAACAATTTACGTAAATCGAATCTATGGCATAATTTTATCTTTACAAATTGATAATGTTTCATGTATGTGGAATAGTGGTATATTTTATTACACTTTGGTTTCAAAATAATTTTAATACTGTAGTAATTATAGTAGCCCTAATCTACAAACATATGGATTCCCCTTAAATGTATGTATGCAAAAATATCACTTTTTTTTCTTATCAATTTCAGTGAAAAAGAAATGGTTAAAAGGTTAGAATATAAAAATAAAGGTTTAAAAAAATAAATGCCAATATCAGTTCTTAACAGCGATAACAACAGCTAAAGGCATTTATTTTTTTAAACTCTTAAATTTTTATACGAATACAACAAGTGTTAAAGTTCGTAGATCCTAATTTCACCAACCCTGGCCAAGTTACAATCGTATCATTTAAAGTTAGCGCTTGTAGTTACTAAACAAATGAATTGGGGGCGTGGCACCCACAAGTCTGGTAAGTGGCGTCTACAAGCGCTAACTCTGAACGAAACGATTGTAACTTTGCTAGGGGGGCTGACTCGCCGTATACCGGCCTTTACCTGACTTTAATCAAGCTAAAAAATTGTTTTTTTGTAAAAGATTTTTCTGAATATCTTTGCATGCATACAATGAAGTTAATTTTTAGTTATTTTTATAAGTTTAGGGAGTATAAAATTTCGACGCTTCCTCTAGCAGTGAATAGATGTAAGCAGTATTTTTTTTTTTTACATTAAAAATGTCATTAAATTGATCTCGGTTCTTGAAAGGGAAGAAACAGCAATTGAATAACATTATATGCACCCATAGACTATCTGAAACTGTGAGATTTAACAAGAAGGCAAAATATAACGATTATCTTCGTAATGAAACTCAAGTATTGTAAAAACTAAATAATTTCTAAACTTTTGCGAAATGCCGTCAACGTACAAAATGAAAATAAAATCTGTACAGTTGATCATTTTTTAAAATATTTATTCTTTTGACCGCAGCTTCGGCTGCGTACATAAAATATAGCCTGTGTCACTCGGAAGTAAGACCTTTCTATCAGAGGAACAAATTTATAAATCGCAAAAGCCCCCCCCCCCTAGCCAAGTTACCATCGTTTCGCTAACGTCGAACGCTTAGAATAGGCCACGCCTCTAATGCTTTTGTTCTAACCACGTGTTGAGATGACGTCAGAACAAAGGAATTGGGGACCTGGCCAACTCAAAGCGTTCGACGTTTCCGAAACGATCGTAACTTGACTAGGGAGGCAGTACTTTCAGAGATTACCTCCTACAAATGTTATTGTAGATTACTGCTTATATCTATTTCTGTACGTCATTACTGTATATTTAAGGTTTTTTCTAATAAACGACTGATGCGATTGTATATATTATTATTTTCATGGTTTTGTAAATGCATTGCTGTATTTGACTAAATCATAAATAAAATATACGTTAGAAAAATTATTATTGTAGTCAAAATTAAAAATCGATTCTTACAAAATGGCGCATCTTTATGGTCAATTTTTTTTTTATAGAGGTGAGTCATTTGTCTATGAATTATAGTGTGGTAACTACAGTTTTAAAGTTAGTCAAGTTATTTTTTATAACTTACGTTTTTTTTTAATGCTTGTATTATAAAATATGTATGGTTGAAATAATTGATTACTGTTAAAATGTTAAGCATTTTCCTAACTTGATTGACTTCAAAATTGTTGAGTTAAGAGTCAAGATACAGCAGTGCATTGAACGAGTGAGCTCTCCATCGACGAGACAAACGAATAAAATGTAAATATTTATATAAAAAACGCGTTTTATTTATTTCTCCTTATTAGAGATGTTACGGAGATGGTTTTATTGGAACCGAACCAGAAAACGGAGATTTTTAAATTGGTTTTAACGGAAACGAATTAAGAACCGAAACCGGAGTCTGAACCTACGTGAACTGTGGAGTGTTGGAGACAAATGAGAACGTTATTTTAAAGCTGGGTCAGATACACTCAAATACACTGATTTGTGACTGCGACACAGAAATAAAAAATCGGTGAGCCGGTAAAACCTCCGCTTCAAATCAATCGGAAACTAAGGTGTAAAATCTATCGAAAGTTTCGGTATATCCGAACCTTCGAAACGAAGCCGAAGTAGCAAATCTGAAAGCTGAAGTAAATCTGAAAGTCAATAACCTCGATTTGAAACCGCCGAGTCACACCGGAATGGCAGCGACACTGCGAGCACTTCCAGCGTGAAATTATTTTAACACAATTTTAAACTTTATCTCTAGACTGAAAAGACTTATCGCGTGAATATCTTGTCGGTGGTTCTGCCGGCGGCGACGCGCAGCCGCCCGCAGAACCACGCTATGCTGGTCCTTTAGGCTCAACTCACACCAAAAGAGCGTCGAAGCGGAGCGCAGTTTCAATGTCATATGAATTTTAACTTTACTTTCATTGTTTTAATACTTATTATCCCATGAGAAACTCAACGAGTCGCGCGGATACCCGCGGCACTGCGGGAATTCCGGGGAATTGCATCCGCACGCCTTCTCTACCAAGCGCGTCGCTGTTCATCGCCGCTATTTCGGTGTGAGTTGACCCTTAAAGTATAAAGCTATAGTTTAAAATTATTTCACACTGAAATGCTACCGCGTAGGAAAACAAGGAACATAGGAGTGGGTTTTAGTTATTTAAAGTCTTGACACACCCTCCCGCTTCGACCTAGAGTTAGAAGTAGAGGAGACGATTTACCATCTAAAATAAAGGCAGTGGGGATGCGTTTGCAAAGCACATGACGATTTCAGAACGGTATAGTCACGTTTCATTACACGAACGCCGGCATTCGAACGCCTATTGTCTTTCTAATATCGGTACGGTTACTTTAAAAAAAGAGTGTCCTTCCTTTTCAAAGGTTATAGTGTTTCCTAGAGCTACTTTTTGGTGTTCAAAAATGAATACGTTAGAATATTAATAACTAATGTAATAATGTTAGTATAGACAATTTCGTACGTGCTCGGTCGCAATCTATTGGTTAGGGTTGTAAGTAGCGGTTGTACGTCGACACTGCGTAAAAGAAGACATCGCAGGTGAACGGAGCAGCATCGCCGTATAGAGCTAAGTCAATTCGACGATACTTTTGAAAAACTTCTAGTAAGATCTTATTGTTGAAAATAATATTCAATCGTGCATGTCAGACAGTGTTCTATGTAGGTAAGTCGAGCCCTACATGATCTGAACGAGGAAAAGGGGTCCATTTATTATTTCCAACTACCCCCAAGTCGCGTTCATTACAGATAAATAATGCTTGTCTCCAATTACTTAAAAAAATACTACTTTCTAACTTGCCTGACTGAGATCTGCTACGTTATTCCGAAATATTAAAAAATATCAACTGACCACCACACTTACCAGTTTTGTAGAGCTCGATTTTAAAATTTGAACGTAACTGTTAACGTTCGTTAAGAATTCTTCTTTAGCTGCTGTGTGTTAATTAAATAAAGTATTTAGTTAAATAAAGACTTTGATAAAGGCTTATGCCAATTTATACTATGGTCATCCAGATTAAACTAACGACCACTGATGATTTTACATACAATTTTAACGATGGTTTACAGATTTTATAGTGTACCTGAACAAAGGAAGCGTTTTAAAAGTCTGGCCTCTGGAACAGTTTTGCGTAGACATTTCATAAAAATATTGTCTACCAATGATTCAAGTTATTCAAATCTCTTAAATTCCTAATAATTCTTAATTTTGCTTTAATTAAGGAAATCCTTACCTACTCTTTCATTTAAAACTGACTATTTACACAGTCACTGAGTTTTACAGTCATTTTTTTTTTTAGAACAATTTTACCTAAAAATGAAATTGATGCTTAATATCAATTTTATTTTTAGGTAAAATTGTTCTACTATCACTAAACTGCAAGTAATTAGCCGAAGCCAAACATACATATTAGAATACTTAATCGAATAGTGAAACGAAACGCAGCCATTAACTTGACAGTGACATTTCATCATCGACATATTTTGAAGTGACGTGTAAGCTGCATTCGTCGGCACCTTATAATTTCCTTCTTGGAACCCCAAAAAAGCTCAAAATGAGCTTCAAACGCGACAAAAAAGAGGAGGAAGACAGCGGCGGTAATCCTTACCAGAACCTGGATAAAACCAGCATCCTCCAGGAAGCAAGATATTTTAATCAATCGCCTGTAAATCCGCGAAAATGTTCCCTGATTTTGACAAAAATTCTGTATTTACTGAACCAGGGGGATCAGAAATTTACGACTCAGGAAGCTACCGAGGCATTTTTCGCGACTACAAAGCTGTTTCAGTCGAAAGATGTGATGTTGAGGCGTATGGTGTACCTTTGCATCAAGGAACTAAGTACGTTAGCCCAGGATGTGATAATTGTGACATCTTCTTTGACTAAAGACATGACTGGTAAGGAGGATCTGTACCGTGCGGCAGCTATAAGAGCCCTGTGCAGTATTACGGACAGTACTATGCTGCAAGCTATTGAACGGTACATGAAACAAGCTATTGTTGACAAGAATCCTGCTGTCAGTTCTGCTGCTCTTGTATCAGCGTTGCATTTGTCTTCTACTGCTCCTGACTTGGTGCGGCGATGGGCGAATGAGGCTCAGGTTGGTTCTTTTGTAATTTGTTTACTTTTCAGAATCATCTTGTCGCCCTAATTGTATTCATTTATTCCCTCTTGAGGGAAGAAAAATGTGTGTAACATAGGAAATTAACCTTTTGAATACAGTGATTAGATATATAATAGAAAGACAGACATAATATAATAGGTGATTGAATGCCGGCTAGTAGTTTTATAATAGTACCAAGTATTGTACAACATGAAAATGTGTACACAAGTTTTATTTGTTTATTCAATTTCACTGTTCAATTGGCATAAAATAGACTGAACTTTACAACTGTATTATCTAACTATTGCAGTACTGTAATCTAAAATGGATAAAAATTAGTCACAACAATGATGTTTGGTTTACTTCTTATATTACACACCACAAACGTCAAAAAAGTCATGATTTTTATGACTCCTTTTTTTTCAACTACCTAACTAATGCCACGCACAACCTAGGGTTCTGTTAATACTAAACCATACCATAATATACAATTGCACACATGCTCCTGGACTGCACAGGTGTTACTGACACACTTAGCAAATCTTAGGCACACCAAACTCCCTTATTGACGCCCTGAAAAATCTGAAAGGCCTAATCAGTTTCTGTAGAGAGCTGATTGGAATAAGCCCACCACAGTTTATGGCTGCCATGGCTCACATACTATGGTCTAGAGAGAACTAAGTGCGGAAACCATACTCAGACATAACATATTACACCCATACTGAGATAAGAAATTCTCAGCTTAAAAAAAAATAAATAAAAAGAAAAAGTGTTTATTTTGCCCAAAACACGTAACAACGCACTTAATATTACAATCTGTTTTATCTGTTGCTCCATAGATACTAGGCTGAAAAGCCATATATACCAGTTAAATCCAGTTACCAGTTTAATGTCTTGAGCCCCAAGCGAACGCACACCTACTGTCTTTTTATTGTGTCTCTAATGACAGTAGTCAACAAATAAATCTTTTCCAGGACATAGCCTACCAATGTATAGTATGCAGTAAATAAGTTCAATGAGTTGATGATGATGATATAAGTTGAAACATTTGCTATGGTTACACTCAGCCCCTCCCCTTTGGTTGGGACTTGAAAACCCACAGTCGCTACAGTTGGGGCCAAGGGTTGATGCGAAAGCGGAACCCTGGAACGAAGGCAGGAAGGAATTGTGGGTCGTTTAATCAGTAGAAGTCTGACGCTGTCTCCTGCTCTACCCAAGGAAGGGATTCGTCATGAGATAATTTTTCCCACTATAAAAAAAACAGGCCCTATAGTGAATTTACAGTCAAATTCTAATTGTTTGTAAATCATACCATGATGCATGTTATCATTTGCCATACTTTTGATCCTTATCAGTTACATACTTTATCAATTAAATGTGTGTAACAAAACAAAATTGAATGAGTACAACACCATTATCAGAAATAGGTATATTTCTGATAATGGTGTTGTACTCATTCAATTTTGTTGACTTTACTTGTGCCTTATTTAACTACAACCAATATACAAAGTTTATACGACAGATGGAATTTCCCTAAAAACGATCATTGTACACACCAATTTGAACAACTTTTACTATAAGACCAAACCAATAATCAAGAAAAAAAAAACCTGCTGCTCCATAGATTTATATGCACACTAGCTTCTGCCCGCGACTTCGTCCGCGGAAAATTTTGTGAGACAAAAAGTGTGATAGCTCGGTTAATATCCATGTTATATAAACAATTTATAGCCTATGTCACTCAAGAGTAAAGCAGCTTTCTATTATAACTTCAATTTTTCCAATCGAACCATTAGTTCCAGAGATTACCCCCTACAAACAAAAAAACAAAAAAACAAACTTTACCTCTTTATTATATTAGTGTAGATTATATTAGTGTAGATAACTCAACAAAATGTATGGAGCAGCAGGTTTTTTGTGTTGGTCTCATAGTAAAAGCTGTTCATATTTGTGTGTACAATGGTCCTTTTAAAGGAAAGCCCATCTGTCCATGTTTACTAATCCGAAACATTTAACAATGAATGCATCATTCGTTGTTAAGTGTTTCGAATTAATAAACATAACACACTCGAATTTCCTCACGAAAGATGATATTTCGTGGGGTCATTCCCACGAAAGAAACGACCATTGTAACAAATCTACCAATTCATTAACTACATAACAATTTTCTCCTGTTACAGGAAGCCATTAGCTCCGACAACGCGATGGTCTCCTACCACGCTCTCGGAGTCGTTGCAGGCTCCAAAAGGAACGACAAGCTATCCACCGTCAAACTGGTGACCCGTTTGGCTAGGGCTCCCTTAAAGTCGCCCTACGCTCTATGCCACCTCATCCGTCTAGCTGCCCAACTGGTAGAAGACGACGATTCTGATGCAGCACAGCCTTACATTGAATTCATCGAGTGCTGTCTCCGCCATAAGTCAGAAATGGTCATCTATGAAGCGGCTCACGCGATTGTCAACCTCAGGAAGACCGCTAGGGACCTGGCTCCAGCCGTCTCAGTGTTACAACTTTTCTGTGGATCTTCGAAAGCCTCATTAAGACTTGCTGGAGCCAGGACTCTTGCTAGATTGACTGCTAAGCATCCAACTGCCGTTGCAGCTTGCGCGGTTGATCTAGAAAACTTAATTTCGGATCCAAATCGCTCCGTAGCCACTTTGGCAGTGACGACTCTGCTTGCGACCGGAGCTGAAAGCTCAGTCGATAGACTGATGAAGCAGATATCGAGTTTCGTATCAGAAATCTCGGATGAGTTCAAAATTGTTGTGGTGAGAGCTATAAGAAGATTATGTACCAAGTTCCCTAGGAAACATCAGTCCCTTGCAGCTTTCTTGGCAGGAATGTTGCGCGATGAAGGCGGTCTGGAATACAAGGCAGCAATAGCAGATGCCATTATTGCTCTGGTAGAGGAAAACGCTGAAGCAAAAGAGACTGGGCTTGCCCATCTTTGTGAGTTCATTGAGGATTGCGAGCACACGGCTCTGGCTGTTCGCATCCTCCATTTGTTGGGACGTGAAGGTCCAAAATCGCGTCAACCGTCAAGATACATTCGGTTTATTTACAACAGAGTGATTTTGGAGTCTGGGCCAGTTCGCGCAGCCGCTGTATCGGCTGTCGCGCAATTTGGAGCTCAAAGACCAGAACTGCTGCCAAATATCAGAGTTTTACTCGCTCGTTGCCAACTTGATGAAGAAGACGAAGTTAGGGATAGAGCTATATACTACAGCGCGATTTTGGACACTGGGGATCAACAGCTAATCAATGATTACATCGTAAATGTGCCCAAACCGAACCCTGTTTTACTTGAGAAGGCTTTACGCGACCATTTAGCGACAACACCAGACGAGCCATTCAATTTATTAACAGTGCCAGCTGAAGAGGAACGCAAGGAAAGCAAGGAGGCTATAGTCGAGATTGAAGTTCGCAAACCAATTCAAATGTCCATCGAAGAAATATACGCTGAGCAGTTAGCTGTGATCCCAGGCATTGAGCGGCTTGGACCAGTGTTCAAGACGAACACTCCAGTTGATTTGACTGAAGCTGAAACCGAGTACAGAGTTCGTTTGCTAAAGCATGTTTACGCTCGCCATGTTATCTTACAATTTGAATGCGTTAACACACTAAGCGATCAGCTTTTAGAGCAGGTCCATGTCCGGTTAGATGTACCGCCGGAATACGAGATCAAATCCATTGTTCCTTGCCAGAAACTGGCTTACGACAAGCCTGGTAGCGTCTTCGTCATAGTAGAGTATCCTTGCGCGTTCCTAGACAGCTTAGGCACCTTCGGGGCTACACTAGAATTTGTTGTACGAGACTGTGATCCTAACACAGGAATTCCAGACCCAGGCGAAGGTTATGCGGACTCCTATCCTTTGGAGGAGTTCGAAATGGGTTGTTCAGACCAGATTCGGGCTAGAGCTGGGTCGGATGACTGGGAACAGACCTGGGAGCGAGCTGCAAACGCCCCTGAAGCTAGCGATACTTTTGTTTTATCCCAGAATGATATAAATGAAGCTGCTAGGGCAGTTTGCGAGCATCTAGGGCTTCCTAAGGCCGCTGTGGTTGGGGATGCAGTGAAGGACATTAGAGGAGGTGGTATTTTCAGGGGCGGAGCGCCCGTGTTAGTTAGGGCTCGTCTTGCAGCCGCTGGTGGAGGAGTAACTATGAAACTTGCCGCTCGGTCGCCGAGGGAAGATGTGGCGCAATTATTGTTGGCAGCAGTCGGTTAAAATTAAGATTTAGTAGTCATTTAATATTTCCATGTCTCTGTATTTGTATAGTATTTGAAAGCGTCAATATTTAAAGAGAATTTGCTAATAAAAATAACTATCCTTCATCTTTTTTGAATATTATGAAACAAAATACTTCTGCGTCTCTGTTCGCAGTACGGAAACTACTTAGTGAAAAAAAAATTCGACGCGGTTTTACCCAAAGTACAGAGGGTTTTTTAAGGAAGGTTCAGATGTATTATCAAGATTTCATAATTTTACCGAATATTATTATGTTCCATTTTTACTCGCAAAAACAGTAAAAAAATAGTCCAACATTTTTTGGATTCACTTTTTTAAAATAGTTTTGGATTTCGTCAGACAAAATAATGCGAATAACTGGCCTATTAGTCTAGTGGTTAGTGGTCCTGACTGCTATGCCGGAGGTCGTGCGTTCGATTCCTACTGAAGGCAAATGTTTGTGTGATGAGCATTATCATTTGTTCTGTGTCTGGGTGTAATTTACCTATAACATGTATGGATTTAGTAATATATAAGTATTTTTATCAGTTGTCTAGTACTTATAGCACAAGCTCTGTTTAATTTGGGACTAGATGACATTGTGTGAAAATTATGGAATATTTCGAAATCAATCAAACAGACCCAAATTTTATTATAAAACAAAATTATTAAATATTTTGTCGTAAGTTCGTGACGATTAAAAAACTGAAATTAAAGAAATTGACGTTGAGGAGCATTTTTTTAGGATATGTGAAATTAATTAGATAACATATTTTATTTTATGGTGCCTATTTTTAGTACTTTTATTATTTTTTTTCAATTTTTATTTAATTTTCCACATTAGAAAGTGGTATGTACTTTCTAAAACATTTTGATAAACATGTTAGTATTACCAGTTAATGTATAAACTGTATTGCCATTGTCAAAAATATATTAATCGAAACTTGACATAAAAGAAAAACATAATAAATAACAATGTTTAAATATTCTCAGGATCTTGCATTTAGTATTGTATTGAAATTGTAATTCTGCTATTTACTATTATAACGAAGGTATTAAAATAAAGTACTACGTATAAAAATAAGCATTTTTATTTTATCTTCAAAGTTTATAGACCCATTTTGAACTGTGGCGAATTAGGGTAAATTTATACTAGCGCATCGAAGTGTTTGTCCAAAACTGAACATAACAAATTCAACCTTGACTCCACAGCGTAACGTACACATTACTTCTGAGATTTTAAAAAGACGCGCGCATTCTTCGGAATAAAAACCTCAAAAGTTACACAGTATAAAACAAAGTTGCTTACCGCTGTCCCTATGTATGCTTAGATCTTTAAAAGTACGCATCGGATTTGATGCGGTTTTTTTAATAGATGAATTATTCAAGAGGAAGGTTTATGTGTATAATACATGCATAATATTCAATATCAGTACCCGTGCGAAGCTGGGGCGGGTCGCTAGTATAATATAAAAGTTAGGGTCAATTTATACTAGCATAGAGTCACAGTTCTGATATTTTAAAAACCGCGCGTTAAATAAAAATTTGGAATTAAAATCTCAGAAGTAATGTACACGTTACGCTGTGGAGTTAAGGTCGAATTTGTTATGTTCAGTTTTGGACAGACGCTTCGGCTCAACACACACCGAAAGAGCGGCGAAGGGCGGCGAAGCGCAGAGCCACGAAGTCCCGCGCCTTCTCGAGCATTCCAGCGACTTCTCAAGCATTCTAGCGACTTCTCGAGCATTCCAGCGACTTCTCGAGCATTCCAGCGACTTCTCGAGCATTCCAGCGACTTCTCGAGCAGTCGCAGGAATGTATTTTTTTTTATTATAGGCAGTCGTACATTTGCACCAAATAAATAAGTTTTTCTTCGTCCTCCATCACTTCTGTGTTCGTTGCACTGAAAGGAATGAATGCGAATGCTCGCCTGCAACAAATGCTCAGCGAGCAACAGACGCGCGCGGGGAGCGGACGCGAGGGGCGGCATATTGTCAGCGGCCGCTCGCGAATGCTCGAACTTTCTAGGGAATTCCCGCGACTTTCCACGCAGTCGCATGGCTTCGTTTATGGAATTCCCCGGAATTCCTGCGGCGCCGCGGACATCCGCACGACTCGTCGAGTTTTTCATGCGATAATAAGTATTATGGTAATGGAAATAAAGTTAAAAATCATTTGACACTGAAACTGCGTTCCGCTTCGTTGCCCTTCGCCGCTCTTTCGGTGTGTGTTGAGCCTTCGACTCTGCGCTAGTATAATTTGAACCTAACCAACGCGAGGCCTTTAGCAAATTCGATCTCAGTAGGATCTTTTAGGGACACGCGCGTGTACTTGTCAGCATTCCCTGTAATGGAAACCGGATTATTACCACGTGCAGTATCGCTAGTTCAAATTTAACAGCGTGATGGCGTATCCACACATACCGCCGGGTTTCAGACCACCTTTGAAATCTCGCAAAGATGCATGGCGGCCGGGCATGTGTGGATGCGCCAAGAATGTAGTCAAATCGACGGAGAACTATAATGTATTATTATGTAGAAAAATCTCGAGAAGCGGCGAGTCCAGACGGAGCAAATTTGTATGGGAACGCCCGGGCTCCTACATTACGCAGCGTTCGCCGTCATCGCGCTGTTAAAACATAACAGTTCGAAATCTATTATCGGGCAGTTGCCTGGACCAGACACTCGGAAATATTTAAAAATAAAACTATGCATATAACTAAATATATTTTTATTAAATCAACTTCTTATAAAGAAAAGTAGTTTTAACAATATTTCTAAACAATTAAAGAAATAACAATCAAATTCTTACAAAACTAATAAATGCCTAATTACTGGGGTTTCTGAGCTATGGAGCAAATTTATGAATATAGACTTTGTTTTAAAGGCATAAGGTTCATATTACTATGAAAGCTTTTGAAGATCTTTGAGTCCCAGGCGTAACAAATTTTCTTAGGAACTAAATTTATGGAATGTGATCAGTGTTATAGTTCGTTTTTTAATCCTAGACTACGATTTGACAATTTAAAATGTCAAACTCCAGAAAATTGGAAACATATTTCTAGAGTGTGACATTCTGAGTTGTCAAATCGTAGCCTAGAATTAAAAAACGAACTATAGTATGCATTTTAAACATACCTTCAAGCTATACTAAATTCGAAAAACATTCAAACTACCCTCTTTTTATTTTTCGTTCAACCGATTTTGACCATTATTCCGTATGCATAAGGATGACATGACACAGATAGTAGACTTTTGATGATTTTAAATCTAACATAACCTCTAAACGGCTATTCGATACGTTTTGAAAAAAATATTATGTTAATCATTTGTCAAGCTATTTGCCTAATAATTCTATATACGAATATTTTTAGTTAGTTTTTTAATCCTAGACTACGAATAACAATATGTCCTTCATTTATTAATGATCTTTTAGTTAGTGAAAGTTTCATAAAAATACTCTTAATGGTTTTTACAGGATCTTCGCTTTTTTGTCCATTTTAGACATAACTTTGAAAATAAATCGCATTTTAAAAAAAAGCGTATAAGTTCATTCTAAAATTCTAGACTACGATTTGAAAACTAAGAATGACACACTCTAGAAATATTTTCCCAATTTTCTGGAGTTAAACATTTTAAGTCGTCAAATCGTAGTCTAGGATTAAAAAACGAACTATACAAGTCAAAATCGGTTGAACAGACAGTAAAAAAAGGTTAGTTTTGTCTAATCTTATTGCGACGGGAGTACAATGCTAGCTTTTTTATGCTTATGATTAAATCACATTTTTCAAGTCAAGACTTCAAGTCAAGCTTGTTAATATTAGTCACTAACCTCTATTATTTATTACACTGGACTGGCTGCAGTCAAAGTGCTTTTGTCCCCGTTTGATATCCGCCATATTGGCGCTGTCGGTCACGGTGACTGTAGCGAGTGTCTACGGTACTAAAACTGGTAATGTCGCGCCGCATACTACATTAGTCTCTAGACAGACGGACCGCAATTCATTTGCAATCCAACCGCAATTTGCAGTTCGGATGCTGTTTGAATGCATGGGCTTAAGGCAAATGACGCAAAAGACCGAGCGTAGTGGAGGCGTGTTTGTAGGAAAGCGGACCCTGGGCACCGAGGTGAAAGCCAAGGTTAGCAACCAGGACTGGCGCTAGGTTGATGATGATGCAGTTTGAATGCAGTCGACGCGATTGCAATAGAACTGCAAATCAACCGTGCCGTTGGTGTGTAGTTTACACGATTACACTGAACCGCTGATTGCAATTGAACTGCAATCGAACTTCACGTTTATAATTACAGTAAGTCAAATTTTGGTCGATATTGAGTTTTTTTTTATGGTAGGTAAAAATTATCGAATAACGAATCTCACTCTTGGGCGGAGCGGGAAACAGTGTCAGACTCTTACTGACTAAAGAACCTACCCCGTGCCTTCCTTGCCTTATTCCCAGAGCCCCGGTGTAACGCTTTCGCACCAACCCTCAGCTCCGGGAGGTTGGTCGATATTGAGTTAAGTATATATTTGGAATGTAGAGATCGAGATCTATATTCCTGTATACTTAACTCAATATCGACCAAAATGTGACTTAATGTAATTAATATAATATAATAATATGTCCGTAACTATCACAACGCCATCTAGTCCCAAGCTAAGCAGAGCTTGTGTTATGGGTATTAGACAATTAAAAAAATTTAAGAAATTACACCCAGACACAGAACAAATGATCGTGCTCATCACACAAACATTTGTAGGTGGGAATCGAACCCACGACCTCTCGCATAGCAGTCAGAGTCACTAACTACTAGACTGACAGGCCAGTGAGTTTGCAGTTCTATTGCAGTCGTGTCAACTGCATTCAAATTGCATCCGAATTGCAATTTGCAGTTGGATTGTAGTTGAATCGTCCCGTCTGTCTAGAGCTTTAGTCAAATTAGTTCTCTGGACGCTCACGAGTGGCGTTTCAAAAAGGTACAAAAAATTCAATGTCAAACATATAGAACAGCTTGTCTTGTGGTAGATAGTAGAAGTCAGTCATACTAGTGTATAGGAACTCTCTTCAATTAAACATCAGCTTAAAGCTGATTAACTATTATTTTTATAGCTTAATAGCTAATTAATTAGTAAATATAACAGTCTAAACGCGGTCTTATAATACGTGACCGATAAGGCACGAGAAACGTGTACGATTCAGCTAGTGTGTGTGTGTGTGTAGTGTGTGTGTGTGTGTGTGTGTGTGTCTGTATAGTGTGTGTGTGTGGTTTATAATTGAATTTCGGGGCTCTGTCATCGTCAAGGTAGGTCTGTGCCTAACCGTAGATGATTCAACTTACAGTACCACCGTTCAAACTTGGCGAGTACAAACTTGTGTTTGTGCACTCGTAAAAAAAAATATATAATAATATATAACGCCATCTAGTCCCAAGCTAAGCAGAGCTTGTGTTATGGGTACTAGACAACTGATAAACATACTTATTTATTTCTAAATACATACATATTATAGATAAATTACACCCAGACACAGAACAAATGATCGTGCTCATCACACAAACATTTGTCCTGGATGGGAATCGAACCCACGACCTCCGGCATAGCAGTCAGGGTCACTAACTACAAGACTGACAGGCCAGTCAAATGGTTAGAACTTTGAATCCCAAGCGAACGCCGGCGTTCGCGCATACCTATTGAATTTATATTATGTCTCTAATTGCCTATACCATTTCTTATTACTCTTAACAACTGTTATTGGTATAAATTTTTAAAATAGCTTTGTTTTCCTTCTCTCGCCAATTTAGAACAGCCGTACTATATTTGCGCCCCATGTAATACGAGAATTAGCATGCAATTTATTCATTTGGTAAATTACATCAATTTCTTTTTTGGTTTTAACTAACAAATAAGCTCTTTTAAAATATCTTCATCACAACAAAGTTATAAAAGACTTCTCTTTCTTATGCTAATATGGTTTAAACAAATAAATGCAATTTGCAGTTGTTATTGCTGTTAAAAACTGTTATTGACGTTTTTAACCGTTATTTTTGTACGAGTTTTCAAGCGTTAAAATTCGCAGAACCTAACTTCAGACTCGAAAAGATCCGACGGCCGTACTGTACTAACCAGCACATTTTTTTTATTTGCGTTTTCAGATTTGGTCTCATAGTAAAAGTTGTTTGTTATCACGACTATAATCACGTGTTTAAGTATCGGTCATTATATCCCCGTGACATATGCGCTTCCATATACATTTTGTATGATACGATATTTCCCATTCCGTCCCGTCCTTGAAAAAACCCGTTACGTGTATAGCGGGCTTAATTACCAGTCACCCTATACAGGGTGTCATTGACATCGTAACACAAACGAATACCATAGATCCAGTACATGATTCTAGACCCCCAGTGGTGGAATTTTTTGTTGGTTTTTTCTTAATTCTTTTTAAAGGAATTTTTTACGTTTTTTAAATTAAACTCTATAAAAATGCAAATTAAAAATGTCATCGGGTTTAATAACGAGTTTAATAACGATTTTATTTGCCTCGATGTTTTTTTCTAATTTTTTTTTTGTTAAAAAAAAGAATTCTAAAAATGTGATTGGGGTTATGTTATGTCTGAGTATGCACCGCACTTAGTCTTGTGTAGACCATTGTACGTGAAAAAAGAATTCTAAAAATGTGATTGGGGTTGGTTAGATAAGATATTTTGTATAGAATCGTGTACTGGACCCATGGTATTCGTTTGTGGTACTATGTCAATGACACCCTGTATATTACATATGTCTACAAATTTTAGATAAATATACTATACCTATTACGCCTTTGATAAAATTAAGTGTTACCTACAAAAGGTTGATAATTAGGTTCAAAAATATTAAAATAACGGAAATCCGGATTTACATTCTCAGTGTTGGCAGCGAGGGCTTCAAAATCTCCAATTGTAGTAGAAATTATAATCTTTAAAGCGCTTTCCAGTATCTGGGCTTGCTCTAAACATTTGGTGACCACTGCCCTGAAATGTTAAAGAAAATATTTATATTAATGATAACGATAAATGATCTTTATTTTGTAAGTAGGTTTAAAAAACACTTTTACACGTCATTTTTGTTTTATGCTAGATGAGTCCGGTGTTTCCTAGCTGACTACCCTGAGAAGAAACACCGAAACAAACTCAGGGGTCAAAGTCTGTTTTAAAGTCCATACAGAAAATTATGTATTGGTCAAATCACATAAGAACCATACAGATTTGTCTGAGATGGTCTTGTTATGCGGACAGCACAGGACCGATCGTTGTGGAGATCCTTGGGGGAGGCCTATGCCCAGCAGTGGGCGTCGCTCGGCTGACATGATAATGATAATTTATATTATTTGCCTTTTTACGTACCTATTTTTAACATAGGTAACCTATTTTTAGGGTAATCACCTAAATATCTTCAGTCGGGTGTCGACGGACTTTTTGAAATAGGTTTTATTAAAAAAAATCTGTCAAAGGCATCGATCTCTCACGTCAGACCCTGGCTACCATAGGGACCCTTCAGAAGGATCGAAGCCTACTGGGGTCAGGGTTTTGCGACCGAAAGGAAGGCTCTGTCCCTGGTGGGGTTTTTTTATGGTAGGTAAAAATCATCCAATGACGAATCCCGCTCTTGGGCGGAGCGGAAAACAAGTGTCAGACTCTTACTGACTAAACAACCTACCCCGTTCCTACCTCGCCATACATACCAGGGCCAGAGCCTTCCTTTTCAGACGCAAACCCGTGGCCCTGATTGGCTTCGACCCTTCTGCAGGGTCCCTACGGTTGGCCCTGGTGCGGTGTTTAGTCAGGAAGAAATTTAAGATTCGTCATGATGAGAATGATTATTACCCACCGAAAAAAAAACCTACTAGAACATTTTGACACCAGGAATATGATCTAGACACCGGCCCCATCTTTCAAAGATAAAATAGAAGAGCACCCCAAGATCTCCTGTAGATAATAAAAAGTTGGATGTATCATTGGATACATACCACGTAACTTTATCACACTCATAACATCCAGTTAAATGTCAGGAACAGACAGATAGCAGAAAATAATAGGAGAAAAGAAAAAAAATTACGCGTGAATGTAAAAAAAAATATTCTCTCCACTACTGAGCAATCGGAATCTGTAATTAGATGTTTCGTGTTTTTGTTTGTTTTGTGTTTTATTTTGTAATGTAATGTTTTTGTAATGTTTATGTAATGTTTTTGGTTGTAATTATTTTTGTGTGCTATGATCCTAGTTGGTCGAAATAAATGTATTATTATTATTACTAACCACCTAAATAGGTCCAATTCAGGACCTTTTAGAGTCTAATGTAAAGTTTGTACCTGTATCGCATCATTCTCTTGTCAGCAGTGGCTTCAACGCCAGCGTTCCGTAATAACATCTTCAATGCAGTGTCTTCCGGAGATTCCCTTTTGATAATCCTGAAAAAAAAAAAAACATAGCATCAAATATACTGCACATCCTCACTGAAGACTTCCAGGGTATCAGAGGTCACCAGTACGATTGGCAGCTACCATCGTCCAGCCGCCTGGTAAGCAAGGGCGGATCCAGCTTTGGCGCCAGGAGGGGGTCACATAGTCGTGGTCACTTATAATTTAATTTTAATAACAATAGATACAAGTAAATATCCTAAATTTTTAGTTTCTTGTGGCAATGCTATAGGCATCCTCCTATAAAGATAATATTTTGGAATCCGCAGTTGGCTGTCAACAGGGTAGACCCCTCGGGCCGGTGATTTTTAGTTTACCCATCAACCCAATTATTCGACAATTAAATTCCTAATTCAACTTTTGGGTATCTCGACGATGGAACCTGGGAGGCGATACAGACAGAGTCTTAAATGATTTAATTTTTTTGAAAAATCAACTTCACTCAATAGGACTTGACCTCAACCTTTCAAAATTCGAACTATATCTAGCTGACAGTACTGACAGACATTTGACGCTTTCTAAATTTACTACAATAGCTCCAGAAATTAAAATCATGGAGAAAAGCTCTCTTCTTCTCCTTGGGGCTCCTATTTTCGATGATTCTTTTCCCAATTTTGTGGGGGAAAAAATTCAAAATTTTAATGATGTTCCGGAAAGATTGCTCGAAATTAACTTACATTCGGCTATCACCTTAATTCGTTTGTGCTGTTTCGGCCCTAAATTGACATACTTCCTTCGCGCCTCTCATTTGTGGAAACATTCTCATCTTTTGGAAAAAATGGATCAAATTATCAGACAAACTCTTTCTTCAATTTTAAATGTGGCCATGGACGACCGAGCTTGCCCATTCGTATGGGAGGCCTCGGTGTCGGCAAAATTACTAGTATTATCAGTTTACCGGCTTTTATTTCCTCGGTTCACGGCACGGAGAAATTAATCAGGAATATTCTAATTTCAGTGCTTTATTGAGGCTGTAAAGGCCTGGAAAATCACTTGCCCGAATTCTAAACTACCTGACAACCCCTCCTCCCAAAGGCAGTGGGATGAGCCGCTCTGTAAAGTAATTCAGGAAAACCTGTTTGCAACATCTTCTTCTACTGCGGAGAGTGCACGCATGCTGGGGGTGGAGAGGTGTCAGGTCTCTGGCTTCACGCACCACCTTCGTCGAACATAGGCACCTTGTTTGACGATACTACTATCCGCCTCGCTGCTTCTCTACGTCAAGGCGCTCCTTGTTGTTCTCCTCATCGCCACCTGCCACTATGGCGAGTTGTCAACAGCCTCGGGCACCACGGTCTGTCATGCAGCCGAAGTGAGGGTCGCATAGCGTGGCACGCGAATATGAACGACATCATCCGACGTGCTCTTGTCTCCGTCGGCGTTCCAGCTGTATTGGAACCTCATGGCTTGGCACGCGACGATGGCATGAGACCCGACATTATGTCTTTATTTCCTAGGAAGATGGGTAGGCCTTTAGTGTATGACGCAACTTGCGTCGATACTCTTGCGCCATCTCATCTTCCTAGGTCGTCATGCTGTGCCGGTGCTGCCGCTGCGGCTGCGGAAAACCTCAAGTGGCGGAAATATACTAACCTTGTTGGTAATTATATTTTCGAGCCGTTTGGGATTGAAACTCTCGGATCGTGGGGTCCGAATGCCCACAAGTTGTTTAAAGAGGTTACTAAACGACAGTTTCAGTCAGTCAGAAACAGTTATTTAAAGGGCTGGCTTTTATCTTGGGCAGAGAATAAGCATTGCCATACAACGTGGCAATGCTGCCAGCCTTTTGGGCACTTTACAAGTGGACAACGTCACAACGATGCGGAAGAGTTTTTTGACGCTATAGTAGATTAGGTTAGGTACTTTTAGTTAAGTTTAAGTTTTAAGGGTATTATTTTATTTATTTATGTGTATATATAGTTATAAAAGGGATAAATAAATCAGACAGCGATATTTCAAATTCGGGCTCAGTAAAATAAAATACCTGCGTATTTTATTAATGTACGTAAGTATTGTGCTTAAAAATATTTATTCTTTATTGTACACTTGAAAAACTGAACACATAATAACTTGTACATATACACGTTGGTACATATTGCCATCTTCTCTTGAGGTCATCCAGTGATGCACTATCACGCAAGGAATGAGGCAGCCTATTTATATTCCATAGGCGTGGTGAATGATTTATCATAACAGCTAGACGTATGTCCAGGGCCCGATCTAGCTATTTAGCCGCTCTGGGCAAAGGAGCGGCTAAATTTACCGCTGCCCCCTTTACCGCCGCCTTTTACCACCTATTCCTGACCACACGGGGTCTGTTGGGACGGCATGGTCGAGGTCTGGGTGAAGACGTCAAACCAGATATACCGGTGGTTCGGGTATGTCACAAACCGTTCCATGAAGCGCCAGTCGACAACACGCGGTGACAAAGTGGGGCTGGCGAACGTTATATCACCATTGACTCGCTGTGCACACGTGGGGATAGAACCCCAATTTTGGACGACCAGGCCTGTCTCCAGAACCCAGTCCTCGCTGATTCCTGAACCGGAAACCCTAGGCCAAATCCTTGGCATTGAGTTCCCCGCAAACGTCTACGGGGAGTGAATCAAATCCCACGACGAACGCATCCTGCTCCCTAAGGGAGACGTAGAGATCAGCGAGAGATCTATTTGGGGACAGGTAGACGCCTACCAAAGCAAAGTCTGCGAACCGTGCTGCCACGAAACCCCGTTCCCTCGTGACGGCTTCGAGGGACGAGGTACCGGCCGACGAAATTACTGTCACCGAGCCACTCAAGACCTGCACCCAGTCAGTTATCAACAGATCCTGAGTGATTGATTTGGCGGGGGTGGGTCTTCGGACTTTACCCTTGGTCTTGGCGGAGGGATCGCAGGACCTGCTCCCAGTGTGGTAATCAGCCTGTTTGCCTGCTGCCGCACATGCGTAACAGTGCATCATAGCACAGCATTCTGCAGCCCAGGCTTACAACACTGATAACAATGGTAACTGCGGGTCAGCTAACCGTCACGGCTCGCATGCCCGTGCTTAAGCTAAAACGCAAATCATTGACGTGGCTCAGAAGTCTGCTCAGCTTAAGGTAGGATGTAGTTACATAAAATCTGTATGGTGCAAAATATATGTTCAATCAGTGTTCCATCTAAATCCTGGTCCAGGAACCAGCCCAGGGGGGGGTCATGACCCCCATGACCCCCCCCCTGGATCCGCCGTTGCTGGTAAGTACTAGTTGACGGAGACGCGACGCGTTGTGTGATCGTAGTACTTGCAGCAGCGGGTCACGTCATCGCACGAGCAAAACACAAACATAACGCGCCGCGTAAGGTCCTTGAGGCGCGCGGGAACAGAGCGCGCCGTCGACGACCTGGCTTGCTCTGGACCGTTACCAGACGACCGAACAGCGAGTTACCCACAGCTCGCCGTACGCAAAGCCCGCGCCT